>OX381583.1:17064816-19464816 GCA_947458855.1 Monopis laevigella | reverse complement strand
TTAGGTATCTTATCTATAAAGCCCAGATCCGGCCTTGTATGGAATATTGTTCGCACCTTTGGGGTGGATCGGCCAAATATTTGCTGCATGCCCTCGATGGTCTGCAGAAGCGTGCATCTCGTATTATTGATGACGAAGAGCTTACTAACACCTTAGAGCCACTGCAGCTTCGCAGAGATGTAGCGTCGTTGAGCGTATTTTACCGCCTTTACCATGGACAGTGCTCTGAAGAACTTTTTAATCTCATTCCCCCTTCCCCTTTCCATTACAGAACCTCACGAGCAGGTAACAGAATGCATGCGCATTCTGTGGCAGATATACCAACCCGCACTAAAAGATTTGGTGATTCGTACATCTGTCGCACTATTAAAATGTGGAATGCTCTACCTGCTTGCGTGTTTCCTTCATCCTATAACCTTGAGTCCTTTAAACGAAGCGTGAATAGGCATCTTAAGCCGGCATAATGGATGAAACCAGCTCTTACAACACAATTCTAAGAGCTGGTTGTATTCATTCTTGGACCTGCATACTGCTTTCGATCAGGTGGATGTGGGGTCACATGCCGAGCTCCTATAAAAAATAAAAATTAAAAAAAAACCTTGAGGATTCCGCAGCTCAGGATATCATAGTTTACGTCGAGGTTGAAAAAAACGCCTGCACTGGGTCATTAGCGACAAAAAGCTGTAAATAATAAAACTATAAATGAAAGTCGAACGACTAAACCACGTACCGTAGTGATCTGATGAACTACTAAATATAATATTTTCTTCGTCTTTTCGTTATATACTTTAACCTGAATTTTAATAACGTCTCAGACGTACCATATCGTAGCAAATGTTTTGCCGATTCATACAACTTTTGTTCTATTAGTAGCTCTACCACAAGTTTTTGCAATCAGTTTCTACTATAGTCGCTAGTTACTTGCGACTATAGTAAAACTGTTCGCAAAAACTTGTGGTACAGAATACGGAACGCTTTCCCAGCATGCTTGTATCCTTCCTCATACAACCTAGAGTCTTTTAAACGAAGTGTTAATAGATATTTCAAGCAGGAATTCACAAGCAATCGAATTCTATTTGCTTCTGCTGGTTGCTTTTATTCTTGGACATACCATTTAACACCAGGTGGATGCAAGATAATTTCGAGCTCCTACCATAAATATTAAATAAAATCATATTTTTAATAAAATAATAATATTAATTATATATTATAAATAAGTTTTTTCGTAAATATATATGGGAATAACCCGTAGGAATAATAATGTTTAAATTTAAATTTAAAATTCTTTCACATAATCCCATATTATTATATACAATACAGCTTGTCCTGTACATAATGAGGTATCTTGAATCCTGTAAATATTCCACGCTAGCATGCTTTTTTTGGCTGGACTACCCAGCCAAAAAAAAACTCAGTTTATAACAGCTTTTACAGAGAGGGTGCGCTTCGACTTGGGCCACTGAGGCGGTAATGCGGCCAACGCGCGTTGCCCTTACACAATTTAGGGGGGCAAGTCTCCTAGAAGACTGCTAGAGTAAGTGAGGCTGGCACCGAGAAAAAATACTCTAGCGGTATGTCGCCTAAAGGAGATGAAACATCTAGAAAACAGTCTGCTGAAATTAATATTTTTTCAATTCGAACCAGTAGTTGATTAGCGCGTTCAACCAAACAAACAAACAAACTCTTCACCTTTATAATATTAATATAGAAGTATAGATTACGATTTTTTGTTGTATAAGAAAATTTCATAATTGAATCCCTGAAACATTAACTCAACAATATTATTAGCCTCCTGAAAATCAGTACAGTATTGGTCGTTAATGAACTATGCTGACTAATACATAAACGACAAGTGTATTTCAGTTTTCGGACCTTTGAGACACGTTTCAATATACCCAAACACATTCTAGACATTAGTATTCTACCCTAGTCTAATCATGTGACGAAGCAGATCCCGTCCTTAGAGACTTGAGGGTTTAATTAATGAACTATCTCAGTGTTTTTGTACTCGGTCGGGAATCGAACTCGATAATCATGTATTGTAATACTTTGATACAAAACAATAGATGCCTATTCGAATTTGCGTTATGGCAAGTAAATGGATTTACCAATACATAAATTATATTTAAATGTGCTATTCGTTTTGTTTATATTTTCGGTTTTATAGTTTCGGTTTTGAATAATATATGGAAGTGTTGTCAAACATCTTGTGAAGTAGAAATTACAAACACAATTTGTCTCGCTAGCACTCACTTCAATTATGGAAAATAGATAAATAACTATCTACTTCATGCTTCTTTTAATTTTCGAACGAACATTAAACGTCAAACATGTTCATGGCCGACATATTCTCTACAACTTCTACATTACATATAATTTCATCAAATATAAGTAAATTATAAAACTTACGCATTACGTTAGTCAAAATGCAGACTGATTTTTACATGAAAATAAAGAAAGGTAAATAAAATAATATATATGAGTATATAATATTTACTTTAATAAGGTGATATTTTGTGGAATTAATTAACGACAGGTATTCCGGACCGAACTAGTGCTAAGAAGTAAGGTTCAAAATCGTAAATCAAATAGGCCGCTGCGGCTGAATATATTTCACTATTCTTTTGATTTAAAAAAGTTTTAAGATTTTTTTATAGATGGTTAAAACCTATCAATTTATTTACTAAGAAGAGTATACGTACCCAATATCAATTCTGTAGCATCGTCCATTGTCGAGATATTGACTTTCCAAAAAAAAACATTTATCCGCCTATCTTCGAATTTTATAAAATCTCTTCTTAAGGGCTCTGGGGTCGATTTGACGCCCTTACAAACGCATTTCCAATATTACAACTTACTCAGGCAACATGGTCACGTGAATAATGTCGTCAAACTGTCGTTATTTTTAAAATTTTGACGTCCTTCGCCGTAAATGACTTAATAAAATGACGTCAATCTGTGCTAAATGTCGTCTTACGCCCTAAATAACTTGATTGAATGACGTGATTACGCGCCATGTGTTGTCTTTCGACTTTAATGACGTGATTAAATGACGTAAATTTACGCTATTTTTCGTCTTACGCCCTAAACGACGTGATCAAATAACGTGATTCTGCGATATTAGTCGCCTTTCGACTTTAATAACGTGATTAAATGACGTGAATTTACGCTATTTTTCGTCTTACGCCCTAAACGACGTGATTAAATAACGTGACTCTACGCTATTTGTCGTCTTTCGACTTATGTGACGTGATTAAATGACGTGAATCTACGCTATATTTCGTCTTACGTCCTAAACGACGTGATCAAATAACGTAACTCTGCGATATTTGTCGTCTTTCGACTTAAATGACGTGATCAAATGACGTGAATCTACGCTATATTTCGTCTTACGTCCTAAACGACTTGATCAAACAACGTGACTCTGCGATATTTGTCGTCTTTAGACTTTAATGACGTGATTAAATGACGTGAATTTTCGCTATTTTTCGTCTTACTCCCTAAACGACGTGATCAAATAACGTGACACTGCGTTATTTGTCGTCTTTTGACTTAAATGACGTGATTAAATGACGTGAATCTACGCTATAATTCGTCTTACGCCATAAACGACGTGATCATATAACGTGACTCTGCGCCATGTGTCGCCTTTCAATTTAAATGACGTTTTATTGTTTACTTACATTGTTTTCACTTTTTTAATAGGTATGTGTAATCAATCATAGAATAATTTATTTATTTATTTTAACATAGCTCCGGATACACAAGTCCATTGACAATCATAAAATAAAATAAAAATTACTAATTAATAGTTATAAAATTGAAAAGAAAACAAAACATAATACTCTTTCTACGATAAATACAAAAGAAAACAGTGGAAGTTCTGCCATCTTGTATTCTCTCTTCTTGAGTATTCATTGGTTAAAATTATTTTTGCTCTCACTTTTTCTGTGGCGACCATTGATTTGTAACATAGTGCGCCTTCGTTTTGGGACTTAAATATGTTCAAAACGACCACGATGTATATTTATGCATTTTTTTTGAGATTTCAGTGGCAAAAGTGGCGTTGTGATCTGCCACTTGGTCATTTTTTTGGACCAGAATGCTACCGCGAAACTGTTCACAACGACCCAAGTTGTGATCTTATTTTGACATTTGTGGTTGTTGACAGTTATTGTTGTTTTAAAAGTCGCAGCCGTCTTATATTTTTAGGTTCAAATTTATTATATTTTAAATCGAAATGATTTTAGAAAGATTTCGCAAATAAAATTAGTGGATTGTATGACTTAACCTATATTTTTCTAGACAAGTGACAGTTTACAGATTCGTGATAAAAATTCCGTGGTAATTGTGGCATTGTGATTGAAACTAACAAAAAAAAAACGCAAGTTCGCATAATGTCATTATGATCATTGTGAAAATATTTCATTCCCAAAATGATCGGGCCCATATCGACACAGGTCTACCTGTGTCGATCATAATCGATCGAATCACAGTGACCCGCTCACGACCCACGGGTGAGTAACCCGATCGTCGCGTGACCCGAGCCCCGCGCGCTCTTTCGAGTCGGCAACCCAAGAGACAGCGACGACACTAATGAAGAGCGCATGCGAAGGAGTGAAGGAGAAATAATTATTTACTTGGTTGGGGTGGCGAATACAAGACCGCTATACATAAAAAAGATTATAATATAAATATTAGGTACCACATCATAAAACCGCAAATCACTTATGCCAAATATTTCCATAAGGTGCACATAATTTAAAACGAACGCGGCTACCTACATACATATCGAATGATATAGGTATATTAATAAACATAATTATTATTATAAAAAGTTGATCGGTGGGTCGCAGCGATCGATGCGGCTTATGATGTACTGAGGTTTGTTTACTTCACTGGGTCGTGGAGACCCGTGGGTCACGGCGATCGGGTGTTTAACCCGGGTCTCGAACCTCGTGGGTCGCGATCGACCGGGTTACAAAAAGTGATCGACCGACCTAGGTCTAGTACATATTACCATAGAATAATAACGTATAGAAACCACAGAGAAGAAACCAAGTCCGCACAACAAAAGTAAAGCAACTAAAACCAAGCCATAACGGCTTGGTTGTGCGCGACGGTTTGTTAGTCTCAAGGTGAAATTTTCGTGCTAACAGCTTTCGGGATTTTTATTTGATTATGACGGTTTGTGTAATGGGTGTCACAATGCATCGGGAAAACAAAATAAATATTCCAATATAACATTCCACCTGTTAGTACTAAGATATAACCGATATAACGAAGTTCTTAGGATTAAACATTGACTGTAATTTAACTTGGAAAGTACATATTGACATCTTATGCAGACGAGTTAATCAATTTTCATATGCGCTCTATAGACTATCTAAAGTCGTAAATCAGACTGCAGTTTTAGCTGCGTACCATGGTTACGTGGGCTCAATTTTGAGATATGGCGTCATGTTTTGGGGAAATTCTATAGATAAAAAAATTGCTTTTGTAGCACAAAAGAAATGTGTCAGAGCTATTTGCCATATAAAACAAACGGAAAGTTGCAGATTGTATTTTAAAAAACTAAATATCTTAACTTTGCCTAGCATTTATGTGTTTGAAACTGCTGTGTTTGTTAAAAACAATTTAGATTTATTTACCTGTTACCGTAACGAAAGAAATGGTATTAAAATTAACCCAGCAACATTTAAGACTACTCTGTTTAGCAACAGTGTATTTGGTATGACCCACAGAATTTTTAATAACCTGCCAAAGGAACTAAGAGATATTGACAATTTAAATATATTTAAGAAAAGGCTTAAATTATATCTAATTGAAAAGGCATATTACTCCATAAATGATTATATAAATGACATAAACTGAATCTGACATGCATGCAATGATCTAAATTTGTTAACATTTTAAAAGGTTTTTATATGATATAGGTATTATAATGATAATAATTTCAATATACCTATTGTGTTTTCATACTGTCTTGCTGTCATTTTATCTATGTGTTATTTGACATTTTTATTTTTGTAATTGGGATTGTAGTTTATATTTGTAATTTAATGTTTTTCTCCTTACATCGATATTTATTAATGATTTTGCACGCCTCATGGGTAAATTCTGATGAAACTGTATACATATATTTTTTAACAACTTGTAAACTCTGAATTATGCAAATAAAGATTCATTCATTCATTCATTCATTCATTCATTCATTCATTCAGATTATTTTATTATGAAGACGTTAAACGTGAACTATATTAAAACAAAATAAAAATAACGAATCATCAATAAACGCCATTATATATTAGTGTTGCCGAATTTAAAAAAAAAAATTTATTGAATTTTAATACATTTTAAATTGGTTAAGCATTTGAAAATTTTCAGTAATTGACCAATATTATTAGGGTTTCCTGTACTAAATAAATATATCTGTGTTCTAGTTCTAATTCCTACCATTGAAAATTCAATGTTACATTACAAATCAAACTGGACAAAATTAATAAATATAAAAATGCTAAAGTGCTTAAAATCATAATCGACACGTCGCGTCGTGTCGTCCAAATTTGAATGCAATAAAAATATTTAGGTATTTTTAATTGGAGTAGATACGTACGGCATGTGACTGTATCATATTGTTATGTGAAATACGTATCTATACTAATATTATAAAGCTGAAGAGTTTGTTTGTTTGTTTGTTTGTTTGTTTGAACGCGCTAATCTCAGGAACTACTGATTCGAATTGAAAAAATATTTTCGGTTGGATAATCCATTTATCGAGAAAGGCCATAGGCTATATAACATCACGCTACGACTAATAGGAGCGGAGTAACAAAGAAAAATGTTGCAAAAACGGGGAAAAATTATTCCTTTTAAGAGCGTACGCTGCGTAAACGGTTAAATTTAAACGCGCAGACAAAGTTGCGCGGGTCAGCTAGTATATATATATATATATATATATATAGCGTACGCTCTTAAAAGGAATAATTTTTAAGGAATATATATATATATATATATATATATATATATATATATATATATATATATATATATATATATATATATATATATATATATATAGTTATATATATATTTATTTATTTATTTATATTAATCGATATACGTGGTGCCCGAGTTGGTTATCCCTTAGACTTAAACATACATAGGTCTCTGGTTTAAACCCCGGTGTGTACCAATGAGTTTTTAAACTAAAAATGTATGTAATGTACATACATTTGTATTTAACAACACCACTATAGTGCCTCGGAGAGCAAGTTAAGCTGTCGGTCCCAGTTTCACTATACCAACTTGTGAAACTAATAACCCATGTTATTGAGTGTATCCAAAGATATTACTATATAATCTGTGATTTGATTTGATGACAACAGCGACAGCGAGCGAGCTGCGAGGGACTTTTTTCCACACATTTATTTTTATTTTTTATATTTAATTATTTATATTAAGGCGAATACAACAGACGACAAGCACGAAAATTACACAAACACACATAAAATATTTTTAAAACCAGCTTGTAGCCTTAGAGCGCACTCACACAGCATGGTTGTGGGATACAATATTAATATATTTTATGTTAAACTAAATTATTCATTAGAATTACCTAAATTAATACAATAAAATTAAATTATTACAATTACAGTGATTACAATGAAATTATTACAATTAAAATAAGATATATAAAAATACTACAATTACAACAATAATGAACAAACAATAAATATAAAAGTATACATGATATAGCTGGGGAACAAAACAGTATCTTATACAAACTAAAACCAATATCCAAAACCAAAACTAAAACGAACCCAGAGCAGAGCTTAGTCTGACGTTGAGTGGTGTTTTTTTAAATTTGTTTAGTCTATCTTTGTACAATGGTAGTAACCTGCCGTATTTAAATTTAAAATTAGGCATCCTGCAAATTTTTTTCTGTACTCTTTCAATCTTAATGGAATGTGAGGCATAGTAGGGTGTCCAGATAATACAGCCATATTCGAGGATGCTTCTTACTAGACTTTGATACAAACACACAAGGGACTATGGTCTTTTAAAATCTTTGGTGATTCTAGCAATAAATCCTAGTTGTTGTAGAGCCCTGTCCGTTATGTAACTGTAGTGCTCACGAAAAGTCAGCTTGTCATCAAATAGTATGCCGAGATCTTTCACCACTGTTTTCCTTTCAAGAATTTGGTTGTCCAAATTGTACGGAAAGAAAATCTTGTTTCGTTTATTTGAAAACGAGATGGTATGGCATTTTGACACATTGAGAAGCGTAAGGTTTTTCATACACCAGGATGCAACTGCATTAAGATCTGATTGCAAGAGGCCACACTCAAGAGTGGTTTCCACCTTCCTGAAAATCTTTAGATCATCTGCATATAATAAGCAGTTACTACTTATTTTACTTACCAGATCGTTAATAAAAAGGACAAAAAATTATGGCCCGAGGTGGGAGATCTGAGGAATAGCAGAGTCAATAACAACTGGGGATGAGATGTATCCTTTATGTATCACCAGTTGTGATCTGTGATCTAAATACGATTCGATCCAACGAAGTAGATCACCGTGTATACCACAACCGCAAAGCTTTCGGCATAAAATGAATGTGATTCACTTTGTCAAAAGCCTTCCGGAAGTCCGTATACACCGCGTCCACTTGGCTACCCTCATCAAATGCATTGTACAAATAGTACTTATACTCTAATAGGTTGGATACAGTGGATTTCTTGTTTACAAATCCATGTTGACTATCTGACAATAGGGGTCTGACATGATTGTAAATGTAGTCATAGATAACGCTTTAAAATAATTTTGCAACAGTTGATAAAATGCTTATAGGTCTATAGTTGACGTATTTAGACCTATCACCACCCTTGTAAATAGGAACAATGTGATTGCTTCAAAAATAAAAAATAACATTTTCTTTTTCTCACTCCATAGCAATACTTGGACCTGAAATTCGCAGACCAAATCGTACGACCGTATTATAAATAATAGGGTGTGTTGTCCATAATAAGAAGAAGAAAGAAATTATTTCAATATCTTGAAAAATGACAAAATGAATTCCGTATTTCATAATTCGTAAAAACAATCACTTACATACAAATTGGTAATTTTTACATTACTTCTTTGTATAAAGAAGGTTTTTTTTTCATTTGTAACACATTGTTTCATGGGAAAAGTTGTTCGATTTGATCAGCAGAACCTCATATTAGCCTAAAGTACATCCATTCAAAGTCACCCTGCATACAGTATTTAAGTAGTTTGATAACATATCTATTTCTTTTTTTCGAAAAAGTTCTGCACACTAAACATATTTCACTCTCTTAAATGTTAGCTGGTAGAAAATGCCTAAGGCATTAAGCTCGCCTATGTACAATTTTGTGCAATAAATAAATAAATAAAAATGGGAGGCAATCGAACCTTACAACTAGTCTGGCTGTTTCAACATCAGTTAATTGTCTGATTTTTCTGACTGCATATGCAGCAGAGCTTAATATATTGGATAAAGTATATATGTGAAATTTCCTTCCATTGTAGTTTGGAATCAACTGTGATCCCTAAAAACATAGTGGAGTCAACAAATTCCAGATCAGTTATTCATTATATATAATGGATGGTAATGAATAGGAGAGAAATGAATATCTAACTTATATTACGAGATAAATACAGTTACGTATGTATTGGTAATCTATAAAATATAATATAGAACAGTACCATGATATTGATCAAAATAATATAGCTATAAAACTTAATAATACAAACTTACCCTGAAACACACCAGAAAGTAATGATAGTTGATGAATGACAAAATACTTTTTAAGAAACGCTATTGTTAATAATTATGTCTGCAGTGATACACGAGCATTCGCATTAAGATAATATGACAATAGACATGAGTGGGTGTACAACGGCCGCGATGTCACGGGCGCAGTAGATCTCGATACGTTTAAAGTTTTTATTATAGTAAATGAAGTTTGTGTATATTTACGGATAGTAAATGAAGTTTTTCGTAGACTGAGTCGGTCGATCACTTTTTGTAACCCAGGTCGATCACGACCTACGGGTCTCGACGACCCAGTGAAGTAAACAAACCTCAGTACATCATAGTGGGTCGCATCAATCGCTGCGACCCACCGATCAACTTTTTATAATAATAACTATGTTTATTAATCTACCTATATCATTCGGTATATATGTTGGTAGCCGCGTTCGTTTTAAATTATGTGCACCTTATGGAAATATTTGGCAAGAGTGATTTGCGGTTTTATAATGTGGTGCCTAATATTTACATAATAATATTTTCATGTATGGCGGTTTTATATTCACCACCCCAACCAAGCAAATAATTATTTCTCCTTCACCCCTTCGCCAGCGCTCTTCATTATTCACATCTTCATTTTCGTCGCCGTCTCTTGAGTTGCCGACTCGAAAGAGCGCGCGGGTCTCGGGCCACGCGACGATCGGGTTACTCACCCGTGGGTCGTGAGCGGGTCACTGTGATTGGACCGACTATGATCGACACAGGTCTAGTTTTTCGTTGGACACAAAGTTAATGTTATAATTATCTATTAGATTCTTTGAGGGTAGCCCGAAGACTGTAGACGCGTGTATATGTTACAGTTATCAAAATTAATTTTATTGAATATTATTGTGCAAAAGTGTACTAATTTTGTAGAATAAGCATTCGTATTTACGGCTCTGGATACATGTCCTTTTGAGCCAAACGAATACCTTTATCTTCAGTAAAATGGCGTTACCCATTTTACTGTTGATTATTTCCTCCTTCACTTGACACTGGCATCACTATACCGTATGTTTGCATTCGGTCATGTGGCCATTCCTTTTTCTACCGTAGTCCTTTCCATCCTATTATCTTACTTTTACCGTACAATATAAAAAAAAAAAATCTACACACAACTTGTCATTGGCAAAATTATGATTAATAGCGTAGAAGATCATTTAGGTAAAAAAAAAAATGTCACCAATTTATTTTATTAATGAAGGAAAATTAGTAATTATGTATGTATTGATTTATCTAATAAAGTGTATTAGTGTATAGTTTTATGTAAATAGTAGGAAGTTTTTAATTCACTAATACATGCTGGAAGTGCAAAAGTTCATTTTCATTTTTTACGGGGGACTAATTTTTAATGACGCGCTTTGGGTAACGGATTTTAATCAAAAATTTTACTTCAAACTTGGTGAGTGCTTACTGCTTCTTGTAATGGATTGATTGATTATAAAAAAAACGGTAGGTACTTTATTGGGTAAGTTTGCTATAAATTATTTATTAACTCAAATTAAATTTACTCTTTCGTAAGTAGCGTTTAAGAAGGGGTAAACCTAACGTGACCATTTTTATTTCGAGCAAACATTGCCAAAATTATGGTGTTAAAATCACAATAAATATCTACTATTTACAATGATAAAATACTTTATAATATAAAAGAGTTTTTTTGAAAAATAAAGCTATTCCGCTTGGTTGATCCCTATTTATAGTTAATTACTAGTAAAACTAAAAACATCCCAAAGCTATTCTCGGGGACACCAGGATAGGGAAGTAAAAAAAGGGACAGTCCAGTTCAAAACGGGACGTATGGTCACATTAGGCAAACCTCAAGAGCTAAGCTTTTTAAAGACTCACCAAATATTTAATCAAATCAAATTCTTTAATAATTTAATATCTACCTATTACGTTTTTTACTTTACTAATATCTACCTATTATATTACTGCATTATAATAAATTACTACTAAAATATGAAGAACCTGCCGAAGACTAGTCTGTTATACAGCTAAGACTTATTGTTTTTGAAACTGGTAAGATTCTATGTAAAGGTATGTAATTAAATTTTAAAACCCCCATAACATCTGTCTGACACAATGACTTTTTTGTTTATAATGGTTTGGTTGGTAGTCACTCTGTATTCTATTTTTAAAAGTTTTTATCCATCCTCTCCATTTTGAATTGAAGTAGTACCTTCCTTCAATATTTTAGGTAGTCCCAACTGAGGCATAAGATTATTTGTTATATACATATAGATACCTAATATTAATAGTATTATTACCTACATATATTTCTTATTTCAGATGATATTCTACTTGCACGTTAGAAAGCAATGGAAGCAGAGATAACAAGTTATGGGACTGATGGAGGGGAACACGGAATAGAAAAAACAAGTGGAAGTGCAAAGTAGGCGTGTTTAGTGTGGCACAATTAAGCGTAGCTACGCTTATTTGATCCCAGTCGTTATCAGTCGTGTCTAACATCGCTTCGAGTTGGTAGTCTCGCGTCGTTCCTGATTTTTCCGCATAATTATTGTAAATATGCCGTATTGTTGCATTCTGGAGTGCAAAAACGATAGTAGGAGAAAAAATCTTTGTAATGGAGGTGTTTCGTATCATCGGTAAGTACGATTATGTTAGTATTCTTTAAAAACCTTAGCTTATTTTAGTTTACTAATAATTGTAGTTTAAATGAAGTTAAAATCAACCTTATGTAATTGTAATAAAGAATACTTTAGATTGAACATTGGATTTCAAAAGTTCTTGCTACTCGGTTAGTGTTGTAGTGGGTGCTTATCGATATAACTTATTTATTTAAAGAAAAGAAGGAACAGTTTCGGCAGTTATACAAAATTATATACTTTATTATTTTTTTAAATATTTATTCATATTGTATCGCATACAATTTTTTAATAGTGTGGGCTTAGAATAATAAAATGTACGTGTAAACTCTTTATAACGATAAACTCCCTATACGTAGAAGTCAGCACAATTTGGTTGGTTTACCACATACATAAAAAAATATTTATAGCGCAGCAGCTATTCTCTATTATGAAGAATTGTGTTCATATTTAGACACAGTAACAGTTGTTTGTAAAAAGAAATTGAAATTAATAGTTTATAAAATTGAATAATCAAAATTTAATAGGCTACCATTGTTACAATTACTTACCATTACCATTACTTACTATTTACCATATTGTTATAATGAGCGGTTTATATATAATTTCATTAAAATCATTGAAAGGTCATCAATAAGAACTTAACCAACTTTCTAACCTTCGTCATATGCACAAACAAAATTGGGGCTGTACCATTGCGACTAAAAACTCATTTTTTTGAAATAACGATAAAAAATATTTTTATAAAATAATGTAATATTCCAGGCAAAAATAATTTCTTCATTTTGCCTAATTTCTTTATTTTTATTACAAAAATACTAGTTATGTTAAGATTGCGTCCCAAAGTTTTGTTTCGTGCTCACGTCACAACAACGTCACCCAACTCAACTTAAAAAAATATACTTATCTCAAAAATCAGTGTTTAAGCCTTTATATTTTCTAAAAGTTTTATAGCTATGTTTTCTAAAAAGTTTTCCCTTCCATCTGCGTTTAAATATATAGAGCACAATTTATATTTTAAAAAAGCATCGATATCGATACTTTAAATATTTTATTATGTCGCCGCCTTTCAATTATTATATTTTTATGCAAGGAAAGTTCTAGAATAAACTAAAATACTTTTTTATATAAAAGATAATATGCCTTATGTCGACTGAACAAAACATTTATTCGAATGTTGTAGTAATCACGCCATCTGTGTTTGAATAGCAGAACAAATTTTATAGGAGGTTCTTACTACTTTATTATAGATGGCATGTTTATTTTTTTTATATGAATTTAAATCTAATTATTTGGAGAATAGTCGTTTAAAATTGCTGTGTATATTTGCAACCAATCAGGACGAAGTGGTTATAGATTCTATACTTATAGATATATGATTTTGGCGACACCGGTTCTAATACATTTGGTGCTTTATAGCATTTCCACTTGTTTTTTCTATTCCGTGGAGGGGAAGTTAACCGGAAATATAAAAAAGACAACAAAGCAAATTGGGTCCAGTGACGATGATGATGATATATTTAACATTCATAAATAAAATAATCACAAATCTATTAAAATATTTAAAAATTTAGGTATGTGGCAAAAATAAAAGTAGTTAATAATTAATTAATAGTTTGAAAATTTATTACTAGAGCATTTTTTTATAGATTATATGAGATATATAGTCTATAAAAGGTCCCAGTTTTACTATACCAACTTGTGAAACTGTTCAAAGATGGGTTATTGAGTTAAAAACCCCTATGACTTTGGAATTAAAATTATATAGTACAAATGTGTATTTCTCTTGATAAAAGTTTAATTTGTTTATTTGCAGCCTACAAACATAAATCACTTCAATTGCTGTCCACTTGTGTTGCGAAGTTGTGGAACAAAATAACCAAATTTTAAATTGGTGGACAACAAAATGAGGGTCTTAACATAAATTTGACAAACATTGACTTACCAGTCCTTCACTACATCAAGAAAATTAACTAAAATCATTGGCAACATACCTTGAATGTCACAATAATTTAATTGAACTGGTATGTATGATCAACTGTAAATAATCAAACATATTTTTTAAGTATTGTCTGTCTGTTTATTGTTTGGGTAATGATTATAGATTTATATATTAAAAGAAAAACAAAAATTATGTAAATTTTGTTATTAAATCATGGAATCTATAAAAACAAATGATAATTTAGAATTTAAAAACCTAATGTGAAGTTTGTTACAATAAATTAAAAAAAAAAGTAATTTTATGTTAAAATACCAAAAAAATTGCCATATATTTATAATATTTACCATATTTGATTAAAATCATGTTATCCTATCACATAAAAAAATTTGAAATAAAAACTTTTTATCAAAAAAAAATATTTAAAAAAAGTGACTACAAGAACACAAAAAAATATATAATAATGTATATTTACAAGTGATATTTAGTCCTCATGGATTCTACTTTAGAAGTTGGCACTGCTTAATAAAATAATTAATTGTCATAAAAATAAATATCTTTCATTAGGATGGTACACAAATGTAGGTATATTATAGCTTCAAAAATCACACCTATTATTGATAACTTTATAAAGTAGACTCCAGTAGGACTAAATATCAATAGTCAATAATATATCAATAATTTTCAAATTTAAATGCAGAAAAATTGCTCATACCTTTTCAATAGAATTTGTAGCGTTAGATGGGCAATGAAAGAGTGCAATTATATTGTCACATGTGACACTTGAGTATTTTGTGTCTTCCTAATTACTGCATTGCCATAAAAGGGTAGTAGTATATTTAATTTGTTATGTTAATTATATTTTAGTTATAAAAATTGTTATGTTCTATAATTATTCTACCTATATTTTAAGTACTTTCTCAATATAGATGTATTAAAATAATCTATATAGTTTTATTTTTCAGTTTTTATATTGTGCTTTAAAAGCCATATAGGCTACTTTTTTTAGTGTTTGGTTTATGAAATGACACTTTCCTCTGGTATGAACTCTGACGGTGCGAAATAAAAACAGCTGCTAGTCTACTAGTTAGGTACTGTATGTCAGCTAAGTTATGTTCTCCAAAATTAAAGTTTTATTCACAAGCAAAATACTGCAAAAAGTAGTTCGTCAGGACGTCAATATTAACGACATTTTAAACATATTATGAACGTTAATGTTAACGACATTTATGACGTGACCTAGACGTCAATATTGACGTCATTAACGTCAATATTGTGACGTAAAATTAGACGTGATTTAGAACGTCTAATAAATATAAAAATAAAAAATATTGACGACATTTTAACGTGACAAGAAACGTCAATTTTATCGTCATTTATGACGTGCTATATGACGTCTATATAAACCCTATTTTAGACGTTATATAGGACGTCCTTTATGGCGTCAAATAGGACGACACTGTTAACGGCATAATAGACGCATATAAGGGACGTCATAATTAAAGACATTTCAGACGTTACAATCACGTCAAGATATAACGTCATTATTGACGCACTAATTTGTGACATCCTCACGTCAAAATAGACGTCGACATTGACGTGATGCGACGTCTTTTGATGTCGAGAAATTCACGTCATTAATCACGTAAGCATGTTGCTTGGGTTAGCTGTTGACCGAAGTTCAATGTTTTTTTTTTTATATTCGTAATTAAAAATCTTTCTGTTGTGGGTAATACATTTTTTTGTATTAAAATATTTAAAAAGTTTTTATCTGATTTTGAAAAACATAAAAATAATAAGCCAACACTGAAAGATTAATAAATACAATGACGACAAAAATATTATTTTAATTCTGTGACAAATAGTAATCGAGTATTATTGGAAATGCGAAAGCTAATTTTGTATGGGGAAAGCGGAGTTCGCGATTACAAATGCAGCGCCCTTAATAGGCCTCCCTAAAATACAAAAGGAAGTTACTGTCGAAATGTCATGTTCATAGCTACAGTAGTTTCGGATGGGCGATGATGTAAGTCAGTCAGTACAAGCTCTTATATACAAGGTGAACTTAAATGGTTGTGCTTTGGGGTAATAAGAAGCTGTTTATAAATATGTAAATTGGTCATTTTAACAGTTCCAGTTTGTATGGAAAAGACTTTTTTTTATTTTATTTGCGACAGATGGATTTTTTTTTATTTGATCATAAGAACCTCATATTAGCGAAAGGCGGCCCCAGCCTAGTGGTTAAGTCACTGCGCAACTTATAACAAGGTTAAGCAGATGACAACAAAGCCGGCCTGGGATGGGTGACCGCTTTATACAACGAGGCTATTCCATCATAAACACCGCAACAAGCTCGCCACTTGTTAGGTGTTACCTCCGAATACCATCGGCGAAATGAGGATGGGTTAATCCCTCCGCTGGGACCCTGAGGCCGTTTAAACGGTTCTCGGGAGCCAAATAGGCACCCGTGATGGTATTTATTTATTTATTTTAACCTCATATTAGCCCAAAGAACCTTTTAAAGTCACCCTGTATATTAAGTACTGAAATTAATTAATTGATTAACCAGTTTCCCAGTTTTACCGATTTTAAAATTAAGTTCTAACTGTGTGAAAATGTTACCTTTTAATAGTGAACAAAATATATATCACAGAAGATCATTTTAATGGAATTTGTGTGGGACTTAAAAAGTAATTAATATTAGTTTGCTCGATCTATAAAATTTATAAACATTTTTTTAATTTTATATAAATTTTAGACCCCTACGTCAATAACACATTATTTTATTATTATAATATACTGACATTTCTGTGTTATTCTATTATTAAACTGTATTTTTTTTTGTTGATATTTATGTTTTAATCGACTTGGCCATTTTACAGCCACTATTCATTGTTTTAATTATTAACTTAACAATAACATATGTATTAAATATTATAATTGTGTTTTGTGCTATACTATTACATGTATTGTATTCTATGTTTTGTATAGATATCGTTATTATTAATTGATATTTATACATTAATTTGGAATTTCTATTTAAAGACAACGCCTCTATTTAAGTTGCTTGAATTTAAACAATGATTTTTTTATATATATTTATGTGTATATTGTGTTGTGTTCTCCATAATTAATTAATTATGATCTTAATTTAAATGTATGTTTTAATTATTGATAAATTTAATTACCCACATATTTAATAAAAATCTAAATTATTGGGTAGGTAATTTTAAAAATCTAAATTATTGGGTTTAGCTTTTTTTAGTTTTTATTTTGCATCGCTGTAAAGTAATGTATGGTGACATTTACTAAAAAAACGTATGATTATATTTTATTATAATGGCTTCAAATATTTTTTAATCAAAATAATAGTGAAATTTTGAGCCGAGGAACCTTATTTCTTAGCACTAATTCGGCCCGGAAAACCTGCCGTTAAGGGAAAACGTTATGCAAACGCGCGATGTGGTATAGTAATGTAAAAATGTATTATTATTATGGTGGGCTAGTTGGTTAGACCTCACACTAAAAAACAGTACAGTGTTTAGGTATCCGGTTCAAAACCTTGGTGTACCAATGAGTTTTTAAATAAAAATAAAAAAAAGTATCTTTCTTTAACAATGCCACTATAGTGGCTCAGAGAGCACGTTAAGCTGTCGGTCCCAGTTTCATTCACTAGACCTGTAAAACGTCTAAAAGATGAGTTAATGAGTCTTATTTTTATTTTATTAGAGCACTACAAGTGACCTCGTAACTTATCTTACCTTACCTGATAGTAAGCAGACCTACAAAGTCCATGAATGGGGTCATTGTTGTTTACCAGGGTTGATTGCTCCCACTGTGCCGGCTAAATGAAGCCGTTACGAAACGGGCGACAACTAAGACGAATTTGCTATTACGAGTCTATTTTAATATACTCGCTGCCTTATCGTCAATTCAACTACCCATTTCGTAACCGCACCTGAAAGGAGACTACCACTTCGACAAGAAATCAATGCAGTAGTCTCCTGAAACCCGGTGAACCCACAAACTAAAACCGAAACATGACTAGGTCATTTGACGGCTTTTGCATGTGTATGGGCGGTGGTAACGATACCGGTCGGTCGGCCGAACGAAATTATAAAGACCTTCCTCCCACCAAAGAGATGGAAGGAAGGTCACTATAACTTCGTTAGGCAGCGAGTATATTAAAATATACTCGTAATGCTTTGTCGCCGTCCATTTCGTAATCGCATAATTTAGCCGGTACAGTGGGAGCGATCAATGTTGATTATGAATCATTATTGATTAACCCCTATTCATGGAATTTGTAGGTATCCAAAGACCGCGACGAGCCACTTGTTCAGAATACGAAATCGGCTACGACAAGATTAAAACCCTACGGGTACCTAGCCTGAGGCCGTCTAGCTGGTCTCGGGCACCTTAAGTCACCCGTGTTAGTACAGTAAAAGTATTATTATACGACTGAGATCGCCTGGATTGCCTCAGGGTCTCCAGTGTTCTTTTTATTCCTAAATGTTACCACTGCAATTTTCCCCGTTAACAAATATTATCTCATCATATCTAATCAACAATAATAGCAGTTGGAATTTTCATTAAGATATATTATACAACCGACCTATAAATAATTGTTAATACCTACTTTAATATAAGAAACTGGCGGCGTCTGGTATCTTCCATTTATCATCTTTTATTAATGAATCTATTAATATCACAACCATAACTAAAGAAATATGTGTACAATCACGGATGATTAAGGCATCTGAGACCACCTAGATTGGATAAACTACTAGACAGCATTGTTCGCTACCACTATGCCGGCTGTTTGATTTGGTTACGAATGGGCGCCAATGAAACTACCACCATAACAAGAAATCATAGGCTTCAGTGAACCCACAGACTAAAATCGAAAGACGATTAGTGGTGTATATCTTATCCTTGCTAGAAACTACCACCATAACAAGAAATCATAGGCTTCGGTGAACCCACAGACTAAAATCGAAAGACGATTAATGGTGTATATCTTATCCTTGCTATTAGAATGCTATAGTGTCGAGGGTACTGAACTAGTCTTTTGCAAATCTTATTTAGAATCTAGAAAGCTGGTGGTTGATACAAATGGTGCCAAATTTTTTAAACAAACAATTCATATTGGTGTTCCTCGGGGTTCAATTCTGGGTCCAATACTCATTATATTATAATATCAATGATATAAGTAAAAGTGTAGATAATGACTTTAAAAATGTTATGTTTGCTGGTGTCATTTCTTTAATTGTAAATAACAACAGTGATGATATTGTATTTAAGATACTACTGCAAATACAGCATTGGAACGATAATAATAACTTATTACTGAATATTGCAAAAACCAACGTGGTTCAGTTTACTCTCGATACACAATATAACAGGCAGAATTATGATGCGATAGTAGATAAAGTTAACGTAAACATATCAACTGGTGTTACCCTATTCAGAGTGACATTAGATAAAAGAATCACGTATAAGACCCATATTAATAAAATTTGCTTAAATAATTTAGTTCTGCATGTTACGCAATTTAAAAGGTAAGGTGTTTGTTGTTTGGACAGCGCTAAAGCTTTATGAACTAAAAATAATTATATTAGCTAACACTCATGTCCTTTAAGTATTGCACTATGTGCCGCACTAAAAGATTTGATGATTCGTACATCTATCGCACTATTAATATGTGGAATGCTACCTGCGTATGTGTTTCCTTCATCCTAAAACCTTGAGTCCTTTAAACGAAGCGATAATAGGCATCTATATATATTTTCCTCTATTCAGAGCACTCAATTGCCATTATCACCAATACTAAATATTCTGGGACTGGAAATACGCTCCGACTTAAATCACTGCAATTACATTAAAAAATCTCGGAATTCTTAAAAAGGTGCGACGCTATTTCACTCCAAGGCATCTAATCTATAAAGCCCAGATCCCTTGGCCTTGTGTAGAATATTGTTCGCACCTTTGGGGTGGATCGGCCAAATATTTGCTGCATGCCCTCGATGGTCTGCAGAAGCGTGCATCTCGTATTATTGATGACAAAGAACACCTTACACCTTAGAGCCACTGCAGCTTCGCAGAGATGTAGCGTCGTTGAGCGTATTTTACTGCCTCTACCATGGACAGTGCTCTGAAGAACTATTTAATCTCATTCCCGCTTCCCCTTTCCGTTACAGAACCTCACGATCAGGTAACAGAATGCATGCACATTCTGTGGCCGATGTACCAACCCGCAATAAAAAATATGGTGATTCGTACATCTGTCGCACTATTAAAATGTGGAATGCTCTACCTGCTTGCGTGTTTCCTCCTTCCTATAACCTGAGTCCTTTAAACGAAGCGTGAATGCGAATCTTAAGCCGGCATAATGGATGAAACCAGCTCTTACAACATAGTTCTAAGTACTGGTTGTATTCATTTTTGCACCTGCATACTGCTTTTCACCAGGTGGATGTTAGGTCACATGCGCAGTGCACTCTCATAAAAAAAATGTTGAAAGTAATTAAAAGGATTTCCAATTGGTAACTACTTTGGTTTTCAGATCTATTGTTTTGTGATAGCTGAGTTAAACTAATTTAAAAATTGAATATATTTAACAAAAGTGAATATATCTACTACAAAATTGAATAGTAGGTATGTTCAATTTTGGATAGTAAGCAGATCCATGAACAGGGTCGATCAATACATTGTTGTTTAACAATATTGATCGGTCTCACTATTCCAGTTAAATGATGCGGTTACGAAATGAGCAAGGACATAGACGAATTTTTATAGACTATACTAGGTGTTTGGTAGAGGGTTAGCCAAAATTAAGAGCCGAGTAGGGACACCTATTTTTTTAACCGATTTTAGCGCGGATTATAAAAGATGTACCTAATTAGTTTTTCAAGGCTAAAATCAGAAAAGAAAAAAAAAAAACAATAAAATATTCGGACACCAAAACACTGAATTTGTATTTTCTAAATAGGGGTACCCAGCCTGTAAGAAAAACCTGTAACCCTCATTGCCTTATCGTCAAATCAACCGCCCATTGCGTAACCGCACTTGGAATGGAAACTGCCACCACAAGAACCACGTGCATATATATAGTCCCCTGAAAACTGGTACTAAAATTGAAACTTAATTTTTATTTAACCTCCCTTTTATAATTCCCATAACTGGGTATGTTTGTTATCTATCTATACATATTATAATAATTTTGTTAATTAAATTTTAACGTGATGCAAAAACAAAACTTTTTTTTTTAATACCGGCGATTACTTATTTCTCGAATCTTCTAATACTTTTTTTTGCAAAAATCTTTAATGTAGGTACAGACACAGAAAGGAAAGATTTTATTATGTATAGTTAGAAAAAAACATTTTAAATTATTTTGCCCTTTAAAATAAAACCAGTTACCTAATAACGAAAATAATATTTATTCACGTTTCACTCAGGTTTTACAAGATTAGTTTATAAAACTTCATTAAGAACTTGCAAACATTTAAATCGCCTAATATTAGCCCAGAACAATTAAAGTATATCGCAAAGATATTTTTAAACAGCTACAATCAGACAGTGCCGCTGCTAAGATAATATATTATTATTAAGAATACTGTACCATCATTATGGGACCGGATATGTGTCTACCATCAAAGGCATTTTATTCTCATTCATCGCTAATGAAAATTTTACAATTACTAATTGTAAAATTATAAAAGACTGATTTTCACAACATTTCAGGATAACCTAAAATGGGAACAGCGTACTGCAATTTTTGTTTTTAATGTTTTTTTTTTTAAATAAATACATATTATATATATAGCACTACTAAACTTTTTATACTCATTCCGCTGCCAAAATAATAATAAAAAATAAATACTTTCCGGTACCGAGATATTAATTTTCCTGAAAAGTTATTATCCCTCGTTAATATTTCAACCTGCTTGAGATTTCATTTTTTTAAACATATATAGCACTACTAAACTTTTTATACTCATTCCGCTGCCTAAATAATAATAAAAAATTAAACACTTTCCGGTACCGAGATATTAATTTTCCTGAAAAGTTATTATCCCTCGTTAATATTTCAACTGTTTGAGATTAGATTTTTTTAAACAACAAGAAAAAGTTAATGTACATCAATCAATATTTTTTTATTATTACAATCAAATAAATAACCAAATCAAGTTGCAATAATAAAATCTTAGTAAAATATTCATTAAAATAGGTTCAATAAACCTGAAATGCAGAATAGTGTAATTATTTTGCTTGCACGCTTGCTTAGAACCGGCTCGTACGTAAGGCAACTTCATATTACAGCAACTATACCAATTGTGCAATGAATACGCTAACAGATTCC
Organism: Monopis laevigella; assembly: GCA_947458855.1. NCBI lineage: Eukaryota > Metazoa > Arthropoda > Insecta > Lepidoptera > Tineidae > Monopis > Monopis laevigella. The sequence continues at coordinate 19,442,089 of OX381583.1, read as the reverse complement.
CATCAACACGTGTACTTAATACTAGTAAAACATTTAGTTTAAAATTCGAACATTACTAAAAAGAACTAACATTAATTAAATATTACTATCTTTATGATTTGTTAATTAACAAAACAATTAAATTTAATTTAGAAGTGAAATTAGAATCAGAAAAATTCCAGCAATTTAATTTATGAGTATATTTCTTGTTAGCGTTTCTTTAATAATTGTAAGTTTAATTTTTAAACCTGATGCAGGATAATGGTAAGCTATTTAATATATTTGTTTTATTTAATATTAACAACCGGTGATTAAATATCAAATGTAAAGATTGTTTTTTAATTGACAATCAATTGAGTGGAACTCAAGAGTTACGTCGCGTCACGTCAACCGAAACCGTTTTTTTTTTGTTAACGTTTGCATTTAAATAAAACAGTGTCTATTAATACAGTGTCAGTTTTATATGTATAAGTGTTTAAGCAAGTTTTTTTTATTATTTGTTATGTACCTAGGTTTATTTTATTAAAACAGTAGTTTTTGTTAGTTATTATTTTGTTATCTACATTTAAGTGCATATTGCGGTTCCTTAAGGTGAGGTATACTCGTCAGTGAAATTACGTATATGTATCTCTATTTTTTATCTCAGCGTTATAAGTACGATTTCTGACGAGAGTAAGCAGCGTGGACTACCAAAAGTCGCACGGAAACAAAAAGTCACAATGTGTTTAAATATTAATTTAAGAAAAACTACTTTAAAAATGTAACATATGAATGAACAATACTCTTTTTATTTATCATAAACACTTTTATAAAATAATATTGTTAAATTTATAGTAATAAATTTATGCCATAAAATCCGAAAAAAGAAAATTTCAGAGCTATTTTCACGATTTATTTCTATCAAAGAAACTATTTTATTTTACGTTTCTGACTTAACAGTTATATCACTAATATCCTGCAGGCAAAGAAAATATTTTTTCTGTTCGTCCAAAAACAGTTAGTTTTTTAAAAAATTCGGAACTATCAACGCAATCTGTGAACTCAATAGTGCCGGATCTAGAGATGTGGGCTCAGTGGATTATGCCCCCCTTCCAAACTATCGTAAATTACCTCAGACGAAATGATCGAAATAAATTACCTAATATCTTATAACACTATATAAGAAAAACTACTTTAAAAATGTAACATATCAATTAACAATACTCATTTTATTTATCATAAACACTTTTATAAAATAATATAGTTAAATTTATAGTACATAATAAACGTGGTGGCCGAGTTGGTTAGACCTTGGACTTAAAAACACTAAGGTCCCTGGTTCGAATCCCGGTGTGTACCAATGAGTTTTTAATTAAAAAAATTATGTACATTTGTTTGACAACACCACTATAGTGCCTCGGAGAGCACGTTAAGCTATCGGTCCCGGTTTCACTATACCAACTTGTGAAACTGTTTATAGATGGGTTATTGAGTCTATTCAAAACATCGCGACGAGCTAGCCACTTGTTCGGTGTAGACTCATACCATCGGCTACGACGAGGTGGGATTAAAACCCCTCCGCTGGGTACCCTGGGGCCGTCTAGACGGTCTCGGGCGCCGTAAGGCACCCGTGAAGATATATATACTATATATGAATGTGACCAGCAATTTGGAAATATCAGTAGATAATAGTTCTGAAAAAAAATTGTCTAATTTAAAAAGCCCACCCTTGCTCCTAAACCTAAAGGTGTAACAATATTTACCTTAAATTTGTATAGATAATTTTAAGAAATAAATATTAATATAGGTATACTAAACACTTCACATGGAACATTATGTAATAAAATATAATAATTTTAATAACATAATTATTAATATACGTATACCTACTTAACAATTCACATTGTCTTAACTTAAAAAACGCTATGATTTTGCATAACTATTATCTTTATATGTCAAAGTCATCCTAAACAACAGTGCCACTATTTGTATAAACAAGAGTAATTACAATCTTATCAATTATTACTGTATTAATGTAATAAATTATTACTATAATTGACTTTTTCCAGTTAACATTACTAAACAGGTGATAACTCCGCATTATTTTGTTTATTGACTAAATTAAATCAAATTAATTACTCTGTTCTATTTTCATAGTCAACTGATATACAAAACAAAATTGTAAAATTAAAATACATTTCATCATGGGCGCCTTACGGTGCCCAAGACCGTCTAGACGACCTCAGGGTACTCAGCGTATGGGTTTTAATCTCACCTCGTCGTAGCCAATGGTATGAATCTATCTAAACCGAACAAGTAGCTAGCTCGACGCGATGTTTAAATAGACTCAATATCTATAAACAGTTTCACAAGTTGGTGTAGTGAAAATGGGGCCGACATCTTAACGTGCTCTCCGAGGCACTAATCGGTGTTGTCAAAGTCAAACAAATGTATTTTTTTTTAATTAAAAATTCATTGGTACACATATGGGTTTGAACCGGTGTAAGAACATTCATAATTACTAAAAAATTCTGTATCAGATCAATCTGTAACATGAGATTTACTCCACTTCTAAAACGTTCATCAAAGTAGTCTATGACGGCACATGGTTGGTGGAAAGTCACGTCCTATTATATTTCTGACCAATCATGTCCTTTCTTAACAATTTTTTTTCATAGAATAATTTGATCGAAGTTCTAGAAATTTGTTTATTCATATTTTGGGGGGGGTGGTAACTTAGTCATGTTTCGGTTGAGTTGGACCAAAATAAACTCTCAAATGTAACGATTAAAATTAAAAAAGGTGTCGAATGTACCAGTTTTGTTTTTAAAATCGAATGACAGCTGGTACATTCGATGCTATTTTTAACTTTAATTGTTACAATTACCTTAACGGACACTTTGATGCAACTCAGCCTTAGTCTGCTGCCTGGTTTGTAAGAGCCTATTATATCGATTTCTTGTTAAGGTGGTGTCTATTCTCAAGGTGCGGTTACGAAATAGGTATTTAATTATAAAGCAGCGATAATATTAAATAGACATGTAATAACAGACATAGACAGAGCATTAGAGCAACAGCATCTATAGGCTCGATAAATCGACAAAATCGACACATATCGATTTTATGAATGATTGTTCATTCATAAACTTCATTTTATCGACTGTCAAACTATATCGATGTGGTTATGCTACGCCCCATTGTAGACTACCAGCGCCATCTACGATTCTAGCGTTGGTGGCGACTATTCGTGGACGTGTATATCTTTAATCATCAAATTTATACAGTTATATGTCGTAATGGTAATGGTATAAAAAAAAAGGATGTCGCCCCCCCATTTAGTAACCGCATCAATAGGCTATTTGACTACAATAAAAATATACTATATATATATACATTGTGGTCATCCTATCAGACAATGGCGTAAAAAACATATTTCACTTTACTTTAAACTAAATTATGTATATCTTTTGTAGATTACACAAAATAAAATTGAATTTTTTTTTACAATTTTATTTATAACAAAAACATCTTTGATTGCTTAATGGCGGGTGACGTCACACGCAAGTTATCAAAACAATACACAGATTATAATTTATGTGGGTGAAATAGAATAGAGATAATATATAGGAGATTATTTAATATGTGCTTGTTTGTTTACTTGCCTGTGACGTCACACTTGACATAGACTGCGAAAGAGCGTTTTTAGCGCCATTGTGGAAATTCAAACTTTAACATTGATTTTTATTAATAATAGAGTAGATATCCTGAAAATATTAATGTAGTGTGCTTATTATGTAATGAAGAATCATATAAAACGAGTTTCAAAAAGGAGTCAAATTCCCTATTAGCAACATAATGGGGAAACCAATGCTTTTAAATAATAATGTATAGATCGATATCATTTATGAACTTTGCAGGACTGCTATCCATCAGGTAGATACAAATTACATGCCGAGCTCTAATAACATACCTATATTTAAAAAAAAACCTAGACGACCTTAGGGTATTCAACGGAGAAGTTTTCATCCCACCTCGTCGTAGCTAATAGTATTCCATGATGATGCTCTAGCTAGCTAGGGTAACACATTTTTAAACAATTTGACTAGTTGGTATAGTGAAATTGGGACCGATTGCTTAACATGCTTTCCGAGACACTATAGTGATGTTATCAAACAAATGTATTTTTTTTACATTAAAAACTAATTTGTACACATTGAAGTTTAAACCTGTGATCTAAAAACTAAAATCTACAGTCTAACTTAGATGATACAAACTCCAATGTTGACGTAAGAATAATGTATTCAATATGTATGCAAGACTGAAGAAGTCTTAAATATTGTCCGACATCAATACTATTTAATCGCCAGCAGTTTACCGCTGCGACTATTTATTGATAGATTAACGATTTGATCACCGAAACTATCCGACTTCAATTGGTCGCCAACAAAACTGTCATTTTAAATTGGTCGATGAAACAATTTTACACTAAAGCAATCACTATTCTAATTACTATATTATTATATGAAAATACTTGCGAAACCAAAAAAAAATCCTTTCAAATATTCTTCAAACTTTTTTTCAACAATCTCAAATGATAAGTAAAAAACTTTACATAAGTAATTCTGTTTGTTTATGGTGGTTTAAGTTCTGACAGCAAAATCTGGTTAAACAGAACAAAATTATCTTGTTTAACAATGATAAAGCCAGATTTAATATTTTAAAACTAGATATTAGCATACCAAAATATACCTGTGTTGTTGTACGTTTTTTTTTTCAACTATAGGTACCTACTCTGAAATGAAATTCATAATAAAAAAGGTGTTATTAATTTAAACAACTTTATTATAGATTTAATTATATAGGTACCTACATGGTAGCCAAATTATTGGACCTTAGACTTAAATTCATGTAGCGGGTTTAACCGCCGTTTGTTAAAAAATAGTTTTTACAAAAAATATAAATGTACGTACAAAAAAGTGTTGTCGAACAATCTAAATTTCACTATACACTTATAAACCGGTTAAAGGTAAAACCAGTATAGAATACTATACAAACACTTCGACGAATTTCGGCTACGACAAAATCAAAATTATTTATGTCATGTAAATCTTTACAGATAAATAGTAAAAAAAAAAGATTTTAACAAAGTGCTCTTGGAGTGCGTTTGGTTAGGTTGCTATCCATTACCAAAACAACGATAAATATTTTTTATTAGCTCGATATCAGATTTAGAACTAAAATACTACCGAACCGTACCCACGACATAACCAATTAGTGTAAGACTAGGTGGTTAGCTGATTTCATTTACCTGTCAATCATTATCTGCCATACAAGGGGACGATATAATTGTAAAAAAATAGTTTGTTATTTATTGTCTGACGTGGTGGCTTAGTTGGTTAGACCTTGAACTTAAAAACACTTAGGTCCCTGGTTCGAATCCCGGTGTGTTCCAATGAGTTTTTAATTTTAAAAAATATGTACAATTCACTCTCTCAAAGGTTAGCTGGTAGAAAATGCCTAAGGCATTAAGCTCGCCAATGTACAATTTTGTGCAACAAAGAATTATAAATAAACACCATCATAGTCCCTCGAAGAGCACGTTAAGCCGTCGGTCCCGGTTTCATTATACCAACTTGTGAAATTGATTATAAATGTGTTATTGAATCTATTCAAAACACGGCAAGCTAGCCACTTGTTCGATATAGACTCATACCATCGGCTACGACGAAGTGGGATTAAAAACCCCTCCGCTAGATACCCTGATGCCATCTAGGCGGTCTCGGGCGCCGTAAGGCACTTGCGATGATATATATATATATATATATATATAGATCCTGATATAGTTGTTGCGTCCAGGACAGGAAAACGACTTATAGCGTCCATCACTTCTACTGGTTAAATCGCCAATGTTACAGCGAATACTTACTTCTATATATCACGTCTAAATCAAAATCAACAAAGATTTTTAATATGATCTTAACTGTGAATATTCAAACTTCTTCAAATTTCATACATCCTAGTGTCCTTATTGCGCCACGTACATTTTCACATCCGGAGTATATTTTTTGTATATTTTTGACTACATTAGTAGACTTCTTGCGCAATTATAAACTTAGGTTATTGTTGTGTCCTTAATATATACATTATCTCAAAACTACATTCTGATATTAATTTGACATCCTAGGAGAGAAATATTCCAGTCGGAAAAAAACAACAATTAATGCCTACCATAGTTTACGTAGTTAATTAATATTATTAACCCTCGGATCTGCGCCTATCCCCAGTTTCTAGAACGTTGATCAAATCATTCGATAATTAAAATTACGTTACACAAAGGCATGATTGGTGAAAAAAAAAAATACTGTGTCACTGAGGATTCAAGAAACCCTTACGAAAAATATCATTGCTTTTTACCTATATTTATATACATAAACTTTTTATCATCAATTTTCAATTATAAAAACCAGGTGACTTTTAATGGTCTTACTTTGGGCTAATATGATGTTCGCCTGATCAAAAGGAACAACTTTCCCCAAGAAACCATATGTCGGAAATGAGAAAATTTTTTGGCTTCCCCATACGAATTGGCTATTTTAATACTACCAATTTGTATGGAGAAGCAAATATTTTTTGTCATTTTAGAGATATGGTTTCTTGTGGAAAGTTGTTCCTCTTCATCAGGCGAACATCATATTAGCCCAAAGACCATTCTTAGTCATCTTGTATATCCCAAATGCGGAATAAATAAATAAAAAATATTTAAATTTATTAAACATACTTTTTCTTTTTATTTACCTACACAACTCTTTATTTACCTATTACAAAAGGGCGGACTTAATTAACAGATTAATTTTTACCTACTGTAGCCTTACTGTATTTTTACTGTCACTACGATCAATTACGAACTATTAGATATCATCACCAATAGAGCGCTTTATTTTTGTAAATAGTAAAAATAAATCTGTCCCATCGGTGGAATTCTAACTGTACACCATCCCCATTTTTATAAACATTACAAAAAAACCTGACCTATTGGTGGGATCCTAACTGTAGAAAATCTCACCAGCGATCCTTAACATTTAGGATCCTACCAATAGGACAGATTTATTTCTACTGTGGTTAAGAAGACTGGTTTATTTGAGTTCGGAATCTACTACGGAATGCGCATTGAAGGCAAGGTAAGTAACGAACAGTAGATCTCTTTTCTGTATCAGAGACAATGTTCTTAGCTATCCATGGATTCTCCGTGCGGGTACCGGGTTCATCGCGTGGTTGGTAGGCAGGGGAATGAACTCCAATGTTCCCGGACTTGAGACCGCGAAGTAGGGTTGAAGGCCTTTTTAACTCTCGCCTGCACTGTGTTTACTACCCTCTCCTCTCAACTAAATACTTTACGATTCTGTTAGCGACATCTTGGAAACACGTTCCATAAAAGCTTCGACGGCCGTCCTTGGAAACCGTTTCTAGTAATTTCATTTGGGAGATCAAAAATTGGTTAGACTTGATGGTGGACTACCCGTTTCGTAACCGCATCCTAAAAGGAGACTATCACCTCCTCGACAAGAAATCGATGCTATAGTCTCCTGCCGGTAGACCCACAAACTGAAACCGAAACATGACTGGATCACTAGACGGTTTTTGCATCTGTTTGGGCGGTGGTAACAAAATCAGTCGGTAGGCCTAACAAAGCATAAATACCTAAATACTAAATATATAAAATTATATCGAAATCGTTAATCATAAAAACTTTATTGTGCGTTTAAGTTAAAATATTGTTTTGTCTTTTTCTTACCAATAAAAAATATATTTGACAGAAAACAGATAAAACACCATTTTAAGTAAAACGCTTAATAAAGATAAAAAATTGAGGTAACTTTCCGATTTTTTTCTAACAAGGAAACTTTATGCTATTACGTTTCTTAAAAGCCAGTCACTTCTAAATATCTTGTATTATTAAATATATTTCTAAGCTTTGAGGTAATCTCATAATGAGAGATCTAGATACCTATACGTGGTGGCCGAGTTTGTTAGACCTTATACGTAAAAACACTACAGTTTTTAGGTTCCCGGTGTGTACCAATGACTTTTTAATTTAAAAGTTATGTATATTGGTTTAACAACACCACTATATTGCCTCGGAGAGCACGTTAAGCTGTCGGTCCCAGTTTCACTATACCAACTTATGAAATTATTTATAGACGACGAGCTGACCACTTGACCATCGGTTACAAGGCGGGAACAAAACCTCACCGCAAGGTACCCTGACGCCGTCTAGGCGGTCTCGGGCGCCGTAGGCACCCGTGATGATACATAGATTGGTGGTTTGCCCCCTCTTGAAATAAGTATCGTTATTATTAATTAATAAAGTACCGTTCAATACTTTCTTATATACTATAGATACCTACCTACGCGCACTCTATGGATTTAATTATTTATTTAGTTAATTTGTTTCCATTAAAGTGGCAACTAACCTTCCCTTTCACCGTTTTATCACACTCGTAGCATAACACGTGTGTACTTTGCATACAAGCTTGTAAATCTATACTTAATATTATAAAGCTGAAGAGTTTGTTTGTTTGTTTGTTTGAACGCGCTAATCTCAGGATTCGAATTGAAAAAATATTTTCGTGTTGGATAATCCATTTATCGAGAAAGGCTATAGGCTATATAACATCACGCTACGACTAATAGGAGCGGAGTAACAAAGAAAAATGTTGCAAAAACGGGGAAAAATTATTCCTTTTAAGAGCGTACGCTGCGTAAACGGTTAAATTTAAACGCGCAGACAAAGTTGCGCGGGTCAGCTAGTTAAATATAAAGTGTAGCAGTTTTCTAATATGTACAAGTTGATTAATAATAATAAAATAGGTACCAGAAAAGAAATAGGTAAGTACTTACTTTTATTTAATGCCAAATTAAGTATCCGTCGACTTCTTATATTTCTTTCCATCATGTAGGTAAGTCTTAATTCTTGATAAACTTCAAAACCGTATAAAGCGCACTTATGCGTCCGTGAGGTCGCGATTTCAACGAGAAGTAATTATAAGAAAACAATATTTTAAAATTATTAAGCAACACTAAGCGGCAACGTCGCATGCTCAGTGTACTCTTCGCAAAATGAAGAACGGCAACCCCGCACAAAATCGTCGTGGATGTAAGATTATCGGTGAAATGGGAAACAATATACATTGAAATAATATACAAAACTGCAGCGCCACGCGTGGCGAATCGACGCATTAAATTATACTAATCCAGACGATCTAGAGGTAATATTACTTCCACGCTATTTTTTTACTATAGGCACGAAGTACCTATAGGCATCGATTGGTACTGATTTCAAGTGGAAATAATCTTGCGTCCGATATGCGGACGCAAGATGTCAGTGGACGCAATATTACTATAGAGATTTTTGGCGCAGGACGTAAGAACTCTACCAGTTTATAAATATATATATATATATATATATATATATATATATATATATATATATATATATATATATTGTCTGCGTGTATCACAGTCCTTTACTGATGGCCGACGGCACCCTTTCTTTATCTCTACATACTTATTGCATATATAAATAATACTCTTCTAAATGCGCATCAACTTTACTTTAGCAGCATATTATATTGAAATTTAAATGCAACGAAAAAAATCCTGGTGACTATCGTCTTTGTTCACCACCCAATTCATAACTGCATCAAATAGCAGACATAATGGGAGCGATCAATGCTGTTGAACACAACAATATTTTACTATCCACTAATAGATCTGACTACTATTAGGCAAAAAAAATATTGGTATGGAGATGGTTGTTTAGATAGAATAGATGATATTGATGAGATTGAAATTTAATTTAAAAATAAAAATTAAAGATCCTAAATACTGGCTACGACGCCCTGATACTAAATACTGGCTACGCCCGTGCATATAATATTGCTTTTAATTTTTGAATTAAACTTTAAAGCACAGTCAATCAATTTCTTTAATATTTAGATATAGAAAATGGTTAGATTTACTTACATCATTGTACTAGAACTTGTGAATATATCAGTTACAATTCTAATAATACTTAAAATAATCAGATAAGGAGCTCCAGAACAACGTGGTCAAAGGAAATACATTCCCAAGATGTCCGACAAAAGAAGACTTGAAATCGTGAGTATTTTAAAACAATTGGGTTAAGTCTAAAACATATATTAAGGGAAACTAATATTAAAAAGTTTATGAGACGAAGAAAACTACAAAGTTCATGGTCTAGGTTTTCAATGGGAAAAAACCTACAACTACGAAAACCGCGGAGGACTTTTTTTAACACTATCGCTTTTGGTAGTCATATTAATTTTCCTTTCTTATTAAATTTGGGTAATTATACAAAATCCCCAATTTATTCAAGAAAATCGGTTATATTATATAATATAAGGGAAGGTTATTTCTTTTATATAAAAAAACTGATAATACATAATAAGTAGTTTTGAAATAAGCATAGAACTACAGCTTGCTTTAGATATCTCAACACCTATTGTCGCTTTTTTTTTCAATTTAATTTTTGACTAAGACCCTTTTCTCATTAGCCTTTAATTTTTTTTGGCTTACATCCTTTTGGATATATTGGAGTCAACAAGATATATAACTTTTCCAATTTCAAGTGAACCTTACAAGTAGTTTTCGAGATATTTGATGCGGGTACAGACGCACCCCCAGACTTTGAAAGGTTGTACTTTGGGCTAATGTGAGGTTCTACTGATCAAATCGAACAACTTTTCCCAAAGCACCATTTGTTCGCAAATGAAAAAAAAATGTCTTCTCCATACAAACTAGTAAAGTTATAATTACCAATTTGTATGAAATGAAATTTTTATTCGCAGTAATTCCGAGTTTACAAGATGGTACAATATAAAAAATGTGTCTACAGAATTAGCCCATCAGGCATGCAAAACAGTGTAGTTAATATATAATTTCATTACATAATCTATACTAATATTATAAAGCTGAAGAGTTTGTTTGTTTGTTTGTTTGAACGCGCTAATCTCAGGAACTACTGATTCGAATTGAAAAAATATTTTCGTGTTGGATAATCCATTTATCGAGAAAGGCTATAGGCTATATAACATCACGCTACGATTAATAGGAGCGGAGTAACAAAGAAAAATGTTGCAAAAACGGGGAAAAATTATTCCTTTTAAGAGCGTACGCTGCGTAAACGGTTTAATTTAAACGCGCAGACAAAGTTGCGCGGGTCAGCTAGTTTGACATAAATTTACAACTGTTTAATAAATTACTAAATACATAGTTTATTACACTCACCATAAGACAAACATACAATCAAATTAATACTCTAGCATTAGAATAGCATGTAGGAATAATGTTCATTTATAATGTACTGGATCATAGAAATGTTCATTAAATGGGGAAACCATTTTTATTTTATTTGTGTGGTTTTACGGGAAAAGTTGTTCGATTTGATCAGTAGAGCCTCATTTTATTCCAAAGTACAAACTTTTAAATTCACTCTGTATAAAAAGTATTTTTTAAAAAAAAAACGGGGACCATAAATAAACAATTTTTAATCCCCACTTTGGTACCAAAGCAACAAACTATCCATTAGTGCTGCTGCTGGCTTAATTAGCGAAATCTTGAAGACTAAACCAATTCAATCCAAATAACATAAATAGCTGCTTGCTTAATCGGTTTAGTCCCAATCATCCATCCATTAAAAACCTACGTTAGTTTTTGCTGGGTTTATTTTTTTCCACAGTCTCAAACATTTTGTTTTCATTCATACAGAATCTCATTTCTTCAAATTTAAAAGTAAATGCGTTGTTCTCAAATAGGTAAGTTATCTTCAAAAATGTGTGGACCTAGGCCTAATACCATAATTTGGTCTAGACCAAATGCCAAATAGTGGAACCAGTGGCACTTTCAAGTCAATTTTAAATTTAGAATTCTTTCCACTTTTCGTCAAAAAGTAACCATAAATAGTCGCGTTTTAATGGCTGTGAAACGTATTTATATTTATATGGCAGCACATTCGACTGCTAAAAGGCCTGCTTAGAGTAGATATAAGAAACGGCAAGCAATTAGTATGCATAGTGGGTGCGATCAATGTTGTTAAATAACAATGATTGATCGACCCGATTTATGGACTTTGGAGACCTGAGGCTCTACCATGGGTTTGCGCATTGTAGAAACAATAGGATCACTTTATTCAATAGGATCGCTTTATTCAATCCTGTTACCAAAAATAATGCGATCCTATTGGTTGTTGCTCACGTATACGTAAATGAATACGTTACGTTTCTACAATGCGCAAACCCATGGTAGAGCCCCTGGACTACCAGGTAGATAGTATATGCCTTATACCAGTGTCAAGATACTTAGCGTAGGATTTTTATTTTCACTTAGTCGTTGTAATAATTTTATTGTTGTTAAATTTTATAGCGTTTTTTTTAATTTAGATAATAATATAATGTTTATTACAAAAATATGATCCTTATCAATCAATTGGTGATATAAAATAATAATAATAAAATACACTTTTGTCGGTTAAATTTCCGGCTAGGAGAATTCAAAATTCTGTCAATGCAGTATATTTTTTAATGAGTTAAAAAAATACTATATGTTCCTGTTATGTCCCTTTTTATTAACCAGGATCAATGATGGCTTATTTATGAAACCTCCTTCCAGATGTATTCTGCAGTAGGCCAATGATAATAATAATAATGATGATGATGGAGACTATATGTTTAATCTTAATAGTATACGAACGGAAGAACGGGAATGAACCTTTGCCGCCACTCTTAGTTTTCAAATTATCCTGATACAATATGCAACGTTTCTTTCAGAGTAATTGGGATCTCTTTAGAGGGACCCGTTTGTAATGGCGAACGAAACGTTAAAACCGTCAAATGGAAATACTTCTCTTTGAATCCATTTGTTAATTTGTTAACGCTGCTTATATTAAGTAAGTCTTTTACAGGTTTTCTTATTGTATTTTATTTTAAATATTATTATTAACAGATAGTATCTGGTTTTAATCCTAGTAAGTATTTTCATTCCTAAGACGATGTACAGATGTACGTACATGACCGATGACCGCCTCTGTAGACTAGTGGTTGCGCCTTTAGCGTTATATCCGAAGGTCATGGGTTCGATTCCCACTCATGGCAAAAAAATATTAGTATTTTTTTCCATAAAGTTTGTCATGGTCTGGATTTTTATAAAATTTAATTTGTATTATATCATTGTTTCTGATACACATAGTACAAGCCTAGAGCTTAGTTTGTGACCAAAGCTATATGTGTAAATTGTGCCTTCATAATTATTAACTATTATATTATATTAATTATTATTACATTAGAACCATGGTGCTTGCGCTAACTGGACATAATTGCCAGTCGCTCCATCGGTCATTCTTTCGCAAACTACCATACTATTTTGTGTTTTCAGTCTTGGCAAGTAAAAGTTGCTACGTCTGCCCGCCTGCCTAAAGCGCGCATATAGCAACCATTAGAACTGCAATAGGCAATTTTGGGGTGAGGTTTGCCCTAACTCAACAGAGTTGCTGATTGCCGCAACCTAACAGTTTAGAAATTACTATAGTTTTCTGATATAATGTGTCGGCAGTTCTAAAGGTTGCTACGTGTCCACAGTCCCTAGGTGACAAAATAGCATCAACACTTTTTTACCAAACATTTTTTAAATAGTTGAAATAGTCCCTAATTTTTCTTTAAAAAAGTAATTTAATTTTGGCGAGTTTAAAAAAAAACTTTTTATTAAACATTTAATAATTAATGATGACTAGCCATGATGATGAATCTGTATTTTACTATAATATACCCACTCAGCTCCAAGAAAAAACGTCAGATATGTATACCTAATCTGTATAATTTATAATTTCCGTAATTTATTTATTGCACAAAGTACAAAGGCGGACTTAATGCCAGTGCAATGCATTCGTAAACCCTTCGGGACAATCAATATGTAATCAGATAAATAAATAAAAAACTACACCGATAAAAATAACGATAACTAACCTAACCTAACGATAATTTATAAAATATGCAGGTACATTATTATGGGCAATAATATGGTGCTCGTGGGGTTCCAGCTGGGCCTGGGATGGCGTTTGGTTCCGAATGATCTCCGTAGGCTTCATATCCTGGATATCTGGCTATATCCTGAACTCTGCCACCAACCTTCCACCAGTCGTGGCAGCATTGGCTGTAGGAGTATTGACCAGGAATCTAGGATATTTCGATATAAGAGAATATGAAGAAATTGATAACTTTTTAAGGTGAGTGTTTTCTTTAAATGCTGGTCTATACCCGGAGGTTGCGGATGGAATTTCCATTCTGCAATAGAATTCTAGTGCTTCTGAACTGAACTGTATGTTTTAATTCGAAATATTGAACTGAAAAATATTCCATATTGATTTTCAAGGAAAATATTAATTTCCAAGTAATTTTCACTCGATTATCTTGAATTGACATACAATCGCCATACATGTATGAAATATCTTTAAGTATTTTTATTTCTATAAATTTTAGGGATAAGGTAATTATTTAACAATAAACTGACAACTGTGTGCCTTCCGAGCACTATAGAGGTGTTGTCAAACAAATGTTTATATTTTTCAAATAAACTCATAGACACATTTCGGAGTATGAACTCGTGATCTAAATGGTCTAACCTCGTCGTAGTACGTTTAGCAGTATCTAAAGTTGGTGGGTTTAATTCCCACTCATGTCAAAACCATATTAGTACGTTTTTCCTGTATTGGAATTATTGTTTCTGGTACATATAGGAAACGCTTAAAGCATAGATTTTGACGACCTGAAAAGTATCTTACATATTATTTTCCTAAATTAACAAAAGTATGCTCCAAAGAGCATTAATATAATAACAACAATAATATGTAGGACAGTTTACACATTATAAATTGTATTGAAAAATATACTAATATTTTTAGCCATGGCTGGAAATCGAACCCACGACCTCTGTTTATTTTAATAATAATAATAAAAATAACGGCACTGAATTAATCAACGTCCTTGCTTCAATTTACTGTAAAATTGCTTTCATATTGTTCTCAAGAACACGCACGATGTCTATTGTAAATTAGTTTTAATTGTTACGTAGCACAAGTTAACTAGTTCATTAATGTATCTAGATTTTTTTTGTTATCTTCTATTGAGATTTACTGAAATTATTATAAAGATAAAATTTCTGTCATAAATTTACTGGTGGAAGGGTCTAAATAAAACCCATCATATGAACCTCTCTTTCGCGGCAAAGTATTAATGTAATTTATTGTAACATCATAAATTAGGTTGTAAAACAGATAATTGTTATCAACAACACGGCCAAAACCCTACAGTGGTTAATTATTTATTTACAGTTAAATCAGCATGAGCATCGAAAAGCCTCATCAGACGCTGCTTAAATTTGAATAAATCCATCACGGGTGCCTTTTTTTTGCCCCTGAGAACCATTAAAACTGCCGCAGGGCCCCCCAGCGGATGGATTAACCCGTCCTTATTTCGCCGATGGTATTCGGAGGCAACACCTAACAAGTGGCGAACTAGTTGAGGTGTTTATGATGGTATAACCTCGTTGTATAAAGGACAACAAGGCCAGGCCCATCTCAGATCCGGTTGTCATCTTGTTTTCAATTACGCAGTGACTTAACCACTAGGCTGGCGCTGCTTCAACAAACAAATGTAAATGTCCAAGTTCGCTTTTCAATAGTTCAATTCTTTTCCCCACGCACCCCTTACAAGTTATTTTTCCATTATGCTATGGCCCGCAAGTTATATTTCATATACAATATTAAATACTTGTATTAAATACTCAACTGCCGAGGTCTGCGGATGATGGTTGATGAAAAAACTTATATAATTTTATTTTCATAAAAAAAAACATTAAATATTATTGGTTTTATAATTGAAATACTTAATAATATTTATAAAAACTTATTGAAAAATTGAATTATAGATAAATGTGATTCAGAAAATCAGTTATCACATCCAGCATTACAGACTACTCTTGGTTTATTTGCTTTACTTTTTTTAACAAAAAGCTTTTAATATTATTTATTATGTTTATTAAACAGCGTTAATTAGCCGTGACAGTAATGTTCATATGCCTAAGATGGTAAGCTGTATGTAGAGTTCAAGAATGAAAATAATCTAATAGTCAAATGATTGTGAGAATGTTTGTCATGTGACACATGACATATAATAATAATTTTATTATTAATCCCACCAAATTCTACAAAATGTAATTCAGCAGTTTAGCTCTTAAAGTTTAACAAAGATAAAGTCATACAGACTCACACCGGTATTCATAAAAACTTATTGAGACCTTGAAGAACACTTTAGTTATGGAAGGTTTTGTCTCTTTTTATTAGCAACAAAAATCATTATGCGTAAAAGAGAGAAAACCTTCTATAACTAAAGTGTTCTTCAAGGCCTCAATAAGTTTTTATGAATAAGGCCATCAGTTTTTACTTTTAAAGATCTTATATCCAACACAATTGTATTGATGTTTTTGTATTGAGAAATTAATTATGTTATTTATTATTAATATTACAATACACAATACCTACGTATTAAGCATGATCTTAAACTGACAGTACAAACTTTAACTGTAGTAAATTATTAAGTCTTCTAGTGGCTAACAGGATCAGTCGGCGAGCTTGTTTGTGGAGGTAATCTGGCCGGCTCTGGGCTTGTACTAAGTTTTGTTACCAGGTTCTAGACGGATTTGTAAAATCTAAGTAAGCGTTAGATATATAATAAAACTTTGTAAGATATAGATTTTACTTTGATTTTGCAAGATTTCGAGCAAGTTCCATATACTCAGATGTATGTATTTTAGACGGAGTTAGTTTAGTTTTTAAGTTATTTATATTTTTACAAAAACAAGTTATGTAACATCACCACATTACCACGTTCCTTGTAAACAGTCGAAGAACACGTTAAAATGTCGGTCCTAATTACACTAAACCAACGTAAAACTGCTGATTTATTGAGTATATCCAAACATCACGAAGAGCTGGCCACTTATTCGGTGTAGATTTAAAATACCATCGGCAATGACGAGGTGGGAACAAACATTCCACCACCGCTGTAAAAAATATAATTTAAAAATAGCGGCGAATGTACCAGTTTTATTTTGAAAATCGAATGACAGCTGGTCCATTCGACGCCATTTTTAACTTTAATCGTTACAATTACTTTAACGGACACTTTGGTGGAACTCAACCTTAATGCAGCCGTGCTGGTATATTATGCCTATATACAAAAAAAGTTGTGCAAAACCGTAATAGCGCAAATACCAATCAAGATTGTCGTTATTAAATATGTTAATTGTATTTTCAGGAAAATTTACCCCGTAGTAATTCTCGGTAAAGCATCACTTGGCTGGGACATCCACTACATGCGATCTCATTGGAAACGTATCCTGCCCCTGGGCACTTTACCCTGGGCAACAGAAGCGTTGGTCCTGACAGCGTGCACGACCTACTTCTTAGACTTTCCTGTAATTTGGGGTGAGCCAGGGCACTAATTATTTTGCTTTTTCTTAACGAAATTTTTCAACAAACAAAATGGCAGAAGAAGAAGGTATGTTAGAGTCAAGGCATGCGTAAAAGTGCGGTAAAAAATAAGTGAAGCGTTTTGATGCCGACGTCATATCTGCACGTGCTTCTTATACTCTTGCAAAAGATCCTCTACCTGGTGGATAATAGGGACTAATAATAGGAGCCGCCTCCGTAGACCAGTGGTTGCGCCTTTAACGTTGTATCCGGATTCCCACCCATGGAAAAAATATATTAGCAAGTTTTTATTTACACCAAGACAAACTGTCATGGCATCTAAAATATAATATTAATTGGCATCGTTGTTTCTGGTACACATAATACAAGCCCAGAGCTTAGTTTGTGACCAAGCCAATATGTTAGTAACGTTCTGGATATAAAAAAAAACTTCGCAAATTATCACAAGGCCGGGACATCCACCTCTGGTGATAAACCACTACTGCTGATAGACGAGTCGTGACAGTTTACACGAACTACTTCTTAGACTTTCCTATAATTTAGAATAAGACACGGGTTTTTTTTTTATTGGTCGATAACATGGCTGATACACTAAGTCGAGAAATCCCATATGAGGTATAACGACTAGAGAAATTTGCTGATTTAGGTAGGTACGGGATAACAATCAGTAAAATTTAAATACAGTGAGTAAAATTACAACACGCGGTAACCGACTGAATCACAACCGAGAGAGGCATACTCAGTCATTAAATAAACACCTTGAGATACAACCACTCATTAACGCAGTGAACGACAGATGTCCTCGCGTGTACACAGGACATTTCATCATATTTGTGAGAAACTATTCAATCAACATTCAAGAAGAACCGACAGAACAATCTGGCTTACACGAGGTCAGAATTTACACGGACGGATCAGAACATGGAACAGGTGCCCTCGACCTGAACATTATAATTTTAACAGCATTTTGCACACATGCTTCCATTTTCCAAGCAGAGTATATAGTCATAATTAAAGCAACAGCAGCAATACGCGCAAGAAAAATAGAAGAATATAGCATACCCAAACTATCAGACAGGGCAGCCGTACTACTAGCATTGAAGAACAAAAAGATGAACTGGAGTCTAGTAAAACAATACCACTACGCACTGGAGACTATATCAGTTGATTATAGGGCGAAAAGAGGTTAGGGTATAACACCGATAGGACCCAAACCGTATGTCCCGGTACATACGGTTTTATTTTAATTACCTAGTTGAAAAGCTGGCTGCGGGACAACACCGTCAACCATCACTGTAAGTATTAGTCCAACTTACAGAACTACAGACAGAATAGCGAGGCGGTCACCAAACTTCGTATAGCTCGTAACTTGCTCAATCTCAATAGAAGTAACCTGCCGATAGTGGTGCGTATACTTACCGGACACTTTCCATTAAACAGGCACCTTACAATTTTAGGTATCATCAACAGCCCTCTATGAGGTTGCATGGAAAGTAATAAAACACCCATGTGCTGCTTTATTGCACCGGGTGACATCACAACAAAAGAAAATCCTCGGAACACCTTGAGGTCTGTTAAAGCTTTAGATTTCTTGTCGCCTTCTGTAAGGAACTGGGCTGGCTAGAATAGTCAGCCTACTAAATGTCTAAACTCTTGGCTAATTGTAGACAATGATCCCGCCATGAACATGAACTAACTGAATAAAAAATAATGTTTGGATCACACATTAGCATTACTACAATAATACCTCGACTTTATCGTCAACGTCACGCCGCACGAGTTTGCCTAGGTCTGAGGGTATTCAGCGGTGGGTTTTTTTTCCCCTCTCATCGTAGTTGATAGTATTCTGGATCAATATTAACGTGGCTAATCGAAAGTAGGCAAGTATTTAGGAAGTACAATGTTATAGCAAAATAGGCTTGTAATCGATCAGTGTTAGCAAGGAGAATCAAATACTCGTAGAAATATTTTAAGCGAGACGAAGAATTTTAAGCGAATTTGAACGATATACAATGAACATGAATTGAATCTTAACATAAAGCTAGTAACATCTAAACTTTTAAATTAAGAATGTAATTATAAATTATTTTTGTTTAAATGACTAATTTTCAGTTAAAAGATATAGTTAACGGGCATGTTTAATTCGTGATCTATGCAAACTAATATAATGTTATATCAGTTTGATAGTTGGCTGAAACCGTAGCTTTGAAACATTCATTAATATTTAATGAACTGCAATTTATGGCACTCATCATCAATTAAATTTCAGGTAAATTATACTATTAATTTTCTACAATTAATTCATGATCTCTACGATTTCAAAGTTGAACGTACAGTTTCAAATATGAACGTTTAATAATAGATTTCTAAGGAAGTGCTTTAAGGTGAGCTTTAAAACGGTTACAGTAGCTGTTTGCTGGTGAATAATCTAGGAAGTAGGTACTTCCGTTTCTATAGATCTTTTTCACATTCAATATTTTGATTTTGCACCACATGTCAAATCAAGAAAGATTCAATGAGACACACTAAACTTTAGTTCATTAGAAGAGATTAATTACGGTTCAAATAACTATAATAGTGTCACTAAAATAAAGTCAGAGGATGTAGAAACCGCAACACTTGCTAATGATAATTTTTGCCTTGCACTATAGGTGTGGCATTAATTATTTTATGTCTACAATTCCAAAATATTTTTTTTAAATATGTACAGTACTTTACCGTTTGAAAATAGAATCATTTTAGGATTTGAAATATGCTTAACGAATTGGGTCTTGAAAAATCTTGAAACGTTGAAGTTGAAGAGTTCTACACATCTAGGTCAATCTCTTTCCAAATCCAAATGGGGAAAGCACTACTTAGGAATAACTGACCACATTATATTTTTATTTCTTTATACATGTTTATTTCAGTTTTAGTCTGTGGTAATAAATACATTATTTAAATCCATTTTTTCAGCCAAGTGATGGCGCCTATCATATCCCTAACCGTCCTAGGCGCCCGTATGTTTTGTACTTTGAGACTTGTATGAGTATATGTGGTGCCTAGTTGGTAATATACTCAGTATACACAGTTTTAAATCCCGGTATTTTTATTAAAAATAAAAATTTCATTTGTTTGACAACACCTATTTAGTGCCTCGGAGGCATGTTAAAATGTCGATCCCAGTTCCACTACGCCAACTTATGGAATTGTTTATAGATTAGTCTATCCAAACACCGCGATGAGCTGGTTACTTGTTCGGTTTCAGCTCAGAATCTCATCGGCTACTGGGAGAGAAAAAACCGCACCGCTGGGTACCCTCTAGGCAGTCTCTGATATCGTAAGGCACCCGCGTACCATACGTTGGAACAATTGAATCAGCATATCTTCAAATTACAGTAGCCAAAAGAAAATAATCGTATATCACTATTTTCATCATAGAATATAGTATCATTTTTTGGTTCCTAAATCACCAAATAAATATACTACATAACTTCATAAACTCCATGTCATTGTTTGTACATGAAGATATCAAATCAATGACTCCTAATTTAGATTGCGTCCTTAACTACTCAACCACCACTGTATTTTTACCCCCACAAAATTTAATATTTTAGGTAAATTACTGCGCCATAAATAAAAACGAACGACCAGGATTTGTCCGATTAAATAATGGTGAATTAATTAATAAAATTTATTTCGATGGGACATAAAACCGTTCGTGAACAAGAATAAAAGTTGATTATTCGGGCATCACTAAAGATTTAAGCGTATATTGGAAATTTGGTGAATGCATTTTGTAGGGGATTGTAGATGTTATTTATCGAGCATGCTCTTTATCAGTGGGTTTGGGAGAGTTCGTACATCGTAGCTATTGTGTTCGAGTAAACAGGATTTGGTCGTTTTGCACGGTTTAATGAATTAGTTATCGTTTCATATGGAAATATAAATTAAGTTTAGGTTAAATTATTATGATTGGTTTACACCCAATATTTAGCTAAATATTATTTAATATCTATAAATAAATAGCCAGTTTTTTAGCTGATGATCGATATTAGGCCAAAAACTTGAGTTATGCCCAAAAAAAAGTGATTTTCGTCCATTATGAGTGAGGAAACTGACCCGGAAGAGGCTCAAAACCTTTTGGGCTGTGATAAGGCTTACTTGTGGTATGAGAAAATACTTACAGCAGACGCGTAGCGAGGCCCCCCCTTCCTGGGAAATATCTTGGAAAGGGAAATTCGAAAACTATATCCAGGTGTCATGGGGAAACTCTAAGAATGTTATTTCATAACCAGCAGGGCAATTACGCGTCAATGAGTTAACACGCATACGGCGAGAAATCAGCTTATTATGACGTCACAGAGATTATGGTTCTTCCAAAACCGGTGGAAAAACGGCGAAACGACGCAAGCGTGCGAGGCACTTTTTCATATTTTTTTGTATGGAAACAGCGATTACACTTGCGTAGTTAGCAAGCAGCTGACGGTTTCTTTACAAGTTAGTAATTTTTAATATGAGCAGCTCTATTACTCTCTGTAGAGAAAGGCCTAGTGATATTCGGCACCCGAGACCACTTCAAGTAACTGAGGGATTTAATACTCAGCTTATCATAGCCGATATTCTAAGTCTACACCGAATAAGTGACAAGGCCGTTGCAGTTTTTTTTTTTACATGTATAACAGTTTCTCAGATTGGTACAGTGAAACTGTGGCCATTCAGCCAGCTTAACATGCTCACCGTGCCACTAAGTGTTGTGAAAGAAATGAATTTACATTTTAATAACTGTTAAAAACTGATTGATATAGTACACACCGGGGTTTGAACTCGTGATTCGTTAAACTCATAAGAAACAATGGGTCTTTAATACTGGCAGAAGTGTATAGCATAATAAATATTACAGGACTTCTACTAGGATCAATCTACGCGTCGTTATCATGTGCAGTGGTAATGCCTAGCGTTATTCAGCTGAACGGGTTGAACGAATCAAAAAGGAACTGGACCCAGCTGGTATGCACTTCCGGTGGAATAGACACCACTCTTAGCGTCGGTGTTTACGGACTCATACATGGATATTTATTTTATTCTACCGATGAACCTTATCGAATTACTAAGGTACGTATTATTTAAATAAATGACACATAGGATCACTTTTTTGTTCTGCCTTCTGAATTGATATTTATTTACAAAGCAGTTAAACATAGAGAATCAATACTTGCTCCAATTTTAGAATTATAAAACAAATGATATGTGTACATATAAGCTAGCACTTTGTTAATATTAAAGTTAATCATGGGCTTATATTTCTGCTAAAATAATTGAAAATCAACTGTATATTTTATAATGCACATTTTTACATATTTTATTATATGAGAAATAATATTTTAAATTTAAACTTTAATATGGAGTTATATCCATTTTATTTATTAGAAATAGGCCCATGGAGTTTATTGGGTCGGTATGTATTATATATAGCCTATATTTTTAGTTGATCAAAAAGATTTTATAATTTAACTTTCTGCTAAAATCCCACAATAGATCGGATAAACTAACACTTATCATTATATCTGTATAAAAAGTAAAAATAAAAAAGCTTACATTTATTTTCTGCAAAATAAATTACCATTTCATTTTCACAAAACCCGATTAAAAATGTTAGAAGTTATGGCTGAAACGTAAAAAATACCACAAAATTCATTATTTATTAATTTAAAGCCGACTTCTCAAAGCCTTTAAAATGTTAACACATGGAATTTTTACAGGCAACATTAACAATTTTTGTCGGAGTTGCCCTCGGAATCTCCTGGGGTACGCTAGCAAAGTACTTGCCGAACAAAAATGATACTTACGTGGCAGAACTAAGATTCCTTTTCTTGCTGCTGGGTGGACTATCCTGCAATTTTCTCACTCTATTCCTTGGGTGGAGTGGAACAGGTTAGAGGACTTTAAAATGAATTTGTTTTATGTAAACAAGCCAAGTCGTAAACTAAGCAATGTTTGCAAAATAAGTACCATGTTTCAAATCTATAGGTACATAATATTTCGAGCTTAAATAAAAATATTTGTTTCATGATATAAGAGCTTCCGTATAGATGGTTTTAGTTGGTCCATAGTTTGATTGCTATTGAACGCCGATTCTCTCATTTACCGATTCCGAAGTACGAAATTCATTCGAATAAACCTGAAGCTGATTATGTATTTGTTTGTAAATCGGTCTTTTGATCGGCCGATTATTAATCATTAAACACACGCAATAATAAATAATTTCATACAGATTGCCTGTACTAAAAAACTATCGGCTATTTAAAGGTTCCAGCTCCAAGGCATCGAGAATATTAGTAATAGTATAGCTCCTAATGCAAATTCTTCTTTTCGCTACCCGTTTCATAACAGAACTTTCACACTACATCAGATGCAAATTCAAATAAGTTTTTCGAACTTCCAAAAAAGGCTAGTAAGCAACTATCCATAAATACATAGTATCTAACTACATCAGCGCGTATTTTCTCTGATTTAGAGAAGCTATCTTAAACGGCATAGTACTTTCGTCTCCATTCCTAGACCTTACAGATAATTCTTGACCCCTTGACCGCCTCCTTGTCTTATTGTTATGTGGGCATTGGAGGTCGTTGGTCCCCATGGTAAAATACAATACTACATTTTTCTGTTAATTATTATCCTTCCTTGTGTATCATCAAAATAACTGCCCGTTTCGTAACCGCACCCTAAAATTGTCTAATTGTTACGTTGGCATTGTATCCAGAGGTCGTTGATTCCCATAGAAAATACAATACTACATTTTTCTGTTAATTAATATCCTTGCTACTTTATCATCAAAATAACTGCCCGCTTCGTAACCGCGCCCTGAAAGGAGACTATCACCTCAACAAGATAACGATTTTTCTATGGTCTGGCTGTTTATAAAATATAATATGTATTCATATCGTTATATCTGGTACACATAGTACAAGCCCAAGGCTTTATGACCAGGGAAATATGTGTGAAATGTCCTACATATTATTATTATCTGCTATCTGGTATCCAATAAAACATAAAAACCCCGCTTTGCTTTCAGCTGGAGTAGCAGTACTGACATGCAATGCAACAGCCGCTCATCATTGGAAGGCTTTGGGATGGCCGCTGAACAAGCACCCAGTTGCAACGGCCTACAGGGTCTTATGTGGTGCAGTGGAACCTATGCTGTTTGCCTTTACTAGTAATTATTTAGTGGTAGGTACTGAGTATCTCGATTTTATTTCCATAACTATTAGGTGACTTTCTATCTACCTGGTGGCTAAATGATGGTATAATGAAACGGTCGACGACAAAGAAGAAAGAAATGTTACCTATCCTTGCTCAATAATTCAACTACCCTTTTCATAAACGCAACCAAAAAGAGTTTACACTCGTATTATCAACCTAACAGATTTCCTCAAGGAATATATTTCTATCTAAAACATTCTCCCGAAAAAAAATATGTGGGGTCAGTTTCATGATACCTTAACTTTGACAGTTTCTTGAGTCACTCGTATATGGAATTCTGAGAAAAAAATTAAGTGGAATATATGGCGTTCATTAAGGAAATTGGGTAAAACGTGTCTAAGGAATCCATGCTAGAAAACCAGTAAACCCACAGACTATACCGAAAAATTAATAGGTTATAATTAATAAATATAATAGGCTTCTTCCTATTCAGTTCGACTAGTAATTTATTAATGGTAGATAAATTTTAGTAGTGTGAAAAATATATGTCTATATTTTTATAGCAGCATTTATTTGGTAATCATAAAGACGAAGTGATCAGGTTGGTACTTGCTAATGTAGCTTTTTTTGTTGGCAGTTTAATTCAGAGACGATGAAGACAACATCTGTAGGGTTCGGAATACTTGCCCTATGCTTATGTACCAGATGGATGGTCACTATTTTGATATGTTGGGACTTTGGAGTTAAAGAAAAAATCCTTATTTGTTGCACGGCAATCCCTAAAACTATTGTTGAGGTATGTTTCAAGTATAAAGCGATTGTTTTTTTTTTTGACGGGATGTGTTTGTGGTTAGGATTTGGCCGGCAGGTTTAGAGTACAAAATATAAAGGACAGAAATTGTTGGAGTTTTGTCTTTCGCTATGAATATCCGACAAACAATGAAGTTATTAAAAATGTTTTATTATACCTTCACAAGCTATACTAACTCGGGATTAAACAGAATTTTGATGGTAGTGCAGTAAGGGGATTCCTAAAGTTCTATTCAAAAGGACTCTGGGGCAGGGGCGCATTTAACCTCAGTCTCGCCCTAGGCCACTTACATCTAGCCGCCTTCCCACCGACCGCCATAGTACCTTTTTTTTCTACTACTACTATTATTTATTATTATGTAAAAGTTTTTTTTTGCGTATTTTTTTTTATCCAGCGAAATTTTTGTCATCGGTCGGGCCGCTCCTATATATTGGACGCTCTGAGCAATGGCCCAATTGACCCATGTAAATATGCCACTGCCCTGGGGGCTATGGTGACCTCTAAACTAATCTAATTGAACCTAAAATATACCAATATCAAAGTTTTATAATATATCCCAGTCGAGGCTATAGATGATAATGGTCCTTAGTCCTTAGAATATTATTAGTAATTCTGTCAAAAAACTCCTCTCAAAAAACTTGGCAACAAAAGGAAATCAAATAATAACAAGCAACCTGAATCCCTGCCACTGCATATTATAAAATATTTTGATTTCAGGCAGTTCTCTCTCCAGCGGCATTGACAGCTCTACATGCTCTCGGAGAGCACCGTAGAGACGAAATAAAATATGCAGAAGATATGTTAAGACTGACCATCCAGGCCATAATTGTTACCACACCAATCGGTTATCTTCTCACACATTACATCGGACCTAAGTTAATTGCTAGCAATAAAAAAGGTGATTATTATTAAATAATTGTTCAACAACTTCGTAAGCATCCTGTTATATTTTTTTATTTGTTATTACTTTTTAAATGTGTCTGGTTTTTAAAGAGGTAAAGAAAACATGTTAACCATAGTTACCATGCCTTGATGCCCTCGTTCCATGCCAGTACATAAAAAAAAGATCATTGATGAATTAAAAAAAAAACATGTAGCGGTAAAATGTGTTTCATGAAAAATCGCGTTTTGAGTGTTGTAAGAGTATATAAATAAAATCTTATATTAAATTCCTTTAAAGCAATCTTAGTGCTACCTGTTTTTATTGCATATTCTATTTGTTTTTTTATTATAATTTTATTTTCAGATGATTTAAAAAGAAAGTCCAAAGAGGAATACTCTGCGTAATTTAGATTGCTCTGTGGATTTAAAATAATGTGCCATATCTACTTATACGCATACATATATTTAGTAATGATTTAATTAGATACGCTTATTTGTATATTTACTTCTATTTATAATAAAAAATAGTAATTCTAAAATAATATGCCGTAGTTTTTTTTATAACCTTATTGTGGATAATCGAATCCACAACCTTCGGCTACAATAACATTTGCTGTCGTCAAACAATATTATTTCATATTTCTGTTAAGTTATTAATGTCAAAAATTTCTAGGTGGGAGGACGGCCTCTATAACTTTGCTAGGCCGACCAACCGGACTTGTTACCACTGCCCATACGGATGCAAAAATCGTCAAATGACCTAGTCATGTTTTGGTTTTAGTCTGTGGGTTCACCGGTTATATGGAGAATACTCCATCGATTTCTTGTCGAGGGGTAGTTAGTCTCCTCTCACGGTACAGTTACGAAACGGGAGATTGACTTGACGATAAAGCAGCGAGGATATTGAAAAAACTCTAATGCAAATAAATACGTCCATGTCGCCGCCCATTTCATAACCGGATTATTTAGCCGGCATAGTGGGAGCCATAAATATTGTTAAACAACAATGTATCCCATTCATGGACTTTGCATCTGCTTAACATCAGGTAGATAAAAGTTACATGCTGTGCTCCATTAAAAAAAATGTGTTGGTTAATAACTCCAAAAGTCTCAGATGATTTGTATAGAAATATTGCACATACATCTAAGGTCCCTGGTTCGAATCCCGGTGTGTACAAATGAGTTTTTAATTAAAAAATTTTTGACAATACGTCAAACAAATGTACATAATTTTTTTTTTTCACTATAGTGCCTCGGAGAGCACATTAAGTTGTCGGTCCCGGTTTCACTATACCAACTTGTGAAACTGTTTATAGATGGGTTATTGAGTCTATTCAAAACATCGCGACGAGCTAGCCACTTGTTCGGTGTAGACTCATACCATCGGCTACGACGAGGTGGGATTAAAACCCCTCCGCTGGGTACCCTGGAGCCGTCTAGGCGGTCTCGGGCGTCGTAAGGCACCCGTGAAGATATATATATATATATTGCACATCCATAGGGTATTAGCTGGCGTGACATTTAGACTACTTTATATCCTGGTAAAAAAATCCTTTGTATCTAATCCGCTGTAAATATAATATTTGATCCATACCAATCCTCGTAACTTCACGGGTACCGCCTATAAGGTTTCAGAGGACTCAGCAGTATTATTTTATTTACCTTGTGGTAGCCGATCTACACCGAACAAGTGGCCAGCTCGTCGCCGTATTTGGATAGACTCACTAACCCTAATCCTTTAACCCATGGATCAATCTGACACACTACGATATTTACTCAAGAAAAGTCTCTCTTTTTCATTCTGTATTTTTTTTTTAATTAATGCACGACAGTCCTACAAAGTCCATGAATTTATTTGAAATTTGCTAAAATGGAAGATAAGATATATTTGAGTGAGCATTGAGTATGAAATCTGTCCGCCAATACGCACCTTGGGACTATTCTTAATAGGTACCTATTTGGGATTGAAAATAATTTGATTAGTTAGAGAGCTGCCTATATAATTTACTAACTGGTAAAGAAACCGCCTGCTGATCCTGCCCCTGGCAGCGGGGTACATACCCCAGCCGGAACTCAATCCCACAGCAAGGGGGCTAAGTCCACGGAACTGGGCATAAAATATAATTTTTAGTGTTGCCCCAAGTAGCCATGGATATAGTTTTTGATTTCTCCGGATTATTTTTGTTACTGGAGCACGGCATATGACTTTGTATCTACCTGGTGGTGAGCAGACCTACAAAGTCCATGAATAGGGTCGATCAATAATTGTTCTTAAACAATATTGATCGCTCCTACTATGCCGGCTAAATGATGCGATTACGAAATGGGCGGCGACAAAGTTGAATTTCATTACGAGTATATTTTAATATACTCGCTGCTTTATCGTCAATTCAACCACCCATTTCGTAACCGCACCCTGAAAGGAGACTATACCACCTCGACAAGAAATTGATGCAGTAATCTCCTGTAAACCGGTGAACCCACAGACTAAAACCTGTGTAACTGATCCGGAAACCATCTCTTGGTTAAATATTTCGGTAGATATGACCCTGGACATACCTTCTGCCAACTTTGACCAATGAGGTCAAGATCCAGAGTTATGCCGAAAAAATCGTTCATTATGAGTATCACATGGTGAGGTGACTGATCCGGAAACCGCTCAAAACCTTTTGGGCCGTATTAAGACTTACTAGAGGTTAGAGGGGAGACCTCCTCCCCCAAACTTCCAGACCTTGCGTGTCTGCTGGAAGTATTTTCTCATACCTCTAGTAAGCCGTAAGCCCAAAAGGTTTTATTAAGCGGTTTCTGGATCATTCACCTTGGGGAAACACTAAAAGTAATATTTGATGCCTAACAAACTTTTAGCAGCCCGAGCCGAAGGCGAAGGAGGATAAAATAGTTTTGTGGACGTGTTATAAACTCTGCTTTTCACTTCGATTGCGAAGAAATAAAACAGTAGTATAACATAACATTTCTTTAATTAAAATTCATAGTAAAGTTAGTGCAGTTTTGAATACTGAAGGAAATTGTTTTATGTCTTAAAAAACACTTAAGGCAAATAAATTTAAGTAAATATTATAAAATAACAAATTCCATCTATGAACTCCTTATTGTGTTTGGCTGTATGGCTCATTTTCTTTGCCTTAATATAGATACATTTATGAGTAGATACGTAATATGTAGAATGCAATTGTGCACAAAATTCGATTTTGTGCAGCCTATATCCTGCACAAATAAGCACTTTCAGAGCATGAGAAGTGAAAATAATATTAGTAGCTCTCTAACTGTATCATTTACACAACAAGAATGAACTTTACAAAAGTTTTTATAATAAAATATAAAAGTTGAAAAAGCGTCATCTCTTATGATAAAGCTGAAACTCTTTAACTGGTTGTGCTCTAAATATAAGAAAGTCAGCTTGAACCGCACAATGAAACGTAGTGATATTGGAAGAAACCGCTAGATGGCGTGCCAAAACAAAAATTTTTTAGCAATAAAATTAAAATAACCTCATAAAATGTGAATCTACAGTGTAATACAAACGTAAATTTTGTTTTAAGTGTTTTAAGTTTTTTTTAATTAGTTGTTTTTTTGTGTTTACGATGCAGGTAAGCTTTCGATAAATTACAGTTATTAAAATTTTTAGGTTAACATTCAGTCAGATTATATTATTAATATTATTTTGTTGTTTTTTTGTTTTTATTTGTTATACATAATTTAATTAAGGTATCTTATTGGTTCTGTGGCTGACATCAGTCAGACCCAATGTTTTAAAACTTTTGTTTTGGTTTTATAAAATTTCATAATATTTATTTATATAACGTATGTAGGTACCTATATACACGTTAAGTAGTAATATCACATACATAAAATATTAGTATTTATTCTATAATTTCTATAATATGAACCATGTACATTGAGCATGTAGAGTATTTATATTTGCGGAATTCATATTATCTAAATTGTTGACTTTTGACTTTACTATTCGCGCCATAACTGATATAGTTAAGGATTTAGCCAGTGTTGTTACTTTACTTTTTAATTTTATTCAAGGTGAGTGTTGCCAGTATATTTTATAAGGGGAAGCTTATACATGTTATATTTATTACACGTGTTATTATAAGACAGATTTAAGGTTTTAGATTTTATACAATTTTACAGCTCTAAACTAGATTTATTAATAGCTATAATACGTAGTTTACGATAAGAATTGGAATTTAATTATTAATAATAGGGTATTTAATATTATCTTTCTAATATCGTGTTTTCACACTGAAACATAGGAAGTGCAATATTTTCGTTTTGTTTCAGTCGACGGATTGCGCCTGAAAATAAAAACAATTAGTTAAAACAATTAATAAAAACCTGAAACATATTAGTGCTACTTATTGATTTCGCAACCGAACAAACAATAAATTAAAAAAAAAAATAATGGGTTTTGCGTAAATTTGATAAGACAATGTATATCTAAGAAGCAAATCAGAGTGCCAGTTTGCGTGGTTAGGAGGCAGGGGAGCGAACTGCAGTGTTCCCGGACTTGAGACCGCGAAAGTTAAAGGTCTCTCCGAATTCAACTCTCCCCTTCACTATGTTTACTAACTTTTCTTCTACCCAACCAAATATGATCATGAAACACGTTTAATAAAAGTTCCAACGGCCAATCTTGAAAGACCAAGCTTTCAATATACGATGCAAAGACTTAACTGAAAATCCTCTTGCACCAACTTCCAGTGCATAAGTTAAATTTTCAAACCGTTTCTAGTGATTTCATTCGTAAAATCAAAATATTTTTTGACTTGATGCTGTGGTCCTTAGGAATGTTGATTTCCCGCACAGAATGGTGAGTTCTACAAGTATTATTTTATAGGCTGAAACAGTTCCTCCGGAATTTTATAATGTATTTTTAATGAATCCATGAATATTTTTTAGTCTGTTTAAAGCATCATACAGAATTGAGAAAGGTTTTGTTTAGAGTTTTCTTGAGTTAAAGCCTCCTTCACACACTTCACTTTAGTTTGTAGATAATACTTTTCTGGCTCTAGCAATACTGAGACTTATATCTTCACGAATAATTTCTATAACTGTCCTGTCGGTGCGAGCTTATTTCTGTATAATTTGTCATGGTCTGGGTGTTCATAAAAAATAATATGTTGACGTCGATGCTGCTGGCACACATAGTACAAGCCTAGGGCTTAGTTTGTGACCAGCGCAATATGTGTGTCCTTCGTATTATTGTTTTGTATTTTTTTACTTGTAATTTTGTTCAATATTTTTGATCAATATACGTATAAAATTATATTTTATATTAATAATTAAAATAACACGGCGGACAGCCTTCAGTATGGTTTCGGAGCCTGAAAATGTATTCTGAAATCGACGTATATAAATGTGGAGGAATCTAGGAAAGCGTATAGAAATCTCGGAAAGCGTAAAGAATATTGGAAAGCGTGTAGAAAGTATATCCGGATTCTGTTACAAATTATATGCTAGGATGGTTCAGAGCAATCATTAAATTTCAGAACTGGAAAGAAAGAAGAAAGAATAAAAGATTTTTATTAAATTCTTTGAACTTCCTTTTATTAAAAATTATTTTTATTTATCTTCACACCAGGTCCGTACGTGGTAGGTAGAGACAACCGAGCTCCACTTGTCTCTATCAGTACATACTCCTTTCTGTTCTTCCATAGTCATAACTCTTCTCATACATGCACGCGGATTTCAGAGACTTTTAATAGACTCGTCTTTTAAAACCTTTCCAATTTGATCATGCTACGTATGTCTTGGTCTGCCTCGGCCACGTTTACCCTTCACCTCGCTTTTATATATAAGTAAGGCCATGGGTTTGCGCATTGTAGAAACGTAACGTATTCATTTACGTATAGGTGAGCAACAACCAATAGGATAGCTTTATTCAATCCTGTTACCAAATACGTATACGTAAATGAATACGTTACGTTTCTACTATGCGCAAACCCATTGTAGAGCCTCTGGTTCGACAGTCTTTCATCACTCATTTTTTCTATATGCCCAACCAGCGGAATATACCTTTTCTTATTTTCATGCCTATATTTTCTTTCAGTCCCACTCGTTCTCAAATAACGTCAATGCGGATTCAGCATTTCTACTGCATTTATTTTGTTTTCATCTATATCCTGACATACCCATGTCTGACTTCTATACAACAGTGTCGGGACAAGCAATAGGTTATGAATGGCAAGTCTTGTTTTTTGAGTATGTTTGAACGCAGTATCTTTTTCATATCTACAGTGATATTCCTAGTAAAAACACTACCCAGATATATAAATTCAGACACTTGTTCTAGTTTATCATTATTAATCATAATTGTCGCATTCGTTATATCATTTCTCTCAAATATTAACACCTTAGATTTTCCCGGATTTATTCGGAGACCTCTTCCATGTCTGCATGACAATGATTGCAGCTTTTGCTCAGATGATGCAATACACAGCATCATATGCACATACAGTATTAATCAACATGTCACCCATTTATCCCACATCTGTATTCTTTTAGCCTCTGCAGGCATTTGTCTAGGTATATGATGAACAGTCTGGTGGACATCACACATCTCTGTTCGACGCCAATGTTGATATTAAAACATGGAGATAACGTACCATCCACCCGTACGCTTGCTGTACAATTCCTATATAGTGATTGTATATGAGATGATTGCCAGTATGAGACTGACATCAACACTATCATCAGGCAAAATGTCTCACAGCTCCTTTCTTACAGCCCTGTCAAACGCCTTCTCCATAATCTATAAAGACACAGAAAACCTTCTAGTTTAAGGCCAGGAAGGGAGAAGATCCGATCAGTGCATCCTCTATCGGATTTAAAGCCTCCTTGAGCCTCCCAAAGTATTCCTTCAGTCTTTATTTCCATTTATTAAAATCTTCCCTTAAAAACTATTATGTATTAGTATCGCTATTTCTGGTACACATAGTTTACACCTAGCTTAGTTTGTGACCAGGGCAATTGGTTTGTAATATATTATTATTAATATAATTTCAACCCAACCACATTAGGTAACCATTAGGTACCCTACAATATCATCCCATTTGAAATACCTATTGGTAACATCCATAGCATTTATTTTATTATAATAATAATACATTTTTATTTTAAATAAAAAAAATACTCATAACAGTATGTTTGGGAAATCATAAAATATATTATGTTATGAAGTTTTCTAAAAAACGCTTTTATTCTTACATATTCAGTTCTTTATTGCTACCTATATACTGGTGATTCATATAGCGATCATCACAATATTATGCAACTGTTTTGCGGTACGTTATAGGATAGGTAAACGTTGTGAGTCAGGTTAACCTGACACAGAAAGTATATGCATAATTTTTATAAATAGTTGATATGAAGTTTGGCTCCCGAGAACCTTTTCAACGGGCTCAGGGTACCCAGCGGAGGGATCGACCCGTGCTCATTTCGCCTATGGTATTCGGAGGCAACACCTAACAAGTATCGAGCTTGTTGCGGTGTTTATGATGGTATAGCCTCGTTGTATAAAGCGGTCACCCATCCCAGGTCCGGCCTTGTTGACATCAGTTGCGCAGAGACTTAACCACTAGGCTTTTTATGTAGAGAATCTATCTAGGTATGTATAAAAATAAACATGAATTGCCAATTATATGTAAACGTATTATTCCAAGGTACTTGCACCTATTTGGCTAATTATGTATGGTGTCATAGGAGGTTTGTGTGAAAGAAAATGTTTGAAAAATGGTATGGAAAAGTTTTTTTTTGGGATATAAAATATCCATATAAAAAATTGAGTTGTACAGAATTGACGTTCATTTGTTCAGTTTATTACAGTATTTTAGGTCAGGGGCCGCGGAATACCCGAACATATATTTGGGTATAAAAGAGACGATAGATATACGAAGATCCGATAAGATAAGATTCTTAAAACTCAAATAAGTCTTTGTAAAAACAAACATTACACATTTTCTGTTTGTAATATCCACTTAAGGTAATTAAAATCAATACAGCCACCACGTGCCGACCCCGTTATCACATGGAATGAATTAGTGGTTCTATTGTATATTGTTCTACATTAATTTATATGGACTCTAGCAGAGTCCACCAACCGACAGGACTCGTTACCGCCTATACAGATGTAAAAACCGACAAGTGACCTAGTCATATTTCGGTTTTAGTCTATGGATTCACCAGGAGAGTCTTGTCGAGGTGGTAATCTTCTTTCATGGTGCGGTTACGAAACGTGCGATTCAATTGACGATAAAGCACCGAGGATTTTAAAATAGACTCTTAGTGCAAACACGTCTTTATCACCGCCCATTTCGTAAATGCATTATTTAGCCGGCATATTGGGAACGATCAGTATTGTTAAACGATAATGTATTGATTGACTCCATTCATGGACTTTGTAGGTCTGCTTACAGCTACATAATCACTTGTCATGCTCACAATAAAATCTAAAAGACATGAATTCCGTAAATTTCTTGGTCAAATCCAATGATATTATAAAAAAAATATCACTGGCCAATTCCGAGACTATGAGCAAAAAATGATTAAAAACCGAATTGGATAAACCCCTGAAACTACATTATTAGATTTTGTAAGATCCATTTTCCTAGCCCGAACTGGTTGATTTATAAAAAATATACCTGTTTTGTTACCACCAATTTATTCAGTATATATGAATAAAATTCTAGAAAGAAATGTCAAACTAAACGATTTTTTAAATAAATCAAATATTGATGTATATACATTTATTTCAAATTAAAAAAAAAACTCAATATTCTACAGACATCCGAACCAGGATACCAGTAATTAGCTTATTTAGCACAAAAACTATAAACCAATTTAATTAAGTGTTTAGGTAATAAATTAATTACATATTAGCATTTACGTTAGATTGCCATTTGTTGTGACATTAATTTCCAGAATGTTATCCTCAAAAGCGAATCTAAAATATAAGAAAGAAGAAGAAAGAAAGAAATTAATTTTATCAATAATTAGGTCGCATGCTTATTGAATACAAGTAAATATAATATACAATTACAAGGTAGTGTGTAGGCTGAATAAGGGTAGACATTCCGGCCGCTGCACTCGGCAGCCTGTAAGGATTTGTTGGTTTCAAAACCAAACAATTTGAATCAAGTCTAGTAAATACAAAGTCAGATGTCGCCGGACATTCTCTACCTGTCGAACCTTTAGGTTAAATTAACAGTAAAGTAGCTACATATACAAATACATTTAACTTGACACGACCTATTTTCATTTTCCTTATTAAAAATTTCGTCTGGCACTTTTTTTCTTATTGACATATTATATTTTTAATTTTTAATATTATCTTTGGATTTATTAATTTAATTTTTTATTGCATAAAATACAAAGGCGGGCTTAATGCCTCTATGCATTCTCTAACAGCCAAACCTTCGGGACAATCAAAGCAGTTATTAAGTGCTAGTGGTAGCTACAATACAGTAACTGAATATAAATAATAAAGCAAAGTGACTTTTATATAAAATACTTACAATTTAATATAGGTACACTACTTAATTATATCTTTTATTCACAGAGTGACTTTGAAAGAAAGTACTTTGGGCTAATATATATATGAGGTTCTGCTGATCAAATCGAACAACTTTACCCATGGAATAATAAAAAAATTGCCCTCTCTATACAAACTAGTAATGACCAATATAAAACGACCAACTTGTATGGAAAAGTCTTTTTTATTATTTGCGACCCATGGTTCCATGGGAAAAGTTGTTCGATTTCATCAGCAGAACCTCATATTAGCCCAAAGTACAAACTTTCAAAATCACCCTGTACGTGTATACATACATAACTAAGTATGCATAATACCTACAACCAACAACCAACCAACAAACAATGATCTAGAAAATCGAAAAACCTTTGTAAAAATTGTAACAATAAAAATTACCTATGAATTTTGATAATAGTCATAGACTATTTTTTTAAAGATGACTATATTTGGTGATTGATACAGCACACAGGATTGTGGACAAGTTATGACAAATATCGTGCGCCTTGACAAAGTGCTAAACACTCTAATATCCTATACATACTACACCTACTTGATTAACAACAAATAGTTTGTGTATCTAAATCAGTTACACGTAGAATATTCAGACACTTACATTTTAAAAGTGTAGTGTATAAAATTAGGGGGTGTGTATTCAGTATATTTTTTTTCTATAGCAAGATTTAAAAGTGCTATTATTTTTGAATAGGAAATTAGTGGATTTGATTGATCTGTATCAATACTTTGCAATAAATTTTTAACATTAAATAAAAAGTAGGCTAATATTAAAGGAATTAAAGGTTATTAAAAAGATAAAATTTAACTAAACCTAACAATTTACAACTAGAGAAATAAATGGAAATTAATTTTATTATGGTAAATACTTCAGTTCGTTATTTCAATATTAGTTTTGAACCCAATAAGATTTCAATTAATTTAACATTACTTCA
Organism: Monopis laevigella; assembly: GCA_947458855.1. Taxonomy (NCBI): domain Eukaryota; kingdom Metazoa; phylum Arthropoda; class Insecta; order Lepidoptera; family Tineidae; genus Monopis; species Monopis laevigella. The sequence goes on along the minus strand of OX381583.1, from coordinate 19,405,190 downwards.
TACGTAAGAGAAGTTTATATTAATAGAGAATCAAGAAACAGTTTCAACTCATACATATATTTATATATTTCAAATGGTTTGTCAACTCAAATGTAGGTATTTAACACTCTTTCAATAATTAAATTGTTTTAATTGTGAAATTAATATTGAATTATTATTCGCGATTCCATAATAATATAATCAATAGAGTGAGATAGAGTTCAAGTCCTTCCAGGAAAAAAATAATTTAATACCTTAATATTAATTTGCAGATATCCAGGTGTACTATGAAAGACCAAAGTGTATATACATTAAGATTAAGACTTCTATTTTTATAGAACTTCTTCTACGCCTCATAAGACATTCTCGACATCTTTACCATTATTTGGTAAGTACCTATACGAATATGTAGAATGAAAGATTTCTACTTTAATATTATTTTTCTAAGCGTAGAATAATTAAACGAAAAATCCGTTCAAACTTTTTATTTTCCATTGGACGGTGATTTAATGAGCATCAGGATTGAGGGCTACATTTTGATAATAATTCGAATGGCAGTAGTTGGTAAAAATCGAGCTTAAGGGGCTTAGCATAACTACATCGATATAGTTTGACAGTCGATAAAATTAAGTTTATTCATTCATAAAATCGATATGTATCGATTTTGTCGATTTATCTAGCCTATCGATTATGTTGTGCTAAGGCCCTTAGTTTGTAAAAAAAGCCTTAAGTTTGTAAAAGTTAAAATAAAAAAGTTGCATGGGATTTTTTCCATTATATAGTTTTTGATTATTTTAATAATACTAAACGGATTGAAGTGAAGTTTGCGTAGTTCAAGAGTATCTTTTTTACAAACTAAACCTATTCTCTAACGCCGGTATTAATAAAAACTTATTGAGTCCTTGTAGAACACTTTAGTTATATAAGATTTTGATTCTTTTTTAGCAACAAACAAAATGCATAAAAAAACAAACCTTCTATCTAAAGTTTTCTCGAAGGATACAATAAGTTTTTTTATGAATTTAGCGATTTGTTTATAACTAGTGCAGATTTGAAGATTTTGAAGTACACTTTAATAAAAACGCCAAGACGGAGTGCGCGGCCGAACAATCCCATGTAACTTTTATATTTTAGAAACTTGAGGATTTAAAAAAAAACTTTAACTCGATTTTTTCTAACTGTGGGCATAAGAATTATTAACAAATGATTATTATCAAAAATGTGGCCCTCAATCCTAATGCTCTTGGTTATTTGTTAATGTTTCAACGTTTTAAAAGGACCCTATGGCCTAAATTTGCCTATCTAAACTTTGTACCAGAAGTTGGCCGCCTGCGATACAAACCTGAAACAAAAAAAAATAGGTCATCATCATCATCATCATAATCAGCCGAAGGACGTCCACTGCTGGACTTAAGTGTCTCCAATAGATTTTCAAAAATACTTTTTGGGAGCGGCTCTCACCCAGCGAGTTCCTGCGGTATTAATAAGGTCGTCGTAGGTCGGTCCAACTTGTGGATGGATGTCCTACGCTGCGTTTGCCGGTTGAAAATAAGCGTACCTATAATCAATCAATGCTCAAGTGGAAACACAATATGGTGGCAACAAAGATGTTTGATATATTATTCTAAAATTTTAAGAATTAGCTATATGTTTTATTATTTTTCATATTATTATGTACCTACCTATATACCTATACGTGGTGGCCGAGTTGGTTAGACCTTGGACTTAAAAACACTTAGGTCCCTGGTTCGAATCCCGGTGTGTACCAATGAGATTTAATTCATAAAAATATGTACATTTGTTTGACAATACCACTATTGTGCCTCGGAGAGCACGTTAAGTTGTCGGTCCCGGTTTCACTATACCAACTTGTGAAACTGATTATAGATGGGTTATTGAGTCTATTCAAAACATCGCGACCAGCTAGCCACTTGCTCGGTGTAGACTCATACCATCGACTACGACGAGGCGGGCTTAAAACTTAAAGGATATATACTCGTATGTATGTATTATGCACCTAGATTTAAACTAATGCAAGCGAGACAGATGAATATTTGTGATTGCTAATTTATTTGTAGATTAATCCATAAATAGTCAATATAGTACAGTGGTTACTTATTTCATACCCTACGATCAATTGTTGATCGATGTTCATACCTAATTATATGCTATAACATATAGACCTAGTTACTTTCTATTGGTTAGTCTTATCATTTTATAATCTATCTATATTTTCATATTTATAACTGATAAAACCGATTCTATCATTAATTCTATCATAACAGACTACCAAACAAGTTTGATTTCTCAATATCCAAGTTTTAACAAAATGTTTTCAGCAAAAAGAAAAGGGTATATGAACATGGACAAAGTAGCTACATTGGATAGTGAATATAAACACACAGAGGGAATTAAAACCCAAAATAAAAGGTACGGTACCTATTGAACTAATGTGCTCTATAGATTTATCGACTAATTTGCTGGTACCTAATTGGTAACCGACATTAAATTGACGCGTTGTGGTTAAATGTTTTTTTTTTCATTTCTCATGCTTCAAAAGTACTTTTGAATTTGTTTAACTAATTAGGTTTTTACTTAAATGCGTAGTGACAGAGTATACCTATACGTGTTGACTGAGTATATACGAGGTCGCTGAGTATATACGTGGTGACTGAGTATATACATAATAGCTGAGTATATAAGTGGTGGGCGAGATGGTTAGACCTTAGACTTTAAAGAAACACTTAGGTCCCTGGTTCAACCATTACCATCATCGGTTTGAACGCGCTACTACTGCAGGAACTACTAGTCCGAATTGAAAAAATATTTTAGTGTTTGATAGCCCATTTATCGAGGAAGGCTTATAAGCTATATAATACAAGGCTATAGGATATATAACATCACGCTACAACCAATAGGAGCAGAACAATCCTTTTGAGAGCTTCCGTTATGTGCGCTGCGTTATAGTTACGCAGACGAAGTTGCGCGGGTCAGCTAGTTCAAGAATATAGCTGTACTAGCTGTGCTCGCGACTTCGTCCGCGTGGAATAGTTATTTTTTTATCATATAAACTTTCATCCCCTATTTTATCCCCTTGGGGGTAGAATTTATCAATTTCTTAGCGGATGCCTACGTCATAACATCTACCTGCATGCCAAATTTCAGCCCGATCCGTCTAGTGGTTTGGGCTGTGCGTTGATAGATCACTTTGTCAGTCAGTCACCTTTGAGTTATATATATTTAGATTATTCTTTAATACATATTTTTTGTGTATCTTGAACCGTTTTCACGGCGCACGCAACGGAAGGCTTCAAAGATGAAATAATTTCTCCCGTTTTTTACACATTTACCACTATATCTTTGCTCCTATTGGTCGTAGCGTGATGTTATATAGCCTATAGCCTTCCTCGATAACTGGACTATCCAACACAAAAAGAATTATTCAATTCGAACCAGTAGTTTGGAGATTAGCGCGTTCAAACAAACAAACAAACAAACAAACAAACTCTTCAGCTTTATAATATTAAGTATAGAAGTATAGATAATAACTGTTATATGATATAATACCTACATTCTTGAATAATGTTAATAGAATAATCCTAATCGTAGAATTTATTTTTATTCATAACTCTACGCTCTGATTGATATGCAGTTGATATCTAATTATTTAGTAGAATGGCCTTATTCTAAGGAATAATAAATATATAATTATATAAATGTTTCAGTGGGTGCAAAGGATTTTTCTTACGTTTCAATGAACCAGACGAGTCGCCGTCATGGGAACCCCAATGGTGGGGAAAAGCATTACCCTTCCCGTTTTGTGGAACGTACAGGAACTCTATGCTTAGAGTTTGTATACTTTGCTTCCGTAAGTATTTTTTTGTGATTTTAAACAAAAACAATACAGAATAAGTAATTATTCTGTATTGTTTTTTAACTAAATTATTAACTATTATCTGTGCAAGAATAAATTTATGTCAATAAAACATAAAAATACACAAATCTAATGTAAAGAAAAAAAAGAGTATAGCCTTCAAAGGCTGGTATATTTTATTTTTTGGGTTAAGACTCAAAATTACGTTTCAAATATTCACGAGTAGATAAACATTTAGCATAATTCAAAATATTATGTATAACGAATAATTAAGCATTATTAAAACCATATAAAAGTTAATTAAAGTGTCTTCTTGATCTATTATAATATATTTTGCCAATAGGTCTACCTATTAAATCCTCAGTATACTGGCGACGTCCGAGAAACGATCCGGCATTAACCAAATGCTGTCTGATCAAAGATTTCCCATACATTCACAGCCTTTTGGGTAACAGCCCATAAACATTCATAGATCGTACGTTTTTCTTCTTTTAAAGTTTGGTAATGGAAAAAAAATCAATAAATCCCTCACATTAAAATAATTCCTAAAAAATAACAAGACAGAAAATTAAAAAAAAAGAACGTACAGTCATCGTTTATATTCCCTATAATAAAATGAGACCATTTTTTTTCCAATCCATTAAAGTTAGGCGTCAAGTCCATTAAAGGGGTAGAAAACAGTTTTGGCCCGAAAGTCCTTTTGCTGCCTAAATTGTAGGTATCATCTCATACGTGCTCTTTCTCTTATTGAGGGTCGGGGGGAAGGTTTACATAAATGCATGGTAGCGTTACCGACTCACCGTCATGCGGGGGGTAGAGTTAATACTTTGCAGTTGCATCAGCATGACCATCGAAGAGCCTCATCAGACACTCCTCTCAACCAAATTCTGCCTGATCTCCAAAAACCATTTTTGCACTTTTTTTCAGTTCTATTAATATGGGGCATTTTATACGCAACCTTAGGGGATACAGCCAAGCCCAATAGTCAGTTATTTTCGATGACAGTCCTGGTGATAGCTGCATACTTAGTGGGATGGGTTTGGCTCAAGCTGACCACGTTACCAGCTCTCATTGGCATGTTACTTACTGGAATTATCTTCGAAAACCTTGGACTAGTCCATATGACTGGAGAATATACTGTACTTAATCAGGAGTTAAGGTAATTTAATATATTGCGTTATCAACTTCCTGTATGTAAAACTGGTTCTAAAACTGATAATGGCTGTGAAGTTGTATTTTTTTTGTCACCTACAAACTGAGTTGGGGAATACTAATTTAATTATTAGGATGTAGAGAATTATATTTTTAAATAAAAAATTGTCCCATTGTCTGAGTACTCACTCGACCTTCTTAACCAGGCAGGCTTCGCGCCCTTATTTGGAACACTAAAAATTTGCATTTACTGTTTTATTGTCAAATAAACTGCCATCACCCTGAAAAGAGACTACCACTTCAATACTTTAAAATAAATATAAATAAAATAATAAATCGAAGTAACCGGTAAACGTTTAAACTAAAATAGAAACGTGATTAGGACGCTTTCAGCTGTGGCACCCTCTTACTAATAATAAAACTTATATAAGAATAACGATATAAGATAACAAATTATATAAGATATTAACAATATAATAACTGGTTGTAATTTCAGAAAAGTATCTCTTGTAATAATCTTGATGAGAGCTGGCTTAGGTCTGGATGCTGGAATAATGAAAAAACATTACTCCGCGATATTACAAATAGGTCTTCTGCCGTGGCTAACTGAATGCATCTGTATAGGAATCTCATCTCATTACCTATTAAATTTACCTTGGATATGGGGTAAGTAATTTAGCAAATAGGTCCTTAAGTTTTGGTTTAAATTCAAGAATAGTTATTGAACTGTTGCATTCTGGTGAATTAGAATGTGTGACGGATCCAGGTATGATTTAGTGGAATAAGCTCCCAAATGCAAATTTCATAAACGTGACTATTATAATTTTCAGGTGAGTTACTGGTCACAAACTAAGCTCAAAACTTGTACTATACTTCTTGCACTTATTTTTAATGCATTAAAAATAATACGAAATATATTTCGTATTTTTTTTTCTCTAGTACTTATAATAATAGAATGTTGTTATATCTCAAAAAAAGCGTTGTCTAATGTGTGTACATCGTTGATCATTACAATTAAGACCGTTTATACTATCTGTTAATATTCGCAAACATCAAATATCGTTTATAAGAGAAATTCATAAATCAGCGATGTTTTGATGAAATATTTATGTCTCTCCTTGATTTCATGCAGGTTTCCTCCTCGGAACCATGATAGCATCAGTGTCTCCGGCTGTAGTGGTTCCATGCTTATTCCGTCTTCGGGAGTCAGGGTATGGAGTGGACAAGGGTATACCCACTCTGGTGCTTGCCGCTGCAGCCATCGATGATTCTGTTAGCGTCGCCACATTTGCTATTATTTTGAACTTTATGTTTTCTTCTGGATCTGCTACTTTTAATATTATTAAGGTTTGTTTAAAAAACCCATAAATACTAGGTTTTATAAGCATAGATAAATAAGGGTTCCCAGCGGAGGTGTTTTTAATCCCACCTCGTCGTAGCCGATGGTATGAGTCTACTCCGAACAAGTGGGCTAGCTTATCGCAATGTTTAGATAGACTCAATAACCCATCTATATACAGTTTCACTAGTTGGTACAGTGAAACTGGGACCGACAGCTTAACGTGCTCTCCGTGCTGAGGCCGTCTAGGCGGTCTCGGGCGGCGTAAGGCACCCGTGATTATATATATATAAATAATTAAGATTTGTTGAGCAAAATCCTGTAAAAACTTGTAAAGAGGTTTTGAAAAAATAAGATATTTATTTGCGAAATTCTTTTAGAAATATTAAGGGGCTAGTAAATGCAATGCAATGTGTTTAAATGATGTTTTTAACACAATTTAAAGCAGACTATAGTACTATTAAGTGAATACTTATAATTATAAAAAAGTATAAATGAATATACATAAATGTTGATGATAAATAACTCATCTGAATAATCACATAAATACAAGTAAAACATTTATTGTTGATTAATATTTTTTAGTTTTATGATTATTTTGCATCAGTCTTTTTCTAAACTCGGTACAATTCTATAATATTCCTTTAAACTATTTTCAACCTATCTTTTCTATCATATTATTATATGATTGTTTTTGGAGCTAAACTCCACTTTTATTTTTCCACCTTTATCAATATAAAAAAATAATCATTTATTTTTATTTCTTCTTGATTTCAGGGCCCCCTATCTATAGCAGCAGGAATTGGTTTGGGATCACTTTGGGGAGGTTTGGCGGGTGTAATTCCTGAAAAAGGAGATATAAATGTAACCCCTCTAAGGTTTTTGTGGCTATTCCTTGGTGGACTGTTTGCTCTATTTCTTTCTAATAAAATCGGATGGAGTGGAGCAGGTGAGTATTCTATCAGATGCAAAAACGATCAAGTGACCTAGTCATGTTTAAGTTTTAGTTTATGGTTTCACCGGTATTTAGGGGCTCCTAAATAGTAGGCTTACTACATTGATTTCTGGTCAATCTCCTTTCACGGTCCGGTCCCTAAACAGCGAGGCTATTAAAGTAGACTCGTCATGCAAATAGGTCTCTGTCACCACCACATACCACGTACGCAACCACATAATTTAGCAGGCATAGTGGGAGCGACCAATGCTGTTAAATAACAGTGTATTTACGTCCGACTCCATTTCATGAACTTTGTAAGTCTTGCTTGCTTGCCTTCAGGCACTACATACAAGATATTTTTTTTGCTTATCAAGCATTTTACCCACCGAATAAAAAAAATCATACTATTAATGAAATCAGTAATAGGCAAGAGAAATAAAGAATATACAAATGAAGTAAAGGTCTAGAGTTTTTAGGTCGTGGGTACAATCCCCTGTATGTAAAAAATATTTTTTATTTAAAAAAAATCATTTGTTTAACAACGTCACTATAATACTTCGGAGAGCTCGTTAAGCTGTCGGTACCAGTTTTACTATACCAACTTTTGAAATTGTATCATCATCATCATGCCAGCCTTTCGCGCGTCCACTGCTGGACATAGGCCTCCCTCAAGGATCGCCACAATGACCGGTTCTGCGCTGCCTGTATCCATCGGCTTCCTGCGACCTTTTTCAGGTCGTCGGTCCATCTTGTGGAGGGCCTGCCTTGTAAATAGATGTAACCAGATTGAAATTGTATATAGATGGATTATTGACTACTTTTTAGGTGTAGGTAGACTTATACCACCTGCTCGACGAGGTGGGATTAAAAAAAACTCCTCTGGGTACCCTGAGGCCGTCTAGACGGTCATATATATTTTTAGTTGTTTACATTCTTCGGTCCCAACTTCACTATACCAAATTGTTATAGATGGGTTATTGAGTATATACGTGGTGGCCGAGTTGGTAAGACTTTGGACTTAAAAACACTTAGGTCCCTGGTTCCAATCCCGGTGTGTATCAATGAGTTTTTAATTAAAAAATGTATGTACATTTGTTTGACAACACCACTATAGTGCCTCGGAGACCACGTTAAGCTGTCAATCCCGGTTTCACTATACCAACTAGTGAAACTGTTTATTGAGTATATTTAAAACATCGCGACGACCTAGCCACTTGTTCGGTGTAGATTCATACCATCGGCAACGACGAGGTGGGATTAAAACCCCTCCGCTGGGTACCCTGGGGCCGTCTAGGCGGTCTCGGGCGCCGTAAGGCACCCGTGATGATATATATATATAAACTAAAAGAAATTTTACAATTGTCACCACCGATTTCTTTGCTACTAGCAACATAAACTCTCAAATGTTGCTGGTGGTGACGAGTGGCATAAAAATATTCCCAGTTATCACCACCATTGAAAATAATTATAAAAGTTTTATTTTTCTCAACTCTAATATTTCAGGACCACTAGCTGTTGTTTCATCAGGATTTGTGGCCTCCTATTTTTGGTCTAAGCAAGGATGGCAAGTCAATAAGAACCCAGTGAGCAATGTCTTCAGAATTCTTTGGATATTTTTTGAGCCCATCCTTTTCGCTTTTACCGGAGCTCAAGTAAAGGTAATTTAAAACAATTTATTTAATACCTAAGTTAGATTTATTTATTTAATAGAAAAATTGTATATTACAGAATTATCTAACTAAAATTAAAGGAAGATATAGCATCTAGATTCAAATTCCTTTTTATATATTATTAAATCCAGCATGTGATGCTGAATCTGCCTGATTGTAGGAAGCCCTACAACATGAATGAGGTTGATCAAATGCATTGTTATTTAACATCCTTAGTCGCTTCCAATATACCGGCTAAATAATGCGGTTATGATATGGGCGACGATAAAGACGAATTTATAGAGACCTCCATTTCATCTATTGCTATATACTAAGCTATAATTTGCAGCATGCAATCTTATTATTATCTGCAACACCTTTATGGAGCCAATTTTCTTTATCATTTGCGACAGTAAATATAAGTTCATACATGAACTTGTTTACTGCCTCAAATAAAAAATAATTTTGGCTTCTCCATTCAAATTAATAATGTTAAAATAATCAGTTTGCAAGAAGCAATTTTTTATTTATTTGCGACACATAGTTTCATGGGTAAAGTTGTTCGATTTAATTAGTCGATCCTCAGAATTTGTCCAAAGTCTAACGTTTCAAAGTCACCATGTCTAACCATATTTCAGATCGCTGAATTGGATCCAGAAGTTATAAAAATGGGCGTAGTATGTTTGGTGTCCTGCTTGGCAATACGTTTAGTCGGTACTTTCTTCATGAGCTTCGGATGTGGTCTCAACAATAAGGAGAAGTTATTTATTGGTGTAACTTGGCTGGCTAAGGCTACTGTTCAGGTAATATTCTTGGAACACGACTTTACATCTTCTTAATGGTAAACACCTTACAGAGCCCATGAAAGGGGCCGATCAATATATTTTTTTTAAGACACCCCGACCACAAAATCAGTATTATTATGCACAATCTATACATATAATAAAATTGTAAATGGAAAACTTGTGTTTTAAACATTGACCTGATTTTAAAAAATATAGCGGGATGGACTCTAAATAATTTATAATTTTTAGACTTCGTGCTGTTTGTTTGTTTGTTGGAGCATTACTTAAAACCTACTGAAACAATTTATATGCGTTTCTTTTGTTGAGTAGCTGTTAGCTTTGGGGGTAAAATATATTATATTTCAATATACATACAGGGTGATATACATGGATATACGTGGTGACCGAGTTGGTTAGACCTTGGACTTATAAACACTAAGGTCCCTGGTTCGAATCCCGGTGTGTACCAATGAGTTTTTGATTAAAAAAATGATGTACATTTGTTTGACAACACTACTATAGTGCCTCGGAGAGCACGTTTAGCTATCGGTCCCGATTTCACTATACCGACTGGTGAAACTGTTTATAGATGGGTTATTGAGTCTATTCAAAACATCGCGACGAGCTAGCCACTTGTTCGGTGTAGACTTATACCATCGGCTACGACGAGGTGGGATTAAAACCCCTCCGCTGGGTACCCTGGGGCCGCCTAGGCGGTCTCGGGCGCCGTAAGGCACACGTGATGATATGATATGTATGTATACATACAGGGAGTTCAAAAGTTAAAATACAGGATGTTGTTGTTTTAAGAGTCTCTTAGAAAAACTTTTTAGATGCCCCAGATACAATAATGTCATCTATAAAGTAAAGTTGGGTATATATAATTTCATAAAATTCCATTAAAATATTTTCGATGTTATACTTATTTACCTTTTGAGATTTTTTTTTTCTTATAAAGTTGACAATTTATGTCTGTTTTTGTTAACTATAGATCTTGCTAGGTAAGTGCTTAGTAAACCCAAAATTATACCTATAAATTGGGGTTCAAAATATATTCGATTCGCGCGGACATGTTAGACATGGTTAACATGTTTACTTTACCTTAGTAAAAAATAGGTACTTTCGAGTTAATAAAAAACAATAGCAAATAGTGTTTCAAAATCAACACTTACGAAGTAGCAAGCACCAGCTTAGAGATTGCAAACCGGGCCCGGTGCCCTTTTAGACATCCATCGGGCCCGGCCTTTCATACCGGGCCCGGTAGGTACGAAAACTGCGGCACGGAAGCCCCAACTTGTAGAAAACTGGCATGGCAAGCATATACATATTAACACTCAATAGTCACAATACCTAAAGTTAATGTTATATCATATTAATTATCATATCTAAAGAATATAGTAATTGCTCTTAAGAATTTGTTTTGTTTTTACTAAAGCTACCAAAGTTTATCTAAGTTGATAAGACAAGTTTCGTACATTAGGCTGCGTTATTAATTTCTTATTCTAATACTATGTTTTCAAATAGTTACATTAGTATTAGTAATTAACTTTAAGCAAGCAAGTCTTCCTCTTTACTCTGTATAGTATTAGTAATTAAATTGCGGGCGACTTCTTAAATAATCTGACTACTTTTCAACAAAAACTTTTTCTCGAAATCCTCTAAATCTAGGCATTTCATCAGCGCGTGGAAGATCATTTCTATCCTAAACTTAATTACTAAATACTAATGCTTGTTTAAACTTAATTAGTTACACTAATGTTACTATTCCGTTCAGTGAAACTAACTAATGGGCGGGCCCGGCCGGGTTGGCGGCAAATGTTACCGGACCCGGCCGGATTGAAAAACATACCGGGTTGCAATCTCTACACCAGTAAGTGATAAGTTTTGACAGCCTTCGTAGACTAGTGGTTGCGCCTTTGACGTTGTATCCGGAGGTCGTGGGTTCGATTCCCACCCATGGCAAAAATATATTAGTACGTTTTTCTGTACAGTTTGTCATGGTCTGGGTGTTTATAAAATATAAAATGTATTATATCGTTGCCTCTGGTACACATAGTACAAGCCTAGAGCTTAGTTTGTGACATGAGCAATATGTGTAAATTGTCCTATTATATATATATATATAACACTCAAAGATTCCTTTATCTAACTTACAATCCTAACTTCCAAAAAGAAGATAATTTCTCCTTCCTTTTTAATTAATTAATAATTAATTACAGGCAGCATTAGGTCCAGCAGCATTAGACAAAGTACTAGCAGGTGGTACAGCTGGAGGTACTCGTGCTGAAGAAGAAAAGTATGGTCAAACTATTCTGGCATTAAGCATACTAAGTGTGGTCATCTCAGCACCTTTGGGAGCTATTCTTATTGCGATCGCAGGACCTAAACTCCTTACCAAATCTGTTCAAGGTAAGTAACTATTTGGTAGGACATGGTTCACGAAGGTGGTAGAGCTAGAAATAATGTTAATGAAAAAAGTATATAGACTGACAATTGTGGCATTAAGCAAAATCATCAAAGCGCATTTGGGAGCGATTCTTATTGCAATCTCAGGACCTAGACTCCTTACCAAATCTATTTAAGCTAAGTAACTAAGACATGTTTCAAGAATTTGGTTGAGCCAGAAATACAAATGTTAATGAAGAAAAGTATGGACTGACTATTCTTGCATTAAGCTAGATCATAAAAGCGCATTTGGGAGCGATTCTTATTGCAATCTCAGAACCTAGACTCCTTACCAAATCTATTTAAGCTAAGTAACTAAGACATGGTTCAAGAATTTGGTTGAGCCAGAAATACAAATGCTAATGAAGAAAAGTATGGACCGACTATTCTAGCATTAAGCTAGATCATCAAAGCGCATTTTGGAGCGATTCTTATTGCAATCTCAGGACCTAGACTCCTTATCGTAGAGCTAGAAATACAAATGTTATGAAGAAAAGTATGGACTGACTATTCTTACATTAATTGCTAAATAGAGTTCTCTTGCAAGGTGTTGGGTTAATTTTTACTCCATTCCTCCCGTTAATAAAGTATGTAAACAATTGCTTAAATTGTAGGTATAATCTCATACGTGCTCTTTCTCTTATTTAAAGTCGGGGGGAAGGTTTACATACATTATCGTAGCGTTACCAACTCACCGTGATGCGCGGGGAGAGGTAATACTTTGCAGTTGAATCAGCATGAGCATCGAAGAGAGAAGAGAGAGACGCTCCTCTAGTTTCAAGGTTCTCGAAGGTGGTAGAAATACAAATTGTATTGATGACGAAAAATATGAATTCACAGAAGCGATTTATAATTTGTTTATCGTATAATTATAACATTTATGATGACGACCCAGAAGAATGTTCCATGACCAAATCAGGAACATTCTCAAAAAAGCTGGGATCCGCCCGCAGTGCCCATTACCGTAGAGCTTGTAGAAATTGAGTTGTGGATGTAAAGGAAGCAAGAGAGTTATGCCAGGATCGATGTGGGTGTCACTCCCTTGTCTCTGCCTATCGTCGTGGGAAAAAGGCGTGACAATTTTAGTTTTAGTTAGTTAATTATTTATTTTTATTCTTTTTTCAGGACCTCTACAGCCTCTTCAAACGGTTCAAACAGAAATAGAAGAAGGTAATGCATCCAGCAGAATGTGAAGTTTTTTGTAAACTTTAATTAAAATTTTGTATATTTTTATGTAAAATTTGTTTATGTATTATAAATACGATCTGATTACGAGTTTTCCGAAATTTATTAAATAAAACGGACCTAGGTACTTACTTTTAATAATACTTATTACCTCAGTACTTAAGAAAATTATATACATTTTATAATATTTTGCTTTTTATTTCAATAAAGTTTTAATTTTATTTTATGTTTTTTTTAATTTTATAAATTTAAGATTTATGGCCTTATTCATAAAAACTTATTGAGTCCTTCAAGATCACTTTAAATAAGCAGAAAAAATAATTATGTATAAAAGAGACAAAACATTCCATAAGTAAAGTGTTCTTCAAGGCTTCTATAAGTTTTTATGCATAAGGCCAATAATATATACCTTAAAAGTAATATCAAATTACTATACTATGTATTAACGTACAAATATTACATACTTTGTTAAATTTTTCGTACTAAAAATTTTAAAATCTTACAATAATTCAAAATCTGTAAACTTTCCGTACTAAAGTAAAAATTGGTGAACAATTACCGTACAAAGCTTAAAATTACCCTAAATTTTGTCGATTTTTTATTAATTTCTTAAAATTACCGTACTTTCTATGAAATTATCGTACAAATAAGGTAATTACCATACATCTGGCAAAGCTGAATAAAATTCTAAATTCCAATCTACCTAGTATCTAATAATTAGCGATGTTATACGAGTAAATATATACTCTTGTAAACATTATTTAAACTTCTTATTCTAGCCTAATGCCTATTTTACACGTAGTAATTATCGCTAATAAGTACTTACTTGACTTATTTATTAGTATACAAGGAGTTATACAGTGGTAAGTCACCTTAACCAATATACATGTATAATATTTAATTATTAATAATCATGTCTATAAAACAATTAGATTAATGCTCTAGCGACTCTATTCAGAACCTGCCCGTAACCGTTACGCCTCATGGCAAATAATATTAGTACATTTTTCATACAGAAGGAAAGAAAGAAAGAAAAACTTTATTTGAACACCACGCACAGAATACAAACAAATAAAATTACATTACTACATAATATATAAATAATTGACAAAATACAAAATAAATTAGAGAATTTGTTGCGCGGCGACAAACAGGAAATTATTTTGCTCCGCACATGCTACAGCAATAGATTGCTGTAACGCTGATGCCTTGAAGGGGACGTGCGGCTTTTAGATACAGTAGGTACCGAAACATTCTAAATAAATATGAGAGAATAAGAAAAAGGACACCAAATTCAAGTTTATTTTCTGATTAAAAAATGTATATACAAAGTTAAAACACAGAAAGTACATAAAGTACAATGACCGACACAAAATTTTATTTTAATTCTGCGACAAACATTAATGGAGAAAAGTGCGAAAGCTAATTTTGTATGGAGAACGCGGACGCAGATTACGAATGCAGTATCCCTCGAGGCACTTACTATTTTATTGGTTATGCATGCTAACTTTGAAAGGTTGTACTTTGGTCTAAAGGCTCATAGGCTAAACTGATGAAATCGCACAACATTTCCCATGAAACCATGTGTCGCAAATGCAAAAAAAAAAGTTTCTCCATACATGTTAAAATAACCAATTTGTATGGAGAAGCCAAACATTTTGTGGGAATAGTTGTTCAATTTGATCAGTAGAGCCTCATAATAGCCCAAATTACAATCTTCTAAAGTTTGTACTTTGTGCTAATATGAGTCACCCTGGTTTTGATCATATAATAATTTTTGTTTTGAGTTTGTTGGGGACCATCTTCTGTTCTCAAAACATAATATGATATTAACTTAATAAAATAAAAAGAAAAACTATTTTTGAAGACAGCTTGGAGACGTCCAAGGCCAAAGAAGATCATATGTCTAGGCTTTAAATCATCATTACCTTAAACGAATCATTATATAATACTTGCACAGACCTTATAACATCATGTGACTGTATACAACTTAATAAGCATACCGCATTATCCTCCTTATAAGAAACATTGCCGTAATAGTCGAAAACTCAAAGAAATACATTAAAATTTTTGTGTTTGATGGATGCACAAACGAAATGAAGGTCAGATTGATCATTAATAAATATAATAAAATTGGATAAGTATTAATAATTTAATAGGTACCTATAAATAAGTAAGTATAATTGTTAGATTTATACGGTGCACCCTGAAACCCAGCATGTAGCATACTGAAAAATTGCCACGCAGAAGCTAAGGTTAAGGAATGTAGTTAAATAATTAGGGTGACGGTCCTAATTATCAGCACTTTAATAAGACAAGAAGTTTTAATTACAAGTATTTCATTAAAGGCTACAATTTATGTCATATTTGCAGTGTCAAGGGGATACAATAGACATTAAATATTGTTTATTTATATAGTATTATATAACTGAGTGTAAGCTATGATCCATAGAAAACATTTTTTGGAAATATTACCCTATATCCAAATATTAGCACCGCCATCGTTAATTATTAGCAGTCGTGTAACCAATTATCAGCACAGAGTCAAAATCAAGTGTTTTTTTGAATTTCTGATGTGTTTAATTATAAAACTAAAATGTATACTTCTTAAATTACCTATATAGGCTCTTATAAAATAAAAAACTATTCCTAGTTTATACTAAACTCTTTGGATAGATGTTATAAAGAAAGCAACGATTTCAAATCTTAACCAAATTTTGTTATATGAATCACTAAATTCGACAAACTTACCGGCGAATACTTGATGAAGAGTATTTCAAACGAAAATTTTGCCACTCAAATTTACAGTAATTTACACGACGATAAACAAGCGACACTATTGTATAATGTTGCTAGATTTGAAGTTAAGAATCCTTTTAAACTTTTTAATAACTTGGCATTTTAGAAACCATAAAAAAAACCTTAATATTTTAATTTTTCACCGAAGTGCTGATAATTTGGTGCAGTGTCGGCATCTGGATCCTAAATAACTTCGATCGTAAATAATTATTATTTTAGGTGGGAGGAAGGTTTCTATAACTTCGTTAGGCCGATCTACCGTTCTCGTTACCACCGCCCATACATGCAAATACCGTAAAGTGGACTAGGTCACTTGTTTCGGTTTTAGTCTGTGGGATATGCGAACTAGAAAAATTTCCAGGCTTCTTAAATTCTATTTTGTAAATTAGCATCCTGTAAGTTAGTGTATTATTATTTATTGTATTGTATTTGTATATACCTACGCGGTGGCCGAGTTGGTTAGAGCTTAGACTTAAAAACACTTAGGTCCCGGGTACAAACTCCGGAGTCAAAACTAATGAGTTTTTAATCTAAAAAAATATGCAGATTTGTTTAACAACACAACTATAGTGTCTTGGAAAGCACGTTAAGCTGTCGGTCCCAGTTTCACTATACCTGCTTGTGAAACTGTTTATAGATGGGTTATTGAGTCTATCCAAATGAGCTAGCCAATTGTTCGGTGTAGACTATAGATGTAAAACCGCGGTTGTTATCGGGTAGTTATCCAAACCGCCGATAATAAGGTATAGACCGTGGCTGACTACCGCTTGATTATCCGACTCAATACCAAAAGGTCTTACAATTTTTACAGTCCCTGAGTCGAAATTGTTATAATATACGAGCCATTATATACAAATAGGTGTTTTTACTAAATTATTTACCTACTCTGTCATGATGTAAAACATAAAATTAACAACTGTAAACGAATGAATCATATCACTAAATTTATCAATGTTTTAGGTACATTATAATATTACTCACTCACTACATACACAGTATAGAACAAGGTAGATAATACCTAATGTCGGCTATTTGGTTGTGTCCATGACGCGCGTGCCGCTGCTTTGTGGGTGCGCCTTTTGGCGGCGTGAGGTCAAGCATCAAAAGCTTTGCCGTCTCAATACCACTGCGCCGCTATCCACGAAGCCGAAGTAACTACCCAACACCACAGAATAAGTACATTAAACTCACCAAATTCAATTCAAAAGTGAAACAGTGCATCTAAATGTAATGTGAGCACAGTACGAATATAATTTTTTTTTCTTCCAAAAATAAAATTATATACAGTTGTGGACTGTTTTTTTTTTTTAATATAGCAGGACATGTGACCCTACATTCACGTGATGGTAAGTGCCAATGTAACGTCCAAGAATGTTCTCAACCAATAGTAGCTATGGTGCTAGCTTCAATTGGTTGATTCCACTATGTCTGCTTGAGAAACTTATTCACGCTACGCTTAAAGGACTCTGGATTAAAGGAAGAAGGGAAAACGCACGCAGGCAAGGCAAACCACCACCTTTTTATCGTACGACATATATAAGAGTCACCATACCTTTTTGTTCTGGTGGGCCTGTCATCCACTGTATGCATTTTATTGCCAGTGCGTGTAGTACGGATCCAGTGTTGCGAGTAGTCCAGATCCAGACTGGGACTAGAGTGGAGTGCTATTTGTTTTGCCATAAATCAGATACTTAGCCAAGTCTATTTTAAAGTCTATGTAGAGATTTTGCTCTATTTATTTGTTTTTTATTAGGCCGTGAATATTCAGGAACACGATTTTTCATTAGGGTTCCGGTTGCATTCATGTCTCTGCCCACTAGATTGTCCAGAAGGGAAATAGATGTAAAATATCGGTAAATATAAATTGACGTTTTCGGAGGCAGAGTATCGGCAAGTTTTAGGACAACACGACCGCCTAAGTCTATTTTCTCTGGCATCGGGTGCAAGGTTGAGTCAATCGATGTTACTTTTCCCTGGTATATATAAAAGTCAAGATGAAGACCATTAGGATTAGTCATTAAATATACTTTAATTCCTTCTGGATTTGGTTTTCCTTTAATTACCTGCTTCTGCTTGCATTTACCAGTAAAAGGAATAATTTGTTCATCAATGGCTACACGTTTTTCTTTTTTATTTTCTCTACAGGCCTTTTCGACCTGAGATACTATTGGACGAATTTTCCAGAACTTGTCTATTTCCTTCATAGTTTGTGAAACATTATGGTCATCTACGACTTTTATATTTGACCTTATATTAAAATATCTATTACGAGTAATGGTTTCGGCTATGAGTTTTACTCTTGTTTCTTCCGACCAAAACATTCTAATTCTTGTAATACCTATAGCAATTGAGCAACCAATAAATGATCCTGTCTCTTCAGGTGTTGTGTTTAGTGACTTGCCAGTTTAAATAACGCTAGATAAATTGGTACAAGTTGAAATTGTGGCGAAAAATATGGGATCTATGTATCTGGAGAAGTACTAACGAGAATTTTCAGTTGAACTTTGTTCTTCTAATAAAAGATCAGTGTTTAGGGTATTATCGAAGATTTCTGGGCGGATTCTTCCCATGTCAAAGGCCGATTAATAGCTCGCCTAAGAGCAGGTTCATGTGATAAATGGGCAACGTTGGAAAGGGGCTCTTCATCAGACTCACTTTCAGGTTCACGCGATACAATATCTTTGTCAATACCTTCAACATCCATCTGCAGATCGTCATCCACTTTATCCTCGTCGATGTCTTCACAATCAGACTCATTAAAGTTGCATAGGAGATCCACAATTTGACAATCTGATAAAACTGAAAAATAGCATTTTTTTAATGACGAGTACCCAAAGTATCATATGTGATATTAAGAAAATACCCTTAATTTAACAATCTAAAAATAAACTTTTATCTGTTTTCATATTTATTATAGATCATCGACATGTCTACTATTGAAAACAGTAAAAAAAATACTAAAAACATTGTAAAACAAATATTTACCCCGGGCTATTCGACATCTTGTCATTGCACTCAAAAATAAATCCGTTCAAATTAATAAAAACTTAGGTGAAAATTATCCTATCGACCTATAGCCACCTGTGCGAAACAAGCCATACTAGGTAGTTTATAAATAATTTTCACATAACCGGCTAGATGTCACTGAAATAAAAAGTTTTTCGCAAGTATCATAGGTGATACCGAGGGTCTCAAGAGGGTAGGTGTGAAACTCCTATTCGCCACTTTTATTACAATCGTGCCAATAATACTCAACAGGTCAACCATCTCGAACGGGCGCGGCGGTATTGAAACTTCATAACGCTCTTCATCATCGCCATTGTTCTTATCAAATTCGAGATACCCACCCTCTCGAAATAAACAGCACCGAGCATCCGCTCGTCCGCGAGTGTTTTTGGTATTATATGATCAGCCCGAGTTAGATAAAACATTATATTCAAAGTATTTCAAAATAACATCAACGCAACTAAGAAATAGGAAAGAGCGCTTACCTGAATTATTAAATCTGAAGTAATATATAAAGTAAGTAGGTAGTATGTAGAAAAACAAAAATAAGATCTTAGGACACAACACGGATTCAATAAAACATTATGACATGTTTTCAAACGTAGAAAAGAGCGGCTGGTAACCCGCTGGCTGACTATGATAACAACCAGCTTCATATCTATAGTGTAGACTCATACTATCGGCTACGACGAGGTGGGATTAAAAATCCCTCCGCTGGGTACCCTGAGACCGTCTAGGCGGTCGTGCCGTAAGGCACCCGTTATGATATGTATGTATGAAGTGCATTACGAGGTCGACCAAGACGCGTCTTTAAAAATTCAAATTCGAGATGTCCTTATAAAAGGAGAAATACGAAGTCTAAAAAACAGACGCGCCTGTATAAATCGTTACCGTTTGTTCGTTTCTGCTTACCCCTTAATAGGGATACAGGCGTGATGATGTGTATATTTTGATTACGGGCAGAGACAACGGGTCAATCTCTACATAATAAACTTTTGCCTGGTCCATATTATACTCATACATATTAAACTCGACATATTTACGCATATTAACTCGATATATGCAGCAAATTTTACAACCTTTCTAATTTGGTCAATATACTAATTTCTTGGTCTCTCGAATAAAATACGAATATCGTGATATTTGATGTATCTATATTTCCATAAGTCTGACTAGGAACGCAATTAACGACGTTTTTATTTCATGTGTAAGGCCGCTAAGGCCTCTGTTTTTTTTTACTTCACTATTCGGTAGGGGGTGGGGGGGTACCAAAAGGTCGTGTGACTGTGTATGGGAAAAGTATGGTACTTTCATCGCTCGTTCTTTTTATAGGACCATGCCTTTTCTAATGTTGACCTTCATATTTACTTAAATTCCAAATTCGAAATCACGTAAATTCTTTCTGCAGTGGTACTAATACCACTGCAACAGAATTTACATAATTTCGAATTTGGAAACACTGTTACATTTCGTAATCGCACCCTGAAAGGAGACTACTACTTTGACAGAAAATCGATGCAGTAATCTCTTGAAAACCGGTGAACCCACAGACTAAAACCGAAACATGACTATGAATATTAAAGTTACTACTGTATTATTTTACATAATAGGTACTTTATATTGAGGTGGGGTATAAAATCTGATCATTTTTATTCATAATGTAATTCGGGTTTAATTTCAGTATCCATTTTTTTTACTGGAGCACGACATGTGATGATCTACCTGGTGGTGAGCAGACATTGACAAATTGCATACTCGATGCCTTATCAATTCAACTACCCATTTCGTAACCGCGCCCTGAAAGAAGACTACCATCTCGACAAGAAATCGACTATAACCGAAACATGACTAGGTTACTTGAAGGTTTCTGGTGGTAACGAGACCGGTGGTCGGCCTACCATGTTATACAGACCTTGCTCCCACCTAAAAAAATACATGAAGCCCTTGTATAACTTTGCCCAAATAATCTCATTTTAGTGTTGTATTTACCTAGTTATAATTTAATTTTACTTGCATGTCTTGAGTAGGTAGTGAACTTTGTAGGATACAAAAGTCACTTTTATAGGATTTCAGGAATTCAACATTTCAGTCGATATAAAATTATTCTGTAAACAGCTTTATTTTGGTTAATGCATGCCCTTGGGGGGAAAAAATGTCTTTATAATTTTAGGTGAAAAGTATTTTATGCCAATTTTAATTTGAAAAAAAAAACATAGTTCTCAAACTAAATAAAGGCGAATTATTACTATACAAATACTATTTGCTACCTATATTTCGGCTTGTTATAGCGAGGCTTAAAAAAATGGGTTATTACGTTTAGGTATAACACTTATTCGATAAGTGGATTAGTCGAGTCGTAATCACGACTTGGCTTCATGAGCTTCTGACTTACAAAGTGTCTCTAACTCAATACTAAGTAGACAACAAACCCAAGTATCATCTCAATATTATGACAACGTGTTTACGATATCGTAACGCAAATTAATGTTAATAGTTTTCGTACCGACAGCAGAGGCAGGTCCTACAATATTTAATTGAATTTCCTTACAACTAGATTCAATTTTGACTGTCGGATGGATTTGTCTAGCGATGGGGTTGGCCCTTAGTTAATATCTACCCTATCTATATATACCTATCTACTTTTTAATGTATTTTAATGTTAGTCTTTTTTTTTTCTTTGTGCTACTATTTTAGAATTATTTTATATTTACTCTGCTTTTTATATATTTTTTAATTATTATTATTTTCAAGCAAATATAGGTCACTTTACTCGAATGTATTTCTATATTTAAGTGAATATAATTTTCTTATGGAAATAACTGTTTATATGTAAACATTTAGCATGAAGCACACAAAATATAAGCGTATATACGAGTACCTACAAGTAAATTTAATTTTTTTAAATAATATTTTAAAAAAGTCTCCGAAATTCTCTAGAAAAATAAGTATTCTTGTAGAGATATCGACAAGTGAGACTAAGAGGTTTCTGCTTGCCGCCTAAGTGATCTGTACCCCTAGTGTGAGTTTTCTAACTATTACTTTGCGTTTGAGTTAACTAAAATTTATATGGGAAATGGTTCAGCGCTCCAAGCGGAAATTTAGAGAACTAGAAATACGGTCGTGTGATTGGTCAAAATGTTAACGCGGTAGTATAGTTAACGCGAAAGTAAACGTTAAAAAAACTCACACTAGGGCTACTGAATATCTATACTAATATTATAAAGAGAAAAGATTTAATTGTTTGCTTGTTCCGGATAAACTCAAAAACTACTGACCCCTTTTTAAAATATTTCACCAATCGAAAGCTACAATATTAAAGTTACAGCCCTTGTATTTTAAATTCTTTTTTTTTTTATTAATTAAACGTCGGGTGAAACTGCGGGGCTGAGCTTAGTTACTATTATAATTATAGTCTAAATGTACAAAAAAATATTCAGGCGTTTTTATTAGTAGGTAAGACATTGCATGATTTAGTTTCAATTATTCACTTTGAACAAATTAAACCTAGCCATGTATTATTATTTTTTGTAATTATAATAAAATTAACATTTGTATATTTATATAAAGTATGAGAATAAGGTAATGTATGTGTTTAATAAAAATATATGAATGTTTATTTTATTATACGTAATTAAAAAAGTAAAACATATAAATAAAAATGTATTTATTGCACATTATACATAGGCGAGCTCTACAAGCTAGACTTACAACATATCGTTATGAAATATTTTTTTTTTTTTTTTAATAAATTTGATACAGCAAAGGCCAACAATACTATAATTAAATAGTGCATTGTTGAAAACTTCACTTGTACGTTTCTTGAATTTGTTATTGAAACTATACACAACATTATTTAAAGAGAGAAAAACATATATACCTATATACAATGTATATCAATAATTTAAAAAAAAATCGTATAAATATAAAAGGCATACGCAACCCACAGTTTTGCTTTTCACCTTCTTGCACCTAAATCCCGATTGCAGCATTTCAGCTGATTTCATGGCGCGTCAGTATAAAGCGCAAGCTGCTACAGAGTGATTATTTTAGCTCTCGTTTGAACAGGCCGGAACAAGACTGCAATAGTACATTGTTCACCGAGGGGAGAAAGTCGCTCGAGTTAGGAATCGCACTTTCTCGCCGAGTGATACATAGTGCTTTATACTACACCTACGAGGAAAATAAAAAATTAAATCTCTATTAATTAAAGTTTATATTATAGTACTTTTTAACATAGAATACAAAGACCACAAAGTACTTGACTTATACTTTTGCGCTTTTTCATTAAAATAAGATAATAATACATTTTCAGAAAAAGAATGCGCATTTTTCTCGCTTTTCCATTGTAAAAAGTCTTCATACGCCTTGTTATATTTATTCTTAGATTTCTCGGGTAATAGGTTTTCAATAACTTCTTGGGCAGTTACTTTTAATTCTGGCGGCGTTGTCAAATCTTCACTATCGCTACTAGACGACATTTCGAGTAGAATATAGTAATTAAAAATAACAAAACACAAATTGAAAGTTCACAAGGAACAAGAAAGCAGTCTGCGCGCGCTTTTTTGTTGTTTGTTTAACGTAGATAGAGAGGCAAGGGAATCATGCTCTATGCAGCCTCGCCAAAATAATTAAATTTAGAAAAGAATCTATGCTACTTTTTAAAACTTAATAAATCAAAAATGCAAAGAAAGTAAACAGCCAATAAACCAATACTTTTATTTTATTTTATTTTGATTAAAATTTCGAACTTGTAAAAAAAAACTAGGCTGTATGGCTTTGAACCCTTGCCTTTCCTAATTTGGAAGAATTGAAGAAAAAAAAATAAAAAAAAACTAGCGCGTTAACAATGAATTTTCATATACTTTTTCCTCCCGCTTAAGCACGTTAACAATGGATTTTCATACACTTTTTCCTCCCGCATATTTGTACGACTACAAAGACGTACTTTCTGACCTATTCTTACGCAAGTAAGAACCTACTTTCCGAGCAGGTGTAGTATAAAATAAATTCCGAACTCCAAACTCTGAACGTTTTATTAAGCTCTCATGCGAACGTAGCCTTAGGCCGTTTAACGGTTCTCGGGAGCCTAAAACAGTCACCCGTGATGGGATTTATTTATTTAATCTATAAATATCTGGTTAAATTTTCTTATTCCTTAAAAAATACACTTAAAAAAGGATTCTCATTATATTTTTTTAATCTAACTATAATAAAAACTAATTTAAATAAACAAAATAATTTAGGTCTTTCGATGATACTCGTAATACCCATAACGGTTAAACAGTTACCTCCTTGATGCCTCTATCGTATTTATCTGATGTTAAGGTCTGCTACAAAGTCCATGAATGGGGTCGATCAATAAATTGTTGTTTAACATTATTGATCGCTCCTACTATGCTGGCTAATAATGAAGTGGATATACAATACCATGGTAACGCCGATACTAACATATGGAAGTATTGTGTGGTGGCCACGGACTAAGCTTGATATCTGTAAAAAAGACCTAGCTAAGTTACAACGATTGGCATGTATGTCTATTTCAGGTGCCTTTAAAACAACACCGACGGCAGCTATGGAGGTACTATTAAATCTTAAACCTTTACACGTGATAATAGAAATGGAGGCAAGGAAATCACTTTACCGACTACGGAATAATAAAGAGTGGTATCCAAATATGCCCCAAACTATTCACACTAGGATGGAAACTGACAACAATCTCGATAGGATTCTTGAAATGTGCGCTGACAACATTTCGACTATTCGAATCTTTAAAAGGAACTACAAAACATATTTCCCGTCACGGGACGAATGGGAAAATGGTTCTAAACCCGACAGTAAATGTCAAAACTGGTATACTGATGGATCAAAGATGCAGTCAGGAACGGGTGCAGGAATACATACTAATGGTCATGATATTCATGTAAGCATGGGACATTACCCTACAGTTTTCCAAGCAGAACTGTATGCGATAATAGTATCTGCAAAGAAGATCCTAGACATGAGATCACATGGAGAAAACATAAATATTCTCAGCGACAGCCAAGCAGCACTTAAAGCTCTGAGCTCGTATGAGACCAGATCTGGGCTGGTTTTGGAATGTGTTAAACTGTTGAACAAAATCGGCAGGAACAACAGGGTAAGACTGGCCTGGGTGCCGGGACATATGGGTATCGAAGGCAATGAAAAGGCAGACCAACTGGCTAAAATGGGTTCGGAAACTCCCTTAATTGGACCTGAACCATTTATAGGCATACCCAACATAACAATCATTAATGCTTTAAAAAAGTTTGCTGAGGACAAACACACAAGATGGTGGTTAACGCAGCAAGGCCTTATACATTCCAAGAAATTCATTGGTATGAGGGCAATAGGCCTGGATAAGATATGGAAATTCAATAGAAGTCAAATAAGGCTACTGGTGGGAGTGTTCTCAGGACACTATACAACCAACAAACACCTCTATACTATAGGAGTAAGAGATGATCCCACATGCAGATTCTGTGGTAAGGAGCCCGAATCCATGCGGCACCTACTGTGCGACTGTGACGCTAGGGCCATCCAAAGAATAAAATACCTAGGACAGGCTTATCCGGATCCAGAAAGCTACAGGCTAATCGACCTTGGTGATGTCCTTAAATATGTCAACAACATATTTGGGGACGATACTGAGGTGTGTGGATAATAGGAATGGGGAACACACAAAAGATCCCAAAGGGTCGAAGTGTTTTTGACTGATGTCAACCCCAAAACCAATAAGATAAGATAAGATAAGATGCTGGCTAAACGATAGGGTTACGAAATGGGCGGCAACAAAGACAAATTTGCATTACGAGTCTATTTTAATAACCTTGCTGCTTTATCGTTAAATCAACCGCCCGTTTCGTAACTGCACCCTGAAAGGAGACTACTACAATAAAAAGATGCAGTAAACTCCTGAAAATCTATGAACCCAAAGTTACTAAAACCGAAACATGACTAGGTCACTTGACGGGTTTCGCTGTATGGGCGGTGGTAACGAGACCGGTCGGTCGGCCTAGCGAAGTTATAGAGGCCTTCCTACCACCTAAACATCTCCCGTCTCTAAGATGCTGAAGAGATTGGAGCCTATTGGAAGCCTATCCGTCGCCAACAAATTCAGCCAGTCTTTGGAGTCATCATTTAACAATGTGCACAATGCGGAGCGAATAGGTAAACTAGAGGTTACATGACTGAGGAGATTAGGACTGAGGTCTACGTTTACAATATGTGTCGTGGGTTCGATTCCCACCCATGCCAAAAAATTATTACTATGTTTTTTTCTGTACAGTTTGTACCATGGGTGTTTATAAAATATAATATGTATTATATCGTTGCTTCTGGTACACATAGTACAAGCCTAGAGCTTAATTAGTGACAAAAGCAATATGTATAATTTGTCCTACATATTAAAAAAAAAAAGATAGTATAGTAACATCAGCAACTTTACGTCTATTTTGAAGGCTTTTGATTGTGCTGTCTTGGTAGTTCTCAAGCTTGGATTCTTTTAATTGACAGTTAAGTATCACATTAGTTATTTAAGGGCCGATTATTCAATCGTCAGATAAAGATTCAACAGATAACTTGTATGGAGAATAAATAAATTGTATAGTTCTCCATACAAATTAACTGTCGACTAGCTTTATCTGGCAATTGAAAAATTAGCCCTAAGAGACATATGAACTTATCAAGTCTATAGAAGATCTATTTTGATTGGTATAATATTACTAAATAAAATATATAAACTTGGCATATAAGTATGATTGTTTAAAAATGGTCCAAAACATAATTTCCGTAATCTTTCCATATTATTTAATTTAATAAATCACTATTTTTTTAATTAATTTAGTAATAATGGAAATTTATTTGAAAATAAATACAACAACTAATAAATATAAATAATTTAAATCATATATCTAAATAATCATATTCAACATATATTTTTTTACTGTATTTTCCAAGGTACATAGCTACCTACTTTATATTCATATCAAAAATACAGCTATAAAAAAAGCAATAAAGCCATATTTTATATGTATTTTAGTAGTACCTATATTGCTAGCTGTACATGGGTCCAACCAGAAGTTGGATACGTACGGGACATAAACTGTTTTTAATTAAAAGTCGAGTTTGTGTAAGTGTATGCGCGGCGCACGCGCCGGTCGGTGCGATCACTTGGCGGCTCACGCGCACTCGTTGACCACCATGTAACTCCCGGCTCCTGAACCGACCCTCGAAGCCTCCGGTGAAGGTCCTCACGTGACACCAGTGTTAACAGTTAACGTAAAGAACCTTGTCACGTAAAGTCTGTTGCTTACTTACCTTTTATTATCACCAACATATCTTATCCGGTCTCAATATTATATTTTAGAGTAATCGTGATCACACAACATTGAGATTTTTTGTTGATGCGCGTCGTAAGCGATAAGGATGCGCGATCAAAGTAGGAAAGCTAAGCATTCGAGTAGAATTAGGACGATTAGTGAGGCAGTGGATAAGGAGAAAGACGAAGACCGAAATCGCGGCAAGCGCTCCGGGGTGGATGCAGTGAAGCTGTTCATAGAGACGTCGGGCAACACAGGACGGACTTCCAGGTCTGCTACAGCCGTAAGTAAAGTGTTTAAAAGTTTATAAAACAGTTCAGTGAAGTCACTTCGCTTCAGTGAACTAAACTATTATTGTTCACAAACATCCAATCAAACACTGCTGCACTGCTGTAAGCAAAATTAGCGATGTAACAGCAGCGGCTCTACCAAGACTTTTTGCCTTGTATTAACAAGACGTTAATACGTGAGGAACCATCAATAGATCGCTTTATGTTTTCAAAAATAAAGGGATCTTAATGATAGTACCTTACGTATTAACGTTACGTCAATACGAAGCACAATCTAGCATGGTAGGATCTACTACTAGATTATGTCATAAACTGCATTAAAATATTTTAGATTTTATTTTTACGTTTTGTGAAATATTTGCGTTTAAAGTTGACATTTTATTATAGTTATCTTTTTATAATTACTTTGAGTGGACTAAACTTAAATTGGCCTTGTCATGTTTTGGTTTTAGTCTGTGTGAACACACCGGTTTTCAGGAGACTATTGAACCGATTTCCTGGCAAGGTGGTTGTCTTTTTTCAGTTAAACAACAATATATTAATTGACCCCATCGATGAACTTTGTAAGGTTGCTAAAAGGCACGTGCCGTGAAATAAACTTAAATAAAAAAAAACAGAAATAGACAACACGTGTGTGATACATATACGTGGTGGCCGAGCATATACGTGGTGGCCGAGCATATACGTGGTGGCCGAGTTGGTTAGACCTTGGACTTAAAAACACCTAGGTCCCTGTTCGAATCCCGGTGTGTACCAATGAGTTTTTAATTTAAAAAAAAAAATTACATTTGTTTGACAACACCACTATAGTGCCTCGGAGAGCACGTTAAGCTGTCGGTCCCGGCTTCACTATAGCAACTTATGACACTGTCTATAGATGGGTTATTGAGTCAATTCAAAACATCGCGACGAGCTAGCCACTTGTTCGGTGTAGACTCATACCAATGGCTACGTCGAGGTGGGATTAAACCCCCTCCGCTGGGTACCCTGGGGCCGTCTAGGCGGTCTCGGGCGCCGTAAGGCACCCGTGATGTATATGTGTATGTGTGTATCTTTATTATAAGTTCTACTCAAAGTAAGTCTTGTCTCTTTCCATCTAATATCAAATCAGGAATTAATAAAAAAGACAGAATATGTTACTTGAATGATGTGAATGAGTCCGGTCCTAGAAGTAGGTACGAACCTAAGAACGACCTTCACCCATTAGCTGCTATTTTTTTTTAAACAATCATAAACAAACATAATAGACTTCGAGTGTTTCTTTATTTACATTGTTTATCTTGTTCAATAAATTACTTTATTCAATCAATAGCACAATTAGGTACTTGAATTTAAATGAAACAATACATTTTATTGATTGAAATAAACTACTATTTGTTATGACATTGTTTTTATTATACTTTTATCCACCTGATGGTAAGCAGAACTACAAAATCCTTGAATGGGATCAATCAATACATTATTGTTTAAGGACATTGATTGTTCCCATCCCACTATGACAGTTAAATAATAAGGTTACGAAATGGGAGGCGGTAATGTAAAATTAACAATCGTCTTTTGTGCTTTATTGTTAAATCGTCTTAAACGCACCCTGAATAGATACTACCAAGACAAAATATCTATGCCGTAGGATTCTAAAAACCGATGAACACAGACTAAAACTGAAACATGACTAGGTCACTTGACGGTTTTTGCATCTGCATGGGCGTAACGTGACTGGTCTAATATCTAGATATAATACAACTACTGCCGACCATGATAATAGATTTACTACAAACCTTTGTCATGGCCACTCAATGAACTGCGATGTAGATATCTATACAAATAAGATTTGATCTTCATCACATTTCTATATCTTATCTTTTCCACTATTCATCATATCTATAGGTTAGCTGTCATATTATATCTATTGAGATAGCAGTGGGATAAAAAAAATTGATACCCTTCACAAAATGTCGTGAAATATAGATATATATATATATATTTATTGGAAAAAACATAGGGTCTAAAAATTATAAAAAGTTCGTTTCACGAACGACGGACGGGGCGCTACAGTCGCGTGAATGAATGTTGGTAACCTCAGTTTTAAGACTCCCATAAGATATTTTAGGTAAATTCAATTTATTTTAGGAAATAAAATTTATATAACAAAAAAAAAATGTTGACATCGAGGTACTAATACACACACCGGCAGAATTAGCGGAACACAAAAAAAAGAAGAATTAAGATATCTTTTTCGTAGCACTGGCCGGTTACATTACTTTTTTATATTTTTTTACATATATTTGTTAAAAACATCTAATTTGAAAATGTCAACAGTATTTTTTTTCATTCGTTTGTTTTAATTTTTTATTCATACATCTCTCTCGACTGCTTCGAAGTAGATTTAGACTTTTGTGTTTTCTTGCTTATTTATAAGTTACGAACATCTAAGTATGCCTGATTTAACGCTATCAGAAATCATCAGGGCAGATGAAATGAGAAGAAATGGTCAATCCTACAGATCGATTGAAACAAGACTTCGTCGATCGTTATCAACGATTCATCGTAGCATCAAACGGTACAGATTGACGAATTCTCTAGTGAGGAGAAGAGGACAAGGCAGGATAAGGTGTACTTCAAAGAGAGATGACCGTTTTCTACAACTTCAAGTTCGTCAGAACACGAGAGTTACGGCGATGCAGGTCCGAAATGCATTGGAGGAGGTTCGAAGAGTAAGTGTGAGTGAGCGGACAGTTCGCAAAAGATACGAGGAAGTTGGTATAGGCTAATGTATACCCACCAAAACTTGTGAGACACCACCGCACAAACCGACTATACTTTGCTCGTGAACATCATCATTGGGACTTTGACGAGTGGGGACAGGTTCTCTTTACTGATGAATGTAGAATTCTGTTAAATCAGATTGCTGGAAGGCAGTGAGTATGGAGACGCAAAGGAGATCGTTATTTACAGTCTAATTTTGAAAATACAGTGGCATATGGCGGCGGCTCAATTATGGTCTGGGGAGGGATATGTTTAGGAGCTCGCACGGAGTTAGTGGTAGTCGATGGCGGGAATCTCAATGCTGATTGAATAGGAGATTTTAGAGGAACATGTTGTGCCATTCGCCCCATTTATTGGTAACGACTTCATTTTAATGCAGGATAATGCTCGGGCTCACAGTGCTCGCTCAGTACAGGCATACCTAAACCATGTTGGTGTTACGCAGAGGTTGCCCCAAGAACTCATTGACAACATCATTCGCAGCATGCCCAGACGGATGGAAACCTTAATCAGCGTCATAAAATCTAAAATTTTCAAGTGTTTCTCTGTCACTACGAAATCTAAGAAAAATGCAGTTAAGTTTTTTTTTTTCATTAAACTTTAAGTATGGTGTTGCAAATTAATGTCAAAACATATTAATTTAATTGTTGTTTAATTTTTAATTATTATTTGTTTAAAAATAAAGCTAACTATTTTATACTCTCCCCTTTTTTGTGCTCCGCTAATTCTGCCGGTGTGTGTATTCAGCACATGTTTTTAATTTTTATTTTATTAGTTCCACTTTTTGTTCGCTTAGTATTTTTTTTATAATATATTTTATTGCAAAGAAGTTAGAATTTTTAATTTATACTAATATATTAATGAATACATTTAATGAGAAAGGGATAAATCAAATAAGAAAGTAATCATTAAAAATAATATACAGATATTATTTGCCAAAACAACTCATTAAAAATAGAAAACTATATAAATAACATTATTTTTATTTTTAAAACACCTAGTCGTAGAAGACAGGGAAAGTAGTTGAAAACGGTACAAACATCATTTTGCACAAATTACCATAGTTAATGATAGAACCGGTCCTTAGATGTACTTGTTTGGTCAAAGGCGACCGTCTTCTTCGTCCAAGCCTTATGCATTCTTCAGCATAATTTAGTCCAAAAACGTCCTTAGTTAAGACATGTTTTTCTTGGATCTAGCTAAATGTTTAGGTAGGACGTAAACAGATTAAGATAGCTAAGAATACTTAAGATTACTTTAAATCTTTAGGCTTATAAAGCGTCAAATTTATCTAAGAATTCAGAAGTGAATCTCGTGCTTATTTTGGGTTGAAATATGAATGTTTAAACTAAACCTTGAGTGAAGCAGTTTTTTCATCGAAGAGTTTTTTCCATGTGTTAATTAAAATTTTTAAGTGATCCAAGATATTTATAGTTAATTTTAAATTAAATTAATAATTAAACGCTCGAAACCAAAATAATCTTCGTTAATTGCTGTCCTGATACGTATAGAAATTTTAGGAACTAGGAACGAGCGCAAGATATCGGAAGAATTTGTTTTTTTTGTATTCAGAGGCTCTACCATGGGTTTGCGCATTGTAGCAACGTAACGTATTTCACCGTACCGCTTTATTTTTGGTAATAGGATTTAAGCGACCCTATTGGTTGTTGCTCACGTATACGTAAATGAATACGTTACGTTTCAACAATGCGCAAACCCATGGTAGAGCCTCTGGGCAGGGCTTCAGATTTCACGGGAGTCCAAAAAGGAAACCACAGTCGCTTCCAGACTGGATAAATTTAAAAAGCTTCATTACCATATTATCTTACAGATTTTTTTTATAAAATTACATAAATAATAATTTAATAATAAATACCTAATAATTATTTAAAGAGAATGCTGCAGTATGGTTAAATTATTTAAAATCACCTATCTTAAAAACCTTGCTTATTTTTTTTTTTATTATAATTGTATTATTTTAACTTTTGTAAAGTTAATGATCGTTGTTATTATAATTATAATTGTATTTATTTTCTTAAATATATTAAATCCAAAAAAATATGTTTATGTTGCCCGCTCATCAGAAATCGCATTAAAAAAATCTTTTTTCACATATATAAATTTGAAATCATTGTATTTTTTTGTCCGTTGAAGCATTTGTCCCTTATATTCTGAAAACAAAACTGGCAACACTAAATATAATACACGCAATACATAAACATACATACCATACCAGCAAACACTGTAAACGAATCTGAATATTTGTTAGAGACATGTGACGGGATTTCAGAAGTTTATTGACAGAAGAACGAAGAAAATTCTAAAACTTAAAAGATTATGAAATAAATTAAAAATTATTAGATTAATAATAACTACAAATTTAATGTCACTACTTATTTTATCAGAATTTTCCTCATGACGCCACATGAACGAGTTCATAAACGATAAAGATCTCCACAGGTAATCCTGATACTAAATTCATGCAAAAACACTTACTGACAAGGCTTACCTATTATACCTTACTGTTATAAAATGGCTACTGTTTTGTTATTACCTACTTAGAATCTAATTATGATAATAACACACCGACTAATGTTCTAACAAACAATAGTTTTTTTTTACTAGGTTTTAGAATAATAAAGGAGTCAATAAAAAAAATAAAAAAATAAAAAATATTGGAGCACGACATGTGACTTTGTATCTACCTGGTGAGCAGTCCTACAAAGTCCATGAATGGGGTCAATCAATAATTGTTCTTAAACAATATTGATCGCTCCCACTATGCCAGCTAAATTATGCGATTACGAAATGCGACAATGACGAATTGCAATACAAGTATATTTTAATATACTCTCTGCCTTATTGCCAATCTACCCATTTCGTAACCGCACCCTAAAAGGAGACTACCACCTCGACAAGAAATCGATACAATAGTCTGTTGAAAATGGCGAACCCACAGACTAAAACTGAAACATAACTAGGTCACTTGACGGTTTTTGCATCTCTATGGGCGATGGTGGTAACGAGACCGGTCGGTCGGCCTAACGAAGTTATAGAGACCTAAAAACATAATTCACAAAATATACCTAGAATACATGTACTGCAATAATTGCAGTGCATGCCGTTTGAGAAATTTGTAGAATGTCATAACTGAAATAATTTTAAAATGTACCTAATCAAGCATATGCGACTCAGCTGCGCGCGCTCACATAATCCGTACGTACGTTTTGTAATTATATAAAAACAAATTAGTAATACTTTTGATGTGAATAAATAAATAAATAAAAAATATACATGGAGACTTTGAACTACCTATGTGTCGTAAATAAAAAAAAATGCTTTCCCCATACAAACTGATAATGTTAAAATGACCAATTTGTATGGCGAAGCCCAATTATTTTTCTTTTGCAACACATGGTTCCATGGGAAATGTTGTTCGATTTGATTAGTAGAGTCTAACCTCAAAGTTACATACCTTTCAAATTCTCTCTGTATATTGTTTATTTTATGTATGTAATTTGTATCTTTTTGTGACCACAGCAATATGTGTAAATTGTCCTACATATTATTTACGAGATAGAAAAGATCTAAAAGACTATCTTGATGGCTGTTTATTGATTGGTTATTGAGTCTATCCAAACATCGCGACAAGCTGGCCACTTATTTGGTATAGGCCACTTATTTGGTAGCCACATACCATCAGCTACTACGAGCTGGGATTAAAACCTCTCCGTTGTTCCCTGAGGCCGTGAAGGTGGTCTCGGCGCAGTAAGGCACCCGTGATAATATTTATATCAAATGCGACTTACATTTGGTACATAATTTCATATATTTTATTTATTATTACTACACAATTTTATTAATGAATTCACTGAGATCATTGATCATTCAAGTTTTTCAACAAGAACTTTCTTTTCTAAAACTAAAAATTTAGATGATTAAATTTTTTATTGAATTACAAAGAGAAAAGTTCGGCAATTATGAATGATAAATTATTATTTTCTTGGGTTAATGGCGTCTTCGCATTACGCGAAATTTTGCAAATGTCTAGTGGGTAGATTAATAACTTTATTATTTATAGTAAAAGAGGGATAATAGGATAGAAAGGAATTGGGAAAGGACTAGGGTAGAGAAAGGAATGGCGACATGACCGTATGCAAACATACGGTATAGTCCTGCCAATGTCGAGTGAAGAGGAAAAAATCTACAGTAAAATGGGTACCGCCATTTTACTGAAGATTGTGGGATTGTTTGAGATAACACAAACACCGAGATCACTGCGTAAATGCTACACTTCTCACACTTAATATTACTATACGAATACTTATTCTACAAAATTAGTACACTTTTGCACAATAATCTATACTAATATTATAAAGCTGAAGAGTTTGTTTGTTTGTTTGTTTGAACGCGCTAATCTCCGAAACTACTGGTTCGAATTGAATAATTCTTTTTGTGTTGGATAGTCCAGTTATCGAGGAAGGCTATAGGCTATATAACATCACGCTACGACCAATAGGAGCAAAGATATAGTGGTAAATGTGTAAAAAACGGGAGAAATTATTTCATCTTTGAAGCCTTCAGTTGCGTGCGCCGTGAAAACGGTTCAAGATACACAAAAAATATGTATTAAAGAATAATCTAAATATATATAACTCAAAGGTGACTGACTGACATAGTGATCTATCAACGCACAGCCCAAACCACTAGACGGATCGGGCTGAAATTTGGCATGCAGGTAGATGTTATGACGTAGGCATCCGCTAAGAAAGGATTTTGATAAATTCTACCCCCAAGGGGATAAAATAGGGGATGAAAGTTTATATGATAAAAAAATAACTATTCCACGCGGACGAAGTCGCGAGCACAGCTAGTATTCAATAAAATTAAATTTGAAAAATATAATATAAACACGCGTCTACAGTGTTCGGGCTACCCTCAAAGAATCCCGAATGAAAAATTATATCTGGCAAATGTCCACCACAAACGCACGCTGACAGATGTCGATTCTTTCATCAAAGTTTTTAATCACTTTTTGACAAAATGGTAGGACTATTCCGTTAGTAATTAACGGAATAGTCATCACATATTTTGAGTTTTAAAGCTACAATCGATTCGATTGTATAGACCTCCGTATAGACTCTGTCCTTAACATAGTCCCACAAAAAAAAACCAGTGGTGTCATCACACGATCTGGCTGGCCACTTAACAGCTGAGTTTCGTGAAATTATGAGATCGGGAAATTTGGTTTGCAATAAATTGATCGTTTCATTGACTGTGTGACATGTGGCACCGTCCTGTTGAAACCACATGTCAGTGATATCCACGTCATAAATAATAGGCCAAAATTGAGTTGTTAACATCTCGCTATAGCGTGATCCATTGACCGTTACCGCATTTCTATCCTCATCTTCGAAAAAAAACGGCCTAATCACGCCTCCAGACCACATAGCGCACCATACAGTGACACGTTGGGCATGCAAAGGCTTCTCAATAATCGCTCTAGGGTTTTCAGAAGCCCAAATGCGCAATTTTGCTTGTTGACATACCCTAACAAGTGAAAATGGGCTTCGTCTGGAAAAATATTTTATTTTTCAGAAAAACCAACGGGTTGTTCCTGAATAAATTGAGCGAATCTACGGCGATGAGAATGGTCGTTCATAATTGCCGATTTTTTCTCTTTGTAATTCATACATACATACATATTATCACCCGAGACCGCCTAGACGGCCACAGGGTACCCAGCGGAGGGGTTATAATCCCACCTCGTCGTAGCCGATGGTATGAGTCTACACCGAATAAGTGGCTAGCTCGTCGCGATGTTTTGAATAGACTCAAGTACCCATCTATAAACAGTTTCACAAGTTTATATAGTGAAACCGGAACCGACAGCTTAACGTACTCTCCGAATGTGAATGGTCGTTCATAATTGCCGAATTTTTCTCTTTGTAATACAATAAAAAATGTAATTATCTTTATCTAAATTTTTTGTTTTATTTTTAGAAAACGAAGTTCTTGTTGAAAACCCCTTTAGTTGATATCCAATTAATTTTGTAGAATAAGGTCCTAGTATAGCATTACCACTTACAAAGTAACGACTGGTAAATGCTGATATTACTTAATGCTGGTACGGTGAAAGGAAAAATTTATGCATTACTGAATGTATGTAAAAATCAAAGTTTTTTTTGCATAAAAAATCTACTCCTAAAATAATTAGTAGGTAAAAAGGTAGTACATAATTCAAAATTTATTTATATTACATTATTTTGTAATAGATATATTATCTAAACTATCAATAAGTTATTCATATTACAGACATTGCTAGGTAGCTAAATAATAAAATATTAAGATAATACAATCCATGCATGATATCTGGCACGCACTACTTTTTTTTTACTAACTATTATTCTGATAAAATTTTGTATCAGTTTAAGTATTTCAAATAATAATATATGTGTAAAATAAATGAAAAAAAATATATATATTGCCAGCTTTCACATCATTAAGTACGAGTATGTTAAATAAATTCTTTAATGATTTGTTTATTTTGTCACAAATCAGAAAGCTACTTTTTACAAATAACATTTTATTAATTATGTAGGTATATTTATTTTCACATAACAAAATAAATATGTACAAAATTGAAAATAATAAAATTAAAACCAATAAACCAATATAATCCTAAAGTAAAAATAGATTAACCTACTACAAAATAAATAATATAACTTTTAAAATTTGTCCGTGTGGCATAGTGGCCAAAACGCTGGCAACATTTTCTCGCTGAATACATTACATTTTTTTTGTGCAAGGAAAAAGAAAGCCCTATGCTATTGTTTTTTTTTTAATTAAATATAATAATAACTTACAAACTTATTACGAAACATTTACTGAATTACCATATAATATATTATTTCACAAAATCCAGGCGATTTCGGTAAAACCTTTAAACAACTAACTAAAAAATTCGCAGAAACGTAATATAAAAATGGGCATAAAAAAATTATAGTAAACGTTCAAATTTGAAGCAAAAACAACCGAGGGAAATTATGTGTAAGGTCATATTACGTACCTAATACGTTAATCTGTTTGATTTTTTCATTGTAACATATAATATGTTACTAGTATAGTCTTGTTTTATGTCAAACGTTTATTGTTATATCAAATAACGTAGATAACGTAACAGATACACGCAAATCAAATCATATTATTTCCAAGGATCGGAACAAAGATGATGATGTATGATCATGTGATATGTCAATCCGAATGACGTTATCAGGCAATATTGCTTTATTTTCAGTTGAACAGAATCTATAGCTTAAAGTATATTTTTTATAGTAAAACGTATATTCTTACGCTTCAGAGTACTTCTAGGTTCCATTCTCGTCCTAGGTAATGGTATTCTGAGTCTACACCAAACAAGCATCCAGCTCGTCGTGGTTTTTGTATAGATAGTCTCAGATGTTGGTATAATAAAACTGAGACCAACGTGCTCACCAGTGTTGTTATAAAAAAATGCATTTGATTGACAAACACCACTGCATATTGGACACAAAATCATAAAATTACTTCTACTAAACTTCTTAGGAGCAAATAAAATATACCAGCTGACCCCCGCAACTTCGTCTGCGTATCTTTAACCGTTTACGCACGCAACGGAAGCTCTCAAAGGGAGTGAATAGTCACCGTTTTTGCAAATTTTTCATTGATGCTCCGCTCCTATTAGTCGTAGCTTAAAATTATATAAACTATATAGCCTTCCTCGATAAATGGGCTATCCAACAACAAATTCGAACCTGTAGTTCCTAATTAGCGCATTCCACCAAACAAACAAACACTTCTCTTTTATTATATTGGTACCTATAGATTAAAAAGAGTGTGAGAGAGTCCTTATTTCTAGGCAAAGCGAAAAGTATTTACTGTTGAAAACATCGCTTTTTTGAATCAACGCTCTATGCGCTGAAAAATGCATGTAAATAATCCTAAAATGTTTAAAATCAATTAAAAACTTACCCTGGGAGTTGTGGCTGCACACTATTTATCAAATCTATATTATTATAATATATATCTACACTATTATCAATTTGAATCTTTGGATTAGATGTTATGATGTTTATATGAAATTTTGCATGGTTAGGTCTGGTGAATGTACCTATACATTTTATCCCGACAAAAACATCCATTGGAATTCATTTCATACAGATGCAAAAACCGTCAAGAGACCTAGTCATCTTTTGGTTTTAGACTGTGGTTTCATCGGATTTCAAGAGACTATTGCATCGATTTCTTGTCGAGATGCCCCTTTCATGGAGCAGTTACGGGTTGGGCTGTAGATTTGATAAAGCAGCGGACGTATTAGAATCGTAACGCAAATTATTGTTTGTTGCCGCCTGTTTCGTAACCGTATCATTTAGCCGGCATAATCAAAGCGATCAATGCTGAACAACAACAATGTATTAATGGATTATCCATTCATGGATTTTGTAGGTCTGCTCACTCTTATGTAGATTATATTATATAATTATATTATATAGATAGATATAAATTAGTCCCTGTACAATTAATAATCCCATACGGAAGATTGTAATAATATACAATAATGTAAGATTTTCGTCATAACCATAAAAATAGCCCCAAAACAGTTTAATAAAACTAATAAAACGAAAATAAAAAGAGTTATTTACAATCATTTCGTTCCAATTTATTATATTATGAAAGGATACGCTAATGCATAATCCAGTAAAAACTAGAACCTTTATTGCTATATTTATTATTTACAACAACTGTTTTATATACATTTACAAGCCAACCCACATTTTCGGTTATCAAGACATGTCCACAGAATGTTTATGATTGAATAATAATACGATAACATTTAAACCTAATCGAAGTTACAATCATATAATAACTCTAGCATATTAATCTCTTTATGGAGCTGTTATACACCGTGTAACGGAAACTGTATGTACACTATAAGATCTGTGACCACAGACCAAAACCGAAATATGACTAGCTCCATGGGCGTAGCCAGGGGGGGGGGGGGTGTTAATAGAAACATTTGTATCATTGTAAACATTGGGGAGCGGTGTAGGTTGTGTGTTCGTAGGTTGAAACCCTCCCCGAAAGTAATGAAAGGTACTTGGTAAGGGCATTGCGTTTTTTATAACATATTACCCAAATCTTGAAGCATACACTACATATTAAGCGATATGACGATGGCGTTTTTTTTTTTAACTCGTTAAGAAATATAAATTAGCAACAAAAAAAATTACGACGCTTAAACCCCTCCCGATATTAAATCCTGGCTACGCCCATGACTAGCTCATTTGTACACGAAACTGATCGGTCGGCATAGCGAAACCGTATAAGAATGCTTATTATATGAATGTTTTAAATATTTTTACATATACATATAATTAAATATTTAAACGATATTTGGAACAAGATTAAACTCGATATCTAATGTTACATAAGATATATTGACTACAAGCATGTCCGAAGATTTCTACGAATTACACGTCTCGTATAATAATGCAATATTTCGGCATTTCAGGCGACTACTACATCGATATATTGGCGAAATGGTAGTCTCCTTTCAGGGTGCGGTTACGAAACGGGTAGTTTTATTAATGATCAAGCAGCGAGGATATCATATTAAACTCGTAATGCAAATTCGTCTTTGTTGCCGCCCATTTTGCAGTCGCATGCTAAATTATGCGACATAGTGGGAGCGATCAATGTTGTTAAACAATGTATTGATCGACCCCATTCATAGACTTTGTAGGTTTGCTTACCATCAGGTAGATGCAAATATTTAAATTGTCCAAAGACTTGAAAAGTAAAGAATGTAGTTGTTACATTAAATCCAGATATACGTTACGCATTAGGTATATATTTTATTTATAAAGCATAACATGTGACTCTACATCAAAGGTTCAGTAATTTTCCCGACCATGAGTAGTAAGTAATACTACTAATGGTTGATAGAATTGTTTGAGAAAAAACAATGTATGCTTCAGATATTTTTTCAGTACTCTAGGTTAAAAGTGGAAAGGAAGACGCGGACTGATAAATGGTTTGCTTTTTTATAGGGCGACAGATATTTGCCATTTAGTATATACATACTCGTGTATGACTTTTACAATTATTAGGTTTATTTTTATTGGAGTACGGCATGTAACGTTATATATACTTGTAAGCAAAGTCCATGAATGGGACCGATCAATACATTGTCGTTTATCAGCATTGATCGATCCCACTTTGCCGGCTAGAAAAAGATAGCGATACATTCGAATTTGCATTACGAGTCTAATATAAAATCCTCGCTACTTTATCGTCAAATCAACTTATATTTTTTTACCTCACCCTGAAAGAAGACTACCACTTTGATAAGAAATCGATGCAGTAGTCTCTGAAAACCTATCAACCCACAGACTAAAACCAAAACATTACCAGTTTAATCCGTTCCGTTATAGAGACTATCTCACCTAAAAAGGTTTGATTCAGGACACCTAAAATTAAACTTCATATTTTAAGTTATTATTTCTCATATCAATGCTAACACCTAACAATAAACTAAACCATGTGGTCTCATAAAAACTAGTTTTTGTGAAAAAAATATAAGGTCATAACTTATATATTTAAATTTGTACGTGTTCTTTGTAGTTTCCGTAAAGCCTCATGTACCATTGTGTAGAGCCCATTTTTATGCCACTGTACTATCAACAGCTGCCTAGCTTACCGTTATTTTGTGACGTTTTTCTCTCGACTCTTATCAAAATCAAAAGATATCGGTGATAAAAAATATATAGTACGTACTTATTGATATATCATCTTATAATAAGTATATATGTTTATTCACATATATGGACACTTGAGTTTGGTTTGAAGACGGGTTGTGACTTGTTGTTTACATCGCGAAGTATACAATGGACGTTGGAAAATTCTTCGTCTAAAATATTATGTATTTTAGTATTTAAAACGTATTGGTGATAAGTGGAACGAACGTACGAGCTACCAACCGAACGGTAAGTAGTTTTTTTTTTAATAATCTTATTTTAATTAAACCATCTTATCAATTTTATTATTATTTTTAATTTAAATATAAATTATACTTATTGAAATATTTTAAAAATTTTACATAACATAAATCGATATATTTTCCGATTAATTATTTAAGATTTATTTATCATTGTTTTTTTTATTATTAAAAATATTGGCTTAATATTATTTTTAAGT
The DNA here is from genome assembly GCA_947458855.1 of Monopis laevigella. NCBI lineage: Eukaryota > Metazoa > Arthropoda > Insecta > Lepidoptera > Tineidae > Monopis > Monopis laevigella. Next base: position 19,363,410 of record OX381583.1, on the reverse strand, counting down.
TTTTTTTTTTCACCAAGTATAATTAAAATAGTGTTATTTTATTACATTATGTTGACCAATTGATAAAATACGTACTAAATTTTCCTCGCGATTTTACCCGTCAAACGACGCGTCGTTTAATTCAAAAGAAATCTAATCGAAAATTAAAAACAGGCTTAGTTGATAATAGAGCTTTTTATTAGTGAAAGATTTTTTTAAATCGGTATTATTGCTTTTGAGTATATACTTACTCGTATATTCGAAACAAACAAACTACCTATCATTTTTTTCTTTATAATATATACAGATTAACTGAATTTCAAATTTTATTTTTAAAATTTAATAATAATTAATAATACTTTTAAGAATTTAACTAACTTAAAAATAAATACCTTAAAAAAGCAACAAAAACTTCACTTACCGGAAAACCCCTAGTATCTAAACTTATCAACTATTGGCCTTATTCATAAAAACTTATTGAGCCCTTCAAGAATACTTTAGTTATAGAAGGTTTTGTCTCTTTTATTTAGAAACAAAAATGAATATGTGTAAAAGAGACAAAACATTCCATAACTAGTAGTGTTCTTCAAGGCTTCAATAAGTTTTCATGAAAAAGGCCATACATATATAATGAATTATTACTTTCATAATTTAAATAGATATACCTAGTACTAATTTATTGTTATAACTTAAAATTATATTGTTAATAAAATAAAAATATATTTAAGTAGAAATTCTATAATTTTTTATTTAATTAATTAAATTAAATAATAATTATTTGCATAAAATGAGTTAAGTTTGACTAAGTAGAGAAAAAATTTTGGCTGCAAAAAACTTTAAAACATACATACTTAGCTTAGTTTAAATTATACAAACACATGTAATTACGCACTAAGCTTTAATTATCATACTTGCTTCATGTTTATCTTTTTGGCATTCGTCGGTAAGGATTAGCTAAGGACACGTTCAGACAATGATAGGCAAGTGTTTGTACAACGTAATCTGAGGCTAAAAAATATTATCTTAAACAAATTTTGAGCTTTATTCTGTTTTGCAACTTCCCTTTTAATAAATAAAATTAAGCCAATGATATTTTTTGACATTATGTTAATAAAAATATAGTATTATTTTTTAACTATTTCGAGTCATTTTTCTCAATACCATTTTTTTTAATGACTAAGGTGTGGCTGAGTCTTTCCACGTAAATATCTCGAGAACTACTGGTCCGATTTAGTTAAAATTTGAGTGTTATTGGTCACTATGTTGTTAAGCTAATGCTGCTATGGGTAGCGAAGGGTATTTGTTGTAATATCCTAATAGTTTCAGGGGAATAAAGGGTCTAAGTCAAAATGAAATATAATGAAAAAAATAAATCATGTCGGATAAGCTATATTTTAAATTATAGTTTGACATGTGACTTACGAGTTTTCTCACTTCGTCAGGTTGACTTAAATCCCTTTTCATCAGAGAAATGGTGCGAAAGATTTGCACCCTTAAAACGTGTGAAACACACCTTAATCTGTGACTTTCGTTCTGAAAAGAACCCCCCTAAAAATAAATAAAAAGTGTGCAATAGTTAAAAAAAAAAGTCTACATAAAAAAGTTTCACCATAACACACATTATTTCGGAGTAGAGCAGTATGAACAACAACCCTTACACCTTTTTGATGGTATTAAGATCAAAGCAAAGCAACCACATGGTGTAGTGGAATTGGCCACACACGCTTTAGTTGCGTGTTCATATCACCTGTAGATAGATATCACCGTATTCATTGAATATTAACACATTTTGAGGTCGCTTTTACATGTATGGTATTCACTGTAAACATAAAGTCATTGTTACGCTATTTATCATATAGAAGTTTACGAAAACAATTAAATTTACCTACCTTAATATTTTGCATTTAAATTACAATTAAACCTAAATCTTTTCCATTTTTATTTGAAACATTTTTAGGAAAGGAAGGTAATTGAATTTCCTTGTATTGTTAGTGTGCTAAGTCACTTTTTTAAAATTATATATACCTATATAAAAAGCGGCCCCAACCTAGTGGTCAAGTCACTGCGCAACTGATAACAAGGTTAAGCAGATGAGAACAAGGCCGGACCTGGGATGGGTGACCGCTTTATGCAACGAGGCTATACCATCATAAACACCGCAATAAGCTCGTCACTTGTTAGGTGCTGCCTCCTAATACCACCAACGAAATGAGGACAGGGTATTCCCTCCACTGGGAACCTTGAGGCCGTTTAAACGGTTCTCGGGCGCCAAGAAAAGGCACACATATGATGTTGAAATATTATATATATATATAAATATATTGATTTTATTTACTATGACACTGATAGATGATATCAGACTCGTTCGTACGAGCACGTAATTCACTAAAAATATTATAAATGGCACCATATATTAAGTCGGTAAATTTGCCGGGTTTGATTTTTTCCTGAGAAATCATTTTGTACCACTTTCCCCTAATAGTTGTTGTGTGTTAAGTTTTTTTTTTTAAATTATATATAGGTACCTATATTGCTTTTATTTTCTCAAAACCTTACAATTATAACCCCGGTGTACCAATAAGAAATTACGCTGTCGGTTTTAAAACCACCAACCAGTACATAAGTGAACGTGGTGAGCAATACGTGGTGGCCGAGTTGGTTACACCTCAAACCTAACAACACTAGATCCCTGGTTCGATTCCCGGTGTGTACCAATGAGTATTTAATTTTTTTTAAATATACATTTGTTTAACAGATGTAGAGTCTCGGAGAGCATAAGCACATTAAGCTCTCGATCCCAGTCTCACTATACCAACTTGTAGCAACCATGTTTACCATAAGGTGGTTGCTGAGTCACAATATATTGTGCACTTATAAATAAGGATACAGGTGTTTTATTCCCACCTCGTCATAGCCGATAGTAATCTGAGTCTAAATCAAAACAGTGGCGCGCTCGTTACGGTGTATATATAGACTAGATATAACCCCCATTTACAAACAGTTATATATTAACCTATTTTCCGCTCCGTACATTAGTGGTTGCCTTTGGCGTTGTATCCGGAGGTCGTGTGTTCGATTCCCACCCATGGCAAAATAACTTTAGTAAGTTTTTTTGTACAGTTTGCCATGGTATGGTTATTTATGAAATATATTATGTGTTATATCGTTGTTTCTGATATACATAGTACAAGCTAGAGCTTAGTTTGTGACCGCAGAGCAATATGTTTAAAATTGTCCTACATATTATTATTATTTCGTAACCGCATCATTTAGCCAGCATACTGGGAGCGATAAATTATGTTAAACAATGTATTGATCGCCTCATTTATGGATTTTGTAGGTCTGCTTACCATAAGGTGGAGACAAAATCACATACCGTGCTCTATTAAATATATAAACACCAAGACCATGGCAAACTGTAAAAAAACGTACTATAATATTGTTCCCACTTATGGAATCCAACCTACAACCTCCGGAATCGAATACTTCGCAAGCTAAGCCCACCAGATTATGGAGAAAGTCGTTCTTGTAGCCAAATAATAATAATAAGTTTATTCATTAACCAATTTTTTTTGCTCAGTGTTACTGTACAGCTGGGCTGCTCCTTGTAAGTTATAATAACCTGTATTAGGAGCAGCCCGTCTCCCCAGTAGTAGTACTTATAATTAGTTACAATTTATTCTATATATTTATTAGTTTGACGAATTAAGTATTAAGTTATACAAATAGATAAGTGGGTAATTGGAGGAATTATGAATTACATATAAATTTAGAACAGCAATTATAAACACATGTTTCTATCTAAATAGGGTTTGAGCATTAAAATATAATGTACCTACTTATAACCTATAATCAATCTATTAAATAACATAATGCAAAGTACCTACAGACAGCAATTGCAATACATTTTTCTAACTATGTAAGTATTAGATGTATGTGTGTATGTACTCGTGTGTATGAGTGTGAGAGAGTATGAATGAATATATTGTCATTCAACATGACAATATAAGTTCCAAATAAGTGGTATAAGTGAAACTAGGACCGAAAGCTTAACGTGCTCTTCAAAGAACTATAGTCGTGTAATATTTATTTATTCATTAATCAAACTTTATTGCATAATACAAGGCGGACTTAATGCCGTTGGGCATTATCTGACAATCCACCCTTCGGGACATTAGAACATTAAGTTTAGGTAGAAGTGCAATAAGAAATATAATGAGTTTTCATTTATATTTATATATAAATACATATATACACATATGCTATACAAATACATGTATTATACACATATACATATAATAAACTAATGAAAAAAAAAATTAATTTATAAATATAAATGTCCGTCTATTTGAAATATATTCTGCCTAAAGATGTTTGATGGTGTTTTATCATATACAACATATATGATAAAACACCATCAACCTTACCCACAAAAGTATATCTTTACATATATATTATGACGTACTAAATGTATACCTACTTAGCTATGAACTCAATTTCACAGACACCATGAAAAGACATGCGGAAAATTTTAAGAAAAACGTTTGCGTTCCATCGCACCATAAGCCGATGTGTCCAAAACGACGTACAGATGGACATCCAAATATTAATACTGATAAGACTCTAGTTTATGCTGTCACTATTACTTTAAGACTTATGACCTTTTGTTAAAAGAATGCCACAGTTTCCTCTTACGATCGCCATCTTATCATATCATTGTCCTTGTTCGTTGGTCATCGCCATCGCATGTTGGCACCAACGGTGAATACTAATGGATCTGGATTTTACTGGACTTAAAACCGTTAATTGACAAGTGTCAGAAATGGTTGACATCCTATACCCATCTGTCTATTATAATTATTGCCTCTTATTGAATTCTGGATGGTATTCTGAGTGTACTCCGAACAAGTGGGCAGCTCGCCGCAGTGTTTGGATAGACTCAATAACCCAACTATAAACAGATTCACAAGTTGGTTTAGTGAAACTGGGATCGACAGCAACAAATTAGACAAAAAAGTTAGACATTTATGGATTCTTACAATACCTAATTGTCGCTTGACAAACTCAATCAGGTGTACCAACATTTTTTAATTTAAAAAAAAAATTAGATACCTATATGAAATTTGTTTCACAACATCACTATACCTAGTACCAAGATACAGGACAACCTGTAAAATACAGGTTGTAAATATCTTGGGAACAGTTTGCGACAGTTGGGGAAAACGGTTCATTACTTATTTTCTATAGTTTACTTTGAAATTGAGTCTGTCTTGTAAACTACATATATGAATTTACATACTTTATACATATACATATAATAATCATGTCTGAGGCCGCCTAGACGGCCCCAGGGTACCCAGCGGAGGGTTTTTAATCCCACCTCGTCGTAGCCGGTGGTATGAGTCTACACCGAACAAGTGGCTAGCTTTTCGCGATGTTTTGAATAGATCTCATCTATAAACAGTTTCACAAGTTGGTATAGTGAAACCAGGACCGACAGCTTATCGTGCTCTCCGAGGCACTATAGTGGTGCTGTCAAACAAATGTACATATTTTTGTGAATTTAAAACTCATTGGTACACACCGGGATTCGACCAACCAGGGACCTAAATGTTTTATGTCCAAGGTAACCTAACCAACTGGGCCACCAAGATATGAATTTGTTTTGTTATAAATAAATTATTATTATAAACATATCGACAAACTATTTTAAAGTCAAGGCTCTCTATTTGTGCAATAGTTTTAAATAAATAAATATAAAATATCTATCCAAGTCGGCCACCACGTATATAATAATATAACTGTGCCCCGTTTAGGTTTCACCGCTATTAAATTTAATAAAATTAAATCAGTCTATACTGAAACTACGTTAAATAGAGTTTTATAGTGGTGAAATCATTTTTCAAATCTGTTTAATAGTTGTTGAGTTTTTCCGGGACAAACAATAAAATGTTACAAACAATCTCTCTTTATAATATAAGTATAGATTTACACCGGTATTCACAAAAAGTTATTAAGTCCTTGAAGAACACAAGGTTTTGTCTTTTTTTAGCAACAAAAATGAATATGCGTAAAAGAGACAAAACCTATTTTAGCAAAAGCGTTCTTTAAGGACTCAATAATTTTATCAATCAGTTTTTTTATGCTGAATTTTTTTTCAGAAATCTGATAAACATTTCACTGCCCATGTTATTTTATAAGAAACATCTTCACTTTTCAATAATATAGGTATTACAATAATAAAAAAAACAAAAAAAAAACCATAATCACTGTCAACACTCTTGAATTAAGTCTCCTGAAATTATTTATTTGCTCGGTAATATGGTACACGTGTTAAACAAATATTAACAAATGATCTGTTAGCATCATCATGTGAAATGTCTCCGCCCTTGACGCATATACATTATTGGTATGGACTTGGATGTCGCATCCAATTTACGATGTAAGTTGGACAGTTGGTACAGGGAAGCTATGCGTCGAGAGCGTCAGTCGAAGCCCGTCGTACGGCCACATTACGACGGTTATACAATAAATTATATACTGTAAAGTTTCGTGAAAAAAAAACCAGTTCGAAAACTTACGCCGATATGGTCAGTACTCTCTTGTTTTCATATTATCTATATTTATTCTAAACTAGTATAATTATATATATAATTATCATAATTTACATCATTACTTCTCGTGTATTCAAATAATAAGAGTTAATTTAAGTATTTATCTTTTGAATTTGAATGTCTTTTAATTAGAATAATTTTGTAACAATATTAAATTTAATAACTGGTCGTCTTTATGTTATTGTGAGTTATTTAAGTGTGGTGTTTTACATATTAATTTGTTTACGAAACGAGATGTTAATTTGTATATATTATAAATTTATTATCTATATTTGTTACTTATATTTAAAATGTTTGAGTTTCCATCGATCACTGAAGAAACGAATAATATTTTTTAAACTTAAATTTGAAATAACTAAATAAATTACAATTAAACTAGAATATACTTTATAAATTTTCGCTACATTTTTTTTTTCAATATTTTCTTAATAAATAATAAAGTAAAAACAATAGTTGGTACCTACTAAAGGTACAATTAAAAGTGAAATATATATGAAGAGTTATGTATTTATAACTATTCTTTATATTTATAAATAATTCAAACGGAGTATGTAGACATAGAGACAAGTGACGCTAGCATGAAGAAGTTTTCGTTACCACCGCCATACAGACAAAAACCCTCAAGTGACCTAGTCATGTTTTGGATTTAGTCTGTAGGTTCACCGGTATTATATCTATTTATTGCCAAAGTGGTAGTCTCTTTTTAGTGTGCGGTTGCGGAACGAGCGTCCGATTTGAGGATAACACATCTATGATATTAAAATAAGTTACTTTAATACATGCAATATTGTGTTTGACGTCGCCCGTATCATAACCGCATAATTTAGCCGGTATAGTGAGAGCTATCAATGCTGTTAAACAATGCATTGATCGAAATTTAACTAGTGTAATAACAACATAGTGACAGGTGATAATGATCATCATTGACAGATGATAATCTAAGTTCGTGATCAAGGTGATCGTGGCATGTGAGATGCCGGGACGCTAAATGATGGTAAACATATTGGTACGAAATATAAACAAATCGTGTTGAGTTGATCAACCCCTCGTGGCTTCAATTGGTTGGTACACAAACATCGACTGAACTTCATAAGTTAAATATTGGCAAGGCAATTTCTTTTTGTATGTATTTCATTATCCTTTCGTATCACTTCTTCATATCTTTAACACTAATATTTATAATTGACGCTACCTATACAGGGTGAATTTGAAAGGATGTACTTTGGGCTAATATGAGGTTCTGCTGATCAAATCGAACAACTTTTCCCATGAAACCATGTGTCGCAAATGAAAAAAAAATTTGCCTTTCCCATACAAATTGGTCATTTTAACATTACTAGTTTGTAAGGAGAAAGCAATTTTTTTTTCATTTCCGGCACATGGTTCCATGGGAAAAGTTGTTCGTATTGATCAGCAGAACCTTATATTAGCCCAAAGTACATCCTTTCAAAGTCACCATGTATTGTATTTATTAGTGAATTTTATAAGTAAGCTTGTAGTATTTGATTTTAAGTAACTTGATTCCTTCGCGGTTGATGTTTGGTAGACTAACATCGACGTTTGTTACTATGTACATTGAATTTATTTCGAACATACCATCACGGGTGCCTAGACACTTTATATCGAATCATTAGTTTTCATGAGAGATAGGTATACGAGATATTAAGTTCACTATCATCGACACTTTATATCGACTTATTTGTAAATTTCATATATATAAATACATATATTCAGTGATATATAATCGATCTTATGAAACTTAATCAACGATTGGTTGAATTTTGAGTACACTATCATCGACACTTTATATCGATTTATTAGTAAATTTCATAAGTATTATAGACTAGTTCTTTTTTATTCAATGATTAGTAATTATTTTTGAGAACACTAACATCGATATTTACACTTGAAATTATTAGCGAAATAAATAAATGAAATAGGCAAAGACAACAGAAAATATATAAACATCATTGTTAAATGTTGTGTGTCTTGGTTAAATGTCTGTACTTATACAGTATTTTTTTTATGAAATTTAGCAATGTTACCTTGAACAAATACAGCAATATCATAATAATAAAATCGTTTACTTTTCGTGTCTGGCATTAACATTTTCTCCAAAAAAAAGTAGGCACTGCAAGCCGCAATCAATAAGTTTTTTTTTGTCAATGTTTTTTTCACTAGCGTTAGTAAATAAACAATGCTGGTTTGAGGAAGAAATTATTTCTTCACTTAAATATTATTTAAATTTAATTAAAAGAAATATTTTTAAACAAATATTAAGTCTGTACTTTATATAAAACATTTTAACGATATATTTATATAAAATATTTTAACGATATCTATAAAAAGTGGCCCCAGCCTAGTGGTTAAGTCACTGGGCAACTGATAACGAGCTTAAGCAGATGACAACAAGGCCGGACCTTGGATGGGTGAGCGCTTTATACAACGAGGCTAAACATAGGCTAAACGAGGCATCATAAAAACCGCAACATATTAGCCTCTTATTAGGTGCTGCCTCCGAATACCATCGGCGAAATGAAGACGGGTTAATCTCTCCGCTGGATACCCTGAGGCCGTTTAAACCGTTCTCGAGAGCCAAAAAGGCACCCGTGATGGTATTTATTGTTTATTATTTTGCCATAACTTATATAGGCTTCTTCAGTTTATTTATTTATTTAATTAAATCTTTATTGCATACAAAGTACAAAGGTGGACTTAATGCCGCTACGCATTCTCTACCAGTCAACCTTTGGGACAATAAAAGCAGTTAATAAGTGAGGTAGGTGCAATTCAGTAACTGAGTATATAATCCAGTGAATATTATATAAAATACTTACAATCTAAAATACACTACTGAAATATATCTTATATTATATACATACTTACATAAACTACACAATACTACCAACTATAAAATGAGAAAGAAGAATCAGTTGTATGACTTATTATTTTGACAGAATTTATTAAATAAATTTTCAAACAAGGCGGCACTATTTAAAATATTTGAGCATTTTTAAATAATTATCTATGTAGACTGCCCCGAAACAAACCAACCGTATTATCTCTTGTTAATATATTCTGTTTTTATTGTAAAATTTAAATATCCTCACTAATTTATTTAGCAGACAAAGAGTGTGCACTCTTAAACATAAACGTTTTGTTCAACTACTAATTAAAAACAAAATAAAAATGTAAGTAAAGTAAAAATCGCAAAATTACCTATACTTACAGATGTTTCATGTCCTGTCAAAATAAACCTGAAGTATTTGTACTGTTATTTCGTCTGTGCCTGAAGCGCAATTACTTTTGGTTATTTGTTATAGTTAGTTAATGAATAAATAAAAACAAGTAATGAAGTAAAAAGACAAATTACAACAAATGGGTTAGATTTTGTCTTTTTCTTTTAGCATGGCATTGACTTTGCATCTACCTGATATATAATAATGTAGATAATTTTCTATGTTTAGATAACCTAATGACTATTAGCTACGACTAGATTGAGCCCGCCATACTAAATGTCTCGCAGAAAATGCGGCCAGTTTACCCTAAATGTATGCGTCGAAATCGTATATTTACGCGACCTACGCCTATGTTTTTTGCTGTTTTATTTCTACACATTTTTATGGCACAAGACGGCATAATTTTTATATATTTTTTTATATTGTGAATAGACGTCAATATCACTGAACACAACAAACGACGTACTTCCAACCACGCCAGTAGCCCTAGTGTTCTTTTAACATTTACTTTCGCGTTAACTATACTACTTCGTTAACATTTTGACCAATCTCACGCTCGCATTTCTAGTTCTCAGATTTTCCGCTTGGAGCGCTGAACTATTTCCCATATAGAGAGAGACAATTTTCTTAGCTATCCATGGCTTCACCGTGCGGGTGCCGGGTCCATCGTGTGCTTGAAAGGCAGGGGAATGAACTGCAGCGTTCCCGGACTTGAAACCGCGAAGTATTTTTAAAGGCCTTTTGAACTCTCACCTGCACTGTGGTGTTCACTACTCTCTCTACTCAAATACTATATGATCCTGTTAGCGCCATCTTGGAAACACGCTCCATAATAGTTCCTCCTGATCTTTGAAGACGATCAATAGACGGTGCAAAGACATTGCTGGAATTCCTCTTGCACCAACTTCCACTGCAAAAGTTGAGATATTTTAGTTAACTCAAACGCAAAGTAATAGTTAGAAAACTACAGTTCTGCCGTGGTAAAAAAATCGCATCCTGCACGGACGTGTGCTCCATCTAGACATAGCGCCAGCGAAGGCCATTCATTACTCTAAGTATATATTATATTAAAATAATAATTTGTAACCGATACATAAGCAAGCATAGCGATCCTTATTTAAGGACTTTGTAGATCTCTTCTTACCAGTAGGTAGATACGGTGTCAAATTGAATACTTGTATAAAAAAACTAATCAAATCCTTTTCGATTGATTACCTTCATTCAACATACTTGGACAATTTGAAGAAGACTCAGGTTCGCGCGTTGAATTCAAATATTGCATTTAAATTTTACCTATATTACTAATACAAAATTCTACTCAGGTAACGAGGCCGCGGCACCCGACACTAATGCACAACTAATAAAATAGTCAATAATTAATATTCTTATATCACCTAATATTACATACATACATTCATACATACCATCACGCCTATATGTACACGCACGGTCTTATATTGGCACGGTCTCTACATACTTCCCTAGCTTCCTCCACATCCATGCACCGATTCATATAGGCGCATTTGTTTTTTTAGACTTCGTGTTTATCCTTTTTTTATTACAAAACTATAAAATAATAATATGTATTAGTTTCTTTGTACGAATTTAGTTTGTGATTTGGAAACGTTTGTGCTTTGGAAACGTTTGTGAAATGTCTTATATATATAAAAAATTAACACTCAGCTTAAGGTAAAATGTTCAGAAATACGTAATGTCTTCCATTGAGAAGGAATTAGTGTTGCTAGATTTCTTTTTCTAAATATCGAGATTTAAATGAAAAAAAAAAGCGGTACTGCTGCGAAAAAATCAGGACGTAGTAAAAATTCATAAAAATATAATCAAATAAAAAAGTAAAGAACACATATTTTCAACATTTTATATTCTAGGATAAATAGATCTACAAGACATCTAAAAAAGTAACATTTATTTAAATCACCACCTTCACGTGATCTTGAAATGTTGAGGTATTCGAAATTGGCTACTTATGAAAAAACGAAATTACAGGCGTCCCGCTCAGAGTGTTAGTGGGACGCGTCCAGAAAGGGTTATAAGATGGGACGTCCCTCTGAAAGCTCTAAGCCACGACCTCTGTTTATATATGCTATCTATTTATCGCTATATATAATTTGTTAACATATAAACCACGTTTCATTATAGTTTCGAAACAAAATCAACTCAATATTTATATGACTGACTACGACGACGTCACATATAAATTAGAGTGATCAATGACCCCTATGAGTGTGTCACAACTTGGTAGATTAAATAATACTACGAACCTAATCACGTTTATTAAAGAATCAGAATCAAGAACACTGAATTCTATGAAACTTATTACGACTTTTTAGTTCATCTTATTATTCATTTACTTATTAATTTCTCATGCATAATTATTTTTTTTTAAATGTCTTTTTGGCTCTCTCCGCCTTCCCTCTTATTATACATATATTTCGCCTTATTATATATTTTTAATATGTTTTAATTATAAATTTATACAAGCTCTATAAATTTTATACGAAGACTACCTTTTAATCAAATTAATTTAATGGACTTTTATAAATAAATATTATCTGGTAGTTTATAAAAAATATATATGAGAACTGCACAATGTGATTCTTACTCACAACTTCCTAAAACTCTGTGAATTCACTAAATTTGGTATTGAAATATTTAAAAAACTGTGATAGACATGCGACAAAATTCATAAATAGAAGCTTTTAAATAGTTTTTATTACCTACCATAGTATACCAAGGTATACTTAGTTTATAATGGTAAAAACCTGGTTCCATAATACGAATGAAAACTAACCAATCTTAATAAAACACTTTTAAAATACCTATATAATTAAAATAATACATCTATGAAATTAAAATTAAATTAGCTGTAAAGAAAACCTTAAAATAAATAACCCCTAAAACCCTAAATTATAACTACAAAAAACCCTAATAAGAATCCAAAAAAAACAATTAGGTATACCTAAAGGCCTACAGGAAATAAATCCACCGAACCAGAATCTGACCCGCACTTTTTAAAACAATATTATTTAGGTATATTGAATCATACTTTTCTAAATATATATAACTCATAGGTGACTAACTGACTGACTGACTGACATCTATCAACGCATAGCCCAAACCACTAGACGTGTCGGGCTGAAATTTGGCATGCAAGCACATGTTATGACTTAGGCATCCGCTAAGAAAGGATTTTGATAAATTCTATCCCCAAGGGGATTAAATAGGGAATGAAAGTTTGTATGATAAAAAAATAACTATTCGGACGAAGTCGCGAGCACAGCTAGTTTAAAATATAAATGATAATAAATATTTAATATTCAAAAATAACTTTATCAAAAACAATAAACAGGTAGATTTATTATATTTATAGTATAGTTCCTCGCTGATAAAATCTAATAGTTGACTGATAGTTTGATTGCTAACATATGCCGATTCCGATCATAATATAGCAAACAGTTTAAAAAATCCGATTTGTGTCTAATAGTTGAGCAGTAGGCAGAGGCGGACTAGTAGTTTCGGCCGCCCTAGACCGTTTAAGCGGCCGCCCCATTCTAATACCTTTGCAACGTATAAATATGATCGTTCTGTGCGAAAAACTACATTAAACAAAAGAGTTTTATCCTGGCGAATTCTCACCAGGATAAAACCTAGGTTTGGGAGCAGATTTTCCGCTTCTGATATTTGGCCGCCCTAGGCCTGGGCCTCATCGGCCTTAAGAAAACTCCGCCACTATATATAACTCCGTAGGTAATAATTGTACGACCGTTTTTTGGCCACCATATACTTTGATATTGATCAATGACGGATTCAGGGAGAGCTAAAGGGGCTGTGCTCCCCAAATCCATCGAAATTAACCTAATAACTTACTAGAAGATACTAAGTTTTTATACATTACAAAAGACCGGACGGTGTGACCATAGTACCATGGCATAGAGGTCGAGCACTTTTATGGGACGCTACTTGTGTGGACACCCAAGCTCCAAGTTACGTCCACATCACCTCTGTATCTTCCGGTGCTGCAGCGCTTTTGGCCCAAAACAAAAAGATTGAAAAATACAAAACGCATTGCTCCTCTTTTGAATTTCTGGCGTTTTCAGTGGAAACTTTAGGACCATGGTCCCCAGATGCATTAAAGTTTGGTCAACAACTTGGTAAATTATTAATTAATGCATCTGGAGACCATCGCGCTAGGTCTTATTTCTTCCAACGAATATCGCTGGAAATTCAGAGGGGCAATGCGTTGAGTATTTTGAACACGTGCGCAGCATCGGAAGATCTTAATGAAATATTTTATTTAGTTAGTTGTTAGTTACTTTTATATTATTTTTTTGTATATTTTATTGAATAAAATGTTAAATATAAAGTTAAAAAAAAAAAAAATCCGAGTTAAAATAATTATTAAAAAGTCAGGGATTCGCTCTACATACCAATTACCTGTAGCCCTAGTGTGAGTTTTTTAACGTTTACTTTCGCGTTAACTATACTACCGCGTTAACATTTTGACCAATCACACGACCGCATTTCTAGTTCTCAAAATTTCCGCTTGGAGCGCTGAACCATTTCCCATACAAATTTTAGTTAACTCAAACGCAAAGTAATAGTTAGAAAACTCACACTAGGGGTACTGAGCGTTCAAACATTGATAATAATTTTGAATGCTAAAATATCTATTTATTGTTTTTATACATATAAACATCAGAAAATTACCTGCAATAATAAATAACAATAAACACAATAATTTGCTTTACTTTTCGGTACGTTCCCATTATACCTACGTCATTTAGCTAACGTATTCTGAGAGGCGGTACTATGTAGGTATACAATACTATATTATATTAAAATTTCAACATTTTGTTCGATTTAAATTGTGAAGGTATAGCATTTATATATACCTACACCTGTATAACATTTTGTATAACAAAAAAGTTACAGTTTTGACAATTACATGTATTAGATAAATCCATTATAAGATTTAACAGAGAAATTAGAAATAAACTATCGTTTATATGAAATTACAATAAAACTCCACGATATGTGTATGATGTAGCGAAAAAAATATGTACCTATCTATATCTTTATCTTTTTTGCCAATTTTCTTACATATGGAACTTGTCATTAATGCTTGTCGTTAAGACCTTAAATAAAAACCACACGAAAAACTTATTTTTATTTTCTAAAAAACCTTTAATTTTTCAGTACCACAGGTATTAATTTTTTCTTCCATGTTGCATTGTTTATTTCCTATAATCCCAAATATATATAAAGATTTTTGTAACTTCGGAGATAAGGGGATATGTCCTATTTTATTTAGCTATTTGTTTTTAAAATAAGTTTGATTCTAACCTAAATTATTTTAAACGAATAGGTATTATCTGGGTCAAGAAGATCTATTAAACTATGCCAAATTTTAAGTAAAATGCATCAGTAGTTTGCGAGCTATTTCAAGCGGACAAACGGAGTACTAAAAAAGAGACTTATGTAACCAATAAAAAAAATCGCAGCGCAATTTGTCAACGTAAACCATATTTACAGAGTTGTTAATGACAAACACGTCCTCAGAATTGGCCACCGAAAGCGTCCATTTGCATAAAGAAGTGTTATCACGTGATGACAACAGAGTCACGTGTCGCTCTAAAATGACTAACACGTTCCTTGAGGAATCCATTAATTGGTCATCAAGAGTCTCGCGCCCTCTCGCAGTATCTCGGCAGTCATGTGATTGTTTGAGACCACTTAAAACAATGATTACCGGCACTTGTCAACAATGCCGTCAATAATCCATGTTATGTTATATTATTGTTGATGACAAGCATTGAAAATCAATCGGTGTTGTTTTTTTTTTGTTGTTAGTACTACGTAGATATTTGTTGTGAATGTTTGTTGTTTTTGTTTTGTGACTGAAATGTGCATCAGTGACTGCAGTTTTGGAATAATGAAAAAATAATTATGAATTGGTACCTATGTTCTTTATTTAAAAAGGGTTTTAAGACTAAAAAAAACATGAATAAAAAAATATGTAAACTGGCAATGTAGTATACTAGTTCTACGTAAAAGTACTTGTACTATTATTTCTTCTGTGGTAAAAGGTAGAAAAATAACGCTTAAAATTAAATTAAAAATTAAGTATCCTAATATTTTTATATTAGCAAATCACTACCTACTAGATACTATTAGTATATTTTATACTATATATTTTTTCGCACACATTTACAAACATTAACCCCTAATATTACAAAAATGCATATCTAATTAAATTCTCAAAGGTTAGTTGGTAAATAATTCAAACTTATAAAAAGATTTTCAACGAGATAAATTATAAAATTACAACTTAGGACCGGTTCTACGAAAAGAAGGCATAATAGCGTCAAGTCACATACAAACAAATATTGTCAGTATTAATAACTTAATTAATCTATTAGTGAAGATTTGACTTATTTAATATCCCCAGTATTAGTTATGCCTTTTTTGGTCGAACGGGCCCTTAGTAACTTATTATTCAAAATATATGAATTTATTAACTAGTTTTTTACATACAATAAGATAATAAGGAAATAAAACTCTGCCGAAACTGTGATGAATTTACTGGTTATAAATTAATAATAAAATAAAATAAATTATAATTTTGAAAATTAACGCCTGAAACAATTAGATTTTTGGGGTCATAAATAGTAATTTTTATTATAGTAGTAAATATAATATCAGTAATATTCTCGTAGGTGTATTTAAAACCATTATAATTATACAACGTCTTACCTAGGTTGTTCTGCTCCTCAACATGAACAACTTTCACTATGGGACTCACTTGGTCAGAGAAAAAAACATATTATTTATATAATTTAGTTTAGTACAATAGTATTCTAATTTCATAATTATTCCAGTTTTATATGTCATAAATGCGTTACAGCGCCCTCCTGGACGGCCTTCGGGTGGCTACTGGCTAGCGATGTGGTTTTATTTCTACCTCGTCATTACCGATTGTATTCTAAGTCTGCACCGAACAAGTGGTCAGCTCATCGCAGTATTTGGATAGACTCATTAACCCATCTATAAATAGTTTCCAAAGTTGGCATAGTAAAACTGGGATCGACTGCTTAACGTGATCTTCGAGGCACTATAGTGGTGTTGTCAATCAAAAGTAATTTAAAACATAATCTCTCTGGGTACACATCGTGGATTGAACCAGGGACCTAAAGGAGACTAGTGGTTTAAAGTCTAAAGTCTAACCAACTCGGCCACCACGCATATAGTTTAAATACTACATATAGTTTAATTCCTTTTTTTTTTTTCAGGTTCGCAAAACCAGTGTCCGAATGACTGCGATAAAAGAGTATCCTTTCGACCTGAGTGATCTCAAAGACCAACCAATGAGGACTGAGAAGGTGGCTGATGAAGCAGACTCAACGGCCAACCTTCCACGTTCAAACACACCCGACAGCACTAAGAGAAAAGTATCCATAATGGCGGACGAAACTACCAAAGAAAAAGAAAGTCATACTGCTGACAGGTATGTGGTTAATATTTAGATTTTTTTTTTAAAGACCTGACAAACTTTTTCTGAAGAAGTTTGCAAACCAATTTTGCCAAATGTTTAAATTATAATAACTGAAAAACCTAATTTCGTATATTAAAAAAATCTCCAATTATATTGAAATAAGCAAAGTTATTTTGATTCCCAAACTTATCATATATTGATATACAATGGATACAATTGCTATAAGTGTAAACTAACACGAGTTGCAGTATGAATTACAGATTGCTTAAATTTCCACCTCGTAATATATAGATACGTAAATATAGAATTTATGAAAAGATATGTATTGCACGAAAGCTTAATACTATTGTACATACATAGGCGAGCTTAATGCCTTAGGCTTTATCTACCAGCTAACCTTAGATGAAAGTATACATTTAAGAAAGTACGCCTTAATTATCTTTAAAGTTAGAACGCCTGAACTCATGATGTTGATATTTCTTTCTTTTTTCACACTTGCAGTCGATCTGATTTCACTGTTGGAAAAATAATTTATTAAACCTACTAAAAGTAAAATAATAATATTAACAATACTTACCTAAAATTCTATGTACAGTATTTATAAAATGAATATATTACCGATCTAAATTTGTGCCATGCTGCCTAAAATGCTGGCGGCGTAACCATTGTATAATTAAACTAATATGTTGGGAGAAAAACGCCACACGCCTAGGATCACCCGAGGCGTGGACCAATTTGTTTCCAATTTCCTTGACTAAATTTTTAGTATCCGATGACCACGGACCCATAGTCTCTACTGCAAACGCCACTAATATATAATTGTTTCTTAAACAACTATATTTGCGGCGTTTGAGGGATTGTGTATTATCCGAAGCCGCTCCGGCCCTTAACGAAGTATTTCGGATGTGGGACGCAGCCAATGTGTCAACACAAGTCGCGTCCCACACCAGACTCTGTCCGAGGCTCCATGGCACGACGGTGGCACCATCCGGCTTCTTACTAATCTTCGCGACATATACCGGGCGCCTCCAAGATAGACTGTATCGTATAGACACAGTGGTTAAAGCTCACTTATTTAAACCACTGTGTCAATACATTCTACCTGCACTTTTTTGACATGAAAGTCCATGGTGACCGGACTAGTCCACGTCTCGTCCTCACGATGGGGCTCGAATATCCGCGTACATAAACGTAAATCTATAGCTGTCCTTAATATTGTGGCGTCCAGTAACTTTCCTATATTTTTAAAAGGCAAGTCGTGCAACCACAATCCAGATTCTGGTTGACTGTTAGAAATCTAGCCCGGTCTGAGTCATTAATACTTGCGTTTAATAGTTTGTTATATATTTCTTTAATACCGGGTAAGTCCCACACTTTCGGCAACTCCTTTGGAAAAGTTAGTGTCGGATATAAAACACTCCATGCCGCCGTCCTAGCCTACTCCAAGTAACAACCCTTCATGTCGTTTAAAGATAAATTTATAATGATATCGACGTGAGAGTGTGCACTACTATGGGCAGAGGACAGGAAGGCAGGTAGCGCTATAGATGATTGCAGCCTTATCCCTGAACCATCGTATTTTATAGGAAGTGAAGCCTGGCTAAAGCTATTTTAGCTAAATTTTATATTTAATATATTTCGGTAATTAGTGACGGGAATTTCCAAATAGGACAACATCTTAAAAAAATGGTTAATTTAGGTGTTTACACAAAATCGTAAAATATAAATTGCTATATGGGGTTGAATTTTATGTAAATTTTGCGACATCCTTGAAAAAAGGTCTAATTTAGAGGTTAATAAAGTTGGAATATTATCCTTAAATATTGGAGAACCTAAAAAAGTAAGAGATTTGTTATCCAGATTGATGATGTTGGGGATTAGAAGATTATATTTGTTTAGTATATCTAGACGACGAGTATGGGAAATATGCTGGTAAAATTATTTCGCATTTGTTAAAATTTGTTGTATGCCTAAACATGAAAATTGGGAAATTAAATTTTGAAGATCTTCAAATACTGTATGAGCATTTCCACCTAGTGTACCATCATCTAGGTACCATAAATTAAACTAAATTAACCGAAATAATAGGATGTATTGAAAGGCTAAATATTTCTGGCCCCAGTGGATCACCCACTGTTGGCAACCCACTGATCAACCTATAATATGTCCATTATATAATAATTTAGAAGAAGAGCTATGCATTCCCACATATAGCTAAATCCCAGGAATATTATTTTTAATTTCATTAACTAATACTCCCCGATCTACTAAGTTAAATGCATTTTTAGATCAATTTTAATAAAGTATCATACAATTATGATACGTTTATTAAAATTTAGTTTTCCAAAGTTTGGCCATTTAAACTTTAGAAAACTCCTTACCCCATTTACAGCTGCTTGACAACTACTACTAATGCCAAATCCTAATTGTGTGGGTTTAAATTTATTTATTAAGCTTTCGCGATAATAACGACAACATAATTTAGAAGCAATACGTCTAAAATTACAATCCTAATTCTGCCACCAGACACCCTGTACTTCTGACCGCAATTGGCCGTATGCCTTCGTCCCTTTTATATGGAGCCACTAAATTTGCTCAGTATAAAATTGAATGATTTCCTCATTCACTGTACCTGATAGAATAAGATTTATTAAAAAAGTAATTTGTGTGAGAAGGAAATTTCCAAAATCTGTTGTTGGTGGGTTATCATCAAGACCCCCAGAAGATCCATTAGAAAAACTTAGTAAAACGTTTAGAGTATTGATTTCATCAATTTTGAGATTTAATTGATCAGTTGAAGTTGGACTATGGAGCTGTATTAAAGAAGATGGTAAGGGGTGTTTCTCCTGTAAAGCAATTAAAATATCGTTAGACTCTGCTAGGCGATCGTCAGAAAAAAATTTTTTCCTGCACCTCTGACATTTCCTTCTGAAAACTTTGATTCTACTGCTTTTATGTTAGAGTAATTAGATCTGATATGGTTAATGCTATTTAGTGTCTGGAATGGTCTGTGGTATTTAATTTGATTTGTTTAGTGAGTGATATACCATTTATATTTTTAGCATGTAGATAAAAATGTTCAAAGGTCCTGCCAAGAAGATATACTATTATCCTTTACAACTTTCGAAATACACTCCTCTGGGAATTCGTTTTACAACTTGTATATTACTTTTTAATTTAGATAATTTCTCTCAAAATTGAAGGAAGTGCGCCTGAAATTTGTTGGAGTTTAAGAACTCGTTGCTACGAGTTCTTGTTCTTGTCATTAACTTTTGATAAGTTGATGATCGTTTTAAATTATGATTACAATTATATTACTTTATTCTTAAATATGTTAAATCAAACAAAAAATAGATTTGTATTCAACAGAGCACAAATCTTTTTTTTTTAATGACCCGTATAAAAAATCTGTACTTTTGCCCATTAAGCATTTGTCCCTTATCAGAAAAAAAATCTGGCAACACTGCGAGGCACATATAATTATAACGCCTAAATAAAATTAAATATTTAGTAAATGTAAACCGGCCGAGATGGGCCTCCTCCTTCATTCGATATTTATTCAGGCGCTACGCGAGAACATTTATTTACTTCATAGTAAGTTAATTTCGTGTGTAATAACGAATAAATAACGTTGATAACAGATCTATAAAAAGTGCTATATTATGAAACGTTCTACTTCCGTCGACGGCGAATAAAAATAATTATTTTAGGGTTATTTACAATAGGGTTTAAAAATATTTTTTGTAGTATTTTTATTGTTTACCAGCCCGCAACTTCGTGCGCGTGTTATGCATTTTTCGAAGATTAAAGTTGTCTATGTAATTTTGTAACTCTTCTAAACTACCATTATGCAAAAAATCGTGTCGATCGCTTCGGAACATGAAAAAGCCTATGTGCTATTGAAAGCTATAATATGTTTGTGCCAAATTTCATTATGATCAGTTCAGCCGTTCTGGCATGATTGAGTAACAAACATCCATATAAACTTTCGATAAAAAGCATTTTGTGTATATTACTAAAATAATTTAGTTGTTAATTATGTCATTCAGTGGAACTTGCTCCCCCTGAACATCAGACAGTCAACGTCTCTCGCTATTTTCAAGAAATTACTCACTATCATAATTTAGGTTAGGATTAAACATATATTTATGTATTTATTTTTGCTATATTATATATATGTAGTTGTATCTATGCAGTTTATTTATTTTGATTTCTCTTTACACTAATCTGTGCACCATATATTACAATTTTCACTGTCCTTAAGGTTAGCTGGTAGATAATGCCTAAGGCATTAAGCTCGCCTTTGTACCAACCTACTTGATGCAATAAAAAATAAAAAAAAACACAAAAAAAAAAATTTATATCACCTGAGATCACAGGTTCGATTCCCAATTTAAATAACAATATATTTGTCTTCTTTTTGAACCTGCAAAATATAATAAGCCTACATATATAAAATACTAGCTGTGCCCCGTTTTTTCGCCCGCCGTTTAATTTAAAAGAAGTAGTAGTAATGATATAATTCAATCAAAAATATAATAATAATAATATGTAGGACAAATTACACATATTGCTCTGGTCACAAACTAAGCTCTAGGCTTGTACTATGTGTACCAGAAGCAACGATATAACACAATTATATTTTATAAACACCCAGACCATGACTAACTGTACAGAAAAAACGTACTAATATTTTTTGCCATGGGTGGGAATCGAACGCACGACCTCCGGATACAAATATATCTCATGTTACTCGCTTATAAAGAGCTTTCTATTAGTGATTTTGTTTTTAAATGGAATCAGTATTTTTTGAGTTTATTCGGAACAAACGAACAATGAAAATCTTTCTCTTTATAATATTAGTATAAATTCTAAGTTATCGTATATTAAAAAAATGCCTGTAATCACCGACCTGAAAAATATTTTCACATGATAAAATGTAGTATATCGTTGTTTCTGGTACACATAGTAAAATTCTAGAACTTAGTTTGTGACAAGCGCAATATGTGTACAATATTCTTCATATAAAAAAACTACAGCGTTAAGTTTATGTAAATCAAAGCCTTTTGATTTTGAAAAATACCTTCCTACCCATAATTAGATAAAGTTTAGGTTACATAAAGTTTGTGAAAACAATTAAAAAATGTTTATAACAACACTTTTCAACCGTTTGTTATTTTAAAAAACTCGCTAATTCTGTAGCGCGCCGGTACCGTCCACCGTTACATGATATGTTGTTTTTTTGTTCTAAAACAATGGCCATTGTAAGTCAATAACGAGAGTCGTGCGTTGCCAGACACCAAACTCGTTCCGTGTACACACTCATCCGGCAATCATCGATTACTGACTGCTTGTTTGTGTTAAGCAGTGTTGCCAGAATTACCTTAAAAATGACACCTAAATTATCGTACTATTACCGTACAAAAAATATATAAATATTTTATTTTAAGCCTTTATTTACCAATAAAAATATATAACAAAAAATCATCATTGGCAATTGCCATCATCATCGTTGTATAATTATACAAACTAAACATTATCAGTACGTCCTTCGACGAAAGCTTCTTTCAGCATTTTCCATTTAGTTTTTTCAGACCAAGTCTTATTCATGTTGAATTCATCCTCCCATCTTCGGTGTTACCGGGGATACCATTGTCAACGTTTTAGTCCATTTTTCTATTTTTTTGCTTAACATATGTAGTAACTTAATCAATTAATTTTAATTCTTTTTTTTTGTTTCTGCTCATATATAAATACCCCTTAAAAATATCCCAAAAACTTAATAAAAAAAAACAATATACGTGTGGAACTGAGAACCTCCCCCCTCATCCTTCTCACTCACAGCCCTAATTATTGCACCGCGCTTTCGAATTACCCTACATTTTATGAAATTTTAATTACGTTCTTGAAATTACCGTATGTTTATCGGCAAAAAATTAACGTACAAATAAGGTAATTACCGTACATCTGGCATCGCTAGTGTTAAGTAACTGTGCTCGATAAATCAGTGACAGTAAGTAGATGGGTAGGTAAGATAGTCAGTCACGTGCTCGGGGCGAGGTAGCCTTCTCTAGAGATCCTCCCAAGCCCCAGTTAAGAGCAAGCCGCGCCGTCTCTGCTCATCATTGACTCAGACATGCCCCGCTGCAGACGTTTTCTGCCACAGTTGCGTTACACTAGCGGGCTAACTGACGGGTAGTGCCATGTAGAATGTCTCATAGCAGCTTAAGTTATCACTATGACAGTCACCTTCATTCTGATTCGTCGTTGGAGACGGATGCTCTTAACAGGCACTGGTGAGTCTGACTTTTGTTTATAGTGAAAAGCTTTCGTGTTCCAATTTAATGTTTATAAAATTATTTTATTGTTTATGAATAAAAAAAACTACCCCCAAATGTTTTACCTATTGTGTTATCTTCTCATTATCAATAAAATAAAAATAGTGCAAAATATTTTTTGAAATTCATACGATTTTAATTGGTGAAAATTGTGTATAAAACATTGAATAGGTATAGGAAATAGTGTCTATATAGGAACAAGGAAATACATGCAGGCAATTAGTTAAGCACAAAAGGGCATGTTAGACCAGAGCTTATAGCGAGATAATTCTTGATACCAGATTTATTGTTAAAGATAAAAAAAAATTGCCAAATTTTGGCTAAATTATATAAATTTTAGAAAAAAAAATCGGACAAGGTACAGACCAGGGCAGTTTATTAAACTTATATCCAACACCCATTTTCGTCAGTCGATACTTGAACTAATTATATATTTTAGCTTAAACCAGTAAAATAATAAAAGCAAATATCAATTAATATAACCCCGGTATTTAATATCCCTAATAAATTT
Source organism: Monopis laevigella (assembly GCA_947458855.1). Classification (NCBI taxonomy): domain Eukaryota; kingdom Metazoa; phylum Arthropoda; class Insecta; order Lepidoptera; family Tineidae; genus Monopis; species Monopis laevigella. The sequence continues at coordinate 19,339,219 of OX381583.1, read as the reverse complement.
CATTACTCATTAATTACTTATTTTGCATTTACATAGGCTCTAAAGTGGTCCCAAAGTCGGTATAAAAATAAGATTAGTGGTTTTCATGATATAGGTATATCATTACACAAACAGACAGCCATATAATAATAATAAATAAAATCTTTACTAACTTTAAAGTTGATACATTCACATATTGCTACATAAACACATTTACAATAGCAGATATATTATATAATATACAGAGTGAATTTTTCAAGTGGCCCTTCAAGGCCAAATCCTAAACTACAAGGAATAGCGAAAAATGCTCAAAGAGGTCTCGGTCCGATTTTGATAAAAAGTAATGGCCTTATTCATAAAAACTTAGTTACTAAATAAATGAGACAAAACCTTCTATAATACTTTAGTTATAGAAGGTTTTGTCTCATTTATTTAGTAACAAAAATGAATACGTGTAAAAGAGACAAAACATTCCATAACTAAAGTGTTTTTCAGGGCTTCAATAAGTTTTCTTAAGGCCATAAGTCTGCATCATTAGGTTTTATATATACAGAAGAATTTATCTAAATAATGGTGAAAATAGCATCAAAATCTTTTGCATAGTTTTGGTATAGCTACTTTGTTTTATAATATGTATAGATTATAGGAATTATCTATACTAATTGTTAAGCTGAAAAGTTTGTATATTTGTTTGGTTGAACGTGTTAGTATTAGGAACTACTGGTTCGAATTTAAAAAAAAAATTAGTGTTGGATAGTCCATTTGTCGAGGAAGGCACATAATATCACGCTAAGACCAATAGGAGCGGAGTAACAATGAAAAATGTTGGAAAATCGGTAAATAAAAATTTCTTTTGAGAGCATATGCTGCGTACAACAATTTAAGTTACGCAGACAAAGTTGCACGAATTAGATATGTATATACTAATCCTAAAATATATTTTTTTGTTACAACCTTTCACCTTGATCGTGAAAACATACACGTGTTTCTTGTATATAAATTAGCATTTATATTGCTACACTTGAAATTATGTAGTATAGAAAATTGATTAACGGTCAAGTTTAAATAAAAATAAATAGAAATAGGGATCAGTTTGAGCTCAATAAAAACAATAAACTATTTGAGATTGATGAGATTGACAACTTTTTTATTTTATTTTAGGCAGATTTTTTTTTATTAATTGTTTTAAAAACGTTATTCCAAAGAACGCGGCGTGAAAAGTATTTAATTTTTCGTATTTTTAGTTATGTCTTTAAAGCTAGGTTTTCTTTTATATTATAGGAACCCTAAGGCGCGAACAACATTTGCACTTAACCGTTCTTTTTAACCTGTTTATACTATTTTTCAGTAATAAATTCTAACCATTCACTGTAACATTAAATACAAACGTACCTATATAATAATCTATAAGTATAATCAATATAACAATTTGACGCGCATGCCTAGGTCGGTTTGTTTTGCATTTATGTACTTACAGTACAAAGGTATTTAGGTTACACGTGTGTATAAAAAAAGTCTTTGGTAAAATATTAATTCTGTAAAAATATCACGTATTTACATGTACCATATTCCATTCTTTTGACAGATGTCTCACTATATTAATAAAATTTTAGCGCCTCCGTGGTCTGGTGGTTACACTGTTACGGAAATATGAATTCGAAAATAATTTAATGCAGTTGTATGTCATTAAAATATACCCAACTTTGCTTCATAGAACATTTCCTTGTATCTCGTGTATTTAAAAACTTGTCCTTAGAGCCCCTTAAAACACAAATACCCTGTATATCTAAACTCCCTGTATGTATATCGAAATTTAATATACCTATTTTACCCTCAGAGCTAATTACTATTTAATAAAAAAAAACTTATATAAATCGGTCTAGTAGTTTTTATGTGATGCCTCGACAAACAAGATACGAAAGATACGAATTCTAAAATTAATAAATTACTTTACTTTTCTATTGCCTATTTAGAGTCGATTCCGCTATATTTTTTTTTATCAGATCAATGCACAGATTGTTTAAGGCCAGGACCAACATGAAGTTAAGGGAAAAAGAGTCATTTTTCTTCGTCTTATTTGATGCCTTAGCAATAAATTAAAAGCCCTTAAAAAAAAGTTACAGTAGACACGTTATATTAAGAATAAAAAATAGTGATCCCATAAACAAATTGGATTTCTGAAAAAAAAATCAATAACAAAAACTTTGATTTCTTAATAAGTATTGAATATCTTCAGCGACAACTATGTTTTTTTTATTGTTTTGTATTGGTATTATAATGTACTAAAACATTAATCGTGTACCTTTTTTATTTAGTTCTTATTGTTTTTAATGTTATTAAAAATCTACGAATTTTGACTTAAATTTACGGATTATTGTTACACCTAGTCAGTTGGCGACCGGCTCTTCAAATCAGTTTTGTAATTCAAGTTGGTGCTCGCCTAAATAAATCATGGATTTGAACAAAAGCTAAAATCTTTGAAATAGTCAAGATTATAAAATTTATTTAACGTGCAAAATTTTATTTTTATTGAATATATAAAACAAAATTACTATTATAAAAGCTAGATAATAATAAAAATTTAATTAATGAAAATAATTCATTGAATTCCTCTGGAGCCGCGCAGGTGCCGAGAACTGCAGCCGCATTGCCTCTTTGAATTTCTAGCCCTAAGCGTTGGAAAAAGTAGGCTCTAGCACGTCGGTCACCTGATTTTTCTATTAAAAATTTTCCCAATGATTGGGAAAATGCTAAAGCACCAGGTGACCAGGGCTCTAAAGTTTCCACTGCAAAGGCCAGAAATTCAAAGTGGTCGCAGCTGGGAATATTTATCATATTTCAAATTGTGTGCTTTAAGAGCTGTGGCCCCAGAGGAAACAGAGGTGAGCTGTAGATTAGATGGAGCTAAGGTGTCCGTGCAGGTGGCGTCCCACACTAGGCGTTTAGCGTGCTCTATCTATAGGTTTTAAAGTTACTTAACTTAACTTTGAATTAAAAAACTTAAATGTAAATTAAATATTGTAAATAATACCTAATTACTCGTAATTATGTAATACACATTTGTGTAAAATAATGATTAAAAACATAGATGTTCCGTATTCGAGATCATTTTATATTTAGGGTAAAATGGATTGATTTATTTATTTTTGTACAGAAACCCGAAAGAATATGAGATATAGGTATATATACTTTGAAAGGTTGTACTTTGGGCAAATATGAGGTTCTACTGATCAAATCGAACAACTTTTCCCATGGAACCATTTGTCGGAAATGAAAAAGAAAATTGCCTTCTCCATACAAACTAGTAATGTTAAAATGACCAATTTGTATGGGGAAGCCAATTTTTTTTCATTTGCGACACATGGTTCCATGGAAAAAGCTGTTTGATTTGATCAGTAGAGCCTCATATTAGCCAAAAGTACAACCTTTCAAATTTATGGGTATACTTACTTTATTGTATAAATTGGGGTAGAACAAAACATACAAAATTTGAAATTTGACATTAGTTTAAACCTTAATGAGCAAATAACCTTTATTAAAAACCTAAAATTCTGTCTAAAGATACAGGGTAAAAACTATAAATAAATGCCTGCTATACATATTATTCTATGCTTCAATAAAGTTGAATAGTCACAAATAAAACTATACTTGTAGAATTGGCGGAAATAATTTAAACAAAAAGTATTCGAAAACAATGTATTTTCAAAAATAAAACCACTTTAAAAATAGAACGTGTCGTTGACCTTTAATCATATATTGTATTCGACAGTAAGAGCTGTCTAAAGTGGATGAAGAACGAGTAGATATTGCGAATATGTATGTACCTACCCATCATGTGTATAGCTATACCGTTAAAGCTGTGAGTGAAAGGTTCGTCATGTGACTAGCGGCCAGGGTTGTATATTATATAGTAGTACCTATATGTATGGTCTGCGAATCTACTTGCGATAGCATACTATTTCAAAATTTTAAACAAGGATTATTTTTTTCCTAATTAGAAGTCAATGATTTTTAAAAAATATATCAAACCTCGTACAATTTACGTTTTAATTTAAATGAATGTAATTATTACTAACGAGCTACTGGTACGGTAACGGTTTCATTAAAAAAAATGGCATCGAAAATAAATGTCATTAGCTGACAATAGAGTTTTCAATTGGTAAAAGTATTTTTTTAATTTTGTTCAGTAGTTTTCTAGTTTACCAAGAATAAACAAATTATCTTTTCTCGTTATAATATTAGTATAGATAATGTTGTAATAAAATTAATGCAAAACAAAATATTTATAACATTTTAAATTCAATTCACAGGGGGTTGTTTTATAAAGTTACTGCTGCCTACTAGTGCATTACACATTTTTGTACTTTTTTAAAAATATATTATAAAATAAATAGTTATGAACAATTCACAATCACGTATAATGTAACTGATACACAACAGTCAGCACCCGGTATGATTTGAAAAAAAAGATTATAGATATCATTGAAAAAAAACGCTTTTAATTAAATATATAGGTAAGCGATATTCATTACTTGTGTTTTATTAATAGATTAATTTACCTCTTAATTTATTTATATATCCTCGTATTATATATTATATGTTTGCATCAATTAGCACTCTGTCTGTTATTGGTCAATCTCCCAAAGGTTAGCTGGAGGATAATGTCTAAGGCATTAAGCTCGCCTATGTACAATAGTACTAAGCTTTTATGCACTAAAGAATTTTTCATTCATACATTCACTCATTCATATTTATATGAAAGATTTATTTAACTCATACTTATATTCCGTTTTCGAGAGATTTTATTTAATAATAATAATATGTAGGACAAATTTCACATATTGCTCTGGTCACAAACTAAACTCTAGGCTTGTACTATGTATACCAGAATCAACGATATAATACATATTATATTTTATAAACATCCAGACCATGACAAACTGTACAGAAAAATAGTACTATATTTTTTTTTGCCTTGGGTGGGTATCGAACCCATCCGGACACAACGCTGTATTTATTTATTTACAGACGGAATGTTAATAATATATACAACAAGTCAAAATCAATATATGTTTTCTATGTAAATTGTTACAGTAATTTATTAAGTACTTAACAAAAAAAAAATATAAGTTATAATATGGTAAGAACTTATACTGCCACACATACACAAACAAATGTTGTACCCACATCTCCTGTTTTTAATTAGCTTGATATCTAATATAGAAATTAAAAGCACAGTGAAACGACAACTCGTATATTTGTAGAAGAAAACATAAACAACTCAACCGAACACCTATCGTGAACATTCAGTTTAAAACTAGGTGGTTAGCTGGTTTAATTTAAATCTTAGAAAGCAGGGGAAGCGCATTAATCTATTCTTTATGTCACATGATTTATAACAGACCATTTTAATTACCCCACAATAACCTCAAGTGAAACATGACGGATCGATCATATCATACATCACAACAGACATATTTATACCTAGTTATATATGACATGTTATACTTGTATGGAGTTGTGACCTACATGTGTATACAATCATCGAATGCAACTGATATCAGCTTCGAATGACATTCACCGAACGATTACCAACACCATAAATAGTTATTTTTGGAATTTATACCTTATAAAAAGGCCATAAAGTATCAATTAATCCTAGCATTTATGCAAGAAATTCAGTACCGCCAAGTCTAGGTGTGATAATCCTTGTAAGTAGGTATGTATTTATGGGCCATTCTATTTGAATATCTGAATTTAATGAGTATAAAGTACTTATATAAATTGTTCATAGCAAGGAGTTTTTAATATTTCACTTGATAATAAATAAAATTTAAGTAGGTACGTAAAATAAATAAGTTAAATTTGTACAGCGTGAGTATGAAGTAGATATATTAAACAAACATGTTGACTAAGAGGCAGAGTTAGGTCTCGCCACCTCGCACGATCCTTACTATAGATAACAGACATCCTTACTACGTGGTACTATTTATATATTTTTTTAATGGAGAAGAAAACGCAAAACTAATTGTAGGTGACGCTGCAAACGCTTTGCTTGACTCGATTATGCATATTTTTCGTATTTCAATCGTAGTTATTTCTTTTTTATCTTATTCGATTTTTAAAGCAATTAGAGCGTTTATAATTTATATTTAATATTAGTTTTGTTATTTAATTTATATATTTTGTGTTTCTTGAAAAAAAAGTGCTTTATAAACAAAATGGACATATACAGTCCTACAGCTAAAAACACAACTATGAATTGGGCAAAGCGACAAAACGCTATCAGTGGCAGATTTTCGCAGTTTTCTTCACATTAATTTTATTATTTACTTTACACGTAATATACCTATGCCCTTTCCCCATTCATTATCATTCCGACCTTAAAACGTTTACGGCACTCAGCGGTGGGTAGGTAGGTCGAACCGGAATCTTGGTTTATTCCACTAAGAACCTAATCCAACCTTAGCATTGCAATTAATTTACCTTTACCCTTCTCAATACGAGCTAAGAAAACACCTTCCCTTTTAAGGCGCTAATCATCAACGACCTTGGTTATTTTTTTGGATTTGGACGAGCGAAACATCTGTAAAAAGTTATTGCAACGATACATTTGAAAAGCGCATTTCTCCGAAAAATATTTTTATAAGTTTTGTAGGAAAATCGGAACGCTAAAAGAATCGCCCAATCTATCTGTTTGGTTATCCAGACCCATTTTTCTAAAACCGATTGAGGTAGAAAGTTAAAAATTGTAAGAGTAGTGAATCTTATAGTATGTTCTCGGTATTACACCACATAATAAATAATTAAAAAAAAAAAAAAAAATCTTTCTAAAATTAAACTTTCCTTTATAATAAACTAATTTAAAATAACTATTCCTTAAATACGCAAAAAAATATGTGAAAAATTTTAAGGTGCCTATCTAAATAAATATACCACATTTTCTGTAATTAGTTCAAAGAAAAAAAGATTTCTGGAGATGTATTTTTATCGTATTACTTAAATAAACTTTTCCTTTAATTATGATTTTTCTGACCAGGCGATGACCAAGACCAGGAAAAAGATAGTTAGTCATCGAGGAGTGTCTGATGAGGCTCTGCGATGCTCATGCTGATTTTTCTCCAAAGTATTACCTCTCCCCGCGCATGAGGATGAGCTACCATACATGTATTTAAACCACAATAAGAGAAAGAGCACGTTTGAGATTTTACGTCCTATTTAGGCAGCAAAACGATTTTCGGGCCAAAACTCTTTTCTACCCCTAAACTTTAATGGATTCAAAAAGAATTTTCTCATATTATTAAAGAGAAAATATACAATGACTGTACTTTTTTTTTTTCTCTCTAGATAATTTATAGGAACAATTTTAATACGAGGAAATTTTTACGATTTTTTTGCATTTCAGGGGTTGATATATTTTTTCCTTAAAACTTAAAAAAAAAGGAAAACTTACGAGCTTAGATATCGGTCATATTTATAACGCCTCCAAAAATCATAAATTTAATGTTTAGTGGGGGATTACAGTTAAGGCCAAAATGTCATGAAAGTATGGGAAATGTTTGATCAGACGCTCCTCTTAAAGCAATAGTATGTCTACCTGAACTTCTGTGTGCATTAAACGCCATTACTTGTATTTCAAGATCAAATTCGTTTTTATTATAGTTTTTCAAAAATGAAAACATCACGCGCATTTTTGCATAAGTTCATCAAATCCATTATCTATACACTTCATTGTTAGCATAATATTATGACTGTAAATAGTCTAGACAGAGTAGGTAAAATATTTGAATACCATCGTAGTCTAGTGGTTACGCCATTGGCGATGTATCCGGAGCTTGTGCATTCTATTCCCACAGTACGTTTTGCTGTACAGTTTGCTTTAGTGTAAGTATTTTTTAAATATAAATAATATACTTACATTACTTATATACGTGGTGGCCAAGTTTGTTAGACCTTGGACTTAAAAACACTTAGGTCCCTGGTTCGAATCCCTGTGTGTACCAATGAGTTTTTAATTAAAAAAGTTATGTACATTTATTTGACAACACCACTATAGTGCCTCGGAGAGCACGTTAAGCTCCCGGTTTCACTATACCAACTTGTGAAACTGTTTTTAGACGGGTTATTAAGTCTATTCAAAACATCGCGACGAGCTAGCCACTTGTTCGGTGCAGACTCATACCATCGGCTACGACGAGGTGGGATTAAAACCCGTCCGCTGGGTACTCTGGGGCCGACTAGGCGGTCTCGGGCGCCGTAAGGCATAGTATATTTATACCTAAATGCTTCATACTAATAAATACAATGTATTGATCGACCCCATTCATGGACTTTGTATGACTGCTTACCATCAAGATACAAAGTCGGCATGTCCGTGCAATAAAACATAAAATAACCACCTAAAATTTAACATTAGCCGACCGACATTTAACACTTTCCTTCTTACATCTAAAGTTTACAGCCCGATTTTATTTATGCCTCGAGTGAGCGGTAGGATTTTACAAACAATATAATTATTCAATAACATTATTTTTTAAGAAAGATGGCCTTTCTTATACTAATTTAGTACCATGGCCTAACGTAACCTGAAAATAACCTTTACTGCAGGTATATTCAAATAATTACAGAAGTTTAATGTTAACATAAATCAAGTTATTGGTAAACCTAGGAGTAGGTATGTCACGACTTTAGCCCATAAATTGATTGTTGACTATAAGTAATGTGAACACAACTGTATTTATTTTAGTATTTACTCATTGAATTACGATATCATTATTATTTTAGAATACCTATAAAAGTGATTTATATATCTAGTAACTTTTGCCGGCCGCTTGGCGCAACTACGGCTTTATATACCGGACTTTTACAGAACATAACAAATCAAATTATTTATTTTATGTAAATCTTTACAGACTTATACATGCATACATACATATCATCACGGGTCCGAGACCGCCTAGACGGCCCCAGGGTACACAGCGGAGGGGTTTTTAATGCCACCTCTTCGTAGCCGATAGTACGAGTCTACACCGAACATGTGGCTAGCTCGTCGCGATGAAAATGTGAAGCTACCTAACCAACTATAATAGTGGTTAGCTGATTCCATTGAACTCGGTCACTAATTTTGATTGTATTAAGCAACATACAAACAAAAGTCTGGAATTATTTGGCAACTCGTCCACTATCTTCACATTTTATTTTATCTATTAAAATGTAACTTTTAAACTTAGTATTTAAGTTAAATTTCCAATACTGGTAGTATTACCATTATATCTATTAGTAGGTACTATGATGTATCTACAAGACCTAACACCTAGACTTAAGCACCAATACAAACCGCTTCAGGTGTCAAAGCAATACTTTAAAAATATTAGTACCTGTCTACATTGTTACTTTTCCTTTCTCAAAACATCTCATTTTGCAATATTGTACACGTAACCGCATTTCACTTAAAAATTTTGCAATATTCGTATTTCTATACTTATCTTATCTTAATGTTTTGGGCTGACATAAGTCAAAACACTTCGAACCCGTGGGATTTTTTGTGTATTCCCCATTCCTTTTCACCTCTGACTTTACAGCGAGGCAATATTGCCAGCATTATGCTACACGCACTAATAATTTTTGTAACGGATTTATTTCCAATATTAGTTTTAATTTGGTTAACTTTTATTGTATACTTACGGTATTTTTAGAGTAAATAATTTATTTTAGAATAAAAGTATATTATTTATTGTATTATATTAATATAATTTTAGTATATCAATATAATTTTATTATATCCATATAATTTTAACGATTTTAATCTGGCTAACCACCTAGTCTAATACTAGTTGGTTTTGTAGCGTGTGTTTGCTTAGGTGGCTATTTATTTTATTCCGCAAGGACAAAGTTTTAATAATTCACCACCCGTTTATTTTGATATTAGATATTGAAACGAAAATTATAAACAAGAGTGTGTGGGAGGACTGACGACCTAGCCAAGCGCACTTGGACCTTACACATTTTATTTTGCCTTTTCATAAATACCTGTAAAGGTTTTCATGAAATAACTATTTTGGACTTTGGCTATGGTCTAGACAGCAGACAGATGGTTCATGAAATAATAAGATCCAATGACCAGCAGTTTTTTTTTTCTTTGTCTTTTGACATCCTCCGTAGACTAGTGGTTGCGCATTTGGCGTTGTATCCGGAGGTCATGGGTTCGATTACCACCCATGGAAAATAAATATTAGTACGTTTGTTTATACAGTTTGTCATGATCAGGGTGTTTATAAAATATAATATATTTTATATCGTTGCTTCTGGCACAGATAATACAAGCCTAAAGCTTAGTTTGTGGCCAGAGCAATATGTGTAAATTGTCCTACATATAAAAATATTTAAAAAAAAAAAACTTGACCCAGTAACAGCAACGTACAGTGTACATCAATATAAACATACAATGACGTCGGCATACCTTTTTTTTTTAAATTACGTAAACAATGGGTGCTAAACGTAGCTGCCCACCGTACCATCGGCCTAATGAATGATAGTGTTTCATAACAATGTTTATTGGTTTCAGGAATGGCCGAGTGTCGTGTTCAGCAGAGGGGCCCTCTCGCCGCAAGAGCAATCTTCACAATGCCATGGCGGCCGAAATGGACTCCTCTTGGACAGGTATGGCATTTCTGCTATAAATATTTTATTATAAATTCTTCCAGTTAGCGAATCACTTGGAATTTCTGGTATTTGTAGTTAAAACATCACCTGGTTTACTGGGATTTTTATTACTGAAAAATTTGGTGACTTATTTGTGCAACGAATAGGACTAGAAATTATTTTTTAATTAGTACATAGTAATAATTATACACGGTCAAATTATATTATTGTCATGGTCATTCCTATTGATATTTTTATTGGAATAAACATTCATTTGATTCGCACCAGACCTTACCCTATCTGGGTACTTACTACTTTCATCGAATCAGTTCAGCAGTTTCAAAGTTATTAATTAACAAACATATAAACTTTTACAATTATATATATTTACATATATGGCCGTATAATTAGTTTTCAGTATATTTCCATTACTAACTGTACCTCTAGTGTGAGTTTTCTAACTATTACTTTGCGTTTAAGTTAACTAAAATTTGTATGGGAAATAGTTCAGCGCTCCAAGCTGAAATTTTAAGAACTAGAAATCTGGCCGTGTGATTGGTCCAAATGTTAACGCGGTAGTATAGTTAACGCGGAAGTAAACGTTAAAAAACTCACACTAGGCCTACTGATCCACGCAACTTCGTTTACGTAGCGTACGCTCTCAAAAGGAATATTTTTTCCCCGTTTTTACAACTTTTTTCAATACTTACTCCGCTTCTATTTGTTGTAGCGTAATGTTCTGCAGCATATAGCCTTTCTAGATAAATGGGCTATCCAACACTAAAATAATTATGCAATTCGAACCAGTAGTTCCTGAGATTAGCTCATTCAACCAAACAAACTCTTCAGCTTTATAATATTAGTATAGATTTAAATGTGAACTATACAAATTAAGTTATACGACAAGCCTAAACCATACGTTGAGTCATAATAACAGAATCAAAAGAGACACTAATAATACTGACTGGCTTTCTTATTGGATTTGAAAGACTACTAGAGTTTTACTGCGAACTTTATATTTGACGCTTTGTATAAATATATAAATATTAATTAATTGTCAGATGTGCCTCATAAGTATAAAATTTGTGTTTAGCGAAGTTCACCCAACATATATATATTTACCCACACACGGTGCACTCTGAAAACCAGCGCGTGACTTACTGAAAAGTCGTCACGCATAAGCTGAGGGTGTATTCAATACAATTAAGTTGTTTTGTACACCCTTCATACAGGTATACAGGGTTCACCCTTGTATACAGGGTGACTTAGAAAGTATGTACTTTGGGCTAATAATATGAGGTTGTGCTGATCAAATCGAACAACTTTTCCCATGTGTCGGAAATGAAAAAAATGTTTTGCTTCCCCATACAAATTGGTCATTTTAACATTACTAGTTTGTAAGGAAAGGAATTTTATTTTCATTTGTGACACATGGTTAGTTAAGTTAGAATAAGTTTGTAATTTTTTTATTAATTTTATTAAATAAATAATTTTCTATTCTATTCTATATTTCTTATTGCTTGCGTTTGATATATCTTGTGAATTGTGGAATTAAAATTGTGTTGTGACAGAAGTAAAAGAAGTCCTGCTTGTTTTGTTGGGGAAAATCTATAAATAAAAGATTTTATCTCCAGTTCAAGTTCTTACGTATTGTTAAATTTTGTAAAATAAAGGCCATGACCTGTATATGGGAAGAGAAGGATTTTTTATTCCTTTAACATCTTTATGTTTAAATATTTCTAATTTATCATTATGTGGTATTCCTTTTTAAAGAAGATTTTATTTAAAAGATTTATTAATAAAGAAAAACTTGGTGATAAAGTAATTAGATATTTTAGATAAGTAGATAACATGCAATCCAGTAATATCCCATGCTTCATACATAAGCGTCATCATTCTTTATTAACTTTAAAGAAACTATTCTATCGATAGTTAAAACAACTACAGTTAGAATGGTTTATTTAAATGATTCCAAGTTGATCACAACAACAACAACTAAAAAACGCAAAAAAGTTTAAGCCAATGATTATGAACGAATTAGTTCTCCTAGTAGAGAAAGCAACTAGCAAAGGTTTTTCACTTTCTAAATCATTAAAAAGTTGCCAATTTGTCTGGTCATTTATAAATAACTGCTACTTATTATGCATGCATATACGGAACTTTTATAAAATGCGTTTCGATGGCGTCACTAACAGGTATAACAATAATAATAAACTTAATTTGATGTTCGGATGTGATACATTTTTTTATGCATAGGTACCATGTTTTTACCTTAGTTACTTAATCATCGTTAGAGTCTTATGCTTTAGTGTCCTCAATCCAGTATATAAAAAAAAACAACGAAAAATGTATATTGTGTTCTACCGTATTATCACGGTAGAACTGAAATGAAACATGTATTTATTTCTTTTGTGTCGTCCATACTAAACAAGATGAAGAATTAACCCCAAATAACTTCAACTTTTACTATGTATTTTTACTGATTTATAATATTTATTATTATTTATATTATACATTAGTAGAATTCTGATATATCAACATAGAATATTGATATATCAGAATTTAGTTTTCATAGTCACGTTTGAATCCATACATTTTACTCCTCTGCTTACCTACTTGCGTCTCTTCCACTTCCATATTAAGGACCATACTCTATGGATAGTTGATCTTTATTTTGAAATATATTCAGTAATAGCTGGAAGCCCGCAACTACGTGTAAACGTTATTTATTATAAACATAAAAATCGCGCCACAAGCGTCATTGGGTACGCGTTATTCGACGCCGCATGTGAGGTTAACTAAAATAAATATCTTTGGTTTCTGTATGTCGATTTTGATCAAGTAAACGCTAAATGACCACCCCCATAGACAAGTGGTTTCGACTAAGGTGTTGTATTCGGAGGTCGGTTGAATAGGTTCGATTCCCCGCCATGGCAAAAAAAAATAACGAACGTTTTTTCTGTACAGTTTGTCATGGTCTGGGTGTTTATAAAATATAATATGTTAGTATAGTTGTTTCTGGTACACATAGTACAAGTCTAGAGCTTAGTTTGTGACCAGGACAATGTATCTAATGTACATAATATTATAAAAATTGCCAATAAAGCTTCTTTAAGTAGTACGATTTTAAATCCAATGAGTAGCTTTTCCAGTATTTTGTTTTTAATCAATCTTTATTGATATTCAGACACGGAAAGTCTTTGATTTTTTAAAGATTGCAAATGACATTTATATGTATAGAGATGACACGTGCAAATGTCATCTAAACATCTATACCTATATACCTATAGATGACACGTGCAATCTTTAAATCTTATAGTTTATCGAAACGTAAATAACGTGCACTCTTTAACTCGTAAGCGAGCCTCTATAAGCGGCATGCTCTTATGAAATGACAAGTCAGGATTTGTCAACTGCAGTATTTGTTCAAGTATTACTTATCGTTTGATAGACAGACTCTGTCTTATTAAAAGTCAAAATACATAGAAACTTGTTTGCATTGATTGGCATTCAGTTACCTTCTATTATATAGTACCTACTTTTTTCTATAGGTTTGGTGTTTGTAAGGACATAAAATATATTTTTAAAAGTATCCCATATTTTATATTATCATCATCCATGACGATTTTTTTTAGCACTCAGTATAACCAAGCCACCATGAATAAAGAAAATAAAGTATTTTAAGCTTAAAATCAACATAATAAATACATATAATTTAAATCTGATGTGATTTTTTTTCACATCAGTATAAAAGTGATTTGGGGTTAAGTTTTCAAACTTTTATATTTTAGTATTGACGCACTCAACATAAATTAATACATTTTTATTATGGTCATGGTAGAACATAATATTAATTTATCTGTGTTATTTTAATACTGGATTCAGGAGACTGAACAAAAGGCAAAAAAACTTTATGCGTTTCAAAAATGTATAACTTCCGAACATCAATTTAAGTTTTTTTATTATAGCTCCAAAGGAAACCATAATAGTATTTACATATTATTGCCATGGTCTGGGTATTTATAAATTTCAATATGCATTACCGTTGTTTCTAATATTCATAGTACAAGCCTAGAGCTTGTTTTGTTACCAGCGTCATATTCCTTTGTTTATAACGTAAACGTTAAAATGACGAAATACGTTAAGAATGGCATTAAACAATCAGCAACAACAAAACCTTATACGTTATGCATTATATTTCATTGTATTACAAGTAATTTAGACTTAAGGTTTAAGCATTCTGCCATCCCCATAAAGTTGTGTAAATAAACGATTTCAATATTTTGACAATCTATCTTTACTTATATAGCCTCAGGATACATGTGTGAAACGTCCTACATATTATTATTTATTTGGAACACATTCAGATCAAGGAGTTCTAAGGCAAGAATATTAATTGATCTATAAGCAATTATACATATCAGAACTAGAAAGTGCAAAGCTATAATTTACAATCACATGTCATTTCTCACGGGTTGGAGGACGAGCAATCGATATTCCGAGTTCATAACACGTATTATTTCTCCGTCCACAGATCGACCGACACACATCGAGGGCAAATACAAAAAATATTCCACAGCTTCGTCGATATATTCTAAGAAGGCGCTATCGCAGCAGAGCGAATACGTCGAAAGGTGAGCCACCCAATTATTGGAGTTAATTTAAGTTTCCTAGAACCACGCAGGTCTAACCTCCAGAATTATTTTGAAACATACTACTTTAGCGATTTTATATATTTTCCATGTAATTTTATTATAATAGCGTTGTTTAATCATTGCTATATATTTTTATATTTGTCATCAGGTCGTGGTGGTACGCCTGTTGTGCCAAGTGTCACCAAGAGGACAGTGGGGTTCCCTCGTGGGAGCCACCATACTGGCAAAAGATCTGTCCTTACCCGCTATGTCCCTCCTACCGGCAGTTCGCACAAACTGTCTCCGTCTTCATCATAGGTATGTATCATACACACTTCTTTATCATCATCACCATCATCCCATAACTGTATATCCAGTCATATGTTCGATTCTCCTTCGATATTATTTATCACGGATATTTTTTTATTGGAGTACGACATAATGGACAAGCTCAGTTAAGTAAGACGTTGAGGTATTAAAATCTGAGCCATGTTAGAAAAAAATTCAAACTTTCCGCCTGATCTTTATTTATACATACCTATTTTCAGCAAAATCAACCCGTAACATCTTTACTACTATATTTAAGCTAGTACGAGTACGAGAATCTAAATATAACACGATCAATATTATCAATGAGAATATATAATTACTTACCTCTACTACGTTAAAGTTTAAGTCACAGCCTATCATTTAATTATTTTCTACTTGTTTGAAAAATATTTGTCGTTCTTTTGGTAATGAATAGCAGCCTAACCAAACGCACTGTAAGACCTCTTTGTTAAAAACTTTTTTTTGACTAAGTATTCATAAATATCTGTAAAGCTTTACATGAAATAAACAAATTTGTTTTTGACTGAAACCTGGTTTGCACAGTGGGTGAGTACCTTACCGAGAGCAAAGGTCGTGGGTTCGAATCCCACACACCGGGATTTTTTTTATTGCATTTATCTTTAAACATTTTAGTATCAGATAATCCTGATAAGGTATTTATAAAAATTAAATAATATTATTATAGATTAATATGAAGGTTGTTATAGTTGTTTATAAACAAGTATTAAGTCATCCTGACCTTCTAAGACCCAGGCCCTTCTACCGAAGTAAAGCCTTAGTTTTTACCATTGTCACGGACTATTTAGCAAGTAGAACCGGGCATGGTAATTAATTAATTAAATTGTTTACAAATAACTGGTGACCTTCCAAAGAAATCATTGTCATAACAAATGTACCATCACGGGTGGGTACGTTACCACGTACCCAGCGGATAGATTTTAGTCCCAATTAGTTGTAGGTAAACCCCGGTGTGTACTAATGAGTTTTTAATCTATAAATGTATGTACATTTGTTTAACAACACCGCTATAGTGCCTTGGAAAACTCGTTTATCTGTCGGTCCCAGTTTCACTATACAAACTGGTGAAACTGTTTATAGGTGGGTTATTGAGTCTTATCCAAATATCGCGACGAGCTAGCCACTTGTTCGGTGTAGACTGTAGACTCATACCATCGGCCACGACGAGGTGAGATTAAAAACTCCTCTGCTGGGTACCCTGAGGCCGTCTAGTCGGTCTCGGGCGCCGTATGAGTCTACACCGAACAAGTGGCTAGCTCGTCGCGATGTTTTGAATAGACTCAATAACCCATCTATAAACAGTTTCACAAGTTGGTATAGTGAAACCGGGACCGACAGCTTAACGTGCTCTCCGAGGCACTATAGTGGTGTTGTCAAACAAATGTACATAAATTTTTAAATTAAAAACTCATTGGTACACACCGGGATACGAACCAGGGACCTTAGTGTTTTTAAGTCCAAGGTCTAACCAACTCGGCCACCACGTATATCAAGACAGTAGTCTATTGAAAACCCCACAGACTAAAACCGAAACGTAGCTAAGTCGCCGTTTAACCAACCAAAAAGCAAGCGATATATATTTTTTTGTATTTATTTCAGGAATTCTAGTATGGGTGACGTTATGGGTGGTATTGGGTGAAACGGCAGCTCCGAATGGGCAGTTGTTTACCCTAGCTGCCCTTACCATCGTAGCGTACCTCGGGGGCTGGATTCTGTTTAAAATCACCACCCTTCCTGCACTCATCGGCATGCTCATAATGGGCATCGTCATGAGGAACCTCAATCTCGTCCACTTTGAGGAACCTTATCAGCACGTCACTTCGTATATTAGGTGCGTACTTATCTATTTATTATATTTTTCACTAGCTTGTGTACGCAACTTCGTGTGTGTGTACCAATACACATATATATGGCCAGGGGTTCATTCCAAGGTTGCAACCGCTAAATACGACAAGTCGTTGCGTAAACTATAAATATTGAAATAAAGTTCTATTCTTTTAATTATACAGTCTAAATTCCAATGCTCTAAACATGTTCAAACTTGCAAAGAATTCGTAGTATATTATAGTTTGCGCAAAGTGTTGTCGTGTTTAGCGGTTGCAATCTTGGAATGACCCCCCAGGGGCGACTTAGGTACAGTCTCGCCCCGGGCCACTTACATCTGGCCGCCCCTACCCTACTACTAATAGTACCTAGTTATTATTTCACATCCCAGAAATATTATAAATGTAAAAAGTAACTTTTTTACTCATCAATATTTTGAACGAGCGAGATTTTTGACAACGGACTCTCTACAATTGGCTGCCCAGGGCAATGGCCCGTTTGGCCCATACGTAAATATGCCACTGTATATGGCCTTATTTATAAAAAGTCCTTGAACATTTTAGTTAAAATGTGTTTTTGTCTCTTTTTTAGCAACAAAAATAAATATGCGTAAAAGACATAAAACATATTTTAACTAGTGTTTTCAATGACAAGGCCAATAATTAGTGTTTAATAAAAATATTAAGTGACTAGATTACACAGGTAACACAAATAAGTAGGTATCCTTTTCACAGATAATTCTTCAATATGTATATATTTATTTTATTTATAAAACAAAAACCACAGCAAATTAAAAAAAAACACAACAGTCATCATATTTAACGCTTAATAATTTTATTTTTTTATTACCATATTTCAAATAATTTAACGTCTAGAAAGCAGTTAATTTTTTTTTATATTTAGATTTTTATAAATATTATTGATTATTAGGTATATAATTGTCTAAGTACAAATTTAAAAGACCATACTAAAACTTAAATCAATTGTATAGGTAGTTTTTATGAATATATTTTTCAATTACATTACTTACTACAATTTCCATGCGTATATTCTATTTAATTAATTCATATGACCGCCATTGTACAAGGCCCCGCAAGTCCCAGAAGAGTGCATGTGACCGATATTATATTGCCGCGATTAGCATAATATTATGGAATAGTCTACCTATTGTTGGACTATTATTATGAATTTTTAACTAACCGTATCATAACAATATTAACGATACGAATGTTAAAATATTTAAGATCATTTTATCAATGAGAAACTTATAACTTACAACTATTCGAGTTTTATTTAAGAATTTTGTTCTCAGGAAAACTACCTCCTGTTTATTTTTTATTTTTTTAAATTTAAGTTATACAATATTTTGTATTTTATTAATCTTTTGCACTTACCTATAATGGAGATAATTAAGTTTACAAATAATAATAATATATAGGACATTTAAACACATATCTAAGCTCTGTATTTGTCCTATGTGTACCAGAAACAACGAAACAAATAAGTATATTAGTACGATAATAAAAAAAATAAGCGTTTCCATACAAGGAGGCAATGCTGCTAGCGTATTAGCCTACCAAGTGGCGCCTCATACAGTATTTTTTTTTTCATTATCTTATTTTTTTAAGTTTATTATTCTGTTTTTTTTGTAATTTTTTAAAATAAATTATTTAAATTTATAATTACATATAATATTTTATACACACCCATACCATGACAAACGTACAAATATATTTGTTGCCATGAGTGGGAATCGAACCTACGACCTCCGGATATATCGCTAAATACACGACCACGTCGGTCACAGAATGAGACTCACACTATTTTATTACACTAAATACAATTGCTATATTATTTTTAAACTAAAACAATTCACATTTAAATAAACAGACATTTTAAACTATCTTCGTACTTTGAAAATAAAACTCTCAAACCACATTAATGAATCGCTATTTTATTTAAAAATGATACATATGAGTGTATTTACAACAAACCAAAGGGATTTCTAGATCAAAGAATGTATAAACATTTGCCGAGACAAGATTAGTTTTAAACAAAACAATAAAACATCTTTTACAATAATTTTGTATAATTTTACAATATAATCCTAATATAATGTTTTAAAATTATAAGTGAAAAATTTCTTTAAGATCCTCCGAAGCTGCGCCCAAAATACTTAGAGCATTACCCCTCTGTATTTCCAGCGATATCCTTTGAAAAAAATATGATCTTGCTCGATGGTCTTCAGATGCGTCAATTAAAAGTTTACCTAGATTAAAAGCAAATTCTTTTGCATCTGGAGACCATGGTCCCAGAGTCTCCACCGAAAACGCTAAGAAATCGTAAGAGGGGCTACGTATCTTGTATTTGTCATGTTTTTTATTTTGGGCAAGCAGAGCTGCAGCACCGGAGGATCCTGAAGTGACGTGAACGTAACTTGAGGCTAGGGTGTCCACACAGGTGGCGTCCCAGATCAGAGCTCGTCCTCTGTGCCATGGAACTATGGTCACACCGTCCGGTCTCTTGCCATCTTCAAGGTCCAGACCCACAGGCTCAAGAGTGCTGGGTATACCAGCAGAAACCAGAGATCTTTTTATAACATTATTAATGTTATTGTGTCTGCGTTTACGGCCAACACTCAGCCTACAAGATAAACCATGGTGACCGGTTTATCCGGTAAAACATTTATATATTTTTTTATGATTGACTTTTTTATTTTCAGAAAAATAGCTTTAACTATAATCCTAACAAGAGCTGGTCTGGACTTAGAACCGGATGCGATGAAAAAGCATTTCTTCACTGTCATCAAACTGGCCATGGTGCCATGGACATTCGAGTGCTGCCTCTCTGCTGTTATGTCCAAGTTCTTATTGGGATTGCCATGGGATTGGGGTGAGTGATCTTACACGTAACTTGTAGTCACTATTAATTTGACCTCGGTGTGATCATTCGATCCTTAGTTCATCAGTTCAATTCTCTTTCTTAGTTGCCCATATAATTTTTTTATATTCGATTTCTAAGGATCCTAAAAAAAAATCCTCGTTTCGCGTCAAGGTACTCAACCACTGACAGCCTCCGTAGACTAGTGGTTGCGCCTTTGGCGTTGTATCCGGAGGTCGTGGGTTCGATTCCCACCAATGTCAAAAAAATATATAGTACGTTTTTTCTGTACAGTTTGTCATGGTCCAGACCATGTTTTAGGTTTATAAAATATAATATGTGTTATATAGTTGTTTCTGGTACACATAGGGGCTTAGCATAACCACATCGATATAGTTTGACAGTCGATAAAATGAAGTTTATGAATGAACATTCATTTATAAAATCGATATGTATCGAATTTTTAGATTTATCGAGCCAATCGATGCTGTTGTGCCCATAGTAAAAGCCTAGAGCTTAGTTTGTGACCAAAGCAATGTCTAAATTGTCCTACATAATTGTCATTGCTTGTTTATAACTACGCATTTTTTTGTTGTATTTTAATGCTTTAAAATCATTGTGGTGCATGGTGTGCAATATCAAATCTTTAATTATAATAAATAAGGTTAAAAATAAACTTATTTTTAACAGCAATTTTTATAGAGCATTGTTTTGAATGAAAGTATTAGAAACATCTTTTGATATAGCGTCTTATTTTATAGAAAGTCAGTATTTTAGCGGTCTCTCTAACCTTGTTAGGCCTATTTTGTTACCACCGCCAATACAGATGCAAAACCCGTCAAGTGACCGCCAAGTTTCTGTGTAAATCTATGGGTTCACCGGTTTTCCGGAGACATGCTAATTTTAATTTATCTTTGTCGCCACGCATTTCGTAACAATTTCAAAGTTGTTAAACAACTTTGAAATTGTATTGGTCGACCCCATTTATGGACTTTGTGGTTCTGCTTACCATTATGTAGATACAAGGTCAGATGCAATGCTCCAATAAAAAAAGCAAGATATGGTGAACTTGTAGCTACTTGATGGTAAGCCGTCCTATAATGAATGAATTGGGCATTATTAACATTGCTCGTATAAAAAAAAAGTTTATTTTTCTATAAAATGTTACTGCAGCCTGAATGATTCAAAACTGATCGTTTTCTACTGTGAGCTTATAATTTGGATACATTAAAATATCAAAACCTAATGTACCAAAACGTATTCCAGCTTTCCTCTTAGGATCAGTTGTAGCAGCAGTATCTCCAGCTGTGGTGGTGCCTTGCCTGTTCCGTCTCCGAGGCAAAGGCTATGGTGTGGCCAAGGGAATCCCTACCCTGGTGCTAGCAGTGTCTGGTGTTGATGACGCGGCCAGTGTAGCTGCGTTCGGCATCATCGTTTCTATCATGTTTTCCGCCAGTTCTTTGACTATGAATATTGTACAGGTAATGGCATATTGATTACTTTTTTATTTTGCTAAATAATATCTTGGAATCTTATTGGGGACGGTTAGCTCAATGTATAATCAACCTATGTGCGGTAGGGTAGATTCAACTGTGTAAAAATGCTGTTGGTAGATCATTCTAGTTTGAGAGATCAGTATGCGAATAAAGGGTTATGAAAAATAAGGGGTGAATACGGCCCGAGGGGACGCGAGAATCCCGCCAATTAACCTTCACCCACGTCAACAGCAAACTGTAACCCAAGGGTTTATTTATTTAATTTAAAATACTTTATTGCACAAAATTACAAAATAAAATTGTACATAGGCGAACTTAATGCCTTAGGCATTTTCTACCAGCTAACCTTTGAGAGAGTGGAAGATTATGCAAATAAATAATAATTTAAAAGACATATAGCGAATAGTATATAAACTACTTAAATATTACATGTAAATACTTAAACATACACTCAATACATATTTTTTCGAATTCCCCACGGGTATAAAGTTGCAGACGAAAAGCTTGTACATAGATATAAATGAAACATGTTCCATATTAAATTAATGCATGGTAAAAGTTATTTATTGGTATGGGTATTTAACCGCTACAATGCTTTCAGCAACTGAGACTAATACATCTAAATTATCAGCCCCGTATTCTGCCAGGCTACAATCAAATTCGGCACCTGAACCAAATTATCTTCAATCATTGATCAAACTTGTTTTATTTTCAGGGTCCTGTAAGTGTAATTGGGGGAATTTTGTTCGGCGTCATGTGTGGTTACCTCGTCAAATATATACCAGAAAGGAATGATGCCTTCGTGGTGCCTCTTAGAGTGCTTTTGTTACTCACTGGAGGACTTCTCTCGGTGCTTGGCTCCGAGGAAATCGGATGGGGAGGAGCAGGTAATTAAAATATTTTTGATTACCTGCCTGATGCGAAGCTGCGAGCTTCCGGCGATATCATCTCTTCTTATTCTATTTCTACTAGCCTTACTAGGTGTCGCTTTATCTAGCCAGACTTATATACTATAGTGAATTTTACACATGGCACCATTATTTCCTAGTCTAGTTATTTATAAGAAAAAATTGATTTAAATTTAAGTAATACTTCATATACAATACATATTATTAATTATAAATTCTTGAAAAAAAGAATATTAATTAAGTATGTAAGCAATAATGAAAGCTTATAAATAAATTACCTTCCACCTAGTACTCTAATAAAATTTAAAGCAGGTAATTAATTATCATTTTTGGTTGCATTTTAAATATTACACATTGTATCAGATATGTATAGGTACCTATACAATCACATGCGCTAATATTTTTTTTTATTTAATTTAAAAAAAATGCTAATATGTGGGTATAATATATGAACAATTCATAATATCATTTTGTACATTCTAAGCGTAATAATGAAATAATTATTTAAAAAAAATGCATAGTTTTGCGTGGGGGGGGGGGGGGGTCACTATCACGCAAATGCCTACCAGCTGTTATCATTAATATTACATTGTATGTATATATAAGTAAATGTTATATATTTAGTTTTTATATTATGATTAGTAATGTTATTAAGATGACAAGACCACATTATAAATAACTTATTTTCTTTTTTGTTAATGATATACTAACTTACCATACAAACTTTTACTGCCCTTTCCAGTAGGTGGCACGATAAGTATAATTTTATTAAGGCCCTTATATATATTTATAATAGGTTTATTTTGAAGTACCATTATTCGTCAAAACAAATATGCCTATTCTTTGAAATTGAACTCAATCAGTCAAAATCATATATCGTCCCTATAGGATGATGTTAGCAGCGATAAAATTTTAACGCTTTTTATACGCGGCGTTACTGTATGCACTTGCAAACTTATTATATTGTGTTAAAAAAATATAGAGAACTCGAAATTTACCGTAATACCTGTGCCATGGTAAAAAGCACAAAATAAAATTAAAATAAATAGCACGTAGGCCTCTGAACAATCTCAATACTCTGGCTGAACATCCCACCCCAAACAATAAATATATATGTTTACTCTGCAGGTCCCCTGGCTGTGATTGCGTTTTCATTTATCGCGTGCAAAAACTGGACTGAACAAGGATGGGACCTGGAAGACAACCCTGTGGCGACTGCCTTCGAAATATTTTGGATGCTATTTGAACCAATGCTTTTTGCAGTCACTGGTGCTCAAGTTGTGGTTAGTATTTTACAAAATAATACTCAACTTTCAATATTTTAGTTCTACTTTCCAACATATATGTACAGAATATAATTATTGAAGCCTTGAGCATCTTATCGCTGATACTATTAGGTCAGATTAAGTCATGATAAGCAAACTCGATGCCCGAAGAAGTGTGAAGAGTACCTATATGCAGCAGTGAATGAGACTTGATATTGGCCAGTGGGACTGTATTCTTCACCTAGGTTTCGTACCATTTCTGAACTATTTAAGTACCAAAATAATAATAAAATTAACTTACCTCAGAGTACTCAACTTGAGATCAAACCACCTGCCTTACTGAAGAGTTGTTCGCCGTGAATTATTCATTGCCACTAAACAAGACTTTATCACGAATTTATATAATGGATCCCATCTCACTCACTAGTACTATACTTATATTATTTTCATAATGCATAATGCCGCGCTTTTATATTGTGGGGATTCTAATAAATAAAGACGCCACCTGCACGCGTAGGTACGGGGAAAATAGTACCTATTACTTATAAACAGTAAACCCAAATAAAATGTTTAAAATATGACAGAATAATCACAAAATATTTTTTGGTTAGTATTGACAAATGTTTGATCAAATGTATTTTTCTTTTTTGAGATAATTATGGCTTGATACTTCATAGTTTAGCATTTTAATACGAGTAAAATAGTATACGAGTAGAGTAGAATTTACTGTTGGATACAGGCCTGACTATTGGTTAGACCCACAGACCTAGTATCTTCCCGCCTGGTTAGACCTCTCCCATGGTTTGCCGAATGATCTTTTTTCTCTATAGATAGGTATATCGCATCCAAGATCCACGATCACTCTAGGTTAATTAATTATCTACTATTCTAGTTTTAATTACCCAGTTTCTAGACTGGTAAGAATAGCTTGTTAGAGCCAATGATATTATAATATTAGACATCTAAGAGGATTTTATTGCATGTAAATTTTTCCTCTGATAAAGCTACTCCTCCAGTATTTTGGGACGCAATTTTCTATAGGGCCAACTGTAATAGCGCTTTTCTAAGCCTTCGTTAGTTTTTTTTTTTCGACAAAAAAAAAACATTATTGCGTTCAATATTAGCTTTTTTGTAACTGCACACTCGATCCTCGTCAATAAATTGATAACGACATTGCACATTATAATCCACAGATAAAAGAATTAGAACCTCATCTAGTATTGGTCGGAGGCGGCATCCTAGTGACCTGCGTAGTGCTAAGAGTGCTAGTCACTGCGGGAAGCGCTTTCGGAAGCAACCTCAATACCAAGGAGAAATTCTTCGTTGGAATGGCTTGGATGGCCAAAGCCACTGTGCAAGTAAGAAACGTAGTTAAATTAGACTTCTTATTCCTAGTAGTCATCAAGTGTATTAAAATAAAACATTAAGTTCGGATGCTGATTGCGCACCGAAAATAGAAGGATACAGATACACATCACGGGTGATCATCCTTACGGCGCCCGAGACCGCCTAGACCGCCCCAGGGTACCCAGCGGAGTGGTTTTAATCCCACCTTGTCTTAGCCGATGGTATGAGTCTACACCGAACGCTAGCTCGTCGCGATGTTTTGAATATACTCAATAACCCATCTATAAACAGTTTCACAAGTTGGTATAGTAAAACCGGGACCGACAGCTTAATGTGCTCTCCGAGGCACTATAGTGGCGTTGTCAAATAAATGTACATATTTTTACCACTTATATAAAGTAACCACGTATGTAAGGATAAAGTGGGGGAAAGCTTGATTGAAAAATATTTATTATTGTCAATAAAACCTTTCGTATTGTTATTTACTGAGACAAACTCAAATACTTTATTCGTCTTATTTTTGGAAAAAACGGATACGAAATTGATGGTGGCTAAGACACATTAGCATTTCGAATCTGTATCAATATCGTTCAATTTAATACCTGTTTCTTAACCGGACACTGAACCGAATCTAAATATAATTTAATAAAATATAATTTATTTTCAGGCAGCATTAGGTCCAGTTGCTTTAGATCATGTTCGAGCAATAGTTGGAGATGATGATTCGGAAGCATCAAAACAACTGCTGCATTACGCCAATATTGTGGTGACAGTGTGTATTTTATCAATCGTGATTACTGCTCCTCTGGGTGCCATAATCATTACAGTCACGGGTCCACGGCTACTTACCAAAACAGGGAAACCACCAGTATTAGAAGGTAAGAAAACAAACTGATCAAATATTTCCATTTTAATTTATTTAAAAAAAAACTCATAAAAAATAGTAGTTATTTAAAAAATATTAATAATATGAAAGACTATCTGAGCTAGGATTATTTCTAGTCGTATTAGGGGGAAAGAAAAACAAATTATCTGGATTTTGACCTTGGTTGAAAGATTGCGGATTTTGCCCTGGATATTTTTGTTGATTTGGATTTTGGCCTGGATACTGTGGTTGATTTGGATTTTGCCCTGGATACTGAGGTTGATTTCTATTTTGCTCTGGATACTGCGATTGATTTGGATTTTGACCTGGATACTGTGGTTGATTTGGGTTTTGCCCTGGATACTGTGGTTGATTTGGATTTTGCCCTGGATACTGTGTTTGATTTGGGTTTTGCCCTGGATATTGTGGTTGGTTAGGATATTGAGGTTTATTTGGATTTAGCCCTGGATATTGTGGTTGATTGGGATTTTGTGCGGGATATTGTGGTTGATTGAAATTTTGTCCTGGATATTGAGATTGGTTACGATTTTGACCATGTATTTGATTATAGTTTTGTCCTGGATTTTGGTTATAGTATTGTCCTGGATACTGGGTTTCATTACGAGTTTGGCCTGGATATTGATTGTAATTTTGCCCTGGATACTGAGATTGACTACGATTTTGTCCTGGATATGGATTATAATTTTGTCCAGCATACTGAGATTGATTACGAAATTGTCCTGGATATTGATTATAATTTTGTCCTGCATACTGAGATTGATTACGATTTTGTCCTGGATATTGATTATAACTTTGTCCTGGATACTGAGATTGATCACGATTTCGTCCTGAATTTTGATTGGGGTTTTGCCCTGGATATTGATTGTAGTTTTGTCCTGAATATTGTGATTGATTAAGATTTTGTCCTGGATATTGATTATGATTACTATTTTGCCCTGGATACTGGGATTGGTTACGATTCTGCGCTGCATACTGATTGGTATATTGTTCTGAATACTGATTAGGATTTTGTCCTGGATACTGATTTGTATTTTGTCCTTGATATTGATTATGATAACTATTATGCCCCGTATACTGAGACTGATTACGATTTTGACTTTGATATTGATTTTGATTATTATTTTGGCCACTTTGATATTGATTAGGATTTTGTCCAGGATATTGTGGTTGAGATGAGTTTTTATTATAGGGTTGATATGAGTTTCCGGAAGAACCATAAGGTTTATAATTACTACCACTTCCGGAATTTGATGAAGGATTATAACTGGGGTTTTGTGTATTGGAATTAGAGTTACACTGTGATCCATAAGGACAATATGCCGGACGACTTTGCTGATTCGTTGCTTGGTTATTCGCCGATCCATATTGAGGTAGTTGCGGATAAATCAAGGAATACGTTGAGTTTACTGCTCTCTGTACACGTTGTTTGCGTTCCAGTTCTGTGTTTATTATTTCAGATGGTACTTCAAATAATGATTCCGATTCCGTTGCTTTACTTTTATTCTTTCTATATTTAGCATCTAAGTTATCATTAACAAATTTAACTGGCACTATTTCACCACTTGTATCAAGTTCATCACTGAAAATTTTATAGTTTGTGATATCTTTTTCGGTCGCATTACCATTTTCACATAATAAAATTAACAACACTATAGTCAAAACAATTTCAAATTGTTTTAAAATTACTTTTCGCAAATATAACATTTTGAGCACGATCTCACGGAGACGGACAAACTATTTATGAGATAATATTTAACAATAACCAGGGTAACCTTCAACCTCACTTATCACATCATTAAATTGTTTTAGTAAACAGGACAGACTTGACGGAAACATGTTGTATATTCATTTTTTTAGACACGTTTTCCCAAAAGTTAATTATATAGTACCTACTTTAAAAAAAATGTTTTCAAGATTTTTTTACTCTAATAATATTTCCTATCTGCTTTTAAACAATACTTTATCTATTATAGATAATAATTTCCATAGTTTCGAAGATACATAGACATAGACCACCTACAACGAGGATAATAATAAATGAATAACAAAGTTAATAAAATAATAAATGACCGCTTTTGTGGTCTAGTAGTTGGCGTTACCTATATCCGGAGGTCGTGGCTTCGATTCCCACTCGTAGCAAAACGATATTGTTAATAAAATATAATATGTATTAGTATCTGGGTTTCTGGTACACATAGAACAAGCTTATAACTTAGTTTGTGACCTGTGTTCTACGAGTACATATGATTATTATTTATTACTTAGTCGTTTCGATTTATTTTATTTTTAAGTATAGCCAATACAGTTTTTTAATATGAACCGACATTCCTACACAGGTTGGCGCCGATCTCATAGACCGTCTATCCGTGATATCTCCATCATTGACGAGGAAGAGCTGGCGGAACGTGATGCTGAAGCAAGACACGAAATATCTCCGGCTACACCAGACCCTCAGGCGTACAGTACCCCAACACCCATCACGGTTCAGCCAAATAACCGCACGTGACCTGACACATCCATACCACATAGGCTCATCTTCATCAGTCGATAACTGAGTATACACAGCATTCGGGACTCGCTCAAAGAGGGATACCTACATTCCATGTACATTCAAATGCGGCAAGCTTATTTGAAAAATACCCTACTAAATCATTCCGCATCTACATATAAAAATGGTTCCCAATTCAGGCTTGTTAGAATTAATTTAAAAAATGGATTATATCGACCAATGAATATGAGCCCTAGGAAACTTTAAACTTTTTGGTTCTACCTACTGTTATTCCCTTAAACATAGTCTAACCATAGGGGCGCAGCAATCGATAGATGACATTAATGTAAGTGTTGCTGTACATTAAATTAGTTCTAATGATTTTCCGAAATATGGCGAGAATTTTATGCGCCAAAAGTATCACGTTTGCTTAGTGCTATATTTACTTTAATATTTAAGCGTAGAACTTACCTATTTTAATCTGAGATCTTTTTTAAAAGATCTTAGAATAAAATACTATTAAATATTACATATCTATGTTAAATTAATTTGCCTGGATCTGTTTTCATAGTTGAATTATCTAATACCTAGCTATTAAAGAAGGCATTATTTATATTTATTTTGAGCGTAAGTAAAATAATTTTGTTAATTATTTCATTTAGCCATTGGCTAACTTTTTACCTATTTTTTTTCATTTAGGTAGGTACTTAATATATTATTTCCCTTTTTATCGGCGTACTTAACATTTGAAGTAAAAAAATATTTTTTCAATTTACTTTACTCTTTTATTTTAGGAATAATACCTATTTATTATCAGTATTATAATTAAGAGAAATTGTACTTATGCTAGTACCTAGTTAGGATTTAAAATATACTTGTTAAAAATTATATTAATATCGTATACAAATACTATTTATTACTTAATGTAACTTTTACAAAATATTGTTTTGTTTATATAAATTATTTATAAATTGTGATATTTATAAAGTTATAACTTAAATAATAGTTGTCTATCACTAGACCGTGATATTGTACTTATTACTATATTTCTAAGTAATTTTCTACCGGTTTATTCCGAAAATAACAACCGGTTGACCATCGAAATAAAATATTGATGTAGTAAAAATAATAATACCTACTTATAGAACAATAAATTAATATTTTAATTATTTAGCATTTGTTTTATTTTTTGTAACACAAAAACAATAATTTTATGTTATTATTTTGTACCCTTATCCCTAGGCGGCCTTAGGGTAGCCAGTGATGGGGGTTTATTCCCACGTCGTTGTCGTAACTGGTGTATTCTGAGTCTACACTGAACAAGAGTCACCCAATAGTACTCAATAACCCATCTGTAAATAGTTTCGGAAGCTGGTATAGTGAAACTAGGAAAGACAGCTTAACGTACTCTTCGTGGCAAAATAGTGATGTTGTCAAACAAATGTACTGTTAGCAATAGTCGCCACGAGCTGAAACTTGAGGAGTACCAGAGGCCCTTGCTGGGCGACAGATCAAAGCTTCGCTTGCGGACTCAGTGATTGACGTGTCATTGCCTATTTAATTGTAAAGAATCAATTATAACTTGGACTATATTTCTTTTAATTATTATTTAAAGTTAACACAGCGGTGGGATTTACCCCAATAAAGAAACATTCAAGGTGGTTAAAGTGAATTAAGTATTTAATATTAAGTGAAAAAAAGTATATTGACAATGTCGCGGACAAGTACCGGGTCATCATGTATTGAGTGTTCAGGATCGGACGATACGCGGTCGTCTCCTCCAAGAAAAGTGCGCAGTAAAAGATCACGCTCGCCGGAACTAGGTGCTGTTCCAGGATTTGACCCCAGTAAGGATGGTAATTATGTCAAAGAATGGATCCGGCAGATAGACGACATCGCGACTTTTTGTGATTGGAGCAAGCGGAAGAGACTGTATCGTGCGACCCAGGCTTTGCTAGGTGAGGGAAAAGCATGGTATAATCTTTGGCTGCCTAAAAATAGGACATGGAAACAGTTTAAAAAAGATATATTTTTATTTTACCCTAGAGAGGCTAACTTTTTCAGCGCGATGGAAGACATAATAAAATTTAAAAATACGCATGTAAAATCATTGGTACTTTATGCTGGACGAATGTCCGCGAAAATTAGACGTTTGGGAGTGGACCTATCGGAGAGACAAAAAATGGAGATCATGCTGGGCGGCATCACAGACAAAAATATTAGCGTATAATAATTTAACCACATACCGATGGTTGGAACAAAAACAAATCTCGCCCGCGCCGAGTCGAGAAAACAAAGGACTCTTGTTTCAAATGTGGCAAGCAGGGGCACCGTCGATTTGAATGTAGGTCAAAATTTAGTAATACAGCCAAGGTCAATGTCCCTAATACCGATAAGCCCGCTTATTTTAAATCTATTATAAACAAATCGGTTAAATGTGAACACTGCCATCGGTACGGGCACACAATTGATCAATGCTTTAGAGA
Organism: Monopis laevigella; assembly: GCA_947458855.1. Lineage (NCBI taxonomy): Eukaryota > Metazoa > Arthropoda > Insecta > Lepidoptera > Tineidae > Monopis > Monopis laevigella. Next base: position 19,308,037 of record OX381583.1, on the reverse strand, counting down.
AACCTGTAAACTTATGCGCTAATAAATTAGTTCACATACTACGTGTTGTATAAATAATATTCGTGTCAAAGCGATCATCGATTCTGGTAGTTCATAATATACACTGATACTACAACATGTAGTACAAAAATACGCCGTGCACTCTAAACCAACTACTAATTAGCGAAATAGACGGAAGCATTGCAGAAACGGTCAGAGAACAACCTATAGATTAAGAAGTGAGGATGTTGGTGTTAATACTCCTTAGATTTGATAGACATAAATGATAATGATCTTTCAATTTATTTGTTAGTGAGCTGTGGCCGGAGATACATACAATACTCAGGCATCCAAATAATGGCTAACAAGAATGGCGTATCCATTAGCTATGGAATCGTTAAATACATTATGATGGTTGTTCAGTTAGTGGATATCGAAACTGGAGATTTAAGGATGGGTCAATTTAATTTAAAGAGATTATGCATTAGTTTGGGATTTGAAATAGGTAACTGATTGTATCGCTATTTAATCCACCATGACTAAAAAGGATGCTTTGCTGGATATACCGGTACATGCAAGAAATTTGGAAATTGAATATCGTTCGGAAAGCAAGTTGATACTTAAACCGAAACCCTATTTAACGGGCTTATTAATTTAAAACAGCTGAAAATTTACTTGAATATCAGTGGCTGAAGAAGTAATTAATATTCTGGAAGAAGGAAATAATGAGCGGCGGTGGCAGAAACAAATATAAAAATAAGTTATAAAAATATTGAAAACAATGACGTATTTATTTGGTGTACCTCGTCGTTTTGTTTGCGACCTTTCATTTTGATCTAGAGCTACGAAGGTTTTTGTTGCCATGAATAAGGCTTTTGCAAGAAATAATAGAATTGGTGATAAATTTTCTCAATTTTTCTCAAGCCAATGGTCAGGTAAAACATCTTAATAGGACCTTATTTGACACGTTGAACACTATTATCAGGGAAGAACCAGAAAAAAATTGGTGTGAGGCTCTGACTATCATACAGCAGGTACTAAATAATTCAGTTAACATTGTACTAATTAACTGGAAGAACCCCCAACGAGATTTTGATTCATTATAAACCAACAGCGATGTGTGAAGCACTATAAGTGAACAAGCTTATGCAGGCAGGTGAGCGGTTGAATATAATAAATATATGAGCAAAAAGCACGAAAGCTCTTGAATAAAGACGAAAATAGGCAAATGAAACGTTTTAATGCTAAACGTTATGTTCTTATTAAAAATGTTTTAATGCTAAACGTTATATTCTTATAAAACCTGAGAAATGGTGTTAATTCATATCAGTAAGGGTAATCCGGGATATAAAAATATTAAAAGGGAGATTTCCGAGCATACCATATAAAGTAGTAAGAGTACTAAATAATGAACGTTTTGAAGTGTTGGGTACTAGGCCCAATGGCAGCACTCACCGAGTGACGGTCACATATGAAAATATGAGGAATTGGCCGGCTGAGCAAAAGTTTGACTAAGATCACGTAGAATATCTACGTGATCTTAGTCAAACATTTGCTCAGTACTTAGTTTGACTAAGATCACGTAAAATATCTACGTGTCATACGTCACTCGGTGAGTGCTGCCATTGTGCCTAGTACCCAACACTTCAAAACGTTCATTATTTAGTACTCTTACTACTTTATATGGTATGCTCGGAAATCTCCCTTTTAATATTTTTATATCCCGGATTACCTGATTGATTGACTCAGGTCAGGCAGTAATTTCTGACTAAAATCAGGTAGAGTTTCTGACTCAGGTCAGGCAGTTATTTCTGAACAAGTCCAGGCAGATACTGACTTAGTTCAGGCAGTTATATCTGAATAAGTTCAGGCAGATATTCTGACTCAGGTCAGGTAGTTATTTCTGACTAAAGTCAGGGAGATGTAATGAATCGGTTCAGGCAGTTAATTCTGACTTATGTCAGGCGGATTATTTATGACACATGTCAGGCAGATTAGTTCTGACCTATGTCAGGCAGATTATTTCTGACGCATGTCAGGCGTGTTATTTTTGACGCATGTCAGGTAGTTATTTCTGATAAAAGTCAGGCAGTTATATTGACACCGTTCAGGCAGTTAATTCTGACTTATGTCAGGCGGATTATTTCTGACACATGTCAGGCAGCTTAGTTCTGACCTATGTCAGGCTGATTATTTCTGACGCATGTCAGGCGGGTTATTATTGACGCATGTCAGGTAGTTTTTTCTGATAAAAGTCAGGCAGTTATACTGACACCGTTCAGGCAGTTAATTCTGACTTATGTTAGGCAGATTATTTATGACTCATGATGTCAGGCGGATTATTTCTGACCCGTGTAAGGCGGTTTATTTTTGACGCATGTCAGGCAGGTTATTTTTTACTTATATCAGGCGGCTCATTTCTGACTCATGTCAGGCGTATTATTTCTGACTCATGTCAGGCAGATTATTTCTGGCGTTGGTGATTGTTTATGGTTTAGACCATGCGGATTATTTATGGTTTTGGCCAGGCGGATTATTTATGGCTTTGCCAGGCGGATTTCTGACAAAGATCAGGCCGATTTCTGACTCTAAAGTCAGATTGTTATTTTTAGGTACAGCTTCGAGGACGCAGCAGTGGTCACTATGGCCGTGTTAGCAATAGTCGCCACGAGCTGAAACTTGAAATTCTGACCTGTCGCCCAGTAAGAGCCTCTGGCAGGCTCTTGCTGGGCGACAGGTCAGAATTTCGCTTGCGGGCTCAGTGATTGACGTGTCGTTGCCTATTTAATTGTAAAGAATAAATTATAACTTGGACTATATTTCTTTTAATTATTATTTAAAGTTAACAGTACCAATCCGAATATATAGGTTTAAGATTTTTGTGACAACCTGTATATATATAGCAATTTTACTTATTTGCATTGAATAAAGGGTTATTTTTAGAAAAAAAAACAAAAATATTTAAGTTAAATTTATTTTTTGAAAAAAGTATAGGTACAATTATTTTATTTACATTACGTAATATGTTTAATATACCTAAGTGAATATAATTAATTCCTATATATCTACGTGCTTATTTAAAAAAGATATATACACCATAGAATTTTATTAACTACCTTATTTTAAGTATCGAATCGTTCCTTTTATTAGAGTGCGAATAATTTTGGAAAATTTAGGATATTTTTTAAGGATTTAGTCATCGTTGTATATATATATATATATACAATAAAATTAACATGTCTATTAAACAAGCAATCTAATATACATATTTGATATTGGGCAAAGAAAACTCTTATTTTGACTTTAAAATTACAAAAGAGCTTGAACCTGCAGCAACTAAACTATAAATATCATATATAGATGATATAATATGGGTATGCCCATGCTAAAAAATCAATATTACTAACTATTGGACTAACTTAAAGGAACGACTTTTTGACTAATAACTACCTTAATATATAATCAATATAATTATGACTAGAATTTAATAATAATAGATACATTTAGTGGAAATTCCTTAAACAGTAGGTCAAAATTATTAATTTTTCTTATTTAATCTATATTAATCTATACTAATATTATAAAGCTGAAGAGTTTGTTTGTTTGTTTGTTTGTTTGTTTAAACGCGCTAATCTCAGGACCTACTGATTCGAATTGAAAAAATATTTTCGTGTTGGATAATCCATTTATCGAGAAAGGCTATAGGCTATATAACATCACGCTACGACTAATAGGAGCGGAGTAACAAAGAAAAATGTTGCAAAAACGGGGAAAAATTATTCCTTTTAAGAGCGTACGCTGCGTAAACGGTTAAATTTAAACGCGCAGACAAAGTTGCGCGGGTCAGCTAGTCTATAATAAAGATATAAGTTTGTATAGATAAGTGCCTTTATATCATATCAATAATAGAGGTAGAGCCAATTATAAGCTTACATAATATAATAAACAGCGAAGGGCCAAGAAATGAGCCCTGAGAGACTCTTAATGTCACTAAAAGAAAAGAAGAACAAATTCCTTTAAAATCTATCAAATAATTTTTAATTTATCTACCCCCGAAGTGACCCTTTACAAGTTTTTTTCTGGTAGGTCTATAGCTTACATAAGTTTATATTGTAGCTGTACATTTTCACATCTGATGCATTAGTAAGTTATTTGACTTTATCAACCGGAATTGAGATGCGGAGATTAGAGGATTCATCTTGACTAATTCTTGATATAAACGTAGAAGTAGTGGTCCCTGATAGTGCTCCATTTTTGTGTGCTTCAGATGGCTTCAGTCCTAAACAAAATAATTAAATATATTAATTAAAATAGTACAAAGATAATCTTCTAATTTCAGCAGAGGCAGCAATAAATATTACTTATTTCAAGAACTCTTTAAAAAAACATTAAAAAAGACTTGAGAAGTGTAAAACCTCGCCCGCTCGTTACAGTACAATTATTATTGTTCTACATCTTTTAACCAACGATTTCTTAACCATATCCAGTTTCACTATACCAACTTGTAAAACTATTTATAGATGGGTTATTGAAGCTACCCAAAAACCACGACGAGTGTAGGATGTAGATTCAGATACCATCGGTTTCGACGAGGTGAAAATAAAACCCCTCCGCTGGGTACCCTGAGGCTGTCTAGGAGGCCTTGACCGTAAGGCACTCGTGATAGTACTCAGAATCCTATCCATTTTCTCAGTAACCATATTATTTTTCGATATTTAGGTAATTAATTACCTACATACATGTTTTTCGAAATAATTGTCTGCAAATGAATGATTGTCAAGTCAACTAAAAACCGAATAAAATTGAATAAGTACATATTTGAAATATGCAAAATAAGCTTTCTTTCTTTCATATCCTACACGATTATTATTTTACCATAAAAAAAAACAATTTTACTCAGCGTGATTTAAAGCCATTCTAAATATACCTAAATCATCGGACCAGTCGTTCTCGAGATAATCATTAGGACAGACCGATACCTGAGCCATAAGGATTCCTTTATTGAAAAAAAATGTTTTTGGGAACCCTAAAAAGACATTATAGTAAAATTAATACCGAAACCATAAAATCGAGACATAAAAAACAAGATGCTATTAACTCAACTCCTACACGCGTGCGATCTTTAGTACACAGAGTTTAACAAAATCCCATTTATACAGCGCATTACAATGAGTTCTTCTTACGAATATGCTATGGGATCACCTCTGCCATACATTCGACCTTCTAGGCTAAAATGTATGGAATAGTTTTTGTTTTCCTCTAAAGATTTGGTCCCTATAAAGATTTTTATATTCAAGAAAAAAACTAAAGCGCTGTTTATAGAGGTTTTGTTATACTCGGAATATGTTTAATTTTATTAGCGCCTTTATTGTTATTATTATTATTTTCTTATTTTTTAGTCTTTTACCAAATTTATACCTGTTATCATGCTAATATTTGTATAATTACTGTTAATGAAATTAATTAACATGCCAAATATTTTTTGATTATTTATATAGATTTCTACATTATTTATTTCTAATGCTAGTACATTTTGTGGAAGCTTTTTATTATGTTTATTCGAAGAGAAGCGTTAATAGGTTAGGTTAATAAAATCCACATAAAAATAATAACTTAATAGATACTTGGATCAATGACGCTGCGAGTACACCCTGAAAATAAAATTATGCTGAATTGAACAAATTGAATGTAATATTATTGTATTATACAGGGTGACTTTGAGAGGTTGTACTTTGGGCTAATGTGAGGTTCTACTGATCAAACTTTTCCTATGGAACCATTGTGTCACATATGTGAAAAAAAAATCTCGGCCGAAGTTTTTTTAAACAGATAGTTCAGGAAAAGTTCGGTTTTGGCCTCATATTAGCCCAAAGTACCTCCTATCAAATTCACCATGTATATAAATATGTGTGTGATACAAAATTACCACCAGTATTTTAAATCTATCGAAATTAATGGTGATTTCAGGTTTTGTTAAAAAAAACTTACCCAGTTTCTTCCTGATGAGATAAAATACTTTCGGTTTTAAGACCAAAATAATGAAGATAAAGACTCCTTGCAGCTCATTAATGAAGTCTACCGTAGACCACAGCCATTGAGGATTTGATGCCAAAGTGGAGAGGAACTCCAATACCCATCCTACTCCCATTACTACCCACAGACGGACAGTCAATAGGTATCTGAAAAAAAGAGTCTGCTTTAGAAGGGTTTAAGTTATATGTACAAGTACGCGTATCTTTTTCGTGTATATTCAGGCATTACTTTTACATAGGCCGATTTTGTTGTATAGGAGAAGGTTCTCCAGTGATACCACAGTATTTTCTCCATGATCGGTAACCAGCGACTCCGGTACCGAGAGTTCTCGTTCGAGTTGAGATAAAAAATGACGTCATTTCTCAGGTAGCATTTTGACGTCGTCATTCTCGACGTAATTGGTTCATTACAAATGACATTTCCATTTTTTTTTTGTAATTAATTAGGTAATTGAAGTTATGCACAATGATATTACAATTTGAGGTAGTCAAAGTGGTCAATTTAAACAACGTTATTTCACTTTTTGTAGTACCAAAAACATCGTTCTTGATTTCAACTCGAATGAGAACTCATGGTATCGAAGTCGGTGGTTACCCTGCTGATAATGGAAACTCATGTAATTTGAGAGAACCTCTACAATTACAATAGTATGTAAGTACATTTTTACCCACTACAACAATGTAAATATCAATAAATTGGTTTCATGTTTTAAAATAATTTAACCACAAAGTATTTACAAAAGCACACATAAGTAAGTAGGTACCTATTATGAATTATAATTAATAACACGGATATATCCTCAATTGCTTAACCGCAAATTTCAATCATGCCATCGTGAGTAAAACATACCGTGGGTTGTATATATAATAGGTACCTATAGGTACTTTGTGGGTATACCTAACTTTACTGATATAAAGTTATCTACTAACTAGTAACAGGAACAATTATATTATTCGAATACAACATTATCCTTTATATTGACAATTGTTTCCAAAACACAATTAGCCTCAATTTTCTTAAATTAACTTTAGTTTAATTGCATTGTAATGGAATCACAGTCGCATTTTGTAGTCTGATAACCAATTGTCCTGTCAGGAAACTGCCATACGATTTTATTTATTTTTATTTAATTGGAGCACGACATGTGACTTTTTATTCACCTGGTGGTGAGCATAGCTGCAAAGTCCAAGAATGGGGTCAATCAATAATTGTTCTTAAACAACATTGATCGCTCCTACTATGCCGGCTAAATGATGCGATTACGAAATGGGGGGCGGCAATGACGAATTGCATTACGAGTATATTTTAATATAACTACTCGCTGCCTTATCGTCAATTCAACTACCCAATTCGTAACCGTTTCCTGAAAGAAGACTACCACCTCGACAAGAAATCGATGCAGTAGTCTCCTGAAAACCATTTACAATTCGATTGAAGTAGGTAAGTTAACTTAAGAATATTGGGCTGGACTTATATCTTACGGCTTTGAACATTTACCTAAATAGGCTTTGAACCAAATCAAACACGTTTACTGAAGCACTATGCTCAATCATCGCACAATAAAGTGCCATACGATATCTGCTCAAAAAAGTGTCACCTAGGCAACCAACCTCACAGACTATATCTACGGCCCCACGGACTATACCGACTGGATGGTTTTTGCCACGGTGATAACAATTTTATATTGTGTTCTATGGTGATAATAATGAAACACATATTTTTTTCCTTTTAGTGTCGGCTATACAAAAACATAAAGATAAATAACTTAAAGTACAAAAAAGATCTACAAATCACGTTATACTTTCATACTAAACTCAGGAATTAAAGCCTATCACTTGTCTAATTGTGTTTTACTTGTTAAATACGAAGATTTATTATGTATTTGTAGGAGTCATTTTAAGCATATAGACATTTAGTTGGTTCATATAATAATTTATTTTTCGGAAAATACTTACCTACCTTTTTTTTATTTTAAAAATGGGTTCCAAAAGGAGGTATCAAAAAAATATTATCATAGTTTAAAAACACCCAGTATATATTACAAGTAGGTAATGAATAATATGTATCATTTGTATTTTGATTTCTCTTTACACTAATCTGTGCACCCTATTTTTCAATTTTCACTCTCCTAAAGGTTAATAATGGAAGGTAGATAATGCCTAAGGCATTAAGCTCGCCTTTGTACAAACTTTCTTAGTGCAATAAAGAATTTTAAAATAAAATAAAAATGTGTTTTAGTTTAAGGTCTAGGGCTAAAAAGCTTATGACAATTCCACAAATCTAAAACCTAGATTACAGAGTTTCGGTGTCTACCTTCCGGTTACATCATCATCATAGGCATGATCTAAAAATAAAGCCGAAAGGTAGGCAGTTTATTGGCAAAATTGTCTCTTGGGTGGGACAGACTAAAGGTTGCGTCTTTGGCGTTGTAACCGGAGGTCGTGGGTTTGATTCCCACCTATGGCAAAAAAAAACATATTTCTGTACAGTTTGTCATGGGATGGGTGTTTATAAAATATAATATGATATCGTTGTTTCTGGTGACCAGAGGCAATTTGTGTAAATTGTCCTAGGTACATATTATATAGTTTATGAGTTCTGAAGTACTTAACAAACATTTAAAAAAATACAACCGAATTGATAATCTCCTAAGTCAGTTAAAATAAAAATAAATACCAGCAAATTTACCTGAGGAAACTAGGTATGGTGATCAAAGGGCTGAAGAGCAGCAAGAAGCATAGCATAGTCACAGTACATTCTCACTTTAAAAAAATGCAGCTAAAAATAAAAGATATGTAGGTACAAACTTTGCGTGATCCATCTTGAATCGTTTCTTGGCTCCATCTCCGACAGAACCAGCCTGCATGCGATGCACCTCAGCTTTGACCCGAGCACAATGTCGTGAGGTCAACACCCAAAGGGCCAAGTTGATGCAGCTGATAATGCCCATTGGTATCACGAAGAAGATATAGTGGGGCCAATCGATTTTGCTATTGGTGACTGAAAAATATAAAAACGGTTAAATAATTTTCCTATAGACTTGCTTACATTAAAAAACGTGTTCCTATTGTATGGGTTAATACCATCATCACGGGTATGTTTTTGGCTCACGAGAGCCGTTAAACGGCCTTGGGGTACCTAGCGTAGGGATTAACCCGTCGTCTTTTCGCCGATGGTATTCAGAGGCAACACCTAACAAGTGGCTTTGCGATGTTCATGATGGTATAGCCTCGTTATATAAAGCGGTCACCCATTCCAGGTCCGGCCTTGTTATCATCTGCTTAACCTAGTTATCACTTGCGCGGTGACTTAACCACTAGGCTGGGGCCGTGAAATAGAATAAAATATTTTGTTTAAGCGTGCATCAAGTTTACAAACTAACTGCCTTCATGGACTAGGATTCGCCTTTGGCGATGTATTCGGGTGTCGTGGATTCGATTCCCACTCATGGCAAAGCAATATTAGTATGTTTTTCTGTTCAGTTTGCCTTGGTCTGAATGTTTAAAAAATTTAGAACGCCTTGAAGCTGAATGTAGATGTCATGGACCCTTCATAAATAGATAAACCTACATTTTGGTCATAAGTACAAATGCAAATTACTTCTCTGCCTCTCTTCCTGTGCGTTCTATGCCTATTGTGTAATGTCATGTTTTTATTTTTATTTAGAAGGTCTCGTTTACAGAGTTATAGAAAGGTCTCGTTATATTTGTATATTTTTTAATTTATGACAGTTAACATACTTAGCTCTGGCTGGCCATAAACTAAGCTCTAGACTTCTTCGACATATATACCAGAAAAAAACTATGCTAATAAGCAGGTACATACTATATTTTAGAAAAACCACCAATGCAAACTATAAAGAAAAATTTACTAATATATTGTTTTGCCATGAGTGGGAATTGCACCCACGACCTTCGGATAAAACGCCAAAGCCGCAACCACTAGACCAGGAGGCGGTTTATTATCATTATTAAAGCTGTTAATTATTAATATAATTTAATTATCGTTTATAAACGCACATAAACATTTTGTAGAACAAATAAATATACTTTTATTATTTATTTAAAAAATATAGTTAGGCCATAGCAAATGCGCTGGTGATATCATAATCTCATAATAAGCTGATAATAAACAGCTAATGCGAGGTTTATCGCTTCTATCCACTCCACACGGTATTTGTGCATGTGTAACTACAATGCACTATTATCGACACTGTGCAAACACGAACACTATGCTTATTTAAAATTATTATTGAATTTAAGTCGGAAGTTTTCAACGTTGCGACTTTGAGTTCTTGGTCTAATGGTGCCAAAAGTCTACTCTTTAATTTGGGTAATAAGCTCCAATTTAAGTCAGGAAACTTCATTCAGATTCAGATTCCATTCATGTACTTTGTAAGTCTTCTTACCATCAGGTAAATACAAGCCCACGGTGATGAAGGAGGCTGACAGCCCCCATACGTTAAATAAGTACCTTAAGAATCTACATATAGAAAGATTCTTATTCTGATGTAAGCCATTTTCCATGTTAGCAAACTACTTTTCAGTTAGTAGTATTACTCCAGTAAATCTGTATATCTCTATGTACACCCAAAGTAGAACCACGCCGACAGTAAAGAAAAAAAAGAAAAAAGTATATTTATTAAAGAATAACATGTTTACAAAATAATCAAGTCTATCTGGCCCCCATACTAGGAAAAACCTGTGCTATGGGTCAGTTTACAATTTATCAACAGTTTGTGTCTTAATTTAACAATACCTACACAAACAATTAATTTATTTTATACATAGTTTATATTTTATTAAAGTTCACGCCTATATGTATAATAATAAACGCGTTATACATTTATGATTTAAAAAGCAATATGCTTGTAATTCCATAGTAGATAGCACAACAAGAAATAATAGTGCAAGTAGTATTGGGTAAAATTAATAGAGATGGCTGCTGAGTGTGATGTATATATGTTTGCATAGTGGGTGATTGCTACGTTATGGGTGACAATAAATGGGAGACTAACAAGAATTCACTTGAATAAAGACTCTCACTTTATCCAAACCACCATAACATGCCTTCCCCAAGCTAGCGTTCAGCAAATCAGAGACTGGATAGAAGTCGAATAGAATCACGATGACAGTGAAGTAGACTTACCTACTTAATAATAATTTACTTAAATAAAAAGTCTCACCTAATCCAAACCAGCATATGCCATCTCCCATGCCAGCATCCAGCCAATCAATAAATAATAAATACCATCACGGATGCCTATTTGGCTCCCGAGACCCGTTCAGGGTACCTAGCGAAAGGCACCCGTCCTCATTTCGCCGATGGTATTCGGAGGCAACACCTCACAAGTGATGAGCTTGTTGTGGTGTTTATGATGTAATAGCCTCGTTGTATAAAGCAACGCAGCTAAATTTCCTCTTACGCCCGAGATCTTGTGAAGTACGGACGTGTTTTTGTGTTCGTAAAATAAATATTAACTATTTACTGTAAAATACACCTTAGTTTAAGTGTGATAAAGTTTAATCTCAGTTAACACAATTGTTCGACAGTTACATCGTTTCAATTTCTTATATACCCGCCACGCGAAATTGATCAGTGGCGCTGCGCTAGCTTTCCGAGCTAGAAATGCAACGTATGTTTCCGACACCGACTTATTCATTGCAAATAAAAATTATATATATTTGCAATGAATAAGTCGGTGTCGGAAACAAACGTTGCATTTATAAGCGCAACAGACAAAACGCCAAACTCTGTTACCAATCTTAGCAAAAGGAGAAGTAAGGATAATGACAGCTCAGATTTAACTACTTTTAAGGACGAAATGAAAGATATGATCTCTAGTCTGTTCTTACGCCAAGAACAAGAATTAAAGAAGATCATCGTTTCTCAAAAGGAAATACAACAAACAAACGAAGACAGTAAACAAATTTCTTTGTTAGAATATAAAATAGAAGAATTCAAAATGCAAAGCAAGCGCAAATCCTCCTTTGAAATAATTAATGCGCCAAAAAAAGAAAATGAAAAAACAACACCTGCCTCTCAAAGAAGGTTGGCGGTGATATTTTGAAGACTGACATAAAAGATATATACAATCTCCGCAGCAAGAAGGATGGGAGTCTGAATACAAAAATAGTGGTCGAAACAGCGTCAACAATTCAGAAAACAGAATTCCTAAGGACATGCAAACATTTCAATATAAAACAGAAAAACAAACTATATGCCAAATATCTGGGATTTCATACCTCAGAGGATACCCCCATATTTATTACCGACCACCTGACCCCCAAAGGATCACGGTTATACTTCCTAGCACGCGAACTTGTTAAAGCGAAGGTCTATAAATTTTCTTGGACAAATTTTGGAAAAGTATATCTGCGAAAGGACGAGGACTCTCCTATCATATTGATAAAAAATGAATACCAGGTGCAGCGCCTTATCCAGGATAAGTGACTGTTTTTGGAACCACAAATTGTTACTAATTACCTATATAATATTTACTTATTAATCACTATACTTTTAATAATACCTACTATGTTGCATGTAGCTATTAAACATAATTCTTTGGTAAATACACAACTTAAATACACACTCAATCTCAACACAACTTTACACAAAACCAAATTTATTTACCTAACATTCTATATTTATTACACACTCTTAGTTTACAATCCGGTAGACTTACTTAAGGAAAACAGAATAGCTTATTTGTTTTTTAATAATAACACTTACCCTTACTTTAATACAATAATCTTCCACTCTCATAAAATATACATAAAACATTTTCACAGTCAGCGCTGGTTATTATTTTATTTATTATTATTTATAATAAAATTACTTTTTACTGCATCAATAATAAATTCTTTATTAACATGTTCTACCATACAAACAATCAAGGACTTTGTAAATATTGAGAAAATGAAGTATAATATCTATCATTATGATTTTGTTGCGATATACACCTACTGCACCTACATTGGAGTATTATATTACTGTATATGTTTTATATACTGTACTATATTAAGTTATATCTCAGTCTTGTGTCTAAAACAACAATTATATATTTTATTATTATACATTTTACTTCTACACATATTGTTCTTACTAATATACCTACAAATTAAAGATTTTCAATTGGATGTGTTCAACTATAATTAAAATATAAAATTTAGATTCGCATATTAAAGATACTTACCACTTTTTAAGTATTATAAAAAATATTCATATTCCAAATTGTAATGATATTTTCTTAGTAACTATAGATGTTGTGTCCTTATATACTAATATACCACATGACGAAGGATTGTATGCCCTAAAAGAGTATTTCGATAGCCGCCCAAACCCGCGTCTGCCTTCTTCAAAATTTTTACTAGATTTAGCAGAAATGGTTTTAACCAATAACTATTTTACTTTTGATAATAAATTCTATCACCAAGAGAAAGGCACTGCCATGGGTACGCGCATGGCACCTTCTTATGCAAATTTATATATGGGTTCTCTCGAAACAAAATTTTTAAATAGTCAAATTCTCAAACCTTTAACATGGTTAAGATTCATAGATGATATTTTCATGATTTGGCCTCATAGTTTACAAACTCTTAATACATTCCTTAGTCAACTAAATTCATTTAGCAGTCTAAGATTCACTCATGAAATTTCTAAAACTAACATAACATTTTTAGATGTAGATATTACTTATAATAATCATAATATTTCAACTTCTGTTCATTTTAAAGAAACCAACAAGTTACAGTATCTGCATTACAGTAGTTGCCACCCGTCGCACACAAAACGGTCTATACCACATTCACTTTCTATCCGCGGTAAAAGAATTTGTAATAATTCAACATCTTTGGCTAAATATCAAGGCAAAATCTTCAATGGGTTATGTAGGCGCGATTATCCCCCAAACTTTTTACACAAACACATGAACTAACTTCTAACACTCCAAACGCTATACACACACAACAACAAAATTCCCTTCGGCTTATAATACCATACTTCCACGGGGCACACAAAATTCAAAATTTATTAAAGGATAGCTTCTCTATCCTTAAAAATAATAATATTACACGAAATCTTTTGGAAACGTGCCCTAGTGTAACGTATAAACAAAATCAAAATTTAAAAGCTATTTTGGCAAAAAATAAAAATACACGAAAATACACGGAGCAATAACACATTGTTAGGTACACACAAGTGCAACCAATCTCGTTGCAAAACATGTCCCATAATAAATTCCGATATCAATATACAAACTCATCATAACCCTGTTGTCATCAAAATTCAAAATTTCGCACAATGTACTACTTCTCATTGCGTATATATGCTGGAGTGCAGATTTTGTAACAGTTTTTATGTGGGAGAAACTACGACACCCCTTCGTACTCGCATGAATGGACACAGACATTCAGTAGATTCTCAAATTAATAATATTTTACCTGTGCCCACCCATGCGCGTATACATAACACTACCTTTAACAATTGTTTCACAGTAAGAGTATTAAAGAGTTTTCCTAAAACTATTCGGTCTATTGATTTAAAAACATGGGAAAGCTCTTTTATATGGCAGCTTGGTGCATACTATAGCCCTGGTCTGAATGTAATGCATTAGGTTTTGTCTAACTTGTTTTGTAAATTTATTAATATCGAACCAACAATGGACATAACATGCTGATGATGTTTTCCATGATGGGCTAGGTGGTGATGATATTTTTCTAAAAAATAAATACAAAACTGTATAGTGCATTGCCTTTACCATTGCTAAAAGACATAAAATTACTTCTTCAAAATTTATGACAAAGACCTTCAGTCACTGTCACTGATGACGCCGCTCCATAGAGAGGCGAAATATTTGGCAATAAAATTTTATAGCTTCAATTTATATATTTTACCAAGTAAGAAACACATCTAACACACTTTATTTGTTTCAGATAATTCAACTATAATTATGAAATATATAGATGCGTTCTATATTCTATTGTTTGTATTAAAATATATATAATGTATTTAAATTTGGTATCATATAAATTAGATAATGAATAATATCTTTAATATAAATAATGAATTGGATAATGTCAATGTGGCAAGTGCAGTTCGGTCTCCTGTTGAACAATGCGGCAAAATGATTAAAACCAAAAACAACCTTTAGGTTGTTTTTTATGTGGGATATTATATTTATATAATATCCCAAATTATCAGAAGTATATATCGGAACATTAATGACTTTGAAATTATGACTGACGCTTTGAACATTAACCTTGATATTATTTTATTTACTGAATGTCGTCACAAATTTTATACCAAAAATCATATGAATCAAAATGATGGGGTAGTGCTATATATAAATAACAAACTAAGTAACTACTTGGTTAAGGAAGAAACTCTAACAAATGCCTCCTGTCTATCAATTCGACTTGACTCCAACTTACTCATTTTGGGTATCTGTAGATCTCCTTCAAATAGGATAGCGGATGAATTTGTTGTTTCATTGGACATGTTACTAATGTCATATAAATATATAAATAATATAATTATCATGGGCGATATTAATATACACATACAAAATAATAATACTGGCAATAATTGCCACAACTATTTAAATATGTTGGCTATGCATGGGCTACTCCCTGGTCATACACTTCCTACCAGAGAACTTAATTGTCTGGATCACGTCATGATCAAGTCTAAATTTAAATCTATTGTATTTGTCTTGGACTCCCCTGTCACTGATCATGCCGCAGTACTATTAAATATTAATAAATCTTTTAGTAAATGCCCTGCTACTAAATACAACACCAAACTTAACATACCAAATACAATATCTCAACTATCTAAAATAGACCTATCCTGTTTATTATTACTAACAGACCCTAACGAGATAACAAATGTATTAATACATCAAATTACAAAATCTATTGAGGAAAATACAAGTAAAGTGTATCTTCCCAATAACAAACGTAACTCTAAACCCTGGATCACACCCGGACTTTTAAAATGTATGCGGAACCGGAATCGCTTACACTGTAAATCATAAAAACATCCAGATGATACTATCCTCCGTGTCACCTATTTAAGATACAGAAACTTTTGCAACAATCTTCTTAAAAAAATCAATCATAACTTTGAACGCTCCCAATTACAAAGTTCGTCTAATAATCCTAAATCTTTATGGAGAACAATTAAATCTATCTCGAATATATTCAAATCAAATAATTCATCCTGACATTTACTAAATTTACAATCCTTCCCTGCTGAGTCGGTAAACTACATTAATAATTACTTTTCTAAAATTGGTAAATCTTTAGCCGAAAAAAATCTCTCAAACGCACAAACCAGATCATATCCCTAATTTTACGCAGTCGTTTGTTCATTTCCCCACAGACACTGCAGAAATTAAATTAATTATAAACAGTCTAGACAGCTCACAATCTACTGGATGGGATGGAATTCCAACTCATTTCTGAAACAGGCAAGCGACTTACTTTTACCAACTCTTACACATCTATTCAATCTTTGCTTTTCTACTGGAACTTTCCCTAATGCATTTAAGTGTGCTATTATTGTGCCTGTTCACAAGGGTAGAAACAGAGACGATATCATTAACTATAGACATATCTCACTTCTACCAGTGCTATCCAAAATTTTAGAAAAATTAATTAATATTAGGCTAAAAAACTATCTTACCGTTAACGGTATTCTACATGATCATCAATTTGGGTTTAGGAATGGATACTCAACAGAAGATGCCATTTATTGCTATTAACTAATGAAGTTATTTCTAAATTAGAAAAAAGAAATAAATGTGTAGGTGTCTTTTTAGACCTAATCAAAGCGTTTGATACAGTCTCTGTCTCTTTTGAACAAACTCGAATGGTATGGCGTTCGAGGGAAACCACTGCAGCTGCTCAGTGATTATATTCACAACAGATCTCAAAGCGTGAAAATTGATAATATCATTAGTTGTCCTACAAATATCACTTATGGCGTCCCACAAGGTAGTGTTCTCGGACCTACCTTGTTCCTCTTATTTATAAACGACTTATGTTATCTTACTTTAAATAACTGTAAGATCATATGTTATGCTGATGACACTGTCCTGATTTTTCATGGTCCAACTTGGGACGAAGTGCGATTGAATGCCGAAAGGGGTCTTATTTCGATAAACTAAAGCGCTAAACTTCTCAATTCGTAAACCTGGTCTTCCTGGAGATGACTTTGGAATTGTATACCACACTTGTGACTACTTATCTAATAATAACACATGTAGCTGCAGTCATATTGAGATAACCACATCTATAAAATGTCTAGGCGTTATGATTGATCAACATTTAAATTGGATTCCTCACATAAACTTTGTTACAGAAAGAATCAGGAAATTTATCTGGGTGTTTAAAAATCTTAGGCATGTTACCACACCCAATTTGATCAAATCAATCTACCTATTATTATGCAACTCTGTGATATCTTACTGCATATCAACTTGGGGTGGAGCAGCAAAAACTCATTTAATAGCGGCGGAAAGAGCTCAGCGATCTCTTCTAAAAGTGATGTTCTTTAAACGTTTTAGACATTGCACTTTTGATTTATACAACTCGTCCAAATTACTTACTGTTAGCCAGACTTACATCCTCTTCTCTACTTTAAAAAGACATAAGACTATAGCTTTTGACGCAACTATTATCAATCCAAGAAAAACGGCCTCCTACTTAACTAAGTGATAAAATTGTGGAAAACTAGAACTATTTTCAATCTAGTCAATTTTACTACCGATCTGCTTATATATACAATAAACTTAACGACATATTAAGTATTTATCCCCTACCTTTGCGTAAATGTAAAAAGATTATAAGCGACTGGTTGTTGACATTAGACTACAATGCAACTGAATATTTACTTACCGTTTGATGCAAGCTAGGTGTTATATTTGCTAACATAATCCCACCCACTGACCCACACACTCACATAACCCTATACACACACACACACACATAATCACATTACACACACACACACTTATAATTACATTACAAACACATTCATAATCACACTTATCATACACACTCATACCTACCACATACACGCACCCACTCATTACTAACTACTTTCTTATTATTACAATTTTTATTAATATGTTTACTTATATCTTTTCATACTTAGTAATTACTTTAAAACTTGTATTGATTATTTTGTATAAAGAGCGAGGTACCTGTCAATCAGGTTTTATTAACTTTACTTGGGCCTTTTTACTAAATATGATGTATTGTATTGTTTAACAATAAATAAATATATATATATATATATATATATATATATATATATATATATATATATATATATAATGGCAAATGTACGCATGGAGATGGAATTAAATTATTAAATGGTCAAACTATGAAAGAATTACAATTAAATGAAAAATATAAATATTTAGGAATACCAGAACATGGAAAAATTGATATAATAAAATTGAAAATTTCAGAAGAAAATTGGGTCAATTAATAGAAATAAATAAAAATTATGATTCACTAACTAAAAGAATGAATAACATTAAAGAAAAATTATACAAAACTTATAAGATAACCAGTGTAAACGATTTAAATAATACTATTGAATTATTAAAACAAAAAATAAAAATGTATGCAGGAAGAATTAAAAGATATAATAACATTATTGAAAATAAAAAACAAAATATAATGTTTAAAAATAATGAAAGAAAATTTTATCAAATGACTTTTAATGAAACAATTACAGCTGACAAAATACCAACAAAAGATGAATTACAGAACTTTTGGACAAGTGTATTAAGTAAATGTAGTAATTATAATTCAAAAGCAGTATGGTTACCAAAAATTGAAAGTGAAATTAACATAGTTGAAGAATGTAAATTTGAAGAAATTTCAGAAATAGAATTAAAAAAAGTTATAAGAAACCTTAAAAATTGGAAGTCACCTGGAATAGACAAATTACAAAATTATTATATAAAATATTTAGATAATTCACATCAATGTTTATGTAATGCTTTTAATAATATTTTAAAAAATAAAGCAACAGTTAATGAATGGTTCTATTATGGCCAAGTAACTTTAATTCCAAAGAATAATAATACTGAAGATCCTAAAAATTGGAGACCTATCGCTTGCCTGCCAACAATGTATAAAATACTAACATCAATTTTTTCAAATATTATCTATGACCATTGCTACAAAAACAATATAATGTCTATCTATCAAAGAGGTTGTTTAAAAAATCATAGAGGATGTAAAGACTTATTAATGACCAATAAATTAATTACAGAAGATGCTATCAATACTAAAAGAAACTTAAGCATGATTTGGATTGATTATAAAAAAGCTTATGATACTGTACCACACGATTTTATATTAAGATGTTTAGATATTTACAAAATTCCTAAGTCTATTACTAAATTTATTTCGGATGCTATGAAAAAATGGATAGTTGTAATGACAGCGAATGGTATCGACAAAAATGTAAAAACTGATAGAATACATATACGTAATGGTATTTTCCAGGGAGACACATTATCGCCTCTTTTATTTTGCTTGGCAATAAACCCACTATCAATTTTATTAGAACAATATTCAAAAAAAGGGTATACACTAAGGAACAAAACAACTTACAATCATTTAATATACATGGATGACATAAAACTGTTTGCAAAAAATGAAAAAGGATTAAATATTTTACTAAATTCTACTGAGATATTTACCAGAGACATAAAAATGGAATTTGGTATTGATAAATGTAACATTTTACAAATAAAAAATGGCAAATGTACGCATGGAGATGGAATTAAATTATTAAATGGTCAAACTATGAAAGAATTACAATTAAATGAAAAATATAAATATTTAGGAATACCAGAACATGGAAAAATTGATTACAATAATGTTAAATGTAATTTAAAAACAGAATATTTACATAGAATAAAAAAAATATGCAAAACTAAATTAAATTCAAGAAATATAATAAAAGCAATTAATACTTATGCAGTGCCCGTAATTTTATATTCGTTTGGAGTCATTAATTACACCACAAAAAATTTACAAGACCTTGATATTAAAACTAGAAAATTTTTAACTATATACAAAATTCACCAAAAAAATGCTGACAGTACTAGAATATATTTAAATTTGGAAGATGGTGGGCGCGGATTATTAAACTTGGAATTGTTATACAAAAGGACTATAATACTATATAATAATTATTTAGAGAGTTCTGATGATAAGATCATAAAAACCATTTATTTTTATGAAAATATAAAAGAAAAATATAGTATTATAAAAGAAAGCGAAATTTATACAGATGAGTTTAAATTAAACAAAAATAATATTAATGAAAATTTAATAAAAGTGGCAGAAAATGAATATTTAAATCATAATTGGAGACAAAAATCCATAAGAGGACAATTTGCAAGAAAAGTTATAGACAATAGTTATATACATAAAATTAATTCATTTTCTTGGATTAAAACTCAACATATACCACCTTTATTGGAGCTAAGCATATTCGCAATACAAGACCAATCTGTCATAACTAACCAAATAGAAAGAGACATTTTTAAAAAAGACATAGATGGCAAATGTAGATTATGCAAAGAAAAGGATGAAACCATTCAACATATAACATCAGGATGCGTTGTTTTGGCTCATAACTTATATATTCACAGACATAATAATTTGGTCAAATATATTTATTGGAATTTATTAAAGAAACATAAATTTAATTACAACTCAAAATGGTGGACAACAGAATTAATTAGTGTAGTAGAAAATAACGAAGCAAAAATTTTATGGGAAGTAACTATGCAAACAGACAGAAATATCCCACACAATAGACCAGATATAGTTTACACCAATAAAAACACAAATGAAATTTATTTAATAGATATTTCGGTACCGTCTGATTATAATGTATTGAATAAAGAAATTGAAAAATGCATGAAGTATGAACCTTTGAAGAATGAAATGAAAAGATTATATGATTGTAATGTTACAGTAATCCCCATAATTGTTGGCTGTACAGGAATAATTTCGAAAACATTATCAAAATTTTGTGAAAAATTATCATCAGAAATTAGAATTGATATAATGCAAAAACAAGCAGCAATAAATACCTCCAAAATAGTATCTAAATTCTTGTCGAATAATGTAAATACAACTGCAATTAGAATTATTGAAGAATAAAGGAAGAAATTGCTCTAAAATATAACTATACAAGAAAATAAATATTTATCGTCGTTTTCCATCGGGTGAATGGACCGATGATAATTATAATTCCAGCATCATTATAAGCTGTGAGAGACTTTAGCTCTCGAAAAATTATATATATATATATATATATTTTATAAAGCGGTCACCCATCCCAAGCCGGCCTTGTTGTCATCTGCTTAATCTTGTTATCAGTTGCACAGTGACTTAACCACTAGACTGGGGCCGCCTTTTAAGCAGCCAATCAGAGACTGGATACAGGTCGAATAGAAACATGGTGACAGTAAAGGAGACTTAGGTAGGGCCCTTATATGGGTAGAGAGAGTACCATAAGAATTCACTTGAATAAAGAGTCTCACCTGATCCAAACCAGCATATGCCGTTCCCCATGTCAGCATCCAGCCAATCAGAGACTGGATACAAGTCGAATAGAACCACGGTGACAGTGAAGGAGACTGACAGTCCCCAAGCGTAGAGAGAGTACCATAAGAATCTACGCCTTTCAGCTCGTTTCTTATGAAACGGTTGCAAGGTTCGCATGTTCCTGGGGAACAAATAGAAAAATACTTATATAAAATATTATTAAAACTCTGTTAATAACATAAATGGATTCCTCCATACAGATGCAAAAACCATCAAGTGACTATGTTTGAGTCATGTTTCTTTTTTAGTCTGTGAGATTACTAGTTTTAGGAGACTTTTGTAATCATTTATTGTAAAGGTGGTAGTCTCCGTTCAGAGTTCGATATAGTCTACGTTGACGATAAAGCAGCGAATGGACTGTTAAATGCAAATTCGTCTCTATCGCCGCTCATTTCGTAACCGCGTAATCAAAGTGGTAAAAAAGATTATTATATTGATCGGTCCTAGATTTCATAGATTTTTTACGTCTACTTAACATCAGGTAGGTAACATGGCCACATGCCGTAATCAATTTAAAAAAAAACTGTTCATACAGCACTATTGATCCTGAAAATTACTCGTAAGACGCCAGATGCCTGATGTTAACGAAATCTCGAATCAATTTATATAGAAAAAGTAAACCTAAGATTATTTATTATTTACTATTTTAAATATCAACAACAACCGATAATATAATTGAAATATTAAGACAATAACAAAAATATATATTTAAATACACACATATATATTTTTAAGATAAAGTTCTTTGAATTGAAAATAAACTTGTATCAACAAATCACACATGTATGTAATGATTATCATATTTATGATTCTGTGAACAGAATTTGTATTCACATGTATTTGAGAATAACAGTGGGTATTGTAGAGCAGCAGTTCTCAAACTTAGCGAAAAGTATTATGAATGTGAAAACACACACATAGATGCAAAAACCGTCAAGTGACTTAGACTTGTGTCGATTTTAGTCTGGGGCTTTTCAGGATACTACTGCACCAATTATATTTCGTGTGTAATAGTCTCCGTTCAGGGTGTGGTTACGAAGCGGCAGTTGAGTTGACGATAAATCACCTAGTCTTTGACGCTGCCCATTTATAACAGCATCAATAGTGGGAGCCATCAATGATATTAAACAACAATATATTGATGTTTTTTTTGTAAGCAGACCTAGAAAGTAAATAAATGGGTAATTAACTTTGTAGCTCTGCTTACCATCGGGTAGATGTAAGGTTACATGCAGTGCTCCTATAAAAATATAAAAAAAACATGTTATATTTAGTATGTACCTATTACTTTTTCTTTGAGTATATTAAAAATCTTTTTTTTAGTTAATATTTTTTTTTTTAAATTCACAACCTGGGTCCGCTTAACTTTTTCAGAGCGAAAAAAGTTTGAGAATCTCTGTTGTAGAATATAAACAACATCTACATATAAACGGTATACATCAAAGTATATAGGTAAAGGGCATCAAAATTCGTATATTTTTTCATTTACAATAATGGTTTATACAGTTAGAAAACTTCAATCGATTCAATTCAATTCAATTTTTATCTTGGCTTTCTGTCAAAATTTATGCTACACAACTCTTGTAGCTAAAATCCAGCGTGGAGAAATGTATAGCCATACTCCACGTAAACATGGGCTTATGTAGACTGATGCCCATGGGCAAGAAAGAACAAACACACAAAACTAAGCTTCTTTTAAAAATCAAATTAAAACAATTCTTAATTAAGCAGATGAATGACATTTAAAATAGGATTAGATAGGTATAAGTATAATTATGTATTTATACTCCTAGAAAAATAAATTTAATCATATTGCGTAGGTATTTAGTCGGCTTTAATAAAAAGGTCGGGTTACAATAGCTTAATTTAATTATTATTTAAAATTGATATGACTCCCAGAAGAGTTGTTGAAGCGCAAATATTCAAATGAATATTAATAGTTATGAGCCATAACTTTAACTAGGGGTTGATATTAATTAAAGTAGGTAGTCAAATTAAGTTGAGTGAAGGGGTCAATCTCTATAATAATATATTCTTACCTCAGATCAGCAAAGTATTTTACTGATTTGAGATTCTTACTTAAAGGGTGTAACTTTGTGTATCCTACTAAATAAAATATAGTCGCGAGTGACAAGGTACGTATATACAGGTGAATTTTTCAAGTGGGCCTTTAAAGCCAAATCGTAAACTACAAGGAATAGCGAAAAATGCTCAAAGGAGTCTCGGGGCCGCATTAAAACTAAAACTGCATCAGTAGAATTAAAAAAATTAAAATCTCCTAGCCGGAAATCGAACCGGTTGATTTTGATTAAAAAATCTCATCCCTTACCTATTTATTGCACCAGCTGATAGTGTAGCTTATAAGGATCGAAAATTCTACATAAAATACTTATCTAACGATTTTATTTAAAAAAAATGATTGCGCAAACATTTATTGCATTCTAAACAATAAATCCAAAGGCATACAAGCTGACGTTATCTTTTTAAAGATCACCTTTACAGTATACAGAGTGAATTTAAAAGGTTGTACTTTTAGCTAATATAAAGCTCTACTTAACAAATTAAACAAACAAAAGTGGAATGCTCTACCTTCTTGCATGTTTGAAGGACTCAAGATTGTAAGAAGGAATTTTTATATCTTGAGTCCTTCAAACGAAGCGTGTAGGTATACGCATCTTAAGCCAGCATAATATATATCAACGGTTACACGTAGCTCGTAATTGTGGGTTGCATTTGTTCTTGGACCTTAATACTGCTTTCCATCAATGGTGCCGAGCTCTCATAAAGGAAAAAAACAACCTTTCAATTCAAAGACACCATATATAACCTAAGCAAATATTAATCTATAAGGCTTACTATAATGTAAAAGACTATTTTAACAATAAAGACGTTTTTAACTGTCCTGATATGCAATTGAGGTCTCGCAACTAGTTAACAAATTGCTTATTACATATGTAGAATGTAACCCTAGTTTAGTGTATATTGATACTGTAATAATTTAATATTACATAATTTATTTTCATTACATTATGTAAATTTTGTCTTTGGATAAGGTAATCATTGATGATTACTTACCTATTTATACTTTATTTATACTACAGTATACTGTGTAGTTCTGTACATTGGTACAATAACAAATAATCTGACATAGGGTGTTTTACGCATGCTGATCAGTGCGGTGAATATTGAGTATGCTACCATATATATATATATATATATATGCTATATAGCATAAGTTAATCAATAGCTTTTTAGTTTGTGTGAAGCACTATAGTTTTTTACTTGCTGGTTTCTTTTTCTCCGGGGGGTCTCTGAGGGGATCGACTTTACAGTTAATGTTTACGCCCTTAAAAATACCGATCCTTATACCTTACTCTCTATATGTGGTTACTTACCTTTTATTTCCAATAAACATTTAAGGCGTGGGTATGGTCGGTGAAGTTGGCCGCCTTGGTGGCTCTCTTGTATGGCAGATAATGATTGGGCGGTCAATGGAATCAGCTAACCACCTAGTCTTACACTAGTTGTTTATGTAGAGTGTGTTCGGTGCGGTAGTATTTTTCATATTAAGATTTCCATTCGCGTTTAAGTTCAAAATCTGATATCGAGGTATAATAAATATTTGCCGTTCTTTTGTTAATGAATTGCTGCCTAACCAAACGCACTCGAAGACCTCATTGTTAAACTTTTTTTTTTACTGTTTATAAATATCTGAAATAAATGATTTTAACTTTGACTTTGAAGCTATTGCCGACTGTAGGTAGGTACTTTCGATAATTTTTTTTTTAGTTCTTATTATATTTGCGAAATAATCGCTTGGACACATTGTTTGAATAGTTATAAACTTACTATTAGTTATTAGTCTAAAAATACTTTTGACTCAAACTTAGAAAATTTCATGCGGCCTTGTTTACTGAAATCATCTCAATCATAAAGACTGTTAAGGCGCTACCTGTTTAGGATTATTTAGTTATTATTGTATCTCTACATACAAAGGAAATGAAATGAAAATTAAAGGAATACCAATAGAAAAAGAAAAGAATGTTTTTTTTCGAATTCGGAGATTTTTTTGTATTAGCCACTAAGTAATTATCACCAATAGAAATTTACTTATTGGCTAATACAAAAAAAATCTCCGAATACTCATAGGTAAATACTAAAAGACCTTTTGAGAAGTTTTGTCTTTTTTTAACAACAAAAATGAATATGATGAATAAGGCCGTTAATTATTAGGTTTACAATAAAAATCAAGTAAACCATAGACAACATTTCTGAATAGGATATTATTCTATAGAATACGTAACTGGTTACGATTCTCAGTTACGAATTGCTACATAAATATCATAAAGGTAAGCCTGAGAGGTAGTCCAGGAGTTACAGCACCACCCAGTGGACATTTAATTCGTCTTCAAAAGAACACTCGGTTTATAATACTGGGGGATTCTTGCATTATTGTAGTTACGGTTAAAAAGACTATTTTTATACATATATCCTTATTATAGGTACCTATGACAACTTTTAATAATTTTAAAAAATCCGCAAATTAATCGTACTGTGCGGTAAACAGTAAAAACGCCCGTAGACCCGCATCCATAAACGACACGAGAGATAACCTTAAATGTCAATATTTTTAGGAGAATATAAATAAATAAACAAAAAACCACACGTAAAGCGGTCAATTATTTTTAAGTGATTCGTGTACAAACACCCGGACAGACAGGCATACACGAAATCCAAAATCGTTAAATTATTGGTCTATTAACGCAATGTCCTGGTGCAGATTTTTATAAATAATAAAATAATTGTATTATGTACCTAATATCTTCACTTATGATTATTTAATGTCATATAGCAAATATTTATCTTATTAATTACTAACAGCGCCTTAACTACCAATAATATATCACACCACTGATCGTAAACGAAGTCTTGTACTAACAAACATTAAACAAGTTTAACAATGTTTCTAACTAATAAGAAAATCTCGCACTAAAAATATATTAGAAGGAAAATTAAGCCATAAATCGGGGATACAAAGCCAGACTTATTACCTATCACAGAACCTAACAAGGTCGCTTTAGGTAACTAGCCAAATTATATAAATGTTGTCACATCGTTATTTGAGCTAGGGTGTGGCAAATTGGCTATTCTGTACCCAATATACGAGTGTGAGCGGAAAACAATATTGCTACGCTAATGTGCTAAAAGCTTTAAGCGATAATGAAATAGGCGACGAAACTCTAATATAAACTCATTAGCTATGTGCTACATAATTAGACACATATTTACACTTAGTACCTAATTAATTTTATTAGGTAGGTATCTTATATAGAAGAATCTCAGTATTTTCTTATTTTTAGGTTTTTAATATCCATACTAATATTATAAATTAAAAGTAACTCTGTTAGTTTGTTTGTGTTTTACGCTGAGCCAATTTAGTTAAAATTTGGTAAAGAGATAGTTTGGGAGCCTGTAAACGACATAGGGTATATAACTTTTTGGCATAGATATAAGGAGTGCAGATATAGGGCGTTTGTGTTTTAAGAACGTCTTGGGATTTTTAGCTTTACCATAAGTTTTTGCAAATCATTTTTACTATAGTCGCTATTAACTATAGATAGGATTCTACCAATAAGAAAGGTCTATTTGAAAAATAAAGCGATCCTATTGGTTGATCCCTATCTATAGTTTCTAGCGACTACAGTAGAAAACTGTTTGCAAAAACTTGTCGTAAACTATCATATAGAGAAATGTGTCATAATATGATGAAGCAAAGTTATATAAAAAGACATAAAACTGCATTTAAATATTTTTTTAATATAAGTATATTAATTGTAATATATTAAGTATTTACTTTTTTGAGGATTTTATTTTGTCTTTTTGTAAAATGTACATAAATGTAAAATTTACACAATAATTATAAAGGTTATCTTATTTTTATCCTTTTTCAGCAATGATATCTTTATCGTGCGCATTTTATATGTTCGTTCGTTCATAACACTAAAATTGATTTACAGTGTGGCCACTTTCTGGAAAATAGAAAGAAACCGGGAAATGTCAAGGAAAACGCTGGCAAGTCAGGGAAAATAATTAAAGTAGAAAACTGGCAATTACAAACGCCAAGCTAAGCAATAAATATTCCAAAAATAAAGCTAAATATAATAAATTTTGATTTTCCAATATTTTTTTCCTCAAAAACCATTTTTTATCTAAATATTTTTAAAAAAACGTAATTCTAAATTTTTGGGAAAAAGAAAATTCCTTTTCGAAGCCCATTAAAGTCAAGGAAAAGTCTTTATAAAGTGACTGAAAATTCTGGAAAACTCAGGGAAATTCGTATCTGTAAAAAAGTGGCCACTCTAAATTAATTTCAAGAATAAAGAGATACAATTAATATGCCAGAACAAACACTAACACACCGAGCTGGGCCAATATGAAAGTTACCTAACTCATATTTACTCACTTTAAGTTTGCACAGTTTAAAAGTAAGGTTAGGAATGACCTCACAAAACCTTATTTATTCTATCCTCGTTAAAGATAAAGTCATATATTTAGCAAGACGTGTGAAATCAAACAAAGCATTAATAATAATAATGAAGCATTCCTAGACCAATATAGATACTAGATAGAGACACTATATATATTTTTTAAGTCTTCTTCTAAAACAAATGATAACGATTTATCATGCATTATGAACTTCTAACAATTAAAACAGACATCTATTACCTAACTGAAGTTAAATTGATGAAATGTATTGTATTTATTTATTTACATTAAAATTAGTTAGTATGTTGTATGTATGTTAGTATAAGTTATATATAATTAGAATAAGTTAAAAATAGCATCCTTGAGACAAAAACTATTTTTCAGTAATATCAACTGTTACTCTGCACTTTAAGATATAATACAGTAAAATAGCAAATCTTTTCAACGTAACTATTTTAAATAACGTTATTTTAAGAGTTGAGAAAATATATTTATGATATAATATGTTTAACTTTGGTAGATAAATTTGTGCAAGTTATCTTATCACATAAAATCTAAAAAGATTTTATCATTACAAATAAGTATCTGTAGCTACTGTACAGCGAAATCATTTTACTGTAATTTAATTTAAAACAATCAAATTTTGATTATAAAACTTCTTTTATTATCCCGTGGCCACATTAAGCTGTTAAGAGTAGGTGTGAAAATCCTTTATATTCCCGAAATTTCGATTGATAATGTTCTGATGAGCAATAAACATTATTGTCTATAACCAGACAGAGAACATATCTAGATTTTAAAAAATAACTACGAAAATTGGATAAGCCCTTATTATATAAAATTGGATTAGCTCTCAACGCTCGTACACGAACTTTCAGACAAAGAGACATTGCATTTTACGTGTATTATAGTTTTGCAAGTTTGGTTAGTTTCCATCAACTCCTCTCTGTCTATCTATGCATAAGATATAAAGTGTTCGACAATATGTTTACACCTTTACCTAAATACATTACTCATACTCACACACATCTCATAACACAGACCTAAATCGGTAGATAGGATCTAGGATCGTGTCAACTAGAAATACCTATTAGAAGGACATACGGTATTGTGTGGGAATCAAAACGTAATTAATATTACTTCGCTCGACCGAAAAAAATAGCAAGACAGTGCTTTTTAACCTATTTTTTAAATTTTATAAATCTTAGACCACTAAAAATAAGAATATAATATTTATATAGTGAAATATTATGCCGATTTTTTTTTTATTCAGCCCGGAATTTGTAATTATTTCGTATTAGCAGTTAACAGTTAAAAAAATAATGTAAACTGTCAGAACTCTACGCGGTGTCGCAGAAATGAACGCGGCTTAGTATGTAATGATAGGTGAATCAAATCTAATCGGTAAAACGCGGCAGATTTCCGCCCAAGAACATTGTGACAATAGTAGCAATAGAACAAAAAAAACACATCGCCCTTCTAGTGTAATCGTCTTCTGTGTTTCTTCATACCTCTAGTCCTTGGAACATCCACGCCATAAGAACTTTAACCAGAAATACTCTCATTATATCTTCCTAAATTTTAAAACTATTTTATAACACAACAAGTACCTAATTTTATAAATATTTATGTAATAGGTTTTCCTACGCTGTTCTCGTGAAAATTACTTCATAGCTGAATGTCTAATTGGGCTCGCGATGATTATTTTATAATAATATTTGTGTGAGGACATGGATGATGATGTAGTTAGTATTCATGTTTCAGCATTTATCAAGGAGATAAATTGGGAGGCGTCGTTGGGCCTTAAATCGCATTTCTAGTCGTAAGAACAGAAGATGGCCGAACTTAAAAAAATGTGAGAACGCAAAATATTATAAGCACTGAGCGTTTGATTGGTTGATGTGACAACAGAATATGGCAGTAACAAACATGTTTGACATTTCGTTTTATACGCCATTCAAAGCATTAAGGCTGTTCTATATATTTTTATTAGTTTCATGGAAATTACATATACGTAGGTTAATTTACAAAAATTATCGTCTGATGAAATATGGAACACTTTAAAACTACTAGTAGCTGTACTACTAGGTACCTACTTATTAGCACTAGTATTTTAATAGTAAAAGGAGGGGCAGGTCAAACATTATATATTTTGCTTTTATAATGTTTATATTATAATTTGTATGATACAATGACAGAACTTAATTATAATAGTATTAAATTAAATTAAAAATATCGCTTAGGTCCCTACTTATTTCCAACAATCGATCTTTTAAGTTGTAGAAGTAGTAATTGTTAAAAATGGTCGTTAGTTGATGTAACATTATGACAATATATTTTTATAGTTATCTCAAACAATTAAGATATAGTGTTACGAATTTATATATCCTAATAGTTAGAGATTACCCTTTACCATCTAGTTGTATGTAAAGTAACATTATCTGGACCCTCTCTTTTCTTCGTATTATTATTATATGTATAAACAAGTGGTTTTAGAAATAAACTAATGACATTTTCTAAGCTATAAAATGAATGATGCAAATATACACACAGATAAAAACAATGTCTTCGATTAAGACACAATAAGTTAAATTTAAAAAATGCATCAAATATGAATTAGGCTTAGGTATTGAAACTAATATTTTCATATATTTGTTACAAGTGTCAAGGCAAGTAAAACTTGATAGCGAGAATCCGGCTTCCGTCGATAATGGTACTTTCGTGTTCAAAAGAAATAATTATTCATTTTTAATAAATATTAGATTAGTCACTCACCCGAAGGTCCACCAGATATCGAAGCACATCACATTTAGCCAAAAGAATGCTGCGATGAATCCAAAGTATATTCCGTAACCTGCACAAATTTCAAAGAATATCATTATCACCCGATACTGACGTCACACTGCTTCAGAAACCCTGAAAATCTCGTCGGAATGTAGAAATTTCTGGGAATATTAGTAATTTTTCTAAAGAAGTAGCAAAGTAGTTTCTATTAACTTGTGTTTTAGTAGGAATTTAATATAAATAAAATTTGGTTTAATTATACACAAATTAATAGTTTTCATTTATTTACAGCGAACAGGGAAAAAAAATGGAATTCAATGTAATATGTTAGGGACGTACCATTAATGTACGCAGATCTTAGGCCTCAGTTCTAAAAATCTAAATAATGTTTGTTACTCTAGACTAAAATCCTCGTTAGTGTACCTACCCAATACAGGTTTATCCTAACATAAACCCGTCGTCTTATTATGTTTTATATTTTTACACGAGCTAAGCAGAGACCAATTGTTAGATAAGAGTCCCTTAGCTCCGGCAATCTCATACAGAACTGGAGATATATAACATCAATCACAAGAATCACCATAAAGTGAAAAGTCAAAAGGTGACATTATGCAGAAAGTTAACCGCAATGCACCTACGCTAAAGCAGATGGAACTCCGTAAGTTGAAGCTACTTATTTCCTGATACCTAAGCCAGAATATTTTATAAGTCATATTAAAGAAAACAACATTAGCTTACCAAAAAGTGTACACATAGTGACATCGGGAACATATCCGTACTGTACACGAGCCAAGCAGATGGAAGCCATCAGGAGTACGGTAACATGGCAGATGAGGGTCCGACCGTGAAGGTTTCTTAGCTCTGGTAGCCACAGGTAAACAAACAGCGTCAGGGCCAGGAATACGCATGATATTGTTACGGTCTACAAATTATTCATTAGAATTAAACAAAAGATTTATGGAACCACAAGTAGATCAGTAGGCCTAGTGTGAGTTTTTTTAAAACGTTTACTTTCGCGTTAACTATACTACCGCGTTAACATTTTGACCAATCACACGAACGCATTTCTAGTTCTCAAAATTTCCGCTTGGAGCGCTGAACCATTTCCCATACAAATTTTAGTTAACGCAAACGCAAAGTAATAGTTAGAAAACTCACACTAGGGGTACAGGGCATGACGCCACCCACGTGACAGCATGTTGCCAGAAATTTTATTTTGCCTTAAATTGAAAGTAAAAATTAGGGTTTGGTAGTCTAGGGTTGAAACAATTGAAATCCGAAAATTGTTTTCCGCGGGTTTATACGAAACTTTGAAAAAATTGTGTTGTTTTTTATATGATATGACTATAGTATGTTAGTTGATATTATTTTACGCTAATTTCTGATCGATTTGAAAAGGTTCTAAAATCATAATATTTTTTTAGGCAAACCCTTTTATGTCTAGACTAAAAGGTTTTTGAGAAAAAAAATAAACAAAGTCGGAAGCTTCCGCGGGCGAGTTATAGCACATGTTTTTGCGGCTGAGGTTACGTGATAAATAAGCAAACACATTTTAGTCCACAGAATAGATAATAATATATACTTTCTAACAGGTGCTATCTATTAAAATATTCTTTAAGAAAATACTCAGGTTAAAATCATTGTTTCCACGATTTAATATGAATGAATGTTATGTGTAATAAATAATAAATAAATCATCTCTTTTCTCAAATTTCCATTATAATGAAACAAATACTGTGTAGTACAAGAGCACAATATGAATTGCATATTGCAAGATGATTCAAGTCTACGTCATGCCTAATGCGGTACGTAGAAATGTTTATGTTATTAAACAATATTCATGCTAAACAATATCTCTTAAAATTACACATGAAAATCACAAGAATGTGTTTTTTTTTTGTTATGGGTTTAGTTTTATGTTTACACTGAGTGTGAAAAGTTTTACTTTATAATAATGAATGCATAAATTGGATATTTGAGATAATTCTCACGCTGTTGGCGATATTACTAAGTCAGGCTGGCCCTTCGTTTTGGACAGTTGTACTCCCGATTTTATATTTTTTTTTTATTTCTTTTTAAACAAATAATCAAAATCAATTGCAGTTCAATGAGGCATTGGTGCCTTATCGTGTTATTTTACGAGTAATGGAAAGGACTTCAAATCAATTTAGAAACTTAACTATAGTATAATTCATAATAGACAAGTACCTACCTACTTGGATTAAAGAAGGCAAAAATATTTTTATAATCTTAAGCAAAAAAAACACAGATCTAGACCACAAATTAAAATAATCCTCTAATAGATTACCACTCACCACAAAAGACAAAGTAAAGTTTTTAGAAGATACCGGAGGCTCGAAGCATACAAGTGTTTCAACGGAAGCCCTTCCACCCCAGGTCGTGTTATCAAACACTTCCACGCAGAAGTCTCGTGTGAACCCGCTGGCACTGACCGACGTAATCAGACGACCATCAGAAGTCAGGTGATGTGGTTCATCTGTTTTCTTCATTAAATATTTTCCATGCTGGCATCGAAGACCAGAACGGAGGCCAATGATTTCTGCAAGATGGGATTTTAAATATTATAATGGAACACCTACGCATATTTGTTTGACCAGGACCTACTTGCATAAATTAACATGCGGTGAACGTTTGGTTCGACTGCTGATTGAAAATATTGAATTGTAAGGAAAAGTATCGTCTTTAATACATGATATCCATGGATACTCGTATCCAAATTACTTTTATTTATTTCATTTGAATCTTTACAGATATCTATGAGGAGTCAAAAAAAAGTTGTTAACACTGAGGTCTTAGAGGGTTTCGTTAGGTTGCTATTCATGACTAAAATAACATCGAAGAAATACATTCCATTTGTTCGATGTTATGTTGGTGATGAATTTGATGAACAAATATTATCAAACACTATACCTATTACCAATTAGTATAAGACTTGGTTAGCAATATCTATTGATCTGCCAATCCTAATATTAGAAAATACTAATAAATAAAAAAATATCAAAAGTTGGTGTTGAGGTCTTATAATAAATTTTACTATCTATATAAGATATGTACCATTAGGATATTACAGTATTGTTTATATCGGACAATAAAATCGGCTAAATGGCCAATATATATGTAGTAAATAAAATATTTAGAGCAAACAAACTGGAGAAAGTTTAGGTAAGCTGATGTCAACACTATAGAAAACCGATTACATAAAACTATTTTCTTTATTGTTCGATCCATAAACTCGATTTAGAGTTATATTATATATTCGGGGATAAGATAATAAAATAGATTTTACAACCATTTATTAATAATTTAGATAGGTTTTAAAATATTAAACTACTTATAAGTACACAAACTGAATTGAATCATTTTGAAACATATTTTTGGATCATATACATAAATGTCAAATCCAATAAAAAACCACAACTGGCCAGTAAATATGCTGTATCAATAGCATAACTTGTAGCTAGTCACAAGTTCAAGTACAGACAGTGATTTGGTGGAATTTTTAATTTATAGATAAGCATTTATACCTATACAAATTTTATGTATTTCACTCGCTGACTAACTTCTATTTCCGGCTTCCGAAAAATACTTCTTAGAATGCTTTTTTAATTTTAAATAATCATAATAATCGGATAAAAATATCTCTTACATACATACATACATAGATTAAATTAATGTTATCAATATTTTAGTTCGCCTGATTCAAATACAACAGATATCTAAAGAGAGTTTTTTTTTAGACTGATACGCCAACGATAAAAACCAAGCCTCTGATTGATTTGCAGAAATAATAATATAGGCATCATAAGTATACATGATGACTTTGAATGGATGTGCAAAAAAAAAATTGCCTTCCCCTTACAAATTGGTAATTTTAACATTACTAGTTTGTATGGAGAAGGCATTTTTTTTTTTCATTTGCGACCCATGGTTCCATAGGACAAGTTGTTCGATTTGTTGTTCGTAGCCGCTAGCATGAGTTTACACCGAACAAGTGTCTTGCTCGTCGCGATGTTTTAAATAGACTCAATAACCCATCTATAAACAGTTTCACAAGTTGGTATAGTAAAACTGGGACCGACAGCTTAATGTGAGAGCACGTGAGACACTATAGTGGTGTTGTCAAACAAATGTACATTTTTTTTTATTAAAAACACATTGGTACTCACCAGGGACCGAATACGCCAACGATAAAAACCAAGCCTCCGATTGATTTGCAGAAATAATAATATAGGCATCATAAGTATACATGATTACTTTGAATGGATGTGCAAAAAAAAAATTGCCTTCCCCTTACAAATTGGTAATTTTAACATTACTAGTTTATATGGAGAAGGCATTTTTTTTTTTCATTTGCGACCCATGGTTCCATAGGACAAGTTGTTCGATTTGTTGTTCGTAGCCGCTAGCATGAGTTTACACCGAACAAGTGTCTTGCTCGTCGCGATGTTTTAAATAGACTCAATAACCCATCTATAAACAGTTTCACAAGTTGGTATAGTGAAACTGGGACCGACAGCTTAATGTGAGAGCACGTGAGACACTATAGTGGTGTTGTCAAACAAATGTACATTTTTTTTATTAAAAACACATTGGTACTCACCAGGGACCGAAGTGTTTTTTTTTTAAGTCCAAGGTCTAACCAAGTTGGCCACCATGTATATTACATATATTATAAGTTTATATATTTAGTTAATAACAATTAATTTTCAATATATTTGTGTAATTTTCTTTATGACAACACGCAAAAGTGTAAAAATTACTATTGCCAATCGTTACGGGCCGGAATGTGCAAATAAAGAAGAATCGTCCCCTGACCACAATCAATGCAACTTGGTCGAAAGTCGGGATATCGCGTTTAGACCCTTAATATTTACATATACAAGGTAACTTTGAAAGAATGTTCTTTGGGCTAATATGAGGTTCTGCTGATCAAAAAAATGCCTTCATCATACATTAAATTACTAGGTTGTATGAAGAAGGCATTTTTTTTTCATTTGCTACACATGATTTTATGGGAAAAGTTGCTCGATTTAATTAGCAGAACCTCATATTAGCCCAAAATACATCCTTTCAAAGTTACCCTGTATATTAATTTATAATGACAATACGCGAAAGTTAAAAATTAACATGCGCAAGTATGTACTTACTTATAGGTACGTATTTACACTAAATATATATATTATTTATATTAAATATAGGTTTAGAATTAATTAACGTTATGAAGCCGCGCGTGACGTGGTTGGGATTTAGCGAATTACTCACTTATCTTCTAATTATGAACGAAGTTATTTTTAGATTTCGTTCAAATAGTGATAAAACTTTTAGTTTTGTAATTATTGTACTTTTAAATAATGAAACACGTATCTTTTTCTATTACAAAAATGTTTAACATATAATTAATTTGATGAAAGTACAAAAAAGCTCTCCAAATTACTTCAACTTTGCACGATTGAGACCACGCCACTTGCCTGATACGATGATAAAGGCATTTTTTTTAACCATAAAGGCGCAATATTTATTTTTGGGCTACTTTTTAAGGAATACCTATCATTTATATTTGTATAATGTCTTCGGAAGTAATATAGAATGCATAAAACAAATCTCAGTATATCGATAGTTGGGTACCTAAAACGAAAGTTAAAAATATAAATTTTACTTTACCTTTAAAATCAATTTCGTTTTTTAATTGCTCAACAAAATCAGTCAATCCCAAAAAGTGTTTGTCGTTATTAGGTACACAAGTACTGACAGTACTGTTAGGTTGACGAATCTGGTAATGTTGGCCAGCTGGACAACACTTTTGTAAGCATGTAGCACCAAACTCAGAGCAATTTTTAGTACAAACATGTGCAATAATTTTGTCGCTACCGAAAAGATAATCTATACACCAATCACCACGACTGATTGTCCATTCGTCTTCTTCATATTTTATATTTAAATAACTTTCACTTAGGGAAAATGAATATAATTCGTCAGTAAGTTCAACTGTATATTGGTCAGGTCTACAAATCCTATTATCAACTTCATACACATATTCGTCTTTATCCAATACCCTTTGTAATAAAAGTTCTTTAGTATTGGATTCGGAAGCTTTTCTACATGAGTGACCATCTTTATCGTAACTTTTACCGTTAGGGCAACATTTGTTTAAGTTTTGAACATGACTTTGTGAATCTACGAAACTATTAGAAGTTTCACAAGAAAGCGTAACTGTTCCCGCCACTACATGCTTTTGAACTCCATTGTAAACTTCAGCAACTATCATGTCTATGCAATGATCTTCAACTGACGTTGAAATAACTGACCTAATTTCAATTAAATTTGTTCTGTTACATGTTTCTGGAAATCCATGTACTGTGTTGTAATATCCTCCAAAAATAAGAGTCAATCCGTCACCGAAATTATAACTATCAATACACATATATGTTGAAATTAAATCTGAGGACACTAACTTTAATAAACTCTCGTTTTGTTGGCAACACTTTCTGATTAACACTGCGTATGATTGCACCGTTATCAATATAATTATTAAAAATAATTTATGCATAGCTGCAATCTCTGCTGTTCACTAATTTAAATTATTATCATATAAAAATAAACATTATTATTTAAAAATAATATTATACACGCACAAGTAACTGCTCGACTATAACACTAAGTTCTACATTTATTGGTGATAGTGATAACAAAATATCCCGAATACCAAGAAACGACCCAATTCTATCGATACCAAAGTTAAAGAATCAAAAAGATAATATTGACTTAGTCATATACGAGTATACATACACATATGATAGATAAGAGGTTTCTGATTAAGAATTACTCTACCCACTCGAAGGTATAATAATGACATTATTATAATAAAATGCATGAAATTTAAAAAATCTCTTAACGAACTTAACATATATAACAAAAAAACATAGATGGTTTTACAATTACTTAAGTATTAACTCTTGCAGAACTTGCAGTAGAATAGTTGAAGGTCACCCGAGGACTTTGTAAAAAACTATGCTCGGATTTTTTTATACGTCAAATTATTATTTAACATCAAACGTGGGAGAAGGTCTAGTCTCTGCAAAATAATGTTACGTAGCTAGGTCTGCGAAAGTGAAGCGACCGAAATCGATGCGCAGAGAGCTTTATGATACAGCAATTTATAGACCAATGGTCTATAGCGGGCATATTATTATTATATTTTCGAAAAACTTACCTTGAAAACTTTGATCCTCTTTTAAAGGTTGAAGATAGTATGATAAATTTAAAAGTTGATTGTTAGTATTACGAACACAATAACTAACAGTAGTATTGGCGGCTCGAGGTACATAATGTTCACCTACTTGACAACATTTTTGAATACAAATTGCCCCAAGCTTAGAACAATCATCGGAATATACACGGGCTAATAACTTGCCACTATTATATTCATGCTCAATGCACCAAACACCATATGGTAAAGTCATATCTTCGTATTCTCCTTTTTTAGAAACTCTTAACGAACTTCCACTTAATTCAATTGTAAAATAATCTGATAATAGTTCTAAGGCATATTCTTCTGGCTTCGATTGTAAAATTTTATTCTCAATTACATATACTAAATTGTCAATATTTGTCAGGTTCAATAACAAATCTTCTATCTTATAAGGGTTAATGTTTTTTATACATAAATGATTACTTATGTCATAACTATGTCCGGCTGGACAACATTTTATTGCATATTCAATTTCACTAAAAGTCGTTTGCATGCTTGAGGATGGACATGAAAAATGTAACATTTTTGTTACAATACTTTCAGTACCATTAATCTCTTCGGCAGTAAGTTTGTCTATACATTGATCTTCACCTTCTGATAAAGCTGTAATTTCCGTTACATTTAAATCTGACGCATTACAAGCTTTGGGAAGACCCAGTTCTATTGCAAACCCTTTCCCAATAAACAGCGGGAATGCGTTAGTCACATTGTCTACACAGACGTAATTTATAAAATTTTCGGAATCTGTAATCTTTTTAAGAGTTTCAGTTACGGAACAACACTTTCTAAGCACTTTTTCTGAATTAATACCTAAAATTGCCACTGAAAATATAACTATTAAACTTATCTTCATTTTGATAACAATATTGCTTTATATTTTCCAATGCTATGAACGTTGTTTCGTAAAAAGCTTTGTTTACAATACCGAGCGCGTGTGCGGCGCGGCTCGCAGACCGGTCGGGATTGCCGAAGCCGCTTTTATATTTTCGATCTCTGAGATATATACATTAGATATAGCAAAAGCGTTGGCTAGACAATACGATCTCGGTTTCCCGCTGCGGCCTTCGCATACTCCGTCATCAAGTAACAAAAAAAACTAAATTAAAAATCGACCCCATATAGTCTCTTTTGTTACTTTAATTACAAACAATATAATATTATAGTTCCTACTAATTAGAGTAATAAATAGATACTTAGGTAGATACTTATTTTAATGTTGTGTTTCGCTATATGTCCTTTAAATCTAGTGTAAATCAGAAAAAT
Source organism: Monopis laevigella (assembly GCA_947458855.1). Lineage (NCBI taxonomy): Eukaryota > Metazoa > Arthropoda > Insecta > Lepidoptera > Tineidae > Monopis > Monopis laevigella. Next base: position 19,268,572 of record OX381583.1, on the reverse strand, counting down.
TCAATTAAATTAACCAATATAAACAGATATAAACTAATAAAAAATTACAAAATTACCTAAAATAAAATTTAACAATAAATAATAAAAAAATAATATCCTATGTCTACCATATCCAAACCCCGTCCCGGCCCGAAAGTACCCATAACACTGGCAGCATTACCACGCTGTACTGCCAGTGATATTATTTGTTTAAAAAAATATCCGGACCGAGGATCTCCAGAGGTCTCTTTTAGAAGAGCACATAATTTCTTTCCAAAGACCACAGCCTCGGAACCCCAAACTCCAGTTGTCTCCACAGCAAATGGGACAAATAAATATTCAGATTTTAAATTTTGAAATTTAGTAGGTTTTAATTTAGCTGCTGCTTCAGCAGCAGCCCCTGATAAACTCATACAGGCTCGGAGATGTGATGCCGCAAATGAATCAACGCAAGTGACATCCCCGATAAGGCTACGTCCTCTCTGCCACGGCACCAGCGTTAATCCATCTGGGCGTTTTCCATCTACTCTACTTAGCCCGTATGGTTCGAGAATATATTAATTAAAAAATATTTAAAGACCACTTGACTAAGAAGGATGTCTAATAAGGATTTAATATAATTAGCTTTTTATCGGAGCACGCTGTGCGACTTTCTATGTTAAAATATGAACGGCAAACGGCATTGTAATAATTAAAACTTCTTTCTTTGTATTTTTCTACGCCATTTATTTTTATGTACTTATAATACAGACTTCCCGTCCAGAGTAGCTAATGGAAGTTTTCTGCGCCTGATGGTAAGCTACAAAGCCCATGAATGGAGTCAAACAATAAAATGAATGCGGTTTAACAGCAATTACCCCTCCTATGCAGGCTAATTGATGCGGTTACGAAATGCGCAGCGGCAAAGACGAATCCTCGCTGCGAAATACGAATCAATCTTCGCTGATTTATCGACCTCCAGTTCCGTAGCCGCACACTGAATGGAGACAATTTTTGCAAACAAAAATCTGGTAAACGCGAGAAATATTAAAGTATTTCTCACGTTACGTTAATACGAAGCAAAAACTCATAAAGATCATGTTTTGGTTTTAGTCTATGGGTTTACCGGTTTTCAGTAGACTATTGCATGGATTTCTTGTCGAGGTGATATATTCATTTTAGGGTGTAGTTGCGAGACGGGCGGTTTTAATTTGTCGATAAACCAGTGTGCCTACTAACGTAAACTCGTAATGCGAATTCGACTTTATCGCCGCCCGTTTCGTCGGCATAGGAGAAGCGATCGCTGTTAAACAACAATGAATTGATCGACCCTATTCATGGACCCTATTCATTTTGTAGGGCTGCTTACCTTCAGGTTGATCAAAATCACATGCCGTAGGTACTCCAGTAAAAAAACATATGTTTTTAAATAAAAGTAAGAAAGAACGAATCCCCTATGAAATTAACAAATATCATTTCTAACAATTTATCTTATTTTCTTATAAATGAGCACTTTCCTTTAGTTTGCCGTTTGAATACATTCCACCAAATGATCCTTATACACTGTTCCAATAATACAGGCGACTTTGTTTTTTCAAAATCAACTGATTCGATTGCCGGCTAGGGGAATAAATTTTAAAAAAATGTAATGATGCAGTTTTAGTTTTTATCAAAATCGATATTATTGCACCAGCTGATAGTGTCGCTTATAATGATTAAATGGTGGAAAGTAAATTCCAACGGCAAACTAAAGGAAAGTACTAATTTTTAAGGTAATATGTTTAAAAAATTTAAGTCCTAACTAATAAATTGTTTGAAATGATAAGTAGCCATTAATTTTAATACATAGCAAAGGCGGAATTATTTTTTTATGTTTTTATTAAAAAGAAAATATGATGTTGTTTTCAATGTGGACGGATTTTGAAGAGCATTTGTTTTAACTTTATTAGTTGGTATAGTAGACGGTGGTAAAGTTTTTTTTTTTTTTATTAAAGATGAGGATTTTCCTTTAGTGTGTCGCTTAATATTACTTACCAGTATTTGATCCTTATAAGCGACACTATCAGCTGGTGCAATAAAAGGATGTTTTTTTTTTCAAAATCAACCGGTTCAATTCTCGGCTAAGAAAATTTTTATTTGAAAAATCTAATGATGCTGTAGTTTTTATTAAAATCGTCCCCGAGACTCCTTTGAGCATTTTTCGGTAGTTTAGGATTTGGCCTTGAATACAAACTGTCAAGTGACCCAAAGTCAAAGTCAAAGTCAAAAATATTTATTTCATGTAAACCTTTACAGGTATTTATGCATAGTCAAAAAAAAAAAAAAAACTATATTTAGTATAAGGTCTAAGTGTGCGCTTGGTTAGGCTTTTGCATACATAAGATAATTAGAAACCAAACCGAACACACACCACATAACCAACCAGTGTAAGACTAGGTGGTTAGCTGGTTCCATTGACCTGTCCATCGTTATCTGCCATGCAAAGGTGCCACCGAGCCGACCAACCTAACAGATTATATCTACGCCCCAAATATCCACTATAAGTAATAATTAATATAAAAGTACAAAAATGTATCAATCAGAGCGCAAACACTAACCGCATGTTGGTCCCCCAGAGACACCCCGGAGAAAAAGGCACCAGCAAGTAAAAAACTCTGGCGTTCCACATATGTACCTGACCATCAGGAGATATGCTTATTTACTAGCTTATAATATGTGATATTTTATATATGATAATTTACCCTCATCCTGCTGAAGAGCACGAGTAGAACACCCCATAGCAGATAAACCATTTTTTTACAATATAGAGGTAGTACAGAATCACAAAACACCAAAGCCCCCCGATGCCCGCGCTAGTCTATCCGACAATTTTGCGAGACCTCCGCTTTTAACATAATAATTAAACTATGCATGTCCAGCGGAGATCCAAGGCCCCCACAGCAGTCACCCAGTCATGTATCGGTTTTAGTCTGTGAGTTCACCGGCTTTTCAGGAGATTACAGCATCGATTTCTTGTCGAGGTGGTAGTCTCTTTTCAGGGTGCGGTTACGAAATGGGTTGAATTGACGATAAGGTAGGGTGTATATTAAAATATACTCGTAATGCAATTTGTCGCCACCATTTCGTAATCGCATCATTTAGTGGGAGCGATCAATTTTGTTTAAGAATAATTATTGATCGACCCCATTCATGGACTCTATAGGTCTGCTCACCACCAGGTCGTCACATGCCGTGCTCCAATAAAAAAAAGAAACAATAATCAAAAGGAATATTTTTTTCCCGTTTTTGCAATATTTTTCATTCATGCTCCGCTCACATTGATCGTAGCGTGATATTATATGGCTTATGGCCTTTGTGACGTTGTTATGCCTACAGCCTAACGTTTGGTTATAAATTGGCTAATGGTACAAAAAACAACATCTACCTACATATTATACAATATTTATTATTAAAACCTAACTATATACAATTTACATATGTAAAGAGCTATAAGAGAGAAATTAGATCTTAGGTTCTTTCCACATCCAGATTATACCGTTAGAAGGAATGTTACTGCGCTGGTATTCTGCGATCGGGGAGGGCAGCATCCAACGTCCTTCAGTAATACGAACCAGTATTTCCTGAAATTAGCACGTTAACCAAACAATCAAACTCTTCAGCTTTATAATATTTGTTAGCTATACTTATTAATAATTATAATTGGCACTCACTCGGTCTTTGCCAATTAAATCAAAATCTTTATACTGTAACTACGTCTGTAATCTTACTTGCTAAAAGCAATATTTAAAGTCTGTGAAATCTAAATTCAGTGGTCTTAACGCTCTAAATCTTCCTCTTCCTGTACTGTTCTCTCGAAATCACCAACACACTATTAATGAAGTGCAGATACCCATCTGACGAATATAAGCGGTACCGCTAAATTTGGGAAGAACCACTACCACGGAAAAATGGGATTTGTAAGGTCATTCTGTATCCTTCAATATTAGTATAGAAGGATAAATAATACAGTACCTGCGCAGAAACATAAAAAATGCTGGGGCTTCTGTTATTGCATCACATGTCCTCTGCTGTCGTTTCTACACGAGCGTTTCTTGTCCTGTCGCCAATCTAACCCCGCATCCACTCATAACACATCCCATCATTTGTCGTTTCTCTGATAATTCTAACTCCACATTTCCAGTATTATTGTTTACTCAGTGTAGAGTAGATCACCACCCCAACTGGATGTAGTTTGGGGTGGTGATGGACAAGGTATTGAAGAGGAATTAATTTAATATAATTAAAGACTATGATAAATTTAATCTAAAATAGGCTTTGTACGCGTTTTTATTTTTGTTGCTAAAAAAAAGAGACAAAACTTGCTTTAACTAAAGTGTTCTTCAAAGACTCAATATTTTTTTATGAATACCGCTGTTGGTATTTTTTATTTTTTTTTATTTACTTTAACATCAAAGACTTAAATAATGAATTTAATCTTTAATTATTTGGAATGTGTAGTGAAGATGGTGTAAAATTTTTAATGCTTTACTGTTAGCTCACTGAAAACCGGTGCTTACATCATTTCGTGAATCCAATTTCCTTGTTCAAATATATAAATTATTTGTGTAAAATTTCTATATCTACATCATTTGGATTACTAACTAATAAGAAACATCCAAATACAGCCTTTTAAAATCATCAGTTACAGAAATTTTACAAGTATTATTTTTTAGTAATAAAGTTGTTTTTTTATATAACATAAAAAAAGAAAACTCCATAATAATTTTTAACTTCTATATTTACAAACATACAAAATTAAATTAAAATTGGCACATGAGTTCTAGATCATAAAACTTAACTTAGGTACAGTAAATTTATATAAATGGTTATATTATGCTTTGTGATACCTATTATAATACTTAATACTTGGGGACAAATAAAGAAAACTTTTTTACATATTGATCTTTATTTTTGCCAATTATGCAAATTTATTTGCATAGAAATATAATAGAGGGCGCCCTTAATTTTTTGCAAAGTAGAAATCACAAATAGGTACAGATATCTCGTTGCACTTATTTAAATCTACGGAAAAGTGATTCACAGCGTTTGAAATTTTATTTCCATTAATTTTTGAACCAAATATCAAACGTTGCCGTGTCCGCCATTTTCTATGCACCTTTACTATTAATTGGTTATTGCTTATTTAATTTTATATGATTTCATTAAACGTTTATTTAATGACTATACTGCAGAATGTAGTGCAGCAATTTCTTGCAATGATTTTCTAAATTAATCCTCATTTGGTCATGTCCGGTAGCCCTAGTGTGAGATTTTTTAACGTTTACTTTCGAGTTAACTATACCAATACTTTAACATTTTTACCACGCTAATATTTTTAGTTCCTAAAATTTCCGCTTGGGGCGCTCAAAATAGATACAAATTTTCAAAATAAAAGTTCAGTAATAAACTCTTACTAGGGCTACGGTTCCCTAACATCTTACTTGTATTGTGAATTGAGATACGAAATTTTTGTTGAATATGCAGCGCCCTCTATCACAATTTCGCGTAAAAGCTATTAGGTAGTACCCAGGGCTGGTTAAATTTAATATTGTGATGCTTCGACCTAACTATATTTGTAAATTTATAATTTAATAATTATTTAATAATAAGTACCTACCTAATCCTATAAAAGAACAATTGTTTGTAAGTACAAACAATGAATTCATCTTTAGTCTGCGGTGTTATAAATGGCATCTTAATAACATGAGCATAGAGTTTATTTTCTTCAAATATACAGAGTGAATCAAAATACCCTATATATAGGTAGCTCTTTACAGTTTGTTCAAGAATATGAATAATTTTGTTAGTATGGAAACAACTCCGTGATCTGGTAGGTCGTGGGTTCGATTCTCGCACATGGCAAAAAAATATTAGTTTGTTTTTCTGTATTTTATTGGAGCACGGCAATTTGTGACTTTGTATCTAACTGGTGGTGAACAGACCTACAAAGTCCGTGAATGAGACCAATCAATAATTGTTCTTAAACAACATTAATTGCTCCCATTATGCTGGCTAAATGACATGCGATTACGAAATGTGGCGACAAAGGCGAAATACATTACGAGTATATTTTAATATACTCGCTGCCTTATCGTCAATTTAACCACCCATTTCGTAACCGCACCCTGAAAGAAGACTACCAACTCGACAAGAAATCGATGCAGTAATCTCCTGAAAACCGTAATTTACCATGGCCTGGGTGTTAAAAAATGTATAATATTGACACATATTGCCCTGGTCACTACAAACTAAGCTAAGCTTGGTGTGTGACCAAAAGCGATGATAATAATACATATTATATTTTATAAACACTCAAACCATGACAGAAAAAACGTACTATTTTTTTTTTTGCCATGGAAGGAAATCAAATCCACGACCTCTGGATACTACGCCAAAGGCGCAACCACTAGTCTACGGAAGCGGTTATGTAGTATATGTAATCAGCGCCAGATTAAGACTTCGGCGGCCCATAGGCGGAGCATGTGGTGGAGGCCCTCAAATCGTTTGTGGTTAGCTGTTGAAAGTTTCTATTACGGTCAAGGTAAAGGAGAGAGCAACTGAATAAGTTGGATAACATAAAATTTATTCAAAATTAAATTTAGGTACCTACAAGCTAAATTATTTTTCGTCTGACTTATTTCGTGCTGCTTGATCTCGCGGATTTTTAAATGTTAACTCAAAAAAAAAAGCTTAGTTTGTGACCTTGAGTTTTAACTGTGTTTACCATAGTCGCTAGTAACTATAGACAGGGATCAACCAATAAGACAGGTTTATTTGAAAAACAAAGCGATCCTATTGGTTGGATCCCTAGCTATAGTTACTAGCGACTATAGTAAACATAGCAAAAACTCATGGTATAGCTACTGAAGTGTGTGTACAATATCCTACATATTACATAGGTACTAACCGTCTGAGCGATCAATTCTACTGTTCTATACATTCTAGTTAAGACGCCAGGAAATGGATTCGCGAACTCGTCTAAAAACGTCTAAATATTGTTTTCAGTGTTATTAAAGTTTTTAGCGAAGGTGTAAATATTACTCGATATTAATTAGATAGTGTTTTTATAAAAAATATAAACAAAACTAACTTTTAAAAAGACAACCAAACTTTATTAATATAATTATTATTATTTTGCCAACAGTTTTTTTTTTTATAATCTATGTAATTTAATCTATCCTAGATTAAGTAAAATCTACACCTCTATATTTTTCAACAAAAAAACTTTATTATCACTAAAAGCAAAATGTAGATATTTTTTATTTCGCGAAACCATTTCCTGTGCACTAAAGTAGATACTGAAAAATGTATGAAACAGCTGTTTTTTTTTACTCTAACGGAGTTGGCCCCATAGTGAAAGTTGTTAATATTTTCCAGTAAGCCCTGTAAATCGCAGCGCTTTACAGAATTGTAACACCCTATATAGCTTGTTGTTTATTTCAGTGACAGCCGCAGCTTTTGACCACCATGTTCTTGTACTTTCTTAGGATCACATTGGAGTCGTCCGTGTAGTACAGGACAGATATGTGAGACAGCTTCTTGGGGGCGCAAGACGGTTTCGGTACCTGCAACATACAACACTATTAGGGACCCTTTAAAAAAAAGTCAAATTAAAGCGAGGAAGATAGCTATAGTAAAAATCATGACTATTATGGGTATTTTAGATTTATGCATTTTTTATAAATTCCTTCTTAGGATAATCTTATATTAAATTTTTATAGATAAAAATGCAATGAAAAAAATCCTGGTGGGCGGGACTCGAACCCGCGAACCTCGCTATTGCGGCAAGGCGCTCAACCAATGAGCCAACCAGGTTCCAGTTTTTTTTTTTTTCCAACAATTCGAATCCCGCCCACCAGGAATGTTTTCATTGCATTTTTATCTTTAAAAATTTAATATAAGATTATTATGGGTGTAATTTGTTACTGTATTGCAGCTTTTTTTGTTTTTTAATAGGATACTGTTTAAATTTCTACAATTTTGTTAAGAATTATGTATTAGGCTTGGTTAACTTTTTTACACAATGTTTTGTAACCATGGCAATATGTAATAATAATAATAATAAAAATCTTTATTGCATCAAAAAAAAATATGTTTCACAATACTTTTAGGTTGTCCTGATACCCGTACTAGGATAACCTGTATGACAAATATCAGTTTCCTTCCAGGTGACACTAATAAAAAAGAATTAAGAAAAAAACATTACAATAACTGATTCTGATTGTCCTCAACTAAATTACATTAGAAGAGAGGATGTGTATTTGTGTTATGTGTGTATATGTTTGTGTGTGTGTGTGTATGTATGTGTATATATATATATATATATGTGCGTGCGTGTGTGTGTGTGTGTGTGTGTGTGTGTATTTGTGTTATGTGTGTGTATGTTTGTGTGTGTGTGTATGTATGTGTGTATATATGTGTGTGCGTGTGTGCGTGTGTGTGTGTGTGTGTGTGTGTGTGTGTGTGTGTGTGTGTGTGTGTGTGTGTGACAAAAATATGCATATACAAATTTTATGAATGTTATTATTAAGGCTGTGACTAAACAGAACAATAACTGAGTGCACAATGATTCCCTAGGAAATAACATGCAATAATTGCTCAGTATCATAATATGTCTGTGTCAGAAACCACTTGGTCACGGTCTTATTTAACAATAGGTAATCTACTTATTTAATAGGTAAGTAAGTAAATTTTTGGAGAAGTATTGTAAAATTAATTAAAATTTAATTAAATGTACAAGTACCTACCTACCTAATGGGCAAGAATAATGAAACATTACCAATTATATAAGTTTTAGGGGAGGCATGTTAAAAATAATGGATTTTTTTTAGTGTTGTCATGAAGTACAACACTAAAAAAAATCCAATCCCAAACTAATGGCCAAATATTTTACAAGTTTTGGAAGAGCAATATTATAAAACCAATGTCCAAGTAGTTTACATGTTTTAGGGAATACATTACAAGATTTGGGTGAAAAATGTTATGAAACCTATCACCAAATATTTTACAAGTTTTGGGAGGGAAATGTTATAAAACCAATGTCCAAGTAGTTTACAAGTTTAAGGGGATAAATGTTATAAAATTGTAGCCGAATATATCACATGTTTTGAGCAAGAAATGTTATAAAACTAATGGTCAATTTTTGGGAGTCATTTGACTCCTAAATGTACGGTATTTCTGCCAAAGTCGATTGGAAGGAGGGAGAAGTTTTAAAACCCACTAAAATTAATGCAAATTCTATCTATTCCATATCAGTTTATTAGTTTAAACTTACGGCATAGTGGGTGCGATCAATATTGTTAAACAACAATTTATTGATCTATCCCACTCATGGACTTTGTAGCTCTGTTTAGCAACAGGTAGATACAAAGTCACATGACGTGCTCCATTAAAAAAACTACTATTAAAATAAGTATAAAGTAAATAGTGACCTGTGTAGGATTGAGTAGATGCACCAGTGTCTGCACAATGGCATGGTTGGTGGCGTTTTTGTGCGCGTTGAGAGGGAAGTTGCATTCCCCGCTGCAATAGAACGCGCTGTATCCGTCCGGGGCTATTATCCAGTCCTGGTGATCAATAAATAATTACATAAATAATATTATACTGAAACTTATAATAGGTACTACTTATTTTACAAGAAGAGCGCCGGCGCCCGAGACCGCCTAGACAGTTTCAGGGTACCCAGCGGTGGGGGTTTATTCCCACGTTTAGCCGATGGTATTCTGCATGGATATAAAATAGGAAGGTGCCCATGAACCTTAAATCGCCTTTCTACTTTTGAGAACAGAAGATGGCCGTCGCCATACAAATTAAAAGCGTTGAATGGTTGAAATAAGAACAGAAACGACAACGAACACGTTTGACATTTCGTTTTATAGGCCATTTAAGGCACTATGACGGTTCCATATATTATTATTAGTTTCGTGGTATTCTGAGGTATTCAATAAGCCATCTATAAACAGTTTCAAAAGTTGGTATAGTGAAACTGACCGACAGCTTAACGTGATCTCTGAGTAACTATCATGGGCACTATAGTGGTGATGTTAAACAAATACATTTAAAAAAAAAAAAGGTTTAATTGGTTTACACACAGAAGTTTTAACCAAGGACCTAAAAGCTGTAGTACTTTCAAGTCTGATGTCTAACCAGACAAGAAGAGTAAAAGTGAATATTTAGTTAATAGTTACATAAATTCAAACCACCTTATTCATAAAAAAAAAAATTAAGCATTTTAGTTAAAATGGTGTGTCGTCTCATTCTTATAAATTATAATAATATTTATTTATAGGACAATTTTATAAGTATTTCTTAAAATTTTATTGATCGTCCCATTCCTGAACATTACATTACAAAACCGTTATATGTCGTGCTGTCATAACATTAAAACTTATTTATGCGCAGCATTGCGTAATCTTGCGCAAATTTTGTTTTACATAATTACATAGGTACTAAATAAACACCATACCTGCCACTCAAGATCTTTAAAGCTGACGTACAATGTCTGTATTTCACAACTTCTAGCTGTCCAGTGGGATGAATCTGAAAGCAGAAAAAGCTCTGTTATTATTTAGGTACTTCGCAAAGTTAATTAAGGCCCAACTGTTTTTTTTTTTTTGTAATTTTGACCAAAACCATGGAAGGATTCCAATAAATACAGGGTGACTTCGAAAGGTTGTACTTTGGGCTAATATGAGGCTCTACTGCTTACCATCAGGTAGATAAAAAAAAGCCGTGCTTCAGTTTTTTTTTTTATAATTGGTTATTTTAACTGTTCTAATTTGAATGGAGAAACCAAATTTTTATTTTATTTTTCATAGGTTATCCAATTACATACATAAATAAACCGAAATATAGCAAGTTAATATTATAATATTTTGTCTTTATTTATGTATGTACCTATGTATGTAATTGGATAACCTATAAAAAATAATAAAGCAGCTACTGCAAATAAAAAAAAAATAAAAAAAATAAAAAGGGACATTAATTTCTATGGGATTTTTTTTTTTGTTTTGATCCTCATCCTCATATTAGCCCAAAATAGAGCCTTCTAAAGCCACCTAACAAACTTACCCGTAAGTGGATTCCTATGATTGTTCCCCGAGTACCCTCTCCACGGCCTATTGGTTTCCCTTTTCCTCCTGGCCCCGGCGTCTCCGCTCCCGATCTTGGCTGTATTATTGAAGTAAGCCACCAAAAACGGTTGCTTGTCTTCTGACGTGGGCTCGCTTCCTCTGGGCTCATCTAGGCCTATTTCTTCTGGCTTTATATCACGTTCTGAAATTATAATAAAACGGTCAGGTGTAGTGTTCGAGCAGTTAGGGTACAAGAAAAACTGGGTTTTTAGTGATTAACTTCAAAAGTAATGGGTCTAAAATTGAAAAATATAAATAAATAAACAAAATTGAAGTTCCTACCTAAAACTAGATTATAAATTTATATTTAGTACGCTCTTTGAAATAATAATACCTATACATTGTAAATTTTTTGATGAAATAAAAAAATATTATTAATGAGAGAGACAATGTTCTTAGCAAACCATGGATTCACCGTGCGGGTGCCGGGTCCATCGCGTGGTTGAAAGGCAGGGGAATGAACTTCAGCGTTCCCGGACTTGAGACCGCGAAGTAGGTTTAAAGGCCTTTTGAACTCTCACCTGCACTGTGTTCACTACCCTCTCTACTCATATACTATATACTCTACTATAATAGATATACGATGTGTACCAATCAAATCACAATCAAACCACGGTGTGTACCAATAAGTTTTTAATTAAAAAAATATGTACATTTGTTTAACTATACCAACTTGTGAAACTGTACATAGATGGGCTATTGAGTCTATCTAAACATCGCGACAAGCTAGCCACTTGTTCGGTGTAGACTCATACCATCGTTACGACGAGGGATAAGGCGCCCGTGATGATATTTTTTATTTTTTATTAATAAAATTGATAATTAAAAAAAATCATTATTGGAGCACAGCATCTGACTTTGTATCCACCTGATGTTAAGCGACCAACAAAGTCCATTAATACATTATTGTAAACAGCATCGGTTGCTCCCACTACCTCCGACAAGAAATCGAACGCTCCTACTAACATGATTTGGTCACTTGACGGTTTTTGCATTTGTATGGTTGGTCACGTAACTTTTACTATAACATATTTTTTTCGTTTTTAGTTTTTTATCGTTATTTTCCATTGGTAGCACTACACCAACCTGGCTGTGAGTGGGGCTGAACTGTGAGGAAGAAGCCTCGGTTGTCCGCCGGAGAGACCAGCCAGGCCGATACCGCCTGGGTCACGTTCAGTTCTAGCCAACCATCCGCACCGGCACTGGTGTTTACTGATGATATTCTCTCTAACTGAAGTTTGCTGTAAACAAAAAAAAATCTGTTGTGACCGCAATAATTTAGGATACCAAAGACAGGGCGTTTATAGACTATTGAATAATAAAAATATATAACACTATGGGGCACAAACTACCAAACATAACCATACCGCCTCCGTAGACTAGTTTAGGTTGCCCCTTTGGCGTTGTATGCGAAGGTTCGATTCCCATCCATGGCAAAAAAAATATAGTAAATATATAGTTTTTGAACAGTTAGTCATGGTCTAGGAGTTTATAAAATATAATATGTATTATATCGTTGTTTTTAGTACACATAGTACAAGCCTAGAGCATAGTTGGCGACCAGAGCAATATGTGTAAAAAATGTACTACATATTAGTATTATATTATGTATTAGTATTGTTATACCAAAACAACAATACTAATACATTTTTTTTATTTTTTTTTATTGGAGCACGACATGTGACTTTGTATCTACCTGGTGGTGAGCAGACCTACAAAGTCCATGAATGGGGTCAATAAATAATTGTTCTTAAACAATATTGGTCGCTCCCACTATGCCGGCTAAATCATGCGATTACGAAATGGGGGGCAACAATGACGAATTGCATTACGAGTATATACTCGCTGCCTTATCGTCAATTCAACCACCCATTTCGTAACCGCACCCTGAAAGGAGACTACCACCTCGACAAGAAATCGATGCAGTAGTCTCCAGAAAACCGGTGAACCCACAGACTAAAACCGAAACACGACTAGGTCACTTCACGGTTTCTGTATGGGTGGTGGTAACGAGACCGGTCGGTCGGCCTAACGAGGTTATAGAGACCTTCCTCCCACCTATAAAAACATATTAGGTTTTAAAAACACCCAGACCGAGGCAAACTGTAATTGAACCGACAATTTCCTGATACAATGCCAACGGCAGCGTCATAACGACTAGACCACAAGGGCGGTCTGAGAAGTAAGTCTTCTCTCTTTTCACCAAGTGTCGAATAGCCACTTAAGTGTGTCCGTTTATAAATAAGACTAATATTAAACTTTGTCCTAAAAGTTTATTTATATACACAAGCCACCCACTCATGTCGAACCAATCAGGACCATGATTACCACAGCAATTAACTTTGATGACTTGGTAAGCATTGTTAGTGTAGTTTTGTTTGACGAAATTTATACTGAAGAGGGTTGGGAAACTGATGTAAAACAGATGGACCCCATTAAGACGCCGCGTGACTGGCCCATAGAAAATTTTACCAGCCATAACCATGCTTCCTCCCCCCAAAATTAATAATATTAATGACACGGTGTATAGTACATCGAGGACACAGAGCAGTTCTGGTTGATAAGAATTGGGTGTCTGATGCAAGCGAAGCTTTGTTGCCATTAGAGCGTTGCTGTGGGAACTACTGGTGTCGAACCACACGGGATGACCATGCTCACTTTAAGTTATTGACATTGATGACTCGATGGGTATTGACAGTGTAAAGTTTTGGTTGATCTGGATTAGGTGTCTGATCCAGACGAAGCTCAGACCCCAGCAGAGTTGCTTCGTTACTATGGGAACTACACGCGACGACCATAACCTTGCTTACCCTAAGTTATTGACATTGATGACTCTGTGGGCATTGACAGTGTAGAGTTCTGGTTGATGTGGATTAGGTGCCTGATGCAGACGAAGCTCGGCCCCCATGAGAGAAGCTGCATCACTGGGAGCACCACTCATGTCAAACCACACGTGACGACCGTGCCCATGCCTTAATGCTCCTAGGTGATGCTCTGAAAAAAAAAAAAAATGTTAAAATCCAGCACTTATTTTTAAAGTAGAAATTGGGCGATTGTTCACAAAATACAAGAAAGCTAAATAATAATAAAATAAATAAATACCATCACGGGTGCCTATTTGGCTCCCGAGAACCGTTTAACCGGCCTCAGGGTACCCAGTGGAGGGGTTAACCCGTCCTCATTTCGCCGATGGTATTCGGAGGCAGCACCTAACAAGTGGCGAGCTTGTTGAATTTATTATGAAATAGCCTCGTTGTATAAAGCAGTCACCCATCCCAGGCTGGCCTTGTTGTCATCTGCTTAACCTTGTTATCAGCTGCACAGTGACTTGACCACTAGGCTGGGGCCGCTTTTTTAAAACTAAATGTTTCAAAATAATATTACGATGCCTTTGAACTAAGGTCAATTTAATACAATTGAGGCCCTGAATGGGAAGACCATATTGTGGATAATTCTGAGAAACTATGGATAGAATTTGTTAATGTTTACTGGAAGAAAAACTATTTCCCTACTTACCTAAAAATCTATAAATATCTTCTCGTATTCTGCGTAGGCAAAGTATAAATAACTAAGTATAGGTAGGGATCTATTTAATTATGTGGGTGATCTAAAACTCATCTAAACAAAGCTGTGTTGTTTATTTGTTTATACTAGGAATAGTGTTTACAAACAAACTGATCTGTCCTGAAGAAATATCTAGGAAAAACCTTTATATGATCAGTCAGTCCGTCTGTCTCTATGTTAGGTGATTAAGTGATATCTCGACAACCAATAGTATCACTTAGCTTAAAAAAAATATCAATGAAATGTCTCCGAAATTTTAAGTTTAGTAGTTTTTGAGTTAGGTTAGGTTAGGTAAGTACATAAATCAAAAACTATTAAAAAGTAATTTATTTGTAAATAACTTACAAAACTAAACCAGCGTTAATACTTTCTAACGAAAAAAATCGTAGCAGTATGGTCGGAAAATTTAAGGAAAATCAAGACGACTGAGTAAAAGTTCTGGTGGGCAATTCTCGCGCTTTCGACATTCATCTCAATTCGAGATTTTTAAACGAAAAATGACTTAATATGTCATTTTTCGTTCAATATTTTTTATTTATTAATTAATATTTATTATTTATTTCGTTTAACGTTCGATATTTTTGAACGAAAAATGGCATATTTAGTCATTTTTCGTTTAAAAATCTCGAATCGACATGAATGTCGAAAGCGCGAGAATTGCCCACCTGGAACTTCCTCTCAAAGGGTAGCTAAATATACTTTTTTTTTGCGTTTTGTTGCTGGAAGTATTCATCCTACGCAAAAAGTTTAAAATTTGCGTATAATCCAAAACTTTCCCTCACATTCGCAAGAATATGCGAACCCACAAGTAACGGACAGTATTCGCGAATATATGAGCGATGTTTTAAATTTCCTATATTCCGAGTATTCCGACCCGTTTTGAAAAGATTTACACGAATACTATTATTGCCCATGTGAGGAACTCGCGTTAGAGTCGTCCTCAAACCGGGTGGAATTAAAATTGTATTTTTTTAAATATTATGAAAATTAAATAAATAACTGAAATATCATATTATAATTTTTTAAAAGATCTTTTTGCTGTGTGGGGCTTTTTTTTATATATTTTTTTATGATACTTATAAGTGTATTTTTATATAACATAAGTATTATATTAATAGTTTTTACACACTTCCACGTACCACGTAAAACGATATTATTGGTATCACGCAAGGGGAAACAGTAATTTTTGAATTGACTATTATCTATATATTTTAAATTACAAAAAAAATGGGTTACCCAGGGTTCGCGATTTTAGGGTTCCGTACAAAAAAAGAAGAAAGGAACCAAAAACATCTTTTAAAAATTAATAATTTGATATTATATTTATAAATTTATTATTTATAATATTAAATCACTACAATTTTAATTCCACCCGTTTTGAGGACGACTCTACCCCGAGTTCCTCAGATGCGCAATAATATTCGTGTAAATCTTTTCCAAACGGGTCGGAAAATAGGTAGGTAATCGCTCATATATTCGCGAATACTGTCCTTTACTTGTGGGTTCGCATATTCTTGCGAATGGGACCCGCATAAGAATCGACTAAGTATAAAGGGTCATACAAAGAGAAGCTTTTTTCATCGGGGGTTGTTATAGCATATTTTTTTAGTTTTGGACAGAGACCTGTTTCCATCTTATCTTAAGGACGTTTGACGTTTTTTTACTCTTTTGAGAATTTCTAAAACCACTAAACCGATTTACTTGAGTTATATTATAGGTTTGAGACAAAAGAATAATCGGTACCCTCCACTTGCTAGTTTTCTCACTTATTATTCATACATATCGATAGTAACAATTCTAAATATCTAGCAAATCGGACCACTAATTCTCGAGATTAATGCGCTGCAGGCTGCAATGATAACAAGAAAGCATAGCCAATCGGTTCTTTTTAAATATTATCTGTAATGAAATCCTAGCCACAAGACATCATGGAATTCTGTATAAATCACAAATTACGGGGCGAAGACTGGTTATAAATTACTATTTACATATTATTAGCACTTACATGCAAACACGTGCTGCGGATCGCTAATCAGAAATGGGACGTCAGACAACATTCCCCGAAATGATACTCAACGGAATTCTCTTATCTCATTGAATTACTTACAATGAAGTAAACATCGACATGGCATTGTTGTGAGTTACAAAGCTGCTTCCCCGGGGGTCGGTGAACAATTAAAGTTTTTGTTTGAAGACGGCGCCAAACCTGTCCGCGGTTACCCGGACTGACTCACTTACTACCTGCCGCATTTTTGTTTTATTTTTTATTGTTTTTAAAGAACATTGATGTAACCGGTAACATACCGGGCATTTCCTATATTAACTGGCGTTTCTAATATTTTTTATTGGTATTGTCTTCTGCTATTCCGATAAGATTTTGTTTAACCTACCTAAATTTAAATTACAATGCCAAAGCATAATAAAAACTACCCATTAGGATTTTAGCACAAAAAACGTTCTCACTAAATTACTTTTAAGTTTATAGCATGCTGTTCATTGAATGGTTCTAACTTCATGCTAATATTATAAATAGTAATGTATGTCTGTCTGTTTGTTAGAAGTTAACATCTAAACCACTAAACCGATTAAGATAAAACTTTGTTTAAGTAAAGCTATTCACAAAGACTCACTGATGCGTACAAAGTCGCGGTAAAGAGCTAAGTTTTATATTGTAAAATACTTACTTTTACTCTGAAAAGTCATGATCAGGTCACTCTCGTCGATGGCATGCTGTTCATCCACACTGAGCGCCATCTCGGAGCTGCGTGTAGGTCGAGCCTGCTCGTGTTCCTCTGCCATCTGCTTGTACACGTCCAACAGGAAGCTGGGCGCCGACCGCTCCAGCGACGCAGCGCGGCTGCGGCGAGGCCTCACTCCCAAACCCAGCAAGTCCAAGATCTCATGCTCCACCACGAGCCGCTCGTTCCTTGTCAACGAATGCTGGATTATAGTCTGGTCGACCCCGTTGTCCACGTACAGACCCGACAGCAGCGCATCGGCAGAACACAGAAGAACAAACAGCACGAAGTAAGCGCACGTCTCCTTTGCGGGCGTCATGATTGCGGCTCCGGTTCGACTGGCGGAACCTGCCTGCTCAAGGTGGGCCTCGCCCTCCCCTCTCGCCGCGGCCCACCTCCGTCTTCCACTCTCAACAACATAAACATTCTGCGCCGCGACTCACACACATCTTAGCACCGTTAACCACCGTATTTATAGCGCACTTCCAGCGATATAATACATGTTCTATACGCTAAACACCCGACTACCTGCTTCGTGTATTGCATCAGAGATCTCACTTATATGGAACAATACTGCGACAGATATTAATCGTCGCGTTCGTTGCGTTGACTGGTCAGTTATTTAATGAAATCAAGTGATTATGAGCAATGTCCGGGCAGACAGCGCGAGATTACATTAATTACCGTCCGCCTACGATCGTTCACTTGACACTGCGGCCCGCCGTACAACGCAACCGCATTCTACAATGAAACCCGACCTGGGAAACACTTCCTTCCTATATAACATATAACTATCTTACCTTCTTACATATACATATTTAAATGATGTTTAAAATAAACTTTAATAGGTACTTTTTACAAACGCAATAAAAGCGACAGAACACATATTATCTTAATCATTGTTTACATATTGTTATTTATGGCATAATTTTGTAATTTTTCATTGTTTTATATGTGGACAATTTCGCATGTTATATATAGATATACATATTATTATACTATATGTGAAGATCAATTATTGGTCCTTTGAAGTTATTACACCTATTTGCTCTTACTATATTTATTGTACCGCTGTTTTTTCTTCTACTGAATAAATAAAATAAGAAATATACGAAAGTAGATATTTAGTAGGTATTTTATGGAATAATTTTAATTAATAAGAGGTGCGGAATCGCTTTGGTTTTATAATGACTATCTCAGATACGTCTATATAAGTTACTGAAACCTATTAGTATTTAATAAATTCAAAAACTTTGATACACTATTAATATTCTGCAGGTGCAAGTTACGTAAGCTTCAGATTGTATTACATGGAACATCATTTAGATTTTGATTGAATTTCTAATTTTATAAACACGGCAGCCTAGGTAGGTACTATAGGTATATACATTCACGTACAAGTATTAGTAGGTAGCTATATGTTGCGCATATTATAATGACAAACATGGTAATAAATTAACTTCATGAATGGATAATAATTTATTTAAATGACTTACAAATACTAGAAATAATTTTAATAATAGGTATGCAGTACCAGAAACCAACATATTACCTAATTCAATTATTTTTAATCAATGGTTAATTTTTGAGTCTTTTGACATTTATGCCATGCTATTTCTGGTTTATTTTATAACATTATAAAAATATAACGCCTATATCAAAGCTACCAATATTACCTACAACTTGGCTGTTGGTCGAAGTTCAAATATTTTTATGTTGATAATTTATACACGAAAATATTTATACAAGATCCCTTAAAATTTTTTAAATATATATAATAAAATCTACATAATTAAATTAAAAATTACATCAAACCTCTCCGATGCCGACGAATCACATGTTCCTAATATACTAGCGGCATTGCCGCGCTGAATTTCTATAGAAATTTTTTGAACAAAAATCGATCCTGGATCGATGGTCTCCCTAACTTATGTTCGGTTTTCCTAAAATAAAAGTATTTTTTTTAGAGACCACGGTCCAAGAGTTTCTACTGCAAAAGCTATAAAATTAAAATTTTGAGTAATTGTTCTTTTTATTTTTTGCTTTAAGAGCTGCGGCACCGGAGGACATAGAGGTGACGTGGATATTAGATGATGCCAGTGTGTCCGTACAGGTGGCATCCGTTCGGCCTTTTACCGTCATCACGGTTAATGCCGGAGGGTTCCAGAAGACTAGGAATATCCGCCGTACCCAACGCACATTTTATAATTTCATTTATGTTGGCATGGCGAGATATCCTACCTGCACTTCTCCTACACAGAGGTGCGGTCTGCATTATAATTTTTAAGTTTTTTTTCAACGTCTACACAGAAAGATTAGTTAATTAACTATATCAGTTACAATGATCGACAATAATATTATTTTAATTCTGGGGCGAACGGTAGTCGTGTAAAACTAGAAGTGCGAAAGCTCATTTTGTATGGAGAACACAGACTTTGCTATTACAGATAGTGACTTTATTGTTGCCTCTACTTTCCAGGAATCAATGCCAGTGTCTTAATGAGGTACTAATGAGTTTCTGCTCCATTGAGTTATTACTATTCTGCTCAATTCAGAAACGTTCGCTAATCCAAGTTTAACCTAAACCTGATTATAAATGGGTTTTAACAATTTTTTCCCAATAGTCAACTTGCAACAGGTAGACATTGTAATATTAGTGGTTTATCCATATGTCTCAGTTTTATAGGAGCTTTGTGTGCTGTGCCACAAAGCTCCTGCAATACTGACCTGTAATTTTCCACGAGATATTTTCAGGTATGAAATCAGATCGAAAATAAAATTCAGCTTATGTTACTTGCTGATAATAGAACTTACGATTGGTGAAATATTATAAAATATTGGTTCAATAATTTTCGAGTTTATCAGGAACAAACAAACAATGAATTCGCTTGATAATATTATGGCCTTATTCATAAAAACACATTTAGTCGTTCAAGAACACTTTAGTCATAGAAGGTTTTTTCTCTTTTATTTAGCAATAAAAATAAATATGTGTAAAAGAGACAAAACATTCCATAATTTAATATTTTAGTAATAATAAATGAAAACATTAATAATCTTCAATAAGTTGTTATGAATAAGTCATTTTAGTATATTATTATAATAAAATCTCGAATGAACTAAAATATCGTTTTAGTTGTCTTGGATCTAAATCCAAGACAACTAATACATTTACTTTAGTTAAAATAAAATGTAAGAAAAAAAATATTCTTCTCTAAGTAGTTCCTTTATGTGTAAAATCATATATAGGTACCTATATATAAATTTTCAGAAACACACTCGTAATTCTTTCTGAGCCCCATAGAGGTATTTAATTATCATAGGTTTACCCGATGGAATACAATAATAATAGAATTATTAGTTGTCTTGGATTTAGATCCAAGACAACTAATACATTTACTTTAGTTAAAATAAAATGTAAGAAAAAAAATATTCTTCTCTAAGTAGTTCCTTTATGTGTAAAATCATATATAGGTACCTATATATAAATTTTCAGAAACATACTCGTAATTCTTTCTGAGCCCCATAGAGGTATTTAATTATCATAGGTTTACCCGATGGAATACAATAATAATATTATTCATTTTTTTTTTTTTATTTATAGCTAGCCTCTCTCTATACTTCCTTGTTCCTAATTTCATTTGTATTTACTTATATTGTTATAATTTATCGAAGCTCGTTTTGGATGATGTCTATTTTTATATCTGGGGATTCTAGGTAAGTAAATCGCAATGTCTTTAATATTATTCAAACAACACCCTTCGTAGACTAGTGGTTGCGCCTTTGGCGTTGTATCCGGAGGTCGTAGGTTCGATTCCCACCCATGGCAAAAAAATAGTACGTTTTTTTCTGTACAATTTGTCATGGTCTGGGTGTTTATAAAATATAATATGTATTTAAGCTTCGAACACAATCTTAAAGGTTAGCTGGTAGTTAATGCCTAAGGCATTAAGTTCGCCTTTGTGCATAACTTTTGTTTACTGTGCAATAAAGTGTTAAAATAAATAATAAATAAATATTATATCGTTGCTTCTGGTAGGTGCACATTGTACAAGCCTAGAGCTTAGTTTGTGAATATGAGTAAAATTGTCCTACATATTATTATATTGTATTTTTCCTGTGTATATATTATTTTATATTTCTTTATTTTACACGTTCTTCTGAATTGTCAATTTCAGTTGTATTTGTATAAACAACGTTGTCTGTTTAAATAGTCATTTTCCATAATATTTTATTATTATTTATCAGCTGAAACAATTTAATTTTGTAGAATAAGCATTCGTATAGTAATATTAAGTGTGAAAAGTGTAGTATTTACGCAGTGATCTTGGTGTTTGTGCTATCTCAACGAATCTCTTTATCTTCAGTAAAATGGCGGTACCCATTTTACTGTTGATTATTTCTTCCTCCTTCACTTGACACTGGCATCACTATACCGTATGTTTGCATACGGTCATGTGGCCATTCCTAATTCTAACCTAGTCCTTTCCCTATTCCTTTCCATCCTATTGTCCCACTTTCACCGTACAATATTAAACAATTTTAATCTACCCACAACTGGTCATTGGCAAAATTATGCTTATATAAAGCGTAGAAGGCCATTTAGGTAAAAGAAGAAGAAGAAGCAACGACTATTAATCCGACCATTAGTAGTTTATTTCAAACTTCCACAACTCTGTTGATGAGAAAATGCTTGCGAGGGCTTATAAAGGATCTTGTTCTATCTAGTTTAAATGGGTGCCCTCGTAGCTGAAGATTAATAGTCCGCTGAAACATTTGTTGAAACTCCTGCAAGTCGTAGTGTCCATTATGACGAGATCTTATATGGTTCTATAAGATCGGAATAGGGCTTGAATATCGGACCATTTTTCATAATTATTGTGTTTCAAAATTAAGCTATTCAGTTCTGGAATTCCGGAGTTCAAGGCTTCCTTTAAAAATGTTATACAAGGAAAGCTACATCGACATACAGATCAACGCGTCGATTTATAAAAATGTATATGTACTCGATTAAAGAGAAATGTCAAATCCC
The DNA here is from genome assembly GCA_947458855.1 of Monopis laevigella. Classification (NCBI taxonomy): domain Eukaryota; kingdom Metazoa; phylum Arthropoda; class Insecta; order Lepidoptera; family Tineidae; genus Monopis; species Monopis laevigella. Next base: position 19,246,109 of record OX381583.1, on the reverse strand, counting down.
ATACATTTAAGTTTCGATTTCGATCGATGGCTTCCTGGTAGGACCCCTGATCAATGTAGGCCTAGAAATTTGGTTGCTAGTGAAATTTCAAGAACGTCAATGCGTTCAAGCTGTTGAAATGACGCGGTACGCCTTAACCCGTGACAAAATTATTATTATTTTTTGATATTGGAATTCCGGTTTTGATTCACCAATTCCGGTATTACAAACGATACTGAAATATGTCGGATTTCCGGAATTTTGTTAAAACCGGAATTCCGGAGCTGAAGCCCTAGATCGGAACCCTTGCCTGGGTTCCTTTAAAATGATTTGATAGCAACCTAATCTTTGCTCATAGGTAAATATTTGCTTCATTATTTTCAGTTACGTTAATTTGTTCGGTTGTCAATTTTTTCTTGCAATACTACGCACGGCAATTAATTTTGATTATATAGAAGATAGATAACTCATAAACTACTGTGAGTTAGTGTGAGTTTTCTTACTATTACTTTGCATTTGAGTCAACTAAAATTTGTTGGGAAATAGTTCAGCGGTCCAAGCGGAGATTTTGAGAACTAAAAATACGAGCGTGTGATTGGTCAAAATGTTAACGCAGTAGTATAGTTAACGGGAAAGTAAATGTTAAAAAAACTCACACTAAGTAGCAGAACTGAACCTAAAAATTTACAAAAAAAAATGTTTTCTCCTTTTCTATTTACTTATTACTTCAGCCAAATGTGTCAGGACTCAGGACATTATTTAGCTTATCACATTGAATGTGTTTTCGGACCGATCCAACCAAAAAGCAGAATTTATAATTGGGAATGTCAATTTCCATACAAATATATATTCATAGATTAAATTATTTATACACAGAATAATTATTTGTATGTAATTTGACGTTAGTAATCTTGGTACAACTTATGCCTTCGTCTTCTTTCATTAGGATTTTTTTATTTTTTAGGAACACAGCATGTGGCTTTTTAACTACTTGATGGAAAAAAGTTACAAATTATACTGCAATTTTTTTTTTAATATATTATGTCCTATATTTTATCTAGATTATCGATCTCAAGGTGGCGCGGTCGGTGGATTTTTGCTACTTAACTTCGTCGTTGCTGATAGTCTTCATAATTATAATAATAAAAGTATAACATATATTATGTTGAATTCAAAAATAAATTGTTTTGATTATTTGAATGTTTTATACATTTTTCAATAAAAAAAACATTACTACAGTAAAAAATAATTTTATTAAAAAAAAATGTTTTTTTTTTAGTACAATATGGAAAGGCTTTTTATTTTACTTGTCAGATTTTAAATACTTATTTGTAAATTAAAAAACTTGTTATTAATGATTTCCAATATTTTTTTTTTTTTTTTTACATTTATTGATATTGTATCCTTCAATATAATGCACTCCATATCCTACCAATATTAAGGAATTAAAAAATAAACAAATTACTTACAATTAATTACTTTATAATCAAATTCTAAACAAATAAACACTTTTTAATTATTTTATATACTTTTCCATAAACTTTTTGTGGAATTCGGATCTCAGGGAGTCATTGATGAATGTGTTAGCTTTCTTAGCCGGCTCTGATCGGGCGCAGTTCTTAAACACTACGTCGTCATCCCAACGGCGCTTTACCTGTAACAAACTCTCAATTATAATATATAAAACCTAGTCGTCAAAGTTAAAATTACAATAATTTATTTAAATTAAATTGTGCTGAAGGACGGTGATGCAAACATGCTGAAAAAACATGTAAAACTCAAAAATCCCTTAAAATTAAAAAAAAAAAATTTGTCAGTCATTGTATTTATTAATCTTACTGGTTTGGGTTTATGTTTTTTGTTTTGATCAGAAATTCTCGTGCAAATTTTCTGAGAAATGTTTTGTATGAAAAAATATTTAGAAAGGCATTTTTTTCTCAAGAAAAAATTATGTTTAGTTATTTTAATTGCAACCGAATTTCCAATCACTAATTATTATACAAAAATTTATCTAAAACAGAAAGATTTTTGTGTACCAACATAATAATTGAACTTTGACTAACAGACAAGTTGTAATAGAGGAAGAATAAATAAATATCATCACCGCCTAGACAGCCTCAGGGTATACAGCGGAGACTTAATAATCCCACCTCGTCGTAGCCGATGGTATGAGTCTACACCGAACAAGTGGCTAGCTCATTCCGATGTTTGGATTGACTCAAAAACATCTATAAACAGTTTCACAAGTTGGTATAGTGAGTGGTGTTGTTAAACAAATGTACATAAATTTTGTCTATTCTCAGGAGATTGCTGCATTAATTTCTTGTACCTTTATGGGCTTTAAGGGCTCTGTAGTCAACTTGATGCCCATACAAACATACTTCCAATATTACAACTTGGCTATTACTCGAAGTTCAATTATTATTTTTATGTCAGTAATTGTACGCTAAAATCTTTTTGTTGTGGTTAATATAATAAGTATTTTTATATTATAATATTAAAAAACTTTTCTTAAACATTTTTTATGGAAAATGCAAACTTCGCTTCGAGAATTCATAATCACAAATTAATTTTGGTCAACATGAGCATGTTAATAAAAAAAATGGTAAAACAAACCTTTAAGTCACTTTTCTGTGTGGTTGCAGAGTAATTTAACAGTGGGTTTCCAGACAAAATATTCTCCATCCTGATTCTCTCTTCCTCTTGTTTTTTCTCTGCTTCCTATAGAAAAGTACAAAATATTATATATTCCAACATCTGTGCGTCTATCTGAATTCTATAGGTTACTCTAATATGAAGAAATGATTGCAGAGCAGAAACACTCATACAATGGCTCAAGTTTCTGTTGCTTGCACAAAACTTGCTGGTGTGCAATTACACAAAAGCAATTCAGCAATAAAATATTGCATGAGTGACAGAGTCACTATCAGACTGATTACATAATGTGGTTTTGTTGTGCAGTTGTTTTAGAGAAATCATAAATTTCTTTTGTTTTTCTCTAGCATAACCACTATTTTTAATAACATTAATTAGTATGTATCATGCCAGAAGTGGGGACTTTATAGACTTGTCACTGCTTCATGCACACAGACATTATTTGTACTTTAGCAGGCTTGTCCATTTTAGGTTTTAAACAACAATGTGTTGGTCAACATGCTCTTAATAAAAAAATATTTAAAAAGTTGGTACCAACCATGTTGTGAACCAATGGAATAGTATAAAAAATTACGAAAGTTTTATTTTTTTAAATACAAATGTATATTAGACAATTTAAAAGTTACAATAAGTTACAAGATGCATCAGCGAAAGCTACTTGTCTATAATAATATTATAATAATAAACAAACTTAATGTCTTAGGCATTAATCTCAGAAATATACAACATTTTTGGTTCACTTTACATACATATACACTGCTTTCCATAACACAAATTATTTATTTGATATTATTCTGTTAGATAAATAATTAAATGACTCAATAATAATGAGAGTTTATAACTGTTACAAAACTAATTTAAAATTATAATATTATAAAGAAAAGCGATTATTATTTGTTTGATTTGAATAATCTCAAAAACTACTAACAATTTAAAAAATATTTCACCAATAGAAAACAACATTATTATTTCAGAGATTAATATTATATTTTATATATTTTATTTTGATTTCTTTGAAATTAAACCAAGGTTGTTGGGATTAGATTGATAGTTGAAAATTAATGTGACATGGATAGCTAAGTACATTGTCTTTCTCTATAAGTTGTGTATAATACATAATTTTGTATTACCTTTTTAGCCTGTTCAATGGCCCTTTCCCGTTTGATTTTATTTAACTCAGCTAACAATGCCGCAGTATCATCATCAGAATCATCAGAGTCTGAAGAATCACCTTCCAAAGGATCATCTGCATCAAGACTGGCTGCTGGTACATGGTCTACTTTGGTCCGTTTGGGCTCTATAGCCTGTCTTCTAGATGAAGGAGCTTTGACATCCTTTTCTCTCTCATCTAGTTCTTTACGGAAATCACGGGACCGTAGTTCGTCAGTTGTGCCTTGGCCTTGTTCTCTGAAAAAATAAGTTGTTTCTGTTATATATCTAATAATAATTTGGCAGTCTTGCTCGATAGCCCTGGTTCCAAGCAAGATATTAACAGCCAGGTACAAACCTTCCAGTCTACGGTATACAATTACTTTGTGGAGCACTATCCTCCGGAATCCACATATGCATATACCAAGAAAGAAAATGCTTTTAAACTGAAAATGAGGCGTAAAAAGAGGGAGCTCATCAAGAAACTTCGCTGGGCCAAAGCGATGGGAGACAAGAACCTGTGCCACAAGTTAGCCAGGGCATTAAGATCTATTCTCAAATTAATCCAGGGAATTTGTCTCCAGATACAAGATAATAAAAATCAATTTAATAGAGCCCAGCATGAAGTTAGATTTGACAAAAACCCTTTTATTTATGCTAAGAAGATTTTCAGTGAAAATAGTGGAAGACTTTCGCTGACCAAAGAACAAATCTATAAACACTTCAGTGAGACTTATGCAATGCCACAAAGAGAGGAAGCTTACCCGGATCCACCTTCAACACGACCGCATAATCCTGCAGTAGACTTTCAATGCAATCCACCAAGCATTGAAGAGACTGAGGAGCAAGTGAAGAAGAAAAGCGTAAAGTCAGCACCAGGTCCGGATGGCATACCCTACATTGTATATAAAAAGTGTCCTCACATTCGCAATTGTTTACATAACATCTACTGTAGAATATGGTCAAGCAAACAAGTACCGACTGTGTTCGGAGAAGCAGCTTTTGTTCTTATACCAAAAAAGCCTGAGGTTACTGATCCTAAAGATACAAGACCTATTGCGTTAACAAACACTATGTCCAAAATCTTCTTTTCTATACTTCAAGCAAGAATGTCGAGGTTTATGATCACAAACAAGTACTTTTTATCCCAGCACCAGAAAGGATTTCTTCCGGGAATTTCTGGTTGTTTGGAACACAACACCTTACTTTCGGAATGTTTGAAGGATGCCAGGGAGCACGAGCGTCAATTGAGTGTCTGCTGGATTGATTTGGAAAATGCTTTTGGATCGGTCCAGCATAAATTGCTACAAGTTGCCCTAAAATGGTATAACTTCCCAACAGTGATCATGGATATAATTGCTAATTATTATAAGAACTTAAGATTTGTCATTACAAATAAAGATGGGTTCACAGACCCTCTTAAATATAATGTTGGGCTATTTCAAGGCTGTTGCCTCTCACCAATAGCTTTCAATATTGTTATTAACATCTTAATTGACAAACTTAAAACTAGTGAAAAGAAGTGGGGATATAGATTCAAGTTAAATAATGTATATTCGGAGTCCATCTTAGCATTTGCAGACGACCTAGCAGTGCTAACACGCAATCCAAAACAATGCCAGAATTTGCTTACTCTGGTAGACGAATTCTGTGTATGGTCGAACGGCATGAGAACAAAACCATCAAAATGCTTCTGTCTGTGTCTGGGCAGACGAAATACTAGGTTTACGTCATACGACCCAGAACTATTCATAGCAGGGCAGAAAGTAGCCCCAGTAGAGGAAGCCATGCCTTTCAAATTTCTGGGCAGAAGGATCGATTTTAAAGGAAGAACACCATCCTTTGATGTAGTTGTGGAACGCTTTATTAATGACATCAACAAGGTAGATCAACAGCCAATTAGTAATGTCAAGAAAGCTTGGATTTATGACAACTACCTAACATCTCGTCTAACATGGCCTTTTCTTGTATACGACTTCAACAAAACTCTTCTGGTAAATCTGGATGCAACTGTCATAAGAAAACTTAAGTCTTGGCTTGGATTAGCACAGGGCGCTGACTCCTCTACGCTGTTCAGGGGACAGCAACAATTTGGGATGAATTTTAAAAAACCATCTGAGTTGTACAAACATCTACGTGTAACCAAGCAACAAATCCTGAGTAACTCTCGGGATAATCTGATTGCATCTCTCCCAAAAGACTCATTGGCCTCTAAGATGGAGTCAAGACTTCAGTTTCATAAATCATTTATGAGCGGTGCCCAGATCAGCAAAAGGGGGTTAGGTTGGAAGAAAAAGGAATGTGATAAAGATGTTATTAAATCTTTCCTTAGGGATGATGAAGAGCATGGCTACAGAGTTCACGCTATGACCCTAGAAGTTCAGAATGAATGGCTTACTTTGGGGGAAGTTTGTATTCCTCCAGCCCTGAAATGGCGCACACTCATGTACGATTGGTCTCCGGCACTTATTAAGTTCTATTTGAATGCCTTTCAAATGTCCCTACCTGACCAGAGTAATCTGGTAAGATGGGGGAAGGCAACAGATAAGACATGTACATTGTGCGGTGTTGCTGTAGGGACTGCCAGACATATACTTGCTGGGTGCAAAACTCTCCTTGAAAAAGGTCATTATTCGCACCGACATGATAAAGTTCTAGAAATTATTCGTGAAGCTGTAAGTCTCAGTATTGCTAGAGCCAGAAAAGGATTAACAACAAATGAAAGACTGACTACTTTTGTAAAGGAGGGACAACTCAAGAAAACTCAAAGTAAACCTTTCTCAATCCTGGACAAAGCACAAGACTGGAAAATATTCATGGATACATTTAAAGTACATTACAAGATTCCAGACGAACTAGCAGTTTCAGCCTATAGACCAGACATACTGGTGTACTCTCGGTGCTTGAAGAAAGTAATACTTATAGAACTCACCGTTCCGTGGGAAACAAACATACCTAAGGACCACAACATCAAGTCAAACAAATATTTTGATCTTACAAACGAAATTACTAGAAACGGATTTAAAACTCAACTTTATGCAGTGGAAGTTGGTGCAAGAGGAATTCCAGCAAAGTCTTTGCACCGTCTATTGAAGGATCTTGGCCTTCCGAGAACAGCCGTCGGAACTTTTATGGAGCGTGTTTCCAGGATGGCGCTAACAGGATCATATAATATTTGGTTGAGTAGAGAGGGTAGTGAACACAGTGCAGGTGAGAGTTCAAAAGGCCTTTAAACCTACTTCGCGGTCTCAAGTCCGGGAACGCTGCAGTTCATTCCCCTGCCTTTCAACCGCGCGATGGACCCGGCACCCGCACGGTGAATCCATGGTTTGCTAAGAACATTGTCTCTCTCTACAATACATATAGTATAGTATAATAAGACTGATACAATCAGCCACGACAAAGTGGGATTAAAAACCCCTCTGCTGGGTGCCCCGGGGCCATCTAGGCGGTCTCGGGCGCCGTAAGACACCTGTGATGATATGTATGTATCTAATAGTATGGGTAGTTATACAATATATTTGGTACAATACAAGGACACTTATGCAAACTATTTGTAGAAGGGTTATTGAGGTCATATATACCGCAGCAAGCTTGCAGACTCAAGAGTATACCAATGGCGACTATGAGGTGGGACTAAGAACCCCTCTACTGGGTACCCTAAGGCCATTAAAATAATGATGATGGATCGTATCAGGGTCTCAGTTACAATATCAGATACTGAATACAAAAGAAATAAATACCTGTATTTCAATTTGGTATGTCCTGGTAAATCTCTACTGGAGTATTGCCGTGATATAGCACTTAAATCCTTTTCACCTCTACCTTGTCCACCTCTCGCTGGATCGAATGTTGGGCGAGCTGCTGTGGTCATCTTTGTTTAACAAAAAGGTTTTAGAACTTATTAAATATTTTTTCAACAAAATGAACCAATGAAGGGTCCAGTTAATCCGCGGACCGATAAAACGCGGACAAATAATCCGCGGACCAATAATTGGAGGACGGCACCAATTATTTGTCTGCGCTTTATTGGCCTGCGACAGCTTTGCGCGGCCCAATAATCCGAGCCCCAACTGGAGCAGGGCAATAAAACGATCCCGTCCTCGGATTATTGGTCCGCGGATTATTTGTCCGCGCTTTATTGGTCTGCGTCGTCAATTTTACTCGGGGCAATAAATCGAGCATTAAAGGGCGCGGCCCAATAATCCGTGCCTCTCTGTGATTGGTTGCATCGATATTTTCTAACTTATTTGAGGCCTCCCCATACACGTTTAAGCTCCTCCCAATAGATTTTGTTTTTAATTTGTTTTAGCCCTGCATTACTGAACTAATTCATTTATTTTAGTCTATGGAAGATATTTTTTTAATGAATAGAATAATATAATTTAAGATGCATTACCTATATGTCGCGTGGAATTTAAGATGCATTATCTAGGTACTAAAGTAATTACCGAAATAAGCCCGTGGCTGCGTTGCTCTAAGGGTTATCTATGGGATTATATTTATATAACTAGGTATAAATAAAATCAGCCCTAAAGGCCGATTTTTCAATCGGCAGATAAATTTATTCAATAGATAACTTGTATGGAGAAAGAATAAATTTGACAGTTCTTCATACAAGTTAACTGTCGAATAACTATATCTGACGATTGATATAGTTATTCGACAGTTAAATTAGCCCTTAAAAAGGAATCACCATTAACTTATTTTTGGGTCGAAGGTCTCTTATAACTTCGACTCTCCTTTCAGAATGTGGTTACGAATCGGGCAGTTGATTTAAAAGAAAGTTATAAATATAATGCATATTTTTTATAGTTATATTTAATATGCAGTCTTTTGATTTGCTTGGTTCCGCTACAAGGGCGCTAACCATCTTACCCGGGTCACTCAAAAAAAAAAATTCGTGCAAACCTTTTCTAAACTATAGGTAGGTAGAGGCGAATGTATTGTAAAAACATCGCACACATATTTGCGAATACGCTTGTGGGTTCGTGTGGGTGGTATTCTGGCGCATAATAGAGACTGCCATGAACCTGGTACTCTAATTAGCAGATATAAAAATAAGTAGAGTATATTTATTTAACTTGGGGGATGGAAGTAACATAGAGTGGATTATACCACCATCTGAAATCCCTAAATATGTTTATGACTTTAATCCCGGGATTCAAGAATTGATTACAAATTATTTATTTTAGTTTGAACATATCGTAAATAAATATTATTTCGAAAAATCTTATTACTTTCGGATTTTCGTGCTAAAATTGTGTCGAATTAAAATATTTTGTTCTACGTAAAACTAACTTGGCAGGATTTGTGTTCGTTATTTTTATGATACGACTGATGCCTATATCTTTATGGCGAAATATATCGTATAAATGTTTTTGTTAAGTACCTAGAAGTTCTACCTATTTTATTTATCCTCCATTTATATTTATAATCACAACGACAACACTTATCTTTTAAATACTTCACAAAGTACGAGTACCTACCATAGTAAAGTAGTTGTACCAAAAAAATATATGCCGAAACATAATGCTTTTATGTCGCGTAGTAGAGTGAATATACAATTACTCAAAATATTTAACATAAAAATAAACAAATATTATTATTTTATTATAGTTGATATACGAGCAAATTAAAGTCAATCAGAAACATCAATATTTTCGGTAATGAAGTCAGAATTTAATCCCGCCGCTGGGTATCCTGAGGCCAAAGGCCCCTGCGATGGTATTTTTTGATGGTAGTCAAAATTTGTACCTTTTTTCTGTAAAAAATATATAGAAACTAATGTTCCATAATACTAAGGTATAACACGTACACGTAAGCATTCAATAAAATACTCTCTTTCGTGAATTAAATTTTTAAACAATAACGTCCATAAACAGAGCGAGTTTTAGTTTACTCCAAATATCAGGTAGGTAATGTAACAGCTCGAAAAGAGCACAGTACCTAAAAGCCACGATCCTCCTGAAAGTCCTACTGTAATGGATTTCAATTCACCCTCAGTCACAGTCAGCTTCAATGTTTTCGCCGGCACCGGTAATTATAAATAGCCGGAAAAGACAAGATCCACCGCGTTGTCGCTACCTGTGATAATCTTAATTTATTTTCTTGTACGAAAAACAAATAATTTTAATATAATGTATTTATAATGGAACCCTAAATTTGTTTTTTTTTCAAATATATTAAAGTCCAATAAAATACTTTGTATTTTTTTTTAATCCCGAGATGAAACTGTCATAAACAAATTTCCGGGATTTTAGAGGGTGGTATTATCCACTCTTATGTAGTAACAAAGAGTGGATTATACCATTTATACCCTCCCAAAGTACAAAGTAGTAGGTAATAATAATCTACCTATTCCGATCTCTGCTTATTAGTCTGTGCATGAACTTAACCCTCCGAGGGCAGGTTTACGCACTTGTCCTTCGTCGTAACGACGTAGTATTATCGACGAATTCGGAAGAAATATCAGGGGCCTGATTACAAATATATCTACGATTACAAACTGCCATCGTCTACGACGACAAGGCATTATGTAAAGACTAAACAACGAAATATCAGTTCTATTCAATGGGTTTATAGTATGTATTGGGCTGGCTATAAAAATGCCGATATGAAATACACGATTTTTTCGCAAGTGGAGCAGTGGAATTCTATAATTTACCGAATAAATAACTTAGATTTCCAGATTTATAGTTTGCTCAATTCCTCCGATTATTCCCATACGCACCACCTTCTCCGCCACTAGTGGTGGCGTATGGGAATATTTTTCCCCGACGCCACCACTGGTGGTAATCGACACGAATTCTATCCTAATCGCCAGCACTGGTAGCATTTACTTCTTGAATGTGTGAATTTTAGTATATTTACAAATAAATGTAGGTTCTTATATAATAATATGTTTGTTTTATTTTCCTCTATTAGTTATTAGCAAATAATTAAGATAAGGCTTTTTCGATAAAATAAATATAATTAATTGATATCTTTAAGAGATATAGACCAGAATATGTCACGTCGTTTTAGCTAACAACGTATGGATTTTGACAGTGACAGTAGGCGTGTCACCTATAAAAGTCAAATCCATGTTGAAAATCCCTCCGCTGGGTACCCTGACGCCGTAAGGCCCTGTCGTGATATGTATGTATGTGTAATTTGATGATAACCATCGAAGAAAGGTTTTACAATTTATTTCAATACATCTGAGAGTTACGTTGTCAACGCCATACTTACCTTTATTTCCTATATATGTATATTTACAAATAGATATAACGGGTGTTCCCGAGGGAACCCACCACGGTTAAGACGAGATGGGATTTAAATATTATGGTATATTATTAAATTAACGTATAATGTTCTACACAATAAATCAGTTATTTTTTACATTATAAAAGGAACAAATATAAAATCACCTCAGTATAAAAAAATTAAATTAAATGAGATTTTAAAATTCAACAACATATAAACAATTATAAATTTAACAAATTTGACTTTTATAGGTGACGCGCTTACTGCCACTGTCAAATCCATACGTTGTTAGCTAAGGCGACGTGACATATTCTGGTGTATATCTCTTAAACATATCAATTATTTATATTTATTTCATCGAAAAAGCCTTATCTTAATTATTTGCTAATAACTAATAGAGGAAAATAAAACAAACATTATTATATAAGAACCTACATTTATTTGTAAATATACTAAAATTCACATAGAAGTAAATGCCACCAGTGGTGGCGTATGTAAAAATTATTCCCATAGGTCACCACTGGTTGCGGAGATGGTGGTGGCGTATGGGAATAATTGAACTGCTCAACGTCTTGTCGTGTAAGACGATTGCTCGTGCTCATAGAGAGTATTAAGTTCCTTGCTCGTGCTAGATCCATCTATTCCGATTGACATATAGTTTGTATTAGGTTGGCTAAATAAATGCCGCTATCTTGAACCGAACGGTGGAAGTATTGACGCGCTGCTGGGCCTGCAGGCGATACATAAACCGCTGCCGATAACGAAAAAACAATACGTAAATTTCGTGACGGTGTACAGCTCGTAATGATGAAGAGTGGTCTTGCTCACAGCTGCAGTGACAATAGGAGCCATGCTCAATGACCGATTTATTTATTAGGTATGATGCGTCTTCTGTCACTTCCTCTCTCCAGAGTTTGGCTGGCGGCGCGGCGGCGGCTGGTAACCAGGAAGTCGGGCTTTATTCCCACATTTGATATCCTGCTCCCTAGGTAGGCAGCGAATTGATATCGAAATAAGTAGCTTTCCTGTTGAAACTCTTACTAGATCAGATGCTTGTTGGTGACCTTTCCCTCCTCAAAACACTTATACAGCATTCCAGTTTGTAAATTCTAAACTGCCCCCAAAAAGGTTTGTATTTGAACAAGGCCTAAAAATCACTAACTACTTTTTGTATTTTATTCCTTTTTTTTAAACCATAAAAAAAAATCATTTTAGCTTAAATATATATTTTTTGTCAGCGAAATGTTCAATGTTAATCAACTGCAATAACAATCAACTTTTTTTTCTCCCTCCCTCTTCCAAAGTTCAAAAATAATTTCACTATAGTTTTGCAGGCTGTTTAAAAGTAAGTCTTACAGACTAACCTGTTAAAGATAGGGTTTCCCTTTCAGAACGGTTACCTAAATAGGATAGCAGTTGTATTGGGTAAGCAAATTGTCCGGGTAATTCATCTTAAGAGGTACACAGTTTAAAGACTTAAGCCGGGGAACGGGATTTCCCGCCCCTGTGTTCTAGCAGACTATAGGCTAATTAATGTGAGGATGATTTAAATAAGCAATGCTATATATTCACATAGTTTTGCTCACAGCTTAGATTTTATGGGTCAAAGCATGGGTTCTGTCAAGACTATCTACCATTAGTATAGCATAATTATTTTATATGTATTTAATTGAATTTTTTATGAAATACAATATATAGTATTTTAACCAGAGCTAATTCTACAATATAACTAAACAAGTTATGATTGTTTAATGTGAATAAGTTTTGGTACTCTGTTTTTGCTTATGTAAAATTATTTTATCACAACTCAATCAATTACCAGAGCGGATTTTCCTTACGGGTGATTAGACCCAGGCCATCAAGTGTTTTAGTCTGTGGGTTCCCGTTTCCGAAGACTACAGTATAAATTTCTTGTCAAGGGGATAGTCTGTTTTCAAGGCACAGATACGAAACAAGCGATTGTTTTTACAATAAAGCAGTGAGGATATTAAAATAGACTCGTAATGCAAATACGTCCATGTCGCCGACCATTTGGTAATTGTATCATTTAGCTGGCATAGTAGGATGTATAAATATTGTTAAACAACAATGTCTTGATCGACCCCATTCATGGACTTTGTAGGTCTGCTTAACATCAGGTGAGCAAGGTCACATGCTGTGCTCCATAAAAAAAGCCTGGGGTGCCCAGTTTGCATGAGTGGCAATAATAAGCAAGCTTAATATAGCACTCACTATTGCCTTATATGTCACTACTGCTTTGATGACAGCTGTGTAAGATTTTAACAATATAATTACGATAACTTTAACAAAACAACAGAATGGAAGAAATTACAAAATACACTGTGTATGGGTGTACTGGGGCATCTCATTATCATTACATTTGATAGATGGATTTCAAACTCAATGCTGTTATTCGCATAGAACAGTTTTATATTATAGCAGTTTCAGCCTATAGACCAGACATACTGGTGTACTCTCGGTGCTTGAAGAAAGTAATACTTATAGAACTCACCGTTCCGTGGAAAACAAACATACCTAAGGACCACAACATCAAGTCGAACAAATATATTGATCTCACAAACGAAATTACTAGAAACGGATTTAAAACTCAACTTTATGCAGTGGAAGTTGGTACAAGAGGAATTCCAGCAAAGTCTTTGCACCCTCTATTGAAGGATCTTGGCCTTCCGAGTACAGCCGTCGGAACTTTTATGGAGCGTGTTTCCAGGATGGCGCTAACAGGATCATATAATATTTGGTTGAGTAGAGAGGGTAGTAAACACAGTGCAGGTGAGAGTTCAAAAGGCCTTTAAACCTACTTCGCGGTCTCAAGTCCAGGAACGCTGCAGTTCATTCCCCTGCCTTTCAACCACGCACCCATGGACCTGGCACCCGCACGGTGAATCCATGGTTTGCTAAGAACATTGTCTCTCTCTCTCTGAACTGAATAGGGAGGCGGGTAAAAAATGTTTTAGTGCTCCTAAAACCTCTGAGTATTACCAAAGGTTCATCTGTAGGTACCGTTAGCATAGCATAATTTAACCAGAAGTTGCTTCTACTATGTGTTAATAAGTTATGATTTTTTGATATGAATAGGTTTTGGTGCCCTGTTTTTGCTTATGTAGAATTAATTATTAACTTTGGATGTAATTATTATCTTTGGAGAGTCTGGAAAAAGAAATAATTATTAAAACAACTACAAATTGTTTTTAAAGTATATATGGTACAGTTATAATGTAGACTTAAAACATTCGTTTTTGGGTTCTGATTCAAGCAAGTACCAACAAATATTAAAATTAAAGGTTTATTTTATAGTTGTTTTGCATTTGGTTCACAACACAACTATAGTGGCTTACAGAGAATGCTAAGCTGATCGGTTCCAGTTTCCTATACCAGTTTCCTATACCAACTTGTTAAATAATAGATGGGTTATTGAGTCTGTCTACATACCGTGAAGAGCTGTCTAGTTGCTCAGTGTGGACTCAGTATACCACAACGAAGTAGTAACAAAACCACTGCTGGGTACCTTGAGGCCGTCTAGGCGATCTTAGGCACTGCAAAGTATTCGTCATTGTCACTAAAAAATGCTTCACCTTATAACAACTTACCTATTCTGTATAAATGCCAAATACTTTTAAAACCTGTTACAAAATTAGTTACCAAAACAATAAAAAGTAGTAAGATAATTTATCCGGTTTCACTCCTAATAATTAGTCATAATTCAGTTAATTAATTATATTTTTCTACATTTATTTATTTCTTGTTTGTAGGTTAAGGTTATTCAATCACAGACTAAAAAATTTTTAGTAAAAAAAAATTATCCACAGATTATTTTTTTTTTTTTTGTTTCCATAATTGGAAAAGTAAAGTTTTATTAACCATCCAGCCTAGATTTAATAATATTATTTACTTTTAATAATAATTAACTAATAAAACTATTCCTATAGCTATTTTAAAAGGCCTCCATGTCCCAGCTATTTCGCCACACTCGCCACATTCCCTCTCTGGATGATGAAAGATATTTTTTGGATGAAAAACTATACCGTTAATATGACTAACATGTTATGATTAAAAATAAAATGTTTACTTCATTTATATACGGAAGCGCCCTTGGGCTTTAATTAAATCGCATTTCCAAAGTAAAACAAGAATATGGAACCGCCCTTATGCCTAAAATCTCCTATAGAATGAAATATTAAACGCGTTAGTTGCCACCATAAGGCCTAAACCATAATCCGCATGTTAATCCACGTACATAGGGGGGTATGATAACATATTTGTACTAACGGCTCTCACATTATTCAGTCAATACTGACCACGAAAATACCCTCTAATGGCAAGTTACCATCACGCACGCACGTACAATACACAAAAAGAACGGAATGCAAAGTTTCATATCAGTGTATCTTTTGTTTCCTTTCAGTCCCATGTCTATCTTTATCCTTCGTTCATTTCTTTAACAGTTTGCTTTCGTTCGGTCGCGGAGTTCAATTGGTCCACGGAATAGAAAAAAACAAGTGGAAATGCTATAAAGCACCAAATGTATTAGAACCGGTGTCGCCAAAATCATATATCTATAAGTGTTGAACCTATAACCAATTCGTCTTGATTGGTTACAAATATACACAGCAATTTTAAACACTATTCGCCAACTGATTAGATTTAAATTAATATAAAAAAAGAATCATGCCTCTATCACAAAGTAGTAAGAAACTGCTCTAAAAGTTCTGCTATTCCTAGACAGATAGCGTGATTACTACAACATTCGAATAAATGTTTTGTTCAGTCGGCATAAAGCATAATATCGTTTATATAACAAAAGTATTCTAGTTTATTCTAGAACTTACGCTCCATAAAAATATGATAATTCAAAAGCGGCGACATAATAAAATATTTAAAGTATCAATATCGATGCTTTTTTAAAATATAAATGTGGCTCTATATATTTAAACGCAGATGGAAGGGAAAACTTTTTAGAAAATATAGCTATAAAACTTTTTAGAAAATATAGCTATAAAACAATATTTTAGAAAATATAAAGGTTTAAAAAACAGGGGCCTTATTCCGAGTTTGCAAACGTTAAACACGACAAGTTCGCGCGTTACAATTTTTTCGTGAGTTGCGATGACGTGGATTCGTATTACGAGTCACTAAACTTCGTGCGTTCGCGTTGTCGCAAGCACCATAGACAAAACAGTTTTTGCGTAAAGTTTTTTTAATATATTTTTATTTCATTGCACAGACTATTCAAACCTTGAAAATTAAATCCAAAGCATTAGTACTTAGTATAATGTCATATGAAGTACTTTATAATTTAATGTGTTTTTAAAGAGAAAATAATATTAAGTTAAAGTTTGATAATGGAGGAATTTAATTTAGTATATTAGATTAAGTTTATTGGTAATAATTAGTTTGTAAATTTGGTGATTTATATCACTTAATAGTAAAGTTTATATATTTTTAGTTAGTTCTGAGAAGTAGTTAAAAAAGTTAGTTTTGGTAACACAAGAAACCTTTTCGATGTATCGCGGTAAAGTGTGAGTGGTAAGTGATTTTGAGTTTTAACCTTCCGTGTACAACGTGGGGTTTAATACCCCAGGCGTAATATTTTATGGATATCTCTTTTAATTTTAGTGCTATTAATTTGTACCTCCAGATAATCTCGAGTGACATTGCCATTTTAACATTACCATCTATGTATGTATTAAATAATATTATATATGCAAATAAAAATATTTATAATACTCCGTTGAACTCTGATAAGCACTCGTTCTCAACAAGAAACAAAAATAAAATTTCTAATATTAAATGTAGATTAAATACAAAGTATAAAAGTTATGTTATAAATAGTGTAAAATTTTATAATAAAATAGACGATGATTGGAAGAAACTAAATTCAAAAGTATTTAAAAGAAAATGTCAGAATTAGCTCCGGGACCTTAAACTATATGATATAAAAGACTTCACATAGCATTTGACTTTGGTCTATTATTTGTATTACTTGTTTTGTATTGATATTTAATTACCCCTAAGTTGTGTTGTGACATTACGTTTTACTATACTGACCCATTATTAATTATATCTTTATAAAATATTTCTGACAGAGGCCATTAACGGTCGCTTAGTTATTTATTACATACTATCATTTCTTTTTAATATATTTATATTTATAGTGTTTAAAGACATTGATGTATTAAGGACAAAGCCCCTATACAGCTCCTAACATATTTGTAAAATTTTTTATTTGATTTATCTCACCGACAAAGCCCATTTACAGCTGCAATTTTACTATAAATTTTATATTGAAATACAAAAATAGCATCTAAATTTTTATTTTATTTCTTGTTGTTTGTACATTTGATTTTCTGTTATATAGCTTTTGTATTTTATATGTACTTTTTGGTTACTAGCTGTATCATTGTTATTATTTTCCATATTTGTTTGTATTTCATTTGATTAGTTATTTTGTTATGTATGACGATAACCAAGTGTTCTGTATTGTACCTATGGTGGAAATAAAGATATGAATGAATGAATATGCCAAATAGACTGATTAGATTTATTTTGTCTAAATCGTGCCCTAACCTCAGTGAACGCCTCTGGGGTCTGTGAGACCCCACGTTGTATTGCACGCAGCTAAAACGTAAGTTCTATTTTTTTTTGTATTTATAGAGCTTTTCATTGTTTTTTGTGTTATATTTTAAATTATTGTATCTTGAGCCTGTAGCAGTCCGCTGCTGGACACGGTCATTACCCAAAGCGTTTTTTTATTGAAAGAAATTACAAAAACAAATACAGTTTTGCTTTATTGAAACCAGGACAGGCCCTACTAGTATAGAAATTATAATAACAGAGCTCAAAGAACTTCTTGGTTTATTTGTATACGACAAAGACTACTTGTGGGCCTCTGATGGAACAGGCATAGAAGCATTTTATTATGTCGTTTTCTTAGTAAGTAATTTACAATTTGACGACATGCTTACTAGAAATATACCATGAATTTGTAAATTTGAAAAAAAAAACCTGTGGATAATGTCTAAGCTCTTGGCTCTAAAAACTTCTTGGTTTATTGGAATACGACAAAGAACTACTTGTGAGCCTCTGATATAAAATAAACAGGTTTTTACATCATATTATTAAAACACAATACAGTCACACAAATTATAATATTTACAAAAGGAACAAAATTATTTATAATAATAATAGTCTGGCTAAAAAACACAATAAATATAAAAAAACATAAAAAGAACAAACAATAACACAACGAAAATCACAATAATCTATAATAATAATAGTCAGATTTAACTAATAAATAAATTAGAAAAAAATCCACTCTTTTTAACAAAAATAAAGAATATCGAAAATGACGACCACAAATCTACGTATACGAACAAGCTGCCGCTTTCTTTAGATATTAATTATACTCTATGGCAGTCGCAGAAAACATTTTTTTCGTTTGTTTGAATGCATGCAACTCGTAATACAAAATTACAAGAAATCCATACTAAAATTCATAGACAAAACAATAAATGCGCGACCGTGCGTGACGGAAATTTCGCCAATTACTCGTAATACCATTTAAAAAATGACAGCTGTCATCCCATACAAAGTTGATCGTCGAAAACGGAAAAAACGTACGCAAAATTCGGACGGTGAACGTGTCAAAACTCGGAATAAGGCCCCAGATTTTTGAGATACGTATAATTTTGAGAGAAAGTCGAGTCGTATGACGCTAAGAGCACGAAACAAACTTTCGGACGGAATCTTAACATAACTGCTATTTTTGTAATAAAAATGTAGAAATTAGGCAAAATATTTTTTTTTTGTCTGGAATATTTTATAAAAATATTTTTTATAGTTATTTTATAAAATTGTGTTTTTAGTCGCAATAGTACAAACCCCAAATCTGTTCGTGCATATGAATTGACGAGTATTAATTAAATATATATCTCAGAAACCATTTTTAAAACGTCAAATCCCATACATTTGGCTTTCGATGGGTACTTCGATTCGATTATCGATTGGCTCTTTGGTAAGGCCCCTGATCGACAAGAAACGTCAAATCCAATACATTTGACTTTCGATGGGTATTTCTATTCGATTGCCTCTTTGGTAAGTCCCCTGCACTGATGCATCGAAATTATCAAATAGTGATAATGTTGGTGCAGCTGCTTGGATTTCACACTATAACGTTGTTTTATCCACAGAGATATAGGAAGCAGAGATAACATATTAATTAGTCGTATAACCATATGAGTTGGGCTTACTCACTCTCATGGCACTGATCATATACGTTTTTCACTTCCTCAGTTCACATACACTCGTATGAAATAAGCACCCGTGGGAAAAAAACAACAACAATAGGCACCAATTTGTCTATACTTGTAAGTCAAGCTTAATGTCTTATGTCATAACATGTCATATTAACGGTATAGTTTTTCATCTCGACAGTTCTATTGCAAATACTCAATATTTAATTACAATTCATAGATATAAATATCAAGATAGGCCCTTCCATACAAAATCACAACGACACTTGTCAATAAAGTGACAACTAGCGCCACTAGCGGTAATAATTTGAACTAATACTTAGTACGATGTAACGTTGTAAGGGCGTACCAATTTAATTAGAAACTATTATTTTTCATTTCCATAGTTTATTTTTATGTTTCCGTTTTCTTTTCAAATAAGTCATAATTACTTATAAGGTCGAGTGAAAAATATTCTAAATAGAAAAATAAATAAATTTGGAACAAATTAGGTCATGTGGGGTGTCAACTGATAGATAATATATTTATGTAGTTAAATTAGGTACAACGGTCTAGCTACCGTTAAATAAAAATTATTTGTGTAAGAAGGAGGAGTTTACTCTAACACAAAGATACCGTAAGCCAACAGTACCGAACAAAAACGGAAAAATAACCATCTTTGATGAATATTATTTATTTTGACGACCACAAATTTACGTATTCGAGCAAGCAGTCGCTTTATTTAGATATTAATTATACTCTATGGCAGTGGCAGAAAACATTTTTTTTGTTTGTTTGAATGCGTGCAACTCGTAATACAAAATTATAAGAAATCCAGAGAACTAGGAGTTTTATTTATTTATTATTTTTCATCTCCTTATAAATAACTATCCATTACCTACAGTACAAATAACTGATACGTAACGAAATGAATCTACTAACTACAGAATTTTACCTAGATAACGCACATTTGTGCCTGTGATTCGACAGAGGGGAAATCATGCGTATGGCTACTCTCCTCCGGGCTGAGCGGTGGCGGCGATTCTCTATGGCTATTACATGAAAATATTTTTTTTAAAACGGCTTTGGCCTGTACCCCGACCACCTGCCCGTATACAGTCGAATTTAGCGTCTAGCATTCGCAAAAAACGAACAAAAATGTGTTCTTGGCTGGCAATTCTCTCCGAGTATGGCTGGCAATTTGTTCCGTCTACGCATTTAACGAACTTGACGTCATCACCAAATGTCATCTTCATACAAAACTTTCGTGCGCGCTTTTAGCGCTCATGGCTAGGGGGGCAAGTGTTTAAGAAAATATAATTTTATTACTTGGCTGTATGGTTCATGCCCTTGCCTTTCCCACAAGGATAAATAAAATATCATCATAAAAAAAAGTAATAAAAAAAAAAGAAAAACGGTTATTTAAAATTTTTCGTAATTGATGTTTTCGCTCTGCAAGCGTAAACTTCATCTCAATTTGTTTCTAAATATTTTTTGTGCTCTGTTTGACGATTCTGTCTTGGGTCACAAAAGATATTGCTTCTGAACATTTATTACACTTCTTTTTTGGTTACAGATGGAGGCTTTGAGGATCGAAGGGTATAAGGGAGATTCAAAGTGGTATGAGAGAGATGGTCACTTTTATGTGGCTGTCAAGTCTCGTACCACATCAATCTCCCTTAGGTGTGCGGAGCAGCGCTGCCCAGCGCGTTGGCTGCAGAAGGCGGGTCACGATGCTTTAAATACTGTGGCAAAATTCAAAACCTTCATCCCCTCGCTACTGTCGACCAATAAGAATTAGATTTATAAAGGAGACCACTGACATAACAAATGAAGAAATAAATTACATTAAATCACAAATCAAAGCTCTTTCCAGAACCGAAATTGAAAACGTGTCAATAAAACATAAGATGTTGTTCACCATGGTAGATGAAAAGGTGTGCAATGCAGCTACACATACCAAATCGACAATGAAATGCTACATTTGTGATGCTACTTCATCCGAATTTTATGACTTATCGAAAACGAGGCCTTGCAAAAAAGAAAATTTAAGCTTTGGCCTGTCTTTACTACATGCCCAGATAAGATTTTTCGAAAGTATTTTGCATATAGCGTATAAATTACAGGTAAGAAAATGGAATACCCGCCTTACAGCCGAAGAGAAAGAAGTTGTTAAAAATAAAAAGAAAGATATACAGGACAAATTTCGAGACCAGCTAGGACTTTTAGTCGATATTCCGAAAGTCAATTTTGGAAATACAAATGATGGCAATACAAGCCGCCGATTCTTCGAAAATTACGAAATATCGGCTGAGATAACTGGTATTGATAAGAATTTAATATACAGGTTTAAAATTATTTTAGATACGCTATGTAGCGGGATGAAAATAAATACAGCAGCATTTGAAAAATATTGCGAGGAAACTGCGCAACTATATGTAGAGCTATACAGTTTCTATCCCATGTCTCCAACCTTACATAAGGTGCTACGACATAGGGCCGAAGTCATCAATAATGCAATACTGCCAATAGGGCAGTTATCAGAGGAGGCTGCCGAAGCCCGGAACAAACATATACGCTCATACAGGCTCAATTACACGAGAAATTTTTCCCGAATCAGCTGCAATCAGGACGTATTAAATAGGCTTCTTTTGACCTCAGATCCAGTGATAACAGGGATGAGGTGCTCGAGACAAAATAATAAAAAAACATTGACAACGGAAGTGCTAAAATTATTACTAGAAAGTGATTACGCAAATGTTAATATTTTTGCTGAAGATTGTAACGAAGAATGAATAATTAAATATTAAATAAATAATATTAAATGATAAAAACTTTATGTTCTTTTATTTTTTATTTAAAAAATGACCCAATGTAACTGTTAGAACCAAAAAATACTTTTGGCCAGGTTTTGAGGTCAAATACCACACTGTGCGGCGCCCAAGACCGCCTAGACGGTGAAAAGTTGTACTTTGGGCTAATATGAGGCTCTACTGTTCAAATCTTTTCCTATGTGTAATAAAATAAAACAAATTGCTTCTCTATTCAAACTAGTAATGTTAAAATAATCAATTAGCATGGGGAAGCAATTTTTTTATTTAGTTCACTCTAAGTACCTTTCAAACATACCGGGATTTAAACCGGGACAAACAATGTTAATCAATTAATTTTTAATTGAAAAAAAATGTCCTCGGAAAGCACGCCCTAGTAGACGTGGGCGCCGTCTGTGAAAATGGCGGCGGCGGCGGGGCGCCGGCGGCGTGGAGTTTTCAGTTTTTTTTAAAGAAAAACTTAATTTAATCTACTTAGAGTATCTAAAATGTAAAATGTAACGTCTTCGCTTTCTTTTTTCACAGCATTCAGACATGCTAAACAATAAACTTGATCAGAATTAATCATTTTCTTTTTGTTGCCATCAGAAACGATCAAGTTTCCGAAATACTTCCAACAAAAACTACAACTTCGAGTTTTAGCGTTATAAAATGTAGTAACAGAAAGTTTGTTCACTTTGGTTTTTGATAGCTCAGTAATTTATACTAGTAGTTAAATATTACGAAAAAACGATCACACACACGCAACACATATTCACAATACGCACGCCGCGCGGCACATGGCGGCGGCAGCGCGCGGGAAGGTCTCGGCGGCTCGCCGCCGTCGCGGCGCCCATACCTACGCCCTAGTTTTACTATACCAACTTGTGAAATTTAATATCGTCTATTGCAACGAGCTAGCCACTTGTTTGGTATAGACTTATAACATCGGCTACGACGATGTGGGATTAAAAACCCGTCCGCTGGGGTATCCTGAGTGAGTATATCTGATACTTTTAAATTAATTAGATAAAAGTTTTAACATACTAAACTTTATTTTAATTAATTTTAGTGGTAGTGACATGGCACAGTTTTATGCCACCCATCACACTAGTAACAACTGGGATTTTTTCCCCCATATTATATAGAACTACCTGACCCCGCGGGCTACATAGGGGGAGCACGGTATGTGACTTTCTATTTACTTGATGGTAATCAGACTTACAAAGTCCATGATTGGAGTCGATCAATGCATTGTTTAACAATATTGATCGCCCCCACTATGCCAGTTATATGATGGGGTTAGGGTATAGGCGGTGACAAATATGATCCTGTCAGGGCCATCTTGGAAAGATGTTCCACGGCCGATCTTGAAAGGCAGAGATGCAAGACGATGCAAAGACTCCTTGAATTCCTCTTGCACCGAATTGAATAGGTTCATTGTGTAGCAAGACCACACAATAAACTACCTGTATAATGTATTAATTCATTTCTATATTATAATATATAAATATAATTTCTAAGTATGCCTGGATAGCTTATTTAGGGCCCTGTTCCTGACCACAAAGCACCTGGTAATCACATGCATTAATTTTAATGCTAAGAAACAAGTTATTTTTAGCGATAAAACATGTATGAAACATATATACTACTTACATAGTTTATTTGGAAAATTAATCCTTAAATATGAGTAAAGATATCTATCTCTAAAATATAGGTATCTATGCTACCTATATATAAATTAAGTGAGACTACTGACAGTGACAATGTAGCATATTAGGTACATAGGGAAATAATTTTCTAAATCGGTTCAGTGGATCCAGAGATTACCCCCCTACAACCTCACAAACTTTTCCTGTTTATATTATTAGTAGGTATACATAAAATTAACAATGAAATAAAAAATTGTTGGAATAATAAAAAATATTTTTTGCATTTATACTGGTTATTTTTCCATGTTGTGTACTTGATTCCATATTCAATTCATTAAAAACTGGTATAAATGTGGGTTTCAGGTTGTGAAATTGTTATTGATAGCTTTATTAACGAAACTTCTTCAGAACACACAATAAACCTGGAACCCACATAAATCAATTATTAATGGATTGTTAAATGTTTGAATAGTTATATTTACCACATGCCATACACACAATGGCACTTGTAGCCACATGTATCAATAAGTATGTACACCTACCTACCTATATAGTTTTATTTACTACCCTGTTCCAGACTACCCAATGGACCTGATTTACATGTATAGGTTGCCAAGTTATATTAGATAACCTACACTATGTATGATATGTGGATGGGCAAAGTAGGATATATTGACCTACTTATTAATTTGCTTTCTATAATTTTAAAGCAAAATAAGGAGGGAAGCCAATTTAAGTTTAATTACTACCTTGTTCTCCACTTCAAATCATTGAATTAGTATTGAAATACTACGAAAAAAGAAAATAAATTAAAGTAGGTACAATAACTATACAAATATATTTTATTAATTTATATACAAAAAAATACTTAAAACTATTATATCCATGAATGTCATGACATAAGTTTTTAGTGTTGTATACTTGAGAGGATGGCTGGTATCATAAAATCACCTGATCTGAAAATAAATAGGTAACATTATTCTTAGCTCTTAAATAAAGTGAACTTTAACTTAGTAAAAAACACTGATTTTGAGTAGATGTAGCAAGATTGAAATTTATTTTTCCACTCACTATCTTGGTGGTGGCTGTCTGGGGCAGTTAGATATTAATGCCCAATTTATTTTTCTTTCTTGATAATTGCCTGTATCATGTTTGATTATTTATGTCATATGCTCATATGTAGGTATATATTAAAATTTACATTGCTATATACCTAATGTCTAAAGTAGGCTTTGATACTTTATTATAACTACTGTCATTGTACCAAAGATGTTATAGCAATATTACTGTTTCAAAGGCTTGTTGGTGTTGTTCCAGGAGGTAGTGGGTTCCATTCCCACTTTATTACAGTAAACAACTAATGTAATATTAGTGTACCTATGTTGAACTATAGACTGCCTTGGTCTGGGTGTTTATAAAACATAATATTAGTAATAATACAAGTTACCAATGTTCCTGGTTTCCTACACTTCAGAATATTTACAACCATTCCTAAATACTCATTTGATATTAAATAGATACCTATGTAAATTCTGATTATATTTAGATATTATTATACTTTTGTATTACACCAAAACATATTGCAAACCTTAAATGTATATTCCTAAATTTTCTAGCATTGACATTAAGTTTTCCTATGTACTTATTTTGTGTTACTATGAGTAAAGAAAATAACAATTAACTATACTTAGTATAAAAGTTATCCCTTTCTTCCGCTGCCACACTTCAGCATACTAATTTTATAAAGGGTTGAGAATTAGTAAAAATATAAATTAATAAAAAAAAAAAATACCTATATATTAAATATACATGGTGGCCGAGTTGGTTAGACCTCAGACTTAAAAACACTGCCACAATTCAGCATACTGAAAAGTTATGATACCTATATATTAAATATACATGGTGGCCGAGATGGTTAGACCTCAGACTTAAAAACACTATGGTTTTTAGCTCCTCATTTCAATCCCCAGTGTTTACTCAATCCATAGTGCCCAGGAGAACATGTTAAGCTGTCGATTCTAGCTTTACTATACCAACTTGTGAAACTGTTTATAGATGGGTTATAAAGTCAAACATAATATATTCAAACATCACAAACAAGCTAGCTACTTGTTCGGTGTAGGTAGATTCATACCATTGACTACGACGAGGTGGGATTAAAACCCTTCCACTGGGTACCCTGAGGTCATCTAGGTGGTATAGATGATATTTATTTTAAAGGTAAATAATTTATTCTAGGTAAGTAGGTATGAATTTACAAAAACTTTAACTTTATGAAGGGAGAGGCATTAAGATCAAGGAGTAAGTTTGAGTTGACAAGTAAAGCAATTTTATATCCTAAAAGAATCTCGTGCCTGTAGGTAAGTTTTAAGGTTTTAAGATGAAATTTGTAAGTAGATATATGAAAATAGCAATAGCCTAGATGCTGAATGTCGGATGCACATTCATTGAGACTTGGTGAATATTAAATTTGATTTTATGAAGATGGTATGCTAGTGTCGCCCAATACGTATAATGCGAAGTATATAGGGATTTAATTTAAGTAAACTAAGGTATACCTACTTTTATTTGTGACTGAATATTAGATAGATGGCTTTGTTAGCTGCTTTTGGTAGATGCTTTCCTTTTATTAGTCCATTTTGTAATTGTAAAAAAGTATTTTTTTTACTGTGTCATTTGCTCCTAAAATCGTAATATATAAATCCAATATCTGTTTGAAGTACATTTATAAACGTAATAAAACTTAATGCGTCTTTTTGTTGATTTTACTTTAATTAAAATAATATTAATTTATTACTGTTTCAGAATGTAGGTTATATTTTTGTTTATACGTATGATCCCTCCCTCCTTTAGATTCTGAGGTTCCCTCATATACCTTTATTCATCTCTTTCTTACGCGTTATTTTTTATCATTAAATAAAAAGAGAGAGCAATACAAAAAGAAGTCCGATTAAAATTTGACAACCTTACACAAGAGCGGATTTGGCTTGGCATAACACTCGGTTCTCTATGGTACCTTATTTCCTTCAATAGCAACAAAGAGAGGCGGTTACAAATTTAGGTAGGTACAAATTTTGTCTCCCAAATATTTCACCGCTCCGAGTTGACGCACCCCAATAATCCGTGCCCAATAAATCGCAGACAAATAATCCGTGCCCGGGCTTGAATTATTTGTCCGCGTATTATTTGTCTGCGTTTTATTGCCCTGAGAGAGCTTGACTCAGGCCAATAATTGGAGGACCAATAAATCGCAGACAAATAATCCGAGCCCGGGCTTGAATTATTTGTCCGCGCTTTATCGGTCCGCGCATTATTGGCTCCCGACTACATTACTAATTTTTTTTTTAAAGAAAAGAGAGTTGCGTTGCGACCAATTACCAAAGCAAAGCATTTATTTAATGCACAAGAAAGAATTTTGCGTAGTTTGTTTGCGTTTTTTCTCAAATTACAAATAATTGTAAATAGATAATTTACTTTCCGACTTGAAATTTACTGTAACAGTAATATTTTACTGAAACAACTACCTAACTAAAAATTAAGGTAAGTGACGCCATTTTGGTGGGTTGGTCGTTGTCACACGCATTCATGTAATATTTATTAAATAGGACACCTTATATTAAATTATATTACCTATTTTATGTACTTAAATAAAATTAAAATTTATTCAAAACTTCATTTAATAATAAATTAAAAGTAGGTAACCTAAGCAACCTATGGTCTTAAAAATATCAACATGGTTGTCTTGAAAATCTAGTGTACTTAGGCCTTAGTAGGTCTGTTTAGCCAATAAGCTATACCTTTTATTATTATCATCTACTCTTTTTGAGCTTTGTTGTTTATTTTTAACCAGTGAGAATGCATTGTTTTTTTTTTCTGTACATTACAAAATAGTCACCTACACAGCTCATTATTATGGAGATTAGAATGCGAGAGTCCATTTAGTTATATATATAACTAAATGGACTCGCATTACGCGAAATTTTTCCAGTATCATATTACACAGCTCATCATAATGCATCAAAAGTTGAGTGGCAATGTCATTAAAGAGATTACTTTTCATCAAACACTCTTTAGAGCAGGGACCACCCCATGGTCAATTTAATGTAAGATGCCCTGACCTGTTAAATTAAAACAATACTAGAGTGATAAAATAAGTCCAACCAAGGCTAATGTTGACGATTAATACACAAACCTAAGGAAAGTATAGGAACACATGAGTGTCACTCATAATGGGAAACATACCAATAACCTGGGGATTAAATATACATTGGTATAGTCTATAGGTCATGTCAGTGAATGAAATAAAAATTCACTAATTGCTTATAAATGCCTATGTAATATAATAACTATCTGTCAAAAAAAGATGAAAGAAATTATTATAAACAGCTATAAGTGAATAATTTTGGTTGTCTGGGGAATACTGCATGAATTTGTTGTTGAGGTGTTCGTATTCATAAAAACTTATTGAGTCCTTGAAGAACACTTTAGTTATGGAGGGTTTTGTCTCTTTTTCTTTAGCAACAAAAATGGATATGTATAAAAGAGACAAAACCTTTAATAACTAAACTGTTCTTGAAGGATTCAATAAGTTTTTATGAATAAAACCATAAGTGTGTGATCTCTTCAACCTCATTGTTGCTTTCCATTAGGGATCCTGTTCGTTAATCCGATTTTAAGGATTGTATCGGATTGTAATGCCTCAATCTGATCCTCGGATCGGGTCTCATGCTGTTGATCCAATGTTCAAGAAATTGATCTGGATCAGATGCAAATAATTAAGAAACAATTCTATATATATAAGGAATAATTTGAAAGAATATTCACGATATATCAAAAAGTTACTTGTAATGGTGGAACAGGTGTAATGGGATGACTCCATACAATGGATTATTCAGAAGGAACTATTGTTTCACTAACAGTTTTATAATAAAAAAAAATTTAACACTCAGAGACAAATTGAAACTAATCGGGCCACATCCTATCCAAAAATCGCTGGATCTTATGCTCTTGATCCGATTTTCTAAAAGATTGGATCGTCCCTACTTTCCATCAGGAAGATTGAGTTCAAACCCAAACTGTTGATTAATAAAATATAAAAAGAAAGACAAAGCGAAAATTAATTTATAAAATAACAAATGTGGTGTTACAATTTTTTTTTGGTAGCAAAAGCATCCAAGAATTGAGTTAATTTAATACACATAATATATTAGGAAGTATTTGAATGAATCAACTTATTGTACCTACCTGTATCTTCTTATATAGCTTCACTGCTTTGTCATAAATAACTAATTACCATGTTTTATACCTGCCTATTGTTGTTAGGGACAAAGAAGTTTATTAACTAAGTAAATTTGTTGTGAATAATTAACTAATGTCCTTTTGTTAAATTATTCCCAATAGGTAATCTTTTACCTGACAAATATTAATAGTAAAACAATCAAACCTATTTAATAAAGTAATTTCCCTCTCTCTTTTTTAAATTTTACCTGATTAGTGGATGCTGTTAGCAATGTTATTTATAATATCAGCAGTGACAATAGAAGCTCAAGTGTTAAGGTGTATAATATCTTAAAACTGCTTTCAGAATGGCCGAGGACTTTGATGTGGAGGCTATGCTAGAAGCCCCTTACAATAAATCTGTGAGTATATTTCTTAAATTTATGTAATTAAAATTTGTTTGCACATTTATTGTGATATCAATCATCTATAAATTTTCTTATATATTTTGAATTTAATAGCTCTTATTAATATAATATCCCTTAAATTTATAGATAATAAATTTGAATATATTTCTTCCTACTTCAGAGCAGTTTCATGTAGTAACATATTTGTAATGTGTATTATATTAACGCCAAACATTTTAAGGATGTAAAATATGCATTGGTACAAAATTTACCTTGTCTATTTATAAACTTTAATAACCTATTTATATGACCACATCCTTTTGAAATTATTAAATTTACATCTTTAAATGGTTTGGTTTGTTTTACCTACAATATTACATTTGGGAATCATTTCTTGTATTTATAGAACTTTGTGGTAATAGTCCAGCATACTTCCATCGACCTGAACATATAAAGAGAGGTATCCACTATATACTTACATTTTTATTTTTATTTCAATATTTAAATTCTAGTATTTTTTGTATTTTTTATTGCCACTTGATTTTATTGATATTGTGGCAATTGAAGAATTGTAGCTCTCAACGAAGAAAATCTTTTGCAGAAGTTTTGCTGTTAGCAATGATGTGTGCTTCTCTTGCCATTGGTATATCACACGGTAAGTTTAAGCTCAGCGCAACGAGAGAAGTCTCCACTTAGAATACTAGAACTTATGCTCGGACACTTGCTACACCAAACAATCAAAATCAAATGTTATTTACATCACTATGTTCTGATGAAGTGATGAGATGACACTTGGTAATTCTATATTAATGATATTTGAACTAATGCTTTGTTATTTATTCACTCGGCGTGTGTTGGTGTGCGGCTCTACTACATGTGCTTTGTGTGACAGGATGACATTCCCACATCAAAGCACCGCTCTGAAAGACACTCCGACAAGCACAGAGAACGGGAAAAGGATGGTAGCCGCAGGTAAGTTTATTTTTTCCTATTACCTTGTCTATGTACTAATTATTAAAAACAAGAACTTAAAATGTATAACAACAAAGTTATTTTTAAAATGTACTAATGTGATGCATGACCGTGGCACACATTGAGATATGAGGAATACCAAAATAAGTATAGTTTGTAAAAAACACTTCAGTTTTGCATCTGGACGAAGCAAAAACATTACTTAATGTTTACAAGGAAATGGACACACAGGTTGGGACTCCACACATATAGTTAGTTTCAAATTGTAAGTAATAGCACATTGATTTTTTTTAAATATACACTTGTTTTATTACGCACTTATTGCATATATTTTCCAATAATGTACTACTACTGGAAAATATACTGTACTACTTACTGTTGCATACTAATCGTGTATGTGATTTCTTTTTTTCTGTAAAATTTATTTGATTAGCATATATTATTATTCCACACTCAAATTTAAAAAAAAAAGGTCTTACCAATTTAATAATTAAGTTTTACCCGTGAAAATGATATAAAAGTGAAATATTGAGCCCCAGCGGCCTAGGTACACGTTTTGAACTTACTTGGCTCTAATTGGGCACGGAAAACCGGCCGTTAATATCAGTTTATGTTTTTTTTTTGTTTCCATTGTAGGTATATCAGATATTAGTCATGCCACGCATGCTGTTTCTGGGGCAATTGCTTGATCTCCCCAAAATCTATTTATATTATTTTACAAATTAGGTGCAACAAAATATTTAAATAATTATAACTCAAAAAGTTATTGCTCTGTAGGTATAAAAATTAATAAATAGGTATACTAGGTTTGATTTATCG
The DNA here is from genome assembly GCA_947458855.1 of Monopis laevigella. Taxonomy (NCBI): domain Eukaryota; kingdom Metazoa; phylum Arthropoda; class Insecta; order Lepidoptera; family Tineidae; genus Monopis; species Monopis laevigella. The sequence goes on along the minus strand of OX381583.1, from coordinate 19,214,952 downwards.
TTTTCTCTTTATTTCACAAGCTATAGTATATATTATTTCCTAAATTATTCCATCATAATTTAAGCAATAAAGTCGTAAATATATCTCAAATTCAAAATACATGTATCTACTAGTGCCACACCAGCTCTTCTAATATTTCTCAAAACATCATCAGGCCAGTTTATGTAGAAAAATACAATGAATGTCGGACAGAAATGGAAAGAGAGTCACAAACTGTAACACATTTTTGAGGAACCCTAAATATTTATGTTTTTTTGAATAAATATTTTTGATTATCCAACAATTACGTTTGCTAACTTGTACTTTCATATTAGTATAATCACAATAAATTATAATCTTAGTTCTAAAATTGTATAGTTACTTCTAAATATTTAGCGAGGTATTTTTTCTCGGAAATAAATGTATAATTGCACCCAAATTTCTGATCACTAGTAATAACATGGATGCGTTCTCGCCCTGTATACAAGTACTTTCAAAATATGTATCATTTCATTATATATAATAAATAAACCATCAACTTAACTTTTTTTAGACGAAGTCGTTCAAGAGATAGAAGAAAATCAAGAGAAAGGGATCTGCTACGCCCTCGGGATAGGGACGAAAAGAAAGATAAAGGCAGAGATGACAGGAGAGACAGGGATAGAGATGGCCGCAAGGATAGAGACCGCAGAGATAAGGAAAGGGACAGAGATCGTAACTATAGGGAAAAGGACAGGGATAAGGAAAGGGAAAAAGACCTGAAACATAACAGTAAAGAACCTATTAAGGTAAGAGAAAAAGAAAGGGAGAGGGAGCGAAGTCGTGAGAAACCGCCTCCAAAGCCTGAACGCATACGAGAGAAAGAAGAAAAAGATCTTAGTACTAAAGTAAAAGGCCTTGAGCCTAAGTTAGAAGAATTACCCCCAGAAGAAAGAGATTTGCGTACAGTATTCTGCATGCAACTCTCTCAAAGAATTCGTGCTAAAGATTTAGAAGAATTTTTCTCCTCAGTTGGTAAAGTTAGAGATGTCCGGTTGATTACTTGTAATAAAACTCGACGCTTTAAAGGCATTGCATATATAGAGTTTAAGGATGCAGAATCTGTACCATTGGTGAGTATATTAAATTTATATTGTATTTTTATCTATTTAATTAGATATCAAGTAGTGATTAGATATCAATTTTATATTTTTGAATTTTGAGCTATAATATTTATTAAAAAAATAAGGTTGTGACTCATAATCTGCTTTCCTAAATTAAAATAATACACAGTTTGAGGCTTAGTCAATATACATTGTTGATAATTGATAAGTCCCAGAGACCACAAAACAATTCTTAAGCAAACTAACTTGGTGTGCTAAATCACCCGCAATGGTAATATGTATATGTGAAAAGTTCTACATGTTCATATATATCTAATATATGATTCAGGTATTTTTAAGTAGTAGTTTTGTATTCTTAATTTTTCTTATAATTCTTGTGGTATATGGAAAGATTCCCTCATACTTAATAATTTTTTGCTACTAATTTTCAGGCTCTTGGTCTGACAGGCCAAAAGTTACTGGGAGTTCCTATCATAGTACAGCACACCCAGGCAGAGAAAAACAGAGTTGGTAACACTTTGCCTAATTTAGTACCAAAGGCTAACAATGGGCCCACCAGACTGTATGTGGGCTCATTACATTTCAATATCACAGAAGATATGTTGAAAGGCATATTTGAACCCTTTGGCAAAATAGATAATATACAATTAATGATAGACACTGAAAGCGGAAAGAGCAAGGGATATGGTTTTCTCACTGTAAGTTTATACCTTATTTTATTAATTTAATTTAAATATTGCACAAAAGGTCATCTTGCATAAAATCACATTTTGGGGCTTTATTTCAACCTTTTTTTGTTTATTTTCCTCATAAAAGTTTTGCTTTATTTCATTCCTAATAAGTAATTTACTTTAACTATATTTATATTTTGTTATATGTATCTACGCAATTGAAAGGGACAGTCAGCGGAAGTTACTGTAAGTTGCGTATATCATTTTCAAGAGTTAATATTCTCTGTTTTTTATATTTCTCATTAAATTCAAAATATTGGTATAAAGTAAATTATTGAGTTGCCAGATTCATTGCAGGGGTAAGCAGAGAAGGTCTAGCTAGAGATCCTATCAGATTACATTGAATGGAATGGAGATGAAAGAAGTGCAAGGCAACAGACAGCTGTTCAATACTATACCTTTTATTTATTAAGTTTTATTTTTTTATTTAATATTTTTTGTTAAAGATTTCAATATACGGTATTTAAAATATTTTTTAGTTTCACCATGCTGCAGATGCTAAAAAAGCGATGGAGCAATTAAATGGGTTTGAGTTGGCAGGTCGGCCTATGAAAGTAGGTAATGTGACTGAGCGCACAGATTTGGGCATTGGAGCTAGATTTGATGCAGATGAGTTAGACCGTGCTGGAGTAGATCTAGGAGCTACTGGTCGATTGCAGTTGATGTTCAAATTAGCAGAAGGCACTGGACTACAGGTAATAATCAATAGTAATATTATATAGGTAAAATTTATAGCATAAGTATTTTATTAATTTAAATATGTAATAGGCCTAGTTGGCTTACAGGCTTATGACCTTTTCTAAAAATATACTCATTAAGTCTTTAAGAATACATATATCATTAAGTCTTTAAGAATGCCCCTGTGTGCACCGCACCATGAGCATTTTATAAATAAAAATAAGTACATTTTTACATAACACAGCTTAACATTCTATCTGAGTTACTATAGTGGTGTTGTCATACAAATGTATGCCAGTTTTGTTGAAATTTAAAACATTGGTTCACCACACTCCAGGGGCCTTATACTGCATATCAAAGTTCAAAATTGGCATATAAAATGTCATTTTGATGATATGCAGTGATACTTATTCTGTTAATAGAATGGTGTTGTGCAGCAATGAATTTTTAATTTAAAAAAAATTCAGCAACCATGACATTAAAAAAATCATGCATTCTATACCCTTTTATTATAGTTGCATTTGGCTTGAAAGTATTTAGCATCCAATGATTTGTATTCTACATATATGTTTATATGGTAATAATTATAATTTCAGATCCCCCCAGGGGCAGCGTCCATGTTAATGGGTGGCACAGCCACCGCCACGCCTCAACCACAAGTGGCTCCCCCTATTGCCACACAATGCTTCATGCTTAACAACATGTTTGACCCGGCCTCGTAAGTGTTCTGTCAAATTATTGTATTCTTATCTCTTTAAGACTATTGGATAAATTGATGCAAAAATAGATTTTTTTAGGTGGAAGGAAGGCACCGCCTATACAGATGTAAAATCTGTCAAGGGGCCTAGTCATGTTTCGGTTTTAGTCTGGGTTCACCGGTTTTCCGGAGACTACTGCATCGATTTCTTGTCGACGCGATAGTCTCCTTTCATGGTGCGGTTACGAAACGAGCAATTGATTTGACTATAAAGCAGTGAGGATATTAAAATAGACTCGTAATCCAAATACGTCCTTTTCGTCGCCCATTTCGTAATCGCATCATTTAACCGCCACAGTGGGAGCAATCAATATTGTTAAACAACAGTTCAATTCCCACTCATGGCAAAAAACAAAGTTTTTCTGTACAGTTTGTCATGTTCTGGATGTTTACAAAATATAATATGTATTAGCTTGTTTCCATGTATAGTCTATAGTTACACCAACTGCCTTATACAGATGATAGACATGTAAAGCTAATCCAAACATGGTTGAGAAATAACATTAAATCATTGCTTCTATTTTCTATCCTAATCTATTTATATTTAAACAAAATAATAAACAACTACATATTTACAGAGAATCAAATCCCCAGTGGGACATAGAAATCAGAGACGATGTAATCAGTGAATGCAACAAACATGGTGGAGTGTTACATGTATACGTGGACAAGGCCTCTCCGCAAGGCAATGTATACTGCAAGTGTCCTACCATAGCCACGGCTGTGGCTTCCGTCAACACCCTTCATGGACGGTGGTTTGCTGGCAGAGTGATCACCGCTGCCTATGTGCCCTTAGTTAATTATCATTCCTTGTTTCCTGATGCAATGACTGCTCTAAGTCTTTTATTACCTGTTCGACCTAAATAATAGAAAAAAAACCTGCTTTGGAAGAGTTGAGATTGAGAATGTCATTTTTAAAGATGTAATTCCAATATGATTTATGGTTCCTATAATGTATGGTAACTGGTTGTTATTCCTATGTAAAAATGACAGATTAAGCTATGGATGTTAACATTTTTGTATGGGTTTACAAACAGTTACTGTAGATTATAGGAATTGGCCATTAAGATATAATGAGTATAATATATCTTCATATGATTTTATTTCCCCATTAGGTTCATAAATATTTAGTAGGACAAAAAGTTTAATATGTATACTTTAAATTTTATAGAATTCTAAAAACTGAAGGAAATATATCTGTCAAATTTGGCAATGTGATGCTGAATCGCTTATCCCAAGAATGCTACAGTGCATATAAATTTTAACAAAATTCAAGAGTTTTTATTAATCAAAATCCAATTAACAAGTGACATTTCTCATTTGGGCAGCCTTCATAAATTATCTTTCTATATAAAATAAAGATTTAGTCTAGAGTTGCACCAACATGAACTCTCTGTAATTAAAGTTCAAAATGGCGTCAATAGTAACAGCTGTCATTCGAACTACAAAATGGCCTTATCCACTTAACCGTCCAGCGCGGACCAACCAAGCTAGCCTCTAACGTCCGCTGTTCGCGCGGTCAAGCGCTACCTGTAATTTACCTGTTTTTTCGCGATACTTTATTAATATAAACCGCTATATCCGCTAAATTAAAATACCTATAATAATAAAAAAAATACGTAGCAATAGGTGAAAATATACTTAACAGGGTTATATAAAAAAATATTGATAATGTTAATATAAGTTACTAAAACCCAAACAAAACAGGCGAAAAAAATTAAAAAAACTGTGTTATTTTTCATAATTCTCCATTTTAATATAATAATATTGGAAATTAGACTAATTTAAAAATAAGTATAAAATTCTATATTATTTTCCCTTTCCAACAATGTAAAAATATTGATATTAAATGTAGTCTTCAATTGTGAAATAAATTGAAACAAAACACCTACTTCTCGAATTTCGGCCGCGGTATCAAATTTCATGCGCATAAACATGCCTAAATTTTATTGAAATATTATTAATCTTAATACATTTCTATAATAAAAGTATATGATTATGTAAATAGTGAACTATTATTCATTTTTTAGGTATTATTTTATTAAAAAGAATGTAAAGTAAACTGTAAAACACAAAAGCCCGCCAAAACCGGCCATTGTTCTCGTCCAAAAAATACCTATCATTTTGACCCTCTATTTAGAATAGGATTATATATACAAACTATAAAATATAGTTGTAATCTTAAAAAACAAATCCTCAGGATCATTTTCATGTATAATAATAGCAGAAAATATTATTTACGAGATATATTTCAACAATATTCTTCAAAATCTAATTCCAACGCAATAGTACAACGCCAACTAAAGTTTTTATTTTTTTTTGTTTTAAAAAAATCATTCTATTTAGCCATCTACCGATTATTTAGTGAAGTAATATCATGGTCTGTGATATTAAAACAACAAACAAACTAAAAAGAGACGATGTAATTCACTAGATGGTGCTTAGAACAATGACGCATTGTTCAAGTGTATTGGATACTAGAGCAGCCGCGGACGTAAGACCCTATTTTTTTTTTGGATACTATGGTATCCACGGACGGTTGAGAGGTTATTGTATTAAATTTGTAATTAATAGGTATGTAAGTTGGGTGATGAATAGTACAAAAATATTGCTCATTTTCCTTTATAGACAATTTATTTTACATAAACAGCCGCTATACACAAGTTTTTGCAAACAGTTTCTACTATAGTTGATAGTAGCTATAGATAGGGATCACCAATAGGATCACTTTATTTTTCAAAGAAACCTTTCTTATCGGTTGATTCCTATCTATAGTTACTAGCGACTGTAGTAATAACCGTTTGCTAAAACTTGTGGTAAATCTACTGTATGGTTTTAAGAAATTAGTAAGGTAATTAAAGAAATTAAGTATTTTTCCATGTTTTGATATTTAGTTAAAAATAACAAGTTTTTCGAGATGATTTCCAAATATGTATAAAAGGCAAAGTAACAGCACTTATTATTATCTACCTAATAAAAAGTTTGCTGAAAAGTACATTAATTTGGCCAAAATAAAACAACTATAAACTTCTTAAATAAATTAGTTTATATTAGATAAGTCGAGAGCAATAGAATCTGAGCTTAAATTTTGTAATATTTTATATCCGTATGTATAAATCCGAGCCCTAATTACATTGTTTTCATGAACTTTAGATTTATTCTAAATAAAAAATCACAATTATTAAACCTGTGAAGATGTATTTTTTATTTGGACAACCTGGAATGTATTCATAATGTATATATATTATTATACTTTAATTATTGTTTGTTGAACGCACTTCGGTGAACTTTGGCGCACTTTAGTGTGTGAAATATACTTTTAGTATTAACATATTTGTTTTTTTTTAACCCAGCTCAAAATAATTAATAAGCCAGCGGCCACAATTCTGTAGGCTTATTACGCTCTTTAACGATAAGCTAGACTAACCAAAATGAGGTAGTCTATTAGTTTTCAATGTCACATGGTTTGTATTACGTCAGATTTACATTATAACGCGTAATCATCCCGCTGTTATTAAAACTGGCCTTAAATTGTCAAAATAGCAATTTCCGATATTAGCGCGCTAATGGAAATCATTATTTTGATAATCTTAACGATCACAAAGAAACTAGGGTAACCACCGACTTGATACCGTGAGATGTCGTTCGAATTAAGATCGAGAACGATGATTTTGGTACTACGAAAAGTGAATTAGCGTTGTTTGAATTGACCATTGCATAACTAGCTCTAATAACTAATTAATTACAAATATATATAATATTTATAAAATATCATTTGAATAAAATGACGTCTTTTTTTATCTCAAGTCGAACGAGAACACGGTATCGAAGTCGGTGGTTACGTTACCCCGCAGAATGTGGTAGCTGATTAAAGAAAAAATCACATATTTGTTTTAATAAATGGAACAGGAGGCATACCATCATCTCTTATAGCATTCATACGACAAAAATGCACTTAATGTTTAGCAATAAGTACAGTGCAATTTTGTACTTTAGAATTTAAATGTAGTTTTAAATTAAGAGGTGGTGGTAGGCCAGAAAGTGCCCATTTATGACTTATATTCTATAACAACAAATCATAGAAAAGTACCTAGGCATAGTTCTGCATTGAAATATTATCTATGGCATTACCAGTAAAAAAAAGTAGTAACCCAAAATTGGGTTATAAGAAATTAGTTCCATAAATATCCGCAAAATGGCAGTTTTTTACCGGTCACATACAAACTAACTTTGAATTTATTTTATACTGGTTTATGAAATTAAAAATATACTACCAAGAAAACGAATCAAACATGGTTTCCTTGCCTTAACATCTGCCCATATACTATCAGGTGGGCGATTCTCGCGCTTTCGAGATTCATCTCGATTCGAGATTTTTAAACGAAAAATGACTAAATATGTAAGTTTTCGTTCAATAATTATATATTTATTAATTAATATTTATTATTTATTTCGTTTATTGTTCGATATTTTTGAACGAAAAATGGTATATTTAGTCATATTTCGTTTAAAAATCTCGAATCGAGATGAATCTCGAAAGCGCGAGAATCGCCCACCTGTTCCGTGTTCCCATATAAAAATGACAATTATTTTATACGAAAATTTTAAAAATCATTAAAAGGGAAGTGACGCACGACTAATAAGTAGTACCTTCACGTTAAAAAAACGGTTCGTTATTTCCATATGGGTAAAAAATTGTAGATTTAGCGACATTTTTGTATGGGTATAACGGACCGTTACCGTCGGTTATAGAAATCAGCTATAAATGAGGTCTGTCCTTTTCGGATGAAGTGTCTAATAGTCTACAATATAAACAGAGTTGTCAGTGTTTAAAAGTAAATTACTTAATACATTATATAAAATATTTAAGAAAATTATTTAAAAAAAAAATATTATGTTTATAGTAATAACCAAGATTAAAAAAAACTATATCAACAGTTATAATAATTTTAGTGTTGATTCCTTGTATCTTTTTTTGAAACGGCGGTTTTAGGCCTTAGTTCAATTCCATAATATCATACTTCCGTGTATGTATATAACACCTGCCCCCCTAGCCAAGAGCATGGTCGCTTTTTACGCTCGAACGTTGCAGAAGCGTGAAAGAGAGGGAGATAACAAATTTATTATCCTATTGGTGTATCTATATTGTTGTCTCGTTTTGGTTATTTCTGCAACGATAAAAACGAAAGTGACGTCATCATCAAATGTCATCTTCATACAAAACTTTCGTGCGCGCTTTTAGCGCTCATGCTCTTGGCTAGGGGGGCTGCTAACTTGTCTATGTGTCTCCTTATATTTGAGAAAACCGAACAAAAAAAAATGTCTATGTGTCTACGTAGTACTCTATTTAATCTGTGTCTATGTGTGGTCATCTGTATATCTTAGAGTAATAATTTGTGGTTTCACGTAGTGCACTCTTCTGTGTAGGTATTTAGGTATATATTTCCACTCTTCTTGCTGCCTACACAGAGCGCCCTTTGGTATAATATTGATAGGTACCTACTAATAATACGAATATGTACAAATTGTAATAATATTACACCGGTATTCATAAAAAACTTATTGATTCCTTGAAGAACACTTTAGTTATAAATTTATCTCTTTTTATTAGCAACAAAAATGTATATGCGTAAAAGAGACAAAACCTTCTATAACTAAGTGTTCTTCAAGGACTCAATAAGTTTTTATAAATAAGGCCATTACTTTTTAATAACCAATGCATTTACGGCACAGCTCTTATCCAGTCTATTTCCAAAGTTGCTGGTCCTCTTTGCTTGACTGGTTGGTACAAGCCGCCATACATTTGGATACCGATGCTTGTGATTTGAGAGATGTCCAAGGTTTCGTTGTTGTTCACTCTTTTTCCTCTGAAGTAAGCTTTGAATTCTGAGAACGGCAGTGTGCGCGTTGCAAATTCATCTTTTGGTGCCTGAGAACAGTTTTTTACACTTTAGTATGCTGAAATTCCATTGGTGTTGTGTCCGGAGGTCATGGGTAAGGATTTTACTGATGGCAAAACAAATTAATAAGTTTTTTTTTCTGTAGGTACAGTTGCCATGGTCATGAATGTTTATAAATAAAATATACCTAAAATGTATCTATATTTTAGTAGGTATTATTATTTCCGGCGCAAATCCGCCGCCCATACAGATGCAAAAACCGTCAAGTGACCTAGTCATGTTTCGGTATTAGTCTGTGGGTTCACCGGTTTCCCAGGGACTACTGTCATCGATTTATTGTCAAGGAGTTAGTCTTCTTTCTTGGTGTGGTTACTTAACGCGCGACTGACTTAACGATAAAGCAGAGAGGCTATTGAAATAGACTCTTCTAAAAGTAGTTTTCGCCGCCCATATCGTAACCGCATCACTTAGTCGGCATATTAGGAGCGATCACTATTGTTAAACGACAATGTATTGATCAACCCTACTCATGGATTTTGTTTATAGGTCTTACTACCAGGGCCTATTTCATAAACGCGACAATTTTAATTTACCATGACAATTATAATATATTGCTTGGTTCAGTTGGAATTATTCATTTAAAACAAACTAAATCAAGCAATGTATTATAAAATGTCATGGTAAATTACAATTGTCACGTTTATGAAATAGGCCCCTGGTAGATGCAAAGTCACATGCTGTGCACCAATAAAATAAAACATAGGTAGGTACTATTCTGTGTATAGTAGAGTAGTGATCAAATAATAAGCAGTGAAAACATGCTTTGTTTTTAAGTTCGGGTTAAAATCCTTTGTTTGGGTCGGCAGCTCCATAGAAGGTAAAACCACATTGTCGCGATGAGATATAGTCAGCGACAAGTCCATATTTGGGTTGTCATGGCCAAACACATGGTCACGCAACCTATGCACTCAAAAACAAAGTATATGTAAATACGTTAATTATGTGTAGGATCATAAAAACCTACCTGAAAATACTGTTCAAAAGAGTAGCTCGGTTCATCATTCAGTCCCTTGTGTCTCAAAACCACTTTAAAGCCGAGGTACTGGCCCTGACCTCGACAATGAACTTGCAGTTTGCTCTTCCCAGACAGGTTATACCGCCCCGTGGCTCGGCTCCCGGCAAAGCCAGCCCCGTTGGCTTGGGGATTGAGTAAAGTAAACAGTATAGCTCTTCTGAAATCTTTGTTCTCATGCAGGGTGATGGTGGCCTTTGACATCCCGAGGTCTCGAACCGTATCCGATTGCTCCTCCCAAGCCCTTACTCCGTCATATTTTGTAAAATCAAATATGTATTTTTCATCTGCATTTGCTTTGTGACTGTAAAAAAAATATAGATGCTGGTATAAGTATATATACCTATAGGTATTGTCACACCAAAGTACCTATCTGTTGAGTGCTGCCATTTTATTTTGAGTCTACACCGAACAAGTGAGCAACTCCTCGCGGTGTTCAGAGACTAAATAAACCTCTATAAACAGTTTCACAAGTTGGTTCAGTGAAACTGAAACCGACAGTATAACGTGCTCTCCCACGCATTACAAATGTACATATTTTTTTAATAAAAGTCTTCTCAGATTATTGCCACATAGGTAATATCTAAGGATATAGATAGGTACTAAAATTATCGATAATAAATCATATAATATTTCTTGTTTTTATTCTTTACTGACTGGGCTACTTTCAATCCACTTTCTCTTAATCGCTTCTAACTGAATTTAGGTTAGTATTATTACTACTATGCGGTACGCCAAACCACTAACTTTCTATTTGAAGATACGGTTTTAATTTTGCAGTTTCTATGTTAGTATACAAATAACCATACAAACATTGAGTTATTATTAGTTATACTACTAGAGTACCTTTAGGTACGGTAATAAAAAGATAACAATAAGATTTAGATTTTTTTGCCCATTTGCCTTCTTCGGAATCATTTGAATTAATCTACGGTGGTGGCAGTATTCAACAGTAATACGTGGGTACCTATAGGTACAGAATACGGTAGACATGGGGTTCATTTTATTGTTTTATAGGCACATAATACCTACCTATCATATGTATTTAATAATAACCTTATCTACTATTTTATTTCATCACGCGCTGTGCTATCTAGGAACAAATTACAAAACTAATTAGGACTCGATTAGTATATACAAACTTATCTACACACATTAAAAACGTAGTAACTTACCTACAACCTACCTGAGTAAAATACAAATACAATACAAAGTATGCATTTAGGAGAACCGATTTACTCATTAGAATTTTAAAAAAAAAATACCTATAGACGAGAAAATTATTTATCTAATAAATAACTTCTTCCATTGACCAAATCCATGATAAATACCTACAATAGTTTTGTATTATCTTTAAATGGTACTCCATTTAAATGCTTTAATGCTAAATGCTTTTAATGCTGCTAAAATGGTAGATATTTAAATTCTGACCGACCTTGGAACTTTGTCGCAGTAATTAAAAATGGTAGTTAATTTTAATCCCTATGCCACCATAGAACTTTATAGTACCTATTTGAATATGGGACTCCATTTAATTTATGATCCATTGCACAATGGATCTTCGTAATGGTAGCTGAAAATGCGAATTCATTGCATTTAGGTAAATCCTTTTTTAGGGGCCTTTCCAAATTTATCTCTCTCCTTCACTGTGTTCACTACCCTCTATACGCAACCAAATACTAAATGATCCTATTTTGGAAACACATTCCATAAAACGTCACGAGTGCCGATATTGGAATGTCTACATCCTTCAATAGACGACGCAAAGACTGCTGAAATTCCTCTTATACTCACTTGCATAGTACCTAATTTCATTCGCGAGATCAATGTATTTGTTTGACATGATGTTACATACTTAATCTAAATATATATAACTCAAAGGTGACTGACTGACTGACATAGTGATCTATCAACGCACAGCCCAACCCACTGGACGGATCGGGCTGAAATTTGGCATGCAGGTAGATGTTATGACGTAGGCATCCGCTAAGAAAGCATTTTGATAAATTCTACCCCCAAAGGGATAAAATAGGGGATGGAAATTTTTATGATAAAAAAATAACTATTCCACGCGGACGAAGTCGCGAGCACAGCTAGTTATCTATAAAGGGTATTTTAGACCACACGGCTAAATAAAATTATTGAACTGATTTTATAAATTTGCTTGAGGAGAATGATATAGATTTCTACTTATCTTATCCCCGTATTCTAAGACGTATCCTTAACTTCACTCTACACTCAAGGAGAGTCTGTCTCTTTCCACCAAATGTCAACTATAAAAAGCAAGTTGAGACAGACGCTCCTTGAGTGAAGAGTGGAGTTAAGGAAACGTCTTAGAATACGGGGGTACTCCTCGAGTATATTTCATAAAACATTTACCTATGTATTGCAAGGTTTATTTATCTATATGTAGGTCTATATATACATATATCTATACATATAAACATGCTTACTTAGCTTGGTTTAAAATTTAACCTCGATAATGTGCAAATAATATTTACCCGAACATATTCCGCCTTATGTTTTTCTTTGGTTCTCTAGTGTCTAATACATTATTTTTCATTGTTATTATTTTTAATAATTAAAACACTTGTCGTGAGTCATATAACGGATTAGCAAATAAACAACCTACTCATATCTAAGTTTACTGAAGGTATACTGAATACTTATTAAAAAATAAGCTTGGGTAAAACTAGTCTACTTAACTTAAACTAACGGCTGAGTTGAGGAACGCGAGGCAACGGTTAAATCGCCCGTCAGAATGAATATCAACACCGGTATTCATAAAAACTTATTGAGTCCTTGAAGAACACTTTAGTGATGATTATGGGTAAAAAAGAGAAAACTTTCTATAACTAAAGTGTTCTTCAAGGCCTCAATATTTTTTTATGAATAAGGCCCCAAGTCTATAGAGCAAACCTATAAGTGGCTAAAATGAACCAATAAGTAACTATGATTCATAACTTCGATTATTCGTGAAATACATTATTTTTATTAAAAGCGACCTTTACTACTTGTATATTATATTATTTCTTCTGTGCCTTTACTTCACTTTATAATGTCGGTTATGTCATGTTATGGTAAGCTGATTTTGACTTACGAGGAGTGTCTGATGAGGCTTATAATATGCTGTTTCAACTGCAAGTGTGTATTACCTCTTCTCACGCTTGAGGATGAGTCAATTACGCAACCATACATGTATGTAAGGCTTCTCCCCGACCCTCCATAAGAGAAAGAGCACGTAGGTAGGTATGAGACCTACAATTTAGGCAGCAAAACGACTTTCGGGCCATACTGTTTTCTACACCTAAACTTTAATGGATTTGAAAAAAAAAGGTCTCATTTTATTAAAGAGAAAATAAACGATGACTCTGTGGTTTTCCTTTTTTTAATTTTCTGTCTTCGTATTTTAATATGAGGTATTTTTTGACGATTTCAGGGGTTGATATTTTCTTTCTTATACCAAACTTTAAAACCAAATTTGGGAATCGTACTAACCTAAATATCGGTAATATTTATGACGCCTCCAAAATTAATAAAAAATATGAATGTTTTATAACAGTCACGACTCACGACACGTTTTGTATGGGAAATCTGTCATCACACGCTCCTCACAAACGATTTAACCGATACCATGCTTTCTGCAACTCGGTGTTCCTAAAAGGTAGACTAATAAAATTGAAAACGTTGAATAGAACCTTATATAAATTATAGTTGTCGCCTTTCTTCGTAAACCAATTGTCTGATTGACGTCAACTACCTACTGACAAATTCAGTTTCACAAGTCATGAATAAAAACCTGGGTCAACAAGTGCAACTTTTATTCGCGCACTTAGGGTTCCGTACCGATTGTACCTACATCTACATAGACATCTAAATATGAAAAATACCCTCTAAAAAAATCTATAGCTAATTATTAAGTAGGTACTTAGGTACCTATATTTATAAATCAGTAAAATAAAAATATATGTAGGCACATTCATTGAGTTGTTTATAGAATTCGTGTAGTGTATGTCTGTTTTTAACTTAAAAACTACTGGACCGATTTTCAGGCATTTATATTTACCTAATGCTTTGGTTGATTGATGATGATTACTCCCCCTTTATAAAAAAATAGAGGAATAATGTAGTTAAAATATTTCTTTCTTATCAATAAAAGAGATTAAGCACTATTTTAACTAAAATGCTAAGTTTTCATGAATAGGTATAATTTCTTTACAACTTTTTGCACAATCTACTATCACCAAAAATTATGAATAAAATAAATTAAGTAAATATTTACATATCTACCTGTCTCCAGCGATTGCAGTAAGTAAAAAAGCCGAAACTATTATTACGGTAATATTAAAATAATTGTCCATTGTCACCGCAGGACCAACCACAACAATGCTGAGGAATTACTAGTAACTGGTCGATTGTGTATCATTGTACTGGTTATCATCGTATTGTGTACTTATGTGACCCTCTTATCTCAGTTATTGACGTTATACCAAGCCATTCAAGTATTAAACACTATCGAAATGAACGGTCAATTCGGTGGGGCCGACTTCTTGAAATATTTGACAAATAATAAAAAGACAGATCCATAATATTACTTACTTATATGAAAATACGCCATTTTAAATTATATATTATCCTATATTATTGTATTAGGTGGGAGGTAGGTCTTTATAACTTCATTAGGCCGACCGCACCGGTCTTGTTACCACAACAGATGCAAAAACCGTCAAGTGACCGAGTCGTATGTTTCAGTTTTAGCCTGTGGTTCATCGGTTTTCAGGATGCGGTTACGGAACGGGTGGTTGATTTAACATTGAAACAGCGAGGAAATTAAAGTAGATCTAATGCAATTCGTCTTAAACGCCGCCAGTTTCGTAACCGCATCATTTAGCCGGCATAGTAAAAGCGATCAATGCTCATGTTTGTGTTTAGGGCGGGTAACAGTCACGACGTTTTGTATGGGAAATCTGTCAACACACCATGTGTCGCAAATGAAAATAATTTTCGGGTTCCCCATACAAATTGGTCATTTTAACATTAGGTACTAGTTTGTATGGAAAAGTTTTATTTATTTATTACACACATGGTTCTATAGGAAGTTGATTTGATCAGTAGAGCCTCATATTAACCCAAAGTACAACATTTCAAAGACACAATTTGTCCCTAGTGTTTTACCTGACTTCAAAATGGAAGAGGAATTCCTCAATTCCTCGTGATCTCCAATTAACTATACTACTGCGTAAACTTTTTCATAAATAGGGGGGGGGGGGGGGTAAAACTTACTTCCTCCTAATTGTGGAGAGTTACAATTCTCGAGGTAATAAAAGTTATACTTAAATTTTTAAAAAATCACTGCGGCTATACGGGCTATTATGATATACATATACCTACCTATATATATTGGGATTTAGAAAGTGCAGCAAATTAAAATAATAAACAAGTACAATTAATAAAATATAAATTTATTCATTTCCACCACCTTTAATATTACTATTTTTAAGAAATCCTTTGTTCCTTAGATATCTGACTATTAATGGCGTCGCAGCCATAGTAATTCCCATTCGAACTGGTGCAAAACACTTGTGGACAGCGTAGGCTAACAGAAACGTGCCTGCATTGGATGCAGTCACCTTGGATATTGCACCTTCCCCGATGTTCAAATACCGCAACACGGCCAGCATGTCTACTCCCCTGAAATAAAAGGAAATGAATGAATGTAGGTAGTCATATGGTAGAATCTATATACCGACACCAATTATAAGAGTTAATATTAAACGGATTACAACAATAACATAATTCGTGCGTTGACCCCACATAACTTTTTTTAAGTAATTTTTGATAGATCAATGGTTGGAAAAATAATCTTTTGTGATTAATTGAATTCGTTAATATGCCCTTCATATTATTATTATTAGGATCACAGACGAAAGTAACAACGTTTGTCATCAATAAAAAATATAACAAAAAAGTAGGTCATATCAATCATAAATAAATTATTAAAAGCAAAATCCTATTAAATTAATATTAAAACACTATATAAATAAACTTAAAATAGATAGTAAGCATATTATAAACGAGAGACAATAACTTATTTATTAAAACAAATATAAAAATTTAAAAAATCATCACGGTGCCCTACGGCACCCGAGACCGCCTAGACGGCCTCAGCGGACTGGGTTTTAATCCCACCTCATTGTAGCCGATGCGGTGGTATGAGTCTACACCGAACAAGTGGCTAGCGCGATGTTTAGATAGACTCAATAAGCGTCAATAATCTATAAAAAGTTTCACAAGTTGATATATTGAAACTGACAGCATAACGTACTCTCCGAGGCACTATTATAGTGATGTTGTTAAACAAATGTACATAATTATATAATTACTGCCCGTGATCCTGCACCCCACGGGGAAAAATTCCCCGCCGGAACCCAACCCCATAGTAAAGGGTTGTGTCCAGCAGCCGACATTCACAAGTACATTATGTAAGAGTATGTAAATAAACGCAGAACGAACAACGTCACATTACCTATAAAAGGCTACATACTTTAAATAGTTGTATTGTAATGTAACTAAATGAATACCTATAAAAAGCGATAGCTACCTATTTGGTATAGTAGACCGGTCACATATTTGTATATGTAATGCGCTCTATGCCTTTGGTTTAAACTTCAATGTTAAATACATTGTGATCGGCCTTCGACTCTCCTCTAAACAATGATACAAGACAACACACATGCACTATGAATTGTATACATTACAGTTACTTTGTATTTTAAATAGAAAGAATTAAAAATACAAAGTAACTGTAATATATCTAAAATTTTAGTACTTGGACAAAATACCGCTATGAATAAATAATAGCTGGTAACAGTAAGTAAACATTGTCCGCACGCCTCCGTGGCCTAGTGCCAGGTTCGATTTCAGCTTAATGAAAAGCAATATTAGTAGGTTTTTCTAACCCATGGTCTGGTTTATAAAATATAGCTTAGTAGCCAGGACTATATGTAAAATTTTCGTAGTAGTATCGCGCCCAAGATAAAATAAAATTACTTGGTACAAAATTACTTAAAACTGAACTGCCCATGTCGTAAGTATTTTATTATAGTTATCTTGCCGTGCTTGCACTAGTACGGTAAATAAATACAATAAAAAAAACTATATGTAGGTATTTAGAGCATGTCGAAATAATGTTATTGTTAAGCTGAGTCGACTAAAGGACACATGTGAGCAATAAAAACACAAAGAAGACAAAGTCCAACTAGAAGTCGTTCAACTCCATCCATAGCAAAACATCGCCATGCAAACCTGTTTGACACTTGTTGCAGCCTCTATTTATGTAAATTATATTTAAGTCTATACAATATATATATATATATCTTCACGGGTGCCTTACGGCGCCCGAGACCGCCTAGACGGCCCCAGGGTACACAGCGGAGGGGTTTTTAATCCCACCTCGTCGTAGCCGATGGTATGAGTCTACACCGAACAAGTGGCTAGCTCGTCGCGATGTTTTGAATAGACTCAATAACCCATCTATAAACAGTTTTACAAGTTGTGAAACCGGGACCGACAGCTTAACGTGCTCTCCGAGGCACTATAGTGGTGTTGTCAAACAAATGTACATAAATTTTTAAATTAAAAACTCATTGGTACACACCGGGATTTAAGTTTTTAAGTCCAAGGTCTAACCAACTCGGCCACCACGTATATAATAAGTCTATACAAACACTGACAAATGCAAAATTTCCTAATAAGTTCAAGTTAAAAAGGACTGAAAACAAAAATAATATTAATTCAGTTTTAGTACTATTTAAAATCCATCGGCTACGACGAGGTGGGATTAAAACCCCTCCGCTGGGTACCCTGGGGCCGTCTAGACGGTCTCGGGCGCCGTAAGGCACCCGTGAAGATATATATATATATACTATTTAAAAATGTATGTACCATCACGGGTGCATTACGGCGCCGGAGCACGCATTGACAGCCTGAGGGTATTCAGCTGTGGTTTTTTTCCAGCTCGTCGTAACCAATGGTATTATGAGTCTACACTGAACAAGTGGTCAGCTTGTTGCGGGGTTTGGATAGACTCAATAACCCATTTATAAACGGTTTTACAAGTTGGTATAGTGAAAATGAGATGGAAAGCTTAACACATGTATGTACAGTACATATTTTTTTGTACACCAGTGTTTAAACCAGGCACCTATAAACAGTAGTGTTTTTAAGGCTATGCTTTAACCAACTCAGCCACCACATATTATATTTCAAAATTTCGGGAAAAAATCCAGACCTTTTTAATCAATTTTTTAATTTAAAAAATTTAATTTAACAAGCATGGAACAAAAAAAAAAGGATGACCGAAAAGTAAAAGGTTATTGGGAAAAAATAAACAAGATGGAAAATCCTCATTATGGGTTATCACAGTTGTTAAATTTCTTCCTGTAATATCCTATTCAGCATAATAATTATATACACATAATAAGTAATTAATGTATTATGATTTTTAATTATTTAGAGACTTTATAATAAAATTTGGATGTGTGGATTTCAACTTAAAAACCCATGTACATGCATGCAAAACAGTTATATTAAATTGTTATTGTGGAAAACCTGAATCATAAAAGTTTGTTATTGTCTACCAAACAAATAAATGTCAAGGTCAACTATGATCATTTATTTATTTTTGAACAAATGTGTTGCTGTTCAAAATAAAGAAAACAAACAACATCAAAACAAAAGTAACAGTACACAATATAGTTATTTTTTATAAGAAACATACCCTGACACTAGAAGATAACATGTGCCCAATGATATCAGCGAAATAGATACATGAAATACTATCACTGTTGAACCATATTCTTTAACAGCCTTTTTTAATTTCTCTTTTGAACTTAAAGGTGGATCATTGACTGTAGTACTCATGTGTCTAATGGGCTCCCACACGGCTACGCTTTGGAAAATATAAATAATATTAACACAATAGAATCATATACTAAATAAATAAATGTATGTTTATAATGTAATCCTCTACTACTTAGGTGTTTTATTTAATTTTATTTAATGTTAATTTGGCACCATTTGTTATGAAAGCAATTAGATACTTAAATTAATATTAAAATTATTTTTACCTTTATTTTTATTTCCACCACGATACATGTTGCGCAAGGTCAAATAGTGTGAATTATGTAAATGGTCAGATAAATATTTGGAACCCTGTCCCCATTGAGATCCCGGCATTCCCAGGTGTGAGTGATTTCCACTGAACGGGCTTGGGACATTGCTCTGCATGGATGATGATAGGCTCACTGCTCCAGAACAATCATACTTGGAAACATAAGGATCTGACTGCACTGTGATATCAATCTGGGACATATTTGGTACATTTTTTCCAAAATGTGAATTGATGACAGGCCCAGAAATATCACGTTCTCTTGTTGGTCCAAATCTGCCCATTTCAGCAGAGTTAATATCGACTACATTGCTGGGTAATTTTAAAGAAGTCACTTGAGGAAATCTTTCAACTCGAGAAACATGCATAGATTTGTTAGGTAAATTCTTGCCAATATCTAAAAAAAACATTATTCTTTTTTTTTATTGTTATAAGCAAATTACATAATATTATCTTATTTACATAAATATCAGATATTGATGGTCTTATATATATTTAACTTTTGGCAAAATTCAATATATCATATATTTGTTATCAATATTCAAGCAATTATTAATAATTGTTAAACAATATCTAGCAGTGGTTAGATACCAATAGGGAATTTTATATTCAGTTTATACATACCAATCGACAGTAAGGATCTTTTCCCAAAATTCAAGGAATTTAAACAATATATTTTTACGCAACTATGAGACATTTTGTTGTTATCAATAATCAATTCAAGTACCTATATTAATAGTTATTGAAGTAGGTATAATATTTTACTATATTCACTTATAAATACTTTTTATACAATAAGTAATTTAAATTAAAAACCTATAAAATTATATGTAACACACAAAATAAATAAATCCTACAACTTCCTTATAACAAAAATAATAATACAAAATGATTTGATACAAAACACGACAAACTACAACAAATCCACAGACTAAACCAAGGAACTTAATACTCTCTACGAGAGAAGAAAGCCAACTTCATAGTAAATAAATGCCGACAAGTTTTAAGCGCCACAGCGTTAACCCTGGGAACTAAAATTTAAAAAATTCAAAATGGCCTCCTGATAATAAATATTTAAAGTTTTTTGAAGTGAAATTTAATTGAGTAGATATCTGATTTTCATCAATCAAATAACGTACTCAATTAAAATTCACTTCAAAGAAAAATATTTAAGGGTAAATTAAGTAGGTACAGTTGAATAAAACATCATTTCATAATACGTTTTTAATTAAATTAATTAAGCATATTGTAATAGAAAATGTAACCGAGTTAGGCTTAGTAGCTGCGGGAAACCTATGAAAGGTTCAGTATACGAGGATATTAATCCGCACTCTGCATTTACTACACTTTCCTGTTTCCATTACACAGAAATTAATAACACAAAAACATAGGATTTCTTTAAACGACACAAGTTCATAGTCACTTAATAAATTATTAATGCAAGACAATTTCAAGTGTAAACATTTGCAAAATTTTAATTTAAGAACACATCACAATTAAATATTTATAAACAATATGCCGCTCTTTCGTAAAATAAATAAATATCTTTCTTTTTCTTGTTGAATGGCTTCTCGCTTTGCGCGTGATTCTTCCATGTTTAGTTAACAAGAAATTAATTTACACTGTAATTACGCCGTAGTTTAATGAAGAAAGCGTTTTATTCGTATATTTATACCAAAAAGTACTTCTTTATTTAATATTAATAAAATAAAAACCATGTTTTATTAAATTAAAAATAATTCAGAAATAATAAGTTCATTTGCTTTCCGAGTAAAAAAAAAAAAATGTATCCGTTTTGTATCGTCTTGTGTCCGTGTTGTTGTATATCATTCTGTCTCTCTTGTTTCCGTATTGTTGTATATAGTCTCTTTCTCGCATATTTTGCCCAGAGGTGGCGCAAATGCACATACCGTAGTTGATACCCCTTGGACTAAACTAACTAAATTGCTAAATACAAAGAATAAATAACAATCTGCTTGCAAATAAAAAATTAAAAAAACACAAGTTCAATACAGTGTTACCAACGCCTATAAATTTTTACCCCTACATTAGAGCCTAAACTAAATTCCCCTAAAATCGCGAAAATTACATGGAAATCATAAAAAGTCCCTAAAAATATATGCTCCTAAATAAATCACAACACAGAGATATTGGAAGCAAAGGTGATCCAACTGCGATCAAAGATATATAATCGCACACTAATGCAGAACGAAGAGTCGGACTTATTTGCGAGAATCTTCGTTTTTATATATGGACCTCTAAGCTGCTTAATATACACATAGGATGTTTTTTATCCATATGGTATAAAATAACCCTTTTTCATTTCAAAATTAGGTACCTACTGTAAGTGATATTGATTTTTATGAAGTCGATAAAATGAATTTGGGGTTTTCTAGTAGTTATTATTTAATTGTGTTTAGTCGCTATCTACAAAAACTGTCAAAATAGATAGCGGTAATATATAAAATACACCCAAAATTTAGGGTAAATAGGAAAACAAATACCTTTATAATAATAATTTATAAAATTCACTTAACTTTGTTTAACATATACACTAATATCCTGCACTTTGCCTTACGGCACCAACTTAAGCAATATTTTTTCTTTTAAATATTATCATATTAGTAATTAAATTTGAATTTCTAAGGTACCATGGTCTTTTTTACGAAGTTTTTCTTGACAGGGGTTCTACTAAAGATTATAGAGAGCAAGAATAACGAGTAAGTAGATACATATAAAAGTGACAAAATATAGTAAAAATATAACACGTCTTGCAATACCAAAATTTAGTTTTAATTCATAGAGAATTTAGAGATTATATTTGAGTAGTCTATATAGAAATATAGACTACTCGAATCGTAGACAGAGAAAACTATAGACTGAGTGATAGCTGCGTTTCATTCGCACACAATGAGAGACAAATATATGTATAAAATAATAGTTTAGCGGAAAGAGATACAGATACATATTGTGCATCACTTTCCACGGGGGACACGAATGACGGGGGGAAAGGGGGTAAATTGGCGGACAATATTGTCCACCAGTATGACAGTTCCCTGGTGCTTATTTAAAATATTTAAGTTAATGTATATAAAAATGTGGGTTTAAACTGTAAAAAGTGCATAAAACGTTTAATTTTGTTAAATTATTAATTTTATGTTTGTATTTTTGAAGTAAAATGGTTCATTGCGCGGTAAAATGCTGCAAAAGCAATAGTAAAAGAAAATAAAGTGGCGTGTCGTTTCATAGGTAAGTAGAAGTGTTTTATACCATTCATTGAGTTCAAAAATAATATTTCATTATATCTTTAATTTAAAAACTTATTCAAAATATTTTATAGTTTTTAATTGTTTTAATAACCTAAAACTAGCTAGACTAGACGCCAAATCTAGTATTACCAGCTATTAAGTTTTCCATAAAAATAGGGAAAAAGTATTATTTATTATAATAATAAAAATATAAAATTTAATAAAATTATTTGATTAAAATTCAAGTGGCCTAGTAAGATTTTTTTATAATAAATATATTTGTATACAAAGTTTCCATTAGTTCAAAAGTGATATAAATATTAAATGAATGTTTTGTTTCCTTATAGATTCCCGAAACACACCACTATTTTTAAGAAATGGGTATTATTCACTGGTCGACACGGTAGTTGGGTTCCCACAAATAATGATTTGCAGCAATCATTTTGAAAACAAATACATAAATAAAAAAACTCATAAAACGTTTCTATGTGATGATGTAATCCCAATGATAGTAAGTATTTAGTTTCAACGTAATAATGGTAATTATCTAATTAAAATTATTCCGAAATTACCATTATTTAGGCGGTGTAACTTTTTTGTAAAGAAAACTATTATATTTTATGGTTTGACGAAAATATTAACCCATCTACTATGTAAGTCTTGAATTTATTTTATAAAATGGAATATACATTGTGAAAACTTATGCCATCCAATGCACCAAGGAGAATAATATGAAAGAATATTCTTATTAAATTATATCGTACTTCTATTGGTACTGATGCATATTTCTATGATGTATAATTTTGTATGAAATACGGAGCTTATAGTAAAAACGAATTATAAATGTTTGTACATTTTTACTTGTATAAATATATTTTGTGTTAGAACGTAGTATACCCATTTTTTAAGTAAAATTTTGAGATATTGTTATTTTTCTTGTTAAAAAAAAATTTAAATAAAATTAAGTTTGTACGTATTATTTTTTCTCTATATACACGGTGTTACAAAATACCCCGTAAAAACCGTTCGTTTGGGTTGTTTCGTTAGGTTAAGTCTTTTAAATTTTTTGTCGTTCGATGAATTAGGTAGAAATGTAGGTACATTCTGCGTAGTTTACTCTTAAATTTTACTGAAATGCAAACCTTATTTCAGTAAAATTTAAGAGTGACACATCAGTGATTTTTTTTATTTAATTTTAAATATTGTGAATGGACTCGTTGTAAGGCCCCATTTAACCTCCTTTCTTTCGGCTTTACGGGTAGTTTTGTAACACCCTGTATATCATCTTGGTCCCTAACTAAAACCCCTTCGACCATTATAACAAATTTTAACGAGACTCTTGGATTCTAGTTGTGGCTGCCTTTGTCTGTCCTAATATAAACTGTTATGTTTTAAACACCATCAACAGAAAAAAAAAGAATTGGACTACGACCAACAATCAATGAGTAATCCTTAAAGTGTGTTCGTACAGGGAGTCAAAGCAATTAGGGTTTAAGAGATCCTTATGTTTCCAAGTATGATTGTTCTGGAGCAGTGAGCCTATCATCATCCATGCAGAGCAATGTCCCAAGCCCGTTCAGTGGAAATCACTCACACCTGGGAATGCCGGGATCTCAATGGGGACAGGGTTCCAAATATTTATCTGACCATTTACATAATTCACACTATTTGACCTTGCGCAACATGTATCGTGGTGGAAATAAAAATAAAGGTAAAAATAATTTTAATGTTAATTTAAGTATCTAATTGCTTTCATAACAAATGGTGCCAAAGTAACATTAAATAAAATTAAATAAAACACCTAAGTAGTAGAGGATTACATTATAAACATACATTTATTTATTTAGTATATGATTCTATTGTGTTAATTTTATTTATATTTTCCAAAGCGTAGCCGTGTGGGAGCCCATTAGACACATGAGTACTACAGTCAATGATCCACCTTTAAGTTCAAAAGAGAAATTAAAAAAGGCTGTTAAAGAATATGGTTCAACAGTGATAGTATTTCATGTATCTATTTCGCTGATATCATTGGGCACATGTTATCTTCTAGTATATAAAATCGACGTCCGTCGACGATCAAATATATGTCAAAACCTAGGAGGGCAAAAGTCAAAACGTGCAATCGTTTGCGTTGAAAGCTAATGAATCGACTAGACGAAAGTACTCGAAATACTCTTGGAACCTTTTGCTCAAAAGCTAGGTTGGCGCTGTTTGCGACGATCGTCAGTCAATCATCACTCATGCGCTGGCGAAACGATCGGTCGTTTCTAGACACTCGAATTATTTCGGTGGTTTGTAAAGTGAATTTAATAGATAACTTTTTTGTAACTAGTAATAGTTAGAAACATTTTGTAATAGTTACCGGGAGCCGGAAAGCATCCCATAACTTATTATTTATTGAATACGGTTTGTTTATTTATTAATTATTCTCTATAAATTCAACAATTTAATGAGGAGTTTTCTTTTTGGCGGTTCAAAAATATTCCACTGGATGGCAGCAGGAGAGATATCCACAAAAACTGTCAAAAAAGGCTGTTTCTATACTTGGGTAGTCTATATTTTTATATAAACTACTCAAATATAGACTCTAAATTCTCTATGAATTAAAACTAAATTTTGGTATTGCAAGACGTGTTATATTATTACCATATTTTGTTACTTTTATATGTATCTACTTACTCGTTATTCTTGCTCTCTATAACCTTTAGTAGATACCCTGTAAAGAAAAACTTCGTAAAAAAGACTATGGTACCTTAGAAATTTAATTACTAATATGATGATATTTAAAAGAAAAAATATTGCTTAAGTTGGTGCCGTAAGGCAAAGTGCTCAGGATATTAGTGTATATGTTAAACAAAGTTAAGTAAATTTTATAAATTATTCGTATAAAGGTATTTGTTTTCCTATTTACCCTAAATTTTGGGTGTATTTTATATATTACCGCTATCTATTTTGACAGTTTTTGTAGATAGCGACTAAACGCCATCTGTTGCGTTAAATAATTACTACTGGAAAACTCCTCATTGTTTAAATCGTTTAAATAATGGCATTTTGTCTTGTATAAAAAAATGAATTTATATTAAAAAGTATTAATAAATATGGAAGTGCTCTAAGAGTTAAAATCGCATTTCCGTAACATGAGAATAAAAGGTCGCCATCTCCCATACAAAACAAAAACTATTATAACATATAAACACAAGGCCCAAGGTAAAAACGAAAAATGACCAAGTCATGTTTCGGTTTTAGTCTGTGGGTTTACCAATTTTCAGGAGACAATGGTATCAATTTCTTATCGAGGTGGTAGCCTCATTTCAGGGTGAGTCGCCCTCGCCGCCCATTTTGAAACCGCATCATTAGCGACTTAGTGGGCGCGATCAATGCTATTAAATAACTATGTACCTACTAATCAACCCATGGACAAGACCTCCGGATGGTAACACTGGACTTTGTCGTTAGTTTGGCTACCCGAATCGCCGTACTCGCGTGCAGAATTGCAGATGCACTGTCACAATCCATACGTTTTTGACTGAGGCGACGCAACATGTCGCTTCGCCTAAGTTTTCTCTAAGGCCCCTCCGACTGATTGCAGATCATGGGCTCTAGAGAAACGACATCTCACTTTCTTTTTCTTGATAAATTTTTAGGCAGAATTATTTTTGGCAGAATTACGCGCAAAATTATTTGCGCGTCAATGTCTAGTTATAGAGAGGCACGCAGGAGTATTTATTGTAAAATTTAAAATTAAAAGATTCTAGATATTCAAAAAGAAATGACAACTAACTTAAGTCAATAAAATATAAATAAATATTTGTTATTTAGACAAAACATGACTTCACAGGGGCCAATATATACACAACACATAAGGGATTTCAATTTAAATCCTATCATATATTTGGAATAAACATGCATTTATTATTTTCTTGTCTCACTTATATGATCTTATATGAACTAAATGTCATAACATGTAATATTTAATTAAAATTACATATTGTAAAGTGTAGAGTACTTTACAATATGTAATTTTAATTATATGATAGGATTTAAATTGAAATCCCTTATAATAAAGTGCTTATATGTATGACAATTCAAACCAATATACATCTATGGTCCAGTGACAAAAGGACCAGAGAGGAGTGAGGGTCGACGCAAGGGGTTCAAATGAAACATTCCGATTCGATACTCACTCAAAGCAAATATTTATACATATTTTTTGTAAAGTTTGAAATTGTTTAAATATAATATGTAGTAGTCCCGGTTGTTGCTGGAAAACAAAAGCAATATGAATAGATATACACTACTTTGGCAGCTTTTGGATTTCTTTTATATAACCTACCTTCAAGACATTTATAGTAGCTAAGTTATACAGGGTGAATTTGAACGGATGTACTTTGGGCTAATATGGGGTTCTGCTGATTAAATCGAACAACTTTTCCCATGGAACCATGTTCCGCAAATGAAAAAAAATTTTGGCTTCCCCATACAAATTGGTCATTTTAACATTACTGGTTTATATAGAGAAGGCATTTTTTTTTTTATTTGCGGGAAAAGTTGTTCATATTGATCAGTAGAACCTCAGATCCAGAAAACTCCTTTAAAAAAGATTTATTCTAAGGAATTAAACTTTTTAGAAATACAAATTATTTATTTACCAAAAATAAAATTAGTCTAAGATTTATCAATTTAATTTTTATTCCCGAAAGTATAAAGTATTGTGCGAAAAAAAAAGTAATACCTATTATTTTACCACACCCAGCCGATATAGCCAGAAGGTTAAAAAAGATAATGCAGAGCATTATTTACAATTTTAACGCTTTTGAGAAACTTGCTTCTCAAAATGAGGATAAAATTCATGTAAATGTCTTCATTTGTATTTTATTTATCATTTGTAATATTTTTATTTGACAACACTATAATTAAATAAAAAAGGGTACCTAGAGATTTAATCACAGGCATTTTTATCGATTTTCTCCTACTTTATCGCTTTGTTGAAAGTATTTTTTACTATTGTATATTAACAAAATATGCTTTACTCTAACGTTAAATTAATGAATATTTACAGAGGCTCTACCATGGGTTTACGCATTGTAGAAACGTAACGTATTCATTTACGTAAACGTGAGCAACAACCAATAGAATCGCTTTATTTTTGGTAACAGGATTGAATAAAGCGATCCTATTGGTTGTTGCTCACGTTTACGTAAATGAATACGTTACGTTTCAATAATGCGCAAACCCATGGTAGAGCCTCAGGGGTGGGCAATAACTGAACCATATATTTAAATATTTTTCCATACAAATTTTTAGTAATTGCCATTGGCAAAAATTATAGCAATTGCCTGGGCATTCTGTTATTTTTTTTAAATGTTAATACTAGGTTTATTAAATAGGTACATTTAGAATATTAAAATGAACTGAATAGCAACAAATATGTTATTTCTGCTTCCTATAACTGTGATCCCAAACCACTTATTTACCTCCTAAATTTAGGGGGAAAACTCCTAAGTTAGGAACCCTGATTCAATCAAATAAGGTAGTTGAAAGTAAAAATAGTGCCCTAACCTAACCCGAGTCACATGCGTAAAAACATAATTGTTCAAACATAGGGCAAACCACACCACCTTTTCCAATGCCTACCGTCCTACACTTGTGGCAAGGAACATAATAACTCATGCATACATAATACTCTCTACTTGTGGGTTCGCGTATTTTTGCGAATGTGAAGGAAGGCCTAAAATCGCCTACGAAATATCTTCGTTACTCTTATAATAATATATACGGTCCTTATTTTCTTGAGCAATCAATATTGTTTACAATATTTATTGTTCTTACTTTTTGTTTTTGTATGGCGGATATAAATTCTTAGCAGTATAAAGTTCTGGAAGGGGGGGAAAGAGCTTAAATATATGATTTGAGTTTACATATATTTATATATAAATATGTATATGTAATTATATAAATATATTTCTTTAAAGAACTGTCTTCACGATTGGTCGCCGTCACGGGCGACCGGAGAGCTGGCCATTTCCTCGGTCAAAAAATTTGTATTATTATTCAGCGAGGAAATGTGGCCAGCATTCTGGCCACCATACTACACGGAAAAGTTTGGCGGTGGCTATTTTCACGGAATAAGATACCATATGAAAAAAATATACACCAGGTGAAAAAACAAATGTATTTTGTTTAGGGACAGTATGTTTTAAATATATATAATTTACTATGTTTATAATAATATATAAAGATGTTTTCTTAATTTTGTTTTGGTAAATATTGGACACTAGTAAAACAAACGAAATGTAAACAAACATTGATTTTCTAAAAAAAATGTAGATTCATTTTATTCAGATTTTTGTATGTTTTGAGAGAAACTGGTGTAAAGATTAGCGAGATATGACTGGCAGAACTAGAATACGAAGTAATGTAGGACCTAACTATACCACCAGTGACTGTAACTGCAATGTTGATCATGAATCATGATATATTAATTAGACTATCTATTCTGTGATCACTAGGCCCTCTAGGAAAAGTTCTCATTGAGTGGAAGTAATGTGTACGTGTAGAAGGCTGAACTTCTAGCATTCTAAATGTAATGAATCATAAAATACCTAGGTTCATGACGGCAGGCCAAACTATAGACAAGTACCTAGTCCCTCTCAAACAAAGCCAACATTTTGTTGGCTTTGAGCAAGCCGGAGGTCAATTTTGAAGATAGTAGGTTCGATGTTCAGGAATCATTTGAGCAAATTCAGTAACATCTGGTTTGAATCACAAGAGTTGCTTTTCTAGCACTAAAATGAATAGGTTTATACAAGGTAACTTATTCATATGAGGGCTGGAAACTGGTGTTGTGTTGTATCTCCAAAATATTATTCACTGCAGGATTATATTTAGTTGGGCTAGTTACGAGTCTTCTTTTTATTTTAAAAATTATTATAAATTATATTCTGCCAGAAATTAGTAATAAAAAATGAGACAAGCATTAATTATGTTAGAAATAATAATATTAGTTACAAAAAAACTGTACATATTAAACCAAAATTGCATAAACCTTTGGAAAAGGGTTATGATGTAATAGCCCATAAAAATGTTATTAATAACTATGCTATTCCTGAACTTGAAAATGGTTGTGCTCTTCCAAAAACATCGATTAAGGAAAATATGTCTTTTCAAGATTTTGTAAATAGTTTGATTACTCTTATTTTTACGTTTTCCTCATAATGTAAATAATATACCGTCCAACGATGCAAATATACATTCTAACTTTTTAAACATTAAACATGGACTGCGTGCAATGGAATTGCCGGAGTGTGAATAGAGCCAAAACCGAATTAATTTATATTATTAATAAATATAATCCTATTTTATTGTCAATATCAGAGTCGTGGCTTAGACCCGACAGAAATTTTAACTTTCAAGGTTACAACTGTGTTCGTGATGATAGATCTTATGGATATGGAGGATCTATGATCATGATACAAAATAGTCTTGGTTTTGAAAGATTGCAATTCATACAAGATGACGAATTGCAAATTGTAGGTATTAAGTGTAATAATGTGATATATGTGTCTGTGTATATAGCTAATCCTACTATTAACATTTTAAATAAATTTTATATGATTATCAGGACATTGAAAAAACCATATTTAATTATGGGGGATCTTAATTGTCACATATATTACTGTATTTATTAGGTGATCATTTGCTTGAAATTATTGATGATTTATCTCTTTGTATATTGAATACTGGTCAACAAACTCGATTAAATAGACCACAAGAAAATAAAAGCGCGGTAGATATAACATTGTGTTCGTCCGATTTAGTATCATTATTTATTTGGGAAGTGTTACCTAGTACACATGGTAGTGATCACTATCCAATTCATATTAAATCCTTAATTTCTAACAGTCATAATTTATAAAGCTTTGAACTACTTTTGAAATTTAATCTCAAAAATATTCAGCGTGACAATTGGACAAATTATAGTAAGTCATTAGTAAATATAATTGAAGAGTTACCCCTACCTGCATTACAAAATATAAATTTATGTGCTGAAAAGTTTTCAGAGGCAATTATTTCATCTGCAAATGAGTCTTTTCCTTTAAAGAAATCTTTTCCAAGAAAAAAATGTTCCCCAGTTTGGTGGGATAAAGATTGTTTAGATATAATTAAACTTAGAAAATCTGCTGAAAAAAAATATAATATGGATATGACAGAGGAAAACTATATTAATTATAAAATTTGTCTAGCTAAATCACGTAAAGTTCTTCATGAAAAAAAACGAGAAGAACGTTTCTGCGAATCCATTTCTCCAAATTTACCTCCTTCCTTAGTGTGGAATAATATTAGAAAGTTTAAAAATTCTTTTAATCCTAAATCCATATCCAACTTTCCTACAGAAAATACATTGGACAAATTTGTGTATATTATTTCTTCGTCATATGTTCCCAACATTGATGAGTTAGCTTTACCTGTTTCTGAGGTTGATCAAGCTGAATTAAATCCTTTAATAATTCCTTTCTCATCTTCAGAATTAGAATTAGTATTAAGTGCTGTGAAAGACTCAACTCCAGGAATAGATGGTATTTTATATTCATTTGTTACTAAAGCTGATAAAAAGGTACATATTTATTTTTTGAATTTAATTAATATAATTTTTAAATTTTGTATAATTCCAAATTCATGGAAAACACAAATTGTGTTAGCTTTTTTAAAGAAAGATAAAGACTCTAATGACCCCTTATCGTATCGACCCATAGCTCTTTCATCGATGTTTTTAAAAATTGTTGAACATTTAATAAAGAATCGGGTAGAATGGCATATGGAACATAAAATTTTTTTTTCAAATAGTCATTTTGGTTTCCGCAAAGGGAAAAGATAGTTTGGGGACTTTTATAACAGATATCAGACTTAGTTTTGGCAAAAACGAATCGATAGTTGGAGCATTTTTAGACATGAAGTCTGCGTATGATAACCTATTTTATTACAAAAATTAATTAAATTAGGTGTCCCTAAAAGATTAGCAATATTTTCACATAATATTATGACTGAAAGAAATATTATTGTAAGAAATAGCTTTAAAGAAATTAGTAATCGTTTTGTGTATAAAGGTTTACAGCAAGGATCTGTTCTTAGTCCCCTCTTTTTTAATATATATAGTTATGTCATTGTAAATAATATAAATTCTTCATGTAAAATTCTATTATACGCTGATGATATTCTGTTATATTCGATTAGTAAAGATATATTAAATGCTAGTACAAATATTCAAACGAATCTGGATAATTTAGATTTTTGGCTTAAAGATAATGGTTTACAATTAGCTCCAAGTAAAAGTTCCATTGTGATTTTTTCTAGAAAAAATCAAGTACCTAGTATTGAAATTAAACATAATAATATCAAAATTCCTGTTAACAAATATGTAAAATTTTTAGGTATCTATTTGGATGAAAAAATGACTAGTAAAAAGCATTTTGATTACCTCAAAATAAAAGTGAAAAAAAATTAAATATATTAAAATGTTTAGCTGGTGTCTGGTGGGGTTCATCTCCGTTTTATTTGCGGCTTATCTATAATGCTATTATTACGAAGCACAATAGATTATGGTACTTTTCTCTTAGACCCTGCTAATAAACAAGGTTGGCAACTTTTAGATAAAATACAATATAAAGCCTTACGTATTATTGTTGGAGCGATGAAGTCAACTCCAACGAATGCTCTACAAGTAGAGTGCTTAGATCCTCCTTTAGAGTTTCGTAGACAATATCTGTCTGATAAATTCATTTTTAAAATTGTTGCCTTTTCTGATCATCCAATGTTTTCTATTTTGCAAAATTTATCCAATCAAATCTCCAATAGTAATTATTGGAAAGAAAAAACAAAACCGCCTACTGTTAAGAGCTTTAATAAGTTTTTATCCTTAAAAGATCCTACAATACACTCGTTATCACTGCCACTTTTTGAATGTCAATCGTTCGAAATAGCTCTGTTTAAACCTAATGTTATACTTAATTTTGGTGTTTCTAAAGGTGATTATTCCGTTAAACATACTTTCAATTTGTTAATAGAACAAAATTGGTTGAACTGTAATTATATATTTACTGATGCATCAAAATTTTCCAATCAAGGATGTATTGGTTACAGTGTATTTCATAAAAACTTTAACCATGTATTAGAATTTAAATCCCCCCCGGAAACTTCTGTCTCAACTGGTGAATTATTAGCGATTTTAGAAGCATTTTAGCTCAAAATTTAAAATATTCTATAATTTTTTCCGATTCAAAAAGTAGTTTAGAATTATGCATGTCTAATCCATTTAAATATGGTAAAAATCATATATTATTTAAATTAAAAGATTTATTACATAAAGCAAAGCATAATTGTCTGGAAATAGTTTTAGCATGGATACCGGGTCACTCTAAAATATTTGGGAATGAGAGGGCTGATGAGGCAGCTAAACATGCTGTAGTACATGGAGAGAAAAAAATGTTTAGGAATCATGCATTAGACTTAATAAATTTGGCTAAACCTTTACTTCATAAATGTTGGTTACGTTATTGGAATAGTTCTGCTAAAAAACGAGGTGGTTATTATTTTTTAATTCAACCAGAAATTCCTCGTAAGCCATGGTTCTCAAATTTAATTTTTAACAGACGTCAGTCATCAATAATTTCACGGTTTAGATTTAATCACAATTCATTACCTTACCATCTTAAGAAAATTAACGTTATAACTACAGATTTATGCGAATGCGGTTTTGATAAAGCTGATGCGAATCATATAATACTATCATGTGACCGGTTTGACCATACATTTATTTATAATTCATTAGTATCACATAAATTAGCTCTTCCTACTTCTATTTCTATTATCTTGTTCAGTTGGTCCATCCCTGTGATTAGAACCATTTTAGAATTTTTAGTTGTCTATAATATAATATTGATAAAAGTTATCTTGTATTCTATTCTAATGCAATGTTACTTAATTAATAAGTGTTAAGAATCTTATTATTATTTTCTTCGGTGTATAATATTGTCCATGCGTGGAAGTTTGGTAGGAGCCAAGTTGGCTGTTTTAATTTGTCTTTGGCTGATATTGTTTTTTTATAACCACGCAAAAACTTAAGTACCCAAGTTACCCTTAAGTATCAGGAGCGAGCGAATGGATAAGTACCCAAAACCGAATTGGATGGGTTAGGTTTAGAAGGTGTGCAGGAAGCGAGCGGAGCTAAGCTTCCTGCCTCACCTTCGGCATTAGGTTATTTTTTTATAACCACGCAAATACTTAAGTACCCAAGTTACCCTTAAGTATCTCCGTTGAGGGGGGGGCAATGGGGGGTAGCCACTCCTTCCCCCACCGTCCACTCCCCCTCACCCTCAAATCAGCGGGTGCTAAAGTACACTTCTACAGACATAACCTCAAAACTTCAACCTTGAATATCTCTGAAACCAAGCATCTCCGACGAGGGGGAGGGGTACCGGGGGTGCCCTCCCCCCCTCAAATCAGCGGGTGCTAAAGTACAGTTTTACCTAAAATATCCCTATCTCGGAGCCTAACATTATATTAAAAAAGAAATATTCCTTAGGGTGCTTTTGTCGAAGCTACCTATTTACTTTTTGTTTCATGAATTCTTTTTCATAGGTTTTTTGTTTAATTTTGTAGTTTCTTTCAGATATATATATATATGAGGAGCGTGGTATATTGTTTTTTTGTGAAAGTCTGTGATCGATTTTTTATTTATAATTAAATATAAGCTTGTTGTCCTCAGCCCGATAAAACGAGGAAGGCACAAATTTAATTAGAGGTCAAACAGTAATACTCAAAAAATACCACCAAAAACTCCTGACTAGGGGAAAGCAACAGATAAGACATGAACATTAGGCGGTGTTGGTGTGGGCACTGCCAGACTTCTAGAAATTAAATATTAACTACTTTTGCAAGGAACGGACAACTCAAAGTTAACTTTTCTCAATCCTAGACAAAGCATTAGACAGGAAAATACTCATGGATACCGGAATTATAAAATTCCAGAAGAAGTAACAGTTTCAGCCAATAGACCAGACATACTAGTATACTCTCGACTAAGTAATACTTGTAGAACTCACCATTCATGGAAAACAATCATTCCTAAGGGACCACACAATCAAATCAAATACTTTGATCTCATGAAAGAAATTACTAAAAAAGGTTTTAAAACTACCAGTGAAAGTCAGTTTAAGAGAAATTCTAGCAGTCTGCATCATCTGCTAAAAGATCTTAGCCTTCCAAGCAAATACTGATACATACAGATACAAAAACTGTCAAGTGACATAGTCATGCATGTTTCGGTTTTGGTCAGTGCGTTTAACGGTTCTCAAGTGACTACTGCATTAATTTCTTGACGAGGTGTTAGTCTTCCATCAGGCAAGTTTGAGGTCAAATGCACAACTCTGTTTAGAATAAAAAAAACTTCGGATAGGATCACATAGTATTTTATTGGGTAGGGAGGGTAGTGAATACAGTGAAGGGGAGAGTTGAATTCAGAATGTCCTTTACCCTGCTTCACGGTCTCAAGTAACAGGGAACACTGCTGTTTAATTGAACGTGGATCATGCTTCTGTACAGTGAATCCATGGATAGCTAAGAAAATTGTCTCTCTGAAAGGTTTGATTGTTCAATTAAATTTCACCATATAACATGTTCAGTTGTTATAAAGCCTTATTAATAGTAAATATAGCTAATATTAATTTTTATTCTGCTGTTCATCATCATTATTTTATTATGTTAATTTATTATACAAACAATTGTAATATTAAAACTTATTGCACAATAGATTTGATGTCGCTAGGTAAGTCAGTAAGTAACCTACTAAGTAGTTGCGCTTTTGGCAATGTGTCCGGAGGTTGTGGGTTCGATTCCCACACATGGCAAAAAAGGATTAGTATGTATTTTCTGTACAGTTTGTCATGGGCTGGGTCCGGGCTGGTACAGTGGCTGCATTGCTCTATGGTCTGGGTATATTAAATATAATTTGTATTATATTGTTGTTTCTTATACACATAGTACAAGCCTAGAGCTTAGTTTGTGACCAGAGCAATAAGTAATATGACCTACTATATAAAAAAAAGTACAAATATAACATTCCTATATCAAAATAACAATAATATTACAATTATACACACATAAATCATAATATTAGTTACAAAATCATGACTAGTAAAGGGTATTTATTGAGAGGATTCTGCTAACTTGGACTTATAAACACACTGAAAGGTTGTTGGCGGTAAACACCTAATATGTTACTGGCTATCCTAATGATTGGTTTAATTTGGTTCTCGGATTTCTTCTACATATATATCGACAACGTCACAACACAAACTTAGGCTCACACATCGCATCGGGTCACACAATTTGTTAGGTACTAACTTTTAAATGGAAAAAAAGGTTTACAATATATATTATTATGAAATTGTATAGGAGTCTGGAATCAAAATACTCTTTCTATTTCACAATAGGCCTGGAACTACATAGTAATTCTATGGTTTTCTAAAAACTTCTCCAACTTTATGTCAATATAACATTAAAGTAATAACAATAATTGTATGTTTTATTTATTTGCCAGTTTTTTGTTGTTTACCACCATTTACCACTATGGTAAAAATAAACCTTATTCACATCTTTTTGTGAACAAGGTTTGTTTTTATTGAAACACAAGCAACTTTAATGACTATTATAATTAATATTCTTGACCATTCATGATCAATAAAGTGCAGGAATTACTACTTCATATAATATAATAAATAATATATTACTGTGCGGGCTCAAGGGTGCAGTTACAAAATGAAGAAGAATTCTTAGTTATCTGTGGATTAACTGTGCGTGTGCCGGGTTCATTGCATGGTTGGAAGGCAAGGAAATGATCTGCAGCATTAAATTATGTTATATTCCTAAGTTGGCGT
The DNA here is from genome assembly GCA_947458855.1 of Monopis laevigella. Classification (NCBI taxonomy): domain Eukaryota; kingdom Metazoa; phylum Arthropoda; class Insecta; order Lepidoptera; family Tineidae; genus Monopis; species Monopis laevigella. The sequence goes on along the minus strand of OX381583.1, from coordinate 19,178,381 downwards.
AGAGTGAATATTAGTTAATGTTTTATTGCATTTGCATTATATGCATACTTCTACATTTTAATTTTGAAATAAAAATTGACTTAATCGTAGATGTGAGACTATTAGTGGAGAGTTCTCCAAAGTTGTAACCTAACGCGATGAGAACATTAACTTTAAACTTGCACTAGGGCTACTGAAATCTTACATTTTGTAGATGAAATAACTGCACTGCACAATATTTTAATGACCCTTCCTGATAAAATTTGTTGAAAATAAATCTTGTATTCTCCGTGAGGGTGCCAGGTCCATTGAGCGTGGTTGGAAGGCAGGTGAGTGACTGCAGCATTCCTGGACCATGAAGTAGGGTTAAAGGCTTTTAAATTACTCCCTGCACCGGATTCACTACTCAACCAAACTGACAGCCTCCGTAGACTAGTGGTTGCACCTTTAGCTATGTATCTGGGGGTCGTGGGTTCGATTCCCAGCAGTGGCAAAATAATATTAGTACGTTTTTCTGTACAGTTTGTCATGGTCTGGGTGTTTATAAAATATAATAATATGTATTATATCATTGCTTCTGGTACACATAGTACAAGCCTAGAGCTTAGTTTGTGATTAGAGCAATATGTGTAATTTGTCCATATTATTATTATAAATAGCATATGATCATGTTAGCGCCACCTTGGAAACATGATCAATAAAAGTTCTGATTGCTGATATTGGTAGGCCAGGATCCTGTAAAGACTTTGCTGGAATTCCTCCTGCACCAACTTTCACTGCATAAAGGTTTTAAAACTATTTCTAGTAATTTTATTTGTAAGATCAAAGTATTTGTTTGACTTGATGGTGTGGTCTGACGTCATGAACCTAGGTATTTTATGATTCATTACCATTGACGTAAATAGTATTTTAGATATTTATATCTATGTTCATTACATTTAGAATGCTAGAAGTTCAGCCTTCTACACGTACACATTACTTCCACTCAATGAGAACTTTTCCTAGAGGGCCTAGTGATCGCAGATAGTCTAATTAATATATCATGATCAGCGTTGCAGTTCCAGTCACTGGTGGTATAGTTAGGTCCTACACTACTCCGTATTCTAGTTCTGCCAGTCATATCTCGCTAATCTCTACTCCAGTTTCCCTCTAAACATCAAAAATCTGAATAAACAGGTTCTACAAAAGTTTTACAAAATCAATGTTTGTTTACATTTAGTTTGTTCCATTACAAGTGTCAAAACCGGTATGTTGTGGCTATTTTCACCGAATTTCTCGATGAAAAATTACATTATTGTTGCCATAAGCAAAACTTTAATAATTATTTTAATCCTAAGACAAGAATATTTGACGAAATAAAATTAAGAAAACATCTTTATATATTATTATAAACATAGTAAATTATATATATTTAAAACATACTGTCCCTATACGAAATACATTTGTTTTTTCACCTGGTGTATATTTTTTTCGTATGGTATCTTATTCCGTGAAAATAGCCACCGCCTGAGCGGCGCGGCGCCTATTTTCTACGGACTCGGACTTACTATTAACTTCAATTGTGCCATTAAAACTGACAGCAAAAAATGACCAGGTCGAGGAAATTCTGTGGATGAATCCACGAACATCATCAACCAGATTTTGCATACCTATTAAAATTGAATTTATAAAAGAATCTAAAAATGTTATTACTAGAGAAAATGAATACATAGAACAACAAATTGATGCTCTTTTACCAACACATCTAGAAATCAACGGAAAAACTATTCTCGTTTTTCACAATTTATTGAAAACAATGTTAGACGGTAAAGTGGCTAATGCTATTGCAGGTAATCCATCAACTCAAAGCTGTTACATATGTAAAATATCACCGAAAGACTTGAATAATTTAGACAAGGTTCATAAACAACGATGCAACTTTACAACATACAATTATGGGTTATCTACTTTACACGCACACATAAGGTTTTTTGAATGTATATTGCATATAGCATATCGTTTAGATATCAAGACTTGGCAGGTCAGAGGAAGTGAAAATAAAGCTCTCTATGAGGCAAAGAAAAAAGAAATTATTTCAAGATTTCGTCAAGAATGTGGACTATTAATAGATACAGTAAAACAAGGAGCTGGTAATACCAATGACGGGAATTGTGCACGAAGATTTTTTAAAAATCCACAAAAGGCAGCTGTAATCACAAAGATTGACAAGAATCTAATAAGACGTTTTTCTTATATATTACAAGCTCTATCATGCGGTTACAAAACTAACACAGAAAATTTCCGAGTATATGCCCATGATACTGCTAAATTATTCGTAGAATTATATGGCTGGTATAGGATGCCAGCCAGTGTTCATAAAATACTGATACATGGAGCTGATGTGTCTCTCTTTTGTTACCGATTGGGCAACTAAGCGAGGAAGCATTGGAAGCGAGACATAAAGATTGTCGATATTTCCGGGAACACAACACGCGTAAGATAGGTAGAAAAGAAAACATATGAAGACCTTCTCCATGCACTATTAATTTCATCCGATATGGTAATATCGTCATTGAGGCCATTACCTAAAAGAAAATTGGGCTCGCTTAAAAAAGAGGTTTTAGACCTGCTCCTAACACCTGAAATTGACACTCATACGAAAACTGTGAATGAAGATAACAACGAAAACATTGAAGATAGCTCAGTGATCGAAGATTCTGAAAGTGAAGTAGAGCTAAATTTGTAATAAAATATATTTATTTCTCCAATACCTACATAGCATTTTTTTTTAATAAAGAGTATTATTTTATTATTCACTGTTTTACTTATAATTTTTATTTAGTACATAAAGCAATTTCACAATGCTTTAGATTGTTTTTTTAATCATTTTGTAAAATGTCCCCGTAAAATGGCTGATTCGACCACTGTGCGGCGCCTATTTTCTAATAATTTTAAAGATTTCTTTGGAGTTTTTTCTTACTAATAAATAAAATATATTTAGAAATTCGTGTCGACTGCCCAGTCTGAGAATTTCGTATCTATCCATCGAACCGGTGCACTTTTTAGGTAAGATATGATAAGAGATAATCTCCGATTATTCCGAAAAGCGTAGTATTGGGTCTGATAAATAAATTATAACACATAGTTATTAATTACAGATTTTAGAAATGGCACAATCTCGTTCTTTTCCACCAATAACTTGTCATGCTTGGAATAAAGATGGCACTCGTAAGTTTTTTAATATATTACTATTACTTTGGCTATGTATGTGGTAATTAAAGAATCTATGTTCTTGGTTATCTATATATTTCACTTAGTTTTTACATGATGAGTCAAGTACGGCTTCAGGGTTTTCAGAAGAGTATTTACATTCAAGATCAGGTCCAGGCTTCATTGTCATGAATTCTTCCTTATCCTATATAGATTATTACTATTATTCTCTAAAATTTCAGAAGTCGCTTTCTCTCCAAATAACAATGAATTGCATATCTATCAGAAATCCGGTAATGATTTGACACAAATCTATAATCTGGTGGAGCATGATCTTAAAGTTATGGGCATAGACTGGGCTCCCAACACAAACCGTATAGTTACTTGTTCTGCTGATTGCAATGCCTATGTGTGGACACAAGGCGAAGATGGGAAGTGGACAATCACTTTAGTGTTGTTGAGAATCAAGAGGGCAGCTACTTGTGTTAAGTGGTCACCAATGGAAAATAAATTTGCTGTTGGTTCAGGTTTGTTTTGTTACTATTAGACTACAGAGGCGGTCGTGTACTATAGATACTATGTGTGAGATCCTGCTAGAACTGTGTGGGGTGATTATAGAAATAATACTGCTGTTATAGTAGCAGTATATAGTAGTAGATGTTTATTGCTAATATATTAATGCTATTCTAAACAATGGTTGGAGAATACACTGTAACTAACCAAATAAGATAATTTTTAGGTTGAAGGGAGGCCTCATAACTAGGCTAGGCCAACTGGCCAGCCTCGTTATCACAGCCCATACAAATACATAGTCATGTCTCAGTTTTAGTCTGTGGGTTCACCAGTTTTCTAAGAGACACTATATTTATAACTGGACAACAAACAAAATTGAAGAACTCAGTCTTGTCATGATAGTGCTTGATATAAGCATATTATCAGTGATATACTTTATCAACAGCCACCTTGTAACTGCATTATTTAGCCTGCATAGTGAGAGTGATGAATGTTTGTAAAAACATTTATTTAACTAATAATTTAATTTGGATACAATATTTGTATACATCTGCTTACTATTAGGTGGATACAAAGTCACATGCCATGTTTTAATAAAAAATAACTGTCTGTAAGAGAAATGCAACCACTGTGAAATACGTACATTACATAATTGTCACCACCTCACTTGCTGCTTTGATTGTCAGAGAATGCCTAGCGGCATTAATTTCGCCTTTGTATTTTATATGCAATAAAAATTTAAATAATTATAATTGTATGATTGGCCTTTATAAAAATACTCTCATACTCTGCACTACTAATGTCATTTGCACTTTTTTTTTGCAGCCGTTTGTATGCTCATTAATTTGTGTTAATAACAGGAAAGTAGTGTGGGGGTCAATGTACTTTAATCTTAGTCCTCTGCACCAGATTTTAAACAAACTAATATATTTCTTACTAAAATCAACAATTTAACTCTAGGAGCTCGTATGATCTCCATTTGCTACTTTGAAAAGGAGAACAATTGTTGGGTCTCTAAGCATATCAAAAGGCCAATTCGTTCCACCATCACCACCTTGGATTGGCATCCTAACAACATCCTTTTAGTGGCCGGTTCTTTAGATTTCAAAGTGAGAGTATTTTCTGCTTACATCAAGAACATAGAAGATAAACCTGGCCCAAATGTTTGGGGATCAAAATTGACTTTTGGACAACTTTTAGCAGAGTTTCCCAATTCACCTTCTGGTGGCGGCTGGGTGCATGGGGTGTCCTTCTCTGCCGATGGAAATAAAGTAGCTTGGGTTGGAAATGACAGTTCAATCAACATAGCAGATGCTACTAAAGGAAAAGGGGTTATTAAACTCAAGACTGAATATCTGCCATTTTTGGATATAGTGTGGAATACTAATAGCTCTATAGTTGTTGCTGGACATAACTGTTTTCCTTTGCTTTATAGTCAAGATGGCAAAAATATAAAGCATGTTTTGGATAATACACAATGTAAGGAATCTGGAGGTCTTTCAGCTATGAAAAAGTTCCAATCTCTTGATCGTAATGCTTGTATTGAGACAAATGATACATTTTTGGATTCTATACATCAAAATGCAGTGTCTTGTATTAGATGTTATAAGGGTGGTAAAGATGCTATGAAAATGTTTAGCACTTCTGGCTTGGATGGTGAATTAGTTATTTGGGAGTTGCAGGACCGGAAGCAACCTTGGAAGGGTTGACTATATCTTAAGAAACAAAGCATTTTGTGTATATGTATATTTATTTTAAGAAATAATGCTGCATATTCTGAAGTCACTCACCTATTTTCTAATGAAGCACGAAATGATAGAGACAATCACAGTCTGATCAGTCTGCAGCTAAACATGTAATAAGCATTTATCTTAAGCTAAGTTCACTAATATTTTTTTATTCCAGGCTGCATCCTTCATTTTTTTTTTACTTAGAATTACTTTCAACAATAGTATTAAGATAAATAAAAAGAGTGATTTCAGCCCTCGGCCATAAACTCCAAATATACATCATAATAATAAATACAATTTTATAATACAATAAAAATTTTAACAATATTATTTATAAGTAATAATTATTCAAATGAAAAATAAAATTATTAATAATTTAAAATAATATTTTGTTAATTTAATCTAATATACTATATGATTACTTTAATACTACTGAAGTAAAGTTATAAATTACATTAAAATTTAAGGTATCAACAAAGTTTGTTTTATTTCAACATTTTAAGTTATACCTACTTTTATCCTATTAATCTATAAGGCCATTGAAATTGGGTTATGTGGGCTGTTGGAGACAATGTTAAAGACTGGGCCTATTCTGATGAACACCCTTCAAAGAACAGATCACAACTCTGGCTTCAGGTCAAAGCAGGTGATCTCACACAGGAGTGGGTAGTAACTGGACACATGGGCAGCAAACTGAAAACAAGTAAAAATCTCGTTTAGATTGTTAGATTTGATAGTTGGTCAAAAACTGACAGGCCATGGTTGATTACCTAATAAAGATTTAAAAAAAATACTGTTACTGAATTCCATTCTACCAGCAGGAAATCATAAAAAATATACATTTGTTTGACAACACTATGGTGCTTTCGGAGCAAGAGGCTTTTGACCTGATTTTGTATGGAAATTTGTTCAGCGCCTCTACTGGTTACTACAGGAACTAAAATCGGCACCACGGGCTTCTCGAGCAACTATTTTCATCCGGACTACACCAGCTGTAGCGTAAAAAGAATATTGGCGGAGTGTAGTTGAGGCCTAAATTCATACAAATCGGTACCACAAGTGTTATTTTTGACCAGCCAACTATAACCAAAATAGTTACGGCACTCACCGACCTTTTCCACGGTGAGATAGTTAGATAGATTAACAAATAATATTTATCTTACTGGCAAAGTGTTTATTAATTTTATTTATTTAATAAGAAAGTTTATTTTTATAAAATAGTGTTTAAAAATAGCTTTTTTGGTGTGTTTTGAAAAATATAACCTAGAAATAATTAGTTTTTTTTTCGGTTTGGTTTTGTTGGTTTTCTCGATAATCGAGGAGACAAAGGTCTCTTTGGTCCATAATAAAATTATTGAACGAAGGTTGAGTATGAATAATATAGAAGAGCTGTAGTACCTTTTAGAGTAATAAACATAAAATATAATGGAAAACAGATAAATATCTACTTTTTGATTCTGTTAATTTTCAAACAAAATGTTAAGTATGAGATTACTGCATCGATTTCTTATCGAGGTTGATCTTCCAGGGTGCAGTCACGAAACGGGTGGTTGAATTGACGAAAATGCGGAAAGTATATTAAAATATTTATTTAAACACTTTATTGCACAGTAAACAAAAGTTATGAACAGAGGCGAACTTAATGCCTTAGGCATTTTCTACCAGCTAACATTTAATACTCTTAATGTAATTCGTATTTGTCGCCGCCCATTTCCTAATGGCATAGTGAGAGCGATCAATGTTGTTTAAAAATAATTGGTAATTACGGAAAAATAACCATTATGATAAAGAAGTAATTTTGGGAACTTGGGAATGTAAAAAGTAATCAACGTAAAGGTGGGTAAATATTTATAATAAAAAATGCATTTTAGGAACTTGGGAATTTTTAAGAAGTAGACATGTAGAAATTGAAATATTTCACTTTGTCAAAAAGTGGGAATAAAAAAAAAAAAAAATCCTCGGTTTCGTAAAGTTGGACTTTTTTACCCACTTTTTCAAAGAGTGGGAATTATTTTGGGAATTTTTAAGCGGAAATTTTTTCTTACTTTTTCATTAAATGGGTAATATTTTCCTACTTTTTCATATAATGGGATTTTCCCCATATTTAAATTTAAAAAATCACTTATCGTAAAGTGGGACCTTTTCCCTACTTTTTCATTAAGTGGATTTTTTTCCCCACTTTTTCATAAAAAGGGATTTTGGCCACTAAGGTTTGTTTTTTTAAGTGGGACGTTTTTCCAACTTTTTCATTAAGTGGAATTGTTTCCCACTTTCATAAAATGTGATTTTTCTGCACATTTAAATTAAAAAAAAAACTTTTTCCATAAAGTGGGACTTTTCCCCATATTTAAATTTAAAAATCACTTATCGTAAAGTGGGACATTTTCCCTACTTTTTCATTAAGTGGTTTTTTTTTCCTACTTGTTCATAAAAGGGGATTTTGGCCACTAAGGTTTGTATTTTTAAGTGGGACGTTTTTCCAACTTTTTTGTCAAGTGGGAATTGTTTCCCACTTTCATAAAATGTAATTTTTCTGCACATTTAAAATAAAAATAAAAAAACTTTTTCAATAAAGTGGGACTTTTCCCCACTTTTTATTAAGTGGGAATTGTTTCCCAACTTTTTATTAAGTGATAAATGTGATTTTTCTCTACATTTTTTTTTTTTTTACTTCGTAAAGTGGGACTTTGAATGTGGAGAAAAATCACATTTATCACTTAATAAAAAGTTGGGAAATAATTCCCACTTAATAAAAAGTGATAAATGTGATTTTTCTCCACATTTTTTTTTTTACTTCGTAAAGTGGGACTTTATCCCACTTTTTCACAAAATGGGATTTTAGCCACTAACGTTTGTTTTGTTAAGTGGTTTTTCCTACTTTTTCATATAACAGGATTTTTCTCCACATTTAAATTAAAAAAAAAACTTTTTCGCGAAGTCGGGCTTTTTCTTACTTTTTTATTAAGTGGGTATTGTTTACCACTTTTTCATAAATTTTGATTTTTCTCCACATTTAAACTTAAAAAAAAAACTTTTTCGTAAAGTGGGACATTTCCCCCTTTTTAATTAAGTGGGAATTGTTTTCTACTTTTTCATAAAATGTGATTTTTCTCCACATTTAAATTAAAAAAAAAATCTTTTTCCGTAAAGTGGGACTTTTCCCCACTTTTTATTACGTGAGAATTGTTTCCTAACTTTTTATTAAGTGACAACTTTTGATAAAATGTGATTTTTCTCCACATTAAAATTTATTCATTAAGTGGGAAATATTTTCCTACTTTTGCATGTAATGGGATTTTCCTCATATTTAAATTAAAAAATTCATTTGGTAAAGTGGGGCCTTTTCCACTTTTTCATTAAGTGGGAATTGATTCCCACTTTTTCATAAAATGTGATTTTTCTCCACATTTAAATATCTAAAAAATACTTTTTCGTAAAGTGGGATTTTTTTCCTACTTTTTTATGAAATGGGAATTTTCCTCCACTTTTTTATTACGTGGGAAATTTTTACCTTCCTTACATAATGACACTTTTCCTCAATACCCATGTTCCTATAATTCCCATTTTCCCACCATAATAAAAATATTCTCTAATTTGCCCCCCTGGGCCTTCCCCCTGGAGCAGTTGTAGCATGTACCTATATCATAATAGGCCTAAAGTTGCCTTTTCAAACGTGAGAACGGAAGAGGGCGCCGGTCATACAAAAATAACTATGCGCATGAACCTATCAATGCACAAGAAGTGAAAACACAATATGGCGACAACAAGCATGTTTGACATTTCCGTAGAAAGGCGATTTTACACCTACTTTCAGTAGTACTATTATTTCTTCTGTGCTTTCAGTTAGAAAGGCCTTAGGGCACTTCCCTATATACTTCCAGTGGACCATAAATTAGATGACCAAAGATGGGAAATAAGAGTTCAATAAAAACTCCGAAGATATTTACGTTTTCAAGTTAAAGATACTCTAAGATAATTTATTGAGAGTATTTTTTATTGTATTGATTGTCCGACCAAGAGGACTTTCATATCGATATCTACAAACCCGTCCCAGAGAGTAAATTTACATTTTTATTATTCATTTGTATTTTACCTACTTAATTATAATTTGTATTCTGGTCATTAAATTGTTTCGTACAAAATGATTTTACAAAAAAAATACAATATCACAACCACAACAAAACACCTCCATAACATCTACAAATAATCAACGACTAGGTTCCATATTAATATGCCCTTTGCCTTTCCAACAGGAAAAATAATACAAATTAAAATTTAAAAATAACAACACTGACAAAACCAAGGAACTTAATACTCTCTACGAGAGAAGAAAGCCAACTTCATAGTAAATAAATGCCGACAAGTTTTAAGCGCCACAGCGTTAACCCTGGGAACTAAAATTTAAAAAATTCAAAATGGCCTGATATAAATATTTAGTTTTTTGAAGTGTAATTTAATTGAGTAGATATCTGATTTTCGTCAATCAAATAACGTACTCAATTGAAATTCACTTCAAAGAAAAATATTTAAGGGTAAATTAAGTAGGTACAGTTGAATAAAACATCATTTAATTAATTAATACGTTTTTAATTAAATTAATTAAGCATATTGTAATAGAAAATGTAACCGAGTTAGGCTTAGTAGCTGCGGGAAACCTATGAAAGGTTCAGTATACGAGGATATTAGTCCGCACTCTGCATTTACTACACTTTCCTGTTTCCATTACACAGAAATTAATAACACAAAAACATAGGATTTCTTTAAACGACACAAGTTCATAGTCACTTAATAAATTATTAATGCAATTTCAAGTGTAAACATTTGCAAAATTTTAATTTATGAACACATCACAATTAAATAAATAAACATTTATAAAACAATATGCCGCTCTTTCGTAAAATAAATAAATATCTTTCTTTTTCTTGTTGAATGGCTTCTCGCTTTGCGCGTGATTCTGCCATGTTTAGTTAACAAGAAATTAATTTACACTGTAATTACGCCGTAGTTTAATGAAGAAAGCGTTTTATTCGTATATTTATACCAAAAAGTAGTTCTTTATTTAATATTAATAATATAAAACCCATGTTTTATTAAATTAAAAATAATTCATAAATAATAAGTTCATTTGCTTTCCGAGTAAAAAAAAAAATATGTGTCCGTTTTGTATCGTCTTGTGTCCGTGTTGTTGTATATCATTCTGTCTCTCTTGTTTCCGTATTGTTGTATATAGTCTCTTTCTCGCATATTTTGCCCAGAGGTGGCGCAAATGCACATACCGTAGTTGATACTTATTTGTTCAGTGGTAGTTGATACCCCTTGGACAAAACATAAACAAGATTGTTGATATTTGCGTCTTATTTTTTTCCTGTGTAACAGAAAGAGATAATTATAGATCCAAGATGGCAACTTAAATATATGGCCTCGACAGGATGTACAGTCAAAACTTAACTAATTGCGGATTGTCACTGGAAAACTTGTGGTACCAAATTTGTGCTCTCGAAAATAGTTTCCGTCTCTACTTATAACCAGAGTAGTTGCGGAAGCCGATTTTAGTGTTTAAACTTGTGGTAGAGCTACCGTATTCTAGTTCTGCCAGTCATATCTCGCTAATCTCTACTCCAGTTTCCCTCAAAACATCAAAAATCTGAATAAAAAGGTTCTACAAAAGTTTTACAAAATCAATGTTTGTTTACATTTAGTTTGTTCCATTACAAGTGTCAAAACCGGTATGTTGTGGCTATTTTCAACGAATTTCTCGATGAAAAATTACATTATTGTTGCCATAAGCAAAACTTTAATAATTATTTTAATCCTAAGACAAGAATATTTGACGAAATAAAATTAAGAAAACATCTTTATATATTATTATAAACATAGCAAATTATATATAATTAAAACATCTGTCCCTATAATAAACATTTTTATTTTTTCAACTGGTGTAAGTATAATTTTTTCGTATGGTATCTTCTTCGGTGAAAATAGCCATCGCCCGATTTCACCCAGAAGCAAAATCACTGTAAGTCCAATATGGCGTCTGTAATGACGTCACTATCTATGTCAAATCATCTATCGTTAGCGCGCTTACGCCCAATCGGACCGGTGATGACAGCGCTGACATCGATTTTGGCGTGAATCGGACCGCAAGGATAATTTGCAGTTGTTTTTTTTAATTTGCTGGGTAGTATACATTGAAATAGTTAAAAATGGTAGAAGCCATGTTTCATTGTGTAGGTACCAGTTTCTTTTTCATAAAATTTATTTTTGCTTTTTTTATTATCTATTTTATTATAAGTAATGTCTCTATTAACACTGATTACAAATGTGTTCGTTCTTATTATTCTTTTAATTTTAGTCATTCTTAGTTTTAAGTTTTTGGTAACATTAAGTAAAAAGTATTATTGTAATTTCAAGAGTAATTTTACACACTTTGTTAAAATATAATAATATGTTTGTTTTAATTTGGCAATCGAGGTTGGTTTTGTGTTGTTTCGCGAGCTGCCTCCGCATACCAGCCTAAAGCGTGAAACCCTAATTTAACGTAATTTTTGAGGGCTGCCGCGCACCGGCCGAGTCTCACGTTTGTATGATACTCAGTCGCCTCGTCGCGTTATTTAATATTAACTAAAATGAGGTCTAAAGCTTATTGTGCCACATTCGGTTACTTAAATAATAGTTGGACCTTAGTTTTTCATACTTCCAAAGGACCTAAAAAGATAAATAAATCCACGCATCCACGGTTATTATTAAGTAGGTACACTAACAAAATATCAAAACGTGTGTCTAGTAGTCTGTTTATAAGAATGCGAATTTTCAACCTTTCCTATGTACCAAATGTTGTCCTTTGTTATAGTTATCTAAGTCTCTCGTATTTACGTACTTTGTTAGATATTTAATTACTATAGTATATAGTTTTGTTTGATAAGTATAGGTGGTAATAATAGTTAGTTCATGGTAGTGCACTACCATGAACTAACTATTACTAGAAATATTATGCAGTTTTGATAAGTAGACAACATACATACTTGCTCGTACATACTTATTTATTCGCCCAATTAGGTACCTACCTACGTAGGTTGCTTAATAATAACATAAACTAAGCAAATATACTGAGGCAATGATTTTGTAAGTTTTTCTTTCAACTTAGTACGTAGGTACAACCTGTTCCTTTAAAGGTATTATTCGCACTTATATCATTCCACATAATCTGTCTATACTACTTGTACCTACTATCATTTCTTTTGTGCTTATACACCGAAAAGCAATATTTAGTTTGATGGACAATGTAGTGTGCCATATGGCTTCCGTATTTCCTTAGGTTAAAATACCTATGCAGCAGACATCCTAAAATAAAATTGTTTTATGATCTACGTACTTACTACTAAGTACCTAACCTAGGTTTTGTTTAAAAGAAGGCAACCCTAACATCGTCAGAAGAGTAAAGAATGACGCGATAGAAAGAGAGGCAACTTTAGGTGAATATACATGTATGCCATTAGCGCTGTGCGATCTGAATTGAGCTTTATTATGTCGGTGCAAGAGTCGCTATTTATTTAATTCTTTCGGAGTGGAGCTTCTGTACTTGTGCTATTATTTCTTCTGTGACCATACAAGGAAGAGCTTGCGGCGGAGTTCGCCGCATTTCGTGGGAGGATTACTGGACTCCGTTGGTGATACCTTAGAGTACCTTAGGGGCCGTGGGGTCTGGGGCCTTACCAAAGAGCCATATATTTCGATGGGTATTTCGATAATCGAATCGAAATACCCATCAAAAGCCAAATGTATGGGATTTGACGTTTCTCGTCGATCAGGCTCTACCCATAGAGAAAAATTCTTATACTTTTTTATCGATCGATACGGCGATTCGATTGGCGATCGTGTTCTTTGGTCATGGGCCTGACCAAAGAACACGATCGCCAATCGAATCGCCGATGATCTGATTTTCGATGGGTATTTCGATTCGATTATCGATCGGCTCTTTGGTAAGGACCCAGTACCGTTTCACCAGGAGACTAACCCGAACGCCCGAAGCCGTCCATCCGATGCTCGACAACGCGGGAAACCGCCACTACGCTACTACCGAAGAACACTCCAGCTCACCCGGGTGCTATACCATATGGCGAGTGAGATAAATCGGGGCCAAGTCACAGTCAGGGTCTTTCTCGATATCGAGACGGCCTTCGATCGTGTTGGGCATACTGGCCTCCTTTTCAAACTCCTAAACTAGCCAATGCCGCCACGCGGTTGCTTGCATCCTTTCTGAGCGACCGCCACTTCCACGTGGCCGTGGAGGGAAAAACCTCTACGGCCATACCATTAAGGCAGGTGTCCCTCAGGGGAGCTGCCTTTCGCCCACACTTTATGCTCTCTATACCAACGATATCCCTACTCTCTCGGACTAGGGAGTCCGGGGAGAGCAATTCTGGCGCTATTCGCGGATGACAGCGCCTACCTCTACTCGTCCAAAAATCCTAGAGTCGGATTAATAGTCGTTGCTTAGCTTGAGCCATTGCTTGGAACTGTCAAATTTTAGTTTTTTCATATGCAGTTTGACAGTCCGGAGCATCGGCTAAGCATTAGCAATTGCTTAGCAACGACTATTAATCCGACCATTAGACTCGCCGCCGCGGAAATGCAAAGGATGACACTGTTGAATACTTGGGGTGTATCATCGACCGGCGTATCGCATGGGCGCTATGGCCGAGCATTTGAGCAATCAAGCCAAAGCTGCCCGGCGCATACTCCGGCCGGTGATCCTGCACCTGGCAGCGGGGAATATTCCCCAGCCGGAGCCCAACCCCACAGCATTTGTTTATAAAAACTTTCAATAAACGATTTTGTAATAAATATACTTATATATAATTCACTATAATGCCTGATTCCCCACCTTTTTATTTGAAGCCGACCATGGCTCATTGTGTAAAATAGCCTGGCTCACTGTCTACATAACCGTGTATACAATGAGCCAAAACTTATTTTGTTATATTTTTTTACATACAATATAAACAAAGACTTGTTTAAAAAACTATTAAATACAAATCATTCTCAATAAAATTTACTATTACTATATTGAGACGCATTACTTTATGAAATAAAAACGAGGAGTTATAATACTTTGATTATTGCTTTGTTACCAAATTTTGTTCACATTTTTTATAGAATAAATGTAGCAGCATTTTTGTTATATCTTGTATTATTAATTAGTTATATAATTTGTGTGAATTATTGGTATAATAGGTACGAGTATGACACCTTTTACAGCAGCTCTTATGATTATTATAATTGTATTTAATTAATTTACAAGAACTAATGCTATAGGTATCATAATCATAATATATTTGATTTAATTTTAATTAATTGTTGGATTTCATTTCATTTACTAGATACAATTCTTGTTTTGATGAAATTATGATTTCACTTATTATAATTGATGTATTATTATATTTTATTTGATTATAATTAACTATTTTTGTTGTTATTTTAGAGAAATATGATTTGAATTATGGAACTAAACTATATTAGTATATTGTTTTTTTTTTGTAAAATGACGTGTTCAAGTGTTGCTATGTATCCTATGAATTTAATAAATAATTGAATTGACCTACGCAAATCAAACGCAAGAGCGTTACTACTAGACCACGGAGGCAGTAGGAATTAATCACTGAGTTCATATATTTATAGGAGTGGTAAAAAACGACAAAAAAACGTGAACACGTTTTGTCTTCTTTCTTAGATATAGTTTAATTTATAAACTAAAATTATTTTTCATTGTAAATCGACTTTCGTTTTTTTTTAAATTATATTAGGCATCACTATTATGTAATTATGTCCAATAAATAATATACAACAAATAAATTAAACCTCATGTTTAACTCAAAGGTTAGCTGGTAGAAAATTCCTAAGGCATTAAGCTCGCCCATGTACAATTTTGTGCAATAAAGAATTATAAATAAATAAATGTTCGTCGTTGTGCCCCGAGCGTTGATACCGCTTCGATATTATAAACCTGTCGTCCGTAAGGCTATAGGATAGGCGAGCTCGAACGGAACAATAAAAAAACGAGTATTAAGATCGTTTTTGAAATCCAAATTTCAATCTAAAGTATTCTTTGTTACAATTACATAAGGTTGATTTTAACTTCATTTAAACTACAATTATTAGTAAACTAAAATAAGCTAAGGTTTTTAAAGAATACTAACAAAATCGTACTTACCGATGATACGAAACACCTCCATTACGAAGATTTTTTCTCCTACTATCGTTTTAGCACTCCAGAATGCAACAATACGGCAATTTACAATAATTATGCGGAAAAATCAGGAACGACGCGAGACTACCAACTCGAAGCGATGTTAGACACGACTGATAATGATTGGGATGAAATAAGCGTAGCTACGCTTAATTGTGCCACACTAAACACGCCTACTTTGCACTTCCACTTGTTTTTTCTATTCCGTGGGTATAATACATAAAATTAGCAACACATTTGAAAAATTTTCTCTAGATTCATTTTGTTTATGTTTTTATTGAGGAAAGAGTCGGAACGGAGATATTGTCAAAAACTGCTTTTAGGCGCCTTTTTAAAATATGGCGACTGGCGCGGCAGATACGAGGTGGCTAGATTGAAATTCGGAAAGAATACGAAAATATATAAAATTAGCTGACCCGCGCACGCAATAAAGCTCTCAAAAGGAATCAACTTTCCCGTTTTACAACATTTTTCATTGATGCTTATTATTTTATTTTTTTCAGATGCTTATTGTTCGTGGCGTGATATTATATAGCCTTTGTAGATAAGTGGGCTATGCAACACTAAAAGGATTTTTAAAACCGGTTCAGTAGATCCAAAGATTAACCCCTACAACCTCACAAACTTTACCTCTTTATCATATTACTATAGATTACCCATTTTCAATACTCCTGGAAAACTTCATAGGTAACCACTTTTTTTACAACCAAATTGAACCAAATGACTACATACTGACAGTATTAAAATATTTTGCGTTAGGTTTTTATTTCACTTATTTACTTACGAAGTAGACACCCTGAATGTTCGTATTCGGTGATTGTTTTATTGTCTTATTTGGCTGAATATTCAGTTAGTTTGCAAAAATAAGTAATTACCGTTTATTTAAATAGTATTATTTTAACATTTATATTATGTTAATTAAAAGCTTTATCATAATTGTAAATAACACAAACACTACTGTTGTGTAACCATAAAATTAAAACTCAACAACTTTAAAATCATTTTTTTTTTCTAACAAGACTGAAAATTACCATTGTAAGAAATAATTTCTGAAGTACCTATGTAATCATAATTGTTTATGTAAAATTTAATTAAACAATTTATGATTATTTTGAAATAAACAAGATGTTGCGAATCAAAGAATTTAGCCAAATATTTGGTACCTACTCTACCTAACTATGCCACAGAAGAAATAGAAGTACAAGTACCTATGCATAAGCAAAAAACAAGACCCCCTAAATTTAAAATGATATAATAGCAGGAAATATACCAATGAATAAAAATACAATGAAAATGTATTCCAATAAAATAAATTTTTTACTCTACCTAACTATGCCACAGAAGAAATAGAAGTACAAGTACCTATGCATAAGCAAAAAAACAAGACCCCCTAAATTAAAAATGATATAATAGCAGGAAATATACCAATGAATAAAAATACAATGAAAATGAATTCCAATAAAATAAATTTTGTATGGAAAATTATTTAATAAGTCTTACATAAATCCTAGGTATCCAACATACACTTTAATAAATAAAAATTATATATAAAAGAATGTTGCAGGAATAAATTAACATATAATTTTCTTTTTTTATAAACTCTCTCTCTCTCTCTCTTTCATACTCACAAAACAGAATCTTAAAATTAACATTTTTCATTAAATGATTCAGGCTCTGGTGTATTTTCCCCAAATATGCAGCATAAACACGGAGAAGATGAAAAGTAGTGACATAACCAACACTGGAACTGGGCCACTGGAAAATGAAAAGACATTATAAAGCAGTCTTATAAATATAAACCATTAAAAAGGTTATGAATTCAGTAATAAAATATTAGTAATAGAAAATTCAGGAAAAATTATACCTAAACATGATTTTTTAAAATACTTATAAGTGCATTTTTTTCTTGAGATAGAAAATTAAGTCTAGGTATAATTGCACCCAAATTTCCAATCACTATAAATTATACATACACATCATAATATTTAACATTAACCAATTATGATTATAAATAATGCTACATCTATTAGACATAAACGCGCGACATTCGGTTTGATAAGACATATATCTACGAAGCTAACATGCGCGACCATGACATATAACAAATAGACTAATTTGATGCATTGGAAGATATGTGTCAACTTTTATCAAAAACAGTAGCACTCAGTTTATTAACATCAAAACTAAACTGTCAAATTGTAGACAAAAGTCAATATATATTCAATTTTTGTCACATTTCTTTCAGGTGCTGATAAGTGTTGAAATGACTTTTGTTTGAAATATTATTTATTAAATTGCGAAAAACAAAACCAAAATAGTTTTTTTTCTTGTTAGGAAAACTGTTAGTGACTATAGATGTGCTTGTTATAGAAAATAGGAATATACAGGTTGCTGAAACAACTGGATTTTTTTATCTACATTATATATGATATATTTAATTTTTTTATCCTAATATTTTTGTAAAGATTATTATAATATAAACAATAATTATTTATTTATTACATAAATGTTTTTGAAATTGTCAACAAAAACATCCTGTAGTTGACAGTTAACCTAAAGTGGGACTTTGAAATAAACATCTCAAACCATAGTATATATAATACTTATGGTTTTAAAATGCATTAAGACATTTTAGCTATTCAGAGGAACCAAAACATGGTGCTTATAACTCCCCCAATATTGCAAGTTGTTGGTGAACAAATAAGATATGCATTTGACTGTCCTTTACCAATTAATGAGATGTACTTAGTTAATTTAAAATGCAAAATTATAATCTTTTAAAAGTAAAACTTACATTATATTTATTGTTTGTTGTAAATATTGTATTTTTAATTATTATGTATCAGGTATTGTTTATTAATTGGTACATACAAGATATTTAATGTCACCTTTAGAAGCATTGTCAATTTGTCAAAAATTAAAACTTTGGTTTTAATAATTACTATACATTTACAAATTGGGTAAAATAGGATCATATGAGTGAAGTTAATACTACATATTACTACATACTAAATACCCTGACTAAGTTTGCATTTATTTTATTTCTACCCGTATTTTGCTTATAGTGTCAGGTACTGGTATGTGTTCATTAGTAGAATTAATAATGAATTATACTAATGTACACATAAATATGTTTATTATCTAAATAATTTATGCATGTTTGGATATGATACAAACCAACCATCATGATAAAAAGTACACAATTTTATCTAATCTAGGTATATTGTTATGAAAATAAGTAGTCTTGCTTGTGGTCACTATTTCAGTTTGATGAAATCTAAGTAGAAACTAAATTTATGTATCATTAAGGTGCCTTACGGTTACTAAGACCGAAACTATTTGGTAAAATAAAACTTACACTTTGATTCCAGGCGAGTCGTCGGTGTAAAAACGCCACATCCCACCTGACCCAGCCCCAGTTGTGCGACTTCTAGCTGCTGTAGTAGTGGTAGTCTTTCTTTGTCTCACAGTGCCACTAGTGGACGAGCGAGGAGCCGCTGAAGGCTTACTAGGCGATCGGCTTCCTGATCCTACAGATGTAGAACTTGGAGAAGGCGGCTGAAAAAGTTATTAAACCAATAAGGAAAATGAAACTTTAACTGTTAAAAAACAATAGTATAAAAACCAATTATTTTCAATAAAAAAACATTAATTCTTACCATGTTTTAGTTGGTACCTTTACTATAGTGCGAAATGAAAGTAATGGAAAATGTTCAAATTGTTCCACGACGAACGAAAAATCAAATCACTGACATTTTTTGACACGTCGCTGAAAACGTAGCAAGTAGTGTTGTGTGTAATGCAGATTATTTATATGCGTGTCAGTCCAGTCAGTCAATAAAATTATATTTTTCATGTATTTGAGAGTATATACTAGGGAAGCACCCTAAGACTAAATCGCCTTATACACACGAGATTCTGGGGCCTTACCAAAGAGCCAATCGATAATCGAATCGAAATACCCATCGGAAGCCAAATGTATGGGATCTGACGTTTCTCGTCGATCAGGCTCTACCCATAGAGTAAAAATCCTATACATTTTTATCGATCGATGCAGCGATTCGATTGGCGATCGTGTTCTTTGGTCAGGCCCCCGTTTAAGAGCGGGTACGAAACGGGCGATTAATTTTACGATAAAGAAGCTAGGATACTCGTATGCATTACGAGGTCCTTATGTCCGTATGTTATGTCCTGGTCGCTGCCCATTTCGTAACCGCATCATTTACCAGCCATAGTGACTATCAATCAGTTTCTGTTGACTACGTAATTATGAAATTGCTTGTCGTTTTAAATATATTATTCCCTATTTTTCTAGTTTTGTTTTATTTCTTGTGTGTATTTCTTAATTTATTCATACAAAATACATTATTCTTTCTGTGCCAATGCAAATTATAGAATTTATATTATAAAACTTCAATAATAGAGGGTCACCTACCTCCATGAAAATGGCAATGCAACTTCTCAATACTTTAAGGTAAGGTTTTGCACCAGGATTCCAAGTTATATATAATATTGCCGTTTTACACTGCAATAAAACGGTTATTATGTGTGAAGAAAACACAGCGTCGTTATGAAGAAGAAATATGAATTACTCACCATTTTAATGCTTTATTACATCTTAAATGTTACCTGGATTACTACAGTGCTTCCATCCTTTTAATTTTCCCGCTGTTTTTTGTAGTTCTTAGTTTCATCACTAGATGTGTATGGTCATGGTGTCTTCATCACCAGGGGCTCTACAGAAAAAGAAGGCGAGGCGACATGTCGCGTCGCCTCAGTCAAAAACGTATGTATTTTGACAGTGACAGTAGGCGTGAGGTACGCTGTCACCTGCCAAAGTCTATACAATTTTGATTGAAGGCGACACGACACGTCGCCTCGCCTGATTTTTCTCTAAGGCCCCAGGGGCCTTACCAAAGAGCCGATCGATAATCGAATCGAAATACCCATCGAAAGCTAAATGTATGAGATTTGACGTTTCTCGGCGATCGGACTCTACCCATAGAGTAAAATTCCTATACATTTTTATCGATCGATGCGGCGATTCGATTGGCGATCGTGTTCTTTGGTCAGGCCCCTGGAAGAACTTCCTGCGACGCTGTGTTTTCTTCACACATAATCACCGTTTTATTGCAGTGTAAAACGGCAATATCATGTGCTATCGAAAACACAGCGTCGTTATGAAGATTTGTTTATTATCTGCTGGTGAAATAAATAAAGTACACGCCATTTGATCACTAATATAATAGTACAACCTAAAACAATTATACTTGAAAAGGCTATATTAAAAATTAAATAAGAAGCATACATGTTTTAAAGTGTATCAAATTATTATTTAGATTAACATCACTGCATGTTTATGATGGAACCTTTATAATATGTTCTAAAAGTATGTTCAGGTCTCCAGTTATCTTCATTTAGTATTTCTTAAATTGGTCTAATTTCAAACCATGCCATCCTCTTCCCCTCGGACCACTCTCAAGTGCAAACGTGTAATCAGTTAGTGTCGATTTTTATAAATAAAAATAAATAAAAGTAAGAAATTGTGAAATAAAATTAACAACAAATAATAGGAGGGCAGAAGTTACAAGCAGTCACCACGATCTGTGAGTAATGTTTAATTAGATTAACGTGCTACCCTGGTACTTTCAAGCGTCGATCATAAACGTAATAGGACGACGAAGATTACCTACTACCACGCCTCCGTTGCTTACTCCTCCTATTGAGTCGCGCGGCGCACGCGCTGCTACGGGATTGGCTTATCAACTGCTAATAAGATACGCCTATAAAGAACGCCATTGATTCGCCACACCTATCAGTGGTGTCGTAGTTGAAACCATTTTACATTTAACAATAGAGGTCTACGTTATTGGTTGAGAATGGAGCACTCAATGGACAAAGCGATATCGGAGTCAGATATAAGTCGCATAGAAAAAATAGACAGAACACCCTCTACTAACTATTTGCTTATTAAAAGGAAAAGAGACGGCGATGTTAAAATTGAACTTAGTGATTTTAAGGAAGAAATTAAAAAAATTATATCAGATATGTCATTTATGAATCTACAAGAATTAAAGAAAATTACATCCACACAGAAAGAAATCCAACAATCTAACTACAACATAGAACAATCAATATCGTTCCTTACCGCTCAAAATGAAGAGTTTAAAAAAAGAATAGATCAATTAGAATACCAAACTAAAGAAGATAAAAAGTATATAACTATATTGGAGGATAGTATTGAAGATCTGCAGAAGAGCAGTCGTAAAGCTCATTTTGAAATAAAAAATGTACCTAAAAAGAACAGTGAGAATAAGGAAGATCTGGTTGAAATGGTGGAATGTTTGGTCAAGAACATAGGCTGCGAAATAAGTAAGGAAAATATTAAAGATATTTATAGAGTACGCTCGAAAAAACAAGGACTACTGAACCCTCCAATTATAGTGGAAACCACCTCAACTATACTAAAGACTAATATATTAAAGCAGTGTAAATCTTTTAATTATAAACATAAAACAAAACTGTGTGCCAAACATCTGGGTCACCGCACACAAGAGGACACACCTATTTTTGTCACAGAACATCTGACTGCAAAAGGATCTCGTCTTCACTTTCTAGCAAGGGATCTGGCCAAATCGAAAGCGTATAAGTTCTGCTGGACAGCCTACGGTAAAGTCTATATCAGAAAAGTCGAGAATACCAACATTATTACTATAAGAAATGAAACACAGATATATCAACTAATGCAAGAACCATGACTGTTACATCAGATTTACTACACCTATTTACACACCTTATACATTTTTTCTGTTAATATATCATTATTGTTCTTTAAATTGCTTAAGTTATCGTTAATACTGCATGTGCTTTATATTAATAGGTATAGTGTAATGTATATACCTATGACCCTAATAGCAAGCCATTTGCAGTTTCAAGCCACTGTATGCAGATACATGGATAATAAAATTGTAAAGTCTCCTAAATTAAAATATATATATATAACTTTGCAAAGGATACAAATAAACTACACTTACTCAATTGCTTGCTTACTAATTCAATACTCGCTTGTCACAACACTATTAGCCTTACAACGTAAATACTGTTATTCACATATTAAAACAATACTTACATACTTATATACAGACAAACATATTTTTGTTGCAATCATTGAAGCGTTCTATTATAAATTAAGATACAAACGTTTAAATCTACATAGTTCACTCTTACAAATTATTTCATATCATATACGATTAATTAAAAAATATAATAACCTAGATAATCCACTACTATTTGTACTATTTAAATCCTATATATATATGCCTACTTTCAACCTTGTTAACTACTACCTATATATAGAACCATGCATCGACATTGAAATCATGGAAAATGTACGAATCAAAGACCTGTATTATTATAGGCAGTATATAGTAATAACTTCCTATCTCTTATATTATCCACAATATGAATAATGCTCTTCGTTGAAAGAGATAGATAATACTAAGATAGCACACGCTATTCGATGTAACATTGAGGATGTATCGAAGTATTTTTATGTTAAGAAAAAAGACTTTACAATAATCGCGCAAAATATAAGAAGTATTTACAAAAATATAGATGATTTACAAATAACCCTTGAAAATTTAAATTTTAGAGTAGACATTTTAATACTTACAGAATGTAGACTTAATCCTAATAAACCTATTCCTAATCTTACAAATTATAAAGCATATTTTACCACAAACAATCTTAATCAAAATGATGGGGTAGTGATATATACTCGAGATACTGTAAAAGCAATAGTTAAAGAAATAAACCTAAATCAAGCTACTTGTCTACAAGTGACAATTGAAAATAACGCTATTCTGGGCATATATCGCTCTCCATCAAATCATAATTCCGATTTGTTTATTAACTCTTTAAATAACCATTTAGAAACAATTAAATCGTATAAATATATAACATTGGCTGGAGATATTAATATAAATATTATTCCAAAAACAGTCGAACAATCATATGAACGAAATAATAGATCTAATTATCTTAATATGCTTACTTCACATGGTCTATTACCTGGACACGAACTGCCTACCAGAGAGGATAACTGTTTGGACCACTTTATACTTAAAATAGAGAAATATAAAATATCGGCACAGATAGCTGTCCTAAACACCACTATTACGGATCATTGTATGGTTTTACTTAAACTAGCTGACCTAAAAATAAAAAATCATTGTCCTAAAATAAAAAGTATAACTGACTTTGACAAGGCACTAAATACACTCATAGAAAAAAACTTATCTGACTTACTAACATATCACGATCCTAACATTATTGTACAAAATCTTATAGGTAAAATATCAGATTCGCTAGAAGAAAATACTAGAAAAATTAGAATACCCAAAAATAAACGTACAATAAAACCATGGATAAGTCCGGGGATTCTACGTTGTATTAATAATAGAAACAAAATGCAAAAACAACTAAAACGTAATCCTCATAATGAAATCCTTAACATAACATATAAAAGATATCGCAACTACTGTAATAATTTAATTAAAAAGCTTAAATATAAATATGAATCGGAATTATTGGCAAAATCTACAAAAAACTCTAAAAACCTTTGGAAAAATATAAAAAATATTATACAAACCAATTCAAACAAAATTAATAATACAGAATTGCTACATATAAAGTCATCTCCCTTAGAGTCGGTAAATTGTGTTAGTGACTACTTTGGAGGCATTGGGAAGAAGCTTGCAGAAGATATTCAAGTAAGTGCCAGTTCCCAATCGTCTTTAAAGATGCGCCATACACAAAAATCATCTTTTGTTTTGCTGCACACTACACCTACGGTATATGAAATACTCATGTCCTTAAAGTCAGATAGTGCTCCTGGCTGGGACAACATTACAACCGCTTTTTTAAAACTAGCTAGATTCGCCATTGTTCCGGTTATATGCCATCTTGCTAATCTATGCTTTGACAAAGGAGTGTTTCCCCTACTATTAAAACAATCGATCATCACTCCAGTATACAAGGGTAGTGACAGAGGCGATGTCAATAATTATAGGCCGATCTCAGTCTTACCCTCAATTTCTAAAATATTAGAAAAATTATTAAATAATAGACTAATAAATTACTTAGATAAATTTAAAATCTTATCAGACTCTCAATATGGCTTTAGATATGGAAAATCTACAGAAGATGCAGTATTAAAACTCAGCTCACAAATTGTTAACCAACTAGATCATGGGAAAAAGTGTTTAGCGGTTTTTATAGATTTAAAAAAGGCATTTGACACCGTCTCTGTCCCCATTCTTGTACACAAACTTGAGGAAATTGGCATTAGGGGTACACCTTTAGCCCTATTTGCAGACTATCTAAATGAACGGAAACAGAGAGTTAAAATTGGTCAGTATATAAGCAACGATACACACATATCCTTCGGGGTTCCTCAGGGAAGTGTACTGGGCCCCACGCTGTTTCTAGTTTATATAAATGGTTTATGTAATTTAAACATGAGTTACGGACAAATAATATCTTACGCCGATGATACAGCCGTTGTATTTACTGGTGCATCGTGGAGCTCAGTACAAAGAACTGCAGAGAAGGGACTTGCTGATATTGCTGACTGGTTACAAACTAACCTCCTAACACTAAACGCTCAAAAAACTAAATATATGTGCTTTTCTATTAACAACAGAACTCAACCAGAAAATAGTTTTAGTATAAAAATTCACATTTGCGGTGGTTTGCAACATAACTGTACCTGCCAAGAAATTGGCAAAGTAACATCTACCAGGTACCTTGGTGTTATGATGGATCAAAGGCTGTCTTGGAATGTACAAATAGAACTTGTTACAGGAAGAGTAAGAAAACTAATATGGATCTTTAAAAAACTAAGACATGTATGTACAAATGAACGCTTAAATAGAATTTACAAAGCCTTGGTTCAGTCTATTTTAATATACTGTATCCCAGTATAGGGAGGTGCTTCTAAAACTAAGTTTATCGAGGTGGAAAGAGCTCAAAGGTCACTTCTTAAGGTTATGTTGTTTAAGCCGTACAGATTTCCTACAGACGATCTTTATCTAACCAGCGAGATACTTAGTGTAAGAAAATTATTTGTATTGCAGATTACCTTACGAACGCATAAATCGCTAATCTATAACCCTATGTTTTTAAGTAAAAGAAGAAAATATAATGTTGCTCCCACACATATAACTAAAACTTCATTCGCCAATCATCAATATGATAAACAATCAACTCATATTTATAATAAAATTAATAAAACAGTGAACATATATAGTATGAAATATATGGATTGTAAAAACACCCTTGTAAAATGGCTAATGAGTCTAAATTACAGTCAGACTGAGGATCTTATGCAGTTTATTTCATAAATTGCATAGGATCCTACTACTGATTTAAAAAAAAATACCTACCCACTCTGTTTTAAACTATTATTTCACTTTAGCTCAAAAAAATATATAAATAAAAATCAAAGGGAATACCTATTAATAATAATGAAAAAAAAAAAAAAAGTTTAATATATCCACGCATAAATCACCTTTATACATTATAAAACTATGCACGCATTCATACCCACAATCTTTAGGTTTCAAATAAAAACCCAAACTAGCACACTTTTACAAACGCATACACCTGCAATCACACACACCACACAAAATCACACACACCACATACACCACACACACCACATACATCACATACACCACATTCACCACACACACCACATACACCACACACAATCATTCATAGGCATATTTTATACACTTTAATGTAATTAAAAATAAACTCTGTTAACAATAATTCTATTGGTTAAGTAATTTTAATGTTTATATTTTTGTACTTGATAAGAAAATCAGCTATGGAAGAGTGAGGTCATTTGACACAAGTGTTAATTTACTTAAAAATGACCTCAATCACAGTAAAGAAATGTATAATTTGGAAAGAAATAAACATTTTATTATTATTATTATTATATGCCATGGATGCAAGGCTGATCTGAACCTGCCCAGTGAATTGAAAATACTTCTTTTTTCTTTGTTCTTACCCACCCCCCTACTTCGTAAGGCAGGTTTTAACTTAGATTTAATCGGTAATTAAATAATAGGCGAGCAGAAGATTGCTGCTATGCCTATATCAAGCATTGGTTTAGGTAATGTTCCTAAGACTACATAATAGTAATAAAAAGGCTATCAAACTATCATTTTATAATCTGCTTATACGTGAAATGTTAGAGACCTGTTGAGTCCAATATACAGACCCCAGGCTCTTATCTAACTTTCAAAACAGTTTTCAACTTGATTGTCGCTGAGGTCCAGCCTGTGTCATCCAAATATCGGCCATAAATCAATGTGTTTGTCCATGTCTGTATGATAAGTTATATACCTACCTTCCTTATATTTTGTCTGTGAAAATTAATTTTTGTTGTCGATTTTCTATGAATATTAAAAAATGGCTTTTATCTGTAGTTTTAAGTGATATTATCAGGTGTTATTATTTTTTGTACCCTTAATTTTGAAGGGTTCATATTGTATTTGATTATTATAATTGAATAATATGTTATTGTAAATTTTATAAATTAATAATGTTGAGCTAATTTATAATTGGGTATGTATTTGTTTTTGTCATCTATAAATGGAATCTTAATATAAACTGAAAATTAAAATTTACATGTTTACTCTAAAATCATAGTGTCAAATACAGTAAAATATTCACATATTAGGTTCACACCTAACTAAAAGAAAAAAATCCTTGCGTTAAGAATATGGTATTCTCGGCAAATAAAGATTTATTTTTAGTGATGTGATGTAAGGTCATGTCCAATCCTACATCCTGAGTCTTATAACAAGTTAATGAATAGTTGCTGTTCTTCTTAAAATGTCAAAATATGCATCTTTTGAATGGTCTATTTCAGTACTGACCAATCTATTACCAATAGCTTGGTCCTATGTGATTGGTTTAAAGTTTCTTGGTTTTAAATTTTGGATAGCTTTAAGTAGCTTGATTTACAAAATTTAAGGGATAGAATCAGATTTTCCAAGAATGTAGAAATGGCAGACTTGTGTAGGTGCTAGCATTGTGCTGCATGATTGGTTTAATTTTAGAAAAACATTACTTAGAAATTATATAATTATAGTGGAGCTTCTCCAGCTTTTCTTCAGTAACTTTATTTCTTTGGAGGACCAAGCAGCTCTTCCATCTTTTCACCTTCAACTATACCAAACTTTTAGGAATAACCAGTCCACATTGGGTGGAAGTAGATAGGTCTATCAGCGCATCATCAAGGTAAGGAACTTAATGGCCCTCTCCAGAGGTCGGCTATTCAGAATGACTGTTGCCAGGCTGGAGCTACCACCAGGAATGTACGGTCTTGGCTTAGGTGGGCCGGTACTCTAGGTATCAAGTTGGGAGGTGGAAATGCCTCCCAACCGAAAATAGCTTATTATCACATATCCGTCTAAAAACATCTGTGAAGATTGCATGCATATATATATATATATATATATATATATAGTTGACCACAAGTGCTGATCTGTTTGATGCTAATAGGTCTATTTGAGGTTTCACCTATTATTTTAGGATTGTTGGGATAAGAGGTGCATTATGTTATCTTTGTCACCGAGACAGTCTGCTACTCTGTATCTCCGTGAGAAATACTGTGCAGATATCACTATGTCCAACTTGATTGATAGAATCAGCAGTTGGAAAGTTAGGTTTAATAGGGCCTAATTATAATAAGTATCTCCCCGAGAAATACTGTGTAGATATCACTATGTCCAACTTGATTGATAGAATCAGCCGTTGGAAAGTTAGGTTTAATAGGGCCAAGTAATAGTAAGTATCTCCCCGAGAAATACTGTGTAGATATATCACTATGTCCAACTTGATTGATAGAATCAGCCGTTGGAAATTTAGGTTTAAAAGGGCCAAGTAATAGTAAGTTGTAAGTAGTCATCAGTTAAGTAGGGCCCTCCAACCCATGTCTGAGGCATGGTCAGAAAATGGGTTACAGGCTATATCATTACAGTAGGAACCTGTGTTTAAAGTTCAAGCGTCCATACTAAATCTTGAGCAGTTTTATTGTGGGCAGAGTTTGTTTTTGTTTTAGTGTAGGATAGTTAATACTTCTTGGTAATATTTGTAAAGTTTGACAGTGATGTCAACTGTCCTGGAATGGCATAATGGACATAACTTAAGTAACCCAAAAGTTGTTGCAGTTAGAGCACACAAGTCACAACACTTAGTTAGACCGCCGCCATAGAGTAGTGGTTCCGCCTTGGCGTTGTACCCGGAGGATTTGGGTTCAATTCTCACCCATACCAAAAATATTGTTGTTTCTGGTACACATAGTACAAGCCTAAAGCTTAGTTTGTGACCAGGGCAATATGTGTAAATTATCTTACATATTATTATTATTTGTTTTTGATTTACTACTTTCCGCAAGTACTTTCTAATAGTTATTTGTTTGTTTATAGGTAAGTTTACTAGGTTTTACACTGATTTCTATCATAAACCAAAAAAATCCAATTCTTGTGTTGGTTGCAAGACTTTAAGTTAAGTTATTATTATATTTTTTATTTGATCACCTCAATAATTGTAACAATTTTACTGTCTCTAGAGGCATGACATTACAGTTGTCTGATCAGTATTGGAAATTAAAAATAAAATACCTTTATTTCATATGATCTCAGCAAGTGATTGCTAAGAATAAAGCAGAAAGAACAGATAGAATAGGGCAGATCATAAGTAAAGGATCATCATTTGCAATATTTCCTTGTTGTAAACTAATCTCAAGGAGGGTCTGTGAGTTTTAGAAATAGGAATATTAAAATATTTCTGAGATAAATGTATGTATATAGTAGCCCAGTCCCTTTCTGTAAGAATTTAGGACTGTCTAGTGTCACAAATTAAAATGCTGTGTAAATACATACCTATTTAATCCCTGCAAATTCTTCAACCTATATTCAGGTTGAAAGTTTAATTTGATTTAAATATATATATATTAGAAATATAACTTGGAGAATAATTCTTGACTTTTTCCAATATATTAAATTGTCGATTTGTTCAGTCGTGATGCTGGATGTTATAGAGATATAATTGTTAACAGTAATAAAAATTGAGGGAATAATAAAGAAGGTTTGTTGTTGAACGGTATCTGGTATTATGAATATAATGCAAAATTTTTTAGCTCATTACTTTCCACTTTATCTTTTAAACAATTTTCTTTAAATGCAGTAGCTGTGTTTCCTTCAGTGTTTGTTGTCTAAGGGGCGAAATGAATGATTCTTCCCTCTACACCTTGCTTTGTTATTAAATTTTAACCTTGGTCTTTTGCTATTTTTAAGCACTCTGTTCGTTAACAGTATATTCTCAAGAGTTTATAAATGATTAAATCCAATTTCTTCTGGACTTCTGTTATATTTTGTAACAATATTGCCAAGTTTATAAAAGTTTCTGAAATAAATTTGTCTAGCGACGTGACGTTCAGTATTGTTTGATTTGGGGTTTTTTGTATAATGTTCGATAATTAATGTACTTCGTAGATCAGAGTCTAATCGTGCCTGTGAAATAATTACTGTCTGGAGTAGAGGACGAATCCTCCCCCAAAAATTATTCGAAGAATTTCGGTGCTGGATCTTCCATTTCGTCTATATTACTATCTTTCATATTACCTTAGAGACACTTTTTGTTAGTGGACATCTTATAAAATGCGAAGATTATTAATAAAAATATATTTGTTTTACGAAATACGTGTAATTTGGTTGAGTAAAACACACGCCATGACCATACACATCTAGTGGTGAAACTAAGAACTACAAAAAACAGCGGGAAAATTAAAAGGATGGAAGTACTGTAGTAATCCAGGGGCCTTACCAAAGAACACGATCGCCAATAGAATCGCCGCATCGATCGATAAAAATGTTTTCGATTATCGATTGGCTCTTTGGTAAGGCCCCAGGGGGCTTACCAAAGAGCCAATCGATAATCGAATCGAAATACCCATCGAAAGCCAAATGTATGGGATTTGACGTTTCTCGGCGATCAGGCTCTACCCATAGAGAAAAATTCCTATACATTTTTACCGATCGATGCGGCGATTCGATCGGCGATCGTGTTCTTTGGTCAGGCCCCAGGTAACATTTAAGATGTAATAAAGCATTAAAATGGTGAGTAACCTCACGGTCCGAATGGCGATAACACCGCTGTCAGCGCTGACGTTCATAATCACCGGTCCGCTTCAAAAAGCGCGATGAGACCGCTCACGGCGCTATTAGCGTGCTAATGAATCGCACCAGTGATTAAGCGCGCTCACAAGAACATCACTTGTATCTCCCTCTATCTCGCAACTAAAACATATGCTCTCTGTTTAATTGTTAAATAAAATAATGAATTTTAATGTATTTTGTATATTTGTTTACATAAATACCAAAATAAATGAGAACACAACATTTTTAACTATCTACTTAATAATTATTTTAGAAATTTTAATACTTTCCTCAAAAACATGTCTCTAGATAAATGTCATTTTGACAGCGCTCACAGCGATTTCACCCAGAAGCAAAATCACTGTAAGTCCAATATGGCGTCTGTAATGACGACACTATTAATGTCAAATCATCTATCGTTAGCGCGCTCACGCTCAATCGGACCGGCGCTGACAGCGCTGACATCGATTTTGTCGCGAATCGGACCGCAAGGTAATTCATATTACTTCTTCATAACGACGCTGTGTTTTCGATAGCACTATACTATTTATATAGGATTATTTTCGTATTATCCACAGAGTATAACTCTGGGGTATTATATCTTTAATTAAGATATCTTTCCTATTTTCCTTCTATTTCTTTGACATATCATTGTTTTTTATTTTTTTTAAACTATATATCTTTGTTAGTGTAGCAACCCCAAGAAAATAAAAAAATAAACAACTTGTGGCTTTTGCCTGCCCTATTGCGCCTTTGAGATTTTATTTGTTTAAAATGCTTGAATTTATTTTATAGTTCTATTAAAGTTGTGTAAATTATAGACTATTATATAAATGTTTTCAATATATCATAATGTTAAATACTTTTTGGTTGTTCATTCTTCTAAAAACATGTATAGTAACTGTGCGAAGTTCTACTGTAACTGGAGTTTACAAAGGAGATTCTTTACCGCATCACGGCAGGTGCGAGCCCATAAGGATAGAATTTTGTAAAAATATTATGTACAATGAAACTATATTTCCAAATATACTTAACCATACCAAACAAGAAGATGCTGGGATGCTAGTTTATCAGTTTACGTCACTAATAAAAGCCAACTGCTCACCGAATCTCCGAATTTTCTTATGTTCAGTGTATGCACCTGTTTGTACCGAGTTAGATGAACCAATAAAACCATGTCGTCAGTTATGCGAGTCAGCTAAGCACAACTGCGATGAAGTAATGCATGGATTTAAATGGCCTGAGCACTTGGATTGCTCTAAATTCCCAGATATTACCAAGGATGTGTGTGTGGGAGATAACAGCACAGCCCAAGAGTCTCGGAGAGCTCATGCCACCAGACCCCCCAAGGTTGACTTTAAGTCTAGTTTAGAAAGAGATCCCACAAAACTACATGGTGCAAGAGATTATGGATTTGTTTGTCCCATACAATTCAAAGTGCCAAGAAATTTGGATTTAGATTATTATTTGAAAGTGGGCCATAAAAGAGAACCTGATTGTGGAGCACCTTGTAATGGCATGTTTTTTAGTAGAGATGAGAAACATTTTGCTAGATTGTGGATAGGTATTTGGGCAACAATATGTTGTCTGAGCTGTTTATTTACTGTGTTTACTTTTTTAATAGACACAGACCGCTTTCGTTATCCAGAGAGACCAATCATTTTCTTGTCAGTTTGTTATCTGATGGTTGCAGTTACCTATGTAATTGGCTGGAGTGCTGGAGACACGGTGAGCTGCAGAGGCCCATTTATGAGAGATGTGAGCGGCACTCGCTTGCCAAATATAACTGTAATTACCCAAGGAACTAAACATGAACCATGTACACTTTTATTTATGGTTGTATATTTCTTTGGAATGGCTTCAAGCATCTGGTGGGTAATTCTTACCCTAACATGGTTCTTAGCTGCAGGACTCAAATGGGGGCATGAAGCTATAGAGGCTAATTCCCAGTATTTTCACTTAGCTGCTTGGGCAGTTCCAGCAATTAAAACCATTTCAATATTAGCTATGGGAAAAGTTGATGGTGAGCATTTTATGATTTAATTACATAATCCAGTTTCATGTTTAAAGAAACATTTAATGTACAACATTTCACAAATTTGATTGCCCTGATCATAAACTAAGTTATAGTATACACTAATATTAATATTACAAAGAGAGAGAACTTAGTTACCAGTGTAACTAAAATTGTGTCCAAAATGTCCTACAAATTATTATAATGATTTATTTTTACAAATCCAAAATGGTAAGGAATATTAAACCTTACCATTGTACATTATCTCCCATACTAAGTTGTTTTTTTAAATTTATTATTGAGAAGTATATTTTGATTATATGGGATGTCAGATATACATTTTTAATTGGTTTTTCACTGGATACTATTATTCCAGGACATTGCATACCATTTAAACCCAGGTGGATGCAAGGTCACATCCAGAGCTATTACAAAAAAACTAAAATCAAAGTATCTGCAGAAATTGTGTTCATTTGTTAAACTAATTAGTGTTCTGACTACTTTACTTATGATTTATGTCAAAAGAAAATGGAGATAAATGACTAATTATATATACAAACCCCTTTTAAATATTTATATTAGGGAGTATGGGACTTTTTAAATCCAAATTCCAAGTGATAAATTAATATAATAATAGAATTTAAAAAAAAACTAGAATTTTAATCTTATTTTATTATTATTAAATAAAATAAGATTAATAAAATTCTAGTTTTTTTTTCAATTCTCTCATATATTATTTACGTGGTGGCCTAGTTGGTTAGACTTTGGAGCTTAAAACACTTAGGTCCCTGGTTCGAATCCCATTGTGTACCAATGAGTTTTTAATTAAAAAAATTATGTACATTTGTTTGACAACACCACCACAGTGCCTCAGAGAGCACGTTAAGCTGTTGGTCCCGGTTTCACTATACTAACTTGTGAAACTGTTTATAGTTGGGTTATTGAGTCTATTCAAAACATCGCAACGAGCTAGCCACTTGTTCGGTATATACTCATACCATCGGCTACGACGAGGTGGGATTAAAACCCCTCCTCTGGGTACCCTGGGGCCGTCTAAGCGGTCTCGGGTACCGTAAGGCACCCGTGATAATACATATACATATTATTTTATTATCATTACAATACATTTTACTAAAAGCCACCTGGATAAAAGTTTTTTTGTGTTTTTTTATTACTTATATGTATATATTTAATTACAGGTGATGTGTTGTCAGGAGTATGCTATGTAGGAGTGTGGGACTCTGAAGCCATGAAAGGATTTGTTTTGATTCCCCTTTGTGTGTACCTAGTACTTGGAACTGTATTTTTATTTGCTGGATTTGTGTCATTGTTTCGTATCAGAACTGTAATGAAACATGATGGTACTAAGACAGATAAACTAGAAAAATTAATGATTAGAATTGGTATATTTGGAGTTCTTTATACAGTACCTGCTTTAATTGTCATAACTTGTCTTTTTTATGAATATGGTCATTTTGATAGTTGGATGATGACTTGGCATAGAGATATGTGTAAAATTCCTTTATATTCTATTCCGTGTCCCTTCAGCAGACTGGAAACTGACCGACCCAACTTTGAAATGTTCATGGTTAAGTATTTGATGACTATGATAGTTGGGATCACATCAAGCTTTTGGATTTGGTCAGGCAAAACATTAATATCATGGAGACAATTCTTTGATAAAATTAAAGGGAGACGTGTTGAAGCTTATGTTTAAAAAAATAAACTTGTATTATCTTATGTAAAATACTCATTATATTCCATAAGGCTGATTGTAAAGAATTCTCATAGCTTAGAATGTTATTTGTAGTATAATTATTGTAATAAGTAGAAATATGTTTCTGTTTATTATTCTACTAGAAAAGTTTTTTAATAGGCATTTAAATCAAAATTGCATTTTTAAGCCATGAAGCAAGGTCTAGTCAAATCAGGACAATCACTTTACTATCAAGAGACTGAATTCTTTGTTACATTTTAAAGTTTTCACAAAGTAAATTATACATATCAGCTTTGTATTTTTTTATTTGATTAGCAGCTTTAACTATAGTATTTGTGCTTCAATAAAATTGGAACCCTTATGATATCACTTGTCTATCTGTTCACACCAATACTTCTAACACTGGATGAGATAGAGAGTTGAAATTTAAAATAGTAGTAATCTTTGTATCTTGGAGTCTAAGAAATAAAAACTCAATGTAATTAAATTAAAAGCTATATAAGGGTGAATCGTATCAAGATAAGCGATAGAAAATGCCAGAGGAAAAAAAAGTAACCTAAATTAATAATAAAAACATATATTTTTTACTTGCTACATGCTTTATTTCAGTAATATGTTTACCCACATTTGATTTAACAGTGGGCCCTGCTAGTGAGATATTAATTTATTTCTAAAATCAAACTGGGGAAAGTTTGAATCTATTCCGTCGTTAAGTGGTTGACTGGTAGACAATGCCTAGAGGCATTAAGTCTGCCCTTTTGTGATAAATAAAGTGTTAAATAAATTCCCAATGGAAGAAAATTCTTTATACATTTCATTTCTTTCTTCAAATATGACACTTCGGGCACTAAGTTCTATACTATTCTAAATTATTTTTTTCTACTTTAATTGGTATCCAGTCATCAGTCTGGGCTGGGTAGACCGATGGACTGAGTAAAGTAATACCTTAAGGGTTAATTATTTCCAATGGAACCCCAATAATAAAGAATGTTTTATACAATAAGTTATTCAATATTAATTTTTTAAAGATAAAAATGCAATGAAAAAATTCTTGGTAGGTGGGACTCAAACCCACGAACCTCGCTATTGCGGCAAATTTCTAATACTAGATCTGGAATCTGTTTTATATTTTTACTTTTTTCGGTATTTTATATTTATGCACATGGCATGTGTGCATAAGTATGGCAGAGGAGTCTGTTTTATATTTTTCTTTTTTCAGTATTTTATATTTATGCACACTCCTCTGCCATCTAGTATTAGAAACTAGGACTTCTAACTTCACTTGTATAGAGTTTAGAAGAAAGCTAATAGAGGGTGTCTGTGTATAAGTAGATAACAAGCAATGACAAAATTCTTGAGGGGTGACTGGAACCTGGTTGGCTCAGCAGTTGAGCGCCTTGCCGCGACAGCGAGGTTCGTAGGTTTGAGTCTCACCCACCAAGATTTTTTTCATTGCATTTTTATCTTTAAAAAATTAATATATGTAAGATTATCCTAATAAGGAATTTATCAAAATGCATCAATACTAAATAATAATTTATGATTGGATTGTTTAGACATTACTCATTTGACTGGTAATAATAATATTTTAATAATCATTGGATTGACTTATGAATATTTAACTTGAAATGCATTTCGAGATCAAAAATGTAAAGCAATGTAAAGTTTTTGTCCAAATATTTTATATGATTTGGATTTCAGGATACTGCTGAACCAATATGTGGTTGAGGTAATAGTATGCTTTTTGGGTGAAATACAAAATGGACGGTTAATTTTATGATAAAGAACCGAAGACATTATAATGCATACTGTAAAATACAGTAAAATATGTGAACCAAACAAAAAATGTAACATCTCTGTACCATTTTTTTTTTGGCAAATAAAGATTTTGTTATTATTATATTGATATATTATTAATGAAATATCGGACTGCCTCCATGGTTGCGCTTTGGCATTGTATACAGAGGTTGTGGGTTCGATCCTCACCCATGGCATAGATAATATTAGTACATTTTACTGTACGAAGAAATGTTTGTTATATCCTATAATAATTATTATGTCTTTAATTATTTCTGATTTGTAGCTGCGTTATTTAGCCAGACTTGCGAGGGTTGTCCCCATTCTCATGCCATCCTTTAACAAAAAAAATACACTTGTTTACATTTTTGTTCTCAAATTCTAGATGTATATATATATTGTCTATATGTAATCAGTATTGTTTATAAAGTAATTTTAAAAAGGTTGATTTAAATATTAAAAATGGGTTGCACGGTGTAATATTGATTATGTGGTCCAATAATCATGCTATTATATTAACATAGAGTTAGTAATAAATCTCTATTTTCCTATTGACTTCTTTCCCTTCCAATAGGAAAAATAGATTAATTTGCAAAATTCTGTTTTATATAAATTTCTTCGCTGTAAAAACAGAATTTTTCAATATCCCAGTTATTCCCAGTCAAATCTCTCACTCTCACGATATTAATAAAGAACCAGTTTTCTATCACAGTGAAATGAAACCAAACAGGACATAACACTTCAACAAAACCTATAACCTTTTAACAAATTGTATATAGTAAGTATAGGTAATCATTACCTTCATCATTAACTTATGAGTAGGTACTTTGTTATAAAAGTCTAAATAAACGAATTTGGTGATAGGCACAATCTAAATTAGTACCGGGTACCTACCTGGTTATGACAACCACCCATTTTGTACCCAGGTACAAGCTTTAAATTTCCAGGGGGCTTATTCCGAGTTTGCAACCGCTAAACACGACAAGACGTTGCGTAAACGATAAATATTGAAATATAAGTTCTATCCTGTTAATTATAGAGTTGAAATTCCAATGCTCCACACATGTTCAAACTTGCGAAGAATTCGTGTATTTCAAGATGGCGGCATTATTAAAGCCAATCTAATACAGACTATATTACCATTGGAATAGAACTTATATTTCAATATTTATCGTTTACGCAACGTCTTGTCGTGTTTAGCGGTTGCAAACTCGGAATAAAGCCCCTGGTATACCCATGAAAGTAAAAATAATATATGGAATCGCCCTAAAGTTGTCTATAAAACTAAATGTTGATCATGCTTGTTGCCGCATATTGCGTTCTCACTTCAACCAATCACCGCTCAATGATTGGTTAGGTATATTCTTTGTTGTTTTGAGTTTGTATGGTATCTTCTGTTCTCACGTTTGGAAAAGCGATTTTAGGCCTTAGGGCGGCTCTTATATATCTACATCATAGGTCACCGTAAGATGTCCTCTAATCTAATCCGGGTAGAAATCCCCACAGACTATTAGATGCCTGCCATGGTGTCAACATCACGGCAGAGGACATCTTACGGTGAACGGTCTGTAGTAGTAACGAAACCCGTCATGGTGAATTCCGATTATCAACGGTAACAGTTAAGTTATTACCGTACAGAAATATTAACTTCCATAGATCTAAAACTTCTATATGGGTATAACAAACAACTTACAGTAGATTATAGGAATTGGCTTTTTTATACAGCATGTGTTTTGTATTATTAAATGTAACTAGTATATTTAAAGCAAAATGTTAATCTAAGATCGAATTGTAGGTACTAAGTCTTTGTGTAGGTATTACATTATTTTGTAAAAGTTGTATTATATTATGCGATATAATTTTATTATCGTTAGTATTAAAATTTAAAATCAATTTAGTAGGTACATACTTATTTATTATGTATTTATGACAGACTTAAAGGGGAGCTATTCGTTATTATTATTTAATAAAGGAAAAGAATATTCTGTAAATCTGAGCAAAACAAATTTTACATATTGACTGATTTTTTAAGTATCCCGTCAATATTATATTTATATAACTTTTTTTACTTATATTAAGTATAATTATTATTTAAATTAAGTACATTAGCAACAGGATTATTGTAATAAAAAACTATTTTATAATACTTATATTTTTATTTTCTTTCATAATTTAACATCTTTATCTGTAGGTATGTATTCTATAGTATATAAGTATCTACTTATGTAAAGATAAAAATGCAATGAATAAAATCCTGGTGGCGGGACTCGAACCCACGAACCTCGCTATCGCGGCAAGGCGCTCAACCGCTGAGCCAACCAGGTTCCAGTCAGCCCTCACGAATTTTGTCATTGCTTGTTATCTACTTATACACAGATATTATTTAAGATTATCCTATAAAGGAATTTATAAAAATGCTTAAATATAAAATACTGAAAAAAGTAAAAACAAAAAACAGACTCCTCTGCCATCTAGTATTAGAAACTAGGACTTCTAACTTCACTCGTATAAGAGTTATTAGAAGAAAGCTAATAGAGGGCGTCTGTGTGTAAGTACATAACAAGCAATGACAAAATTCGTGAAGGCTGACTGGAACCTGGTTGGCTCAGCTGTTGAGCGCGTTGCCGCGATAGCGAGGTTAGTGGGTTCGAGTCCCGCCACCAGGAATTTTTTCATTGCATTTTTATCTTTAAAAATTTAATATAAGATTATCCTATAAAGGAATTTATAAAAATGCTTACTTATATAAAGAAAACATAAAAAATCATATTACAAAATAATTAATAAAACAAATCAGATAACTACATAATTATATAGTATTAGGTACCTAAATTGATTCACAATACCATCAAGAAATAATCAGCCCCCTAATTATGAAACGAAACTTTGACAGATCGCTATCGTGATCAATTGCAATTTGAACTGTCATAGCCTTTATTGCATTGAAGTAAGATCGATGACAACTCAAATTGTCAAGGCATAGAAAGATCGTTATCGCTTTCGCTGCTTTATAATTAGGCCCCAGGGTTCATGAAGGTATCATAATAGTACCTATATTTATTAACACCTAGCTTTTGCCCGCGGCTCAAAAGAAAAGGCGTTTCTATCTAAAATGGTTGCTGACACTAAAGTGTTTCTGCAATAAGATTTTTACATATATCTCTCCTCCTTTTCGCTCCTTTTATCCTTTTTATACAGAACTCAAAGTGCTCGAACAGAATTCGCATTAGCTCGCTATTAAAAAAGTATATACTTAAATTAAATGTCTACTTTTAAGCAAAAACATATTAAATTCCGTTTTATGTCATTTTAATAAATTTTCTTAATAGATAATTTTTCTGTTTCTGGTGTATATAAAAACTTTCCTAAAATTATTTAAAACCTTGTATATAAAATAAATAATACATCATATTATTTTTTTCAAATTAAAATAAATTTTATGTTCCCCATACAAACTAATAATGTTAAAATGACCAATTTGTATGGGGAAGTCAAATATGTTTTTCATTTGCGACACATGGTTCCATGGGAAAATTTGTTCGATTTGATCAGTAGAGCATCATAATATCATATTTGAAATTGATTGGATTGATTTAATTTATTAGAGCAATTGTGACTTTGCATCTACCTGATGGCAAGTAGACCTAAAAGTTCATGAATGGGGTCAATAATTTTGTTTCACTACCTTGATAGCTCCCACTGTGCCGGTTAATTGATGCGGTTATGTAAGAGGCCACTGAAATAGACTGGATACGCCAATGCTTATATATCCAGTTAACTTTACAACTTAAAATTATTAGGTATATGTACCTACCTACTTTATTGGTCGTTATACAATTCAGTTTTAAAATTATGTGCATCTGGATTGAGAGATCTAATCAAAACCAAGCGAAATGGCTATGTTGGTATTTCGTAGCATAATGTAGAAACTTATATCGCCGTGTTAGAACAAAAACCAACTAAGTTAGCCATTTTTGCACAATTAATATTTTGAGGAAATGCGTTTTGAAAGTTTGTGGTCTTTTCTCACATATTTCTCAAGACATTGAGAGATATTAGAGCAAGTAGCTGGGTAGAAAATTTTATAACCTTTAAGTGTATTTATATAAATTAAATAATTACAGCTTACAATATTGTTAAAATAGCTAAATACTTTTTTGGGTGACTTACTTAATTGGTTTTTCTTCTTGAACCAAAATCACAACTTATTTTACAAGGTATTATAGGAAAGCAGCTAATAACTAATTTCCAAGTTAAATGACAGCATGTTTGTTCATACTAGCTCATAAAACGAAATATTTTACTTACTGCGTAGAAGTTATTGGCAAAAATGTAAATAATAGTTGGTTTTACCAGTAGATAAAAATAAAAATTAACAATATATCGGTTTTTAATATTTAATTTACTACATTAAACTTTATAAAGTTCATACCAAAAGCAAGGTCAAGTCATCAACATTAAATGAAACTTATTATTTTTTAATACCCCGATAAGAAAAAATGGTTTCGTGCTTCAAAGACACGTTAAACTGTCACCGTCGGTTTCAATCACTGTTCAAATGGTTTTTTTTTATATTAGCCGTGTTACAGGCGGTTTTAAATTCTGACACTAGGGCTTGTTAGGTCAATCGTCAATCCACAACCTACACAATGAAGGAAAGATTATTTTATTTCCCAAAAGAAAGTTCTTATTGCTGGTATAGTCCATACTGCAGTATTTTTCTACAAATGCTTACTCGGTCATTTTCTGTAAAATTTGTAGTACATTTAAAAGTAAATTTTATACAGTCAACTATTTTGACCGCGAAATAGGTTTAAAGGCCTTTTGAACTCTCACCTGCACTGTGTTCACTACCCCCTCTACTCAACCAAATACTATATGATCCTGCTTGGAAACACGCTCTATAAAAGTTCCGACAGCTGATATTGGAAGGCCAAGATCCTTCAATAGACGATGCAAAAACTTTGCTGGAATTCCTCTTGCACCAACTTCCACTGCATAAAGTTGAGTTTTAAATCCGTTTCTAGTAATTTCATTTGTGAGAACTTTATCATGTCGGTGCGAGTAATGTATTACTTTCTTATATAAGTACCGAGAGTACACCAGTATGTCTGGTCTATAGGCTGAAACTGCTAGTTCGTCTGGAATTTTGTAATGTGTTTTGAATGCATCCATGAATATTTTCCAGTCTTGTGCTTTGTCCAGGATTGAGAAAGGTTTACTTTAAGTTTTCTTGAGTTGTCTTCTTTACAATAGTAGTTAGTCTTCCATTTGTTGATAATCCTTTTCTGGCTCTAGCAATACTGAGACTTACAGCTTCACGAATACTTTATTCTAGAACTTTAACATGTCGGTGCGAATAATGTCCTTTTTCAAGTAGAGTCTTGCATCCAGGAAGTATATGTCTCGCAGTCCCTACAGCAACACCGCACAATGTACATGTCTTATCTGTTGCTTTCCCCCATCTTACCAGATTACTCTGGTCAAGTAGGGACATTTTAAAGGCATTGAGATAATAATAAGTGCCGAAGACCAATCGTACATAAGTGTGCGCCATTTCAGGGCTGAAGGAATACAAACTTCCCCCATAGTAATCCATTCATTCTGTACTTCTTGGGTCATCGCGTAAACTCTGTAGCCATGCTCTTTATCGTACCTAAGGAAAGATTTAATAACATCTTTATTACATTCCTTTTTCTTCCAACCTAAGCCCCTTCCGCTGATTTCAGCACCGCTCATAAATGATTTAT
This sequence comes from Monopis laevigella, assembly GCA_947458855.1. Taxonomy (NCBI): domain Eukaryota; kingdom Metazoa; phylum Arthropoda; class Insecta; order Lepidoptera; family Tineidae; genus Monopis; species Monopis laevigella. The sequence goes on along the minus strand of OX381583.1, from coordinate 19,136,210 downwards.
GGAACTAAAGTCTTGACTCAATCTCAGAGGCCAATGAGTCTTTTGGGAGAGATGCAATAAGATTATTCCGAGAGTTACTCAGGAGTTGTTCCTTTGTTACAAGTAGATGTTTGTACAACTCAGATGGCTTTTTAAAATTTATCCCAAATTGTTGCTGTCCCCTGAACAGCATGGAGGAGCCAGCGCCCTGTGCTAACCCAAGCCAAGACTTAAGTTTTCTTATGACAGTTGCATCCAGATTTACCAGAAGAGTTTTGTTAAATTCGTATACAAGAAAAGCCCATGTTAGACGAGATGTTAGGTAGTTGTCATAAATCCAAGCTTTCTTCACATTACTAATTGGTTGTTGATCTACTTTGTTAATGTCATTAATAAAGCGTTCCACAACCACATCTAAGGATGGTGTTATTTCTTTAAAATCGATCCTTCTGCCCAGAAATTTCCTAGTTTGGTTATGATCCCGTACTTTGAGACGTTAAGCAGGCGTTAAGTCAGTGGTATTCATTACATAAGCCATAACAGGGGCCTTAAAAGTGATTTAAAAACTATAATTAACCAGTTCCTCTAGTGTGAGTGTCTCCACCAATCAGATAGGATGATTTTAAATGTTTAGGTAAGTGAACTATTCTGGTTGACGGAGAGTGCTCCATAGATGCAACAGTTAACGTAAACTACTATAGAATTAAAACTCACGCTACAGGTGAGCACACATTGATATTTTTTTTAAGCATTGGGCCCTGAAGCCAGACAATTTGGCCATGTAACAATCAGGCAAATGGGCCGACCAACATATTAAGGTAGCTATGAGTACCTGTATAGTTGGGTACAGAACCCTAAAATACAAATTATTTTGTAATCAATAAGTCAAATAAAAATAACCTTGCAGCCTTTTAGAAGTTCGACACAGGTCCAACAAATCTATAGACAAAGATCATTACGTCTTACCCACTTACCTACAAACTTACCACTGTCAAAGCCTATACAGTTTTGATTGAAGGCGACGCGACACGTCGTCTCGCCCGAATTATCTCTAAGACCCCAGGGGCTTTACCAAAGAGCCAATCGATAATCGAATCGAAATACCAAAAGTATACTTTTAAGTTTTTCGTTATGGCTTTTGAATAAGTCGTAGGCCTGGGATATTAAAAAGTCCTCTTTATCATGCATTACATTTTTTTCGGGAATCGTCTACTGCCTAACAGTAGGTAGTTTTCATAATTTTCTGAATACTTAGCCTGGAAATAATAATTATGTTTTGTAAATAATGGTGTGTTAGTACCGTACGTACTGAAAGGAATAATTTTATTTTCATATATAAATGGCCAAAATAAGTAAAACAATTACAATTAAAAACCCTCCGCAACATTACCTCAAATATAAAGAAATGGACACTTACCCTTTAAAATCTAGGAAATTCCTTAAAACTGCTAACTAATTATGTATCAACAATGATTATTTGTAATTTTCTGCCACGTTTTAATAACTCCAAGACTTAGAAACTATTAAAACACCGGACAATCGCACGCTGACTTTCAAACTAAAACAGCTAACATGAGATAATTGGTTCTTGCGCTCGATATTATGAGTTAAGATACATTTGCATATGAGTACTAAAACCATCTATCTCATTATAGCCTTTTTTTTGTAGTTCGTTATTTATATTAAAAACCAAAAAACTTCGCATGCTAAAAACACTTAAGTTTCGGTATAATGTTTTAATATTAGATTTTAGTAGAATCATGCTAATATAATGGAGAAAAAAAGAAATTAAAAACGTTTAATCGGATTTTCTTCTCAAACAAATCAATATTTGCTTAAGAACTTATCAAAGTAAAAACATTTTATAGTGAATTAGTCGTATCTACCACAGAATAAATATGAAATCAAAATATTATCCACATTTAATTACTTTTTAATTTGTGTTTTCGGCTAAAACCGTTCGCTTAATTGATGTTAACACCCACTATCTTCGAAACTAAACGTCCCAGAGCTTTATCTCTAGAAAAAGCAGAAGATTTTTAAACGATTGGTGTAAAAAAGTGAATTTACCAAAAAAACATAGTTAGTTGGTTTTCGCTCTAACACGGCGATATATGAAATATTTTAATTTGTAAAGGCGTGAAAAAAAAGTAGCGTCCAAATATAGGAGCTCTCAATCCCGTCAGGATTGAGAGCTCCTATTTTTGAAAATAGGAGCTATTTTTGAAAAAATATAAAAAAATATTTTTAGAAGTATTTACTCTATGTTATATTTTTTTGTACTAACATTCAGTACACACATCGTAAGAAATAATAAGAAGAATTCAAAATATTTGGAGGTAAAATGAAGAAGATATAAGGCAAAACATGGATCTCTCAATCCAGACGTTTTAGATTGAGTGATCCTTTGAAACACCATGTTAGGCTGAGTAGAAGCAAAAGTTGATTATCCCAGCATTTAATAGTACTTCTCGACATTATCGCAAAAAATAGATAAATATCCAAATGATAACCGTTAAAAAGTTATAGCAACTTCGTCATTTTTAAAACATCAGGACTGAGTGATCTATATTTTTACATATCTACTTTTACTTTCATCGCACAGAAAATCTAAAATTCTACGAATAATTCAAAAATAATCTTCTAAATCTTGGCATTTTAACTATTTGTGTAAAGATTGCACTTTATTATATTTTTAGATTTCAATTTTACCCATACAGCAAGTCGTGTAGGGTGACCATGTTTTTTTTTTGTTGGCACTCGGTATGAACACATGCCAAACCATACAAATTCAGATTGATTCCGAAACAAATTTTAGTGTTTACTAATACCAGTAAATCCATAGATTGATGCCTTAAAAATAAATCTGGATACCGTTATAATTACGACTGATCTCAAATTTTCGAGCTACCTGAAAAGCGGTAGACTAATCTCAGTCGTAGCTCAGACTAATCCCGTAACATAACCGTCGAATCTTCTGAAAACCCGTAAACACTAATAATGTGTTTAAAAAAAAACTTTTTTTAAACGACATATATTTAAAACCTAGTCATTTTAAATTTCTTTAAAACGGTAATGTTTAAAAAAAAAGATATTATAAATACCAGGAAGTACCCTAAGCCCCAAAATAGCCTGTCTAAAAATGAGAACACAATATAGCAACCCGCGACACAAAGTCAATACAAAAAAATTACAAGTGCGAAAACTCGCCCGCGGAGTGTTCCGAAGGTAGCGGAGGGGTTTTATTTCCACCTCGTAGCAAATTGTGAGTCTACACTACACTGAACAAGTGGTAAACTCATAGCGGTATTTGTTTAGACTTAATCACCCATCGGTAAACAGTTTCACAAGTTAATATAGTGAAACTAGGACCGACAGCCTAATGTGCGCTTATCTTTGACTTGGACCCTTTTACACCTACACCTATTAGGAGATATTTACTAAATATATATATATATATATAATATATATAAGTACCACAAATTTCAAGTATATCCGACCAGCGGTTCTCGAGATATTCATGCCGACAAACAAACAGACACCTAAGAGAAGTTATTTTTTTGAAAAAATAAATAAATTCGGAACTCTAATGAGAACACAAGTGATTATAACCATTCAATGCTCAAAAAGTGATAATCCAAAATGGATTACTGGACACAGAGAAACGTTTAATAAGTAATTTGTACTTTGTGAAAATTATTACAGCATTTCCTTGATATTTATACTTCCATAGTACCTTCACACAATATAGTATTCCAGTATTCTGTGCTTAAATAATATATTAATATCTAAGTTACTTCGCCTCTCAGGGGAGCGGCGTCATCAGTGACAGTAATTTGTAGTGATGAAATCCATACACTTAAATCAATAGGGAAATCAAATGGTTTATTAAGTTTTTTTTTAGCATTGATTTACACACAACTTGTAATTTTACTGCATTAAAATGAAAGTTAAACTATACATATTTACAGAATAATATGCCATGCTTCATAAAAATTAAAAACAAAACATGGTCACCCTACACGACTGCTGTATGGGTAAATTTGGAATCTATAAATCTAATTAAGTGCAACCTTTACACAAATTGTTTAAATGCCAGGATTTAAAAGATGTTTTTTTAATAATTCGTAGAATTTTAGATTTTCCGTGCGATGAAAGTAAAAGTAGATATATGTGAAAATATAGATCACTCAGTCCTGATGTTTTAAAAATGACGAAGTTGCTATAACTTTTTAACGGTTATCATTTGGATATTTATCTATTTTTTGCGATAATGTCGAGAAGTACTATTAAATGCTGGGATAATCAACTTTTGCTTCTACTCAGCCTAACATGGTGTTTCAAAGGATCACTCAATCTAAAACGTCTGGATTGAGAGATCCATGTTTTGCCTTATATCTTCTTCATTTTACCTCCAAATATTTTGAATTCTTCTGATTATTTCTTACGATGTGTGTACTGAATGTTAGTACAAAAAAATATAACATACAGTAAATACTTCTAAAAATATATTTTTATATTTTTTCAAAAACGTCAGGATTGAGAGCTCCTGTTTTTGGACGCTAACTTTTTTTCCTCGCCTTTACAAATTAAAATATTTCATATATAAGTTTCTACATTATGCTACGAAATGCCAACATAGTCATTTAGTTTGGTTTTGATAAGATCTCTCAATCCAGATGCACATTTTAAAATTTCACTTACAAAATTCACCACCAATATTTAGTAATATAAATTTGCACTTTTGACATTTTAAGCTGTTGTTTTTAATGCATAATAATATGTGGGACAATTTACACATTGCTCTGGTCACAAACTAAGCTCTAAACAGTAACAACGATATTAAATATAACACCTAATATCTAAATGCTACTATTCACTAAAATATTTTTTTAATGATCCATAAAACCAAATATATTAAATATAATAAATATATATTTTTTATAATTCTGTTTACTTTTACTTTTAATAATACTTTAAATATTACTTAGGTAAAACAGTAGGTACTTAGGTTAATAATATAATATATAGTTTTATGTTTTCTTTTTTGTTACTAGTTTAATTAGTTTTAATTTAAAAGTATTTTGTAATTTAAAAATGCCCTTACAGGGTTATTGTGAAATGCAATATATAAATACATTATAAAAACCCAGCCAGACCATGAGAAACTGTACAGAAAAACGTAGGTAGTAATGTTTTTTTGCCATGGTTGGGAATCGCACTCACGACCTCCGGATACCACGCCAAAGACGCAACCACTAGTCTACGGAGGAGTCGCATAATAATTATATAATAATAAGAAAGTTTCCCAAGGCCAAAATTGACTTTCTAAAGGTGAAAATACAAGATGGCCGCCAGCCAAACAAACCAAAATAAAAATTATTATAACCAGTCAATCTTTGGTCAATAAATTGTTGATCAAGCAGTCAATGCTCAAAAGTAAGGACAATATAGCGGCAACAAACATGTTTCAGATTATGACCGATAGACGATTTTACATATTTTTTATTTATAAAAAAATCATATAAAAAAAAAATAATATTAATCAAATCAAATATTATTTATTTCATGTAAATCTTTACAGATAAATAGTCAAAAAAAAAAAAAGTTTTAACAATAAGGTCTAGGTGCGTTTGGTTAGGCTGCTATTATAGATTAATTAATAAAAGATGTCATAAATAAAAGTATTAAAAAAACCAACCAGCCGAACGCACGCTACATAACCAACTAGTATAAGACTAGGTGGTAAGCTGATTCCATTGACCTTCCGATTATCATCTGCCATACAAGATGACCAATAATGGATTTTCACATATAAATTATAAGAAAGTATGTTTTCTTACTTTCATGGTATCTCTCCATGGACAATCAATAAATCGTTTCAAATAGCAATTATTTTTCAAGAAAGGTTTTGAACAAAACTCCATCCATCCGTTCTTGATTTTTTTAAAACTATGGTGTATTTATTTATATATAATAGTATTTATTTAAATGTTAAATCTGCAATCGATGCGATGTGGTCCGATGGAAAAACTATACTTGGCAACGCCGTATGTGCCGATAGCTCTTCGTCGCTAGGAAACGGAATCACCTGAAAATGGAACGAAAAATGGGTACTATGGCTGAATTTCTGCTATTATCACCTCTGATCTAGAAGTATTAAACCCAGTAGGGAACTACTTTCAGGACTCTAGCAGAGGTTACATATGTAAGTACAAAAATGCTTTAATCCATGTTTTTTGTTGTAGTATTGATTCAGCTTTCCTCAAATAGTGCACGCCATTATACAGAATGGAACAAAAGGCCATGTAAATTTTACTAAAAGGAAACATTCATTTATATTAAAAAAAATAGTAAAATTGCGTTTAAATAGTTTTGAGAATACGCTTGCCACACCAGGGAATCCAACCGACTGAAATCCGAAAAAGAATACCTAATTGGCACCAATCCATAAGGACCAATTTCTTTTAAACAACATAGTATCTTCAATTAAAGGAAGACAAGGAAAAAATCAAGTAAAAGATATGCTTCAAGTAAATCAAACTGTTCCTGATTCTGATAAACCATATTACAAGCCAAAAAACTTTTCCAGTGCTATGTTAAAATAAATAAAAAAGAAAAACAAAAGAAGTACAAAGCATTGGTTTCAATTACAAAACAAACTTTTTTTATAAGAAGTATCAGATAATAAAATGCAATAACATTTTTATAAGTGGCCAGTAGGTACTATTAAAATTTAAGAATTAATATGTTTTTATATTTTAAATCTTCCTTTAATTTAAAAACCTATTTTGTTTAAAAGCAATTTATACTTATGAATGACACTATTGATTGTCCAGCCTCCCACCTAGTGGAGCCAAACCTAGATATACATATATCACTCACTTCACCCACATTGCACATTAAATATACAGGATTATTTTTTTAAGTGGGCCTTTAAGGCCAAATCCTAAACTACAAGGATTAGTAAAATTTATTCTCTTAACCGGGAATAGAACCGGTCGATTAAAAAAAAAACGATGAGAGAAGTTTTAGTTTTTTTCAAAATCGGCGTCGAGACTCCTTAGAGCATTTTTAGCTATTCCCTTGAGTTTAGGGTTTGGCTTTGAAGGCCCACTTAAAAAAATCACCCTGTAAAAAGTATTTTTAACATACTTGTTCAACTTCGATATGTCTGGTATCATAAAATATGTAATCGAGACAATCAGCGAATCCAGCTGTATAATTTGTATATTTCGGGGTTCCGCAAGCACTCTTCAATGGAATTTCTTGTTTGAGATTTAAACCCACTACCACCTCTTCTTTATCTGGAAATTATATTATCCTCGTTCTTTAGTTAGGAAGCCTGAATAGGCTAATAAATACTTTAATGCTGTTTTGCTAAACAACATGGTATTTGTCATACCCATTAATGCACTACTTACCCTTGTGCCAAATCAAGAGACCTGTGTAACAGGGCGATACACAGGTCTCTTGATTTGGCACAGGGGTCCCAACATGGGCGTAGCCAGGATTTCATATCGGGGGTGGGGTTTTTTTTGTTGTTGATTTCTTTAATGGGTAAAAAAAAAACAACGCCGTTGTCATTAAACCACTTAATATAAAAAACTCACATTCACACGACTATCTTGTATCTGCTTATCCAAGATTACCGTTCAATATAAACTATTTTTCTCTAATATAATAAAATTATGGTTATTGTAATAAGAAACAAAATGTATTATATATATTGATTTCTTATAGGGTGGGGACATTGTGGCTTTTAAATATTTTTTGATGATTCAGCCCCCAATTTTTATTAAAATATTTTGCAACTCCAGGTTTTTTTTTCTTAAAAAAAAAATATAATATTACTGAAAGCAACGTTTAGGTATGTTTTTAGACATTCGAGTTCTCAAATCCATTTACTAGCTCTTAAGTATTATTATTTGTGAACTTTGTAGAATTGTTTACTACCGGGCAAACATGTTTTGTATATATTTAATACTTACTGCTTTTCCAGTCATCTAAATTTTCGGGAGCGACTCCCTCTGTGTACAGCTTGTAAATACCACAAGAAGGTACGCTGTTAAAGTCACCACAAAATATTAGTGATACTTTTGAAGATGGCATCTAAAAGCAATTTAAATATAAAAATAATAATATTAAGGATTTTTTTTACAAAGTATGCTAAGCTCATACTATGTGTAGGAGAAACAACGATACTAATATATATTACTTTTTTTTTGGCCATGGGTAGGGATAGAACCCACGACCTCCGTATACGCAATGCCAAAGATTAATAATTAATTACTGCATTATTTATAGGTAAAATATAAAAAATTAAGCTATAAAATTGTTAATTTATTCATATTAAACCTACAACGGACATAATATGCTGATGATGTTATCTATGATGGACTAGTTAGGTGATATTTTTCAAAAATAAAAATATATAAAACTGAATAGTGCTCTATCAATTTTGTTTAAGAGCGGAGTCTGATCAAACATTTCCCATACATTCACGACCTTTTGGTCCTAACTGTTACCCCCCACTAAACATTCATAGATTTTTATGAGTTTTAGAGGCGTTATAAATAAGACCTATATCTAGGCTCGTACGTTTTCCTTTTTTTAAAGTTTGGTGTAGGTAAAATAATATCTAGCCCTTAAAATCGAAAAAAAATCTCTCACATTAAAATAATTCCTATAAAATATCAAGGCAGAAAATTAAAAAAAGGAAAACGTGATGTCATCGTTTATTTTCTCTCTAATAAAAAGAGACCATTTTTTTTTAAATCCATTAAAGCTTTGGGGTAGAAAACAGTTATGGCCCGAAAGTCGTTTTGCTGCCTAAATTGTAGGTATAATCTCATACGTGCTCTCTCTCTTATTAAGGGTCGGGGGGAACCGACTCATTGTCATGCGCGGGGAGAGGTAATACTTTGCAGTTGAATCAGCATGAGCACCGAAGAGTCTCGTCAGACACTCCTCTTAATTTATGACAACAACCTTCAGTCACTATCACTGATGACGCCGCTCCAAAGGGGGGCATATTATTTGGCAATTAATTTTATAGCTTCAATTTATATATTTCACCTAAAAAGAAACACATCTAACACTTTATATATTTCAGATAAAGGATCATTTATAGTTATTTTAATAGTTCATTAATACCTTAATTTGAGTGTCCTTCAGTAATTCATTAAACCAATAAATACACATTCCTCCTTGAATAAGTCTAATGTGATCTGCCACCGGATGGAAATACAGATGAGTGTTGCCAACAACAATAATATTATCTGGGTTATCAAGCGATTGCAAAATGGCGGCCATGGCTACTGTCGATCGCTTGCATAACGTGTTCATCAATGGTATGTTGTCTTTAATAATTTGCAGAATTGGTAAAAAACAAGGTTCACTGTGCAAAGATTCTGCCAGAACTATAGATGAATGTGAAATTAATCTGAAAATTTTAATAAAATAAACATAAGTATCTGTTATGTCGATTGCTTAAAATAATTATACACGGCTGCCTCGCACGGCCTCAGGGTACCCAGCGCGGGGTTTTATTCCCTACTCGTTTTAACCGATGGTATTCTAAGTCTACACCGAACCACTGGCCATCTCATCCCTGTGTTTGGATAGACTACGTAATGCAACACGAATTCTATATATACTTATTGGAATGTAGATCCTATATATTAAAATCATATTAATTATACCTACAGTTATTATTTTTATTTTATGGATTTATTACATCCACAAAAAATCGCTATCAAAGTAACCATCACTTGATATACAACACGAATTATTATAATTCCATAAATACTTATCGGAATTTTGATCCTATATAGAATAACTAATATATCTATATATCTTAGTTGTTCACCCAAAGACCTCCATGCATTTTTGGTAGGCACATTGACGTATGGGTGGCCTTCAGCTCTTTTGCAAATTTACTTCTTCTTCCTTAAAGTGGCATATTAGCTTTAAAATAAAAACCAAATGGGGCTTTATTAGGTGAATAAATATTGTAGTTGTTCAATGACTATTATTGAGTTTTTGTTAAGAGCTCTTACATGCTTTGTAATTATGGTGCAGCATCCATAAATTGTTCTACAATTATTTTTTTGGTGCAAAGCTATTTTCGTGTAATCGCCTCATGACACCTAAGTAATATTCTATATAGCGCGTTTGTGTCCCTCTGAAATAAATTCAGTGTGAAAAACCACACCACGGTAATCTTCAATAAAATTAATTAAAAAAAAACCTATAGGTACCTATTTGATTTTTGAGCTACTTTATCGATTTTTTTTTTGGGTTGCGGCTCGTTTTCGAGAGGCCATTCCGAATACTGTTGGCTTCTATGTCGTTTACCTATGCGTTTCATAAAAAGGTGGGGTGTGGTGTGGTCCATGGAATGTCTTTAGCGATGTGCTATCAATGCTAAATATATTTTGGGGCAAAATTGGGCTCTTTCGGAAGCAATTGTGCAGCAACGCGTTTAATGACCATCAAACAGAATGGTATCAGGGGCCTGACCAAAGAATCGATCGCCAATCGAATCGCCGCATCGATCGATAAAAATGTACAGAAATTTTACTCTATGTAGATCCTGATCGACGAGAAATGTCAAATCCTTTACATTGGTCTTTCGATGGGTATTTCGTTTCGATAATCGATTGGCTCTTTGGTAAAGCCCCTGAATGTTCACCTCTTGAGCCAGCGCTGTAAGACGATTTACAAGTATTTTTTTTAATCTATCGATGCTGTGGTCGTTCGTAGCCGTTGCAGGTCGACCTGAACAAGGCAAACAATTAATTCTCCTTGGCATTCTTTGACTGCTTTATGCCATTTATATGCTTGTGTTATTGACATACAAGATGCTTTTTACAACATTTCAGGAATTCAGCACATGACATTTCGTTTGAAACACATAACTGCAGCTGCAGCTTCAAACAAATTAAAGTAAAAGATCCCACTTTTTGAACTGTAAATTATTACAGTGCTACCAACGTTCTGTTTTAAAATTAGAACGACATTTTGTACGCGCGTCTTTTAAATTACTTATTCCGGATAGTTTTTACACTATCACCTGGCGCAACAATACAAGTGATAGTTTTTTTTCAAAATCAACCGGCTCTATTTCCGGCATGGGGAATACAATTTTCAAAAATGTAATGATTTGGTTTTAGTTTTTATCAAAATCGGCCCTGAGACTCCTTTGAGCATTTTTTGCTATTCCTTGTAGTTGAGGATTTAGCCTTGAAGGCACACTTAAAAAAATCACCCTGTATGTTTGTATTAATTAAGAGGTAACAACTAAAGTTAGTACAGTTACATTATTTGAATTATGCTTACTTAAATCGATCTTTTCTATAAAAACATGCTAATCCTTCAGCTGTTTCTTTCCCTTTTTTAGTAAACACTCCATCATATCCTTCTAAGAGTAAAATTGGTTTTAAAACATTCTTAAAAATTTTTAAGTCCACTTCTTGAAGACAGGTGATGTCAGCATTGTATCCTAATGAAGAAAAAAATATAGATAAATAATATAAAATCTGTGAAAAAACTTGATAAAGAATTTATCACTGATAGCAGAAAAATTTGTCAATAATTTTTATCATATAAATTTATATAATAAGAAAACATTTATTGAAACGTTTATTTGTATCAGATAAAACGTCTGTAAGAAAGAGAGATAATGTTTTTAGCTATCCGTGGACCGAGATGGGACCGCATAAAAGCATGCATTTTATATGTAGACGCACTCCTTTAATGTTTATTATAAGATACTGTCAGTGCTGTTTTGGATAACAATCCATAGAACTTTCAATAGTTGATCTTCGAAGGCTTCTAGGCCTTACGTTTTATCTGATACAAATAAACGTTTCAATAAATGTTTTCTTATTATATAAATTTATATGATAAAAATTATTGACAAATTTTTCTGCTATCAGTGATAAATTCTTTATCAAGTTTTTTCACTTTTAAAAAATAATGTAAAAGTGCTGGAATTCCTATTTCACTTCCACAGCTCGATTAAGGTACCAAGCATTTACAAATAGTATAATATGTTACTTAGGTACTAATATAATGTTTTTAATGATATTATTGCATCAATTTTTTATCAAGGTGGTCGTCTACTTTCAGGATGCGGTTACGAAACGGGCAGTTGATTGGACAATGAAGCAGCGAGGATTTTAAAGTAGAACCAAATGCAAATTTAACTTTGTTGTGCCAAATTCGTAACCGCATCATTTAGCCGGCATAGTGGGGGCGATCAATGATCTTAAACAATAATGTTTAATTTAATTGACCACATTAATGGATTTTGTTGGCCTGCTTACCATCAGGTATATCAACAAACACCTCTATACTATAGGAGTAAGAGATGATCCCACATGCAGATTCTGTGGTAAGGAACCCGAATCCATGCGGCACCTACTGTGTGACTGTGACGCTAGGGCCATCCAAAGAATCAAATACCTAGGATAGGCTTATCCGGATCCAGAAAGCTACAGGCTAACCGACCTTAGTGATGTCCTTAAATACGTCAACAACATATTTGGGGACGATACTGAGGTTCGTGGTTAATAGGAATGGGGAACACACAAAAGATCCCAAAGGGTCGAAGTGTTTTTGACTGATGTCAACCCCAAAACCAATAAGATAAGATCAGGTATATCAAAGTCACATCCAGTGCTCCAGTAAAAAAAAAGGGATATTCCACGCTACTCTATAACTAAGTTCTGTAAATAAATGTATATTATGGCAAAAAAATATTAGTATGTTTTTGTACAGTTTGTCATGGTATAAAATTTTTAAATTGGTTTTGGTTTATAAAATATATTATGTATTAGTAGCTTAGTTTGTGACCAGGCCCCACAGGGCAATGTCCTTCATATTATTATTATTTACCTATGATGTTAATTTGTAAAATAATATTTTGTTGAGAAGATTAAATAATAATTAATGTAGGTAAACCAGCTTCTTAATTAATTCACTTACCTAATAATTCTTTTAAAAGTAATTGTTTTCTGTAATCTATATGTAGAGCATAAGGTGGACAATATGGATGTAGTGTTGTTCTTGTAAAGTCTGAATCACAATACAAATCTGCAAGTATGTTGTAAGTCACACATCTGAAACTAAATATTATAAAAATAAGGTATTGTTAAAGCTTTAAAGTAAAACATCTTATACTACCCATATGGCTTTTTTTAAACATTTTGATTGGTACCTTATTGTTGGGATTGACAGACCAAGTCTGCTTGAATAGGCTATTTTTCTCGCTGATATATATAGAGATACCATGATAAAGTTCGGAAAATTATATGTGAAGCTTAAGTTAGTATTTCTTAAGCCAGAAAAGGTTTATTTTCGAATAATATAATACTAGAAGCAACAATACTAATACATTTTATAATTTAAAAATCACCTAAACCATGGCAAACTGTACACTTAAATATACTAATATTATTTTGCCATGAGTCATCAAACACACACCCAAATGAAAAATTAATTACTTTTGTAAAGGACAATTCAAGAAAACTCAAAATATGCCTTTCTAATCCTGGCCCATCCATAAAATTGGAAAATTCTCATGACAATGCTCTTAGCTATCCACAGGTGCTGGGTCAATAGGGTGGTTGAGAGGCAGGGCAGTGAACTGCAGTGTTCCTGGATTTGAGACTGCATAGCAAGATTGAAGGCTATCCTCTCCTCTTCACTGTGTTCAATACCCTCTCTACCCAACCAAATACTCTATGATCCTGTCAAAGCCATCTTAGAAATGCTACCTATTTTGGAAGACCAAGGTCCTTCGAAAGGTGCTACAAGGACTTTGGAGTTCCTCTTGCACCAAATTTCACTACATAAAGTTTCTAGTAAAATTCATTTGTGAGATAAAATTTAATATATCTAACAGGCATTAAGTTTTATAGAAACATTCTTGAGGGATCTACCATTTTGTTGGCACTCTGCTTCACCTGAAGGTTAACAAATATTAAATTTATTGTCTCAAAAGTTTTTACAAGCACCTATTCCAATATGTGGTTATTTTATATAAATAAATTTTACCTGTTGTTTTTCAACTGTAATTTAGTAAATAAATGTCTACTTTCAAAAGGACATGTTCCAGGTCCAGCTTCTACAGGTTTTGTTGATTTAACTTCAACCGCGGGTCCAGTTTCCGTTTCATTAGCTGTAAAAAAATAATGTTGTTATAACTAGTTAATAGCATAACTATGGAGCAAAATGATGCAAAATGATATCAAGTGACCTAGTCATGTTTCAGTTTTAGTCTGTGGGTTCACCGGTTTTCAGGAGAGTACCTACTGCATATATTTTTTAAAATAATATTAATGATAACAATGATATAATACATATTATAAACACCCAAACCATGACAAACTGTACAGAAAAAACATAGGATGTTTTTTTGTCATGCGTGGGAATCAAACACCCAACCTCCGGATACAACTCCAATGGCGCAACCACTAGTCTAAGTAGGTGGTCCTATATTGTATTGTTGAAGTAATAGTCTGCTTTAAGGGTGTGGTTATGAAACAGGCAGTTAATTTGATGATAATGCAGCAAGGATACTATTTTAAAGAAGACTTATAATGCAAAAATAAAAACTTTTTCTGCCTTTTTTATTATGTATACTAAAAACGCTAGAATTTTTAACCTTAAAATAAAGATGTTCTTACATGAAAATAACAAATCTAACCTAGCTTGCCCAAATAGTTTTTTAATAATTTAAATCCTCAATCCTTTAAACATTTTAAACTGGTCCAAAAGAATAGTAACCCTTTCTATTTGACCAACTTAGTTTTGATGTGTTGTAGTTGTGGAGTGAGTTTTACATGTTTTTTCAATACCCATACTAAGTAAATGGCAACACAATTGTATATGATTCTTCTACCAGTGTCAAGTGAAGACACAAACACATGCTACAATAATGGGATGGAGGCCATTATTGCAACATAAAGCAGAGTTTGGTGACACCATGAAAAGTCTTTTAATATTTATATCAAGTTTTTCACACTTATATATTTTCTCTAAAGAAAATATTCCACGAAAACACCAAAACTTTTGAACAACAAACTTTTATGTATACAAAAATAAAATAAAAAACATAAACACAACTTTCCCCTACGGACTCTTGCCAAAGACCAATATCTATACTAAATGATTTTCCTACATGATGTACACTACTTTATTACTTTTTTCTTTCAATATGTTTCATAATTATATTAATTATATTTTTATACATTGATTGTTCTCAGTAAATTTTATTCTTATGAGGTGTACACATACATGATCCTCGCGTTCTGTGCTTAGCATCGCTGCCACGAATCGCTGGTTTTTTTAGCCAAAGTCGTTTCACCGCGCGGAAATGTTAGCAATTCAAGTTACCATCAATCGTTCCGCGAACAGAAATTTAACACGAAAAGTTAGCACGGCTACTTTTTGACAGATGTTTGTTTACATGTGAATATCTATCTACAAATTGGAATTTAATTAATTATTTTATATATTCATATGTGTTTTAGTTTTAAAAGTTCGATTAAACCTAAAAAATAAATATCGTGTAACTAAATTCAGCTTTGGTATGTTTAGTTTGAGGTTGTTAATTAAATTAATATTGTGATATTATAAAATTATTGTATTTAAATAATAGTTAATTAAAAAATATTGATTTATTATATAATGATATGGTAGTAATATTTTTAATTTCAATTATTTAATTGAAATAGTGCTTCTTGTCAAAAACTGGCATCAAAAATCAACACCGATCGTTTCCGAGCTGCATTTTAGCATCGCTAAAAAAAATGACATGGCTGTGTTGAAACGGGCGGTCGCGCTGGTTTTTGAAGTCAGCACGAGAAACTGCCCGTGTTAGCTCTCGGAACGCAGGGAAAATATTTGTGTGTGGTAATCTATTTTTATAGAGCCAATTTAAAAAAATATATTTTAAATTAAACTAAGCAGACAGTTTTAAGAAATAATAAAGTAAAAATTAATATGTATTACCAGGTGTACACAATAACTTTATATTTTTTCCAATTTCTTGTGTTGTGGGTGTAAATGTATAACCTTCCCCTACATGAAGCCATGTTAAATGGTCTTCACAAATTATATTGCCTTTGTCATTTACTTGTATACATGAGTACCAATCAAATTTACTGTGTTGTTTGTTACCAAATATTATATCCAATCCCACTGGGTATACAGGAAAGCCAGCAAGCATACTTTGTGGCAAACCTATGCTAGCAACCCATGGAGTGTTATACTGCACATGAAAGACCTGATTTAAAATTTTTAATTTTGTAGGTATGCTATTTACAATCAGGTCAGAGCATGTAGTACTTGTAGGTAAAATTTTATCTTCATTGTCATATAATTGTATATCATTTTCATTAATTTCTTTATTAATTTTCTTCTTTTTATTTATTTTGTTGAAAATCTTTTGAATATTTGCACATATTCGAGTAGCAATAACACTAATTGGTTCGTCTGGTTTTCTTATAAAATTAAATTGTCTTTGTTTACCCTCATCAAATTTAAATAGAAAAGTTATATGAATTTCATTATTTAAGTGCCTAAAATAACATTTGTTTAGGACATTCATGTTTAACTTTGAAATACTTAATGTTTTAAAATATCTATAACTATATCTAATATATGAAAGGACCATACTAATTAGATTTTAAAGTAAAATATTTGCTTATATAGTTTAGAATAGCAATTAAACAGACAAAAACAGCTTAAACAACATAATCACTGAACATAATGAACATAAAAAAAATTTTGGCCTTGTTACTTTTGAGGTTATTATTATTACTTTATTTATAAAGTGGCTTCTACGCATTATGCAATTATGCGAAATTCCGAGTTTTGACACGTTCACCGTCGCGCATTTTGCTTAAACTATTAATATTGAAATATAAGATCTATCCTATTAAACATAGAGTTGAATTGAGAAGAGTTGTTGATTCTAATGCTCATAAAATGTTCAAACTTGCGAAGAATTCGTGTAATAATTCGTTGCCAGTAATAATGCCGCCATCTTGAAATGGCGGCATTATTACTGGCAACTTAATCCAGTGCCGATAAAATAATTATTATAAAAAAAAAAAGGCAATCACAATCACAACAATCATTGTTATTTATTTCTTATAATTCCTTTGCTGTGATTATTTGTCCAAATATATTTGTCCGGTTCAGTGTTACAAAAATTATTTTATTATAAGGGTTCAGTCGTCAGTACTACTGGTTATTTTTTTAATGTCTAGTACATGGTATCTCTTGGAGTTCAGTCAATGAGGTGGTACGGTGGCACAGAAGTATTATTTTTTAGGGTAGTAGGTGGTATAAACAAATTCATAATACAGATCATTCATACCGCACCACAATTTTAAATTATATTACTTTTTATCGCTGTGTATAAAATGGAAGCAGGAACTGATAGTGATGAGTTAAAAAGACTGCATTCTTTGAACAAAAATACTGAAATTATTACTCCACATAAAATATCTGTTGTTGTATTTATTCGAGAATTCGGTATATTAAAACGTGAAGGTATAATTTATTTATTTAACTATGGTTAACCTACTGTGGCCTGTATCAACCAATTTCCTATTGAAGTGTTTATTCAGTTCACCACTCCCTAGACCTTCAAATTGTCTCTAGTCCTAAACTTGATTTTTTCTAAACATGCTATCTCTAGTATTTTTTTAATCTATAAATTATAAGAATTTTGAGTCTATTTAATATTGCGTCAAGCTAGCCACTTGTTCGGTGTAGACTTATACCATCGGTTATGATGAGGGGATTAAAAAACCCTTCTGCTGGGTACCCTGAGGCCGTCTTGGGCACCATAAGGCACCTGTGATTATATTTATTAATTTTATTATAATTATAAGAAAATTACAGGTAAAGAATTTAATGGACCAGGTACACATTATAGAAAGGATTTTTGCATTCTAGCGTTGAAATTAATTCAGGTAAGGCAATAACTAAGTAATATGCTATGGTTAAGTAGCAATAGGTACTGCTGACTAAATAATTAAAAAACACATAACATTATTAATAACTTTATTATAATTATTTTAGTGTCCAGATATGGAATTTAAAGAATTGCAAAGTTTTCTGACTACCGGAAGATATAATTTGCTAAGTACACATCTTCAAAGATTTTGTGAACAATTGCAGAATATATATGCATATGGCATTGGAGCTCTAAGTGATTGTATAACTTCTACAGAAGAACTAATGATTGAACAAAGTGAAGTTAATTCGTGTGTTATCACTAGAAATAGTGTTTTAGGTATCTAATGCATTATATTAATTGTATATTTGTAAAGTAATTTTTAACCTACAAAATGACTGAATAAGACTATGAATGAGACAAAGTTCTAATTTATTTTATTCAGGTTTATATTTAAGAAGAATAATGGTTTATTTGGATAAATTGACATTTGACCAGCTCTCCTCATTGCACAAGTCATTTTGCCTTTACTACCAAAAAGGTCGACCTGGTACTATTATGAGATCCCTAAGTAAAGAGGTAATTATATAAATTACTAGCTTTTATATGTGAAGCCGTAGTTATTATTTAAAATATCCAATGTTTAAAGTTCTTTAGTTAAGTTTTCAAATGGTGCCTCAACAGCAATAGCACCACTTAAAAAAAAATATTAAGTGTAAGTCTTTAATTTTTAGTGGCAAGATACTCTGCCAAGCAAAATTATTGAAGTAGCCGATGTCCAATGTCATTTTAATACAAGTACTCAACTTTGCTTTAGACCAGTTTTTTGTATCTAGCATATTAAAAACTTTTTCTAAGAGGCTTTTAAAACACAACATTCTGTATATCTGCACCTCCTGTAGGTATTTCGAAATTGACTATGGATTTAATTTACATCCATATAAAATTTTATCAAATCTGGTTCAGTAGTTTTTGCATAAAATGCTCCCCGATAGTTTTCCATTTGTATATTTTGGATATAACTTCATTATTATACAATTCCCTAATATTGTTCTGACTACAGCTATTAAGCCACACCACCACCTAGGGAACCCAATCACTAGTAACAATAAAATTGATGTGTTACAGAAATTAAATGCTGTAGAAAACACTGAAGAAAATAAGCAAGCATCAAAACTTTCCCAGGTTGAAAAAGATATGTAAGTTAAAAAAAAAAATCAAAACAGTTAAAATTTAACAATATTTTCATTAAATTGGTCTGCAATTTAATCAGTATTTATTTATGAGCAGAAATTCTATCAATATAAAAGGAATGTTATTAGTATTATTAGGTAATTTGAAAAAAAATACAATTAAATTGTGAAATAGAAATTATCTATTTTACTACTCTAGCTATAATAACACATTATAGGGAATCTGTTAGTGAGTTGATTATATGTTTGTGTTATTTATTATATAATTAAATAAATTCCAGTAATTTTGATGATCACCAATGGTCACTGAGGCAAGCAGAGTTGTTTACTGCACAACAGGCAAATTTATTGCAGATCAATGAACAGAGAGCCCTACCACCAGGGGAACTGCAGAAAATTATTATGAAAATAATTCATGATCTACCAGAATATCCAGAAGTGGTAAGTCCATATTTTATGATAATGAAACTAAATATTTTTATTTTAAGCACAAAATATTTTTTGTTGTTTTTTTTAGCATTTCTTAAGTTTTCTAAACTGTCTGAGGATAAAAGAATTTTGTGGAGCTCAAGACTCACTGTACAATTGCTTTGATCGATCTATATCTACATCACAGAATTTTATTCATTCTAATGTTGATAGAAACAGACATTTTCGATATGCTGCGCTCAATCGAGCTGCTCTACATGCTCAGTTTAATCACAAGTAAGTTTTCTTTCATTGTAATATTTTTAGTCAAGGTTTTCCATGTACTGAGTAATATAGGTAAGACCTTAGCACAAAAATATTGGGTATGGCAGAAGAAGCATACAAGTAACATTAATGCAGTTGAAATGAGTTGTGTGACCCTCGAGAGATTGAATTAAAAATAGTGTACTGAGAAAAAGTAGTGGAACAGATGATGATGTTGTGTCGAAGATTGAAAGAGGTATATTATAATAATAATAATATGTAGGACAATTTACCATATTGCTCTGGTCACAAACTAAGCTTTAGACTTGTACTATGTGTACCAGAAGCAACAATATAATAAATATTATATTTATGAACATCCAGACCATGACAAACTGTGCAGAAAAAGCATACTAATATTTTGTTGCCATGGGTGGGAATCAAACCCATGACCTCCGGATACAACGTCAAAGTACTACTTTAATCGACAGCCTCCGTAGACTAGTGGTTGCGTACTAGTCTACGGAGGCTGTCGATTAAAGTGGTTTGGTCACGTTGAGCGTATGGATAATCACCAAAGACGAAACAAATATATAAAGTAAAAATACAGAATGATAATGGATTACGTGGCCAGCCGGGCGCGTCTTTACAGACAAATTTGAGATGTCATTTTTATATTTAAAAAAATATAAAAACGACATCTAAAAAACAGACGCCGAAACAGACCTTGAATTGTTGCATGGATGTGGAGAAACCTAGGGAAGTATGTAGGTGGCGTACATTGCTCTTTGCTTACCCCTTAACAGGGATACAGGCGTGATGGTATAAATGTATGTACAAAAAATATCATATTTTACTTCTAAAGTGTGATATTCAGGAAACTATTCTAAGTCTACAGTGTGGTCAGCTTGTCGCGTTGTATGAATAGACTAAATGACATATCTATTAACAGCTTTAGTTGGTATATTGCTCTTATAAATACGACAGTTACGGACGTTAATATATTTTGGTATGGCAATAACTCACCATTACTATTGCTTATAGGAATGGGCCAATAATGAGACGGGGACCAAAAGTTTAAATTGTTTTTCAAGGCGCAATAAGTGTTGTTGAACAAATATCAGTAATTTTTTTTTTAAGTGGTGTAAAAGGTTGCTCACAACACTGGACAGGACATTTAGTACATAGTACAATTATATGTATTCTTTGGTTGTACCCACGACCTAATACAGAGTGTTCCAAAATATGTTTATAATTGCTTCGTGCGTGAGGACGCGCTGCAATTCTCGTACGCACAATGCGCTGTCCGCTCCCGAGAAATTATAATCGATTAAATTCCCAAGAGGTAGGCTACCATTGACATATCCCCCCCGTCCCTGGGTGTCGTTGCGTTCACGCAGAAAGCTATAGAAATATAAACTTGATTTTGGGACATCTTGTATAATGACTAAGCACTGGTTATTCCCCTTTACCGTAGTTGTGTGGTGAGTGAGGTAGCTATGGAAGGCGTTCGTGAAGCCCTGACCATGGCCCAAGAAGCGGGAGACGGTCCGTGCCTGGCTCACGTGGTGGCTTGGGCGGCGCGCGCGGGCGGTCGCGGCAGACGCGCGGCGCTGCTCACGCGCACCCCGCGAGCTCCCCGTGCCGCCCCGGCAGCCGCCGCCGCCGCTCAGTTCTTAGCACAGCACATGGCTGTTAATGCTGCGAGGCCGTCGGATGTTTTTTTTGTGAGTATCGCTTAATGATAAAACTTTTTTTATTGTATCAAATAACAAAAATCACCCATTTTAATTTTTCTTGTCTATACAGGGTGACTTTAAAAGGTTAAGTTACCATGTACCTACAAAACATTACGAATATCGGATTAACGTGAGGCTTTTTTCTTGTTGCATATATATTGTATCCAAAATTAATTTTCTAAAAAATAATAAATATACGATTTTGTACTCAGAATATAACCGTATTACGACTAAACTTTCAGACAATAACTATCTCTAGAATTAACATTTACGACTATACTGCTGCAAAAACTGTGGCTCGGTCATGTTTCGATTATAGTCTGTGCGTTTTCCGGTTTTTGAGAAGCATCAATTTCTTGTCGAGCTGGTGGTCTTTTGCCAGAATGTGGTTAACCAACCTTCCAAAATTACCCAGTAAATAAATGAGTAAATGTTTTGTTAACAGCTAGTGACTAAAGGAGAAGCAATCAACTACATGCACTCCATGACTGACTTCACCATCGTCAGTCTGGCCAACACGGCCGCGCTCTGGTCTTTGTACGGGAAGACCGAAATGGCTTCCGTTAACTGTCAACTCATTTTAAATCTTAATTCAAGTAAGTTTTTTTTTTTAAATAATTTTTAAATATAATAAAAAATGCTCGGAGACGTGTTAAGCTGTCCGGTACAGTTTCACTATACCAACTTGTGAAACTGTTTATAGATGGGTCATTGAATTCGGTATAGATGAGTATATACGAGGTGGGGTTAAAACCCTCTCCGTTGGGTACCCTGGGCCGTCTGGGCGGTCGCCGTAAGGCATCCGTGATGATATAAATATTAATAAATAAAATTGGAATCAAAACAAAACTAACGTGTGAACAAAGATATCTTAAAACTATCAAAGTTAGCATTAGGTACTACTAGCAACATATTTAAAAGTTGCGCTCTAAAAACTAAATTAGTTTTAGAGAAAACTAATTTAGTTTCCCCTTTCAAATGTAGGAGCCTTCCTTACATAGGAGTAAACCGAGTAGGTAAGTCCTACGCGAGACGACATATTTGTGTTTGCAGTGCGGTGCGGCAGATACTGTTTTAATTTTTCTTTATTCCCTCCAATAAAATAATAACAGTCTTATATTATTCATGAAAGCTTAGAACACTATAGTTTATTATATTTACGCATATTCATTTATATTAGTTTTAACCATATTCATTTTTGTTACTTAAAAAAGAGAAAACCTACTACCTATAGCTAGTTTTTTCTACTTACCACTAAGGAAGACCTCGAATTCGCGTATTGCAGGATAAATAAATAAAAATTACCATTAAAATACAGTCTTGTTCTAATAACGGAGAACACCAGTTTAATTAAATTGACAAATGTGCACGTATTTCTTTGCACAGGTTGTATTTTATTTAGTCGGCTTCAGACTCAAGTCCCCCTTAGGCCGTGAAATTGCGTGCCTCTAGGGGTACGCATACTACTAACTGAGAAACACTATATGCCATTTAAAAAAAAAACTTTATTTAAACAATACAATTTGAATACATCATAATTATTAAAAGACCCTGTCATATATGTTTGCAAAGAGTTAAGTAAGGATTCGGTTGCATTGTAGTCTAATGCTAGTACCATCATAACCAGTCAATGAATACAAGGTAAATTTTTCAAGTGTCCCTTCATTCTTCAAGGCCAAATCCTAAACTACAAGCAATAGCGAAAAATGCTCAAAGGAGTCTTGGGGCCGATTTTGATAAAAACTAAAACTACTTTTATAATTTTTCATTATATTCTCCTAGTCTGGAATAGAACCGGATAATTAAAAAAAAAACTCACCTGTATTATTGCACCTTTTGATAGTGTCGCTTATAAGGATCAAATAGTGGAAAGTAACTTCAAACGGCAAACTAAAAGAAAGTGCTAATTTTTAAGGAAAAATGTTTAATGTTTTAAAGTCTCAATACATAGCTGAATTTGTTTTTTCTTTATTATACAGGGTTACAGGAAAAGTCGTGCTAGATCCGTTCAGGGCGTGGAGTACCCATCAGTTCTAACTTATTTCTCTATGAAACACCCTACCCTAAATTTAACCCTTTTCAAGATTTTCCACTTTTAATTTTTTTATTGAAAATTGCCGATTTTTGGGCTACTAAAATTAATTTTGTTTATTTTGTGTGCCTTATTATTATTATTATTGCATTTTTACATGTGTAATAAGATGCTTTAGGACGTTAATTATTAAAATAGTGCATAAGTTAATTGAATAGGCCGTAGTAGACAAGTGAAAGTTAAGAAATTACAAAAATAATTAGCAAGTTTTTTTTTCTCTAAGGGATATCTAAAAAAAATATTATGGCAGTTGTTCGGCAGATGTATTTTAAAATATCTACGTATCATAAGCTATCTAACGAGGTATAACAATCTAGAATTTGTATTACATTTCGTGGCAAAAACTTAGGTTGATAGGCGACAGTGGGAAAGAAAGTTAATACTTAGCCCTTAAAAGTAAAGTAAAACAATAGGTAAGCAAGAAATGTTATTTATTAAATCAGGTTTTCACACAACTTTTTCTTACTCTACAGATTATGTTCAACATGGCCGCCTCTGTTTCTAACACATTGTCGCATCCTTCTACGGAGACCAGGGGCCCAATTCCCGTAGATCAATAGTCGATCACTTGCATCGTCATTGCCTCGTAAACGCTTATTTTTACACCTTTTTAATTCCTGTAACCACTCGCGCTTCACCCGCCTGCTATTGGCACGCGATTGGTCGGCGGGGCAGCTATTCGATATGTTTATGTCACATTCATTGCGGAAACGCGGCGATCTAGCTTAACTTTTGGAATGCTTTTACATTTTGACGTTTAGTTCACTCGCCTCAGGATATTAAACGCACCGCAATTTTGGCGATTGAACAACGGTACCTTTTTATCAACAGTTGCAGCATCGTTACCAGTGAATTAGAAGGAAAATAGATTTAAAATATATTTAATAATGAGTGTTTATTTAAATAAGTAACATTGTCGACATTTTAGGCATATTTTACAAGCCTCAAACTCATTCAATTGATTCAATGCGTCAATATGAACCAATAAGTAGTTGTGCGTGAATGTGCGTGATAGAAGTTGGATATTTGCAGTGAAATAGAACTCCTCTCTTTGTGTTAAATCGCTAACGATGGCGAAAAATAGGCAAACGTATTTTGCAAATGCTGCGAACTGATATGAGTTTTGAAGATCGACGACATCGACGTTTGTTTGGTGTAGACTCATATCATCGGCTACGACGTGGTGTTATAAAAACCGCTGGGTACCCTGGGGCCGTCTAGGCGGTCTCGGGCGCCGTAAGGCACCCATGATATGTGTGTGTTAACCATGAAGGCAGGCTCCTCAAAAATTGCCGACGTCGTTCGTACAGAAAAGGGACGCGACAGGGTGATAGCTTTGCTGGCAAGTTGTGGACAGAGGCGACAGACACTCAGACAAAGAGCGCCTTTCAAGCATTAGCCTACTCTCTCACTTAATAGTGGTCATCATTATTGTGATAATTATGTGTATAAGTATAGATTGGGCCAGTTAAAAGGACAGTGAACTCTTTTACTGTTAACAATTTACTGGACAAGTGGATTTTTACTAACAAACAGTGATAAGTAATTATAAGTTAAGAGTGACTTTCAAACCAAAACATTTTGTACATATTTTAAAGTTGCAAATATATTTAATTATAAAAGAATATTTGTTGTATCAACAATAAACATAATGATATATCTTTCATTTTCTATCATCACACTCCCTTAGCTCCTCCTAGATCAAAAGTTACTTGTACCAAAATAAAAATCACACAGTGTACCTATTGTGAATAAATATTTCACCCATTCCTATATGTGGTGTAGTCATTATGAGTGCACTGCATGAAGCTAACCATACACTTCCTATATATTTGACTAACCACACATATTGTGATAACTTATTTGGTACCTACTATTATTGTAGACATTTTTCACTGGACAATAAATGAGGAAAAAAACCTACATCCTTTAATAACCTCTGAACTAGTGTATGATGCATACTTTTTTAATTACCTATTAACATATTTTTACAACCCCGGAGAAAAAACATTAATACAGGAGCTCTCTGGCACACTGAAAATAAATCTGCATTCTTGCGTAGCCTAGTGTATGGGGCATAATTTTGTTAAAATATTTAAAAAAAATTGTAAGACAGGATAAAATAAAATAAAACCTAGGTACATCCTTGAATAACCTCTGAGCCAGTGTATGGTGCATACTTTTTTAATCACTTAACATAATATCATAGCCCGGGGAAAACAACATGAATACAGGAGCTCTCTGGCACACTGGAATCAAATCTTTTCTTGCATAGCCTCTGACCTAGTGTACGGGGCATACTTTTATTAAATCTATTAAAATAATACTACAGGACAGGATAAAAAATATCTACTATACCAGAAGTGCTCTCAGACACTGGAATTTCACCTTTTACATACAAAGTTTAATTAATGGATAACATTATTGGTTTATAATATGATTTGTTATTTATTCAAAACACTTTTTTTTAAATCACAATTCTAGATGAAGTTATAAATAAAAATATTTATATAAGGTGACATTGCAGTATCTTTGAGACCTTAATAAAATTGGAAACCAAAAACCCTATAGGTAGAGTATTTTTATTTAGAAATATGAACAGCTTTCAGAAACCACCTTTGTTGAAGCAAGAAAAAAACTTGAAAGAATTTATTCAGTACCTACTGGACTGAAATGTTTGGAACTGCCAGATTATTTTTGCTGAGCTACTTAGCTTACATAGCTAGAGCACAAGTAAAAATAGCACATGAAAGTAGCATATGTTTTTGTTACATATTGTGATATGTAAATAATATATAAAAACAGGCTCCCGAGAAGTTTTTTTTCTCAGGGTACTCAGCATAATATGTAATTCTAAAATATCAATATGCTAAATATAGTTATTTAGGTGCTTCATAAATAGATAGGATAGTTTATAATGTACCTACTAGGTACATTACATAAATAAAATATGAATAATTTAATATATAATTTAATTAACAATATTATTTAATGGTACAGGTATATACACAATATTAAGTTATTAATTTTATTATAAAAAAATGTAATTTCCAGTATTCTTTTATGAAATTTAAGATGTTTAAAGTCTATATCTATTCCATGCTAATAAAGTGGACTATTTTTATTGTTGTATTGATGTACTTATTATAGCCATTTAACATTGGTAGTTTTTAAAGAGGTGGGTAAATGAAACAGTGGATAGAATAGTCTTGACTCTACACTGTTTGATGTGTTGAGGTTTTAGTCTGGTTTATTAAAACATTTTTGCAACTAGAGCAAAGTTATTATCACTGAGCAATCATGATCTCACTATTTTATTTATTAAATATTGCTTTTGATATAGTTATTATTTTTGGCATCATGTTGTGTTCCTTTAGAATGTTTTTAATCTGCATCTTTAGATCAACAAGTCCTTTCAATTTAGTTCAATATGTCCTTTTTTCTTCAAGTACCGAGATTAGTGTACCAAGATGTCTAATCTATAAGTGGGAATAATTTTATAGCCTGTGTGACCTGCGTCGTGTATAAACTAGCTAAACATGCTTTGCTGACCATGTTAGCTTAGTTAGGTTCACTTATTCAGAATCCATGTTAAATTTATAGGGTTTCTGTAAAGCAAATAGACATATTATATAACTATAAATATTATAAAATAGCTTGTCACTATTAAATAAAGACACCCACATGAACCTTAAAAATTTATCTTTTTGTCCTAAAAATATCCACAAATTTAATGGTTATATATTTTGAAGCTATAGGTCACTTAAATACGAACTAATAACTCAAGAAACATGATAATTCTTCTAAAACGGAAATAATAATGATAATAACAATCAATTTCATTTAGAAATAAAAAATATCCCTTATTTTGGCTTTAGTTAGTTTTAAACAGTTGTCGATATTTTTTTTAAATGGCTTTGGAGAAAAGTTTTTATACAATATTTATACATAAAAACTAATTATTAAGCCTAAATTGTATTCGGGAAAGTACAAGCAATGTCCGTATATATAATTATTTTATTAAGACATCATTTATTTTAGGAATAAACCATGATATAACGTTTAAAAGTTTTTAGGAAAAGTTACGTTTTCGAACCGTTATTAACCCGAAAAAACGAGTAGGTACTATGCGTTGACGACGCGAGTGCGCTTGAGCTACGAGGGATTTTAAATGGTTGAACATATGTTATTTAGGCAGCACCGTAATACAAACGCATCGTCTTGTACTTGCATCGTCATTTTTTTGTTAATTACGGGAATTAGGGCCCAGTCTTCACTACTCCAGTTGTCAACGTTGTCCTCATTTGATTTTCTGCATCCACAATCCTTTCTCTTAATTCTTCCACAGACGAAACTGGATTTGGCTCGCTGTAGACAAGACTTTTCATGCGCCCCCACACATGATAATCCATGGGGGTTAGGTCCGGACTTCTTGCTGGCCATGGCAACGGCCCACCTCGTCCTATCCATTTGTTTGGATAATTTGTGTCCAGCCAGTCTCTGACACTTCTCCTGAAATGGGCAGGGCAGCCATCTTGTTGGAACCACATGTCCCTGATCAAGTTGAGTGGCAGATCATCCAGCAAATCATTCAAGTCTCCTCTGAGAAAGTTTTCGTAGCTTTCCCCATTTAGATTGTCAGGGAGAAAATAAGGTCCAATCAAATGATTGGAGATAATGCCCATCCACACATTCACGCTGAATCTTCGTTGGGACCCCTTCACTCTTTTCTTATTGGGATTCCTTCGTTCTTTTGGGGCCCAGTAATGGGCGTTGTGATAGTTAGTTATGCCATCTTTATCAAATTTGGATTCATCTGTCTACAAGATATTTCTTAGAAAATCTGGTTCTTCTACGTCAGCATTGATCAGCAGAAGACCAACCTTCTCGCGGGGTCTCCTTCAATAACGTGTACCGGCGTGTAATGGTAGGGGTATAGGCCAGCAGTATGCACTGTAAACCATACTCTCCATTGCGAAAGTCCCAGATCACGGGCAACAATATTAGTGGAAGTAGTCGGATCCGCTTGAAAGCGTTGTACTATCTCATTGTCCTGTTCTTCGTTATCATCAATTCGTGGTCTTCCCATGTCTGTACTTCATCTCAAAATAGAGCCAGTTTCTCGAAGTCTTCGATAAACTCTGTCAAAAACGGCCACATCCGGCACTCGACGACCGGGGTAGCGAGTTATGTATTCGTTGCGAGCTTGCGCAGACACACAATCGCAGTATCCATAACAAATAAGCATATCAGCATATTCCTCAGGTGTGTAGGACGTCATCTTCACACTTCCGTATCACAAGTACAAATCAGAGTACGGTTAACAAGCACAGTAGTCACAAATCAGAAGAAATAGTCCAGAATCACAGCCAAGTCGAGAAAAAGAGCAAAACGATATCACATCTACTAAGTACGAAGCACAAAAGCAGAATACCAACCAAAACAATATCCTGTGTTGTATTCCCAGCTCTAATCAGTCTCTACACATTTTTTCTTTCACTTACACCTGCATAAATCATCACTTGTCTCGCTCGCACGGTGCGTCTTAACTTGAAAAATGATAGGTGCGGGTCCGTTAGAACTACTACCTGAAGCGTCCCAACTACTTTTTTTCCACGAAATGTAATACAAATTCTAGATTGTTATACCTCGTTATAAAGCTTATGATACGTAGATATTTTAAAATACATCTGCCGAACAACTGTTATAATATTTTTTTTAGATATCCCTTAGAGAAAAAAAAACTTGCTAATTATTTTTGTAATTTCTTAACTTTCACTTGTCTACTACGGCCTATTCAATTAACTTATGCACTATTTTAATGATTGACGTCCTAAAGCATCTTATTACACATGTCAAAATGCAACAATAATAATAATAAGGCACACAAAATAAACAAAATTAATTTTAGTAGCCCAAAAATCGGCAATTTTCAATAAAAAAATTAAAAGTCGAAAATCTCGAAAAGGGTTAAATTTAGGGTAGGATGTTTCATAGAGAAATAAGTCAGAACTGATGGGTACTCCACGCCCTGAACGGATCTAGCACGACTTTTTCTGTAACCCTGTATATTTATTTTTTATTGGAGCTCGACATTTCCCTAAGATGGTAGATTATACATACAGTCCATGTAAAGACAACACCAACACCAGTTTCACCGATGTTGGCCTACTGTCTTCGACATATGTCGGCGTTTTATTCTCGCATCGCTTGAAGAACCCGGGATTATAAGATAAAGGAAAGACACACGCTGTCAACGCATTGCATTTTTTTATTGTGCCACAAAGGTGAGGATGGGTTTTGAAGAGCATTATTAGGATTTGACCTGAAAGGCCCACTTGAAAAAATCCCCCTTATAAATAGTGTGCATGTGACAGAATGGAGTGGGGATCACAGTCCGGCGTGGCAGTGGAGCGGGGCGCGCGGCGCAGCGGCGGCCGCGGTGTCGGCGGTAGGCGCGTGGCGCGGGCGCGGTCTGCCCGCCGCGCTGCTGCTAGCCGCGCCGCACCCCGCGCCGGCCGCCGCGCGACTGGCGCACTCTACACGGGCTCAGGCTGCGCTGCATGAAGGTATCGAATCACAAACATTATACACCACCCTTACACATGCAAAAACCGTCAAGTGACCTAGACATGTTTCGTGTTCCAATGCGAAAAATATACATTTGTTTGACAACACCAATGTACGGAGAGCTGAGAGGTTATGCTGTTGGTCCCAGTTTCACTATACTAACTTGTGAAATTGTTTATAGATGGGTTATTGATTTGTTTTTGTGTAGATTTATTTTATTTATTTGTTATATGTATATTATTTATTTCTTTTCAAACGTCATAATGAGCTGACCACTTATTCGGTGTAGACTCCGAATACCATCCACCAGTTACGACGAGGTAGGAATAAAACCCACTGGATACCGCGGTGTAGGCTGTCATCCCTTGTCAAGCACCCGTGATAGTCCATGTTTATGTTTATAAGTAGTCGGTTTTGCATGGCAGATAATGATTGAGAGATGCCAGCTTTTACTGATAGTACACAAGTTTAATTAAATACAATTAATGTGATGAAAAAAGTCCAATGAATGGAATACCTACATATTTTTTTCTATTTATTTGCCTTTATTTTATTTCACATAAAATAAATATTGTCTTATTTATTGTCCTTCAAAAACCAACATCCCATTTACTTCTTACATACAAAAGCAAGTTTAAATAAATAATAATTAGTAAAACTAAAGAATATTATAATTTTTAATCATATTTTACCATTGTTTATAATAGGACTATTAACAAACTATATTAATTTCCCTTCTCATACAACCTGTACTTATAAACAGGTAAATGGGAAGACGCAGACCAAAGTATAAAGCAACTAGCATCATTTGACCGCTGGGAGAGCCAGTTGTTAAAGGCCGAAATGTACTTCTATAAGCAAGAACCCAAAGAATCTCTCGACACCCTCAAAGACATACTAGACTATTGCAAGACAGAAGACAATAGTCTACACTTCATGTCTCTCAAACTGCGAGCCATGCTGCTAATGTCGCAAGTGAAACACGCCTATGGGGGGATAAACGCCACGAACAGTTCCAATATAATACTGTTGAATGAAGTGCTGGCATCTGCCAAGAGATATCACATGCATTACATAGCGGCGAGTGCGGAGATGTACATGGCCAATGTACAGCTGCACATGGGGTGTGTGAGGAGTGCGCTGTGTATTGTTAGAAGAGCGCTGCCTACTATTATGGCGCATGGCGGCGCTTATGATATGGCTAGAGGTAAGTAAATTGCAGGGGCGGATTCAGACGGACTGTGATCTCATTTGGACGTTCTTTTTAAAGAAAGTCTGATTTTTTTGCTCGACACTGTTCCATTACCAAAAAAAAATATTACCAACACTTGATGCGACTACCGGGTCTTTACCAAACCAAACTGGAATTGTTAACATAAAAATCCAGCATTTACAGCACAAGTTATTTTTTTTGTGTTACTTTTTGATCGATGTTTGATTACTTATAAATATCACAAATGAGCCTCCGCCGAAAATAAAATTTTATTTTTTATATGAAAATATAGTCTATAATAAGAAACTAATTTCGTTTATCTTTAAAATAATTAACTGGTTTTTGAGATAGTAATATTTGAAATCTGAAATCTAAAAAATCTGCGCGACGTCACAAGCACTCTATCGATATAGATCCTATATATATAGATTAAATAGAGTACTACGTACACGCTGTAATAGACTAAAATATGTTAAACAAACACAGTTAATGGGTGCGTTTTGTTAGCTGGTAATGTTAGCGCGGCGCTAGCATTGGTCGTTTTTTTTTGGAAAAAATATCGATAAATACCAACAACTGACGTTAGTAACAGTCGTTTTTTTTTTGCGAAATGTTACCAATAAATGTTAACATTTTTAGCATCGCGTTGGAGGTGAATTTTTATTGTTAATTTTTGACAGATGTCAAACATCCCGTATTTCCCTGCGAATGTATTAAGTTATTAACCTAAAAATTATCTTTCGAACTATAAAAATTTGATTTTCTTATATACTTTTCTTTAATTTATGTGTTTAATTACTTTGTAGATTTTAGTTTTTTATTTTCTTTACTGAATTATGGAGATACAAATTGCGTGATGATGAATGATGAAATAAAAAAATATTATTTTTAATTTCGGCTTTTTTTACGTTTAAGGTAAATGTCAAAATGGCAGTGTCAGAAATCAGCATTTGTGGTAATTTTATCGTTTTGTTTGCATTGCTAAAAATACTAACAAATGTTAACATGATCTAAATAAAACGCCAAAACAGCTGATTTTTATGCTAGCGCGAAATACTGGTACGGGTTAGCTAATGAAACGCAGCCATAGATATAAGTACCTACCTACATACTCAAATATACAACTACTTAAAATCCATAAATAATATAGTTAAATAAATACATAAATATATGTTTCAATCTAACCTGAATTGTGATAATAAGAAATGAGTAATTTCTTAAAAATGGCGAGAGACGGTGACTGTGTGATCTTCAGGGGGAGCAAGTTCTGGCGAGAAGCTGACACCGTAAATGAATCGGAATATTTAGTAGACGCACGTGATAAAATCTTTAATAGGTTATTATAAGTAAAACGGAGGTCGCGATCATGAGTGTCGCATAGAAATTGAACGGGAATTGAGATAAGAAGGAGAATTAGGATTTTTAATATAATAACAGGGAAAGGAGATGCAGTGACCTGCGAGAGCGGATATTGAGCCAATTCAGCTGTTTTCTAGACTCCGAAATGTGATCATACTTTCTCAGGCCAAAAACGTAACGTCTGCACACGTTTTGAAGGCTTATAATATTATTCCAGCCATGTTGCTCTACTGCAAGTGTCGCGTCTCGTACGCGCGGTCCGGCCCTGGCGAGGCGCGCGCGCTGGTGGTGCAGTCGTGTTGCGAGGCGCTGGACACCGTCAAGGATAACTTCGCCAAGATCAGCGCTCACTCCAGACTGCTCGAGATTTGGTACTTACAGGTAATTTTTTAAGTTTTTTCATGGAGCACGGCATACCTATGTACCTGATGTTAAGCATACCTACAAAGTCCATGAATGGGGTCGATCAATATATTGTTGTTTAATAATATTGATCACTCCCACTATGTCGGGTAAATCATTCGGTTAAATGGGCGGCGACATGGACGTATTTGCATTATGAGTATTTTATTATTTTCGCTGCTTTATCGTCAACAATCGCCTGTTTCGTAACCGCACTATGAAAGGAGACTACCACCTCGATAAGAAATCGATGCAGTAGTCTCAGGAAAACCGGTGACTAAAACCGAAACATGACTAGGTCACTTGGCGATTTTTACATCTGTATAGGCGGTGGTTATCGTCTTATTTTTTTATTTAGCCTATTCGAGATTGAAATCGTATTAACGTAATGTTAAAACGTGAGCAACAACCAATAGGATCACTAATGAAAAATAAAGACATTCTATTGGTGGTGCCTCACGTATAGAGAATACAATCCCGAGCATGTTTACCAATCCCGGGAATACGGGTTATTTGAAGCGTAATTTTATGGCTGTATGGTCGAAAGATCTTTGCCTTCCTACAATGGTGGAAGAATTAAAAAAAAAATTGAAGCGTAATCCCGGGATCCCGGGGCTATCCCGGGATTAGACTATGTGGTTTCAAATTGGGTTAAATTGAAAAAAAAAACTTGAGTAATTTTCTTCTTCTTCCGTGTCATCTTGACTATTACCGTACGAGGAATCATCTGAGGTGATCGGGTCGCGATGTATTAAATGCTATTAAAATAATCTAGGCAAGGTCCTACGCGCAACGGACTACGGAACACAAACTAGACCTGTTTATGGCAATCCCGAAAATCCCGAGATTAGCAAAGTGCAGTCCCGAGATTTTAGGGACTAGAAAACGGACGGGATCCCGAATCTTGGGATCTCGGGTACAATCCCGGGATTGTACTCACGTATTAACATTGTGTTAATATGAAGCAAACACGTATGGTAGAGCCTCTGGTTCTTTTTTTTTTACCTTTACTATCCAGTTAACTATTGATAAACACCGTCTTATTCCTAAAATCTTAATTGAGCGTTTTAGATAAAATGGCGATTTATCTCTTTTCTGTCAAAGATTATTTTCATTGTTAAGAAAGAGACGCCCTTTTAACTAAACTGCTCAATAAAGTTTTCATATACATATCAACCTACTCTCATTCTAGGCACAACTGTACAACGAGATTGGCAACACGGCGGCGCGGAACAACTGCGCCTGGATGTACCGACAACTGGAAGCGCAGAACCTCGCAGAGCCCACCAATCTGTTTCTTGTTTGTTATTAAATTATTTATTTATATATTATTTCTTGTCTTTTATTTGACTGTACTTATCCCAAAACAGCCGCCCCATGGTATGCTCTCTTCATACAAAACAAATGAATTGAAATTAGCAACGCCATCTGTTGTTGGTGACCGTTGAAAGAAGAACGGGCATAGTGCATGTATTTCAGACCCAGACTTCTAAGCCGCGTTCACAAATGAAACCTATCCAGTTCGATAGAGGAAAATACATATAATAAAATTGTTAATTAAATCGAAGTTCAAGAAGTCGGAGAAAAAAGTTATTCTTATTTGAATTTCAATTTGATGATTGTTATTGGGTTAGTATAGCGAACAATTTCGGCCCGCGAATTATTAATCCGCAAAATTATTAGTAGTGTTTCCTTGTGCTGCAGCATTGACAGAATAATATTATATAATCTGACCTAGGCTGTATGGTTCACCTTTGCCTTCTCTATATTTGAGAAAACCGAACAAAAAAAAAAAAATCTGTGGATGATATATCGTCGCTCTTTTTTTTAAATTATTTATTTTAACATAGCACTGGATGCAAGTCCATCGACCTATCGTCGCTATATTTTATTTTTATACTGTTCATGCGATAAATGGACAAAGGGCATTCAATACTATACGGCCTTATCTTTTTCTTTCAAAATAATGTGAAATCTCTCTTTATTTTGTTAAATCTCAATCCAGATAAGCAAAAATAACATTTTTCGATGTATCAGCTTTTTTTTTGCTGCATAATGTGGACAATAATACAGAAAAGGCAAAGAATCAGCACATAACAAAAGTAGTAAGAACTTTTTTTTCCCAACTTCTAAAATTATTATGAATACTGGAAAATAATGCTTAAATTATCTATTATTAAGTAAGCATATCGTTGTTTGTGAACGCTAAGCTTTTACGGTTGGGTCCAGAATGACTATTGTCCTTTATATTTATTTTTATTGGCAACACTTATTTTTATTCGTAGCTTTTTATTAGTTTTTGTTTATTGAATTATAACAATCACAAGTATATTTTTCTATTAAAATAACAAACAATCACAGATTTAATAATATTCTATATATTATACTCTATTCTATTTCAATAAATATAATTGTGAAAAATATTCAATTTTATTTCGTGTAATCTACAAATTTTTTTTTTTTTATGAGAGCTCGGCATGTGACCTCACATATACCTGATGGAAAGCAGTATGAAGGTCCAAGAACAAATGCAACCAACAATTACGATCTACGTAACCGTTGATTGCACCTATTATGCCGGCTTAAGATGCCTATACACGCTTCGTTTAAAGGACTCGAGATTATAGGAAAAAGGAAACACGCGAGCAGGTAGAGCATTCCACATTTTAATAGTGCGACAGATATACGAATCACCAAATTTTTTAGTGCGGGTTGGTATACCTGCCACAGTATATGCATTCATTTTGTTACCCGCTCGTGAAGTCCTATACCGGAAAGGAGAAGAAGGAATAAGAAAGATATACATAATTTAGTTTAAAATAAAATGAAATATGTTTTTTTACGCCATTGTCTGATAGGATGACCACAATGTATAGTATTTTTTTAATGTAGTTAAATAGCCATTCGTCGCAATGTCACCTGAAAAATAATGCCATCGTCACACTATCTTTACTCGCCCGCGGTCCGGTGGTGACTGCCGCTGCCCGCGTTTTGTAGCTAAGAGGTAAAGCTGTTTAAAAGATGCATGTGTACCGAGTGCCACAGAAATGTTAATGTTCAGGTCAAGGGAGAAAACCCATGCTCCTCTCCCGTGCTTAGTTTTCGAGCCATCCGTGTAGATCCTGACTCATGTAGACCGGATTTATCAGCTGGCTCTTCCTGGGTGCTAATTTGGTATTGTTTCTCAAGTATGTGAACGCGTGGGCATTTGTCGTTCACAGCGTTTATGAGTGGTTGCATTTCAATGTGTGCAATTACTGAGTGTGCCTCGCTCGTGGGTCTGGTTTCCACTGACCAGAGGCATTTAGTCTTATGGTAGCAAGAGCAGCCTCATATTGTACATGTAAATGTAGCAGTGTTAAGTTTATTAAATTGTTGTGCAAATAATATTTGTAGTTGGCTACTATACGCAACTGGCCAGATGTGGAGCGTTGCTCTGCGATTGTTCGGAATTCTAGAGATTTCGACTTGCATGGGTATTTTATTTGTCAATCGATATTTAAATTCGACAGGCAAGTCGAAATTAATGGAATTGATTATATACATAGCGACCATAAATACTGTTACAATTTAAAAAAAACATTTGGATTTGGAATCTGTCATTTTTATAAGATTGTTCATTGTGTTTTCTCATTTTGACGCTAGTACATTGTACAATATTTTTCAATATTAAAATGGAGTGGGGCGATAAAGAGATTCGCTGTGAATGCATTACACAAAGTAGGTATGGAGCCAAATGCAATTTTTAAAACTCTCCATACACTTGGTAGTCAAATGTTTGTGTACCGGGCTATTAATAGTTACAATGAGACCTCCTCTGTTTGTGACAGAAAAAGATCTGGCCGTACGTAGTGTTCGTACGAAAAAGGTGGGCAAAGCAGTAAAGGAAAGAATTCGAAGAAATCCTGTTCAAAAGCAAAAGATTTTATCTCGGGAGATGAAGATAGCACCTAGAAGCATGTCGCGTATTTTAAAAGGTGACTTGCAGCCTATAAGAGATGCACTGGTCATTTCTTAACTGATAATTTTAAAAAGAATAGGGTGGTAAAATCGAAACAACTACTGAGCCGCGTTGGTAAACTAACACTTAACACTGGGTAATGTCACTACTCTATATGCATCTCTTGTTCTCATGGCATTTTTCAATATTTTTATCGCACTCTGTGATATTACCCAGTGTTAAAGTGTTAGTTTCCGAACACGGCCCTGAAGCGGTATGCATTTTTTTTTATTTACGGATGAGATTTTTTTAACAAACAAAATGACCGTATTTATGCTCAAAGCTCTTAGGAAGATTCCCAATTAGTCGACAGAGTGCAACGTGGGCATTATCCGACTTTAGTGATTGTTTGGTGGAGTGTTAGCTATGAAGGAGTGACTGAGCCATATTTTTGTGAAAAGGGTATCAAAACATCGGTACAAGTGTATCAAGATACCATTCTTGAGAAGCTAGTTAAGAACACCATGTTCAATAACCAAGTATGGTCCTTCCAGCAAGACTCGGCGCCGGGTCATAAAGCTCGGTCCACAGTCTTGGTTGGAAGCGAACGTTTCGGACTTCATCAGAGCTGAAGACTGGCCGTTGTCTAGTCCCGATCTTAATCCGATGGATTATGATTTATGGTCAGTTTTAAGCTTGCTCTAAACGCCTTGATAATTTGGAGTCCCTAAAACAATCTATACGATTGGCAGTGAAGAATTTTCCCATGGAAAGAGTGCATGCTTCTATTTATAACCGGCCTCAACGTTTAAAGAACTGTATTGCAGCCAATGTAGACCACTTCGAATATTTATATTTATGTATTAAACTAACACACTGTAAAAGTAATAAATGTTATTTCCAAAAGAACCCTTTTTTTTTGTTACATTATTTATGGCAATACTAGGTACAGGGTGAATTTTTCAAGTGTGCCTTCAAGCACAGAAGACACAATAGTACAAGTACAGAAGCTCCACTCCGAAAGATCAATTACCTCGACTCTTGCACCGACACAATAAAGTTCAGTTCAGGCAGATCGCACAGCGCTAATGGCCTATATTTATATTCACCTAAAAGTTGCCTCTCTTTGGGCCCGTTCGTCTTGGGAATGATATATGTTCACAATGAACATAATGACATTATGCGAATTTGCGTTTTTTTTGGTTAATTTCAATCACAATGCCACAATTACCACTATCCAAATCGAACGCATTTGTTATCATGAATCTGTCAACTGTCACTTGTCAAGTAAAATATAGGTTAAATCGTACAATCCACTAATTTTATATGCGAAATCTTTCTAAATTCATTTTGATTTAAAATACAATAAATTTGTTCCTAAAAATATAAGACGGCTGCGACGTTTAAAACAACAACAACTGTCACAACCACAAATGTCAAAATATGTTCACAACGCCTCACCTATCGACTGGGGTCATTGTGATCAGTTCACGATAGCATTCTGGGCCAAAAAAAACGGGCATTGTGGCAGATCACATCGCCACTTTTGCCGCCGAAATCTCAAAAAAAACGCATAAATATACATCGTGATCGTTGTGAACATGTTTCTGTCCCAAAACGAACGCAGGCTTTGTATCGCGTTATTTCTCTCTTTCTTACGACGTTAGGGTTACCTTCTTTTAAAGAAATCTGAGTTAGGTACTTAGTAGTAAGTACGTAGATCATAAAATAATTTTGTTTTAGGTTGTCTGCTGCATAGCTACTTTACCTAAGAAGATACGTAATTTTAAGCCATACCTACGGCACACTACATTGTCTATGAAACTAAATATTGATTTTCGGTCTATTATGTAATATTATGAATATCCTACTGAACTTCGTAGAATATCTTTAAAGGAAACAAATTGTATCTACTACGTTCAAAGAAAAGAAAATCTATGTACACGTACCTAATTGGGCAAATCAATAAGTAAATACTTATCAAAAGGGCATAATATTTATAGTAATAGTTAGATCATGGTAGTGTACCTACCTATACTTATTAAAATGAAACCTGACCTTGTAAACAGAACTTATAAATACCTAGCTATACTATAGTAGGTAATTAAATATCTAACAAAGTACCTACATAAATACGAGAGACATAAATAACTATAACAAAGGTCAACATTTCATAGATAGGAAAGGTGACAAATAATGAAAATTCGCATTCTTATAAAAAGACTACTGGATACTCGTTTTGATATTTTTTAGTGTACCTATAGCCTAATAATAACCTATAGGTAGGCGTAGATATTTTTTAAAATATTTTAAGGTCCTTTGGAAGTGTGAAAACGTGAGGTCCGGATCCTTGTTACTATTATTTAAGCATTACGATTCAATAAGTTTTAGACCTCATTTTAGTTAATATTAATATCGCGACGCCGCGCGTGAGTATCGAACCTACGTGGTGCAACTCGGCCGGTGCGCGGCAGCCCTGTAAAATAATACCTTTCTATAGGTACGGCCCGGGTACTTGTAGCGTTATGCCTAAAGCGCGGGGTGGAACACCCTTGCTTCAAGGCCAAATCATAAACTACAAGGAATAGCAAAAAATGCTTAAAGGATTCTCGGACCTGGTGGGCAATTCTCGCGCTTTCGACATTCATCTCGATTCGAGATTTTTAAACGAAAAATGACTAAATATGCCATTTTTCGTTCAAAAATATCGAACATTAAACGAAATAAATAATAATTAATAAATATTGAACGAAAAATGACATATTATGTCATTTTCGTTTAAAAATATCAAATCGAGATGAATGTCGAAAGCGCAAGAATTGCCCCCCTGATTTTGATAAAAACCAAAACTGCATCACAAGATTTTAAATAAAAATTTTCTCCTAGTCTAATCAAAGAGGTGGATTTTGAAAAACAAAACAAATTTATTATTGTACCAGCTGATAATGCCGCTTATAAGGATCAAATGGCGGAACCGTGGAACTTAAATTCAAACGGAAAACTGAAGTAAAATGCTAATTTTAAAGTAAATATGGCCCAAGTAATACATTGTTTGAAATCATTGCCATTATTTTCAATACATAGCTAAATTTTGCTTGGTCTTACTTTTATTTAAAAAAATATGATGTTGTTTTCAACAAGGATGGGTTTTGTTTTCTATGGGTTTTGAAGAGAATTATTTCAAACAATTTGATTAGTTGGTAATGTATGAACATTTTAGATTATTTTTTTAAATAAAAAATGAGCACTTTCCCTTAGGTTACCGCTAGATATTACTTACCAGAATTTGATTCTTATAAGCGACACTATCAGCTGGAATACAGAGAGTTTTTTTTCAAAACCAACCGGTTCGATTCCCACCAGGAGAATTAATTTTTCAAAAATCTAATGATGCACCCCTTTGAGCATTTTTCGATATTCCTTGTAGCTTAGGATTTGGCCTTGAAGGTACATCTGAAAAATTCACCTTGTCTAACCCAGATGTTGGAATAAAACAAACGTTTAAAATTGTATTTCCTTATTTTATTTAATAAATTATATACATACATCAGTAAAACCTAAAAAATAATTTACATCAATAAATCTTATCATTCAACAATGCCTTTTCAATAATTTCAGTCATAGTAAGTTTAATATCCCTAACCAGCTGTTCTTCGATGAGCACCTTACATTGGGGGTGTCTGGGAGCGCGCACATAAGCCGCGTCCGACGCTATGGCGGCGTCGTTCCAGGCGTGCCCCAGCGCCACCTGCGACCAACACACGCGCCCCAGCTGGACCAGTAATGACACCACGTCTTCTAGAAGTATTGGGAAGGCGACACACACGCGGGTGAGCGATGCTAGCGACGGACCGAACAACTCCGCGCGTATGTCAGCAGGGACTACGCCTAGTAGTGTTGACAACGTATTGACACACAAACGCGCTATAGACAAAGACTTAGGCAAAGCGTACTGCTGAGCTAAATGCGAAACTAGCTCGACAGCAAACGCGCGTTTTTCTGGCGAAGCTTGACCTATTAATTCTGGAATAAAATCTAAACATATATGCATAGATGGGACGCCTCGAGCGGTGATGGGGAGCAGTTCTCTCGGGTAGCCCTGGAAGTGGACGAGCTTGGCCAGCGAGGGCTCGGCGATGAAAGCCTGATGCAGGTGCGAGCAGATGACGCCGCGGATCTCGCGCAGGGACCAGCCTAGCTCGGGGCGGGCGCGGTCCTCGTCTGTCTCCAGACATGCTTCTAGCAGCACCTGAACAAATATATTGGTTTGAGATTGTCAACAGACTCTCCACTATCGTATTATAGCTATTGGTATCGTTACGTTAATACGATAGCAAAAAACAAACGTTAGGTTCTACCAATAGAAAAGGTTTATTTATCAGGTTATCAAGAGTGATCCTATTGTTAGTGGTGTGTGTAGTTTATTTTCTTGGTTGTAACATCATCAGTGCGAGGCGCCTAGCACACGTCCCTAAAATTTGATTTAGGAACGTGGTTGGGGAACGAAGGGATTAAGTCGTACAGGTTTATAGTTTATTTCAGTTAAAGTATGGAGGTATATATTAGGGAGGTGCTCTAAGGCATAAAATCGCCCTTACCAAACATGATAACTAAAGATTCATAAATACCAATTGGTAATTGTACGTATAAATCTGTATGTTATAATAAATACTTTTGTATTATTAATAATATTTAAAAAACTTTTTTTTTGTACTAACAAATTATGTCCTAAATGGAAAGATTAATAAATAGAATGACCAACAAAACTTTAAAATTTATTAAAAAAAAAAAAAATGTACATAACAAACTTATCTAAGATTTAAAAAATAATATATAATCGCTCGAACTATTTCAGGACAAGTGGTTTGGTCCCAGTCTCAGATGAAGCAAATATTAAAAAACCCTAACTGTTCTGCACGATTTAATTCAGAATAATATTAATTCTGTGGCAAACATAAGTTGAGAAATACTGGAAATGGGAAAGCAAAATGAATGTGGTGTCCTTAAATGACAAAGGCCGTACCTGTAAGGCGGCACTCTCTTGCGCAGCCACGAGCGCGGTCTTGAGTTCCTCGCGCTCGGCCTCGGAGGTGAGCTGGCCGCTGCGGTCCACGAGCGGTCTGTCCTGCAGATGGCGACCCAGCTGACTGCGCGACGCCGCCAGACTCGCCTCCAGGATTCGAAGCACTATCTTAAGGATAGGTGCACACCGGAACACGCGGAGGTCACAGCGTAATACCTGTAGGAAAGTAATAATATTAACTCAAAACCAGTACATACTTTTATTTGACATAATTAAAAGTTGTAACCTAAACGAATATATAAAAATAAGAGTATTTCAAAATTTTGCAACAACAATATATGGTCAATGTTTTAAAATAAAATGAGTTGACTTGTGCAATTTATCACAATTTTGTATGGTAGCAGCATAGATTTCCTAGTAGCGCCATCTATTAATGCCAAATAGTTTATGGCGCTGATTTGAATTTCAGGCATTTTCGACTTTATTTTTCGTCTAGGTGGTAGTATTCCGGTGCGGTTATAAAACGAGCAATTGATTTGACGATCAAGCAGTGAGGATATT
The DNA here is from genome assembly GCA_947458855.1 of Monopis laevigella. Taxonomy (NCBI): domain Eukaryota; kingdom Metazoa; phylum Arthropoda; class Insecta; order Lepidoptera; family Tineidae; genus Monopis; species Monopis laevigella. The sequence continues at coordinate 19,093,487 of OX381583.1, read as the reverse complement.
AAAATATTAACCGCATCATTTAGCTAGCATAGTGGAAACGATCAATGTTGTTAAATAAGAATGTACAAATGTGCATGTCGACCCCATTCATAGGCTTTAAGGTCTACTTATTATAACATCAAAATCTCATGCAGAGTGTGATAGGTCAGTCTTATTCCAACTACAAATAAAGTGCTCAGCTCGCCTAAAGACTTTTTCTCTTTAAAAAATAACAACTTTAAAAAAAGATAAAATATCCGACTTCAATGCGACGACAGACAGTTACCGGGAATAAAGAGGCTACGGAATCTGTCTTCTGACAAACAAGGCCACACATTATACACCTTATACAGAATGCATCCCATGAAACTTCAAACGATTATATATATTATATTGTTATAATAACAGAGTTCTGGTGTCTACCAAATCCGGAATATAGGCAGATCATTGGGACTATTCTATTGACTGTAAACACCACTGAATGAACATTTTTGCAGTAATTTTTATTTAAAAAGCAAGTACCTGAACTGATTATGATTAAATTTATAAGTGTGGGACCAAACTGAAAGTAGATATAATCAAATTAAAAAAAAATCGGTTTATAAACGACGGAGTTTTGTAGCTATATAAGTTTTTGCAAACAGTTTCTACTATAGTAGTATCGTATACTCATAATAGTAAGATGTAGTCCAGATGTTAGCTCAATTTGTGTACCTTAAGCCTTTTACAACAATGTAATGGCTACATCTTGTCGTGAGTATCATATTTAAATAAACAAATAAAAACAGGGTGGCCACCTTTTTTCGGTTTTCAATTTTCCAGTGACTTTTTTTTAGATTTTCCATGACCTTAATGAGCTTCAAAAACAAACGAAAAAATCACAAAAAATATATTATTCGGTTTTTTAAATTTATTTTTGGAAAAATAATGTATTTTAGATAAAAAATATTTTTGGAAAACACAATACAACAAAATATATTACACATTTTTTTTTAAATAAGCACTTTTTGAACTTAGATGGAATCGCCCCGTTTAAGTTGCCAGTCGTTTACAGTAAGTATTGTGTGTACTTTAAATTTTCCCAGACCTTCTAGCGTTTTCCCTGACTTTCCAGTTGCTGAAAAGTCCGTGACTTTTCCCAGTTTTCCAGAAAGTGGTCATCCTGAATCACAACCGAATTGTAAGCTCTTTTTTTAGGTCGGTTAAAAAATATGCCACAATACCTGTAGTGGGTCAGCCAAGGCGGTGTCGGTGGCGGCGCGCGCCGGGCTGTGCGCGTCCAGCAGCGCGTCGATGGTGAGCAGCCACAGGCGGCGCGGCAGCACGGTGTTCAGCCGCAGCCACACGTCGCGGTACAGCTCCTGGATGTGTCTCGGAACCGCATCGCTCAGCACGTCCCGCGCATACCTATAGAGGTGTTATTTATTTAATTTATTTATTCGAAGTTTTAGAAAAACATGACAAAATATTCGTGTTAAAATATACATAGTTATATTTATAAGTATTAGTTTTGTTGATATAGAACCCTAGTCACCACACTAGGATTCCCTGTGTTGTGGTGACAAGTCTCTTTCTAGTTTCAAGTAAACGGCCTACAAATTAACAATTTAATATTTAGGTATATATTACAGTTTCGATATTAGAACAACTAAATATGAAATATGATAATAAATAACGCAAATCAAACGAAAATGAACACAAAATAAGCAACAACAAAAAGTATTCGTAAATACCCACAGTCTATAGAAAATACAAAGTAAGTGTTAGTATATAAACAGTTTAATAAAAAAGTGAACCAACAAATTATTAATAAGGAAACAACAAAATATAAAAAAAAACTGATATATGTTTATTATTGTTTATATACCAACACACAAAATATCTAAATAACATTGGAAGTGCTTTCGAACAATCTTAGGACTGGATGTCGTTGCTAAGCTTAGCCAATGCTTCGTACTGTCAAACTGCATTAAAAAAAAAAAAAATTTTGACAGTCCCAAACAATGCAAACTTTGGCTAAGCAACGACTATTAATCCGACTCTTAGTTTCAAAACCACCGTCGCCACTTTGCACACATTTTGCACTAAAACAATACATTTAAATTAGAATGCTTTTTAAAGTAAGAAATTACATTAAAACCACAACGCATGTCGGCGATACCGGCCACATATTGGTATCAATTATAATAAGTTTAACTGCCATATTTACAATCCTTCATGTCACTGATTTGACATGTTTACTAATAGAGTGCTTTTGGCAGCTGTCGTGAAGGTTTGGATCTGTGGTGGATATTTACGTTATTTAGGTTAATTTCTCATTATTAATACAGTCCATTATTTCATATTTATTCCTCTTTCTATTCTACACCTAAACACCATCATTGCATCGCCCACAACGCATAAGACGCTTCACAATATTTTCCACAAAACTAAATCCAAATTTATTTAAAGAAAATACTGCCTTAGGCAAAATCAATAAAGATAATTATCTTCCCACGTAGATCGTTTGACTTATTACGTTCAGCTTGTAGTACGTGTCGAAGCTAAAAAGAAACACGACTGACATAGCCCGCGTATGTGTGTAGAGACTACTTGTCTCTACTTGTTGAAGACGTCATTCCTAAAAGCTATTGTTAGTATGGCCACAGAAGAAATAATAGTACAAGTACAGATGCTCCACTCCGAAAGATAAATTAAATAAATAGCGACTCTTGTACCGACACAATAAAGCTCAGTTCAGATCGCACAGCGCTAATGGCCTACATTTATATTCACCTAAAGTTACCTCTCTTTCTATCGCGTCATTATTTACTTTTCTGACGACGTTAGGGTTGTCTTCTTTTAAACAAAACCTAGGTTAGGTACTTAGTAGTAAGTACGTAGATCATAAAACAATTTTTTTTTAGGATGTCTGCTGCATAGGTATTTTAACCTAAGAAGATACGGAAGTCATAAGGCACACTACATTGTATATGAAACTAAATATTGCTTTGCGGTCACTCACCCCAAACAACTCTACCTATTCCAATAGGTCTATAGAGTTATTATTAGGTATTTTTATTATTTTTAAATGTCTCGTGTGGCAAACAAACAAACTCTTCAGCTTTATAATATTAGTATAGATAAAATGAATAACCTCACGAAAGTCTCCGCATGCACCCACATATCCGTCGGGCTCCTGTTCAACATGGCTTTCAATATCTTCCCCGTCTTATGAGGATTGACTTCCACGTCCTCGAAGGCGTCCACTATAGCGGTCTCTGAGAGCTGGAGCTGTCGCCGCGGTCGGCCGGTGTCGCCGAAGATCTGGTCGTCCATCCAGTCGTCCACCAGGGACAGCTGCGGGAAGTGAGTGGCCAGCAGACGAAGCAGGGGACTGAACAGTCCGCCGTAGCTCATCTGGTCTTTCTGGGCTCGGTGCAGGAGGTACTTGAAACAAAATTATTTTGCTTTATTGTCAACTAAAGCTGCTACTGCAACTAAAGCACTAAAAGGTTAAAAGGAATTAAAATTTACAAGTGTTATTTAGTCGTATAGCGGCCACATTCTTATAACGTGATCGTTAGATTTTCAAAATAACGAATTCCGCTATTAGCGCGTCTCCAATCAGAGTAGTTGTTTAACCTTTGCTGATTGGAGGAGAGAGCGCTAATAACGTTATTTTGACAATCTAACGCTCACGTTATAAGAGACAGAATGTGGCCGCCGGCCTTTTTCTTCTTCTTCTTTTACTTATATGGCATTCTACGCTTTAAGCATAATTTTGCCAATGACAGTTGTGGGTAGATTAAAAAAAAAAAAAAATGTACGGTAAAAGTAGGATAATAGGATGGAGAGGAATAGGGAAAGGACTAGGTTAGAATTAGGAATGGCCACATGACCGTATGCAAACATACGGTATAGTGATGCCAGTGTCAAGTGAAGGAGGAAGAAATAATCAACAGTAAAATGGGTACCGCCATTTTACTGAAGATAAAGGGATTCGTTGAGATAGCACAAACACCAAGATCACTGCGTAAATACTACACTTAATATTACTATACGAATACTTATTCTACAAAATTAGTACACTTTTGCACAATAATATTCAATAAAATTAAATTTGATAACTGTAATAGACACACGTGTCTACAGTCTTCGGGCTACCCTCAAAGAATCCGCCGCTGGCCTTTACTTTATGAAGTCTGCATCAAGTTATCAATAATAGGTGTTAATTTTAATGATAATAATAATTATTAACTGGTGCAAAACTAAAACTCAGTAGGACTAAATAACACTTGTAAATTTTGATTCTTTTTTACTCATTTTGAAGTCGGTTCGAAATCAGTTTACATTTGGTGGAGATATGAAGTTGTATCCTAAAAACAGCTTCGTATTGAGAACCTCCTTATTTTTTTCAAGACAATTAAATATACGAGAGAATTTCAAAATTCAGCCAATCATTAGCCGTGCGATCTTTTACTCGAGATTACGGATAATGTAGTTTGAATGAAAAACGCACTAATATAATAATCTGTTATTGCGTTAATGCATTATCTAAATAAATACGGGCGCCTTACGGCGCCCGAGACCGCCTAGACGGCCCCAGGGTACCCAGCGGAGGGGTTTTTAATCCCACCTCGTTGTAGCCGATGGTATGAGTCTACACCGAACAAGTGGCTAGCTGGTCGCCGAGCTACGTCGCGATGTTTTGAATAGACTCAATAACCCATCTATAATCAGTTTCACAAGTTGGAATAGTGAAACCGGGACCGACCGCTTAATGTGCTATTCGAGGTAGTAATAGTGGTGTTGTCAAACAAATGTACATATTTTTTTAAATTAAAACCTCATTGGTACACACCGGGATTCCAAAACCAGGGACCAGGGAAGCGTTTTTAAGTCCAAGGTCTAACCAACTCGGCCACCACGTATATACTCGGCCACCACGTATATAGCTCGCTATAATGGCCACAATGAATAGTGTGGAAATACTTAACTAATTAATGTTATTATACATAAATAATATAATTACTATTATTTGTATTATATTCAACAACGAAAACTTCTCAATCCGGACGAACTAGCAGCTTCAGCCTATAGACCAGACATACTAGTATACACCGGTGCTTGAAGAAAGCAATACTTGTATAACTCACCATTCCGTAGGAAACAAATAGAAACAAACATACCCAAGGACCATACCATCAAGTCAAACAAATACTTTAGATATATTCGTGATAACGCATGAAATTACTAGAAACAGTTTTAAACCTCAACTTTATGCAGTGGAAGTTGGCGCAAGAGATATTCCAAAAAATATTTGCATCGTCTATTTAAGAATCCAAGATAGGCCGTCGGAACTTTTATGGAACGTGTTTCCAAGATGGCGCTAACAGGATCATATAATATTTGGTTGGGTAGAGAGGGTAGTGAACACAGTGAAGGGAGAGTTGAATTCGTAAAGGCCTTCAACCCAAGAAAATTGAAAACGCTGCAGTTAATTCCCCCGCCTCCCAACCACGCTATGGACCCGGCACCCGCACGAAGAAGCCTTGGATAGCTCAGAACATTGTCTCTCCAAAAATAGCAGAAAAATACGAAATTAAAGAAAGAGAAATAAACCACATTTATATACTAAGTTATAAAACACGTACGACCTTGTAAACTTTTTAAAACTAACCTTGATGGGTAGCTCAGACAAAAACGTGGAGGAGTAGCTCGGCACCTTCCTGTCTAGGTTAAGCAGCGCTACGGAGTTGGCCAGGCGAACGTCTTCGTACAGCAGCAAGTAGTACAGCAGCAACAGCTGCGACGCCAGGGAAGGCTTCTGTATCACCACGTCCGCACCTGTCTCTTCACTATCTTCTGTCTTCTTCTGTCCCTCAAAATCCGTCCCAAATATAGAGTTGGCGAACACTCTGCGGATCTCATCCTCGGCTATGGGCTCATTTATATACTCGTGGGAGGTTTTAACTGGAGGAATGAGTATGGAGTTTACGTAGACCTCGACGAGCGCCGGCATGACGGGGTGTAGGGGGGCGGTGCAGCTGCAGATCTGTCTGTAGATCCAGTTCTTGATGGGCACCTTGTGCTTGGAAAAGGCGCGGGATTTGAGCAGCTGGTGTATGCAGTGCACCGGCAGGTAGCCCGGCACGTTGCTGCTCAGTTCTACCGTCACAGGCACCTTTACTGCGTGTGCGGTCACCACCTAATGACAATGACAAATATTTAAGTTATATGTTACTAGCCACGCGCAACTTCGTCTGCGTAACTGTAACCGTTCACGCAACGGAAGCTCTCAAAAGGAACAAATTTTCCCCGTTTCCCTAACATTTTTCATTGCTGCTCCTCCTATTGGTCGTAGCGTGATGCTATATAGCCTTCCTCGATAAATGGGCCAACACTAAAAGAATTTTAAAAATCGGTTCAGTAGATCCAGAGAACACCCCCTACAACCTCACAAACTTTAACTCTATATTACAAAAGATAATATTTTATATATCTATTATTTGAAGTCGAAAAAACTCCCATACAAACATACTTCTCATATTGTTAATCTAATTAATGGAAAAAATGCACTTTATTAATTGTTGTAAGGAATATATTTTTGTTTAACCCCATATAAAATATTAATAAAAATATCATCACGGGTGCCTTACGCCGCCCTAGACATGTTCACAAGTGAAACTGGGATCGACAGCTTAACGTAGAGCACGTACGTTTGTACACCACTATAGTGTTTGGCAACACTATAGTGGTGTTGGCGAAAAAATTTACATATTATCTATAATTAAATAATCATTGGTACACACCGGAGTCCTAAAAAACATGGGCGTAGCCAGGATTTCATATTTGGGGCAGCCTCAGTGTACCCCTTCTGCTGGGTTCACTGAGGCTGTATAAAACGGTGCCTAAAAGAAGCACCAAATGGTATATTCTACCCTGGCACTAGAATATTGACAGGTTTTATAATGAAATGAAGTCTATTTAATAAGATTTTGTTGTGGGTATACCTGCTCAGTAAAAATTTCGTGTGTAAAGGCCTGCTTGATGCGAGCCAGTCCGTTGGGTCTGACAGGTATCCTCATGCCCAGGGTAGCGCACACCAGCTCCGCGACGGCCGTCAGCTGCCCGGAGTGGAAGTGTATGGCCATCAGCAGTAACATCTCGCCGAATGACGCCGTCACTCCTGATGTGCTGTCAAACATCCAAACAGAAAACTTTACTATTATATAATCTCTTTTTGAAACAGTACAAAAGCCTTCAATTCGACGACAGATTGTACGGTAATAACGAGGCACAAAATGTGTTGTATGACCATTAAGACCACATACATGAATACAAAATATATGGTATGTATTAGTATCTATTCTCCACTTTATTTGTGTATTCTGTACCTATATATTGTGTGGTTTTGTTACAATGATATATTTTTTTATGCGGTAAGTATCACTTATAAAACTCATTTTAAATAAAAAAAAGTAGGTATTTAAAAAAAAAAAAAAAGGCCGAAAGATAAATTATCTACAGAACGCCTATATCCTTAATATTAATCCAACAAAAAAATACACATTATCTTAGTATCAAGCTAATAAAACACCTTTAGACAAGTGCCGGGTCTAAATCGTGAGTTTAGTATAAAAGTTAAGGTGACATAATTTGTAGACCTATTTTGAACTTTTAACGTTTATATGGTTTTTATATGGGCGACACTAAAAGGAAAAAATACCTGTTTCATTATTTTACCACCTGACAAAAATATCCAGTATATACAGGATGACTTTAAATGAATGTACTTTGGGCTAATATGAGGTCCGGCTGATATAATCGAACAACTTTTTCCATGAAACCTTGTGTCGCAAATGAAAAAAAAACCCTTCTCCATACAAACTAGTAATGTTAAAATGACTAATTTGTATGGGGAAGCCAAAATATTTTTTTGCGATGGTTCCATGGGAAAAGTTGTGCGATTTGATATTTTGGCTCCAGTAACAATAGAAATTATCCAAGTGTTAAAAAAAATCTTATTACTAAAATGTATACCTTTCAAAATAAGCTTCTTCCTTCACCAGCCATTGGACCCATTCTATAGCTCTCTTCTCATGATCTACAGCAGCTGAAAAATATATATACAATAATTAGATATAATAGATAGATGTATTGGGGAGGCAGACTCATTATAAGATTTTTATTATCTCCACAATATTTATTTTGTAAGTTATTATAGTGTTAATTTTGCATAAATTGTTAGTACAGAGTAAAATCGATCTTATATGCTATCCCTAAAGAAAGCCACATGAGTTTTACCATGGAAGAATCCATACAAATATTATAAATGCGAAAATAAACATCCAAATAAAAACCAATAATAACATTAATATCTCCGTTTATTTGTTCGTTACGTTTTTACGCCGAACAAACTTTGATAAATAAATTTTATCCAAGATTGACGAAAGACTACAAAATCTGCCTTCTGACAATCAAGCCCACATCATATACGGCACTGATTACAATTCCAATAAGCCCAAACACGGCTATATTTATTACGGAGTTCTGGTATCTACCTTCCGGTTTCACCATCATCATCATCATTCATGATCTGATGATAAAGGTAGACAGTTTATTGGATCTATTCTATTGACTGTAAACTCCACTAAATGACGTATATTTTCCAGTTATTTTAATTTAAAAGCCAAACTATTAAACCAATTCAAATTTATATGGGACCAATCTGAAAGGATATCCTTTTAAATAAAAGGAAATTACGGATTTCTGAGGTAACATACAAGTTGGTGCAAGAGGAATTCCAGCAAAGTCTTTGCACCGTCTATTGAAGGATCTGACAGCCTCCGTAGACTAGTGGTTGCGCCTTTGGCGTTGTATCCGGAGGTCGTGGGTTCGATTCCCACCCATGGCAAAAAATATTAGTACGTTTTTTCTGTACAGTTTGTCATGGTCTGGGTGTTTATAAAATATAATATGTTGCTTCTGGTACACATAGTACAAGCCTAGAGCTTAGTTTGTGACCAGAGCAATATGTGTAATTTGTCCAACATATTATTATTATTATTATTATCTTGGCCTTCCAAGAACAGCCGTCGGAACTTTTATGGAGCGTGTTTCCAGGATGGCGCTAACAGGATCATATAATATTTGGTTGAGTAGAGAGGGTAGTGAACACAGTGCAGGTGAGAGTTCAAAAGACCTTTAAACCTACTTCGCGGTCTCAAGTCCGGGAACGCTGCAGTTTATTCCCCTGCCTTTCAACCACGCGATGGACCCGGCACCCGCACGGTGAATCCATGGTTTGCTATGAACATTGTCTCTCTCTCTCAAAAAAATGATAACCTTCTCCCTTTATAAAGTCGGTTAAAAAATACTTACTCATAAGAGATGGACAAGCGATTATCATACACAGGCTAAGAGATACGAATCGTACTCCAGCAGGCGACGGCGGCGGCTTCTGTGTGACCAGCCTGAGCAGCCCAGCGATCTCATCGTCATGGAACTTTATGCTGGCAATACCCCGCATGGCGCAGTACAGCCGCAATAACGCCGACGCATCCACTCCTGCAGTCAAACATTTCTAACTTAGGTGAAAGAATATCCCACATGTTAGCAAATCGGAAGGCGAATCAGATCGGAATTGAATATACAGGGTGACTTTGAAAGGATGTACTTTGGGCTAATATGAGGTTCTACTGATCAATACGAACAACTTTTCCCATGGAACCATGTGCCGCAAATGAAAAAAAAATTGCCTTCTCCATACAAACTTGTAATGTTAAAATGACCAATTTGTATGGGGAAGCCAAAATTTTTTTTCATTTGCGACACATGGGAAAAGTTGTTCGATTTCATCAGCAGAACCTCATATTAGCCCAAAGTACATCCTTTCAAATTTACCATGTATAGTGCTAAATCTTAAATATTGGAAAATTTAAACCTTTTGAGAGCTTCTAACGGTTAAAGTTACGCAGACGATGTTGCTCGGGTCAGCTAGTTATGTTATACAGATTAGATTTAATATATTCTCCATAGTTGAGGTAGGTGTTGTTTTATAGCCCCGCTACAACTGTTTACAAGAAAGAGAGACCCTCTTTCTTGTAAACAGTTTTACTTAGGTTTAATGACAGTAGTCCTAGTGTGAGTTTTTAAACGTTTACTTTCGCGTTTACTATACTACCGCGTTAACATTTTGACCAATCACACGACCGCATTTCATGTTCTCGAAATTTCCGCTTGGAGCGCTTAACCATTTCCCATACAAATTTTAGTTAACTCAAACGCAAAGTAATAGTTAGAAAACTCACACTAGGGGTACAGATGTTGAAAATTATATCACTCCTCAATAGTACTTACTGTTTTTTGTACTACATTAATACCATGTTGTGCAATCTTCGAACAAAAAATATGGAAACAAATTTCTACAAGGAGAATAATGTAGTTCGGGCTTTTCGTAATAGATGTCTCTGATCATTTTTTAAACTTGCCAGATTAAAAAAAAATACAGTAACATTACTAACTATATAATTAAGGAAAAATCCATCCTAAAAAAACAAATCAGTTTCCGGATCCTGTCGAATCTGCCGTTCGGTGAACTTCGGTGATTGTTGTGCGCTTAAGTGCTTGAGTCTCATGTGGCCATTCCTTATTCTAACCTAGTCCTTTCCCTAATCATTTCCATCCTATTATCCCACTTTCACTTTATAATAAAAAAACTATTTATAATTCTACCCTCACTTGACACTGGCAAAATTACGCGCACGCGTAGAGGCCATTAAATTAAGCTAATAATAATAAAGTGCTTGAGTCTGTAGATATATTATTTTAAATTACGTACTTTTAGTATACTTAATTCGTCTGTGTCTAGTGTTCGTATACTAGTGTGTGTGTATAGTCGAGTCGAGATTTTCTCCTCCGTATTCACTGCTTAAAAAACAATATTTTAGAGTTAAGTGAAGTTATTGTTGTTGACATCATGGCAAATAAATCAAAATGTTGTTGCGTGGGTGGTTACAAAAGTTGTTGTAGACTGTATAATTAATAGCACGGTAAATTTTTTTTTTTAAAACTATTGTAAAAATATAAACAACATTATATGTGGCAAAAGGCAAATTGAAAACGAAAACGATTATGTGCAAACTTTAGCCATAAATCATTTTAATAAATCGAGAAAAAAGTATTTGAGTGTTTTATTTTCTCTACAAGACGTAAGTACTGCCTTTTTATAGTTACCCATATATATATATACAAATATAAATAGTTGACCACCAGCGCCATCTATTGATGCAAGGTCTAAACATTTAGATTTTTTTTCTGTTGTTCGGGCTATAAATAAAAGATTTCGCTGCTGTTTCGTTACTCAAAAAAACCCTTGCTTGAGTTATCACTCTATTTCTAGTATAACAAAGTATAAAAACTCTTTTTTTATTTATTTGTATCTTTTTTATTCCAAAGCGGCCCCAGCCTAGTGGTTAAGTCACTGCGCAACTGATAACAAGGTTAAGCAGATGACAACAAAGCCGGCCTGGGATGGGTGACCGCTTTATACAACGAGGCTATTTCATCATAAACACCGCAACAAGCTCGCCACTTGTTAGGTGTTGCCTCCGAATACCATCGGCGAAATGAGGATGGGTTAATCCCTCCGCTGGGACCCTGAGGCCGTTTAAACGGTTCTCTGGAGCCAAATAGGCACCCGTGATGGTATTTATTTTATTTTTTATTTTTATTCCAAAAATGTACAGGAACTTTACCCATATATTTTTTAATTATATTTGCCTAAATTAAATTGTTTTATCTGAAAAAGAAAAATGAAATACAACCATTGTTATTATTCTACATGTGGCGAATGTTTGTATGACATACAAACATTCGCGTTTATAACATTAGTAGGATAAACCTGACAAAATGTATGGTGTTATCGTTAATGTTTTTTATATGAATTTATTAAATTAAATAAATATTTGACAATTTATATTTAGAATTACTAGTAGGCCATAGTAAAAATTTTACATTTCATGGATTATATTACTCAGTCTGCGTAAAAATCGTAAAATGGTCCAGAAGGGGCTTATAAAAAATATATATTAAAACTTGAAGCCAACTTTAATATTAAAATATCTATTCTGAGGTTTTACCATATTTTTTTGCTTCGTATTAACGTATTGCAAATATGTGAATAAATCCCAATGGGATCGCTTTATTTTTGAAATAAAGAGACCCTATTGGTGGTGCCTCACATATATATGTGGTGTACATTACATTAATATGAAGCAAAACTTGACAGAGCCCCTGGAAAACTTATTTGGAGACTTGAAATTAAATAGGCGACGACAAAGTGGGATTAAATTCCAGGCTAGGCGGCCTCGGGCGCTGGTAAAGCACCCATAATGATAAATATAACATTCTTGCCTGCAGTAGACTCCCGGAGACGACTTAACAGCTCCTGACGTAGCTTGGTGAGGGCCACATAACCTTCCCCTTTGCCTCTCTTGTGAGAGTTGCGCAAAAACGTGGCGAACCAGGCGCGGGTTGTTTGATCTGTACCAAGAAGCAGTCCTGAGAGAAAGGATACCTGTCAAATATACCATATTATGATTAGTTTATAGTACACTAGCTTTTTCCTAATCTATGTTTATGTTAAGAATGACAGTTTCAAACAGAGATATAGAGTCAGATCCTTTATTTTACAGTATGCAATAATTTCAAGACTTCATTTTATAGAATGTAATTAATAGAGGTGGAATAGCACCAATTAATTTTTAATTATGGACATTTATTTCATTAAATGGCTAAAAAAGCACCACATGGTATTTTTATTTCAGAATAAGGAAATAAAAAAAAACCATACCACACCACTAGGTAAAAGCAAAGAAACATATTTTTCCTTTTAGCCCAAAAACCAATTAAAATGACTTAAAGTAAAAGAAAGGTCTACAAATCACTTTAACTTTTATACTAAACTCACAAATGAGACACCGCCACTTGTCTAAAGGTATTTTATTTGATAAAAATGAATTCTATAAGTGATACTTACGTAAAAAAAACCTAGTATGGTACAAAATAAATTACCAAGTCATCCTGATGGTGAGTAAGAGTAAGGTAGATGACGAGAGCAGGCAGCCTGGAGGCGGCGCAGGCGCGGGCGCGCACGGCGGCGGCGGCGGGCGGACACATGGCGCACAGTGCCGCCAGGGCTCGGCCTCGGACACCCCAATCATCTCCTCGCTCAGCATTGACCACAAGAGATTCTAATACTACAATTACAACAAAATTGTAATTTAATATTTCGTAATTTTAATAGCTATCTAACTATTATATTCAGTAGTTAGCATACTACACTCGAGGGGCACAATTAAAATATTGTAAAAGATTTATTTTTTGAGCTTGATTTTTGTTTTAAATGTGTACAATGAATGTAAAATTTTATCAAAAATAAAAATATTATAATTAACAATACAATTGCTTTCATAATTAGACTAAATCAAAAAAATCCTAAAATTTTTAATATATTAAAAAAATCAAGAATAGAGATAACTCTACTCACTAATCACCTTCTTAATAATTGTCATTTCATTCAAGAATTTTATAAACAATTTTTTCAGTATTATAATATAAAACTTGAAAAGGGTGGGCGATTATTGAGAACAGCCTTAAGTGGCTATCCATACAAATAAAAATATCTCGAAAGAGAAGAGAATCCCTACTTTCTTTAACATGGAAATTTGTGGCCCATATAATCTCTTTGATAATATTCAAAATTAACAAACAGAGGTCTTTGTTAAATCTGCCCTCTAACATATTTATGGAGAAGCCATAGATAGGATATACAAGAACATTGTCTCTTTCTCCTATTTAAAAAGGAATGCTTGTCTGTTGACTATAGATTTTAGAAACTTGTGTATGACAAACCAATAAACTATTACTTATTCTTAATATTTTTTATTGTTTAAAAAGTTATAATATATAACAGGCTGCTACAGGACACTGTCAATCCCTCTGCTGTAAAAAGTTTTAAGAATAAACTGGACAAGTGGGTATTAACTAACAAATTGGACAAATAATGGACAATAAAATTAAGAACTATCACCAGTACTTGATAAAGGCATATCAGCAATACTCTGCTTGCCTATTATTTAATAACAAAAAAAACACAATAATCTTTGTTGCTCCCTATCAATAAATTAAGATATAAATGAAATAACTTCACCAATTAATGAAGTATGTAATATAATAACTTTTTTTTATTTTAATTTAATAATTTGATTTATGATTAGGAGTATGGTTAGTATTCCATATCAGTATTGTCCCAGTAACCTAAGAGCTGTTAATGCATATATGCTTGGGATAAACATCACAAGCATATATTTTTCACTACAGAACTTATAAATATTTTTATCATTGATTTGTTTTAATTAGTCCAAAATGTAATTTTATTGTACCTTCTTGTAAAGTGTCCGGCATATTGGCTACAACCCATGATACTATTGTAGATCCTTTATTCACATGGAGCAATACTTCACACATTTCACAAACATTAAAAAGATTTGGAAGCTCAGCAAGGCTTATGCATATTACATCAGCTATTTCTTCCAAATACACATCATTGTCAAATAGTTCAGATGGTATTATTGAATAGTCAGAAGATGATTTATTTTGATTATATTCACTTATCTGGGCTTGCATTTGTAATATTTCTGATAACACCAAGCGAAGTCTTCTAGGACTGTCTGAATGTTCAAAGTCATTTACAGTGGCAGCTTCTGTAGCTGGTAATAAAACTGATTCTATGGTCCCTGATCCACATTTTTGTCTGAAAAAAGATTAAAAATTTGAATAAACAAAATCCTTCAGATAGATTAAATATTTTTCTACCTAAATAATCCCAAATCCATTTATAAATCTTGAGTTCCTAAGCAAGCAGATCATATGATTTTTATAATATACTTTATATATATTTTGAAAACCTTAGTGGTCTAGCAGTTACACAGTTGGTGTACAATCCTGAGGTTGTGTGTTCAATTCTAATTTAAAGCAAGTTATATTGCCTTGAATGCCTTTAAGGCAATATTATTTTATTTTCCTGTATTTGCCTTGGTCTAGGTGCCTATAAAATATACATATACATACATATCATCACGGGTGCCTCACGGCGCCCGAGACCGCCTAGACGGCATCAGGGTACCCAGCAGAGGGGTTTTTAATGCCCCACCTCATTGTAGCTGATGGTATGAGTCTACACCGAACAAGTGGCTAGCTCGTCGCAATGTTTTTGAATAGACTCAATAACCCATCTATAAACAGTTTCACAAGTTGGTATAGTGAAACTGGGACCGACAGCTTAACATGCTCTCCGAGGCACTATAGTGGTGTTGTCAAACAAATGTACATAATTTTTTTAATTAAAAACTCATTAGTACACACCGGGATTCGGACCAGGGACCCAAGCGTTTTTAAGTCCAAGGTCTAACCAACTCAGCCACCACATATATATATATATTAGTGATATTAACATACATATTATTATTACATATAATTGAATTACAATAATCAATCTCACTGACCATGACCAACTTCATAGACTAGTGGTTTGCGCCTTTGGACTGCGCAGGTCATGGGTTTGATTCCCACCTATAGCAAAAAAAAAATAGTACATTTTTCTGTACAGTTTGTCATGGTCTGGGTGTTTATAAAATATAATATGAATTGATATTGTTGCATCTGGTACACATAGTACTAGCCTAAAGCTTAGTTAATATTAGTTAGGATTGATTTGGGACACCACACATTAGCAAGCTTTTTCATATAGGTAATCTTTGTATTATGACTCTATGGTGAGAACAAATCAATATTTTGGACTTTTTCTTAAAATAATATGAAGTACATTAGATGCATATTTCCCTGGTCATAAACTAAGCTCTAGGCTTTAACTATGTGTACCAGAAACAACACTAATACATATTATATTTTATAAACACCCAGACATGACATACTAATATTTATTTGCCATCAGCGGGGATAGAACCAACAATCTCCGGATACAACACTAAAGGCACAACCACTGGTCTACAGGTACTAGTATATAGTAAGCATACTTATAGTATGAATCCAGGTGAATCCAACTTGGTAAATCATTTGTTTATGAAATTATTAGAATAATTTAGAAATTTACCTAATCTGTAGTTCCTTCTTTATTTCTATTTCTAGAGTGTGAAATTCCACTGACAAAAGTGAAACAATAAAATTCACTAAATCAATACCAGCAAGTAAAGTAAGTATATCTTTTTTGGCTTCAGAGCATTCTTTAGTTGTCTCTAGTGGAGAAATTAATGCCATACGAACCAAACATGGCAATATTGGACGTATTTCATCAGGGGAACATTTAACAAGAGCCCCTATGTCCAAATCATAAATTGCTTTATATACATGAGGTCGCACAGGCTTCATAAATAAATGATCCATTCTTAATTGTTTGAGAAAAGTTGTTTAGATGATCACCGGTATCCAATGTTTATTTTAATCATTGTTTTCCCTGAAATGTTTAGAGGTTACACCACTTTGATAATGCATCAAGTAGTATTTATTAATAATTATAAGCACTTTATAATATACGTTATAAGCTCATTAAATGAGTAAATTTTGTTTAATTATATTCTATTGGTGAAGGAAAAATAAAAGAGCAACAACAAACAAGTTATTTTCCGATTCTATCAGCCAGAAATGTCAGTCAATAAACGTCAACAAACTGTCAGTCAGCTTATTTTTTTTTTTTTTTTTTTTTTTTCCTATTTATGGCCATAATGGTAAAGCCATTTGTTTTGCCAATGACAAGTATGAGAGATACACGTTAAAAAAAGGTAATACAAAAAAATAATTAAATGATTTTTCCATTATCCTGCTGTAAAGTCAAGTAACAAAAAGATAGTAAAGAACTGATATAACAAAAACCTCACGGTCCAAATGGAGATGACACCGCTGTCAGCGCTGACGTTCATAATCACCGGTCCGATTCAAAAAGCGCGATGAGACCGCTCACGGCGCTATTAGCTTGATAATGAATCGGACCAGTGATTAAGCGCGCTCACAAGAACATCACTTGTATCTCCCTCTATCTCGCAACTAAAACATATACTCCTCTCACTCTGTTTGAATGTCAAATAAAACGCCATAAAAAAATAATGAATTTTAATGTATTTTGTATATTTGTTTACATTAATATTAAAATAAATGAGAACACAACACTTTTAACTATCTACTTAATAATTATATGGAATTTTATTACTTTCCTTGAAAACATGTTTTTAGATAAATGTCATTCTGATAGCGCTCACAGCGATTTCACCCACAAGCAAAATCACTGTAAGTCCAATATGGCGTCTGTAGTGACGTCACTATCTATGTCAAATCATCTATCGTTAGCGTGCTTACGCCCAATCGGACCGGTGATGACAGCGCTGACATCGATTTTGTCGTGAATCGGACCGCAAGGTTATATATCGCTCATCATACGAGGAATAACGCCATTTTTTTTAAATACATATTTAATGTTCCTTTTATGTCTTTGAACATATTTACAGTAATCTATTTTATTTTGATTAACTATTTTTTTTATAAATACGATTTTAAAAATCGCCACGTCGATCGATCGAAAGCGAAAATAAAATGTATGTGATTTGACGTTTCTCGGCGATCGAGTTCTATCCATAGACAATATTTCCTATACAATTTTATCCATTAACGCGTCGATCGGTTTGTCGATGTGGCTTCCCGGTAAGGCCTCTTTTGACTTACCTTTCGAGGTGCAATCATATTAAACTAATATGTTATTTGAGCACAGAATTCACCACTAGCCGCGATGTACCGTTTTTAACTGCGGTAGTGGCAGATAAAGTTTAAACCTTTTATTTTTATATTATTACCCTTTAAAAAATGTTTAATATTTGTTTTTAGGGTCTAATGTAGTTACTCTAGTAACGAAATAAAAAAAACATGCATATTCCCTATTGTCACCTCACTGAATGCTAAAAACTGTCAAAACAATAGCACCTATAACACAACGGAATAAAGTTTATTATAAAGTTATTTTCCGAATCAACTAGCCAATTAAAAATGTCAGTCAACAAACGTCAAACTGTCAGTCACCTTATTTTTTTTAATTCGTACATCGTGCGAAGAACGGGCAAAGTAATAAAAACCCGAAATAATAAAATTTGGTCGTGTTGGAGTTTGAACCCAAGAAATGTAAAGAAGGGTACGTTTGTTTTTGCTCATCAAAAATTTAAGGAGTACGGTCATTCTGGACCCAACCGTAAAAGCTTAGCGTTCACAAACAACGATATGCTTACTTAATAATAGATAATTTAAGCATTATTTTCCAGTATTCAAAATAATTTTAGAAGTTGGGAAAAAAAAGTTCTGACAACTTTCGTTACGTGCTGATTCTTCTGCCTTTTCTGTACATTTATCCACATTATGAAGAAAAAAAATGCTTTATACATTAAAAAATATTATTTTTGCTTATCAGGGGCCTGACCAAATAACAAGACCGCCAATCGAATCGCCGCATCGATCGATAAAAATGTATAGGAATTTTACTCTATGGGTAGAGCCTAGGGCCTTACCAAAGAGCCAATCGATAATAGAATCGAAATTCATCAGGCTCTACCCATAGAGTAAAATTCCTATACATTTTTATCGATCGATGCGGCGATTTCGATTGGCGATTGCTGCAGCACAAGGAAACACTACTAATAATTTTGCGGATTAATAATTCGCGGGTCGAAATTGTTCGCTATACTAAGCTAATAACTAGTCATAACATAACCTCAAATTGAAATTCAAATAAGAATAACCTTTTCACACAACTTCTCGAACTTCGATGTAATTAACAATTTTATCATATGTATTATTCTCTATCGAACTGGATAGGTTTTATTTTAATTTACAACAAAATAATAAATTATCTCACAGTTATAGACATAATAAAAAAATAAAAAAAACAACAGAAGGGTATATCCTCGCTGCGTTATAGACCTTCCTCCTACCTAAGACAATATTGATTTATGAAGGGTACCAGAAAAGATATAGCTTGTCCATTAGCTATTATTTTCAATACATAGGTGAATTAGACGTCCCAAGGTTTGTACTGTATTTCTCATAACATTTCTTTTTTTTTTTCAAAATGAACCAATTTTATTCTCACCTAGGAGATCTAATGATGCATTTTAGTTTTTATCAAAATCGGTCCCGAGACTCCTTTGCATTATTTCACTATTCCTTGTAGTTTAGGAATTGGCCTAGTAGGCACACTTTAAAAAATCACACTGTATATATTATATACGTGGTGGTCGATTTAATTAGATGTTGGACTTAAAAATACTTAGATCCATGGTTCAAACCCGGTGTGTACCAATGAGTCTTTAATGTAAAAAATATGTACATTTGTTTAACAATACCACTATAGTGCTTCGGAGAGCACGTTAAGCTGTCAGTCCCAGTTTCATTATACAAACTTGTGAAATTGTTTATGGATTGGAGATCTATTTAAATATCGCGACGAGCTAGCCACTTGTTCGGTGTAAACTCATACCTACGGCTACGACGAGGTAGGGTTAAAACCCTTCCGCTGAGTACACTGAGGCCGTATAGGCGGTCTCGGGCGCCGTAAAGCACCCGTGTTGATATTTATTTATTTTTTATTTGCCGGTCAAATGTGCTTACGAAATGAGCGGCGACAAAGACGAATTTTCATTACGAGTATGAATACTTTAAAATCATCTAAGTCCTATTTCCTAAAGCGCCCTAGGAGACTCAGTTCAAGAAGAAATCAATACAGTAGACTCCAGAAAACCCGTGAAGCCATATACTTACTGGTTAATAATAAGGAATTCGAGCTATAGGTGAGGGTTCCCCACCTATAACTTGATGAAAATTATACCTTGAACCGACTCGGCCAAACTTATTGTTAAATTCCTTTTGTGGTTAATATTATTCGTCATAAGCTTCATATACTTCATATTAGACTGTAGTATCTATAGGCACAATACAATAGAGTCACTGTGATTGGTATAAGCATGTAGATAACGTCTGTGCGAAAATAAATAGATTCATTTACCCGCTCCGAAGATTAAGGCTTACAACCACTCAGCAGATAGCTGTTACAGCATATTACGGCTACGTTGCATCTGTCATAAGATACGGCTTATTGCTGTGGGGAAACTCGGTACAAATATACAGGGTCTTATTAATGCAAAAAAAATGTGTCATAGCAATTTGTGGTATAGCGCCAACCGATTCATGCAGATCATTTTTTAAACAACTAAAACTGCTAACAGTTTCTGGAATGTATATACAGGAAGTAGTTATATTTGTTAAAAAGCACGAGGAGTCGCTCTTTGTAAAACATGAGGATGTTTATCCCAAATCACGAACACCTTTTATGGTAGTCCATAGTATACTGCCAAAAAGCCGTGTAATTGAAAAAAACTCATACTCAATGTATGTCAGGATTTTTAATCATTTGCCCAAAGATCTCAGTGCGCTTCCACTAACACTACTTAAAACGAAACTGTATACATGGCTGTTAGACAAATGTTTCTATTCACTTAAGGAGTGAGGAGCTCTTTGTAAAACATGGGGATGTTTATCCCAAATAACGAACACCTTTTATGGTAGTCCGTAGTCCATAGTATACTGCCAAAAAGCCGTGTGTTTGAAAAAAACTCATACTCAATGTGTGTCAGGATTTTTAATCATTTGCCCAAAGATCTCAGTGCGCTTCCACTAACACTACTTAAAACGAAACTGTATATATGGCTATTAGACAAATGTTTCTATTCACTTAAAGAATATTTTGATAATAAAAATAAATAGAATGATAGCTGCCCCATATTAGCAATTGTACTGCTGTATTTATAAGCGTATATAGGAATTATAATACAATTTAGGTAGGTATGTAAAATAACATTAATTTGTAAATATTTGCACGCTATTAATTGTGGCAGCTATTGATGATACTAACATCCTAACAACTAACTCTACTCAGAAACTAAGCAAATAATTCATTTCATTTCACAGATATATTCCACCACATATGTATAGCAGACCCGCGCAACTACGTCTGCGTAAATTTAACCGTTTTTTAACACAACGGAAGCTCTTAAAAGGAACAAATTTTCCCCGCTTACAATATTATTCATTAATGCTCCGCTCCTTATAATCGTAGCATGATGTTATACCTATACCTTCCTCGATAAATGTGCTATCCAACACTAAAATAATTTTCAAAATCGGTTCAGTAGATCCAGAACATCTACCTGAGCTTTTTAATTAGGGTCTAAGTAAGTAAACTCAACGGTCTTATCTCATTTACTTTTTATATAATTATATCCCTTTACTTTACCTTTTCTTATTCTATAAGCTTGAATAAATAAACAGAATACAGAATGTAGTGTCTCCCGCGGCCCTGACCTTTCGATCTCCTGGATTCTGGGAAGCACCGACAGATAGCTATGTAGTATACATGTCAAACTAACGCTGTAAATTGCTATGTATACTCAAACCCCAACTAAAATGCCTAAAGCCCGGTTTCTTGATGGATAGTCATCTCGACTGATTGTTAAATAATGACAGTTATGGCGTCTTTTATATAAATTTGAAATATGTTTTAACAAAAATCTCATGGAACACCCGCCATTTTTAACTATAGTAACGTAAACTATTCATCAAGAAACCGGCCCTTCATTCTTGGATTTTGTAGGTATAATTACAAAGTCACATACAATGCTCCAATAACAAAAAAAAGTGCAACATTAAGCCCAGTTGGTAAAAGCGTGGTAACGGTTAAATAGCTCGTAAAAGTCAAAATCTATAAGTTTATAAGATTCTGGTTGCGCCCGCCGCCCGTTGGCCGGCGTCGGGATGCCGTGGGTTCGATTTTCACTCATGGCCAAACAACTATTTTATTAATACTGACGTGTTTTTTTGTACAGTTTTCTATAGTCTGGGTGTTCAAGATCATTTAATTCCTTCATAATACAAATGCAATAAACCGCAAAGTGACCCAGTCATGTTTCAGTTTTAGTCTTTCACCGGTTTTCAAGAGACTGCTGCATCGTTTCCATGTGGTAGTCTACTTTCAGTGTGCAGTTACGAAACGGGCGGCTGATTTGACGATAAAGCACTAGTAATTCAAATTCGTCTTGTTGCCGCCTACATTGTAACCGCATCGTTTAGTCAGCATAGTGGGAGCGATAAATATTGCTAAATAACAATTTATTTATCAATCGACACCCATTCGTGGACTTTGTAGGTCTGATTAACATCAGGTAGATAAAAGGTCACAATATGATGAGTTTACATACATACATACATACATCACGGGTGAGAAACCCCTCCGCTGGGTAGCCTAGACGGCCCCAGGGTACCCAGCGGAGGGGTTTTAATCCCACCTCGTCGTAGCCGTTGGTATGAGTCTACACCGAATAAGTGGCTAGCTCGTCGCGATGTTTTGAATAGACTCAATAACCCATCTATAAACAGTTTCACAAGGTGGTATAGTAAAACCGGGACCGACAGCTTAACGTAACGTGCTCTCCGAGGCACTATAGTGGTGTTCGAGAAAGGCTACATCATGCTACAACCAATAGAAGCAGAGTAACAATGAAAACTGACAGGTAATTACGCGACAATTGTTTTAAAGGATCAAAAAACAGTGTGATACACTAACAAAAATTGTTTGCTTGTCTTTGAAAAAGTTCGGGAGGAACGATCTCCCAGTATGACCCTCCTTCACCACGACAACGCCTCGTCGCTCAACGATCGACTATTTGGCGACGTCAGACGTGGAATTAATGGGTCACCCGCCGTATAGCCCTGACCTCGCACCTTGTGATTTTTATTTATTCCTGAAAATATAAAAGAAAAACTTCGAAGAAAATCGTTTATGGACGAAGAGGAAGCAGTGGCTGCGTTTTAAAAGGCCGTCGAAGAGACCCCTAAGGACGAGTGGGCAGAAAAGCTTCTTAGTGGTTCCATCGGATGCAGCGATGTATTGAAGTGAATGGACGCTATTTTTAAAAGATATAATAAAACTAATAACTTACTAGTTTGCTCAGTTTTTAACTTTCTAAGAACTTTCAGTTTGACTCTGGTACCCACCCGCACTAAAAGATTTAGTTATTCGTACATCTGTTGCACTATTAAAATGTGGAATGTTCTACCTGCTTGCGTGTTTTCCTTGAGTCCTTTAAACGAAGCGTGAATAGATATCTTAAGCCGGCATTATGGATAAAACCTTTTACAACACAGTTCTGGTTGTATTCATTTTCGGGCCTACATACTGCTTTCCATCAGGTAGATGTAGGGTCACATGCCGAGCTCCTATAAAAGAAATCTATAAAATGCATAGCCAATAACATGACATAAAATGTCAACTTTTTACGACAAAAAAAAATGTCAAAAAGTAAATATAAGATCAAACATATATTAATGCAGTTTTATGTTAAATACTTATATCGAATCTTTGCTTCACAAAACATTTATTTCTATCTGGTGTATTTAAAAACTTTTCCTAAGAGACTCCTAAAATACAAACATCCTGTATATCTGAACTCCCTGTATGTATATCAAAATATTATATAACCTATTTCATCCACAGAGCTAATAGCTATTAAACAAAAAAGACCGCATTTAAATCGGTCCAGTAGTTTTATATTATATATTAAGTCATGCCCCGACAAACAGACAGACACGAATTCCAAAAATAATCCGCTTTTTTTTTAAAACAATCAATATACAGTTTTTTTAATTTACAATTTAATTATATGTACCTAGATATTTTTTTGTTACCAAGGATTTAATTTTTTTAATTTCACTCTGGTTACAAACTAAGCTTTTGGCTTTTTCCTACTATGCGAAGGTAAGTACCAGAAACAATGGTAGTAATACATATTATATTTTATAAACACCCAGACCATGACTAACTGTAAAGTAAAACGTACTATAAAATAAACATATTTATTTTATGTCACGAGTGGGAATCGAACCCACGACCTCCCGATACAACGCTAACCACTAGACCACGGAGGTGATCAATTAAGTTAAATTTTTCAAACTTGTTAAAATGCCTAATTTTTTTTTAAACAAGTGTAATATGTAAAATAGGTGATTGAATTTAGAAGGGCTGGAGGGTGGTGGGTGGTTGGAGGTTGCTTTGCAGCTTTACCAGGGGCAGGCGGCAGCGCGAGGGAAATGCGCGGGCTTCTGCGCACAGCTCTGCACAGCGCTCCCATTTGCTGTTAAGTGTAGTCAAAATTATTATTTTAATTTTGTACTTGACAAACGAATATTAGTTACGTTCATGTAATTTTAATTTCAATCGGAGAGCACATAATATAATACACTAACTGTGCCCACGGTTTCACTCGCCTTTTCATTTAATAGAAATGGAATCTAAAATAAAATATAATACCCCATGTTACTCGCTGATTCCAGAGCTTTGTATTGGTGAAAGAATTTAAAAAATCGGTTATGTAGTTTTTTAGTTTATCCAGATCAAACAAACATTAAATCTTTTCTTTTTATAATATTGTATAGAAGGCAAGAAAAAAATACATATATTGTATGTTTGTTTTTTTTTTCAAATACATATGCATATTATTATTATTACAAATAAATAGGTACCTACATTTAAAGGTTTCTATAGTTACCTAGCAAGATCTACAGCCGTGTATTATTTTTTGACCCTATAAGTTTTTTATTGATACTAACATAAGTTCATCTCTATGAAACTATTTTTATAATTCTACAAAAAAGTTACCCAAAACATAGAGGTGTATATATTTTGATAATAATACGATGTATCAGTAGATTAACAAAAGAATACCAACTATAAATAACACGTGCCTTTGCTCTGCTATTAACTATTTAGAAAACTCTCCTAATATCATATATGTACATATATCACAACAACAATGAAAATAACTGCAATATGTAGAGATGTATAATAACCATGAACGTATAGGCAATAGGCTTACTTAATAAATAAAAAAAAACAAAGCCACAATCAAAGTGTTTGCTAGGCATATTTACTCTTAGCAATTGTCAACATCCATAAGTTTTCAGGAGCTGAAATGGGAGCATTGTGCAAAGAAGCGCTCGGGGTGGCAGCAGTAGAGACTAGAGAAGCGCAGTCGCGCGGTAGCCGGCGGCACGTGTGGCCACTGTGCGGGTTCCCGGGCCACGGCTGTGAAGTCTCTTACCCCCCTGTTACCCCTACAGTGAAAATAAATACCCCTACCCTACGGTGCAGTTTAAATTGTAATTTAAAACTAAAGCTCGTTACTTGATAGTGCCATTTTGTTTGTGATTCTATTATTACCTAACTTGATCAAGTTACACACTGGCGTATTTTTTTTATTTCAACTGAACTTGATCTTTGTTTTTACAATTTTTTTACGAAACTACATTTTTGATTTTATTATATCAAGTTTGTTTTTAAATATATTTTTAGACCCAATATTCAACCCTTGTACACAGCTGGACCGATTTTGAAGTTTTTGTGTGTTGCCCCTCCAGGGGCCCAATTGAGTGGGCCCCGGGATGGTTTAGATTCACATTTGGGTAGGTGGCGCTGTGATTGCATGTTCTAGGATTTAAAAAAAAACTTTTTTGCTTTGCTTTGGGCAACGAAACCAAAAGATTGAAATCTCAAACTCAATATAATAGTTTATCGAAAATTCAAATACAGAAAATTCGAACATCGAAAAATCTTTTGTTGGATCCGCTAATAGTTTTTTGGGCAACATTTATCAAAGAGGTGAAATATAAAAAAAGTTGTACTATTTAAATACGTTTTATAGTTCTTTTCAGCTATATTGAAATAAGTTGCTAGATTGTCCATCCTGTAAAATTTCATTATACACAATAAGCAGGTAGGTATTAAACCTATTTTTAGATCTTATGACAAAAACATATGATCTGTGTAAATACCTATCTATCTTAGTTTAAGTACTATTTGTACATTTATCTATTTGCGGATTCAAGCACCTTTTGGAGTTCCTTCCGATTTTGTTTTTAAACCTTTTTGATCTTTGACTGTCTCTTTACTTATAATTAGAATGGTTATGATAATCGATACAGAGTCGGATTGGGACGGAAAGGCCTGAGGCTCTACTATGGGTTTGCGCATTGTAGAAACGTAACGTATTCATTACGTATACGTGAGCAACAACCAATAGGATTGCTTTATTCCATCCTGTTACCAAAAATAAAGCGATCCTATTGGTTGTTGCTCACGTATACGTAAATGAATACGTTACGTTGCTACAATGCACAAACCCTGGATGCCCCCCAACAAAGCCCGGGGCCCGGGTTTGGATAATGGTAGATGATATATTATCGGAAAATAATGAAATAAGTATATAATTTATTAATTATTAACGATATATATTATTAGGTATCTAAATGTAATACCAATTATATTCCAATAATATATCAAATATGAAGCTTACCAATTTTTTTTTATAGAGCCCTCTCAGCTGTTAATACTCGATCGTTCTTGCCACAGTAGAGAGGAAAATATCGTTTAAATGCGTTTCATTAAGTTTCAACGCTGAAAATCTAAATACACTTGCGTGAACTAAATTGTGAGAATTACATATTATGCAATATAACGTTGTACGTGTATGTTATATTGTGAAAGTAAAAGTTTCAACCATTGCATTTTCGTATTTTTCTATAATTGAATGAAAGATTTATCTGTTCTAGTTTACATTTAGGTCGTAAGAGCTAGGCCCTAGTCTGCGCGGGCCCCTAACCTACCTACCGCCTAGTTTGCGGCATGCCCCGCAAGATGGCCTTAGAGAAAATACAGGCGAGCGACATGTAGGGTCGCCTTCAGTCGAAAGCGTATGGATTTTGACAGGGCGTAGTCTCGCCTATAGTCCAGACTATCAACTGTCATAATTCAAACGTTTTTGACTGAGGTGACGCGATATGTCGCCTTACACCTATTTTCTCTAAGGCCAGTGGGGGGCCCGCTCAGGCTGGGGCCCAGTAGGAAAACGCCACCTCGACTATATATAAGATGGCCGGTTACGACTCCGAATCGATATGTATGCAAAAGAGTAGATTTTTTTTTTAATGTTGAGGTAAATTTATAAGTTGTATATCGAAAGATAAAAATGTTTTTAATATTATTTGGATTTTTAGTTATCATCATAAAATTTTAAAATAGCGTTTATTCGACAGAGACATAAAGTTTATTGGTATTTTTTTTATAGGAGCACAGCATGTAAGTTTATATTTACCGGATGGGGTCGATTAATAAATTGTTGTTTAACAATATTGATCGCTACCACTATAGCGGCTAAATGATGCGGTTACGAAATGGGCGGCTACAAAGACCTATTTGCATTACGAGTCTATTTTGATATTCTCGCTGCTTTATTGTGAAATCAATCGCCCATTTCGTAACCGCAACAAGAAAGGAGACTACTGCTTCGAAAAGAAATCGATGCAGTTGTTTCCGGAAAGCTGGTGACCACTGAAACCGTGACGATGGTTTTTCATCTGAATGGGCGGTGGTAACGAGTCAAGTCGGTCGGCCTAGCAGAGTTATAGAAGCCTTCTTCTCACCTAAGTAATTATCAAAAAAAAAACTTAAAATAAAAGGTTCTTCAAAACGTTTATTATGGGATAAGAAATGCAACCACTGCATACGTTTACAATACATGAAGTACTTTTATTGCCATTTTCGATAATTCAATTATTAATTTTAAAATATATAGGTAATTATATATATTAATACCAAATAATATCGGTAAAAAAATATCAAATAAGTACATAAAAAAACAATCTACGGATTGAAATAGATATCTCTTGGTGGTACCTACCTTCTTTTTGAAGTTGATAAAAAACCTAAATAAATAGCTTTTAAAAGTTAAATAATGTATATGGTATCGAATCTTATTAATTTTAACTATAGTCGCTAGTAACTACGGATTGAGATCAATCAATAAGACAGGCTTATTTGAAAAATAAAGCGATCCTATTAATTCCGGCTTTTTTGTCCTCAGTATTTGCCAGTACATACATTTTGTTCAGTTTTTTTTCAAATTTTTTGAAATTATTCCCGAAACACAGTGTTTCAAAAATTTTGAAAAAAAACTGGAATGAAGTAAAAATACCATATTTAGATTACCTACCTTATTGCCTGGTCGGAGGCTTGCCCGAGCGGAGATATCCCGTTGGAGCGTCATATACAAAATCATTGGGATGCTCCGCTCGTACAAGCCTACTATGCAAGTTTGCTTCAAAATTCTACAGAAATAAATCGTGCACGCCTTTTAGCAGTCGCAACCAAAGAGTCTGGGCAATGGTTGCATGTAATACCAAATCGAAATTTAGGAACTCTTTTAGATAACCAGACCTTTCAAATCGCCATAGCATGGAAGTAGCTATTTGTGAACCTCACAGATGTCCGTGCGGATGTGACGTCGACCGATTTGGGCACCATGGTCTATCTTGTTCGAAGAGCGCGGGGCGGTTTTCACGGCACAACCTGCTAAACGATTTGATTCGTAGGTCTCTTGCCGTTATTAATATTCCATCAATTAATGAACCTTGTGGTCTATCACGCGATGACGGCAAGAGACCTGACGGATTAAGTTTGGTTCCATGGAAGATGGGTCGCTGCTTAGTGTGGGATGCAACATGTGTCGACGTACTTTGGCAGCTTCACATCTTTCAAGGACTAAAGAGGAGGCTGGTGCCGCTGCCGCCCACGCTAAAAACCTCAAACGGCTAAAATATTGTCAAGTTATTAATAACTAAATATTTGTGCCGTTTGGGGTAGAAACAATGGGACCGTGGGGTCCTGAAGCAAAAACTTTTTTTAATGAAATTGCATTCAAAATTGGTGGACGTCACAGGTGACCAGAGAGCTGGCGCATTCCTCTCACAAAGAATAAGCCTTACCATACAGAGAGGAAATGTAGCCAGCGTTTTGGGCACTATGCCGCGCG
Source organism: Monopis laevigella (assembly GCA_947458855.1). Taxonomy (NCBI): domain Eukaryota; kingdom Metazoa; phylum Arthropoda; class Insecta; order Lepidoptera; family Tineidae; genus Monopis; species Monopis laevigella. Next base: position 19,064,496 of record OX381583.1, on the reverse strand, counting down.
AACACTGTGAGGATTTATTTAATTTTTAGGTTTTTTTATTATTTTAATTTTAAATAGTTTTTATTAATAATAATGTTTTTAAAGTTTTATTGAAATACAAAGCTTCTTTACAGCTGCAGTTTATTACGTATTTTTATTTATACGTAATAAATAAAAACATTTAGTAATTTGGTTTATTATACAATTTTTACAGCCTTTACAGCTTTATCTATCATTTAGATTATAGTCAATGTCGATCCTATTGATTTGGCCTTTTCTGTAGATACTTATTTTACTAGCAATTATAGTAAACACACATAGCAAAAACTACTCTACCATGAGTTTGATTATGTATATATGTACATACAGAATAGCCCGTGTCACGATGCCGGACAGCCGTGGAAACTCCGACGCTGATCGAGGACGTTTGCCTAATGAACTAATGAATAAATTACACGGTGACACATTGTTCCGATACACTCTGTAACTGGGTCGTCCACTCAATCTATTGAAGCTTCCATACTTTTGTTTACAACTCCTTTCAATTTTGACTGTAGAGAATAGGAAGAGGAGTTAAAGCGTAGAGCGTGGTAACTAACGCGGAAAATCAAAAGCATCGCCAAGTAAAAAGAACATTGACATTTAATTTAGATTTTTTAATTGTACCTAAGTTCTTACCGTGAGTAGAAAGCACAGCTTAGATGTTCCAAAGCCTAATTGTATACGATAAATTTTTTTCGGCAAGTAACTTTGGATGCTAAGCGCCTAAAAGTGCACCCAATTGCTATTGATTTTAAACTACCATCTTTTTTCTTTAAAGATACAATAAATAAATTAGGTTTGTTATTTTAATAAGCAATTTTGTGCTTGTATCTCCAAGTATTGATAAAAGATCTTTTAGATGTTGATGACGCCAGCAAATGAACATTGATAATGAGTATATATTTTTCGAAACGTTAATTTATATATAATCAAAAATACTTTAATATAGTTTTGTCATTTTAATACAACTTTACTTTATACACTTTCTGGTGTATTGAAAAAAAATTCAAGACATAAACATATATGGGGGTGTAGGTATGCAAGTATAATTATACACTGTTTTACCCTCAGATCTAACAGCTATACAATAAACAAACGCATGATAATCGGTCTAGTAGATTTTAAACGAAACGTGTACAAACAAACAGACAGACGTATGATCGAAATGGGAAACAGGCATTTATAAAAATCGAATAGTCTTTTTCCACCATTTTTTATCCATATTTTCTCATAGTCCAATATCTTTTTTTATAGGTACTCTTACTACCTACCCGTCCCGGTTTTGCACGGATGTACTAATGAATAAAATGTTCTGTCTCACTCTGCACTCAATCCCTTTTTTATATGGAGATTTTATAAACCAAATTATTACCATCATAGTTAGTTAAATGACAACGAAACTTTACAGCAGCTTTTATGTTAATTGTTTGTATATTTGAGTATGTTGTTACGAGTATACTAAATATTGGTTTTGTTTACTGACAAAACTTCTTTACAGCTGCAATTTATTACGTAGGTATGTTTATTTATAACATTTAGTAAGATTTGGTTTATTATAACATTTTTACATCTTTATCTATCATTTAGATTATAGTCAATGTCTACTTATTCTTGGTGAAACGAATCTTGCTCTGCTTAATTCTAGCTATTATTTAAAATTATGTTGTTGTTAACTCTTAACAACTCTTGCTTTATGTAGTGTATACTTTTTCTTTTTTTGGGTGATTCTGTGAATTGTCTGACTTAACCACATTCCAGTAGGAATGATGGTGGCACATTGAAATAAAAAATAAAAAATAATTAACTTTTACATCCGTGGACTTTTTGGGTTTTATGAAAACTTGATCATTTGTATTTTTTTAAATATCAATTTATTTAGAAAAAAATCATGGTTAGTAAAATTCTATTTCATTCATACCTATAGGTATCTGTCAAATAAAAATATCGACCACTATGAATTATTAAAGTAGGTACTAATATCGCTATTAAAAATTTGGTGGTAGATGGGTGTAAATATATTTTATGCCAAATAATTTAAAAAAATTGTTCATAAGAAAAAATTTTTTTTTTGGGGTGGGCCACCCTTACCACTTAGGGGTATAAAAATAGTATACGACCTATTCTCAGACCTATATACACATAAAAAATCATAAAAATTGGTCAAGCTGTTTTGGAGGAGTTTCGTTACAAACACCGTAACACGAAAATTTTATATACGACCGACAACCGAAACATTTATTATTAGTCATTTGGGCCCACACTTCTAGCACCAGGCCCAAATGACAATAAAAATAATCAAATAAAATGGTATAAGTCATATGGGCCCGCGGGTCCAAATTTTACGGGCCCGAACGACCGACAACCCATTGGATGTTGGTTTCTCATGCGCCAGCGACTTTATATAATTTTAAATATTTTGAATATTATAGCAATAAAACTGCCCTTTTCCAAGAATCCCGTGCGAGTTTTCATTGTAACAGACATCTTTTACTTTACTACTTTTATTTGCCTTTATGTACACCTCTTAAATTCTTTCGTATTTAATTTTCCTCTTAGAACCATTTTATACTTATATGTATTTACTTTCGTTCCTTTTATTATAAGATTGATTAGATTATTTTGATGAAATATCTTATATTATCTTTTATGTATTACGTTTAAAGGTAGTTCTTATATGTATTAACCCCGACGCAAAAAGAGGGGTGTTTATAAAATATTTGTGTAACTTGATCGAGCTGAGCTGAGCAAGAAAATCTGCTTAGCTGTTTATATATCATATAGGACATCCGCTGTTTCTAATCTAAATCTTAGTTATTTTTTAGGGATTATTTAGGTATATAGTATAGTATTGTTATTTTATTCACCAGTCAGAAAATTCACAATTAGGTATACCTACGATATAGTAAAAAAAATCTATAAAAAAATAAGTAAATTTTACAAGTAGAGTACCTACATAAAGGATTTTTTTGGAACGTATAGGTGAATCAATACAAAGGTGATTCCTGATATCTAGCTAAAGGTATCGAGCTTTAGTACCTTACAAATGTAAAACGCTTTTACTTTAGGCTATTATGAAGGAGTTCAAGAATAACACTAACGAATGAAGATTTATTTTGAAAAGATCAAATAAAAATTACAACAAATACTGTTGGAAGTTTTCTGTTTCATTGACAACTGTTGGTATCATACATGGATCGTTACAAGACAAAAGCAGTGCCACGGCTGATAATTGCTGGCGTACTTTTCAGCCTGTATATCCTCATTACACCAGCTGGCCAACCTGAAAAAGTTTTAGGTTTGGCAATCATTGGCGTGTCATGTTACAGTTTATTACTTTGTGCTTACTTCATATTACCGACCTACCGATATTACCTGCCTACGTTGACATGGACGGTCATGTGGGCGCAAATTCTTCTCGGCTGTATCTACCGGCATGAAAGTGCATACAACGAACTGCTTGGCTGGGTCCTTCTTACTCAATTCCTTACCTTGTGCACCGTGCCCCAGAATCGCTTTACACTTATAATTTGCAGTATAACCCCAGCGATCTATATAGGAATACAATTCGCTAACTGCTATAAGTTAGAGCCGTTCTCGAAGGATTTTTTCAACCAAGTAAGTATTAAAAAAAAAAGCAGAATTGCTTGTACATACATAGATTTTTTTTTTATATGTAGGACAATTTACACATATTGCTCTGGTCACAAACTAAGCTCTAGCTAGGCTTGTACTATGTGTACCAGAAGCAACGATATAATACATATTATATTTTATAAACACCCAGACCATGATAAATTGTACAGAAAAAACGTACTAATATTTTTTGCCATGGGCGGGAATCGAACCCACGACCTCCGGATACAACGCCAAAGGCGCAACCACAAGTCTACGGAGGCTGTCAATAATAGATACCTACATACATATCATCACGGGTGCTTTACGGCGCCCGAGACCGCCTAGACGGCCCCAGGGTACCCAGCGGAGGGGTTTTAATCCCACCTCGTCGTAGCCGATGGTATGAGTCTACACTGAACAAGTGGCTCATCGCGATGTTTTGAATAGACTCAATAACCAATCTATAAACAGTTTCAACAGTTTGGTATAGTGAAACCGGGACCGACATCTTAACGTGCTCTCCGAGGCACTATAGAATTGCTTGTATTTACAAAAATAAATTTATCGAATGAATCTAAGTTTGTTGGCCACATTTGGTAGCAGTCTGATTTTATTTTGAAGTTTAATTACTTTATAGACGTTATACAAAATAGACGTTATATATATATATTTCACTCTCTTAAAGGCTAGCTGGTAGAAAATGCCTAAGGCATTAAGCTCGCCTATGTACAATTTTGTGCAATAAAGAATTTAAAATAAATAAATTGCAATACAAAGAGGCAACGCTGCCAGTGTTTTGGGCACCATGCCGCATGGGTGTGACCTAGACGATGTATTCGTTTTGTAAATATAGGTAGGTAAGTTTTTTGTTTTATATAATATTTTTTTTGTTTAGGTAGTTTTTCTTTTTTGCTAGGTACTTGTATTATTTTTAGGTAATATTTGTTTATATTTAGGTTTTTTTTATTGTTATTTATTTAACTGAATTAACATAGATTCTTTTTCACATTTTGAAATAAATAAATATTTTTTTCTAAAGATACTAAATTTGGTTTTCAGATGTTAGTTAACATAACCCTACTCAGTGCGGTAACATTTATTGGTATATCGGCCTACAGAACATGGAATAGAAAAGTAAACACACTTTATGACCAAGTTGCTCATACTTTATCAATCAAAAAGGCCATGGAAAAGCAAGCTATGGAAGAGGTATGGATAAATTAAGCTTAATAATATAATCCAATTTGTTTATTAAAAATATACATACAAAGGTCCAATTTGACTAGACACTTACCTATTTTTTTTCTTAGTAGGCATAAATATTAAATTTAATACGTGTTTACGAAGCCACCGTAGGACACAGCAGAGGCTCTACCATGGATTTGCGCATTGTAGCAACGTAACGTATTTGTATACGTATACGTGAGCAACAACCAATAGGATCGCTTTATTCAATCCTGTTACCAAAAATAAAGCAGCCCTATTGGTTGTTGCTCCCGTATACGTATACAAATACGTTTCGTTGCTACAATGCGCAAACCTATGGTAGAGCCTCAGATGCTCCCTCTCGGGCAACTGTGGTCGACAGTAAAAAACGAAGTTTGAAATCAGTTATATAGAATAAAATTACACGATACACGAGATCGTTTGAATAAGTTACATGAAATATAATAGAGATCAGCGAGACGGATCGCTTTAAACCGTTTCGCACATCCGCAATTCGAACGAAGCGGCCGCGTAATGTGTGGTTGGTTAGCCCTTTTAGTTGGCTAGCCGGCTGGGTTCTGGTAGCCGGCTCGCTTCGCTCGACGACTCGAATTACGGATGTGGAAACGGTTTGAAGCTCGAGATAATCCTTAAGGACACTGCATTCGTAATCGCGAAGTCGGCGTTCTCCATACAAAATTGGCTTTCGCACTTCTAGTATTACTGTTTGTCGCAGATTTTTTTTTTGTTTTCGTAAAGTATTTATTAAACTTTTTTTTTCAAATTTAGAATAAATATAAGTAATAATAAAATGGAAAAATAATAATAGAACTTCGACTAACAGCCGAGGTCATTGACGTATTATATCTATGGCCGAGGTGTAATATTAGAAGTAGGTACGTTTGCATGGACGTCAAGTCGACTACAGAGCCCTTAAGTAACAATAATAATAATAATTCAGTAAGCGAAATTTGAACACAATTAAACGAGCTTATAAATTCAGTTAAACTGTTAAAGTTATAATGTGTATTAGAACAAACCCTAATATCACATAATATCTATATATACAGGGTCAATTTTTCAAGTGCCCTTATCAATTTATTTTTTCCTTAAAGGAGTATCGGACCGATAACGTTGTTAAATTTTAACGTTGTATGTTCTTGTTCTGTAAGTAATAAATGGCTTACAAATAAATAAAATTGCGACTTTGTAAATGTAAGCTCACATGTTTGGTATTTTCCAGGAGCGTCTGGTGCTATCAGTTTTACCGGAACACGTTGCGGTTCAGATGCGTGACAATCTTGGCCGAATAGATAAACAGTTCAAGAAAATTTACATGTCTCGTCACGAAAATGTAAGGTAAGTAGAAGCCCTTGCTCAGTCCGCCCTCATGCTTGAATATAATAAAGAAGAAGCGCCGTAAGAACCCTTGTAAAGTAGAAATCAGAAATATATATCTGCCTCGCTCGCTTTTATTTTTATTCTACATTATGAAAAAGAGATAAACAGCTACTTCTTCTTTCGTTTAATTAAATGTTGAACGAAATGTCAAACAGAAAATAGCAGTCTAGTCGGTTATTTGTAGACACTGCCACCGTTTTCTGTTCTCACTTCTTGAGCATTTATTGGTTATAATACCTTTTGTTATCACTTCAATAAGTGACAAATGGCGACAATCTTCTTGTTTAGACCGTTTAGACAGATGATTTCGACCTTAGAGCCCTTCCGTATTATTCATACTCCCTTATTCCCTTTTATATACCATTGTTATTCTAGTTTCTAGTTTTTCTTTTGATATAAGCAAAACTAGGTATTCTCTCTGTCTATCTTTTTTTAGATTGTAGTTGTTAAAATTTTAGTTTTAACCACATAAATTCTGTATAAATTATACAGAAAAATACGTATAATGAAAGTAACAATGTTATTTTACTCTTGCAAAAACTGTCAAGTGCCTAATCATGTTTTCGTTTTAGTCTGAGGAGATTTTCAGGAGATTATTATTGCATCGATTTCTTATTGGGGTATTAGTATCCTTTCAGGGTGTGATTACGAAGCTGGCACTAAATTTTATGATAAAGCAGCAAAGCTATTAAAGTAAACACGTAATTAAAATTAGCTGGCATAGTGGGAGCGATCAATGTTGTTAAACAATAATGTATTGATCGATCCCATTCATGGATTTTGTATGTCTGCTTACCATCGGGTAGAAACAAACTCGCACGCCATGCTCCAATAAAAATATATTAATAACTTTGATTTTGGTAATAAATATTGTTTTAATTTAACAGCATCCTGTATGCAGACATCGTCGGATTTACCGCGATCTCTTCTACATATTCCGCTCAAGATCTTGTTGCCATCCTTAACGAATTATTCGCCAGATTCGATCGTCTGGCTGAGGCAAGTATACAGGGCCGTGTTCGTAAACTAACACTTTAACACTGGGTAACGTCATTACACTATATGCATCTCTTCTTCTCTAAGCATTTTTCAATATTTTTATCGCACTCTGTAATACTACCCAGTGTTAAGTGTTACGTTTCCGAACACGGCTCAGTAATGTAACAAGAACTTGTATCCAATATCCACCCTTATTAACTGAACATGATTTTCTTTATATCTTAGAAATATGAGCAACTGAGGATAAAAATTCTGGGGGATTGCTACTATTGCATCAGTGGAGCTCCAGTGGAACGGGATGACCATGCTGCACTATGTGTCTACATGGGGCTGTCTATGGTAAAAGCTATCAAGTAAGTGCAATTATTAATTATTCATTGTTTTATTATGCATAGGTACTATACTATACCCCATCTAGCACTAAAAGTTTTGTATTTCGTACACTGTCGCAATAGGCATCGGGACATTGTCCAGTATTTCAAACAGTGGTATTTACAGACCGTCAAATATAAGTTGGCGTTTCAGTGGCGGCGCCTCCTACCAGCGTCATAGCTAGAGTCACGAGCGCCCCTGGCAAGATTTGAATAAGCCTCTAAATGTTTAAATGTGCAAAAAAAAAAAAAAATATCATCATCATAAAAGTTTACAGCTTCAGGATTTGTATACACGCAATACTCACGATTTTAGGCTAAATGCTGAATATAAAATCGCGATTGCGCCCCTGGCAGCCGCCTCTCTGGCCAGCCCCTAGCTACGACGCTGCCTCCTACGCTCTGAGTGTTGTTTTTTTATGTATATTTTTCCTACATCTCACTAGAAAAAAATCTAATATGTTTGTATTTTAATTAATTGGTAGGTTTTCGAAATCTGGGTAGGTATTTAACCCGTTAAGCGTCCAGCAGCGCCGCAAACCCGTAGTTCGTTTTTTGGCCAAACGCCAACTTATATTTGACGGTCTGTAGTCATCCGCTGATATTCAAAAATGTAGATAAAGTCTGCCTTTTGTAATAAATAAATAAAGTGATAAATAATAGTAATAATAATAATAACATAAACATAATAGATATAGATTAAATTAAGGTTTAAAATCACGTTATATTTTACCAATAATAGACGGTTTTGACGCCAATATATTTACTTATAAGTATAAATGGTGTCTTTGGAAGTATATACTTTGAATAACCTTCCTTTGTGAAGGCTAATATGAGCCTCCACTGATCAAACCAAGAAACTTTTATAATTAATATATTCCTTTATAAACAAAATACCTAAAAATAAAAATGGAGGACTTATTTTCATGTTAAAATTAATCAATTACGAATGACGACTGCACAAACATATTATTATGTAGGTAGGTAGATTACTCTAGTACTACATTCTACAAATTACCAATCGTTTAGTTATACAACACTATTATATTCTGATCAATGAACCTAAGCTGCCTGAGATTAATTGCTAAGTTGATATTACGCAGTTTTGGCGGACGTTTGATCTACATTTTCATTGTTTACGTTAATTACATACCTCCTGACTTTTGTTTGATGTGTTAATTCGAACTGAGATTACTACATAGATCTATATATTTTCAGTAAAACTAAATTCTGTTATGTATTAAAACTTTAGACTTTTTTGACAATTCATTGGTATTTAGTCATACGCTGTAAATAAATAAAGTGATAGATAATAATAATAATTTAAATTCACGAAATATTATCAAAGCAATTAATACATACATCATTCCTATTTTAACATATTCTTTTGGAATTATCAAATGGACACAAACAGAACTAAAAACGTTACAACGCATAATCAATACACATCTTACTAAACACAGAAAACACCACCCAAAGTCGTGCATTCAAAGACTCACACTACCACGACGTCAAGGAGGAAGGGGACTAATTGATATACAAAATTTACATAATAAGCAAATCACCACTCTAAGAGACTTCTTTCATTACAAATCTGAACATTCCGAACTACATAGACTTATTGCAAATTTAGACAACAAAGCTACGCCGCTGAATTTACAGGAAAAACACACTCAACTCAATGAAGCAATTGTAAATAATCAACATAAACTCAATATCTGGGCTGAAAAAGTACGCCATGGGAGACATTTTGCTGACTTAAATCAGTTACATATCGACAAAGATGCGTCGAACGCGTGGCTGAGGAGTGGGCAATTGTTTCCCGAAACTGAGGCTTTTATGCTTGCCATACAGGACCAAGTAATCGCTAGCCGCAACTACATGAAACACATTACTAAACGAACTGAAATTACAACAGACAAATGTAGACAGTGCCATAGTGAGTCAGAAACCATTCAACATATTACAAGTGCTTGCAAAATGTTAGTACAGACAAATTACAAACACCGCGGCACCGGCATGACCAAGTAGCCTCTATTATACACCAACAACTCCTTAAAAAATATAAATTAATTAACGAAATTACACCATATTATAAATATAAACCTAAAACAATAATAGACACAGATAACCACAAGATATATTGGGATAGAACTATAATAACAGACAAAACAATTCATTATAATAGGCCAGACATTACAGTTCATAACAAAACAAATAACACAGTTTTTATTATAGATATAGCAATACCTAACACACACAACGTACAAGGCACTATTACTCAAAAAATAATGACATATTAAGATCTTTCTATAGAAATTAAAACTCAATGGAAAGTCACCAAAGTAATAATTATCCCTATAGTACTATCAGCCACAGGTGTCATACCCAAGTGTTTACACGATAGTATTAAAAACATTGAACTTCCTCCTTTGATTTACACGCAGTTGCAAAAAGCAAAAAGCAGTAATACTTAACACATGCCGCATCGTCCGAAAATTCTTAACAAATTAAATGTTTCACCCCCTATTGATGAGCTTAAGCGTAGCTCCGCCTCAATAGGTATCCGTTGTTGTTTAAAATTACGGTATATTTTACCCGCAATAGGCGGTTTTGACTATTCAATTTCTAAAAAGGGCACAGTCTAGTTAGCGTGTTAAATACCATTATTATTATACCTCTCATTGATAAAGCTTTATTAAAAGCTCGATATTTTTTTTTAAATGGTGTTTCGTCTTTGTTTTGTAACCATTTTAACTAAAACATTTATATGAAGGGGGTTTGTATGTCTCTCTATTAGAATAATTTTTATATAATTGCGATAAAAAAGAAAGAATGAAATTTTTGGACACTTACCTTATGATTCACTTATCATTCAGCAAGATCAATATTTTAAATATTAAGCAATGGCGGTTTCTTCCATAGAGTATAATTAATATTTTGTTCATGCTGACAGTTAGATACGCAGTTTTACCATTTTTGCTATTCGATTTTGTTAAAATCAAAATAATGGTATGTTTTTTATACTTGTACTTCATATACTTATGGGTTCGTTTATGAATTATTTTTTCGGAAATCTGAAATTATTATAATATACCACAATTATTCTTCATAAAAAAAATTAACACATGTTAGCAAGGCTAGTTTATTACTATCCACCGGGTGGTAACCACATACAAGAGCCATGAAATAATTTTGTATACTGGATCAAAAGAAACTAGCATACTACTTCGAAAATACAGGGAATCCTAGTGTTGGAGCTCTAGCGTCTTGCACAGATCTGTATTGTTATACATAAATAATAATAAACGTTTATTTCAAGTAACAAGAAATACTCATATTTTAACATAAGCTATAGTAGAAAACAATTAAAAACTAACCCCCCTATTCTAAGACGTTTCCTTAACTCCACTCTTCACTCAAGGAGCGTCTGTCTCAACTTGCTTTTTATAGTTGACATTTGGTGGAAAGAGACAGACGTTCCTTGAGTGTAAAGTGGAGTTAAGAATACGTCTTAGAATACGGGGGTAATATTCTGATTTCTTCTAAAAAAATCTTTCACCTTCTTATTCATTTCTGTGTTTGTTGCTACCTGTACCCTGCAGCAGTGATTCATATAGCAACAATCACACCTATCCGCGATCATAGCCAGGATGCTGTTAGGATTGCTCGCACTCTTTGCACCAAAGACGCTCACCTCTTCCGCAAAAGGCTGCTGAAACAGTCCACGCGCGCCTCCGCAAACATGCTTGAAGCACTGCAAAACCGTGGCAGTCCTATCAGCACCCTGTATGAGTTATTATATTGAACAGGAAGCGCGTTGTAAGACCGTTGTGTATAGTCAGCCCACAGGTTGCTCGTATACATAGTCGTGCAGTATGCTCTAAACAGAGTTGTTTTTACATCTCTAGAGCTACGAGAAAACCTGTTAGCTATCATGTTAGCTCTAACCGACAACGCGCTTCGCTCTCTTTCTATATCCTCGTCGTCTTTGAGATCATCGGTAACAATGTGGCCTAAATATTTACACCCTCTGCAGGGGAGAACCGTTAAGATGAATAGTGTGTCTAAGAGCCTTCTGAGGCCGCACACTGATGCGCTGAATTTTTTTTATTTTTAAATGTAGATGACGAATGCAATTTACACTTTTTGTATTTCAATCAGGTACGTACAGCAGACTACCAACTCTCCCGTGGACATGCGCGTGGGCATTCACACTGGTGCCGTGCTGGCAGGAGTACTTGGACAACGGCAGTGGCAGTTCGATGTTTACTCCAGGGATGTGGAACTGGCAAACAAGATGGAGAGTAGCGGCATGGCTGGGTAAGTCCCAATCTATTATATCTGTAACATTAATTTAGTCCTTTAAGAGTTATGTTGATTGGTTCCTGGAACAAACTGATAGGTACAGCGTATGGTATTTTTTTATTTACTTTACTCCATAGTTTTATTTTAGGTAATTGTCTTTTTGCTGTGCATGTTTTACATAGTAAAATGCCGTGACCAACGCTTCGGCCTTGCACATTTAGACGTTTTATTCTGTATCTTTTTGGCATTCTTAGGTGGATCTCTATAATTTAGACCGATCGGTCTTGTTATCTATGGCCTATACAGATGCAAAAACGGTTAAGTGACCTATTTCATGTTTTGATTTCAGTCTATGGGTTTACCGGTGTTTTTCAGAAAACTAGTGCATCGATTGCTTGTCGAAGTGGTAGTCTCCTTTAATTTGCGAAACGGGTGGGTGATGTGACGATAAAGTAGCGAGAATGTATTTCTCGCGCCCGTTTCGCCGGCATAGTGGGTGTGTGCGCGATCAATGTATTGGTACATAAAAGTTACATTCCGTGCTCTAATAATATAAAATAGATTCTTAATTTCTATATCCAATCAAAAGTGGAGTTGGCAAATTAATGACTTTTAGGTTACATTTTTTTTTTCCTAAATTGGTATTTCCTAAAAGAGCATAAAATTCCTTATACGTGGATATCAATGCATTCACCGTTTAAATAGGTAACAAAACTGAATTTCAGTAGCTAAAATTCTACCAAAACCCATTTTACGAGAACAAAAAAACAACAAAAATATGTAAAATACTAATATGACTAATGATAACATTGTAACAAAACAAGGACATCACACAAATGGGGCAGGTTAACAAGTAGTTTTATGAACTACGCGAACATATTTGCGATAAATCAAAGCAAACAATGATCTCCCGCTATCTCCCACTGAACCCCCCAGGGGAGATAGCGGTACATGTTCACAGCCGGGACGTTTGGTATTGACCGCGGGGGGTCTACCCCAACTCCTGACCTCGCCTACCGCTCGAGCGTTCCAGCTCTGTAATGAAGGATGCAATTTTTAGTGCAAAATACTGAATAGGTAGATATTATTAAGTATATTTTCAATTTGAGTTATTAACTGGAAGATATTTAGTAAATTGATGTAGTTATACAAATAAGTTACTTGTTATTTTGTCAGTCATTAACAAAATAACAAGCATTGAGGTTAGAATTTTGCATCACAAAAGAATCCGAAATCTTTATTTGCATAATTCAGCATTTACAAGTTGTTAATAATTATATGTACCTACATACTTATATATTAGTATATTCTTCTTTAATCCTTAATGTTCACATTTTGCATAAATCTCTGACACACACACAACACGCACGCATCACACACCACACACCCATACACACTATACCAAGCACGAATACGCAAAACACTTAAATTATATATTTAATTACAAGACACACACATTTTATAGGTTCTTTAATTTTTCTCTTATATAATTCTAGGGCTAATAGGTATCAATATTGTATTTAATAAAAAATATAATTTTAAGAAGCGGTTATTACTGGTTCCTGTAACACAGGGAAATCTATCATGGGAACCAGGGATACAATCGTCCATTTTTTGGTGCAAATCTCAATTCAATTCAATCTTGGGTATTGGCCTTCTGTCACTTCACGTAACAATATTGCCACCAACAAAAAATAATGCTACATGACCCGCTGTAGCCAATAAACTAGCGTGGAGAAATGTAGCGACATTCCACGTATAATGAGCTTATATTGACGAAAGCTCAAAAGCTAGGTCCAACCAACAAAACTAAACATTGTTTGGAATAATAAGAATAAAATAAAAAAAAAACAATTAACGTAAATTAAAAGAACTAAAAGGATTAATTTATATTAAACTAAAAAATAATAATAACGCTAAACTCTAATATTATTATGGCTAATATATTTACATATAAGAGATAAAATATTACAATCGAATAAATATAATAAATGGCTCATTTTAGTAGGCAAAGAAATATTATGATGGGGTAAAAGAGAATACAATGATGAAGGATAATTTTTACAACTAAAGAATATATGATCTATATCACCTACACCTTCCCCACAATCACACATATTAGACTCTATAACATTTATTCTTTTAAGATGAGATGGAAGAGAACAATGGCCAATTCTTAAACGAGCTATTGAAGAAGTTGATGCTTTGCTAAATGACTTAAATTTAGCAAACCAAGGTCTGAATTTAACAGTTGGTTGAAAGGAATATAAATAAGAGCCTTTAATTTTTGATGATTTTTTCCAATACATGTTCCATGATTGTTCTAAATAAACTTTGGCTAAAGCAACCAAATCATACGAGTAGTTTTTAAAATGATGTAAGTTACCATGAACCACTGCTTTATATTATTATAATATTAAATTATTTTCTACTGTAAATTGTTAGGTACCTATTTGTGTGTCAAAATAAATGTTATTTTATTTTTATTTTTATACATACGGCCTCATCAGTATTTAATGCAGTTCAATATAATTAGTAAGTTCATATGTTATAAAACAATGTTAATATAACATAATATATAATAAGTACTATTAATAGATTCTGAAGTATTATGTTACATTCATTAAAATATCACATGTCAGTACAAAACATAAGTCAAATACAAATTACAAGCCCAATTACGACAAAAAGCGTTCCTTCCGATTTTGTTTTTTATGTAATATATTTTTATTTATCGTTACCCAAATATGGTACCTATATTTAGGTTACCTACCTACAATCCCTTTTTTTTAAAACAATCTACATCTACACAAACCTTGGAGGTGAGCTGTTTATTTTTCGGACATACGGACGGACAATAAGAGTCATAAGGATTTCCTTTAAAAAAAATACTTTCGTAACCCTAAACATCTCGTCTTATCCCGAGCCCTTATAAGATAGAAAAATTCTAACAAACAAAAAACCTGTTAATTTTGATTCCTTCCGAAGACTGAAGACGTTGTTTCTATTATATTTCTCATAGTTAAGTTTATAGGATATTATTGTACAAAAATCATTGTCGTAAATAGTATCTATGGCAAAAATGTACTAATTTTTAGTATAAGCATTTCGTTGTGATCTTTAGTGTGAGAAGTGTGCTACACTTTTTTGCAGTGTCCCAGTGTTTGTGTCATCTCAATGAATCCCTTCACTTGACATTGGACGCAGAACTATACCGTATGCCTTCATACGGTCATGTCGCCATTCCCTTTTTCTACCCTAGTCCTTCCCCAATTCCTTTCCATCCTATTATCCCTATTTCACTATTAATACATAAGTTTTTAAAACTACCCACTTGACATTGGCAAAATTTCGCTTCATGCGAAGACTCCATTAATCTAATAAAATAAATACAATAAATGTAACACACATTATATTCGGTTATAAGAAAAGTTCAAAAAGTTTCTTATTAATTTTTGTGTCGTATCGCATACGGCATATGTATGTATCTATAGTAAACATTATAATCGACGTTTGAAATTGCCTAGGGGTCTTTCGGTAAGATTTTATTGAAACCTCTTAGCCGGTGGTGTATTAGAGTGTGAACACACTGAACAAGTGGCAACGTCGCCTCGTGTCGTCGGTGCTTGTATAGACTTATTTATATACAGTTATGCAAGTTGGTAAAGGGAAACTGTGACCGACAGCTTAACGTGCTCCCTGATGAACTATATTGTTGTCAATGTATACCAAAGTACATAGAGATTGAAAATAGGTCAAGTGACCTAGATATTCGGAAGACTACTGCATCGATTTCTTGCCAAGGTTATAGTCTTATCATGTTTAATTGGCTTTATTCTAAATATGTCTTAAATCCATATATAACCTATGTCTACTGTAGCTTACAAAACGTTTATGTACTTCGAATTAGATTGGGTAACCGCAATACAGGCCAATCCTAACGCGGGGCCCACTGTTACTAAGACAAAGTATGATATTGATAATATAATTTTATTTCTTTCACTCTATACCTTCAGCGAAGATATTAAAATAGATCTGTAATACAAATACGTCCTTTTCGTCGCCAATTTCGTAACTGCATTATTTAGCAGCAAAGTGGAAGCGAGTATTAATAATCGACCCTATTCACGGGCTTGGTAGTTATACTTGATATTAGGCAGATACAAAGTCACATGTCGAGCTTTCTATAAATAAAAAAACGTACCTATTTAAATTCGTGATGTAACAACTCGGCTACCATGTTTAACTCAAATACCTATGTATTGTGCTCATATATAGTAGATATATAACTTACCTACATATATATAAACACAGCAAGTTATAAATGTTTCGTTAATATTTAACTGAATTCCGAGAATCAATCTTTCACGGATCGATACTTCAGACAGCTTACGCGAGAAGCTTTTAAGTCCTTAGTGCACGAGAAATTACTGTGAATATAGAAATTGAAATGCGTAGGTATTTGATTCAATCTATACATATAATAAAATCTGTACATTGATATGATTAATAAAAAAAAATAGGCGGTTGACTCTAAATATGCTATCTATAGGTAAATATTTATAATAAAATTGTAAATGAAAACAATCTGTGCTTGATCTGATTTAAAAAATAAAAGACGGAATGGACTCTAAATAGGTTATAGAATAATAATCTATTATTTTTAGAATTCATGTGTGTCTGTTTGTTTGTTTGTCGGGGCATCACTTAAAAACTACTGTACCGATTTATATGCGGTTTTTTTGATTGAATAGTTATTATCTCTAGGGTTATAATAGGGTTTATTAAGTTTCGATATACATACAGGGAGTTCAGACAGGGTGTTGTGTCTCTTAGTAAACTTTTCCCAAGAAAAGTTTTTAAATATATATGATAGAAAGAAGTGATATATGAAACAAAGTTGGGTATATTATAACGACATAAAACTGCATTAAAATATTTTCGATGTTACTTTTACTTTTTAAGAAATTTTATTTTTTCGTATAAAGTTGACATTTTATATCATGTTTTTAGCAACTGCAGTAATTGCTATGTAAGTACTTAGAAACCCAAAATTATACCTATATATCAGCGTTTTATATCTATTAGTAAGCGCGGGCATGGTAAGCATGGTCAACACGTTTAACTTTACCGTAGTAATTAGTCTTACTTATCTAATAAAAAAACAATAGTTTTTTTTTTGTAATAAATTAAACACGCTTACGAAGTTGCGGGCACCAGGTTAGAGTACTTTATAAAATACAACATTACATTTATACCATCGGCTACGACGAGGTGAGATTAAAACCCCTCCGCTGGGTCCCCTGGGGCCGTCTAGGCGGTCTCGGGCGCCGTAAGGCACCCGTGATGATATGTATGTATGTATTTACGATTTTATTAATCAGTATAGGTCATATACAAAAAAAGCCTCCGTAGACTAGTGGTTGCGCCTTTGGCGTTGTATCCGGGGGTCGTGGGTTCGATTCCCACCCATGGCAAAAAAATATTAGTACGTTTTTCTGTACAGTTTGTCATGGTCTGGGTGTTTATAAAATATAATATGTATTATATCGTTGCTTCTGGTACACATAGTACAAGCCTAGAGCTTAGTTTGTGACCAGAGCCAATATGTGTAATTTGTCCATATTATTAAAAAAATAAAAAATAAAATATCTAATAATAGAATTCTGCTGTAAATAAGGTGACATTTAGCCTTATATTTTGTGTTTACTATTATTTTTATTAGTAATGTGCACGATAAAAAAAAAAAATATTAGTTAACATTAATTAATCCACAGCCTCCGTAGACTAGTGGTTGCGCCTTTGGCGTTGTATCCGGAGGTCGTGGGTTTGATTCCCACCCATGGTAAAACATATTAGCACGTTTTTTCTGTACAGTTTGTCATGGTCTGGGTGTTTATAAAATATAATATGTATTATATAGTTGCTTCTGATACACATAGTACAAACCTAGAGCTTAGTTGTGTTTGCGACCAGAGCAATATGTGTAGATTGTCCTACATATTGTTAAAAAAAAAAAAAAAAACAGGCGTTACTTTGCGGAAGATCATTTTAAATTATAGTTAATAAAAAATTAAAAATATTTTATTAACTATAATTTAAAATGATCATCCGTACTGTATTATCTTAAAAAAAAAAAAAAAATTAGTTAGTCATTAATTAGTGGATGTTGCTGTGTTAATATCAGTCAGATAAGACTTTTTTTTTAAAAACATTTATTAAACAACATCAATTACAATTCCATCATAAGGTATCAGTGAACACGGAAGATAGGTACTTAACTTAATTTTATAAGATACCTAAGTATAATTTAAATTTAACTCAATGCCGTAGGGTATAAGGGGATTTAAATTATGAAACATCTTTATCTTGGCGTATCTGCGGCAGAGAAAATTTCTCAGGAATATTAAAAGCGAAGTTATAATTTCATGTTTAATATTCATAGCTTTATGTTTGAAAAGCATTAAGTTTTTTGATAGACTTGGTTTATTTACTGCTATCGTCCTTGTTGAACAACAGTTTTCGCATATAATTTGGCCGTAACTAAAAACTTAGCTTAAATTTATTTAATTAGTCTAAAAAAAGCCTTGGGTGAGTCAGTTAAACTTTAGACTTAGTTAATTTTACCCACCTTTTTTTAACATGAATTCGAACCCTTGTATTTATTTTTCAACATCGAATTAGTCCAGTAGCTATATCGGAGAGCGGTCCCAGTATCACTCATACCAATTTTAGTGATTGTGGATTCGTTATCTATATAGAGTTCGTTGCTTTGTGTTTACAAAGCGACGAACTCTAGACTTATTCGGTGTAGAACCAGAATTCCGTTGGTGATGACTAAGTCAAAAGAAAACACCTCCGAGGTCGTCTCATGCGCCGCCCTAATGATAAAAAAATGTAGAGTCAGTTGTTTTTTTTTAATATTTTTTTATTGGAGCACGGCATGTGACGTTGTATCTATCTCATGTCAAGCAGAACTACAAAGTCCATGAGTATAAGTGCCTATGCGAGATGTCGTGACCTGATTGTGAAGTGCCCTTCCACTGCACGTCTAGAGACGATGCATTTGGTTCTACGTGAAGTTTGAAGTACAAATAAGGTGGAAGAGGGAGGAAGGAATACTGTTTCATAAACACATCCTAATATAAAACTGCCGTAGTGATTATTGCGAAATTTTCAATTTAAAATCAAATTACCTATTTTACTTTGAGAAGTTCTTCCTTACAGTATTTTCTATTCAACTTTCTTTGCGTATATTTTTGTGAGGTTTCATCTAATATCTAAACGGGACGAAATATAGGCGAATATTGTCAAAACATATACACATATATTTGCGAATACAGTTCTACACTTGTAAGTTCGTGTATTCATGTGTGGGACCCGCATAAGGCGTACGCATTAAGGAATGTCTGGCTCTTTCTAGAAATGTCAAATCTAAAAAGAAATATTCCTTGATATTATATATATGTAAACAATTTATATATACGTGGTGGCCTAGTTTGGTTAGACCTTGGACTTAAAAACACTTCACACACACGGTCCCTGGTTTGAATCCCGGTGTGTACCAATGAGTTTTTAATTAAAAAAATTATGTACATTTGTTTGACAACACCACTATAGTGCCTCGGAGAGCACGTTAAGCTGTCGGTCCCGGTTTCACTATACCAACTTGTGAAACTGTTTATAGATGGGTTATTGAGTATATTCAAAACATCGCAACGAGCTAGCCACTTGTTCGGTGTAGACTCATACCATCAGCTACAACGAGGTGGGATTAAAACCCCTCCGCTGGGTACCCTGGGGCCGTCTAGGCGGTCTCGGGCGCCTTATAGCACCCGTGATGATACATACATAAACAATTTATTTACCTTTTTTTCTTCTTTTTAAAGGAGCACGGCATGTGACTTTGTATTTACCTGATCAAGCAGACCTACAAAGTCCATAAATGGGTTCGACCAATGCATTGTTGTTTAACAATATTGATCGCTCCCTATGCCGGCTGAATGATGCGGTTACGAAATGGGCGGCGACATGGACTTATTTGGTACCCATCATGACAGTTTTTGCATCTGTATATGCAAAGTCCGGTCGGTCGGCCTAGCAAAGTTATAGAGGCCTTCCTCCCACCTAATGTTATAGTAAATTTACAGGCGTTTACCTTAATGTTAAGGTTATTATGAAAGATCCTTTCCGGTTACACCCTTTCATAATACTGAGGCTCTACCATGGGTTTGCGCATTGTAGCAACGTATACGTATACGTGAGCAACAACCACCATTCGCTTTATTTAATCCTGTTACCAAAAATAAAGCGGCCCTATTGGTTGTTGCTGACATATACGTATTACATACGTTGCTACATGCGCAAACCCATGGCCGCTGGACACAGAAACTATATTATAACTAATCTTACTGTTTTATTTATTAAAAAGAAAAGATACTCGCTGCCCCTATTGCTATTTTCACAGTAGGATTCAAAGAATCGCAATAAAATCTGTAGGGCTGTAAGAATCCGTTGGCTTTGTCTCATAGTCTGTTATTTTTGTTGTACAGACGTGTGCACATCTCGGAGGTGACCCTGAGCTACCTGAACGGGGAGTTTGAGGTGGAGCCAGCCTACGGAGAGCGGCGCGAGGAGATGTTGCGGCAGGCTGGGATCAAGACCTACTTCATCACCAGAGTGATAAAACCTGTAAGTGATACTTTTGGAGAGTTTTTTTTTATAAACAAGGTCGAAGAGATGTACGCTTACTCTGTAAAAGTATAATCTTATATTGATTTTTTTTATTACGAACTTTTAACTTTTTTTTTATAAGACAAATGCAAATATTTTTTTTCAATCCATTTATTAAAAATGTAAAAATATAAGTACTAAGAAAGTAGAAACAAAAAAAAACTTATCTGTATTAGAAATTAGGACTTCTAACTTTACTCTAATATAGAGTTATTAGAAGAAAGTACGAAAGTAGATAACAAGCAATGACACATTTCGTGAGGGGTGACTGCTGGAACCTGGTTGGCTCAGTGGTTGAGTACCTTGCCGCGAAAGCGAGGATCGTGGTTTCGAGTCCCGCCCAGGTTTTTTTTTATAGCATTTTATCTTTAAAAATAATTATATAAAATTATCCTGATAAGAAATTTATTACTCTATAAAAAGGATCAATCTCGCAGTAGTTCCTAGAAAACCAATAAAACCCACAGACTTAAGCCGAAACATGGCTAGGTCACCCGACGGTTTTTGCTATATTTAAATCTGTTTTAAATTCAATAAAATTAAATGAGGTAAATTTAATCCCGGAATGTACCCATATTAAATTTAGATATACATAACGCCGGAAAACTATATAGAATACAGATTTAAGAAGATATAATTTAGGTATAATCCAAAATTATATTGTTAAATGCGTTCGAAGCCCTGGAAAAACCTAGCAAATATATAGACATATAATAATAAAACCGAAGACTTTACATTAAAGACTTTTACCTTTTTTACCTAGTACATTAAAGATTTTTACAAAAAAGTAGTAAAAGATGCGATATATACTTACCTAAGTAATACAGCGTGAACATTAAATATTACTATCCGTGAAAACCATGTTTCAATATTTCAGAAAATTTACTTTACCTATTAATTTACTATATTACATACAGGATTCCTCAGTATAATATTATAATAATACTCAAAATCAGTTTATATTTATGTACAACTTAAACACGTACACGTACGTAGTGGTGTTGTCAAACAAATGTACATTATTTTTTAAATTGAAACTCATTGGTACACACCGTGGTTCGAACGAGGGACCTAAGTGTTTTTAAGTCCAAGGTCTAACCAACTCGGCCATCACGTATATTTTAATGAGTAAAAATATGAGATACGCCTTCACAGAAATTTTACGAGTACCCTTCATTACTTTTCGGGAGCGGTTTCATCATATACATACCTACATGTATAAAAGTAAACAAATATAATAAGCATAATTAGGGTGGTCACTGGTCATTAACAGGGCTATTCAAATTTCTTTGCTCAAACGCTTCCATAGCGATTTAAAAAAAATCGGAATTATACCTTAGCTTTTAAATTGTAACAGTTATTTACCGAAAGCATTATTTTAATTCTCTAAAAAATATATACCTATATAATAATAATAATAATAATAATAATAATAATAATAATATGTAGGACAATTTACACAAATTGCTATGGTTACAAACTAAGCTCTAGGCTTGTACTATGTGTACCTGAAACAATGATATAATACATATTCTATTTTATAAACACACAGACCATGACAAACTGTTCAGAAAAATGTACTAATATCTATTTGCCATGGGTGGGAATCGAACCCACGACCTCCGGATTTAATGCCAATGGCGCAACCACTAGTCTATGGAGGCTGTCTATGTCTTACATTATTATAGAACTGTAGATTCATTTATAAAATTTTAAAGAATGAAATGTAATATCCATAAGAAACTTTGGTTGGAAAGCATACTTATAGTCAATATTAAGAGCTCCGACTTTTAAGGTTTTTTTTTACTTTGGAAGCATTTAAGTCCCCGGATACGTAGTACTATTGTATATTTTTGCTCTGCAGTGTTACGCGTTATAAGTATGTATAGAGCACAACCTTCCAGTCATTACATTCCTTTGTAATTTCAGTCATTACATTCCTTTGTAATCAATTTCAGTTCACGTTTACAATTACTTTGTTTGACAGAATATTTTATAAATAGATTTTCCATTTATTTAATTGTAATTATCCCTTCATCTCAACCAGTAGCTACGCCGTAGCACTCAAACGAGATCTAAATATTTAGGAAAGGCAAATAAAACTGGTGAAATAAAAGATGCCTATTACAATGCGTGCGAGTAAGAAACCATAAATAATCTAGTGCGCATTTTTTGGATAAAAGACTATTATTGTTATAAATAACTTTCAAAATATTGAATTGAATTGTATATAAATACTGTCTTATAGGTACTACCTAGATCTTATACATATAAAAAAATGGCTTTATAATTTTTATGTTTTTAGCTTTATAAACAAGGATATACAAATTTTATTTAGAACTTTTTGGAAAAATAACTAAATCCGATTTTAAGAAGTAACTTTTTTTTTTAATTGTTTTAGCATAACACGGACGAAACCGATGATGTAGACATGACCACGGAGGACAATAGTACCAAGGATGAAGACGAGGTGAGCCATTCTCAAACTATACATATTAACACCGATATTCATAAAAACTTATTGAGTCTTGCAAGAACTTTTTTTTAGCTACAAAAATGAATGTCTATAAAAGAGACAAAACCTTCCATAACTACAGTGTTCTTGAAGGACTTGGGACTTAAAAAGTTTTTATGAATAAGACCATTAAAGTATAAACTATATATAATATATAGGACCGGAGGTTATTTATTTAAAATGATATATTCCCATTTAAGTAGAGAGACGCAGCACAAACACCATCTCACAACAACAATGATCTGAGATTCAGACGTTTGTGTTTGGCATGTAATTAAAGGTGCTTCCTCCATATTTCTGATTGCATGTTTTTTTTTTCGTTTTAATTTTTGGCCCCAAATTTTCATAACGATTTAGCATAAGAACCTACTATTTAAGTTATATAAGGTATAGTTTGTTTCGGATTTATATCTCTATTTTATAAAATTCTTATATTTCTGTTTTAAACGCCTCCTTAGTTTATTAGTTACTCATTTTCGTATATCCGGAGATCGATTCTGACTAATGCCAAATACGTTTTTCCTTGTTGTTTGCTTTGATCTGGGTGTTTATAAAATATAGTAAATGATAAGTATTGTGGTTAAAGGGCTCTAGTACCAGCACAGCCTCATAGGGCACCCAGCGGTGGGGTTTGTATTCCCCTCATAACGGTATTCTGAGTAAGTGAGTGAGTAACCCAACCAGTTGTCAGCTCATCGCGGTGTTTGGATAGACTTAATAACCCACCTAGGTATACTTAAAGTTTCACAATTTGGCATAGTGAATTTGGGTATCGACAGCTTAAAGTGGTCTCCGAAGCACCATATATTAATTATACTCTATGCGAAGCACTATTGTGGTGTTGTCAAACAGATGTACATTTTTTTTTTATTTAAGACAATTTTCGTGCATACTACGGTTAGAACCGGGTCCTAAAACCTTTAGTTTTTTTTTAGTCTAAGGTTTAATTAAGAAACTCGGCCACCATGTATATAACTTTGTGATCAGGGCAATATGTGTGATATGTATTAGGCACATATTATTATTATTAGAAATAAGCCTTGATAAGCCACATAAGCCTAATTTTTTTAAAATAATTTACAAATTCGGTAAATAATATCTACTTAAAACACACTTCGGTATCAGAAATGGAAGCTGAATGTGGGCGGATAATTCTCTGTCCAGTTTTTCCTCCCACACTGTATGGTTCTTTGGAAAGCGCTTTTTATTTTGTGTTCGATGTATTAAAATAGATAGACTTATTAATATACAAAGTACTTACCTAATATTTTTTTACGAATTATTAATGAATCGTTTTTATAAGATTTATATTTTAAAACATATTTGAGTTTCACATTCATAAAGAAATGTATTTTCTAAATAAATAATCTTTCAACCTAATCTTCGACTAATATAACAAGTAGGTTTTGTTTTGTTAAAGATACTTTTTTGTTAATATCAGTAGGTAACTTTTTTTTTCTTTTTTATAGGAGAGGGCCATGGAGCAACTAATCTTAAATTCTGTAAGTAAATAAATATACCTAGTGTATATTTACATATACAATTTAAATCTTTATAAATTTGGTACTACTAACGAAGTAGTACAAAGTTAGTAGGTAGCTACTACTTTATTTATTTTTAAATAAATCTTCATTTATAAAATTATAATGATATGAATATTTTCCAATTATCTACTGGAAAAAAAATACTTACCGACGATATAGAGCCTTCTTTAAAATTAAACTATTGTAGGATCTACAATAGGATATATGCAGCCTAAGAGTTTTTTTTTTTATTTGATTCCAATATGATATGATGAAATTAACAAGTCACTTAATAAATTATATCTGTAAAGAGAAGATATCATCACAAAATAATTTATGAGTGTTTTTGAATGATAGATGTTTTTTTAATTTTCAACAAAAATCTAAAGTGTGAAAGATAAAAAGTTTAGCGTTGGTTTTCCTCGCTGTTCTATATATCTCAGGATGGATGGGTGCTCATATTTTTTTTATAGACTGCAAAGCTAATATGTATTATTTTATATACAGTCAAGTTTATATATTTAATTCAAACAATAATAAACTTAGAAGCTGCCTGTCGAAGCGCATGATTCAACCAATAGCACAAGAAAAATCATCAAAATTATATTAAACACAATGAAAAATCACAGAAAAAATCTTAAATCTCTATCTACGAGTATCTGTGTAAGATTTGTAATGATGAATACTTTAGTATAGATAAGTTTTTTTATTTTTTTATTGAAGTACAGCATGTGACATCTACCTGATGGTAAGCCTACCTACCTGATGGTAAGTCCATGAAAGGGTCGATGCCGCCTAAATGTAGTGGTTACGAAATGTGCGGCGACATAGACGTATTTGTGTTCCGAGTCTATTTTAATATCCTCTGCTTATCGTCAAATCAAAAGCCTGTTTCGTAACAGCACCATGAAAGGAGACTACAACTAAGGTAACAGAGGCGAATAAGGGCCACCTTATTTTAAATCGCTTTAAATCCTTTTTTATTAAAAATAATTATTTTATAAAGCCGGCAAGTGTTGCTCTTTGAGACTTTAAAGATGCATTTAGAAATATATATTAGTTTCATACACCGTAATTAATATAATATCAGAAACAAAATAGTGGTACTAGATAGTCTATTAAAGGGCGGGTTGTTTATTAAGGCCCAAGCTCTTTTAAATCTTTTCGAAAAATCATGAAACGATATTAAATATTATATTGAATGCATTTAAATGTATACACTTATCAATTTATACTTATATTAGGTTTATAATATTTGTAGTAATAGTAATTTTAAGCCAAATTACCTTTTAACAAAAACCGGGCCTTATTATGCGCTGCATGTGGGCCTTATTATCGGCGCTTTTTTAAATATATTTTTGTAATAAGAAATACTAAGGATATGGATTATACTGGATTGGTCTTAACTTTAGGCTTCCATGTATTTTGTTTCTTCCAATAATCAGTAATATAACACCAACGTAAATCGAAATATTTCAAATGGACCTTATTATACTCTGGCCCATATTACCCTCTACCTTACGACAAGAAATCGATGGTTAATTCTCCAGAAAACCGGTAAACCCACAGACTTAAACTGAAACATGACTAGGCCACTTGACGGTTTTTGCATCTGCATATATTATATGGGCGGTAGTATGGTATCCGGCCGTTCGGCCTTGCAAAGTTATAAAGTCCTCCCAACTAAAATAAGTAATAAACAAGTAGATGCAATATAATGATATCTGTTTTTTTTAACCATAGTACTTCATATTATTGTATTTTTTATTGTACATACACATACATATCATCACGGGTGCCTTAAGGCGCCCGAGACCGCCTAGACGGTCCCAGGGTACCCAGCGGAGGGGTTTTTAATCCCACCTCGTCGTAACCGATGGTATGTCTACACCGAACAAGTGGCTAGTTCGTCGCGATGTTTTGAATAGACTCAATAACCCATCTATAAACAGTTTCACAAGTTGGTATAGTGAAACCGGTGAGTGAATCTTAACGTGCTTTCCGAGGCATTATAGTGGTGTTGTCAAACAAATGTACATATTTTTTTTAATTAAAAACTCATTGGTACACACCGGGATTCGAACCAGAGACCTAAGTGTTTTTAAATCCAAGGTCTAATCAACTCGGCCACCATGTATATTAAATATTTGTTTTTGTTTTTGATAGAATTAGCACAGAGCTTGAAAAAACCTTAAAGCACCGGAAAGCGATAACATTTTCTGGAACAGTCTTAATCAAATAAAGTGTTTTCTCGACGTATTAAAGCGAAGCATAACCTGACTGTCAACATTGACACACCTCACTCACCATCTCGAAGATTGGAAATTTAATAAGTGTTAGCCCCCGCAGCGTCGCTCCCGATAAATAAATATGATGGCGTAGCAGATAAAATATTGACAGGTTATTGGAGCAAACTAACCACCTAGTCTTAACACTATTATAGTTGGTTATTTATTTTCATAAATGTTAAAGAATTGCAATGAAAATGTTAACAAAGTATAATTTTACAAGAAACTTACGACTTATAAAACCAAATGTACTATAACAAATGCTAAAATTTGGATGGATATTTGTTACTTAATCATACCAGAATAGCTGAACTGGGCCTACTACGCCGTACAACGTTGAGCTAAACTTTAACCAAAATAAAGTCGTTGTCTGCCAATTCCATTTTTCCATTTTGTCAGAATTTCATTATATTGCAATGAAATGTGAATATGAAGTTCTGCGCGGTATATACGTGGTGGCCGAGTTGGTTAGAGCTTAGACTTAACACTTAGGTCCCAGCGGCCACATTCTGTTTCTATAACGTGGGCGGTACATTGTCAAAATAACGAATTCCGTAATTAGCGCTCTCTCCTCCAATCAGCAAAGGTTAAAAAGCTACTCTGATTGAAGGAGAGCGCGCTAATAGCGGAAATCGTTGTTTTGACTATCTAATAATCACGTTTTAAGAAACAGAATGTGGCCGCTGGTTCAAACCCCGGTGTGTACCAAGTACCCCGGTGTGTACCGAGTTGTTAATCTAAAAAAATATGTTACTTTGTTAAACTACACCACTATAGTGCCTCGGAGAGTACGTTAAGCTTTCTATAGCAACTTGTCAAGCTGTTTAAAGACGAGTTATTGAGTCTATCCAAACATTGCGACGAGCTAGTCACTAGTTGAGTGTAGACTCATACCGCTACGACGAGTTGGGATTAAAAACCCTTCCGCTGGGTACCCTGAGACCGTCTAGGCGGTCTATAATAATTAATAAAAATGTTGGTTACTCCATGTTTTAAAAACAATTCTAATATATATTTAACTAGGATATTTAGCAAAAAATGGTAAAGCATAATTTAATTTTCAAAGAAGTGCCTATGTTTATATTTTCAAGGCTCATTTATTAATTAACGGTATGTGATATACCTACCGTTAATAAATAAATGAGGCAAATAGGTGCAATAAATAATAATAATAATAGGAATGAGTTATAAATCAATATGATTTATTTACAACAAATATGAACGAATAATTAGGAATGAAAGACATAGAAGTATATCTGAATAAAACCAAAGTTGGTTTTGGAGAGAGAGGATGACATGATAGAGTGGTACAAGAGTAGTGGTAGAGTTGAACAATTTGTCTACTCGGAAAGTGGGTTTACAAGAGATGGTAAGTGTACGGAAGATATTGAAAGACGAGTGCAAAAGGGTAGTGTAGTGAATGGCACCATACGAAGCATAATGAGCAGCCAAAACATGTCCAAAAAGTCTCGAATGGCTGCTGTTTACAATACGGTGCTTGTGAGAAGAGAGTTGTGGAAGTAAAGGAAGCGAGACAGTTATGCCAGGATCGTTGTAGTTGGCGCTCTCTAGTCTCATATCCCCGTGGGAAAAAGGTGTGACTATTTTAGTAAGTTAATAATAAAAGTAACAACGACAATAATAGTAAGACATTACACACACCAATATTGCCTTGGTCACAAACGAAGTCTGGGCTTATTCTATATGTACCAGGTATGTACAGTCGACCAAGAATTATCAAATTTGACACAACTCCCGTGTCATGAAAAAGTCGTTAAGGTTCACCGAAGTGCAAACATTACTAAGATAAATTATAAATGATAGTAGTAACTGTTAGAATATTCTTCAAGAGAAAATGTTCTATAAAGTGCAAATAAACTTCAACTCTAGGGTGGTAGACCACATTCTTGGCCGATTGTACATTGATCGATACCAATACATATTATAATTTATTAACACTCAGACTATAAAAACTGTACAGAAAAACGTAACTAATATTTTTGGCCATGGGTGGGAATTGAACCCATGACCTCCGGTTACAATACCGGTGTACAAATTTAGTACTATTTTATGGCAAACTTATGCTAGGCTTATTCTTTAGCAGTCAAACTTTCGGTACTAATTGACCAGTAAGTAGGTAAATAGGTGCAATAAATTAATTAATTTGAGGTTAAAAAAAAAACTACATTTAATGCTTACTATACATACTTTACTAGCTTTAGTACTTTTAGGATGTTTCATAGTGGCCACAACGCGTTGTGACATAGATATACTATTTACGT
Source organism: Monopis laevigella (assembly GCA_947458855.1). Classification (NCBI taxonomy): domain Eukaryota; kingdom Metazoa; phylum Arthropoda; class Insecta; order Lepidoptera; family Tineidae; genus Monopis; species Monopis laevigella. Next base: position 19,035,234 of record OX381583.1, on the reverse strand, counting down.
CAATGCGTTATGGTGAGATATTTTTTCGCTGTCGAATAACCTGTAGCTTTCTGGATCCGGATAAGTCTGTCCTAGGTATTTTATTCTTTGGTGACGCTAGTCACACAATAGGTGCCGCATGGATTCGGGCTCATTACCACAAGATCTGCATGTGGGATCATCTCTTACTCCTATCCTATAGTATAAAGGTGTTTGTTGTGTTATTGGAGCGTAACATATATAGATAGTTTAAAATTACAATTAAAGGTAGTCACAGGTTCTACCATGGGTTTGGGCATTGTGGCAACGTAACGTATACGTATACAAATACGTTACGTTGCTACAATGCGCAAACCCATGGTAGAGTCTCTGGTATACTCTATTTCACGAGAACTGACAGGTAAGGTCAGCATATAATGTAGTACTACGCTACTACTATTTAATAACGTATTGTGATACATATTTTTTATTAGGGTACGGCAAGTAGTTTATTTTAAAATATTTTTGGAATATATACGAAATTAGTTATTTGGCATTAGTTCCCACCTTACTTAACCAGCATCATAAGTTATCATGACGCTCAGCCGGAACTACTGAAGCTAGTATAAATACATTTAATATGTAGTTATAGGTATGCATATGGTAAGTATTAAATGATACGATACGATAAGTTTATAAATATTTGATATTATATGATTTATTTGACATTTTCATATGATATGATATGATATGGCATGACATGACATGATATGATTTTTCAGGATCAGGAAACTTCTTCGGGTCGGCCCTTTACCAAAGAAGAGTTCGATGATTTATACAATAACTTGTAAGTGTGCTATTTATAGTAAAACTAGTTTATTTGGTTTTTAAACGATTTTAACAGAAGGTTATACAAGAAGTCTTCGCGTAAATAACGACTAACGAGTAAATAACCTTCTGTTTTTTTACCATAGCATTTATGTTTTATATTTATTTGAGCACGACATGTGACTTAGTATCTACCTGAAATTATATAATATATATAATTGCCGTTACGAAATGGTCGGCAACAAAGGTAAATTTGCATTACGAGTCCATTTAAATATCCTCGCTGCCTTATCGTCAAATCAACCGTCCGTTTCGTAAGTGTAGTATGAAAGAAGACTGCCACCTCGATAAGAGATCGATGTAGTAGTCTCCTGAAATCATGTGAACCGAAACATGACAAGGTCACTCTACGGTTTTTGCATCTGTATGAGCGGTAACGAAACCGATCGGTTGGCCTAATGAAGTTACAGAGATCTCCTCCCACCTAACTATTATTTATTATTCCAGGCAAATCGACCAGATGGATAACATAAGAAAACTAACTTTTAAAAACGTATCTTTAGAATACGTATACGTGGATCAGTTCGAGCCAGCTCCTATTGTTTCAACCTATCTTCCCTTCGTATTGATGCCGGCCTTCCTTGCACTGTCTACTTTCATAGTGCCTGTGGCTTGGACTCTTATATTCTTCTGCCTTAGCTTTTCATGTTCTCTCGTCTGCCACTGTTACTGGCGTTTCTTCGCTCCAACTAAATTGGTATGATATTAGCTTTTTTTTTAATCTATAAGTACATAAATAGTATAGTTAAGACAAAGTTGCTTCCCGGGTCTGTCTGTCCCTGCATTAATATTTCTTTTTTTTATGCGGTTTTCATTATGAATTAATCGAAAGTTTATATGTATAATCTATAGTCCTGTGATACATATAATTAGTACTAAACCGAGCATTTTGAATCAAATACAACAACTTTTGTTATTTCATGTTTTTATTTTTAATTATTCCAATAAGGGAGTTTTAACTTCGGATCACAAGATCTATAAACATTTAAAATTCCAAGTAAATCGGACCAGTAATTCTCGAGATATTCGATACGAGCAGACAGGTAGACTGAGGCTATACCGGCTTCAAAAAGGAGAGGGTACACAAATTCGCCCCTTTTTGAGATTGTTTAAAAAGTTACATAAATAAGTAAAACGTTCGATCCCATTAAATTATACATTTTGTGAGGATCAGCCCCCCTAGCCAAGAGCATGAGCGCTAAAAGCGCGCACGAAACTGTTGTATGAAGATGATATTTGATAATGACGTCACATTCGTTTTTATCGTTGCGGAAATAACCAAAACGAGACAACAATATAGATACACCAATAGGATAATAAATTTGTTATCTCCCTCTCATTCACGCTTCTGCGACGTTCGAGCGAAAAAAGCGACCATGCTCTTGGCTAGGGGGGCTGATGAGTACTTCCGGAGCTAGAGAGCGGAACTCCTCAAAACCTAAGAGAACAAGAGTATTTTTTTAACATAACATCAATTTATATATCTTATAATTGATATTATTTTTAATAAAATCATCTCATTCTATTACACTAAAACAGGTAAAATAAATTTATAGACTATAATATAAAATCCGATTTTTTTCGTATTATAACGAAATATTTATTTGACGCGCGGAGTGATTACGCGTACAACGCATAGCTAAACTTTAATAGAAATGATGCAATTCTGACGTAATGCAAACCAGTTACTACAGTTACAGTATTACGCCGCACAACGTTAAGCTAAACTTTAACCAAAATGACGTAGTTGTCTGTCAACTTTCCATGTCACCCGGTTCGCATTACGTCAGAATTACATCATATCAATTAAAGTTTAGCTTAGCGTTGTGCGCGTAATTACCACGCTGGTGACATTGAAAACTACGTCATTTTGGTTAAAGTTTAGCTTAACGATGTGCGGTGTAATAGTATAGGTACTTGTATAGGTTTATATTATATTTTTAGTGGTCTTGGAGTCTGTTTAATTTTATGAAAAAGTAAAATAAACTCCTTCTATCAACTATTCTCGATTAGTTTTTGAGTTTGTCCGGAACAAACAAACAGTCAAATCTTTTCTCTTTATGATATTAGTATAGACTAAAGTTGATGTCATTCGAAGGCGGGTGCAATGACGGGTGGACACATATTCTTATTATAGTATTTAAAAGTACTGGGAACCCCTCTAACAAAAATTAGCATAGTTATGGGTAGGGCCATGAATGTAAGTATTTAACAAAAAGCCCAGACTTAGGAAATATATAGAAGCGAACTAGAGGGTAGCGAACATGAAGGTAAAAACCGTGCCCGTCCGCTCGGCGCGTTTTTTTAGCTTCATGGTAGCGAATAACATAAGAACGCGAAAGGCTTAGCTTAGAGCGCGGACCGCGCACCCCTAATGAGGTATTTTTTATTCGCACAAAGAACGCCCATGCCAATTTTTTAGCGCATCGAAACAAAAATGGAGTAGCATCGTAATTTTTTATTTGAAATTAATTAATGAATTCAATAAAGCAGTTGAAGTACATTATGTATAACAGAAGGTATAATTTAGGAAGAACTTATATTTAGATATCACTTCTTTTATTAGCAAAACCGCCACTCGTGTACTTATCCAAGTTTTTAAAATAATTTTGGTAGGATCTTTAATACATATAAAATTCAATATTCAATTCAAAAATTCAAACTCAATTAACATTTTTTTTAATAAAAATATTACAGGATTTTTAAGGATCTGCATGCCCTCAACAGATTTAACCCCCTCATTAGTTTGATAGCTTCTTACTAGTAGTATATACATATATTATACAGTTAATATTCTATGTTTTCATTTCAGAGTATACCAGCTAATATGACGACTTTTGTATTGATCTTCGTTATTGTATTTTTAGAGTTGACCAATTTTTCAACTTTGGTATGTGTTTATTTATGAAGTTTTTAATATGATACTCAATTAAATATAAATAAATATAGATTATAATTAAAAATAAAATTTACAGTTAACGTGTGGAATTTATGAAATGAGAGCAAATAAAATATATACAACAATTGATGAACCTTATATTAATTCAACAATTGATGAACCTTATAACGCAACAGCAACATGCTATTATGCATCCTATTACTATCATGTAAGTAATATCCATTACATAGATCCCTACAATGGTCTGTTCATACAAAGAGCCTTGACGCACTGGTAGAGCCTTGCGCATGCGGCAGCTAGCCGCTATACAAGCCCAAAATTATATACCTACATAGTGGCAAAAATTGCCTCTGAGCACGGTCTCGGTTTTATAAGTTGGTATAACTTGTGAAAGTGTTTATAGATCAGTTATTCAGTCTATCCAAACACTACGACAAGTTGACCACTTGTCATGTTCTACCGAACCTAGAATACAATAATATGTTAGGCCGAGGTGGGGATAACACCTTTGGCAGGATAAACCGAAGCCGTCTAGGCGATCTCGCGCCGTAAAGCACCCGTGCGTGATGTATCCCATTATATCTCCTTCATGTTTTACAGGACTCTGTTTTAAAGTAAAGTCTTTATTTCAGATAAAAGTGATCACAAGTGTAATGGTTGTTGTAAGATCATAGAAATAATTTTATTATTTTAAATCAGTATCAAAGGGCCTGACCAAAGAACACGATCGCCAATCGAACCGCCCGCATCGATCGATAAAAATGTATAGGAATTTTACTCTATGGGTAGAGCCTGATCGACGAGAAACGTCAAATCCCATACATTTGGCTTTCGATGGGTATTTCGATTCGATTATCGATTGGCCCTTTTGTAAGGCCACAATGTCAATATACCTATATTAAATAGTTATTAAAAAACTTACTTTACATTTTTGATATTTTTCTTTGCAGATTGGTGTAGTGGCATATTGTGCAACATTCTGGATACCAGCAAGGTTAGCAGCAATTAGCTTAACTGTTACAATCATTTGGCTCTTCAACGTCGTTCCTGGATTAATAATGTATACGTTCCTCGACCCTTCTCAACGGATGTACAGCCAGAATTTCTTAGACTACTATAAAAACACAACCCAAGCCAGGTTTTTCAGAAAGTGGGACGCTGATAAAGATATTATGATAGCAGAGTGAGTAATTTAATCGTGTTTTAATAAATTTCATTATTCCTGTATATAAATATTAATGATATATATAAAATAAAATCTTATACCTTATATTAAAAAAATGTATTGCCATTATGCATTTTTTTGAAAATTTCATATTGTATGTAATAACAGATATTTTTATATTTTTCTCATAGTAAATGACACAAAAAAATACCCCATCTATTCAACTTTTATACAAAACACACGTACTAGACACCCCACCCTTGGTTGAAGTATTTTTGTGATATGCTTCTAGGTAGGTAGATAATAGTGTTAAAAATTTATCTGAAATAATTAAAGTGTGCTTCTGTGCAATATAAATATGTTTTTTACTCAGACCTAGGATCTTGCTCTATGGTGTCTTATTATATCTTTTCCAAGCGTTTATTGACTTTTGACTATTCGAGGATGATTACTTGTACGGCCTATTTTTTCGGTTCATGTCATAATATTTAGAACTATAAATGTCACTAATGTCTCATAGCAATCGTGAAATGTCTGTGTATTTTTAAAGTTTAATAAAACCTATTAATTCAGGTGATCTCTTATTACTATTTATTAAACTTTATACATAAAATGAATAAATTCCTCAAGCTTGATCGTTTTGAAGCAGATCCATCAGCAGCTCATAATTTGTCTTCACAATGGTTACATTGAAAAAGAACGTTTGACAACTTCCTTGAAGAATGTCAAAATGAAGCCCCATCAGAAGAAACAAAATTTAAATTGTTAGTCAACTATATATATCTCCCAATATTTTTGAACACATAGCTAAATGTGATAAATATGATGCCGCTTTAATAATATTAGATAATATTTTTGCTAAGCCTAAAAGTGAAATATTTTCACGTTACCGACTAGCAACTAGGAAACAGCAAGTTAACGAAACGATTGATCAGCAGCTGCAAATAACTCTACACGGTCTTTTAATAATAATAAATCAAAAACATCTGATTGCTACTATTGTGGTTATGGCCGCCATCCTCGCCGTTTCTGTCCAGCTTCAAAAGCTACTTGCTTAAAATGCGGGAAACGTGGGCATTTTGTCAAAGTCTGTCAAAAGCTGTCAGCTAATGCCGTTGATGTGACAGTAAGTCAAGAAGCTGAAACTACATCTTGTCTATTGTTAGCCACCACAGGCTTAAAAAAATGTACTATTCCGGTACAAGGAATATTAATATAAATAGAATATTAATCAATGATCTTATAGATACAGGAAGTACACTCCAGTTTTGTAGATGAGCAAATTGTCATTCAACTCGGAATACCCACTCAATCGTGGAAGCAAAATGTTTCCATGGCATCGTCTTCATTAATTAGCGAAATAAAAGAAGTGTGCACAACAACAATTGAATTGCATGGTCATAAAATTAATGTCTTCCACCGTATCATGAAGAATCTGTGTACAGATATCATACTTGGCCACGATGTCCTTGAACAATATTAAACACTCGAAATTGATTTTGCGGGTCAAACCCTCCATTAACATTATGTGCTTTAAATAAGGTGAATATTGAGCCTATAAATTTATTTTCTACTCTTTCAACTGAATGCAGACCTATTGCTGTCAAGTCTCGAAGATTTTCATCTGATAATCAACATTTTATTCATGCTGAAATTAATAAATTACTTGCAGATGATATAATAGAAGAAAGTACCTCTCCGTGGCGAGCCCAAGTTTTGGTTATCACTAATCACAATCATAAGAAACGTATGTGCATAGACTATTCCCAAACAATCAATAAGTTCACTTTTCTTGATGCGTATCCTGTACCTAACATTGAAGGTATTGTAGGTAAAGTATCTAATTTTAGAATATACAGTAAAATCAATCTGAAGTCAGCATATCATCAAATTCCAATTATTGAAGAAAATAAACCATTAACAGCTTTTGAAGCATGTGGTAATTTATATCAGTTTAAACGGATTCCTTTTGGTGTGACAAATGGAGTAGCGTGTTTTCCAAGAGCTATTGATTGGATAATTAGAAAGTCTAATATAGTCGGTCTAATTTAGATGATATTACCATATGTGGGATAGATCAGGCAGATCATGATAATAAACTACAAAAATTTATGGACGTGGCAAAAAATGTACAATCTTACAATAAACGAACAGAAAAGTGAATTCCCTCTAAAAGAAATAAACATAATGGGTTATAACATAAGTAATTGCATAGCTGAACCTGATCCAGAACGATTACGACTTATCTGTCCCTCAAGATTTCAGTTCTCACAAAAGGGCTATCGGATTATTTTCACATTATTCTAAATGGTTTAAAGATTTTTCACAGAAATTACATCCTCTAGTTAGTACAGAACATTTTCCTATTAACGAATTTCAAGTTGCCGCATTTGAAGGTCTCAAACAATTAATTTCAAATTATTTTTAGGAGCAATAAATCCTAATGAACCTCTAATAGTAGAAACTGATGCATCAGATTATTTAATTGCAGCTTCCTTGAGTCAGGAGGGTAAACCGGTTGCATTTTTTTCTCGAAGTTTAAATGATTTATTGAAGTTGAAAAGAAATATCCATCTATCGAAAAAGAAGCATGTGCTATAATTGACAGTTTAAAGAAATGGCGACATTATCTTCTTGTACGTCATTTCTATTTAATTACTGATCAAAAATCAGTAGCATTTATGCTTAAGAATCATGCTAGTAAAATTAAAAATGAAAAAATTCAACGGTGGCGATTGCAACTGTCTAATTACAATTTTGACATTAAGTATCGATCTGGTGATGAAAATAAAGTTGCAGATACACTTTCAAGACAAATAATATGTGCTACTAATGTTCACAACAAGCTCCGCACAAATTAAGTCTAAATTTATTAAAAACATAGGAACTTTATTAAAATAAACAACCCTTTTTGAAAGAATATCTTTAGATTTCAAAGGTCCCTTACCATCCTTAACAACTAACAAATATTTTCTCACAATCATCGATGAATATTCCAGATTCCCATTTGCTTATGCCTGTCCTGATACAAGTACTCAAACTGTTATTAAATGTCTTACAGAACTGTTTGCTCTCTTTGGTATGCCCTCAATGTTACATTCAGATCAAGGTTCCTCATTCATGTTAACGGAATTAAAATAAAAGCTGTAAAAATGTACATACTAAATCTAAGAATAGCTACAAGTCGCTCAGCTCCATATAATCCTCGAGGAAATGGGCAAGTAGAGAGATTAAATGGAACTCTATGGCAAACAATTAGCTCTGAAGTCTCAGAATTTACCTACGTCAATGTGGGAAACTGTGCTTACTCAAGCTTTACATAGTACATTTTCTACTGCATGACTTTTTAAGAACTAATAATTAACGCTAAAATATTAAAGATAGAGGGGTATTAACCGCCGTACGCTTGCTTGTCATAAAGAAAATGGCTTTTCTTTCTGTAAAGATTTTTAGTGGTTTTCCGTGATATTTATTATCCTGCCTTTGTAACATAAGGTAGTTTTTTTATATAAGAGCTCAGCATGTGACCTTGCATCCACCTGCTGTTAAGCAGTATGCAATGTCCAGGAATGATAGCTACAAGCGAATGCATACAGGTGCATCTGGTTGCCATCATTATGCCGGCTTAAGATGCCTATTCACGCTTCGTTTAAAGGACTCTAGGTTATAAGAGGAAGGAAACACGCAAGCTGGTAGGGCATTCGACATTTCAAACAAATTCAAGCTATCGTAATTAATGGCATGCAATTCACAACGGCCGAGTGGGCTTAAAGGGTTGTGTGAAAATGAGAAAAAAAATCGGACATTTCCGTGTTGTCAAAATGCATGCCGATATAAAACATTAAAGTTTTCATCACAAAAAAAATCTGCGAAAATTGACTTTCCACCCTCATATGACTGAGGGTGGAAATTTTTGGGATCATGATGTGATAATTCAATACCACTTTTTGCGTGATTTCAAATTACTTCTAATAAAGATAAATATTAATTTTATGACGTAGTAATTCTTAAATACAAATGGCATGCAAGTAGCACAGGATCTTTCTATTTTAATTAATAACAAAAGTTCCAAAAAAAGTAATAAACATTTCCGCGTTTTTTATTTGCATGCCGTTTTGAATTTCATAAAAACATATTACGTCAAGTATATATTGAAAATGGCATGCGTGTGGAATAACATCATTGTATTATAAATAATAATGAAAGTTATATAAAATATATGACACATTTCCGTATATTTAATTTGCATGCCAACAAGAACACCCGCCGTATAGTCCCGACCTCGTACTTTGCGATTTTTATATATTCCCGAAAATAAAATAAAATTTGAAGGAAAGCGTTTTATGGACGCAGAGTAAACAGTTGCTGCGTTTCAAAAGGCCGTCGAAGATAACCCCTAAGGATGAGTGGGCAAAGTGCTTTTATCAGTGGTTCAATCAGTTGCAGCGATGTATTGATGTGAATGGACTCTTGAAAAGATATAATAAAACTAATAACTTACTAGTTAGTTTACTAGCTCTGACTGCATTGGAATGCAGTTCCTCATATCACCACACTTTCCTTTAATTTTATTATCGATAAAGGTCATTTATGTCAAGCACAAGTGTCGTCACTATCTAATATCCAGCATTTTATCTGGGGTCTCATCACGGGCTGCCATCGTCTTCGACGACAACACGATAAGTAAAAATTAAATATCGAAATATCAGTTCTATTTCAATGGTATTATAGTCTGTATTAGGTTGACTAAATTAAATTGCCGCTTCCTTGAATGCATTCTTTGCCCGTTTGAACAAGGCCCCTGGGGTCTCATTACGGGCTGCGATTAGGGCTTTCGAATACCGGATGATTTCAACACCGGTATTAAATACCGAAAAAGTTTTTCTCAATACCGGGATCCCGGGATACCGGTATTGAAAAAAAATACGGTTTTTTTTCAGATTTGTCTTTCTTTTTGTAAGTAGAAAGGAGTACAGTCATTCTGGACCCAACCGTAAAAGCTTAGCGTTCACAAACAACCATTTGCTTACTTAATAATAGATAATTTAAGCATTATTTTCCAGCATTCAAAATAATTTTATAATTTTTTGATGTATTTAACAATTTTATTATATGTATTTTCCTCTATCGAACTGGATAGTTTTTATTTTTGAACGCGGCTTCTAAGCCTGCTATGGCCATAGCAGGCTTATATTCTTCTTTCTGTAGAAGGAATTATCTCGACTAAATGTAACAAACAAGTTTTTCATTTAAAATCATTATTTATTTATATTAAAATAATTTTACGTGTCAGTCATGACCAAAATTTTATTGTAACTAACATGTACGCAATTCGCATATGAAGTCCACTTGTTGATCCACCATGAGTTTTAATGATCTTTTGACAAAGTTTGGATTTTGCCGTTTGTCTATCTTCAGAAGTTATCCCAAACAGCAGTGTTAGGTCATAGAAAAATGAAAACAGTTTACTCAAATTATTTACAAGTCGTCGTTCACCATATTATGTCATACATATTATGTTAGGAAAAAAGTTTCTTCGCATTTTATTCAGTACCTAAAAAATTTAACAAAACTATTGTTTTGTGTATTTATCAATGAGTAATCAAATTTAAGTAAATGAAAAAAAATATATCACGTAACACTTAATTAGTATTAAGTACTAGACCACCTTATTTTAAATCGCTTTAAATCCTTTTTTATTAACAATAATTATTTTATAAACCCGGCAAGTGTTGCTCTTTGAGACTTTAAAGATACATAAAAATATATATATTAGTTTCATACACCGTAATTAATATAATATCAGAAACAAAATAGTAGTACTAGATAGTCTATTAAAGGCCAGGTTGTTTATTAAGGTCCAAGCTCTTTTAAATCTTTTAGAAAAACCATGAAACGATATTAAATATTTTATTGAATGCATTTAAATGTATACACTTATCAATTTATACTTATATTAGGTTTATAATATTTGTAGGAATAGTAATTTTAAGCCAAATTACCTTTTAACAATAACGGGCCTTGTTGTGCGCTGCATGTGGGCCTTATTATCCGCGCTTTTTTAAATATATTTTTGTAATAAGAAATACTAAGGATATGGATTATACTGGATTGGTCTTAGCTTTAGGCTTCCATGTATTTTGTTTCTTCTAATATTCAATAATATAACATCAACGTAAATCGAAATATTTCAAATGGACCTTTACTCTGGCCCTTATTACCCTCTGGTACTGACATGATGTATTTTACTTAATTTGTTAATAGTACTGTAAAATCGTTAAATCATGGAATTACCAGTTTGTAACATTCCAAAATGAAATAAATGGGTAAAAATATTTGTGTATCACAGTGATTGTTTGTTACGATGGATTTTGTACTAAATATGAAATAAAATCACCAATACCGGAATCCCGGTATTGGACATTTCAATACCGGTATTGAAATAGTCTGAAAAAAGTTCGGGATCCCGGTATTGGAAGCCCTAGCTACGATCGTCTTCAACGACAGGATATTGTGTAAACAATAAATATGGATATATAAGTTCTATTTTGTTAATTGAGTTAAAATTCCATTGCTCCAACCTAATACAGACTATACAGCTATTGGAATAGAACTGATATTTCGATGTTTAATTGTCTTGTTGTCGTAGTCGGTGGCCCCTTGTGATGATTCCCCAAAATCAAATAGAGGCATCGTGGGAAAATTTCGGATAAAATCCTGAAATCGCATAATCCTTTATGATACCTAATTAATAAAATTTTATGATATAAATAATTAATATTTATTATAATACACACCGAAAGATACTGACTTTCATTGTCTTTGCTATATTATTAGTTAGTTACCTAAGAAAATACCCGGGGTAAATACAGAGATAGAGTTTTTTCTTTTTTGCAATTTATTAACTGTTCATGTAAATGGCTTCCAGACTCATATTATACGATAACCGGCATGTCCTGATGTTACTATTCACCGGTATTGCATTCCTCAGCTTCATGCAGCTCGTAAGTATTACAAAATATTGGGTTCACCGGGCACATGAGTAAATAAACGGAACCGAGTCCAAGCTGCCTAAAATCAGCCCGATGTAGGTACACTCGCAAAAAGCGCGGCGGCGTGTGCGTGATCTCTCACCGACGGGTTCACAGACGCGGCGGGGTAAACCGGCTCCGTTGCGGTATGACCGACAGGGCTGCCAGTCTATTGTGCGCTAGCGCTACGTCACGTGTATGTTTGTGCGAATGTTTTCCGATGAATTATTTGAGGAAACTCTATATTAGATTCAGACTGTACCACACCTTAAAAATAAATAATAAATATTTTAAGAAAAACAATATATATATATATATATATTTAGGGGTTCGTTATTTATTATTAATGTTACTTTTAGTACATATGTGTCAAGTACACTAAACATTAATGCCTTTTCAAATACACATTTTATTATGCACCTGCCTTATTTTATTTCTTTCCTCCCTGCTATTTTTAACCTGCATCAGGTGTCAACCCTATGACAATAGGTATAAGTTTTGCACGTTGTTAGAGAGCTTGGACTCTGTTCCGTTTATTTACTCATGTGCACCGGGTACCTACTGTATCGATTTATTTTCAATGTGGTAGTTTCCTTTCAGTGTGCGGTTACGAAATAGGCAGTTAATTTATCCATAAAGCAGAAATACTCATAATGAAAAATCGTATTTGTTCTTAAATAGTGTTCAGTATTCGTAATAGCGTTATTTAGCCGGGGTAGTGGGAGTTACCAATGCTGTTGGATAACAATGTATTGATTGTCCCCATTCTGAATGACCTGAGTTACACTATGAAAGGATACATTACCTGCCACATTCTTAAATACATTCATACATACACTTTTAGTTCAGCAACATCACGAGCATGGCAATGTTTTATAGTATTTTGTTTATAATTAGTTTAGATATTCTAAACGGATTTTATTTCTATCCACGAGCCTGTACCTACTCATGAAAATATTTTTATAGTAAAAACACACGTAGACATGTTTAGATTTAAATATTTATTTATATTCAAACTGTGGTGTATCTTTGTATAATCATAATTAATAATGAAACATAGCAGTCTCAGAAACATAGCAGTCTCAGAAACATAGCAGTCTCAGAAAAATATACTAAACTCTATGTGTAACTGTTACTTATAAAATTAATCACATTTTTCTTAAGGTACGAGTAGGTCCTATCGAGAAAGGTTTTTAATATAATTTATTTTGCTTACTATGACTATTAAACACATTGTTCTAATTTAACTATTATTAAATTAGGCAAATATCTTCATTTACATAGCCGCTAGCCTTATGCGCAATTTTGCTAATGTCAAGTAAGATTTAGAAAGTATAAAGTAAAAGTGGGATAATAGGATGGAAAGGAATAGGGAAAGGGCCAGGATATAAATAGCAATGGCAACATGACTGTATGCAAACATATGGTATAGTTCTGCCAGGGTCAAGTGAAGAAGGAAACATATAAATGGGTAACTCCATTTTACCGAAGATTAGAAGATTTATTGAGATAACACAACCATCGTGTTTACTGCGTAAACTCGTAAAGTGTTAACTTTAGATAACGTTTGTCACAAAAAGACATTTAACATATACACTGTAATAATAATAAATTAATACTTTTAGTACGAGCGGGAAGATCGTACTCGCTTCTGTCGGCAACGAATGTTGGTGTGTGAAAACCTTAACGACCGGGAAAAGAAAAACAGGAACCAGACTATGGTGAACAATGTCCTTCCGCCCCATGTGGCCAAACACTTTATGGGTGGCCAGCACAACCATCGGGATCTTTACAGCCAGAGCTATTCAGAAGTCGGCGTTCTCTTTGCTTCTATGCCCAATTTTACAGGTTAGCGATCTTATTAATAATTATGTAGGACAATTCACACATCTCCTTGCAGCCTTAATCTACTAAATCAATTGGATATAGAATAGAATATCAAAGGCAATATTTTGTTTGTTTGGGAAATATACCCAATTTTAACTTTGATATGCGGCTGGTATCCAATTTACTAATTAATTAATTATAATAACCATATGTATTAGAAACTGTCGTTCTTTCTGGCACACATAGTACTAACCTACAGCTTAGTTTGTGAGCAAGGCAATAAATACGAGTAGATATGGTAATTTTATTGATTAATTTTACATATTTAATAATTACGGATAAACTGCAAATCTACGGTGCAAACTACAGCAAGCATTAATTATTTCAGAATTTTACTCTGAAGAATCCGTAAACAATCAGGGCTTGGAATGTCTGCGATTTTTAAATGAAGTTATTTCGGACTTTGATATGGTGAGTACCTAAGCTATATTGTGTCGTTACACCCTTTTATAATAACAGATGACACATTTATAATTAAACATTTTTTACGATAAGTATTCATGATCCCTTGAGGGTAGCCCGAAGACTGTAGTCGTGTGTTTCTTATATATTTTTCGCAGTTAAGTTTATAGAATATTATTGTGCAAAAGTGTACCAATTTTGTAGAATATTCATAAGTAATCTCAGTGTTTGTGCTATCTCAATGAATCCATTTCTTCAGTAAAATGGCGGTACCCATTTTACTGTAGATTCTTTGCTTCTTCACATATGACACTGGCCTAACTATACCGTATGTTTGCATACGGTCATGTGGCCATTCCTTATTCTAACCTAGTTCTTTCCCCAATCCTTTCCATCCTATTATCCCACTTTCACTTTATAATAAAAAAAAACAATTTAATCTACCCTCACTTGACACTGGCAAAATTACGCGCACGCGTAGAGGCCATTAATTTAAGCTAATAATAATAATAAAGTAATCATTATTTTTTTAAAGAGCACTTTATAAATATTTACTTGTTACCTACTGAAATATGAAATTATTTTTAAAAATACTCTTATTTTTTTACTTTCTCTTATTTTTTTACTTTCTCTTATTTTTTTACTTTCTCTTATTTTTTTACTTTACAATATTTCATAATATTTAATTATAACTAACAGTGCCTACTAGATTCTGATTTAAATTGTGTTTAACATTTGCGCGCCTTTTACTAAGGTGACCTTTTTAATATCCCCAGCATTATAATAATCAGAATTGATTTTGCAAATATATATATATATATATTAATTTTAATACAATTTCATATCAAATTAATAAAAAAATAAAGCTAGGTAGAGATTGCATATTTGATCCGTTTGGGGTAGAGATACTCGTACCGTGGGGACCTGGTGCTCATGGTATATTCAAGGAGCTAAAGTCTAAGTCTAAAAGGCTCCTTGAAGTTACCCTAGATCCGAGGGTTGGTGTATTCCTTGCGCAGATAATTTCAATCGAAATTCAACGAGGGAATGCTACCAGCCTTATGGGAACGTTTCCCTGCTCCGGCAGTGATGTATTTTCTACATATCATCACGGGTGCCTTACTGCGCCCGATACCGCCTAGACGGCCTCAGGGTACCCAGCGGAGGGGGTTTTAATCCCACCTCGCGTAGCCGATGGTATGAGTCCACACCGAACAAGTGGCTAGCTCGTCGCGATGTTTGGAATAGACTCAACAACCCATCTATAAACAGTTTCACAAGTTGGTATAGTGAAACCGGGATCGACAGCTTAACTTGCTCTCCGAGGCACTATAGTGTTGTCAAACAAATGTAGTATATTTTTTTAAATTTAAAACTCATTGGTACACACCGGGTTTCGAACCAGGGACCTAAGTGCTTTTTTTTAGTGCAAGGTCTAATCAACTCGGCCACCACGTATATAAATTTAATGTTTTATTTTATTGTCATATTTTAATAAAAATTATATACACTTTATAAGTACCAAACATCCAGGTCTAGCTAAATATTATTCCTAAACATAAATATTGATTGTAATAAAATATTAATTTTTCAGTTGTTGGACGATAAATATTTTCGCCATGACATCGTCAAAATAAAGACAATTAGCTCAACATACATGGCTGCTTCTGGATTGGGGCCTAAGGATAAACTTAAGGTATGAAAGACAAGTGTAGACTGGGTTAGAAGAATGAAGTATGAAGGACTAGCTTTAAAGATGATCTTAATAATTGTAAATTGTGACCATGACTGCCAAAATCTGAGAATCGTGGTAATAAATCTTTAGCGATACTATAGCCCAAATCCCCTCATTAGCCCATAGTGTGAGTTTTCTTACTATTACTTTGTGATTGAGTTAACTAAAATTAGATAGAAAATAACACAGCACCTCAACCGAAAATTTTGAGAACTAAAGATGCAAGTGTGTGATTGGTGAAAACGTTAACGCAGTATACAACTCAAAAGTTAACGTTAAATAACTCAGATACTGAGGCTCTACCAATAGGAATGTTTTTATTTGTACAGTATTCAACGCACTGCTACTTGTACTATTTTTTCTTCTGTGGCACTGTTTGATCTTTAACTTTGTGGCATACGCAGAGAACGTACAATTTTTATTTAAATAACAATCACATTTCAGACATCAAATTCGGTGATTGTAAAGTGGGACCACCTATCCCGGTTAGTGGTGTTTGCGTTAGAGCTACAGCGCACCTTGGCGGCTATCAACGAGCAATCATTCAATCACTTTGTGCTGCGCCTGGGCATCAACCATGGACCCATCACTGCTGGCGTCATTGGAGCTAGGAAACCTCACTATGATATTTGGGGAAATACTGTGAATGTGGCATCGCGAATGGAAAGCACCGGCAAGGCTGGCTGTATTCAGGTAACTATTTCATAAAATAAGGAGAGACTCAGATGTCAGACATGTAATAGAGACAGGTGTAAAATATTTATTAACCAATCAATGTGGTAAAATATCGAATTTAAATACCTATTAAACTCTTTTTTATTCATATAAACTTATTGAGTCTTTAAAAAACACTTTAGATTCAATGTGTTTTGATTCTTTTACGCATATTCATTTTTGTTGCTAAAAAAAAGACAACTGAAACACATTTTAACTAAAGTGTTCGTCAAGGACCATAGATATAAATATCCAAGGACTCAATAAGTTTTATGAATAAGACATTTGAATTTATATTTTAAAACTTTATTTGAATGTTTGACTGCTATAAGCCTTAGTTAGACCATATACTAAAACTAGCTTTTGGATTAAATCTTGGCGGGATTATAATTATTGGAGACTCGATCACTAAGAAATGCTTAATAAGCCGTAATTATTTGAGAATAAACATTAAAGCTAATTTAAATGAAAACTTTAAATAACTAGTTATACTCGTACCTACCTACTTATTTAATAAACATAGATAGGTAATATCAAGTTAAATTAGATAACATTAGATTTAGATATTACGAAAGATTAAAACAACATTGGTAGGCACATTTTCTCTCTAGATATGTATGTATATGTTACCGCTAATGTAAGAGATCAACTAATTTCTTGTAAACAATTATCTAGCTAGAAATTCTGTAGATCCCTCAAAGTACAAAAAATATTTTGCATAGCGTCGGGTTCACGCGCGTTATATTGGTAAGCTGAACTGCAGTGTTACTGGACAGAGCACTCTTTGCCAATCATATTAGCTTATTTTGACAGGTTTAGAAAATTAAGCTATACTATTGGTGAAGAGGTAGAGTTCACTTTACGCAGTGAGAACGTTAATACAAACTCCCACTGGGGCCGGTGATCGCGAAGTAGAGATGAATGCTTTTCTAATATCAAAGCCATTTCTAGTAATAATAATTCCATTAGTGAGGTCATGGTAGTAATATTTACAACGTTTTGACAAAGTTAAAGTTAGTTAAATAAAATGTTGTAGTGTAACCCGGCCTCATTGGATTGCCAGAATCGGCTTTTGTAGTTTAACAGGCATTTAAGATTCAGTGTGTAAATTTTCATGACTTGGAATTTGAAATGACAGATATACGTTGGTTACGAACAGTAAATACGTTGGTGGCTCTTGGCCCAGGATTTATGGTGGTTATGACATATCAAGTTAGGGTCGTTAAGAGCAGCGTCTGATCAAACATTTCCCATACATTCACGACCTTTTGTCCTAACTGTTACCCCCACCGTAAACATTCATAGATTTTAATGATTTTTGGAGGCGTTATAAATATAACCTATATCTAGGCTCGTACGTTTTCCTTTTTTTAGAGTTTGGTATAGGAAAAAAAATATAAACAATCCCTCACAATAAAATAATTCCTATAAAATATTAAGACAGAAAATAAAAAAAAAGGAAAACAAACAGTCATCGTTTATTTTCTTACTATTTTTTTTCAAATCCATGAAAAATTCAGGGGTAGAAAAAAGGTTTTGGCCTGAAAGTCGTTTTGCTGCCTAAATTGTAGGTATAATCTCATACGTGCTCTGTCTCTTATTGAGGGTCGGGGGGAAGGTTTATATAAATGTATGGTAGCGTTACCGACTCACCGTCATGCGCGGGGAGAGGTATTACTTTGCAGTTGAATCAGCATGAGAATCGAAGAGCCTCATCAAACAATCCTCTCTGCATTTTATTATTATTATGTATGAAATGAAATGAAATCTCTTTATTTGCCTTAAAATATGGTTACATATATAGATATTAAATTGTAATAGTACAGCATATTTTACCGGTTTCGGCGTGCAAATCTTAAGTAAGTATTAGGTATATAATTTATTCTATATATTATACAACAATACACATTAATTAGAAACATATAAAATATTACAGATTTCTATAACTATTATTATTATTTAAATATTTGTTCATTATTAGTACCTATTAAAATTGGGTAAGTATTATTAAAATTACACATTATTTATACAATTTTCATTATTTTATTTAGTATAGCAAAAATATTACTTGTAACTATGGTTACTATAGGCATATTACATTATATGCTAGATTAAAATTATTAAATGAATGATTTATTATTAATACAACAATTTGAACACACAACACACAACAATTTGAAACACATTATTAGTATATTTTTAATACTTCATCATTATACATCATTTCTTATCATATAGGTATATTTATTATTGCTACTACCGTTTCTGTTACTTCAAGTCAACCATTTAGTACCGAAAAATTCGTCTAACGTGTAAATACAATTTTCAATCAACCAATTACTCAATATTTTCTTTAGTTTGTTGAACGGTAGTTCTGTTACAATTTCAGGAACATGGTTATATATTTTAATGGCCATTACATATGAGTTTTTGTCGTATACCCTACTTTTTTGCTTTTCAGTAATAACTAATTTGTTAGGATATCGAGAGGCTCTAATAATAAAATCTTTTCTTTTAGTAAAAAGATTATAATTTTGTTTGACAAATAGGGTTATTTCCAATATATACATACTAATTAATGTTAATATTTTTTTTTTAAAATAGGTCGACAAGATTCAAATGGTTCCGCTCCGCAGATGCATTTCTTTTGGCAAATAAAAACTCTTTTTACTTTGGATGAATTTCCCCACAATATTATTCCGTAGCGGAGTCTTGAAGCTATATAACCATGATAGGCCATTTTTGCCGTTTCTTGTGACACTGACATATTCAATTTTCTTAAAGCATATACAAATTGATTAACTTTGGTACAAACTTTGTCTATGTGACTAAACCAGTCACAATGTTCATCTATAGGCATTGAAGCCTAAAAATGTAGCTGATGTTGTTTTATGAATATTGATTCCATTGTACTTAATATTAATAGTCCTACTATTACCACCTTTATTCCAAAATTGTAAATACTTAGTTTTGTTTAGATTAATTTTAAGATTATTTTGATTTAGCCATGTCACAACATTATTTATAGTAGCGTTAATGTCGTCTACATATTTTATATCAGATTTTCCTTCGTTTGGTATGATTATGGAGAAATCATCAGCAAATAATATGCAAGAGTGAGTTGTTACACTTGGAAGATCATTTATATACAATATGAAGAGAAGTGGGCCCAACACGCTACCTTGCGGGTCACCAAATTTTATTTCACAATATTTCGACCTATAATTATTTATTTCATTTAAATTGTTTTGCTCTTGTTATTTCCACACATTGTAGTCTATTTGTAAGGTAACATTTTATCCATTGTAATGTATTGCCTCTAATACCATACGCGTAGAGCTTATTATAAAGTATTTGATAGTCCACACAGTCAAAGGCTTTTGTCATGTCAAATAATATTGCAGTAACAGGAATTCTTGCATTCATGTTTTCAGTGACCTTTTTTATTAAATCAAAACCCGCTAATTTTGTAGTCTCGCCTTTTTGGAAGCCATTTTGTTCTTTTCGAATGATGTTAAAATTTGTAATAAAGTTAGATATTCTGGTATGCATGGCTTTTTCAAATATTTGAGAGGGTTATGAGGGTTTTATTAGTATAGTGTATTTATTTATATTTAGTATACCTAAATTATTTATTTATGTGTATCTATAGGTATATAATATGTGAGTATATATTATATTGTATGTATATATACAATGTGATTTTATGTTAATTAATATACGTGGTGGCCGAGTTGGTTATACCTTAGACTTAAAAACATTTAGGTCCCTGGTTCAAACCCCGGTATGTACCAATGAGTTTTTAATCTAAAAATATATGTAGGTACATTTGTTTAACAACAGTACTATAGTGCCTCGGAGAGCACGTTAAGCTGACGGTCCCAGTATCACTATACCAACTTGTAAAACTGAATATAGATGGGTTATAGTACTGAGTCTATCCAAACATCGCGATGTGTTTAGTTTATCTTAAGTGTTTTGATTTCAGATCAGATTAATCAGATTTTTTGACTATATATGTACCTACTATTGGCTTTATTTATTATTATTATTTATTAATATATATATATTTTGTCCTTGAAGAACACTATATTTAAAATAGGTTTTGTTTCTTTTACGCATATTTTCTTTTCGCTGTTAAATAACGAGATTAACCGATTGTAACTACTTAACGTGTTCTTCAAGGATTCAATAAGTTTTTATAAATTCCGATGTATATTTTTTTAAAATATTTTTTATTATTATATATTACTTGTATTATGATAATGCACACCTTACAAAATCATGTTAAGATCTCTTATATGTTACCTTATACTATGCAATACGACCAGTTTGTATTGAGAGTTTACTATAAGATATGCAGTGCATATGCATATGTGTTGTGCAGTGTTATTGTGTACCGTGCGCAGGCGGTGAGCGATACCCATCCGTAGTACAGTTTATAACTAGTTCGGAGGGTAGTGCGATCTAATTGTGTCACGAATGCCATTAGCTTGTAAACTTAGGTAATTAATAACTTTAGTTCCTAATGTATCGAAGTTCCTATGTATTAAGTTTTTATATGTACCTATGGCTTTTGTTAAAAGATAAATAAACTTCATTATTATTATTATTATATTTGTTTACATTAGATTAACTTAAATAATTTCCATATTTCCATAGGTAACATCGGAAACGGCTAAAATTCTCCGGGAATTTGGTTACCAGTTTGAACAACGCGGGTTGGTGGCGGTGAAGGGCAAAGGAGAACTAATGACATACTACTTGCTGGATAAAGACAGGCCCGCACCTCCTCGTCCGACGGAAGTTAGTCCTATACTTTAGCGCTTTAAAGTTAGGTTGAAGCATCCAATTTAAGTAATTGGACCATCAGGGTGCAATAAGTAGTTGGGGTGAATTTCTTAAGAAGCCAGGAATTGGATTCTTTCAGTAATATTATACACTTTTTTTTTGGAGAAAATAATAACGTGGAGGTGCAAATATTACTAACTTGATTGATTCTAATTACTGTCTCTATAAAAAACATCGATTAACTTTTTAAATTACAACTAAGTTAAGATTTTAAAAATAAAAAATTGTTTTTTGTATTATCAAAAGTTAATAGATTTTTTCTAAAGAGACTATGTAATTAGGTTCGAGTAAGTAATATTTGCACCTCCACGTTATTTTTTTTTTCAAAAAATGTTTAATATTACTGAAAGCAATGTTTAGACATTTTTAGACTTTCGAGTTCGCAAGACCTTTCCTGACTTCTATTTCAACAATTCATGTGAGATGAACTATAATTAGGGGAGAGCGAGTTATTGAGAATGGCGTCAAATTGGGAACACCCTACTATATCAGAGTTCCCCTTCCTACTTATTCTCTTTACGTGCCATACGCATGCTCCATGCGACCAAAATCGTCACGGTGTAGCCATATTATAACGAGGAGTTGGTTTAGGCTGAGTTCAACCAAATAGTCCGTTAAAGTAATTGTAACGATTAAAGTTAAAAATGGCGTCGAACCAACTAGCATTAAACTTTCAAAATAAAACTAGTAAGTACATTTACAGATAGTTTATTTTGGTGCAACCCACCCTTAATATACATATTTTGTCAATTTCAATGTAGTTTTAATAAATGATCATTGACATTTAAAATTAATGTTATTTTGTCCACTTTTAGACTTGCAAAATTTTAAATGATTTATTAACGCTTTACCAAACTAGAGTCCTTTTATTTTATTTTTCATAATTCGGTTAATTGGGAAAGATATGTAGAAGGAAATTAGGAACGGTTCCAATTACCTAAAATATTGCTTGTGATAATTTTAAAATGGTCGCACGAAAAATGTTCATATTTAACCTACATAAATGGCCGCCTCCGCAGACAAGTTGTTGCGCTTACGTTGTATCTGGAGATAGTGAGTTCGATTCCCACCCATGGCAAAAAATATACTACAAACAAGTATTTTTTTAATACAATATTTATAACAAAGCTGTAAAAGCTTACATAAAATAATTATTATTCCGTATAGTTTGAATAGGTATAGTCACCAAACTACTATTACATCTTGACCACCTCCGTAGACTTGCGTAATATCCGGAGGTTGTGGGTTCTATTCCCACCCATGGTAAAACAATACAGTACGTTTTTCTATACACTTTGTAATGGTCTGGTTGTTTATAAAAATATAATAAGTATTAGTATCTTGTTTTTGGTACACGAAAGTGCCTAGAGCTTAGATTCGGACCAAGGCATTATCTATGTGTCTTATATCCTTCATGTTAAATTATATTATTATGAGTTATAACTGATCGATGAAAATAAGAATAATATATTTATGGGGCGATCCCTAATGCCTAAAATCGCCTATAAAATGAAATTTCAAACGTGTTTGTTACCGCCATATCATGTTCTCACTTCAACCAATAAGCACTCAATGAATTGCTTATAATAATTTTTTTCTCGCTTTTTGTATGGCGGCGGCTATCTTCTGTTCTTCTGCTACCTTTGGAAAGGCGATTTTAGGCAGTGGTGCGGCTTCCTATATATTTATATCTCCATCACGAAACTAATAATAATATATGGAACCGCCCTAATGCCTTAAATGGCCTATAAAATGAAATGTCAAACGCGTTCTTTGCTGCTATATTCTGTTCTCACTTCAACCAATCAAGGCTCAGTGATTGCTTATAATATTTTTTGTTCTCACTTTTTTTTTATTTGTACGGCATTTTCTGTTCTCACGACTGGAAAAGCGATTTAAGGCGCAAGGACGCTTCCCTATCTTTATCTTCATGCACTTCATCAACTAATCCCAGCATTTTTTTTTTAGAAAAAGCCAGTGATCTTTGTCCCCACAATGGAAACTGATAAACAGGAGGTCATGCACCCTCCTGCAGTATATTATAGTAAAACAAAGGAGTGTAAAGCATTTTTGGTATAGAGACTGGGTAATTAGTAAATTAAGGGTTCTGCAGTCGTCTTGACGCCCATACAAACGTGCTTTCAATATTACAACTTGGCCGGTACTCGAAGTTCAATTATCATTTTTATGTTGGTAATTGCACAGTCAACGGCAAGGTAATGGTATACGCCCATGCACTTTATGGCTTTGTATTAAGGGTCAATTTATTTTAAAAACGTATCTTTACCTTGCCGTTGACTGTACGTGAAAATCTTTCTATTGTATGTAAAATTATTTTGTATTATAACATATAATAGTCGAATACAGAAAGATTAAATAACACAATGACCGACAAAACTATTATTTTAATTCTGCGACAAACAGTAGTCGAGTATTACAGGAACTGCGAAAGCACATTTTGTATGGGGAACGCAGACTTCGCGGTTGCTAATGCAGTGTCCTTAAGTATGTAATCTGGCCAACGAAAGTTGACTCTGGGAAAGAAACTTGCTATAGTTGCAATAAAAACTATTTCAATATTTACATTTTTATAACAAAAATATTACCGTCTTCATAGGGTTTTATATACATGGTCACCTAAGAAGGTAGTGCTTTATGAATATACCTATATACCATCACGGGTGCCTATTTGGCTGCCGAGAACCGTTTAAACGGCCTCAGGGTACCTACACAGCGGATATAATATGAATATCTGCGTATTAAATCAAACATTTTTTTCCAATGGAATCATATGTCGCAAATGAAAAGGAAAATGGTTTCTTTATACAAACTAGTAACATTATAATAACCAAATAGGCTATTTGACTACATTAAAAATATACTATAAATTGTGGACATCCATCAGACAATAGCGTAAAAAACATATTTCACTTTATTTTAAACTATAAAATGTATATCTTTTGTAGATTACACGAAATAAAATTGAATATTTTTAACAATTTTATTTATAACAAAAACATCTTTGATTGGTTGGTGACGTCACACGCAAGTAAACAAAACAATACACAGATTATAAATCATGTGGATGAAATAGAATATAGTATAATATATAGGAGATTATTTATCCTGTGCTTGTTTGTTTACTTGCGTGTGACGTCACACTTGACATAGACTGCGAAACAGCGTTTTTAGCCATTGTGGAAATTCAAACTTTAACATTAATTTTTATTAATAATAGGGTAGACATCCCGGAAATATCAATGTAGTGTGCATATTATGTAATGGAGAATCATATAAAACGAGTTTCAAAAAGGAGTCAAATACCCTATTGAATGGAGAAGCTTTTTCTTTATTTGCGACACTTAGTGGACTATTTGATTTGAACGGTTTGGTTTGATCAGTAGAGCCTCATATTAATCTAAAGTACAACCTTCCAAAGTAAGTAGATAAAAATTTTTTATCGAAAGTGCGTAACATAAGGAGTAAAATGACATCAATAACTGTTTAACAATAAAAAGAGTAATAGGTATCCTAATTTGTGTTCAAATCATTAAACGCTCCAATATGACTTTCGTAGAGCTCAAACTAATAATAACTCAATGGCTAGTAGGTATTTTTTGTTACCAGGAATAAAAAAATAACCAAATAAAAAACAACTTTCGTTGGCCTAACTACAGACCGTCAAATATAAGATGGCGTTCCAGTGGCGGCGCCTCCTATGCTCTGAGTGTTGTTTTTTTTATGTATATTTTCCTACATCTCACTAGAAAAAAAATCTTATATGTTTACATTTTAATTAATTGGTAGGTTTTCTAAATCTGGGTAGGTATTTAACCCGTCAAGCGTCCAGCAGCGCCGCAAACCCGTAGTTTGATTTTTGGTCACACGCCATCTTATATTTGACGGTCTGTATATGTTATGTTATATTTAGTCGGATTATTGTATTTAATGATTTCTAAAATTGGTACAGTTAAATTGAAAAGTCGCTCAGTAGTAATTTATGTAGTCTAAGAGCTAAACTTATTGAAAAATAAAGTTTGTTGTTGTATTCAGAAGCCCTAGTGTGGGTTTTTTAACATTTACTTTCAAGCTAACTAAACTCTGCGTTAACATTTTCACCAATCACACGCTCGCATTTTTAGTTCTTAAAATTTCCGCTTGTGGCGCTGTACTATTTCCCATACAAATTTTTAGTTAACTCAAACGCAAAGTTAGAAAACTCACACTAGGTCTACAAAAACGTTTCGCTAAATCAGATTTAGCCTAAACGTGGTAATAAATGTACAGAAATTTAACCTTTAGAGGTTTAGAGGTTTAACTACATTGGCTTATTGAAACGTTTATCATTAGAGGCTTAACTAAATCAAAATATATGCAACATGTATAGAGTTGCTTTAACCTACTATGTTTTTCAGGCGAACTTATAGATTCCTAACTATATAGTTCCTTGTAATTTATTATTTTAGTTAAAACTGAATAGTAATAAAACTGCAGAATATCATCTTTATAAATAATCCACTTAGGTATTTTCGCATTTATACACTTACTATTGACATAATTAACTTAAAAACTATATAAACTTAGAGAAAAAATATTAATTAATCAGTATAATATTTTCTTAACGTTTTTCTGTTATAGGTACGGCCTAATATTTTATAATAGTTTAACATTAATTTAATAATAATTTATATAAATAAATTAAATTAAAAATAATAAGTTTTATATTATTTAATTTATTATTAAATAAATATTCGTAGTTATTTTCTTGGTAATAATACGTATCCTAAATATATATGTTTTAAAGAGAATGCCTATATTTTCTGTGTTACCATTCCTGATTTTATTTATAGTCTTAAATTGTTTTCTAACTGATTAGTACCTACCTACGTACTTATTATAAAACATGTCCGAAAAAATAAATAGAATTTTAGTAGTATTTTTTCATGTTTAAAAAAGGTGAGTAGTTAATACTTACTACTCACCTTTTTGTATAATTGTATTATTACTATAAGACAAACTGTTAAAAGCTTTATGCAAATCTTTAGTTTATTTTATGTTCCTTTCGTCATGCTTATCACTAGTTATACCGGGAGATTTTGGTATCCATGCCAAAATATTATTTTCATGGTAAAATTAACATGTAAATACTTAATTTAATACATATTTTTCTTACTGTCGCTCAAATTTTTGTACTTTACGATTTATTTAATATATTACATTGGTTTTTATTATTAGAAGTTCATTTTAGATTTAAAGAACAAAAAACTACTTACAAAATTATTTTCGGCATGGGTGAGAAAATCACCCTGTATACAATAATATATTTAGATGTATTTTAGTTGTCCATTCAATTCGTAGTGATATATTGATAATATATTTAAAAAAAAGCTTCTTTTAGTTCCAGCAAAGCGCTTTAGGCTCCTTAGGTATAATATATATCTTAGTATAAGGCACCATTTACATTTACATTGGTCAAGTGTTAAAAATACAGTGAATAAGAATATTACTTACATTACTTTACCTTACCTTACTCGTTGTTAGCAAAATAATACTAATATTAGATGACATAATATATTTTTTTGTAGGCGTTATTTTAAATCCAGTTTAATTTTTGTTTCTTTTAATATTTATGATTGTAAATAAACGAATTAACTTAGTAAGTATTACTTACTATGTTGTTATAATATATGTAAATAATAAAAAATGTCCTAATAATAAAACATGAATTTAATAGTAATAATAAAAAATGTCCAACTCCCACATCGTAGCATCTGTAGTCCCGAGGACAGGAGCGGCTACGGTGCTTATATAACTAGCTTACAGTATAGCTATCAGACAGACAGACAGACCGAGTTTTAATTTATAATATTATTATTGATATGGAAGTATGGAATGTATGGGTGGATGGATATATTTTGACTTTTTATAAATGCCAAAAGTTTATATATAAATTAAAAGATTTTTGAATAAGGAACTTTATGCGTGGTGGCCGTTGATTAATACACTAGTTTTTGTGTTCCCAGTTCTAGACCCGGTAAAAATGTACATTTGTTTCACAATAGCACTTTATTGCCTCATATTAAGCCATCGGTCCTAGTTTCACTATACCAGCTTGTGAAACTATTTATAGATGTATTATTGAGTCTATTAAAATACCGCGACGAGCCACTTGTTCGGTGTAGACTCAGAACATCTTCGGTTAAGATGAGGTGGTATTTAACCCCGCGCATGGACCTTAAGTCCGTCTAGGCGGTCTCGGGCGCCTTAAGACACCAGTGCGACGTGTCGTAAACTCTACTTGCTCCGCTAAAATACTTGACCAATGTAAACGAGGCATTAATGATTGATCGCATAATAGAGATAGGAAATGTAATGAACTTGTAGACAATACGTAAAATCGCTAATTTTGTTAATGTAAAGCGCTGTGATTTTTGTGATTGCTTCGTCATCTATTCGGTCGTTGCGTATTATTATATTATCTAGCATAATGAAGGTTGTATTTAGCATGATTGTAAATCAATGTTATAAATGTAATATTATCACTAGAATGTAGGAATTTAAATAAATAACTGTACTATTTAGAATCTCTAATCATTATTGGTATATTTGACTTATATGTAGACCTAAGTTATATTTATATTAGGCGATCTTTGTTGTTAGATTCCTATTAAAATAATATCAGTAGGTACATTAGATATATTAGGCCGAGTTTCTATTTAAAGTGTAGGTTAGAGTGTAAAGTTCAGCGAAGTTTGTATGAGAAATGATCTAAAACATTAATCAACTTTTACCGCGGGGTCCTGGCCCCTGTATATAAAAAGTACAGTTTTGTATTACAAATTACAAGTTTCAGGATGCGATTACGAAACGGGCAGATTTGATGATAAAGCAGCGAGGATATTGGACTCGTAAAGCACCATGGTCTTTGTCGCCGCTCCTTTCGTAACCGCATATTTTAGCCAGAATAATGGAGGTAACCATGCTGTTAAACAACAATGTATTGACCCCATTCATTCCAACCTGGTAGGTACAAAATCACATGCCGGGCCCCAATTATAAAAATATACTTATATATAGGCCCCACAGGCCCTTAGAATCCAACTGATTTATTTTTTATTAGTGTTGCCATGGTTAAACCTGTAACACTTGTATTGCAAGACTTTAACGTTCCTTGTAACGGCCCTGCGGCCACATTCTGTTTCTTTTATAGGTAACGTTAGATTGTCAAAATAACGAAATCCTTTATGTACAATGGTCACCATGCTGAATTTAAAAACTATCAAAGCAACCTTTTTTAGTTATTGTTGTTGTTATTGTTCAATGTAATTTGTAAAGGATTTAGTTATTTTGACAAGCTAACGTTTCCGTTAAATAAGAAACAACAGAGGCTCTACCATGGGTTTGCGCATAGTAGAAACGTAACGTATTCGAATACGTAAACGTGAGCAACAACCAATAGGATCGCTTTATTCAATCCTGTTACCAAAAATAAAGCAGCCCTATTGGTTGTTGCTTACGTATACGTAAATGAATACGTTACGTTTCTACAATACGCAAACCCATGGTAGAGCCTCAAAGTGTGGGGGCTGCTACAAAAAAAAATACTCGTAAGAAGGGTCTAAACTTTGAGAATTACATGAAAATGTACCTAAAGTAACTATAATAGGTATAATTTATTTTTATATGTTAGTATTATAGGAAAATCTTTACCTATTCTTCTAGATATTTGTATAACTTCCTGTGATGTTTTTAATTTGTTATTGGAATCTCAAAGACCTAATGGTTGTAGAAAAGTATTTGAAATTACCTATTAGGTGCTTTTGTAAACGCTTTAAGCGCTTTGAAACTGTTTTTTGTAATTTAAAAGCGGTTAAAGCGATATAAACACACCTCTAATAATTTTAAAATTAATACCTAAATATTTATCCTCTCTAAAATGTAGATCAATATATGTGGATTTAAATAGTTTTACTTAGAAATTGTGACTATTGTAACGGCAGTAATAATTAGCTAATGTATTTTTTTTTGCATATTCAATATCAACATTAGAATGTAATAAACTTACTTACTATTAATAATAAAATGTCATTATTACTTAATTAATTTTGTAATAACTTAATTAGTTTCTGTTATCCCCGATTATTTTCATTACTAGGTAAAGTATGACTATTAGATCAATTATAATTTTGAATTAAGTAATTATTTTTTTGATATTTTTTATCTACTTATTTGTAGGTAGTTTAATACAGAATTTATTTTTATTGTTAATAAATGTTTTATTTCTGTTTAAGTGTTTTATTTAAATGTGTGTATGTAAGTTGCTATCCCAAGAAAATAATAGGTAGATACATAAAATATTTTTAAAAGTAAAGCTTTACATTTTTATACAGATACATATATTTCTGTTGTTAGACATATATTTAAAACAACTGTCGCTTAATTTCTTGTTTTTGTTATTTACATACATATAATCCTTTGGTTGGGAGTTCTCGAATCGATCGAACCGGACGGTTCCATTATCATTATATAAGACTCGTAGATCACATAAGAGAGATCATAGAGTAGGTAGAGTCTCTACCTACTCTAGCTAGCTAGAGTAATTAACAACAACAACAGATCTGTAAAAATAGAGATCCTAGAGTAGAGCAGCTAGAGTCTAGCCAGACATAGAATACAGTCTAGCTAGAGAAATAGCCTACAATATAGATGTCTAATAAAAACTTTTTAACAAAAAAAGAACCGAATTAAAAATTACTAAAAATAAAAAATAAAATACAAGTGTTATTTAATCCTACTGAATTCTATTTTATGAAGTCTAGCCTATATTTAGTACCATCCAAATGTATCGTAGTTATTTTAATAACAATATTAAAATTAGGCAAGTTTAAAAGTAGAACCCAGTAGGAGTAAATATATCAATAGTATTTTTTTGCTATTTAGTGATTATTAATTCGTTTCTTTTTTTGTTAAAAAGTTTTTATTAGAGATCTATACGTAGTGGCCAAGTTAGTTACACTTTGGACTTATAAATATTTAGGTCCCTGGTTCGAATCCCGGTGCATACCAATGAGTTTTTAATTAAAAAAATATGTACAATTATTTGACAACATCACTATAGTGTCTCGGAGAGCACGTTAAGCTGTCAGTCGCGGTTTCACTATATCAACTTGTAAACTGTTTATATATGGGTTATTGAGTCTATTCAAAACATCGCGACGAGCTAGCCACTTGTTCTGTGTAGACTCATACCATCGGCTACGACGAGGTGGGATTAAACCCCCTCGGGCCGTCTAGGCGGTCTCGGGCGCCGTAGGGCACCCGTGATGATATGTATGTATATGTACTGTAGGCTATTTCTCTAGCTAGACTGTAATTCAATTCACTGACATTAATTCGGTTCTTTTTTTTGTTAAAAATTGTTTTTAATTTTTTTAGTGTGATAGAATGTCATTGATTCCAGCTCTGTATTTTTTCTTCACATGTTATCTAAATTAATGTTAAACCTGAATAAAACAAACACATACAAAACAATAAAACAATCCTTAAATCATTTCAGATTTGACAGAAATATAATATATATATAGAAATTTATAAAAAAAAACAATACTTTGGAATGTTGAGGTATTCCACAATCCAGATCCAAAACCTTTCTACTGATCCTCCTAAGCAAATTTATCAAACCAACTTGGTGATTCGCCCTTTAAAATAAAGTCACAATCACAAAAACGGTTTATATTTCACAAAGATACTCGTATAAGCAAAACTCTCATAACTTCTTCATTTAAAAAAAAATCTAAATCGGATTAGATTTGAAAGAGATTTGACGTAACATCCCAAAAAAATACATACCTACGCATCGAATGGAGAACCTCCTCCTTTTAATTAGTCGGTTAAAAAGTGAGAGAGAATAGCATAGCTGAGTAATAGCCCAGGGATCTGTTAAAAGAGACATCATAGACTAGACTCTACCTAGAATAGTAGCCTACAACAGAAATCTGTAAAAAGAGACATCGTAGAGTAGACTTTACCTAGAGTAATTGCCTACAACAGAAATATCTAAAAAGAGACATCGTATAGTAGACTCTACCTAGAATATTAGCCTACAACTCTAAAAGGAGAGAGTAGTCTAGCTGACTAATAGGCCACAACAGAGATCTATAAAAAGAGACATTATAGAGTAGACCCTACCTAGAGTCATAACCAACAGAAATAGACATAGAATAGAATCTACCTGGACTACAACATAAATCTTTAAAAAGAGAAACATAAGGTAGTATATCTAGAGTATATCTAATAGCCTAAAACAGAGATCTGTAAAGAGAGTTTATTTTTAATTTATCATCCCATTTTCACTATACCAACTTGTGAAACTATTAATAGATGGAATATAGAGTCATCCAAACACCGCGACGAGCTGACCACTTGTTCGGTGTAGACTCATAAAACCATCGGTTTCGACAAGGTGGGAACAAAATTACATGGGAGGAAGTTCTCCATAACTTTGTTAGGCCGACCGACCGGTCTCGTTACCATACAGATGCAAAAACCGTCAAGTGACCTAGTCATGTTTCGGTTATCAGGAGATTACCGCATCGATTTCTTGTCAAGGTGGTAGTCTCCTTACAGGGTGCGGTTACAGAATGGGTTGAATTGACGAAAAGACAGCGAGTATATTAAAATATACTCTTAATCCAATTTGTCGCCGCCCATTTCGTAATCGCATAATTTAGCCGGCATAGTGGGAGCGATAAATTTTGTTTAAGAATCGACCCTATTCATGGACTTTGTAGGTCTGCTCACCACCAGACAAGGTACAAGGTCACATGCCGTGCTCCAAGAAAAGAATAATAATAAAAAATAAAGCCACCCACTGGCTACCCTGCCTGAGGCAGTCTAGCTGCCGTAGGGCCAGGGGCGTAGCTCCCCAACGTTAAAATTAATAAAAACTTCCCAATTGTTTTATTTATGTCAGAAATGACAAAAGTTATGTTTTTTTTTAGCGTGCGTGAGTTGATTGAAAAAGTTGGTTTCCTCGTTTAAGTCATTTACTTCAACGGAGGAATTAAAACTGATAAAAAATTACCTAAAACCTTCGATGGGGCATGAACGCCTGTCAGACCTGTATCACTACTTTGGAAAAACTAAAGTCATCATCAGCTATAAATGATTTAATAAATCAGTTTGCCGAAAAAAAGGCAAGGAGCGTCTATATTTAATTTGAACTGTTTGTAAAAAAATTGGAAAAAGTGACAGATCAGATAATTATGATGAATACATATTTCTTTTAATTTTATGCAAACATTTTTCTTTTGTGATAAATATTTACCCTTCCTAAGGGTCCCCAAACAAATTTTTATACGGGGCCCCGCCAAGGCACGCTACGCCACTGCGAAGGGCACCCGTGGTACAAAAACTACTACTATGGTAAACTATATAGAAAAACATACCGGTACCTACTAATATTTTTTCCAAGAGTGAGAATCGACCTCACGACCTCCGTATAAAACGCCAACGGCTCAACCAAATACATTTATATTAATACATACTCGTACTTACATAAACACTTTCACCGTTGTTTTTTTTATCACCGTCGTCGTTTTCAGGGTTCTGAAAAGAATTTACAGACGAAACTGTAACGTGATTCCAAAACAAAAATATGAATATAATATTCTGGCTAGTAGTTTATATTTTTTAAATTAAAACATATAAGTTATGTAATATAACTTATTTCAACAGATTTGGTTTATTGGAAATGATTACAAATCTAGGTGGGGATGTTATATTAAGAATTTTTATTTTATTTAAACTTTTTATAATTATATTGTAACTATTGGATAAGTTTATTTTAAAGGCATAAAGTATGTGAACCTAAATTAAAAATCAAATATTATATTTTTTTGCCATTTTTTTTCAACGAAATTTACATTCTGGAATTTTTCCTTTTTTACTTGTGGTTCATTTACCTTATTATTTAGATATCGATGGATTATAGACCCAACGATAGTTCAACTGATAGAAACTACAAAACTTTATTATTTTTGCCCTCATGAAATAAAATCTTTAAAAAAAAATTTTACACGAGAGAATTAAAAGGGATATATGTAGTAGTATAGCGTAGTACTTTAAGGGCTGATGATCAGGAGTTGAGTTGGAGCGCCAGGGGATGATGCGGCAGAAGCGTCGCACGCGCAGGCGGCGGGGGGGGAGTGCGGCGGTCGGGGCGCATATTGAGGCCACTATTTAACGCCGTCGCGGCTGCCGAGCGACCTGTTGTGATCCCGTCATGGCGCGCTACGCCCGCGTCGCTACTTTGGCCGCGTGCCTCTTGTTCGCTTTCGGTGAGTCTTCAACCATTATCTGGCGCTTCGTAGACGCCGTCCATCCCGCGTGCGAGTGTCTTCCCGGAGGAGCAGCGGGAACTGTCCCGGCAGTGACGACGGACGG
The DNA here is from genome assembly GCA_947458855.1 of Monopis laevigella. Taxonomy (NCBI): domain Eukaryota; kingdom Metazoa; phylum Arthropoda; class Insecta; order Lepidoptera; family Tineidae; genus Monopis; species Monopis laevigella. The sequence continues at coordinate 19,001,260 of OX381583.1, read as the reverse complement.
CCGCGACATGGACGGTGTCTCGAAGTGTTTATATACATACAAGTGCCGGCTCGTGCTGGATGAGACCCGGTTCTAATGAATCTCGGGTTACACCTCGCACGACACGTATGGGTTAGCCCACATAATTATAAGACTGTGTGACGTGGATATCGCCGAAAGAAATTCGAGTTTATAATGTTTTGCAACATGAGTTACGAAATTCGCTGCACGTATAAGAGTTTTCTATTTATCTATGCCATTAATAATTGGGAATTTTAGTCAGCTGTCGAGGCGATTGTTTAGCACCTGTGAGGTGGTACCACTGCGCCTACCAAGAACTTTCACATTCGGATCTCGTCTCACGAGCCTGACGTCACTCCGACGAATGCGCAATACTCACCCACACATACTTGTATGTGCATTAAAGCTCACACCAAGAGCTTTAGGCATTGCCTTCAGAATATACCTAGAGGATCCTCCATTCTATTTCTTTCAAATTTCTATCGTTTTGGATTACCTTTAATCTTATATTTTTATGGTTTCTTAAGATCCTTATTGCCTAGATAGATTAAGTAAATATGTTTAATTGCTTTTAATTAGTAAATAGTTATAATGTCAACTGGTATTGCTGTACAATTAATTCGTCACTTAGTTCCGCTTGATGATTAATTTAATTTATATTTCTAAATCTGGTAATTAAAATACCTAAGTACTCGTTTTTAACTTTTCAATGTGAAGAAACTATATTCAATTATAATTTTGCCCTGTGCTATATTGGAAAATACGAGGTGAATATTTTTAGCGATTCGATATAATTTACTCTAGTATGTAGAAATTGTTAATTATTTTAAGGTTTATACAGTGATTCTACTTAAATCTTTAGTGTTACCGTATAACTTATAAAAGAATTAGCATGCCATACATGACACACTAGCTGTAATAATTATTTGGCAGTCTATCATTGTAACTCCATTATGTGACATAGCTAACAGTTCCATACTCGCTTTGTGTTTCTAAGGTCATGAAGGACCATAACAGACCTTGAGGTCGATGGCTACACACAATGAGATCACGGCCATCTTCGTAAGTAACTCAGCCATAATATCTACCTCTATCTTGGTATCATGTGTCTTTGACGTTAGATTGTTAAGTCATTGTTATTGATTACACATTGCAGCCCTTTTATTGTTTGGTTGGAAAATATTTTTCGTTACATTTATGTTTCCATAATTCATTTGAAATATTTTTCTTTGTTATCATAGCTATTGATTCTGTGTCCTAAGGTCAACAATTCAATTTAATAAACATTTTTGCATTGACAACCAGCCATTGAATCATTACTGAACCAGCACTAGTGATCTCTGATTACCCTTTATTAGAAATGCAGTCATGAAGGTACCTATAGATAGAAGATATACAGCTGAGTGTCTGTCCATGAATAATTGACTACATGCTGAATAGTAACTTGAATCGAGTTTAACGTAAAAGCAAATTGCAGTTGTTTAAAGTAATTTAATATTTTAAATTTGTTTTATAAGATGTGTCTCGTAGTTTATTGAGGTCTAGATGTTTGCCTTTTATCTGGCCTTTAATTTGAAAGTAACTGTTATATTTCAAAAATATAATTGCATACCCACAAGTTCATTGCCAGCGAGAATTTACTTGTTCTGTTTTTAAACTTCTTCCGGTACATTTACCGGATGTGAACTTTTTTTCGTTCAGATTTACTATTTCCGGTTTGCTGTTTGGGCTTTAGATTTGAAAACATTAAGACACTTTTTAAAGTGTGTTTGTACATGTACCTAAAAGCTTTCTTGAACTTTGTGCTTAAAGTTGTTTTATATGGACGGATATATCTATTTGTACCTGTTGTACTTATGTATGTTTAATATTATGTATAAATATAAAAATATAAATGTACAATTATATACTTACTAAAATATCGATAATGATGATAGTATTTATGGTTCAATTTCCACTCATGGCAAAATTAGTAAAGTTTCCTTGGTCCAGACCAAGGTTTATAAAAGTGTTCATAAAATATAATTTGGTAATTGTTGTTTCTCTACATATAGTAGTATAGCATCACAAACTAAGGTCTAGGGACCAGGATATTATATGTTCAATGTCATACATATAATAAAATTAGCAATTCTGTAATTCGTTTTTGACTAGTTTTCTGTATGTAGTTTGCAGTTTTATTCAACACTAGCTAACCCTCGCAACTTCGTCTGCTCTCGAAAGCTCTCCAAAGGAACAAATTTTCTCTGCTTTTTCAACTTTTCTTTGATGCCCCGCTCCTATTGGTCGCAGCTTGATGTTATAGCCTCCTCCTCTATAAATGGGCTATCCAACACTAAATTAATTTTTCAATTCAAAACAAGTGGTTCCTGGGATTAGCGCGTTTTCAACCAACCAAACAAACTCTTCTGATTTATTATATTAGTAATAGATGTATATGTACATGTAGGTATCAATATTTTTTATATTGTTTCTAATAGGTGAAATTACATGCACCTGCTCGTAGAAGGAAAGTTAGAGAGGTGAACGTGGGCATCGTTTAATATGCATAGGGCCAAAAAGGCGTGTTTGGTATGAGAAGCACGCGGCAGGTCGACAACCGAACGACCGTCGCGCCACTAGTCTGTCATATTGCAATACTTCGTTATCTGTGTCCCTAGATATATATCTTGAATATATAATATAACAGCGGTCATATACATAAATTAATTTCGTATATAAAGTTCGATCCATAATTCGATGCAAGGTTTGACAGTTCAAGGGTAAGGCAATAAGCTTCTACATTCAATTATTCATTTTAAATTATTTTATCTAATGGAAGTTTAGCTATTAATTTAAATGCATGAATTTCACCACCACCATTAAAATGTTGTTTGATGTTAAAGTCTGTCAAACCTGCCATTGAATTAAAAGTTAAACACAAGTTTGAATTGTACATTTAGTTGAATATATTAAATAAAGCCCCTATTTTAAATTGTTTAGTTGAAATAGCCAAGAAGTTATGTATAGGTAGGATATGTGATCACAGGTCACTGATTTGTAGATCTTTTGCAATTGTCGCATAAAACTGACAATAAGGCTAACGTTGGCTGAAGGGCCCTAGGGCACAGAGGCAAGATAAACTGTAATCAACGAATATCTCCCCAAAACTGTCAAAAAACTTATGTTTCAAGCTAGTTTTCCACACTACCTTGGGCGCCGTGTTTCTATTAGTGATGTCTTCATGATTTGGTCATTTACGGCACGGTTCTCTGGTCTTTTCCTTCAAGATTTTAGAAAGATCTTGTCTAAAATCTTTGGTAGGTTAGGTTATTGCAGTGAGTCATAAGAGTAATAGTTAGGTACGTAAATAAATAAATCCTATTGACTTACTGTCTTGACCTTTGGTATGTGTAAGATATTTAGTACGCGCTTCACGTACAAAGACCGAGCAGGATTTCCAGTCGTTTTTATTTTGTTGTGCTTACTGTAAATGTATATATATCTATTACAAAGTGCGTTGACATTATACAAATCTATTCTTGATAGGATAATGGTATTTGCAGGTAGTAGTTTTTTCCGCGTGTTTGTTATTTAAATGTCGTATCTTCAAGACCAATATAAAAAAATATAATACTAAAATCGAGTCCATGCCAAGCTGTCCTAGCTCTGCATGGACTCTTTGTGATCGAGACGAAGGTAGTATGTAGAGATAGTAAGGAACTTGCTGTGAAAGGTACCCAGCGGAGGTGCAACCCCTGGTTACCCCAAATCCGCTAAGACGGTCTCGTTAATTTTAATTTTAAAATAACGTAAAAATTAAAATGTGTAGATAACAAACAAGCAATTAGGACAAATTTCGTACGGAATGACTGGAACCTAGTTGGCTCATTGGTTGAGTATTTTGTCGCGAGAGCGAGGATAGTGGATTCGACTCCCACCCACAAGATTTTTTTCTATTAAATTTATATTAATAAATTCAATAGGTAATCTATAAAATAATGTTAAGTTTTCCAAGAAATTCATTATTTTATCAACGTTGTATTCAAATTGCATTTATCATCCAAAGAGGAAATGTTGCGAGTACTTTAGGGACTATGCCAACGGCTTGGGACATAGAAGATTAAATTAAATTTAGTTTTAAAAAATGTTTTGTAAGTAATATAAATAAATTGATAATTTTGAAATTAATAATTTTCAAAACTATTCATTTTCATTTCAAAACGTAAAGAAACGCACATCGGTCCCGCTTTCACTATACCAAACTAGTACGAGGTGGAATTAAAAACCCCTCCGCTGGGTACCCTGGGACCGTCTAGGCGGTCTCGGGCGCCGTAAGGCACCCGTGATGATATGTACACAAAACACATAAGTATTAATATTACCCTTAATTTTAAATTAATGACAATTTAGCGTCCTTGGTTTGTCTGGTGCATAAATATTAGATTTTACCCAACTTCGTTGGCAAATTAATAAATTATTATGTGGGTACTTTTCATCTGAAATGAAGCGTGAAGTTTGCAATCATAAATGTTAACATAATTCAGAATCTCATAATGTGTGTCTAATTAAATGGCATCGTGTAATCTTTTGAATAAAACTTTAGTATTGATGCAGTCACACGGTAGTGCATGGGCCATACTTGTTTTTTTATAACAAATAATAATAGATATATATAGCGTAGCTTTTAATAATTATAGTAATCATTAATTAACTATTAAGAATACTAATGACAATTTTCCTTAAAACAAGAATAATAATTGCATTTAGTGGATAAATATCAGCAAATATATTATTATATACATTTTACCCGGACATACACAAAGACTTACTTTTTATAAAGTTCATGATATTTACTTTTATGGGCGGTATAAAGAGCTGATTTTTTTAAATACGAAAAAATTTTTTTTTAATGCTGAAGATGCTAAATTTTAGTATAATCTTAGGTAGGTACCCTAACTACGAAAATCAAAAATTTCCCCTCAATCAATGTCCATTGGTATGGCGCCCAAGATGCTAGCAGCATTTAATTTTCCTAGCTGAATGGCAATACTGATTCTTTTCGAAAAATTTGCCAGCTCTCTGGTCACCTCAAAATATCAAGCCAATACCAAGCTTCTAGCCTGTACTATTTTTACAAGAAACAAGACCCAGACCAAGGCAAACTGAACTAAGAAATGTACTAATATTGTCTTGTGTGGGAATTGAACCCACAACCTGAAAATTCGTAGCCTCCAGACCACGACGAGGTCACAAGTACATATATACATAGATTATAGTTTTTTGTTAATAGTGACAAATTTTATGCGGTTGGTCTCGAGCGCGTGATACGTTGTATTAGGTAACATTGCGATCTTATTTCCTAGTATTACGTGGGGATCGCGATAATGCGAACGCACTGCACGCACCATTCACGGAGATGCACAAATTAATAAAACTACACACGCTAATTAATCTAACTAAAGTTTGTTAATTTTTTTAGACACTTATCTATTTTTTCAAATCACATATCTAATTATTAACAAAGCACGGATATTCCTTTAGCTATATATCATTATACATATTAGATACATATCTATATTTTATAATTATTATTATTTACTTTTTATTAAACTAAAAGATTTGTACGGCGATATTTATATTTCTAGGGTTTATGTTTGTAACCTTAAGCAGAGTGAAAATTATAAAATAGGGTGCACAGAATAATGAAAGATATATCTGAATATAATCTACATATAAAATGATAAGTATGTCTGTCTGTCTAACCGTATGCTTAGAACTCGAGAAACACTTAGACGATTTACGTGGTTCGTTTTTTGAAATTTTATATATGTTCTCTGAAATTCAGTAGTTTTAGGGATTTGCACATGTCTCAACAGCTTTAAAGCTTCCGTGGCTCAAAGAAACTTTTTATTTTTTGAGATTTTATTTTTCAATAAGGAGAGGGAGCGGGCAATAATGTATAGTTTTCCATATAATTCTATATCTCTGGGATGACGTGTTTAAAGGATATTTTAACTCTTTATTTGTAAATTTTTACTATAAATTTCACACTTTATTCATATTTTTATTGAAACAATGGGGGAGGAGAAGGAGGGGAGGAAAGAAGTTATACCTAAAAGGATGCAGTTCTTTTACACGAGAAATTAATAGATGGGTGTTTTACAACGTGTTAACGTGGTTAGACCATAAGACCATAGACTTAAAAACACTACAGTTTTAGGTCATGGGTTCAAAGCCCGGTGAAACAATAAATTGAATATTTATTGTGTTGTTACACATCAATGGAGCACACTATAGGGCCTCGTGGAGCACGTCAAGTTGTCAGGCCCTGTTTTATTATTTCAACTTGTTCCGCTAGGTATCCAAAGGCCGCCTTGGCGGACTAGGGCGCGGTAAGGCACCCGTGATTTCACATATATTATACTAGCTGACCCTCGCAACTTCATCTTTACGCAGCGCATGCAACGAAAGCTCTCAAAAGGATTAAATTTCCCCATTTTTGCATCATTTTTCTTTGATACTCCACTCCAATTGCTCGTAGCGTCATGTTATATAGCCTATTAGCCTTCCTTGATGATAAATGGGCTATCCAATACTAAAATATGTTTTCCAAATAGAACAAGTAGTTCCTGAGATTAGCGCGTTCAACCAAACAAACTCTTCAGCTTAATAATATTAGTATAGATTGAGGTCTGCTAACTAACATCAACAGTTTTCGCAAAAATCATTTTAGTTCAGATTCGGGCACATCCAGAAAGCCTTATGTCCAGGACGGTGTACCTATATAAATTGGAATTTATTTCAGTTTGTATATAATTTGTGTTTATTATTAAGAGATAAACAGTTAAAATTATGGACCACGTCTTAAATATTTGATTATCTATCTAGTCCTATTTGTTTGCGATTTAAATTGTCATATTTAGCAAAAATGTCTATATCTATTTAAAGTATATTTATGGACTATAAATCAATATTAGCCATACCCTGACTGCCTGTAAGGACGTGTACGTAATTGCGGCACCAGTTACCTACAGATAACTGTAACCTGTTTATTTATTCATTAAATACAGATATTTGCAAAAACGGAACACGGTTTACTAAGCAATTAAATTTACAAACCGACATTACGTCTAATTTCTCATTTATTAAATAACGTAATAATTTGCGTGTACATAATGAAGAAAGACAACATAGACGTAATATAAAGTTAACAGTGATCATAAATGTTATTAGTGCTGTGTTAGTGTATATATTAAATAAATTTTAGGTAACAACTTCAACTATAGTAATGTAGGAAAGGTAACAAATTAAAAGGAAGGAATAAAAAAAATATAAAGGTTATATTCACACTATTAAGTCACTTCCTACATTTATTTACATTATTAATAAGAAAGAATAAGGAAATATTAGGTTTTAATACGTTAACACTTGGGATAAACATTTTGGTATAGGAGCGTGTGTCGCCTATAAGAAATTTCACTCGACTGCTAGGGTCGCTGAGCTACTGCGGGAGCTTGGAAAAAACAAAATAATAAATAATGTCCAAGAAGTATTTGAAATATTTGACTGTATTTATAGAACGCGGGTTGTTCTCGTTCTGGCCGATTCTCAAGGGTTATCCCCATTGAGGTGGATTTCCCCACAGTAACAACGTCAACTAAAGTACCAATCTCAACTATAATAACAACATCAACTATCAAAACAATATCAATTATAGAGCAATAAATACTTCATCAGAAGCAAAAGAAAGTGCTTATTTAAGCAGACTATTTAAGAAATCGACGCCCAAATTGCAGACTTAGTTGGCAGCCGAAAATTATATTACTTTCTACTCTGCACCTACTATAGACCTATAATTACTATGTATATATATATGGCCCTGGTATAAGTTTTTTTAACATTCCAGTTAACTCTACTACTGCGTTAATTTTTCCAGCAATCAGATAAGTTAATTTTGACAATCGCCAAATATTTATTGCAAATGTTAAAAAAATTTTAACAGTTGCTTATTAATAAATTATTCCTAAAACTGATTAGTTATTAAGTACAAACAAAATGATGATACGTACCTACTGAAATACTGAATAGTCTTTAGATGCCTTCACTTTTAATTAAAGATTTGCGATAGGATAATTGATATATCACATTTTTTTCTCTGTATGAAAGACGCGTAAAAATACAAATAGTGCATAACAAGTTGCAAGTGACATAAACAAACATCCTGCACCCTCACACCACCAATAATTTGAATTTGTCATTTAAATTGTCATTTAATTTGTATAAAGTTCATCATTGTATCATCTTCTCTACTCGTTGTCCCTGATCTTTACAAAATATTGTTGGTGTGCCACGGATCCATTTGTCATTATTATTAATATACCATCAGTTCCGGTCTGCGACTTGACACCACGGTTTGGCAATCGGGTCTCGTCGCGTCCTTGCTGCTTGCTCAAGCGCTGACATTTTCTTTTCCGGCCAAAGGTCGCACGCTCAGCCTACCTTTGACATTCCAACTACGAGTATATGACATTTTAACTAAACAAAATTAATATATACGTTTAATTTTATACGAAACGGTCATAAGTAGATATACAGACGTTATTAGCATTGATTTAGAAAAAATAACTAAGTAGATGTTTCTTATCATGTGTATTCCTTTATAAAGGTACCTTTATAAAGGAATACGATCCCTAATGAAAAAGAGGGCATACTACACACAACTTGCAACTTTTTGATAATAATGTATGAATTATTTGTTTTAGAAGCGGAAGGGCACCGATGGCGAAGACAGGCTGAAGAAGGGTCGAAGAAAGAAGACAGCTTAGAGGTAGAGCTATGCAAGGACAAGGACGCCGGAGAGTGGTTCCGACTGGTGGCCGGCGACGGTGACAACTGCCGCGACGTCATCCAGTGCACTGCCTCGGTAAACACCAAACTAATAAAAAAGTCTAATAACAATGCAATAAAGGAATTCCTAATCGTCAAGTTCTTTTATATTCGGATCGTGATGCAGCTTCATGTTTCACAAGTTTAAAATGTCAATCTATGGGTGTGTTAAGTGCTAGTCGCCGTTTGCTTCAAACATCATAGTTTAATCGTAGACGACCTTTGCAATATTTGCAATAGCGCATTGTGGCTATAATTTCTTAAATGCAACGATGTTTACAAGACTCTCGATTTCTGTTTGAGCAAGAAATACCGGTGTTATTATATAAGAAGTGTCATCGTGGTAAGAATGCCGTTGCGCGGCAGCTGCGAGGATCTGCATTATTGCTGTGGGCGCTATGCTACTGTGCGCAGTGACGCATCTACACGTAACTATGTAGTTATTCACTTCAACGCAATCATCGCCATGTAATGTAATGATACTCCGTATACATCAGTTATTATCTTTTGCTACGCATTCTGTATCATTCACAAAACTTTTCTAACTTATTTATATGCGTGCATTCCGTGAAATATTGAAATCCAGTTTAACTAAATAATCAAGGAATGTACACTGTTGTTTGTTATTTATAAGTTATTTACTTTTATAGTAAGCAGAAATATTCGAATCCTTAATTCTATTTACAAGTAGCATATATGAACCATATACATTAATAATATAAGTCTCACAAAGATTAGTTAGTAGATAATATCTAAGATATTAAGCTCGCTTACCTATGTACAATAAAACAAATCAATCATTCATACATTCAAAAATAACTTTCTTCCCGGTTTTTTAAAACTTTTTAAAAGTAGTTCAGCATCATGGTGTTATTGCTATATAAGACTTATAATAGGTACCTGCTGCAAATGGCGTAATAAAATATGATTTCTATTAAATATATGTAATCTAGTCCCCTAATCTTGTTTGCATACGTTAGGCATCATTTTTTTTATAGCCAACAATTGATTAAATTCTTGCCAATTGGAATTTTAGCAGTTTTAGCGATTTGCCCCTATCTTAACAGCTTTACCATGGAGCAAATCCTAAAGCTTCTGGACATTTTCCTGCTAGTCTATAATAAATAAAAGAGCTTGTGCTTTTTGATAAGTTAATATCTCGGCAATACTTAGGTACACCGATTTATAAAAACTACAATGCTTATTTTTCTTACCAGGGTATCCAAGCTATCCGTTGTCCTGCCGGTTTATTCTTCGACATAGAAAAACAGACATGTGATTGGAAAGATGCCGTAAAGAACTGTAAACTAAAGAACAAAGAACGCAAAGTAAAGCCTTTATTATACACCGATGAGCCCATCTGCACTGAAGGGTCACTGGCTTGCGGAGATGGTACTTGTGTGGAGCGAGGCTTGTTCTGTAATGGAGAGAAAGATTGTGCTGATGGATCTGATGAAAATTCTTGTGGTAAGTGTTAATAATAAAATCTATTATAAAACAAATTACAGACCTTACTTTTTCCAGAAAGTATCTGGACATTCGGAAGGGGTATTTAATTCCCTAAGTATTTTGGGTACGTGAAATTCATAAAACACAAAATCTAGCTAAATGTTTTGAGAATTGAAAACTACAATCTGGATGAATCTTTGTTTGTTTAATTCACAAAAGAAAGTTGCTTAACACACGATACTTTCTTTAAACATTATAAAGTTTCCAGCAGTATTAGTACATCCATTGTCAACAACGTCGCATTTATTCGTTATAATTGAAAGTTATTTTTTAATGTATCTTGTCTGTTTAATCTACCATTTATGGAGTGACAAATAATGGATGCAAAAATAACAACACGTAGGTAAGTGCGTTTAACGCTCAGCAAGGCTTTCCTGATTTATAGAAAGGAGGAAACCCATAGAACCTGTTACAGTCACTTCCGCCAACCTTATTCCATATCCAATATTAAGTATTCCATATTCATTATTATTTTATGAGGAACTAGATTTGTTATATTAGATTTAGTTTATAAATCAATACAGATAAATTTACTTAAACCATTTTGATATCAGCTAAGTAGGTCCAGACACTTCAGGCGCGTGACTACAGGCTGTCCGCGACCACAATCACTGGCCTAAAAAAACAACTGGATATGACGAAACCCCTCTCGTGCAATGGGGTGATTTCTATTTGTAATTCGCTGAATATATTAATAAATTTAATATTACTCATGTTTCGCATAATGCATTGTTCTAAATTCGCCAACGTCGATTATGTATAAGATTGGTGTCAAAGTCGCTTCTCTGACATCTAGACTCCGCACCGAGGTTGTGTCCTAATCATCTGAAATATATTATTATTACAACCGTTCTACTTACGTTTTTATTCATAAATTATGAAATATTATAATATGCCGTGCGTGGGAAAATCTGCGATGATCTGAAAGTGGAGGCAAACTTATAGCTAACTATTAATTAATGAATCGGATCAGTTATGCAATCGCGATATATAGTAGTTCATATTTATTACATAGATTTACAAACAGGCACCTATGCGGAAAGTGAAATCCGGCGTGACCGGAGTCAGCGTCAATTCGAGTGGGCGAAAGTACGCGAGTTGTGTTCTGCTCTCTCCGCGACCGCCTTCTTCCGCAAACCCGACCTTCACCGAAATATATGAAACGCTCGATCGACGACCACAATTACAAATAATTTGTTTTGTTACAGATATCGACAACGACCCCAACAGAGCACCGCCTTGCGACCGCACGCAGTGTGTGTTGCCGGACTGCTTCTGTTCCGAGGACGGCACTGTGATCCCCGGCGACCTGCAGGCCAAGGATGTGCCTCAGATGATCACCATCACTTTCGACGACGCCATCAACAATAATAACATAGAACTCTACAAAGAGATGTTTAATGGCAAACGTAAAAACCCTAACGGTTGCGATATCAAAGCCACTTACTTTGTCTCTCATAAATATTCCAACTACTCAGCCGTCCAAGAGACCAACAGAAAAGGTCACGAAATCGCCGTACATTCCATCACGTATGTATTTTGCAATTATAATGCGACCTGTCGACCGAATTAATTATCTAATCGATATTGACGACTAATATAACGATATTTTTGACAGGCACAACGACGACGAGCGCTTTTGGAGCAACGCGTCCGTAGACGACTGGGGCAAGGAGATGGCCGGCATGAGAGTCATCGTCGAGAAGTTCGCTAACATCACTGATAACAGCGTGGTCGGAGTGCGCGCGCCTTACCTGCGCGTAGGCGGCAACAACCAGTTCACCATGATGGAGGAACAAGCCTTCCTGTACGATAGTACCATTACAGCGCCTCTGTCCAACCCCCCGCTTTGGCCGTACACTATGTACTTCCGTATGCCTCACCGCTGCCACGGTAACCTGCAGAGCTGCCCTACTCGTAGCCACGCTGTCTGGGAGATGGTCATGAACGAGCTCGATAGAAGGGAGGACCCCACTAACGACGAGTATCTTCCTGGTTGCGCCATGGTCGATTCCTGTTCCAACATCCTTACCGGAGACCAGTTTTACAACTTTTTGAACCACAATTTCGATCGTCATTATGATCAGAATCGTGCGCCTCTCGGTCTCTACTTCCACGCCGCTTGGCTCAAGAACAATCCCGAATTTTTGGACGCATTCTTGTACTGGATCGACGAAATCCTTTCAAATCACAACGACGTCTACTTCGTTACTATGACCAACGTCATCCAATGGATCCAGAATCCGAGAACGATTAGCGAGACCAAGAACTTTGAGCCATGGAGGGACAAGTGTTCGGTGGAAGGCACACAAGCGTGCTGGGTGCCGCACTCGTGCAAGCTGACTTCCAAGGAGGTTCCCGGCGAGACCATCAACCTGCAGACGTGCGTGCGCTGCCCGTCCAACTACCCCTGGCTCAACGACCCCACCGGGGACGGTCGCTACTAGCGCGAGCATCGATCTCTCACGCCCAGAGCGTACACATTAGGATATAATGTTAAATAGAAGTTACAAGGGCAACATATTGGTAACTGAGCACTTTGAGGTTGCGAGTACAAATATGTTATTTTTGAAACTTCAAAAATGTACCGGGTCTCAATCCCGCCCGTAGACTAAGTGCCTACCTACCTAATTGTAATTTAGACTCACATAAATATTTTATAGGCCTGTTTAATATTATATGTGATTCCTACTATAAGTCTGTTTTGATAATTCGATATAAAAAATCAAAAAATGACTCAACGATTTTATTTTATCCCTTCTCTAATAACCTTCGACAAAAATATTAGTCAGTGAAGATATTATTTTCTGTGGTGCAACAAAGCTGTAAGATTAATATGAATAAAGTAACGAATATAGGATTGATGCCTTTGTATCTTACATACGCTAACGCACCTACTTGTAAACATACAACTACCTACTAAACACTACTTAGACAATACTTGTTAACAGTTTCCTGAATGCGTTTATAAAAAGGCCATAATAAATTGTGTTTGGCGGCCTTCGCGCTCGGCAGTCGGTAGTCGGCGCCGCCCGCGCGCTGCACCGTAGGCTGGGTTACGCATTGTCACCGTAGGTGAAAGGAAATGGTTCGAAGAATCCTTGACTTGTGAGCTCTCTGAGTCAATTCTACATTTCTGAATATTTATAGCTAGCCTTAAAACCGCATCTAACACAGGGAAACCGAACACAAATGGAATGTCATCAACTTTTTCTTTACGAAACAAATTACTAGTACTTATGTAGCTCCTGACTTGCGTATTGTGGCTTCACTTTCAATTTATAGAAAGTAGAGATGTGCTTTCGCTATTAGATATAATTAAAGGACGATACGAAGGAGGTATCTAGTTTTTAACTACAAATAGAATCTTTTAATTACCTTTGATAATAAAAAGATTCTACTATAATTTACTAATTTTACTTTGCTATGACGTGTTTTTTTGTTATAAAAAATAGTTATGCCTAGGTACTTAGCAAGTACAATATAACAATAATTATACGAAGGGGATACTAGGGAACCAACTAAAAATATCAAATTCATATATAAAATAGGATTTATTTAATACAATACAAAAAAATATATAACAAACATAATTTAAGCCGCTATAGGACAAATTTCTGAAAAGAAAAAAATATAGGTGCACGCACTTACACGCTTGTGCGTAGATACTTTGCGTGAGAATTTCAAACTATAGGAGTATATTAATTGTCTTATAATATATAATTCGTAAATAGTTATATCATCAGGTGTGTGAGGTGCGTAAAGGCAAGACTTGTGTTGTATGGTATGGTAGGTCCATTGGTGCCCAGTTTCCAGAAAATATAAACACATTGTTTCGTTTAAACAAAGATAAAATCATTGATTTTAGAAGGCGGTTCTCAACGATCATTCAGCCGTATCATACAGTAAAAAAGTTAGTATTTTTTTGTTTACCTACTGTTTAACCAATATAATGTTCCAATTACTATATTTGGTAGTTATCCCAATATACTATTCCTACCTATATTTGGTTATATAGTAGGTATAGTAGCTATACTAAGTTAGGTAATGTTATATTTGGATAAACAAAATTTTTGTGAGTAAGGTTCCTCGAACCAATAAAATAACCGGCTTCCCAAAGTGAAACAACCTGCAAAGTATATTTTTTAAGTCGGCACCGCGCCGGGGAATAAAAGCAAATAAAACATACCTGATAAATAAAAGATACCTGTTATGATGCGTGCATATATAAAACAAAAAAATAACTCACGCAGAATCTTGGAAACAAATAACAGTCCATGGTTATAACTTTCAAATGCCCGCGGTTTATATCGTTAAAATTCACCGTCCTGTCGCCGTATCACGTATCTTTTTGTGCCTAACTAAAATATCTGTACCTTCAAAGGAACCCTTGAAACTTCGGTGTCTGTAAATCTGTCCGTCTTTATCAAATATTTTGAAAACTACTAGTCTAATTTATAGATCTTGTTGAGAAAAAAAAAGAGGACAAGAAAAAGACAAGGTCAGAAGTGGGTATAATATATTTTCTTATTTCTCACAAGTTATTGAATCGATTTCATTAAAAAATAGGTTTGTAGGTATTCACTCAAACATTGAAACTAAATTTGTATAGGTAGGTACCAAAACGTAAATAGTATTGGATGGTTTTTTTAAACTCGTTATATCTTTTGAATGGAATGTCCGATTTGAATAATTCAAAAAGTAATCCATAGGTACTGAAACAACCTCGAATACCAAGTGATTTATTTGGATAGGGATTATTACCAAGGTACTAATAACGTGGTCTAGTTTCTACTGGCATTTCTATTAACTATTCATAGGCTACCGCGTAACTTTTTTGAAGATATTAATCAGTTCTCTAAATCTAATGTACATTATTTTGTTCTATCATCAACAGCTTCCGCATCCCACGCGATGTAAAGAAAATTATAGGTATTATTTTTACACCTTGGGTTAGATTATCTAAGTTTTCGTACGTATACCTAATATTTTTTAAAATAAAACATAGCCTATGTTAGTCAGTGATAATGTAGCATTCTATTAGTAAAAGATTTTTTAATCGGTCCAGTAGTTTTTAAGTCTATTCTTTACTAACAAAAATACAAATCTTCTCTCTTTATAATATTGGTATAGATTACATAGATTATACAAAAACGCTGGGTCATGCATGTTCTAGATTTTATACATAAATACTCCATATTGAAGTATATAGGAAATATTTAAAAAAAAAATGATTGTAATTGTTTTCTGTCAAAAATTTATATTTTATTTTTCAAAAAAGAAAATTTCGAAAACTAAATTTATGATTTCCTTGATTGCTTCTTTTTTGATTTCTCATACCTGCTAACAAATATTAATCATTCTTTTTTTTTAAATCGATGTTTAAAAGTGATTCCCAACTTTACTTGGTAAAAATAACTAAATTAATTATTACCTGCGAGTTTTTAACTGACTCTTAGTTATTTAGGTTTTATCAACTTATAGAAGACTACCTTTTATAGAAACATAATATATTATGTGCTTATAAAAAGTAAGTATAATATGTATAATATACAATCACATAATATATTCACATAATATTATGTCAATCTAGAATTCCGAAACAAAAAATAAACTTTCAAAAGTGACAATAAAATGATGAGTAAGTGAATTGCATAATTTTACTTCCTAGAAAATATTACAATACTTGCATAACCACAAATATGCTAAAAGCGACCTCTGCACTTAGTTGCATCTTGCGATATCGCTTTTAGAATTTTATAAAATTTGTACCTATTAAGTGTTGTCAAGTATTAGTTACGATAATAATTTAAAAAAAACAATTAAAAGTTTTTCTGTATGAAAAAACAGTAAAATTTATTAATTCTCCATACAATCAAATTTTAACTTTGATGTGCAGTTGATATAATACAATTTATTTAGTAGAATAGGTTGAATATCTTTTTCTGACGATTGAAAAATCAGCCCTAAATTAGTTACGATGTTTTTTTTTACAAATTACACATATTGCTCTGGTCACAAACTAAGCTCTAGGCTTGTACTATTTGTACCAGAAGCAACGATATAATACATATTATATTTTATAAACACCCAGACCATGACAAACTGTACAGAAAAAACGTATTAATATTTTTTGCCACGGGTGGGAATCGAACCCACTGAACTACACTGAACAAGTGGCTAGATCGCCGCGGTAGCATTATATCGTTGTACGACATTCTTAAAAATAGTGACATGGCCGATTACCATATTTCGATCCGTACATTAAAAGAAGGTACAGGTAAAAAAAGGTACGAAGGCAGGTAAGTACTAGAAAAAGCGTTCTACTGGGGCTTTGAATAATTTTAATAACCATTTTTGTGTTTCCATAAACCACATGAGGTAGTCCTCATAAGAAAATAATATACCAAATACTAAAACCATTATTGTCGGAAATTAAATGTCCTTAGTTGGTCAATGAACAAAGGTTAAAATGTAATTACACTTTAAACGCGGTTCTAGTTCTTGATGGTTCTTTTGCATAAGAAACACAAAATTCATAAATAATGTAGTAAAAGCCCAGTATACCCTTTTGGCTATTAAATATATTAAAGATGTGAGTTTATACTTGGTTGGTAAAATGTTACTAAGATATTTGACTTTAAGAGAAGCAACAGAAACAAAAGAACCATTAAGAACTAGAGCCGCGTTTAAAGTGTAATTACATTTTAATCTTTGTTCTTTGACCAACTAAGGACATTTAATTTCCGGTTGCCAACCTATAGGTTAAATTTTTAAGTACATATAAATAGGATATTCAACAGGCTGACTATCATATTATATTATATGCTCGTAGCTACTAACAAGGTAGCAAAAACCTGTATTTTTTAAATTAGGTAAATATATTTAAACGACACAAATATTATACAGTATTATGTAAAGTCATATATACTAAGTTATTGGTTGTAAAATTTAACATACATACCTACCTACCTATATTTTAAAAAACTTGTCCATTCCAAGAATAGCGTTGCCTAACAAATTAATATGTAAGCCGAATCACAAGCGGAAAACAGTTACTCTGAACATCGTACATTGATACCTACTTATTTGATACGATAAAAAACAATCAACCAATAAGAAATAAAAATATAAATTATCGGAAGGAAAACACATTTTTTTATTATTTTTTTATAAGACATGCTTTTACGCTACTAGATACAAAAACAAATCAATATATACCTACTTACCCACGTTAGATATAACTAAGTGTTGTGGAAGCGTACTTACGGCCGGTTTTAATACTTAATCGATCTTTTTTATATGACCAATAGATATATACTACATATGTTAACTACTAACTTTAGTTATAATAAGAAAAAAAAATAGGTATTTAACCGACTGAGCCTTTATTTTATAATATTTAACCGACAGAGCTGGAAAAATGTTAAGGTTTTGTTTTATGAAAACACTCATCGGACCTAATTAAGGTAGTAAAGCGGAATAATTGCAAAGTAATATTATAATTTTACTGTGTCATTTAAATAATGAACTTCTGCAAAATAACGCCTGATTCAATTAAATATATGTAGTAAAGACTGTTTTTATAAAACAAAACCTACATTATTATAACTACTAAGAGAAAATAATGATATAAAATTTAAAAATTGTATAAAGCAAACTTTAATAGCAAAAGCATATTACAAAGTTAATGATTATATTAATGACAGAGACGTCTGGAAACATACCTCCCTGCGACTGGAATCTCTCAACTAATAAATGTGATACAGTAATAATTCATTACTAAGTACTAATTATATTATTTTTATTCTACATTAGGTAAATTGCTATATTTGGAGAAGGTAATAACTTGTTATTACTAATTTTTTTTTTTGTTTTTTTTTTTTTTTATATTAAGTATTTTGGCTAGGTAATATACCTACTATTGTTTTTCATATATTTAAATTATTATTTTGTTAACAGAGCTACATAATACGAATCCGTTTTCGATGTTTGCGCGTGTCTCAGATTCTATAATACATATGGCCTAGTAATGTGTCCTGGTAATATGATGTGTCCAGCGGATTTCCTCTCCTTTGAAGGTCATTGCAGTGGTGGCGCGTGTGCCGGGTTCTGGTCTGCACCCTAAGGGCCTGGTTGAGCAGGAGGATGGCTGACACATACGTTACGTCCGTGATCGGGTGCTGCTGTGGGGGCCTTGGATCTCCGCTGGACATGCATAGTTTATTTATTATGTTAAAAGCGGAGGTCTCGCAAAATTGTCGGATAGACTAGCGCGGGCATCGGGGGGCTTTGGTGTTTTGTGATTCTGTACTACCTCTATATTGTAAAATGATTTATCTGCTATGGGGTGTTCTACTCGTGCTCTTCAGCAGGATGAGGGTAAATTATCATATATAAAATATCACATATTATAAGCTAGTAAATAAGCATATCTCCTGATGGTCAGGTACATATGTGGAACGCCAGAGTTTTTTACTTGCTTTTTTCTCCGGGGTGTCTCTGGGGGACCAACATGCGGTTAGTGTTTGCGCTCTGATTGATACATTTTTGTACTTTTATATTAATTATTACTTATAGTGGATATTTGGGGCGTAGATATAATCTGTTAGGTTGGTCGGCTCGGTGGCACCTTTGCATGGCAGATAACGATGGACAGGTCAATGGAACCAGCTAACCACCTAGTCTTACACTGGTTGGTTATGTGGTGTGTGTTTGTTTCTAATTATTTTATGTATGCAAAAGCCTAACTAAGCGCACACTTGGACCTTATACTAAATATAGTTTTTTTTTTTTTTTGACTTTGACTTTGAAAACTGTAGATAAGAAACCATATCCTATGATGGCATTAAAATTAAATATCATTGCTGCGCGCAGAATTTATCTCAAATAAACTTGGAAAAACTATCTTTTCATTGCATTGATTCTTTCAAGGTACGCTTACGAACGGGCGCGGCTTATTCGACGATAATGCAGGATACCCTTAACACAACCCATTTCGTAATCACAAAATGTAGCCGGCATATTGTCGAGATGGTAGTCTCCTTTCATGGTGCGGTTACGAAACCGGCGATTCATTAGACGATAAAGCACCGAGGATATTGAAATAGACTCATATGAAAATACGTCTTTGCCCCCGCCCATTTCGTATCTGCATCTTTTTTTTTTTTATAATATGACAAATTACACATATTGCTCTGGTCACAAACTAAGCTCTAGGCTTGTACTATGTGTACCAGAAGCAACGATATAATACATATTATATTTTATAAACACCCAGACTATGACAAACTGTACAGAAAAACGTACTAATATTTTTTTGCCATGGGTGGGAATCGAACCCACGACCCCCGGATACAACTCCAAAGGCGCTACGGAGGCTGAGAATTTAACCGGCATAGTGGGAGCGATCAATATTGTACCACATTAATGCATTAATCGACCCGATTTGTGGACTTTGTAGGCCTGAATCAGATATATACAGAGTCAAATGCCGTGCTCCAATAAAATTGATCTATAAGGTATAAATATTCAAGAAATAGAGAGAAAAGGGGTATAGTATCTACACTAAAGCTCCATTCAAATCTTCAACTGAAGTCCAGTAGCTCTACCACAAGTTTTTGCAAACAGTTTCTACTATAGTCGTTAGTAACTATAGATAGGAATAAACCAAAATCATCGCTTATATTTTTTAAATAAACCAATAAGAGAGGTTTATTTGAAAAATAAACGATCCTATTGGTTGCCTCCTACCTATAGTTACTAACGACTATAGTAAAAATTGTTTACATAAACTTGTGGTAGAGTTACTGTAGAACAATTAAAGTCAACCGCATAAGCTTGTAGACACCTTACTTATAAATGTGAACCTATATAAGTACCGTTAATGGACGAGTGTGTTGGATCGAGTGCAGTGTAGATAGGTGATGGATGCTGGCCTTGTACAACATCCGGGTGCCTCGGGTTATGTAATAATTTGGCTGGCTCCGTGACGCTAGGATCTCGGCCACAAGTCTCGGCGCCTCGCACCGGTCGAGCAGGTATCATAAGGGGTCAAATAATCACTTTTAAGCAACTTATTATGTGACATGATAATGCCTACTTGTACTTGATAATACTGGGTGCCGTTACTGGATAAATTGATAGCCGATGCGTGACTGACTCGATTAAATTTCATAATGATATCTATAACAACAAAGGTCGACAAAAAACGAAACCAAACGAAACTGCGAAAGCTTCCGTTTTTGTATTATTTAGCAAATAATAATTCTTATATAATCTATACATATAATAATTACTTAGAATTAAATTGTAAATGAGGAAAATATTAAATTAATTAGATTTTTTTATTAAGACGAGATGGACTCCAAATAAGCTATACCTACTACCTAGAACAATAATTTAACATATGTATTTAGAATTCATGTCTGTCTCTTTATGTATACGCATGACTTAAAAACCACTCGTCCGATTTACTATTTATTAGCTCTGGGCGTAAAAAGGCTTATATGTCTATACCGATAGATGTTTGTGTGAACATTGTAAATATTTGTTTCGAGAAAATTTTCAACCTGTGATATCTTCCACGACAAAAAAGATGTAAGGATAAACAAGTCGATAAATAAGCATAATATATATTTTTAAATAGGCATAATTTTTGTATACATTAGCCGATTTTTAGGATGCATTAGGGGTGATACGAATTTCAAGTTCAGATGCTATCCATCCAGAATATATGTGTGGCACACCTTAAATTCTAAAAATTATGCCCAATTTGCTTTCTGTTACTTCAGAGTTGATAATCAGTTTCAAGTCAAATAACGGCAGCTGATATCTGATGATTGGATCTGAAGGTAGAATAAGGAACTTCTCAACGGTTAACAGCACACGCGCAGTGCATGCGTTAACATATAATTATGTGTCAGGTCCTAACAAAATCGTAATATTTAATATTTTAACAAATTTAAAAAGAAAAAATATTTTTAACAAAATCCGACTTAAAAATATTAGTATTCATTTTAACATCGTGTAAGCGTTACCAAAATTATATTTTTTTAACTTTAGTTTTATCAGTATGCCATGATTACTTGTCCTATTATTTCTTCTGTGCCATGGTTTATATTCAGAAGTATATATTTTATTACAATATTTTTTTTTTACAATATTATGTAATTATTATCTACGAATATATAAATATTTAACATTATGTGCCTATAAAATTAAATAAATAAAAAACAAGTTATATTAGATAAAAATTTTCTTCTAAGCCCTCCGAAGTCGCAGCTGTAAATGTTCCCAGAACGCTGGCAGCATTGCCTTTTTGAATTACGATTGAAATTTTTTAACATCTCCCGACTTTTCCATTAATAATTTTCCTACATCTTAGGATAATTTTTAGAGTCGGGAGACCATGGGCCAACACAATATAAAATATAATATGTATTATATCATTGTTTCTGGTACACATAATACAAGCCTAGAGCTTAGTTTGTGACCATAGTAATTTGTGTAAATTGTCCTACATATTAAAAAAAAAAAAAAAATTTTGTTTATAGTTAAAAAAAAAGGTTTATAGTGAGACTCAGGTTTTTGTGTATCATTTTCACTATTTTTATTTATTTATTATTTAATTCAGTTATAATAAAAAAATCGAAAAACAACTCCATTCCAAGCACAAACATTCGGGGCCCCATGTCTCTTAAATTAACTTAGATCAATCGAATCGTAATCGCATCATAACATAATCACACACGCTATTTTTTGACAATTTTATAAAGGCGATCGGTTAGTAGAATACGAAATGTATTCTATTACAATGCGATTGGACAAAAGTTCCTTTTGTTCTCCACTAAGGGATTTTTCAAAATTCGATTTCCAAGTGAAAATAAATGATTTTTCAGGAAAGTTAATATCTCGGTAACGAACTTGAACAAACGTTGACAGACCTGAAATTTGGGCCTGAAATAAAGACGATCGGTTAGTAGAATACGAAATGTATTCTATTACAATGCGATTGGACAAAAGTTCCTTTTGTTCTCCACTAAGGGATTTTTCATAATTCGATTTCCAAGTGAAAATAAATGATTTTTCAGGAAAGTTAATATCTCGGTAACGAACTTGAACAAACGTTGACAGACCTGAAATTTGGGAGATGAGGGGTGTAAAAAGGGTGGGGATAAAGGGTATAAAAAGAATCGAGATGAGGGATGTAAAAAGAAGGGTATAAAAGGTGTAAAAGGGATCGGGATAAAGGGTGTAAAAAGGATTAAATTATAGTAGTGGAAGGCGCGGTAATGTAAAATATGGCTTTTTTAAGAAAAACCACGGGATATTATTCATAAAAAAATAATAGGTTGTGTATTCCAATTTGGAAATGCAATGGTTAGTAATGTATAGATTAACTTTAATTAATAAAAGCGAACACCTACGCTTTTAAATCTTTATTAAGTGCTAGATTTCTTCACAACTTATAATTCAAACGTTTGTTGAAACTTTGATGGATATATGAATTGCAATTAAGACAATGGGTATGTAACAATCATGAGATGCGCCCACACGGACTCTCTGCGCGGGCGCATACGTGCGGGCGCATGCGTGCGGGATACGCGTGACTAACTCAACAATCCTTCCTAAACAATGCCTCTTTACTTTCTGACAGAAACCTTGTATGTAGGTACGTAATGACTGTGACATTGAAATTGTTAAGGAGAAAGATACTCTAACAATGGAAAAAATAGCCAAGTAGAGATACGCGCAATTACGGATCCAACAGATAACATATACCTACAAATATATCTTCCCGCCTACTAATATATTAAGTAGAAATGAAAACTTTCAAATATGTAAAGTACACAGACGGTAAAGTATGATTGATTAAAGAAATAATACGCTATGGTTTAACTACATCATCATTTGTTTCAAATTTGGATATATTTTCAAACAAATGATTGAATTGTTTTCAGGATTTTATAAACCATTTTCATCTCCCACTATGAAAAAAAAATATAATCAAATTCATCAATGACGATAAAGAAATGACAAATGACAAATGACGAAAAAGGAACCATTACAACAAAAGAAATTTAAGTTTTTCTTTTTTCTTTTAAAGACGATGTTAAGTTTTGTTTGCGTGTAACTTGTCTATGGACTGTCAGCCAATAAGTCCATTTTTTTTGTGCCATACCGTTTTATTTGTTTGTGGCAATATTGTTACAAAAAGTGACAGAAGGCCAATTATGAAGATTGAATTGAATTAGTACAAGCCTTTAGTTAGAGATACTATAAGTCAAACTTTTCTAATAGGTAGGTGAAAAATACCGACCGCCTCCGTAGACTAGTGGTTGCGCCTTTGGCATTGTATCCGGAGGTCGTGGGTTAGATGCCCACCCATGGTAAAAATATTAGTACGTATTTCTGTACAGTTTGTCATGGTCTGGGTGTTTATAAAAGATTATATGTATTATATCGTTGTTTCTGGTACACATAGTACAAGCCTAGAGTTTAGTTTGTGATCAGAGCAATTTGTGTAAATTGTCCTACATATTATTATTATTATTATTATTAAAAAAAAGAAAAAAAACGTTTTTTCAATTCATGTCTATTTCTTTGTACATAACTGTCCCTATTCTCGTGTGTTAAATAAGGTACCTACAAGTTTATTATATTTTGATAAACATACAGGCAACTCAGATTTACAGGGTCTTATTAGGTTTATGATTATGCTGATTTTAAGAGTCTCTTAGGAAAAAGTTCTACACGAGACAGAAAAAAAAACTATCAATTTGGGTATATTAAAATAACATTAATTTGCAATAAAATGTTTTCCTTTTTTTTTAACTTTATGAAAATGTCTTGGGTTCACCGGTTTTCAGGAGATTACTGCATCGATTTCTTGTCGAGGTGGTAGTCTCCTTTCCAGGTGCGGCTACGAAATAGATGGTTTAATTTACAATAAGGCAGCGAGTATATACTTGTCATGCAATTCGTCTTTGTCGCCGCACATTTCGTAATCGCATCATTTATATCATAGTGGGAGCTATCAATGTTATTGAAGAACAATTATTGATTGACCCCTTTCATGAACTTTATAGGTCACCTGGTGGTAAGCAGGCCTACAAACTTACAAAATTACTACTACAAAATTGTGACTTTGTAACTACCTGGTGGTAGTTACAAAGTCACAGGTAAGTTACTAAAACTCAAAATCAAAACTAATGGCAATTAATTATGGAGCGCAACTTTCTATTATGACAATGATAATTTGGGCAACAAGACATAGTAGCCATGGTTAACAAGTTTACAATAAAAGTTACTAACAACATAAGGCGACCATGACGGTACCTACTTTAATAAAAGGTTTATTTAAGTAGGTACCGTAATGATCGAGAATTAGAATTTCATGAAATTCTGTAGTAAGGTAAATGGAACTGGGGATCAACAAAGAGTACCTATATGTAAGTATCACATTACGATATACTTATAGTGCAGACAAGACTTATATTATTAATGTGTGCAAAACCCCTGGCAAAACCTAGTAGTTTAAAAAACCTATAACCAACTATTATGTTTACCTATTATTATTATACATACCCATAATAGGTTAATAAAAAATATATAATACCTACAAAAAAAAAATCAAATACCTTCACATTATGTTATTTACATAAGTCAATGTCAACTGAATGTGAAAAGATCATGGACATGTTATTTGCATAACGGTGCCATATAGCCCGTTATACAAATCTATGAGATATATAAATCTATTATAATTAGTGATCGGATATTGATTTTTTTTTCAAGAGTAGATGCAATAAAAAAATCCTGGTGGGTGGGACTCATCCCAGGTAGCATTTTGACGTCCCTATGATGTCAACTTAGTGTAATTCTCGACTTAATTGACGTCATAGTGACGTCAAAATGCTACCTGGGATACCACTGCACTGACCACCAGTACCTGAACCAGGTTCCAGTCACCCCTCAATCTCTTATACACAGACGCCCTCTATAATTAGTGATCAATATACCTAAACTTTTTTTTTTTCAGAGGAGGTATGTTTTAGTATTTTAGGAACCTATATTCTGGGATTTATTTTATTATCATTTCAATTAGGTGCTATTTTTATTTTATTTTATTTATAAAGCATACAAAACAAATAACAATCAAATACCTACAGTTTGTTTACATAGTAAAAATATCTTAGCCTAATTTGTCATCCAATACATGTGTACATAGCATGATCGACGTGTATACATCATTAATTATTCTAACCAATATTTCCCTATCTCTTCAGCTTTTCTGTTTTATTTTTCGGATTTTTGCCTTTTTTCGTTTCTATATTTTTTTTTATTTTCCTTATATATTCTTTTCTTTTTCATATATATTTTAATTATGTAATACTACATAAATAATTAAATTAAGACCTGGATCCATAAAAAAACCCATTGAGTCCCCGAAGAACACCCCAGCTATAGAAGGCTATAGTTTTATTATGTATTAGTATATAAGAGTAAATGTATGGAGTTAATATATATGTTTATAGGTTATTCTAAGTAAATTATGTTTTTATCGTCAGATAAAGTTATTTAGCAGATAACTTGTATGCAGAAGTAAAAAATTAACAGCGAATACCCCAGTCATTCCTCTAAAGTGTTTTACCTAAAGAAATAAAAAAAACTTTTAGCTTCCTTGGACCATGGCCCATCGTCTTAATAATAAAAGGAATGTACCATCACGGGTGCCTTAAAACGTCCGAGATCGCTTGGACGGCCTCAGTGTACCCAGTCGTGGGGTTTGTTCCATCGATGGTATTCTGAGTTTGTATACACTGAACAAGTGAGTGTAAGACATTGAATAAGTCTCAGCAGCAAAACCAGCGGAACTCGATCATCCTGAAAGATATTATGGCGCAGGAGTATCATCACATTCAGCATAGTCATTTTTAGGCCTTCTACTTATGATTTAGCATTTAGTATTTACTACATGTCAAAGTTCATGGACCTATTTTATGTTTTCAATGTTCAAATCGATGTCCAATTTATTTATATATAAGTACTTACGTGATGTTATATATGTATTTATACAATACAGTGACTGGTGACCTTTAATTATACAATTTAATAAACGAATTGTTGTTTAATTTTCTAAGAATTTATTGCTACACATCCGTTTCAAAGTAATGCATTTAATTAATTAACTCAGGTTTTTAATCACTAGGTAAATCATCTAACGATGACAAATACTACTAAATATTTGAAGCCATAATATGAATGCAGTTTGATGAAATGAGGATTTTTATAAATATCAGGGTTAATAAAAAAACATAACTGAATAAAAAATACGGAACAACAAGAACGAGTTATCGTTCGAATATCGCTCATACTTCCAGACTCCATAGTAGTTCTTGATAACCCTGATACGTGTTATGTTTTACATGGCATTCTGTATAATTCATACTAATTTATAAATGCGAAAGTAAGTCTGTCTGTTGTTTGGGCAAGTTTCTCGTCTAAATATACCCACCAAAATTCACCGTGCGGCTTGCTCTAAACGCCATGATAATTGGGAGTCTCTAAAACAATCCATACGATTGGCAGTGAAGAATTTTCCCATGGAATGAGTGCGTGCTTCTATTGATAACAGGCCTCAACGTTTAAAGGACTGTATTGCAGCCAATGGAGTCCACTTCGAATAAGCTTTTTTATATTTTAAATTGGTTTATATTTATGTATTAAACTAACACACTGTACTAGTAATAAATGTTATTTTCAACAGAATTATTTTTTCTCTTTGTTACAATATTTATGGACAGACTATGTAGATGACGGACGGGGATAGACGGTGTTGATGTTTTAATAGTCTTTTAGAAAAAGTTTTAAAACATACCAGAAAAAAAAGGTTTCTAGGAAGCTAAGTTAGATATATTTAAATGGCATAAAGCTGTATTATAATATTTTTGAATTTACATATTAACTTTTTGATGAATATTGAAATTTTATGTCGACATATTGGATACTTAGCTGATTGGGTAGAATTACCTTACAAAAAAGCGATGAAGTGCAAGTGCAAACTTAGGATTCTATAAAAGTACAAAGTATTATTATCGACAGCCTTTGTAGACTAGTGGTTGCGCCTTTGGCGTTGTATTCGGAGGTCGTGGGTTCGATTCCCACCCATGGCAAAAATATTAGTACGTCTTTTTCTGTACAGTTTTCATGGTCTGGGTGTTTATAAAATATAATATGTATTATATCGTTGCTTCTGGTACACATAGTACAAGCCTAGAGCTTAGTTTGTGACCAGAGGAATATATGTAATTTGTCCTACATATTATTATTGCAGAAAGAATTATTATCATCCCAACAACCATTTGAGATATTAATAATATGGATACAAATAGCAAAGAAAAACGGTTCTTATGACATATTATTTTTTAAAGTTATTGCTTTATAACTTTTCTCGGTAATTAAATACTCGTATTTTACATATTTTCTAGGCTTAATCATTGAACTTTTGTGAAAACCTTACTGGTGTGTAACTGATGTAAATATTTGTTATATATTTTGTGTTAGTTTTCCCAAATAAATAAATTAAATTAAATATTAATGCGTGTGAAGTCGCGGGCTACAGCTAGTGTTGTATATAGTAGTTCATATTCACAGAGTCACTTAATAATGTGTATTTTATCTAAACGTGAGTAACATATGAACTCCGAAAGAAAGTTTTGTAGCTATCAAATTTCACACAGTGTCAAACTTTCTACGTGAAACCTTCGTCTTACACTTACTACTTCTTGTTTTGCTCCCTATTCATATTAGTGATGTACGGTTTACCGTAAATACTAATGAAAAATACGTGGTGGCCGAGTTGGTTAGATTTTGGACTAAAAAACACTTAGGTCCCTGGTTCGAATCCCGGTGTGTACCAATGAGTTTAATTTAAAAAAATATGTACATTTGTTTGACAAAACCACTATAGTGCCTCGGAAAGCACGTTAAGCTGTCGGTCCCGGTTTCACTATACCAACTTGTGAAACTGTTTATAGATAGGTGACGAGCTAGCCACTTGTTCGGTGTAGACTCATACCATCGGCTACGATGAGGTGGGATTAAAAACTCCTCCGCTGGGTACCCTGGGGCCGTCTAGGCGGTCTCGGGCGCCGGAAGGCACCCGTAATTATATGTATGTACTAATGAAAAATTATTTATATACGTACCAAAAGCACCCTAACCACCCGGTATTTTATGTGACGTCCAATTTATGTGACGTTGTCCTACCTACAGGTATAAATTGGCTGTGCGGTAAGAAAACAACGTACATACAATAAAAAAATTAAAATTATATTAAAAGAAACCTATCTATTTACAATTTATAAAGAGCGAAAGAGAGAGAGAGAGAGAATGGGTTCTATCAACATCCAGATTATGTCATGGGAAGAATGTTACTGCCCTGGTATACAGCGATCGGGGAGGGCAGCATCCAACGTCCTTCAGTGGCAGGCCAAGCTCCGGGCAGCGGACGGTTATGGCCGGCTATAGCAGGCCGTGACGTCTGCTGAGCAGACGGTGTCCAGGCTCCAGAAGAAGAATCCAGCCTGAGTTCAGCTATGACCAGCTGGGATGTCTGCGTTGCAACTGAGTAGACGGTGGCAGACCAGGCTTCAGAATAAGGGTCTAGGCCAGGTTCTGCCGTAGTGGTGTTTCTACCTATATCGTAGTTTCTCTGCCCCTGACTTGGTTTCTCCACCTCGGACTTGATCGTGTTACCTCCCCTTTCATTCAAAGTCTATTTCCCCCAAATATCAAATCAGACAGATCAAGAAAGATAGAATGAGACAGACTTTTCTTGAGTAAAACGTGTAGTTGGTGATTTAACTCAGAATAGGGGGTAAGACTTTATTGTTAAATATAAAATTTTTTGACTCACCATAAATATCTATAACGAAAGTTTACATGAAATGAACTTTAGAAAGTTTTTCGGCACTAAACTGTACATCACTAGTAGATAAAAAAGAATTAAAAAAATGTACGATGCACTTATAAAACGGTTTTTCATGTTAGTAGGTATAATGTAACTAGGTTTGACGGACACTCAGAGGCACTATTATGGTATTGTCAAAGAAATAAAAATCACTCATTGGTACAGACCGGGGTTTAAACCCGTGGCAGTGTTTTTAGGTCTACGATCTCAAGTATATTCTTATTAGAAGAGCACAGAAATAATATAAAATACCTACACCCTTAGACTGCTGGACTGGTATAGTTAAGCTCATAAGTAACGTCTTTTACACTTTTTGTACTCAAACACTCCAATAAAACTCAAATAAACTCAATACCCGGCTAAAATGTCTAAATATTCTAAACAACAGCCTTAGTTTGGTTAGCGCTTTTTTTTTATTGGAGCACGGCATGTTTAATGTCGTCTTCACCAAATCAATCCACCATTTCGTAACCGCAGCATGTAAGGAGACATGTTTCGATTTTAGTCTGTGGGTTCACCGGTTTTACGGACACTATTGCATAGATTTCTTGTCGAGGTGGTGAGTTGTGAGACCTCGACAAGTCTCCGGAAAACCGGTGAACCCACAGACTAAAACCGAAACATGACTGGGTCACTTGACGGTTTTGGCATCGGTTGTAACGAGTCCGGTCAGTCGGTCTAGCGCAAAGTATACAGTTTCTCATAAATCATATATGTATGACCTATTATAGTAACAAATAAATTGAACTGTTCCAATAAGAGTAGGTATAGATAGAATATAAACTACAAAAACAAAAAGAAATAACAAATAGCTATTTTCTAAATCTTAGGGTTTAAACCTATCACAAAATAATAAATTATTGGGATATATAAAGTGAGAATGAGCTTTCCGTTGTAGATATTTCCACCTTGCCATGTCGACTGTATACATACACTACACATACATACTTGCATATATACACAACATACTTGCATATACATATATTTTTACTTGGGTCATTCACAGGGAACATTTGAGTCATTTATTAAAATAATCTTTGACTTATAATTCATTGACATCGAAAACAGGATGTTTTTTTTTAATTTATTTGTTATTTAAATGCCTAAGTTTGGCGTGTAGGGCTGTACTTTCGAATATAACCACCAACTTATATAGAACTACCTGTGCCCGTGGTTTCACCCGTCGTTATAAATTTAAAAGAAGGCGGATAAAAAATATCCGCTTATTACTCGCTGATAAGATAATAGTTTTTTTTATGTTTTTTTTATTTTTTTTTTATTTATTATAGTAGTTTTTGAACTTATTACGAGCAAGCAAACAATGAAGTATTTTCTTTTTATAATATTATTATACATACTACCTACCTGATATCTTATTTACTTCGCTATACGGACTGGTTTTCATTACTATCTATTTAGATTAAATCTAACCATTATCATGTCAGTCATGTTAAGATATCATTTTGTGAGTTTATATGATTCACCAATAGGACAGATATTTGTTCTGTTTAAAAAAAAAAGAAATGTTATTGATGGATCACTAACTGTAGTCGGTTATAGCCAGTTACAGTTGACTAACTATGTATTGGGATGCCTCTGCTCTAGGCATGTGGGAAGACTACTACATCGATATTTTGTAGAGGTGGTAGTCTTCTATTAGGATGCGGTTACGATACGATGAGATAATTTTTCCAGTAATACTTTAGGTAGTGTAGTATCTCGTATAATTTACGAGATAATTTGATTTAAGTTAGTTAAAAAAAATCCAAGGTAGTTAAATATACGAGTATGTCTTAAAAAAAAATTAATGATTCACTTAGACCTTTTTATTTAACTACCTTGGCTTCGAATCGGGCCCTATCCTATTGATTGATTTTGAAAAATAAATACACTATGTGCCGTAGTAATCAAATATATAATAAGGATTAAATACTGGAAGTATTTTCCAATGCCAATGACAAACTATATATTTAATAACAACTTACTTAATAAAAATAAAATGCATTATAAAATATTTATTATAACTTACCTACCTACCCTAGCTTACCTGTAATCGGCCTCGAGACTTCTCTGAGTGTTTTCAATATACCTCGCAGTATAGGATTTGGCCATATTATACCGAACTTGAAAAATGCACCCTGCGGAACTCTAATGATATTAAAATATTTCCCAAATATCTTAAGGTAAACAAAAATGTAATTACGAAATTTTGTTATTTTAATTTGTTACTTATACGCATATTAATAAGAACACCTGCAAGATTTACCCAATAATATGTATAATGATTTTGAGAAATGTGATATGGGACCCTATATTAATTGCCAATTAAAAGAAATAAAGCTCATGGTTTAATTATTAAATTTATTCTTGTTTATTTTATTTTACGCATTTGCTAGAAAAATAATATAAATATTGTTTTATTCTATGAGATGACGACATGCGTCTACTATCCCAATGGCAAGCAGACCTACAAACTCCATGAATAGGGACGACCAATACAGTATTGTTAAATCCTTTTTTCGTGTAATCATAATAAGTATGTACTAACAATAAAATAATAAATACCATCACGGGTGCCTATTTGGCTCCCGAGAACCGTTTAAACGGCCTCAGGGCACCCAGCGGAGGGATTAACCCGTCCTCATTTCGCCGATGGTATTCGGAGGCAATACCTAACAAGTGGCGAGCTTGTTAGGTGTATGTACTAACAAGCTAAGCTTATATGTGCTATGTTGCTTGTATAGTTTGAGATTTTTTACTTAATCCAGACAGTTATTGTGTAGAAAGTATTTGTGTGCAAATTATTGTGTGTGGTGCGAATTTTCATGAAAATTTTATGTAGGTGGGTGCTTCAATATTTGTCAAAAATTCTACGATTATACTTATTATACTGATATACCTACGAAGTAGATATATATAATCCAGTTTTCTGACAAAATATTAATCTGTCACGTAGCGTTCCTCGCGCGGGTTAAGCGACTGTTTTAAATAATGATTTTCCCTTCAAATTCAAAAAGATTTGAAACATTGAGAGGTTGTGTTTCAACGAGACAGGTATCTATTGATGGTTGACTTTATAAATCGCCTTTCACATCACTGACATTTGAACTCTGCTGGCTGCACCTCTTCAGCCACACGAATCATTACTCAACCACAATGAAAATAAATTAAATTATATATACGAAAGCTCTAACCAAGCGATGTAATTAAATAGTACACTGATAACAAGCTGTGTCCTACAGTTTCATCCGCTTTTTAATTTACAAGAAATCGGAGCCATAATATAAAAAAAATCCTATGTTACTCGTTGTTAATAGAGCTTTTTACTGGTGGAAGAATTTTCAGTAGTTTAAAATAACAATCAAACATACAAAAAATCAAATATTTACGTATTATGGTATTATTAGTACTTAGATAAAACAATTATAGATAATTAAAATATTACCCATATAAGTTCCAAAATTTGGTTTGTCCGCATTAAATAGGTAGTACCTACTAGATACGAGAAATTTGGAAAATTATTTTAGTACTTGTGGACACACATTGTTATAACCAGAAAATTATTCATTAAAAAACATAACTTGATCAATAAAAATCGATGCAGTAGTCTTCGGAAAACCGGTGATATCATTTAATGATATATAAGGTTTAGTGATGGAATAAATGTGCTCAATATAAACTAACACTCCAAATGACTAACTAATTGCAAGCTATTTATTTATGTAAACTTCTAACGGCACAGTAACCAAAATTTAAGTACACGAACTTAATCTAGGCACTATGTGTACTATAAGCTCACATAAATCACTTTAAATTTCTCTCATTGATAAACCGTTTAGTGTAGGTAGCTTAATTAGTCAAAACTGTAATGACGATGAGTCATGCGAATACTGTTCCTGTAAATGTAAACTGTAAAGCATTGTCTAATGTGTCTAAATTTCATTAGACAGATAAAACTTTCTACACTAATGGTAAATAAACGAAATTGATTCCCATTAAAAAATGTTTGATGAAGGCATCGCATTCGCCTTAAAACAGAGTGTAAATAAATAATTTGTCGCATTGGAGCCGGGCAGTCGGGTTCGGGCGAGGCTTGTGTGCGGAATCGGTAATTGAGTGGCTCGTACGCCGCACAGCCTGCGCGTTAGCCTTATATAAATAGCAGGAGAGGGGCTGGAGACACTTGTTGCAGTTTGCTGGTCGCACGCGCTGCGGACTGAGAGCCAGTCGTACACGAGCGTTATGGCTCGAAGCGCGTATTTGTGCCTCAGTGTATTGCTGCTCGCGTGCATCGGTGAGTAAATCTCTCATACATGCAATATGATTTATAGCATAATAGCAATCGATCAAATATAAGAATAATTACAATGTATTATCTAACAATAATTTTGCTAGGATGATTCATGAGCAGAATTGTGTCTTACCCACTTTTATTTGTTGCATCTACGGCCTAAAGTATTTTACTATTTATCTTGTACTGTGCCGGCTATTAATTTTCTACTTATCATATAAATTTTACTCTAAATATAAAGAATAACAATTGTTAGCTTTTGAAACTAAAGTAATAATTTCAGTTAAAAATATTAAGAAAACATAATAAGTATAGTTAGTTAAACTTTAACAATAGATAATATCTGAACAGTGCTTGATAATAACAATACTGGATAGTATTGGATAATAACAATACTGGATAGTGTAATGAATTAAGCTCGGAGTAGGTAGGTATACCACGATTGAGTAAGTGAGCTCAGAGTGAAGCGTGAAGGAACTGGTTCGGCGCACGGACGTGGCTGGTTTGAACTGACCTCGATTTCTTTTCACTTCTCTACTTACTTTCAATGTCGACATCATCTCGCTTTCATATGGATGATGCTTTAAGCTACACGACATGTCTAAAGTTATTTAAGTACCTAAGTTTTAATTTTTAAATCTTTAAAGTATAATATCCAATATATATATATACATATATATATATATATATATATAGTTACTGTTATTGTTGCTTCACAAGTTTCGACAATCGATTTTAAAATCACGTTATGTGCGCCGACATTTGGGTGACCAACAAAACGCTATCGAGTCACGGTGCGCGTGCGCAATGCTCCAACGGTATCTGCATTCCTTTACTGGATCTATGTTGTAACCGGTGCTTACGTTCCACTGCATTACCTAATGAGTAGGCATGCCGAAGGAACAATCAACTTTATTACGTTAAGTTTTTTTAATAAGTAGTTAATTATCAAGGATGTGTGCGTTAAAATATATTAAGGGATCCGTTATTATTTGACGTGTGTTATTTGCAGCGAGTACGCAAGGAGAGACCCGAGTGAAGAGACAAGATGACGATGGTGGTGACGAAGTGAACCCCGAACAATTGTGTGAGGCGCGACCGGCTGATGAGTACTTCCGGTTGTCGACAGAGGGCGACTGTCGCGAAGTTGTCAGGTGAGTACCGACACCCATCTCTTTTTATAAACTATTCTTTCATATATATTATTTTCTGACTGATATTCCTTTCAGGGTACCGTTACGAAACAGGCGCCTTTATATAGTCTCGTAATGCTCAGTCGTTTTTGACGCCCGTTTCGTAATAGTTGCTATAGTATAGAAAGTACCTAGCCGTAGACTAGGAACTGTAGTATTAATAATATTATCATCGGGTTATAATAAGTAAGCTACAAATGTAGATAGATAGAATCTATTTTGGTGGTAAAAAAATCATCAGTGTAAAAATTCATTCTTATTCTACAGTGTTCAGAAATATTCTGTAAATGTATAAACAGAATAATTTGAAAACTTGCATAAGGTAAATTTGCATTAGATTTTATCTAATGCAAAAGTTTATTTACAGGAATCAAACTGAACATATAATCAAAATAATATTATTTTAATTATTATCAATTATAATATTCGGGTTTAATTAAAGATTTTTATTTTATACTCTAAAGTAATTAAGTAGCTACGGAGTATACTACGAAATATTATTATCTCTGAGAATGAGAATAAAACGTAGACATAATAAAAAAAAAACTATTTAGCTGATACAAAGGCATTCCTGAGATATTTTTTTTATTAGATTTCCATGCTTTTATTTTTATAGGTATATAAAATTCGAATATTGTATAATAATATTTAACTTTGATTAACAAATTTTGGCAAAGTATACAACCCGAGTTCGATGCCCGGTCCCTAGACTTCGTCATGGGTAATTAAAATTGTTATAATACCACTAATCTCATAATTATAGTTTTGTTGGTTTTGAGATGAGCGGTGTGTGTACACGAGTCGACTGGTCGGAGTCGATCGCGTGTATGAGCTGAGCTGTGTGCAGGTGCGACAAGGGCGGAGAGAACGGCGTCACCAGATTAGCCTCTGTGCGCTGCCCCTCAGGGCTCGCCTTCGATATTGACAGGCAGACTTGCGACTGGAAAACGAACGTTAAGAATTGCGATAAAATAGAAAGTAAGTCTCGACCTAAACGGGAAGCGGTCGTCCGGAGGTCCGCGAGTGCGCACGACCCTCCGGTCCGCCGCTTCCGGCATCATTATACCTTGTTAACATAAACTTTTTGTGATACAGGTGCACTAGGTCAGGTCTTAAACAGATAACCTGTCCCTCGGGATTGGCATTTGACGTTGATAAACAGACCTGCGACTGGAAGGGTAAAGTGACCAACTGTGATAGACTCGAGAGTAAGTGTCGCCAGAGTAGTTCGCGAGGCCTGGACGCGGGATGGGCGTAGCGCACGCTCTTATAGATTGCATGGAACGAACCGGTTCACTGTACCCTTTATAAGTTTTAGCCTTAACAAGAAAAACTATTATAAACTCTTGCATAACCTAATTTTAATATTTTTAATATCTACATATTAAAATGTTTAACATATATTATGTATCCACGATTATGTTAATGCTACAACTTAATTGGGCGACTGTAGAATTGCAAAATTTATATTCAGGGTCAAAATAGATATGGACAAATAAAAGGTTAAATAAACTCGCATTTAGTAACTTCACACGTGTACATATGCACTATTGTCACACTACACAATGTACACATTCACTCGCCTAAACTATCTACTAAAATCTAACACCCGCCTTTCGCTTTCTTATTTCACTAACAAACTTACATCGCATATTTAACAAGAAAAAGGTGTTTTATAACTGCACTCAAAAATGCATGATCCCTAGATATCTTTAATATAAGTGTAAATATTACTGATGTTGTTTTCATTGTTCCTAGAATAATTTCAACTAAAGAGGGCCCAGTAACTATTATTACATTATTTATCACTTCCATTACTATTTCTCCAACCAACTTTATTCCAATGAAGAAATGGCCAGGTTTTAAAATTATTTTTAATATTCCTAAAATTTGAGATATTACAGAACAATAAAGTTGTAAATGTTTTAGTAAAAATATGTACCTAAAAGATTTATATATTTATTGACTAACTCTTCTGAAATCTCTTTATTCCAATTCCAATGTGCTTCGGTACCAATTATCATTTATTTTTCCTATCAACACTTTTACTTTGTAAT
Organism: Monopis laevigella; assembly: GCA_947458855.1. Taxonomy (NCBI): domain Eukaryota; kingdom Metazoa; phylum Arthropoda; class Insecta; order Lepidoptera; family Tineidae; genus Monopis; species Monopis laevigella. The sequence goes on along the minus strand of OX381583.1, from coordinate 18,964,366 downwards.
CCTACTTATTAATATTCTATACCTTACCTCTATTTACCAATATCGATTTCTTTTCTTTGACCTTTTTTCATTTCTTCAACATATAATTCCACTAATAAAAACACAAGTTTAAAAAAATCTGTAATATTATACGTAGAACTACAAATCGCATAAGTTTCTACTTCAAATAGGCCATTTCGCGAAAACGTCCTACCCCTTCCTGTCGCATTTGTTATTAAAATGCAAATAAGTAATGTAATAAGATCATACGGTCTGTAAACATGTACATAAAAAAAGTCACAATACCCATTTAAATCCGTTTTGAATCTCGTAGTACCTGCTACGCCGTAGCATCTGTTTTTACCGAATTGTTATCATATCACTAATGTTTTTGTAAAAAGTATAATTATATTATTTATTTTTTACTTTTTATACAATGAGAACTATATTTTTCAGAACCTCGTAAAGTGTTGCCAATTTTAAAGACCGATGAACCAATTTGTCCGGAAGGCAAACTAGCTTGTGGTAGCGGAGATTGTATAGAAAAGGAATTGTTCTGTAACGGAAAGCCTGATTGCAAGGACGAGTCTGACGAAAATGCTTGCAGTAAGTATTATTAAGCTTTGTTTACTTTAAGGAAAGACCCGACAAGTACGAAAACTCACTAGCAGAGGGTTCCGTTCTTGTTTTATTCCACCAATTTTGGTTAATTTTTTTTAAGGTCTTTTTTAATAACTTACACCCTTTTGTCTGAAGCTACGGAATTTTAGACATACCCCTATCAATATATATTTATAAGGGTATGTCTAACACCAGCCACCAACTTCGGTACTTCTTGATCTCGTTCGAATTGAGATCGAAAATGACGAATTTTATACATATGAATTGTTTAAAATGCATAATTTTTTTTTCTGTAAATTATCTGATATTCAAGCTAACTTTTACATTTCGTGATATCAAAAATATCGTTCTCGATCTTAATTTAAACGAGAGTCGGTGGTTAATCTGCAGCACCGCCCAGTTCATATGATATTCATGAAATCCAGAAATTTGGTTTTGTGAAATATCTAAAGTTATTACAAAAGATCTTCTCCAAACGCCCTAGAGCCCCTCACCCCCCTAAAATAAAAAAAAAATAAAAATTCTGGGTTCAGTGGTGGATTTAGAAATGCCAGGCATAATTTCATGCCACGTACGGTTATCTATCGCAATTCGCAACAGATTAAATAGTTTAGACATAACGGGTACATATTATCGATAATACATAGACACCAACAAAAAACAAACTTGACGAGCCCCCCCCAAAATGAAAACCTGGATCCGCCCCTGATATGTATTATTCGTATTGATTTTGGCACAACTTAAATAAATACATATTATATAAAAATTATATAATTTATTAATAAATAAAAATAAAATAAAACCATCGCGGGTGCCTTATTTATTGAAATAATAATGATAAAATATAAATAATAATATTTTTGTGTGAAAAGGTTTTACTTTAATATCTAACGCATGTACCTAGTTTAATTTTAATTTAAACTACAGCAATTTCATACTTTTATATTAAAAATGAAATATTTAAAAGAGGTACTTAGATATTCAATATTTAAGAATAATATATTCTGTCGTTACCTTTTCTTTATTCTGTTGTCTATAGTTAACATTCTAACTTTATTACTAATGTTTTCAGCCGTCGATGTGGACCCTAACAGAGCTCCAGACTGTGACCCTAACCAATGCACCCTGCCCGACTGCTTCTGCTCGGCGGACGGCACGCGCATCCCCGGCGGCATCGAGCCCAACCAGGTGCCGCAGATGATCACTATCACCTTCAACGGAGCCGTCAACGTCGACAACATCGATCTGTACGAACAAGTGTTCAACGGCAATCGACATAATCCTAATGGATGCCAAATACGCGGTACCTTCTTCGTCTCCCACAAATACTCCAACTATGCAGCGATCCAAGAACTGCATCGCAAGGGTCACGAAATCTCAGTGTTCTCGATCACTCACAAAGATGATCCCAATTACTGGACGAGCGGCACCTACGACGACTGGCTCGCCGAGATGGCCGGAGACCGACTCATTATCGAAAAATTCTCTAATATTAGTGACGGTTCAATTATCGGAGTTCGCGCACCTTACTTGAGGGTAGGAGGAAACAGACAGTTCGAGATGATGGGTGATCAATTCTTTGTATATGATGCTTCAATCACAGCTTCATTAGGAAGAGTACCTATCTGGCCATACACTCTATACTTCCGAATGCCGCACAAATGCAACGGCAATGCCCATAACTGTCCTTCAAGAAGCCATCCGGTGTGGGAAATGGTAATGAACGAACTTGATAGAAGAGACGATCCTACTTTTGACGAATCCCTGCCTGGTTGCCATGTAGTAGATTCTTGTTCCAACATTCAGACCGGTGACCAATTTGCACGTCTTCTGCGTCATAACTTCAACCGACACTACTCCACCAACAGGGCTCCGCTAGGTCTTCATTTCCATGCTTCATGGCTAAAATCAAAGAAAGAATTCAGAGACGAGCTGATCAAGTTCATCGAAGAGATGCTCGAACGTAATGACGTATATTTTACAACTAATCTTCAAGTCATTCAGTGGATGCAAAATCCTACAGAATTAACTTCTCTTAGAGATTTCCAGGAATGGAAACAGGAGAAATGTGATGTGAAAGGACAACCTTTCTGCTCACTGCCTAATGCTTGTCCGTTGACCACTAGAGAGCTGCCTGGAGAAACTCTCCGGCTGTTCACATGTATGGAGTGCCCTAATAATTATCCCTGGATCTTAGATCCCACAGGCGAGGGCTTCAAGGTTAAAAAGTGATCTCTAGGATAAATAATTAAAAAGACTGTAAACAATGTAAATACTCAAGAGTTGATAGGTTGATATTGACGTAAGTAAGTGGTCCCTTTTTGTTGTCGACTGTATAAAATAAGGACTAGTTTGTTCCACCATTTTTATTTAACGTTATCTGGTATCTATAAACAACACTTATTTGCTTTTATAAATTAATAAACACTGTGATAACATCTTTGGTATTATGTAGTTACGTACCTAACTCTACATACGGTTATTATTAAATGGTTTTTATTATAAAATAATAACGATTCGAGTTCTCTACAGCAACAACAAAAAAACTTAATTCTTATATAATTATGCCACGCCATGAAGTGTTGTTTATGAATATAAATGTTAAGATGTCTTTAAATTAGATGTATGTATATTATACAATAAAAAAATTAAATAACATACCTGTTTTTTTATATGCTAAGTAATGTGACCTACATTTTGCTCTTATAATTAAAAAAAATATGTTATATAGCCTAAGCCTTCCTCGATAAATGGGCTATCCAAGATTAAATAATTTTAAAAATCGGTTCTGTAGATCCAGAAATTAACCCAACAACTTCACAAGCTTTAACTCTTTATAATATTAAGTACTAGCTGACCTGAGCAACTTCGTCTGCGTAACTTTAACCGTTTACGCAGCGCATGCAACGGAAGTTCAGCGGCCACATTCTGTTTTTAATAACATGATCGTTAGATTGTCAAAATAACGATTTCCGCTATTAGCGAGCTTTCCTCTAATTAGAGTAGTTTTTTAGCCCTCGCCGATTAGAGGAGAGAGCGCTATTAACGAAATTTGTTATTTTGACAATCTAACGCTCACGTTATAAGAAACAGAATGGGCCCTATTTCATAAAGGCAACAAGTTACAGGGCCCTATTTCAGAAAGGCGACAAGTTACAGGTGATAGGTGACAAGTGACATTTTGACAATTATGTAATTTTTGTTTCATATAACTTTTTAATTGACAAGTATATTACTATGAAAATCTGACAAATTGTCATAAATACGGTTTATAAAAATTTTTGACGCGGCCAATTGCATTAGAATTGTTGACAATTGTTACAATTTCACGACAGGTATATTTTTATTATTGTCAGTATACAATTGGTTAAATTTGTTTTATGAAACATAAAATTTATTTACAAGTCGACATATTTGTAAAATTGTCGACATGTATTGACATGAGTTAAGATCTGTGTCACTAAATGACATGTTAATAACGTCCCGTGTTCCTATTTGATAGAATAATTAATAATTACAGAATTAAATTATAAAATAGATGTTAATAAAAGCAATAGTGACTATAATGTTTTTGAAGAATTAAAAGATATTTTTTTAAATAGGTACAAAAAGTTAGTACGGTATTTTAATAGCACACGTTACGTTAATAATATTTTTGAGAGCTGTTTATGAAATCCGCCATTTTCAACTATGTACAATTATAACTATAAGTATCATAAGTACTTATTATTATTAGAAACCGGACGTTAGGCATACGTTAGTATATTATGCTACCTTCATGCATAAATATGTAGGTTTTTCTATGGAGGCATAAAAGAAGGTCCTAAGGACTAAAATAGGCTTTCCAAACATGAAAACAGAAGATGGTCGCCCGTCATATAAACCGCAACAAAAAGTCAGAACAAAAATATTATATAGGTAATAAAATATTATGTACGAAAACGAACATGATTAACATTTCATTCGCATATAACATTTATATTTCCTTTTTTTTAATGAATAAATATTTTTCCATAAAAAAATCAGACTTTCTTTAAATGTTTATTTAATTTTTTTGTTATAAATGAACCAATCATTCAACGTAAGAAGAATGAGTAAATGAATTATATTTTTAATAAATTCATTATTTTTATTTACTTTAATGTCTTCAAATAAACGATTATAAACAAATGTCGATCATAAACAGTTAAATACTGTATAATTAATATAGTATGTTTCATTTAATAACATCTTATTCGATAAACTTACATAACTATATTAATTTTTTATTATGATCAATCTTTATAATAAACACTTAAATCTGAAAACACATTTTAGTACAAAAAAGTCAAAAATCTTAATTTATTTCCTTTTTTTAATGGCCTAAAGATTTGCCTTTCCACACTGGTGGAAGAATAGAAAACAAAAAGATGTATAGGCTTAGATCCCTTTGCCTTCCCAATAATTGGAAAAATTGAAAAAAAAGAAAGAAAACAAGAGTATTTTTGCCAATTGTAGCTTTTTTATAACTGCAATTTCAACTGTAATATTTTTTTTAATTCAAGGGTAAAAATTCTAATAGCATTTATTCGTAGTTATAACGCTAAGTATGCTGCCTTATAACGCTAAGTATGCTGCCTTAGGCAATCCATCAATATTTAGTCGACGATTCTTGTCATTTTTTGACAATTGTCGCACCAGTCATGTCAGAATTCATGAAACAAGAATCACCACGATAAGTCGACTATTCTTGACACTTGTTGCAATTGTCGCCTTTATGAAATAGGGCCCAGGTGATAGGTGACAAGTGACATTTTGACAATTAAGTTTAATTAATTTTTGTTTCATATAACTTTTTAATTGACAAGTATATTATTATGAAAATCTGACCAAGTTGTCATAATTGCGTTTCATAAAAAAAAAATTACACGACCATAGCATTAGAATTGTTGACAATTGTTACAATTTCACGACAGGTATATTTTTATTATTGTCAATATACAATTGGATAAATTTGTTTTATGAAACATAAAATTTATTTACAAGTCGACATATTTGTAAAATTGTCGGGTATAATTGACATGAGTTAATATCTGTGTCCTATTTGACATTAAAGAATTAAATTATAAAATGAATGTTAATAAAAGTAATAGTGACAATCAACTCTATTTTATCTGTGGTGACAATAATGTTTTTGAAGATTTTTTTTGAGTTTTTAGGATTTTTTTTTTTTTAAATAGTTAGAAAAAGTATTCCTTAAATTCATAAATAATTGAAAATAGGGTAATTTTAATAGCACACGTTACGTTAATAATATTTTTGTGAGCTGTTTATGAAATCCGCCATTTTCAACTATGTACGATACTTATAATTATAAGTAGGTATCATAAGTACCTATTATTATTAGAAACCGGACGTTAGGCATACGTTAGTATATTATGCTACCTTCATGCATAAATATGTAGGTATTTCATTTATACATTAAACTTTATACATTAAAAAATATTATTTTTATTATCTGAATTGAGATTTAACAAAATAAAGAGAGATTTCACATTATTTTAAGAAAAGGTCGTATAGTATTGAATGCCCTTTGTCCATTTATCGCATGAACAGAATAAAAATAAAATAGGTCGTTGGACTTGCATCCAGTGCTATGTTAAAATAAATAATTTTAAAAAAAGAGCGACGATATATCATCCACAGAGTTTTTTTTTTTGTTCGGTTTTGTCAAATGTGGAGAAGGCAAAGGTAACTATGAACCATACAGCCTAGGTCAGATTATATAATATTATTCTGTCAATGCTGCAGCACAAGGAAATACTACTAATAATTTTGCGGATTAAAGATTCGCGGGCCGAAATTGTTCGCTATACTAACCTAATAACTAGTCATAACATAACCTCAAATTCAAATGAGAATAACTTTTTTCTCCCAACTTCTCGAACTTCAATGTAATTAACAATTTTATTATATGTATTTTCCTCTATCGAACTAGATAGGTTTCATTTTTGAACGCGGCTTCTAAGCCTGGGTCTGAAAATACATGGGCTATGACCATTCTTCTTTTGAAAACACATTTTAGTACAAAAAAATCAAAAAACTTGATTTATTATCTTTTTTTAATGGCTGTATTAAATGGTCTAGAGATCTTTGCCTTTCCACACTGGTAGAAGAATAGAAAATAAAAAGCTGTATAGGCTTAGATCCCTTTACCTTCCCAATATTTGGAAAAATTAAAAAAAAAGCAAGAGTTTTTTTTGCTAACTGTAGCTTTTTTATAACTGTATTTCAACCGTAATATTTTTTTTTATTCAAATGTACCACTTCCAATAGCATTTATTCGTAGTTGTAATGCTAAGTATGCTGCCTTAGGCAATCCATCATATGATTTAGTCGACAATCCTTGTAATTTTTTGACAATTGTCGCCCCAGTCATAGTCAGAATTCATGAAACAAAAATCACCACGATAAGTCGACTATTCTTGACACTTGTTGACAATTGTTGCAATTGTCGCCTTTATGAAATAGGGCCCTGAAAAGGGAAAAAAACAGTTTTCCCAACATTTTTAATTCAAAAAAGATGTTATATAGCCTATGCCTTCCTCGATAAAAGGGCTATCCAAGGCTAAAGAATTTAAAAAATCGGTTTAGTAGATCCAGAGATTAACCCCTACAACCTCACAAGCTTTGACTTTTTATAATATTAAGTACTAGCTGACCTGGGGCCTTATTCCGAGTTTTTTGCAACCGCTAATCACGACAAGACGTTGCGCAAACTATAAATATGGAAATATAAGTTCTATTCCAATGGTTATAATATAATATAGTCTGTATTAGGTTGGTTATAATAATGCCGCCATCTTGAAATACACGAATTCTTCGCAAGTTTGAACATCTTATGAGCTTTGGTATTTCAACTTTATAATTAACAGGATAGAACTTATATTTCAATACCCATACGTTACGCAAAATGCTCGACGGTGAACGTGTCAATACTCGGAATAAAGCCCCTGAGCAACTTCGTCTGCGTAACTTTAACCGTTTACGCAGCGCACGCAACGGAAGCTCTGAAAAGAGAAAAAAAAACACAGTTTTCCCAAATTTTTTTATTCAAAAAAGATGTTATATAGCCTAAGCATTCCTCGATAAAAGAGCAATCCAAGACTAAAGAATTTTAAAAATCAGTTCTTTCGGTCTGGACCCAACTGGATTAACCCCTACGACCTCACAAACTAACTCTTTAAAATATTAAGTACTAGCTGACCCGCGCAACTTCATCGTCTGCGAACTTTAACCGTTTACGCAGCGCACGCAACGGACACAACATTTTACATTTATGCTCCGCTCGTATTGGTTGTAGCGTGATGTTATATAGCCTTCCTCGATAAATGGGCCAACACTAATGTCCGGATGACTATTAGTCGTGGCTAAGCACTGGCTCAAGTCGTGCTCACGAAAGTAATTCTCAAACGATGCTTAGCCGTGCAATCATTTCAAGTCGAGTAAATTGACGCAGCTAAGCCCTGCAACGCCTCAAGCCAATGCTTGGTAAAATATATTATTATATAACTTGGAATCCTGGTGCAAAACCTTACCTTAAAGTATTGAGAAGTTGCATTGCCATTTCCATGGAGATAGGTGACCCTCTATTATTGAAATTTTATAATATAAATTGTATAATTTGCATTGGCACAGAAAGAATAATCTATTTTGTATGAATAAATTAAGAAATACAAACAAGAAATCAAACAAAACTAGAAAAATAGGGAATAATATATTTAAAACGACAAGCAATTTCATAATTACGTAGTCAACAGAAACTTAAGAAATAACATTAAAAATCTAACGCTGAGCACGACTTAAGAAAAGGAATATCGAGACTATGGCCGGTATACACTTTGATTAGTTAAGTACCAAGTGTTTAGTGCCTTGTTTAGTCCTTACTGATTGGTAGGTGCTGTCCTACACTGTTTAGCAGACGGTGTTTAGTTCATATAAACCATGGACAGTTTTTTTTAATTATTTTTTATGAAGCTCGGCAAGCGACTTTGTCGTGCGGCATGCGTTATCTACCTGGTGGTAAACAGACCTACAGAGTCCATGAATGGGGTGGGGTGAAATACATTGTTGTTTAACAATAATGATCGCCTCTACTATGCTAAATGTAGCGGTTACGAAATGAGCAATACGAAACGTGATAATTGCATTACCATTGTCGTCGCTGCTTTATCGCCAAATTAATCGCCCGTTTCGTAACCGCACCATGAAATGACACTAACACCTCGACTATGCAAACGAATGTGGTCGATCAATTAATTTAACAATATTGATCGCTGATTGATTGCCACTATGGCGACTAAAATTAATCGCCCGTTTCGTAACCGCACTTAAACGGAGGCCTGACCAAAGAACACGATCGCCAATCGAATCGCCGCATCGATCGATAAAAATGTATAGGAATTTTACTCTATGGGTAGAGCCTGATCGACGAGAAACGTCAAATTCCATACATTTGGCTTTCGATGGGTATTTCGATTCGATTATCGATTGGCTCTTTGGTAAGGCCCATAAGACCACTTTGACTAGAAGCCGATTCTTTTTATCACACAAAAACAATCAAAAAGAAACACGAGTTTTTTACAAAACACTTAACAGTCCTGTCCTGACGTGTTTAGTGCGTGTTTAGCTGCAAGTCAGGGGTGAAGGAGGGACGCGCAGGGAAGCTACTTCGCAGGAAAAAATAATAATTCCTAATTCGTGCAATTACTTGTTTGTATAAAATTTAAAAGAATAAAAAATCATATATGAAAACTAGCCAAGTCAGAACTCAGGCTACAATATATTATCCTAAGTTATACGAAGAAATGATATTTTATATTGTTATAAATAAATTTCAGGGCTGACCATTGAACTTGGCACCCATTTAGATCTCACTTCTTTTGTCGTTGAAGTCAACAATCAAGGCATGTATAATAATATTGAACTTGGTTCTCATTTCACATTTATGTTTTTGATGGGTTATGTTTTTTCTGTACCTACAGTTTGTCAAGGTCTGGGTGTTTTTAAAATATAATACGTATTATGTCATTGATTCTGGTACACATAGTACAAGCCTAGAGCTTATTTTGTGACCAGAGCAATTATACGTTTTGCTCTGCGGCCACATTCTGTTTCTTATAAAGTGAGCTTAAGATTGTCAAAATAACGAATTCCGTTATTAGCGCGCTCTCCTCCAATTAGCGAAGGTTAAAAAACTACTCTGATTGAAGGAGAGCGCGCTAATAGTGGAAATCGTTATTTTGACAATCTAACGTTCACTTTATGATATTTGAAAATCGATTGACAGCTGGAACATTCGCCGCCACTTTTAACTTTAATATAGGTACGTGGTGGCCGAGTCGGTTAGACCTTGGACTTAAAAACACTTAGGTTTCTGGTTCGAATCCCGTTGTGTACCAATGCGTTTTTTGGGATTGTGGGATTAAAACCCCTCCGCTGGGTACCCTGGGGCCGTAGAGGCGGTCTCGGGCGCCGAAAGGCACCCGTGATTTTATGTATGTATGTGCATGTCATGTTGTATCCTCCGTATCACGTATTACTACTTATTTCCGTACTTATTAATGTGAATTTTTGATTTGAATACAATAGGGAATATGCAAGTTTTTTTTTATTTCATTACTTGATAGAGTAACTACATTAGACCCTAAAAACAAATATTAAACATTTTTTAAAGGGTAATATCACAAAAATAAAAGGATTTAAACTTCGTCGTGCTCAAAAAGCATATTAGTTTAATGTAATTGCACCCCAAAAGTTAGTCAAAAGGTTAGTTTATCACAAGTTATCATAATAAAGGACAATAAATACCCGAGAAAACAAGAAACTGTAGATTACAGAACACACATTGACATTTGTTCGTGCACGAATGACGTCACATGCAGTATTTGCTAATGTCGGAGCCTTTAGCAATGCGTTCCGTTTCTACAAAAAAAAATCATTTTTAAAATCTTATTTATAAAAAAATTAGCTAATCAAAATAAATGTTCAAAGACATAAAAGGAGCATTATATATTAAAATAATAATAATTGGCGTTACATGCATATTCCCTATTAAGTTTAATGAAAATTTTACTCTCAAGTGACACCATGTTTCACAAATTTTAGGTAAGAGATCGCCTTTGACAAAGCGTAACTCTTCACAATTAACCATTTTGTTTCAGTGAGTGGAGAACCTTCCCGCGACACCAAACGATACCAATTGACGCCGATTACACTCGAACAAGTTTTATATATTGTATATGGCCTATATAGCCAGTATTTTAACAGAGGGAAGCTTACTTATGCTACATAATTATCAAATCGATTATGTAAAATGCACTTTTAATCGATTTTTGTAATACTTCTTTCCGCCCATCTATGGTTCGGGAATTATGTAAAATCTATGCGTTGACTAAAAAAATGTTAAGTAGCAATTTTTGCAAACAGTGCCATCCAAACACTGAAAGAATTAGTTTTCGTTCAACAAACGTATATACAATCAATGAAAAAATAAATTTTAGGTGGGAGGTCTCTATAACTTCACTAGGTTGATCGACGGGTCTCGTTCACATAGTTGCAAAAACCTTGACCTAGTTTCAGCGGATTTCAGGAGACTACTGCATCGATTTTTTGCCCGGGTGGTAGTCTCCTTCAGGGTGCGGTTACGAATCTGCATCATTTATCATCATTCATCCGGCTTAGTGGGATCGAAATATTCTTAAACGACTGATCGACCCCTTTCATGGACTTTGTAGGTCTGCTTACCATTAGGTAGTTACAAAGTCACGTGCCGTGCGTGCTCCAATAATATAAAATATAATTCAAAAAATTACTTGTATTATTTTTTCATTTAAATTTTGTCTATCTTTCGGTATTTACGAGTATATAAAAAAGTTTCGAGAGCGAATGCTGGTCTTACTAGTATTAATTGCATAGAAAAAAAGGAGGGAATAGCGTAAAAAAATTGTTTCGGATTGAAATGTTAATATTGTTTGGACTACAGTCTGGCTAATGACAGCCGATAACGTAAAAATATAATAATATCGTATGTATTAAATTAGGTTTAGATCTACTTGTATACAAAATTTCAGCCAAAAATGTTTAGCCGTTAAAATGTAATTGATCAAATAACATTCAAACCATGAAACCGCTAAAAATATCAACAATAGATATTTTTTTATATTTGTAGCATTAAATATCACTAAAATGGCTATTATAAGTGAAATCAAAACCATTTTATTATAAAAAAAAATATATACCTTTATTCAGAATAATCAAAGTTAGACTCTAAAAAATCAAATGCATAGGTTCATCAGAGTCGTTGTCAGAGCCGTAAACCATTTTAACAAAAAAAAACATTAATTATAAAACTGTCTTAATTTTCCTTGGTAATCCTGTCCAGTCCCTTTCTTTCTTTATATTTATTTTCCACATTTACAACATGATCTGTTGTAAATGTTCTTCCATTCTTCTGTTACATTTTCAAATCACTCTTTGATCAGATTTTCTAATTGCTTTATATTAATTTTCCACATTTACAACATGATCAGTTGTAAATTCTCTTCCATTCTTCTTATTTCTTCTTATTCTTCTTATTTCTTCTTCTTATTATTTATTACCTACTCTGCGTTTTGCCAGGCTCCATATCAGCTCAATGGCATTTAGATCACAATGATACGGAAGTAGCCTCAATACCTCATGACCATTCTGCTTTAATATTTCATTGGCTTCATATATTGGGTCTGGCTTATACCGTTTTAAAAGAATGCTTTCGTATGGTACTCTTCAAATTGAATAGTATTTTATGTAAACCATTCTTTTATATCATCTTTGCGATTCTTTGTTGTAGGGGCTTTATTTACAATAACATAATAGCAAATAGTATTGTCCATAACAATTAAGCTTGGCTCTTTTAACCTACAAGCTTTTCAATTCAATTCAATCTTTAAATTGGCCTTCTGTCACTTGAAAGTAACAATATTGCCACTGACAAAATCAATGCTACAAAACTCATGTAGCTCAAAACTAGCGAGAAGTGTAGCGACATTCCACGCTTTAATGGACTTATATTGATGAAAGCCCATGAACATGGTCAAACAAACAAAACAAAAGCATCCAAATTGACGACAAAATAAAATTTAAATACATGAAACAAGTACTTGGATTAATATAAAAATTGTAACTAAATAATAAACTCATAGATATATACTTATATATTTCTATATGATTAAAAAATAAATAAACTATAGGTACCAACTAAAAAAGGACTATATTCTAATGTTATGATAACTAAGATATTTACAAATAAGAAATAAAATATTGTAATCAAATAAATAAAGTAAATGACTCATTTTGGATGGAAGTGGAATTTGATAAGATGAAAGAAGGGAATATAACGAAAAACTATAATTTTTACAACTAAAAAACAAATGATCAATATCACCTATACCTCCACCACATTCACACATGCTGGAATTTTGAACTTTAATTCTGAATAAATGCGACGGAAGACAGCAATGACCTATTCGTAACCGTGATAAGGAAGAAGTAGAAGATTTGGTAAAAACTTTATATTTGGCAAACCAAGGTCTAAAAGTTACATTAGGTTATAGAGAAAATAAATATGAACCTTTAGATTTAGATGAAATTGACCAATAATTGTTCCATGATTTTTCTAAATATACTTTTGAAAGGGCAACTAAATCAGATTAATAATTTTTAAAATGAAGTAAACTCCCATGGGCCACAGCTTGTTTAGCTAAATAGTCCGCCTTTTCATTACCTAATATACCGCAGTGACTAGGTATATAAACTATAAATACTATAAGATGATTAAGATGACAATAATATAATAATTCTTTTATTTCAAATATAATTTCAGATCTGAGTTTTGATGAAAAAGGATTACTAATATGATTAATTTCATTATTTAAAATAAATTTTATACAATGTTTTATTGCCAAGCATTCGCCAGTGAATACTGACGATTCACCGGGACTTTTAAACATAAAGGATGAACAAGAATTTTGGTGATAAATTGACCAACCAACACTACCCTGTGAAGATAATTTGGAAGCGTCTGTAAAAAAAAGGTCAGCATTTGGCCATGTTTTATTAATAATAGAATTAAATAAATCATTACAATTTAATGAATCTTTTTTTATGCCTAAAGTTAAAACTATTTGCGACTGATGATTAAAAACTAGAGATTCATACGAACCCGAGAATACTGGAAGAGTTTGAAACAAAGGGAGTTTTTATTTTTTTCAATTTAGAAAATGAATATACTAAACGAGGAAGAGTTTTTTTATTAACCCAAAATCTCCTAGTAGTTTTATTTTTAAAAATATATTCCCACAGTAGTTGAATTTTAGATAATAATGGGTTATTCTTAAACTGTATACATTTAAAAAAGAATTTATCGCATAAATACTGCCGTCTTTTATTCAAAGCATTCAATTTGCAAAGCATTTATAGATGATGACTTCATTGCACCTATAACAATCCTAAGAGCTTTTGATTGAATATTGTCTAATTTTTTAAGAGCTGATTTATTGCATGGTTCTAAAATAAAGGAGGCGTAGTCTAAATGGCTTCTAACTATAGCGTTATATAAAAGACGTTGTGAAAATGGATGCGAACCCCACCAAGTGCCAGATAATACACGCAATATATTCAAACTTCTTTCGCATTTAGAAATTATATAATCAATATCAGAAATAATATCATTATCACTGATGTCGGTTGGAACTCTAATAACACCCATCTTAGAAATACAAAAAGTTGGAATAAAGGCATTATATCCATTTTCAACTAAAGTAACATTATTGACAAAATTATTCGCATCTTTATAACAGCTAAAAATTATTTTAATTCTATTACGACCAATACGGATAATACTACCAGGAATAATACCGCGAAATAAATTTCTTTGCATAAATTTTCCAAAAATAATAGGATTTAAAATTACATTGTTGCTATTATTATTGTTACTGTTGTCAGTGTCAATTTTCCTTTGAACATGCACAACAAAGGGACCTTTATCAGATTCGCCATAAAAGTTTTTAACAAAACTATCCTGAGTAGATGATAATGGTAAAGAAGCAGACTGTGGAAGAGAATGAGAACTCAATGATAAAGCTTGACCTAATGGTAAAGCAACATCATTCAAATCATCTTGTCTGAAACAATCTGGGCGGTGTCTTTTAGTTTTAGAATGCCTCCTTTTCTTTTTCGGTTTAAGGGAAACATTAGTAGAGCGATCAATACTATTAAGATCAGAGCAATCAATCATCGAGCTAACCGAGCTAGATGAATCATCATTCACGGTAACATGCACCAGGTGAAAGAGGAACACAAATATCTGGTGGTTTAGGTGGTATATATGTATATGTATCATCACGGGTGCCATACGGCGCCCGAGACCGCCTAGACGGCCCCAGGGTACCCAGCGGAGGGGTTTTTAAACCCACCTCGTCGAAGCCGATGGTATGAGTCTACACCGAACAAGTGGCTAGCTCGTCGCGATGTTTTGGATAGACTCAATAACCCATCTATAAACAGTTTCACAAGTTGGTATAGTGAAACCGGGACCGACAGCTTAACGTGTTTAGGTGGTATGAATTTAAAATCCATGATAGTAGGTAATTACAAATGAATTTACAAATGTAAAAAAAAAGATCGAATATACATATAATGAGTATGACAAAATAAAAATTACAACTACGAAAATGAAAATTACTATGAACTAATACCAAAAATAACTAATGAACATAAAAAATAGGAATGACTTAACCAAATAATATTAATCCAGTATAGAAAACGTATTGAAAAGATAATTAATTAATTTTCAGATGACCTGTCAATCCCTACAAGCTTTTCTTTAACCACTTATTGTTGGTGGCATATGATGCCACGTGATAGTCAGCCATTTTCTATTTTGTTGCGTTTTGATGATATGGTAATGTCTCCAGGGAGATATGTCATTACTTTTAATTAACAAAGAACGTTAATTTTTGTTTTTCTTAAATTCATAGCCATTGGCTAATAAAAAAGTCATTTTTCCCAGGGGTACTCCAGACACCTTCATTTGTTGGCTCCTTCTTTTTTTATCCTGTGTAAAGTAATTACACTCACAGCTGCAAAGAACAAAGAATTAAAGTTATGCACCTATAACATATTTATCTTAAATGTGAACCAATAAATCACCCATATATGAAATAACTAAATTATTTACTCAAGCTACTAATTTTCACCTATTTATATGGGTATTTGTTCTTGTTTATTTTAGTGCCTCTATTTTTTTTTTACTGACAAATTCATAGTCTGGGGCCTGATTCTACTATATTAATTGTACTCGTATATCAACAGCTCATGAAAGTCAAAATTTTACATTTCCCATACAAAATATGTCAAATTTTGCTTTTAATATGCAATTAATATTGAATTGAAATATCTGAATATAACAATATTATTGTTTACCCTAAACATGAACTAAACGTTTATACTTGAATTCTCATGCGTAAAATAATATAAAATAAATTGCAAAAGTATATAAAAGTGACTGTTATCCAATACAAGAAACCAATCTTTCATTCATAATAAGTAATTGACGTACCTTAATATGAAAAATAATGAGTTATGAACAAATTTTTGACAAAACAAAGTGAAAATTCAGTAGAAAACACTTTTCTTTACAATTTTTTAATTTTTTTATTTAAAATACTTTATTACACAAAATTACAAAATAAAATTGTACATAGGCGAACTTAATGCCTTAGTCATTTTCAACCAGCTAACCTTTGAGAGAGTGGAAGATTAAGCATAGGGTGCAAAAGCAAATAAATAACAATTTAAAAGACATATATAGTATATAAACTACTTAAATATTACCTGTAAATACTTAAACATACACTCAATACATAATATACTACTTATATAAATCGTACAATATAATACATATAGTACATATCAAAACAGAAAATGCTAAAGGAAAAATTGGCATTTATATATATATACAAATAGAAAATATGATTTATGTAATTATAATAACAAGAAATCAACCGTTGTAGTGATGTCTATTTTGTCTTCGCCCTATTATATTTGGCTAAATATATAGCAAAACCGTTGGTATACCAAAAAAATAATAAAATATTATTTTATTGCTGTTTCATTATTGCTGCTTATTTTTTTATCCTGTTAATGTAATTACACTCACACCTGCAAAGAACAAAGAATCAAAGTTCAAATTCACTTGATAAGTACCTATTTGAAATTTTACCTGTGATAGAAGAAATTTCTTTAAAGTACTGGTTTGAGTTTTTATCCTTCTGCTCTAAATTAGTGAGATTTATAATAGTTCTCACTATTCACTTATTCATCGACACCTTCTATATCCTCCAGATTTTCTGCGAAAGAAACAAAATTTCTTGTCAAATATATTTTATATTACACTTGTTAACACCTATAGAACAAAAAATAGAAACGAAAGTGAAATGCTTTCACTGAGAAGATATTTATATCAACCGATTTACATGAACATTTGGAATTAGGCTCATTTTACCCTTAGTTCCAAGGGTGACATTGGCCCGTGGTGCGTTTTGGTGCTTTTGATTTTTAAGGGGTGATAAACACCCAGACCATGACAAACTGTACGAAAAACGTACCAATCTTTATTTTTTTGCCATGGGTGGGAATCGAACCCACGACCTCCGGCGCCAAAGGTGCAACCACTAGTCTACGGAGGTGGTCACTATAAAAAACATATTCATGGTCTTATTCGTAAAATGCATCCGTTGCGCGCTAAATGCCTATGAATACCTCGATTTGAGTAGAAAAAAATAAAAACGGTGTCTACCTACAATGTCTCGCTTAATACACTTAAATTACTTTGTTAAAAGGAATTTGTTTGTTTTTTTTATTTGCTACAATTTTGTTTCTAAAATTAAATAAAATTATTATAATTAAATAAAATTATTACAATTAAATAAAATTATAGCTAAAATGCTTTGTTTTTGAAATATTGTTGAAAAACCGTTGAATAACGTGGGAAAATTCTGAATTGCCAAGTTATTAAAAAGTTTAAATGGATTCTTAATTATAAATCTAGCAACATTATACAACATTTTCACTTGTAGATCGTCGTGTAAATTTGAGTGGCAAAATTTTCGTTTGAAATACTCTTCATCAAGTATTCGCCGTCAGTTTGTCTTTTAATTTAGTGATTCATATAACAAAATTTGGTTAAGATTTGAAATCGTTTATAACATCTATCCAAATTGTTTAGTATAAACTAGGAATAGTTTTTTATTTTATATTCTATATAGGTAATTTAACACATCAGAAAATAAAAATTTTGGTTTATTTATTTATAACAATACTTGATTTTGACTCTGTGTTGATAATTGGTTACACGACTGCTAATATTTGGCGATAGCGGTGCTAATATTTGGATATAGGGTAATATTTACAAAAAAATATTTCTATGGATCATAGCATACACTTAGTTATATCATCATCATCATCATGCCAGCCTTTCGCGCGTCCGCTGCTGGACATAGGCCTCCCCCAAGGATCGCCACAACGACCGGTTCTGCGCTGCCTGTATCCATCGGCTTCCCGCGACCTTTTTCAGGTGGGCGATTCTCGCGCTTTCGAGATTCATCTCGATTCGAGATTTTTAAACAAAAAATGACTAAATATGTCATTTTTCGTTCAATATATATATAATTCTTATTTATTAATTAATATTTATTATTTATTTCGTTTAATGTTCGATATTTTTGAACGAAAAATGGCATATTTAGTCATTCTTCGTTTAAAAATCTCGAATCGAGATGAATCTCGAAAGCGCGAGAATCGCCCACCAGGTCGTCGGTCCATCTTGTGAGGGGCCTGCGTCTGCTGCGTCCTTCAGCACGCGGTCGCCACTCGAGAATCTTAATGCCCCAACAGCCGTCCGTTCTGCGAGCTATGTGGCCTGCCCACTGTCACTTAAGTTTGGCGTTTCTGGAGGCTATGTCGGTTACTTTGGTCCTTTTGCGGATCTCATCGTTTTGAATACGATCCCGCAAAGAAACGCCGAGCATAGCGCGCTCCATCGCCCTTTGTGTGACTGTGAGCTTTTTCATGAGGCCCATGGTAAGCGACCACGTCTCTGATCCGTAAGTCATCACTGGCAACAACACTGCTCGAACACCTTGGTTTTTAAATACTGCGGCATTTGGGACGATAAGATATTACGTAGCCTCCCGAATGCTGCCCACCCGAGTTGGATTCGACGAGAGATCTCTTTCTCGAAGTTGGATTTACCTGTTTGGATTGACTGTCTATATCTATGTATATATAATTGTCAACAATTTCGATTGCGACACTTCCTATTTTTACAGGAGTGGATATAACATGGGCGTTATACATGACTTTGGTCTTATCCATGTTCATGTTTAGGCCCACTTTTTTAGAAGCCCCACTGAGAGTATTACGCCGAGGTCCTCCAGGGTTTCAGCCATGACTACGATATCGTCGGCAAATCGAAGGTTAGTGATGTACTCGCCATTAATGTTGATGCCAAATCATCTCCAGTCCAAGGGTTTCAGCCATGACTACGATATCGTCGGCAAATCGAAGGTTAGTGATGTACTCGCCATTAATGTTGATGCCAAATCATCTCCAGTCCAAGAGTTTAAAGACATCCTCCAATGCCGCAATAAAAAGTTTCGGGGAGATTACGTCTTCCTGTCTCACTCCTCGCTGTAGCTGGATGGGTCTTGAGGTCTGATCTTGGAGGCGAACTGACTGTCGCGACGTTACGCGAAATGTATCGAGTGCCAAGCTTAAAGGAATTTGTCTTTTGTCTATGACACGTTGGTGAGTCTTTTAACACTCTGTAGCACATATACTTTGGAAATTGGTTGCCACCTATTTTCTTTCTTTCGAGTTATGACTTCGTCGGCACATGTGGTCTTATGTTAAATTCTTACTTCTTGGCCTGGACGGACGAGAGGACGTCAGGATCAATGCGCAGTGAAAGCTAAGTACCTTTAGGGGCTAATTAAGTATCTGTAAAGACGCATTATGTACAGTAACATACTAACCAAGCACATTACTTGACGAGCATTTTACACTTAATATTTAGTGGATATACTGTTTAGTCATTAGCGGGTCTGTTAATATTATGGTACTGGAGGACCGTTAAAGGACTATAAAGACCGCGGACACGGTCTACACTACGGTCACTCGTAGTGGCATAGGATAAAGTGGATCATCTCGACATACCCAACCCGGGATAGTAACAGACACTGTCCTTCACTCATCGATTAACTTAGTCGATGGGCAGGATTATGTTTCTGACGGTGGCTTGGGAGACCGCCCCACACTTACGTGGAGAGATATAAGTAAGGTTGCCCCAAGGGCAGGGGGTGGACTCCCTGAACTTGGGGTCACCGTCACGGCTTGCGTAGCGGTCGATGTGGATTCCGTTATATAGGCGTTGTATCAATATATAGGAACTCACGGATGCTACGCATAGGCGTGAATTATGTTTCGTCTACTACTTTGTGCACAGCAGGGGTCGTAAACTGAGTGTGTGTATTACTGTCAGTTCGAAAGGCGGTAGTGTATAACTCAGTCGACGTCATCTGGGGTGTAGAATACTTACACAAGGCAGATGGGGCAATATTGCAGCTGGAGGTCGTGATGACGGACTATCGAGATGTCTTGGAGTACGAGCTGATCTGTAATATTGATGCTCAAGTGGTGCCGCACAATACATTAGGTTAGAAGTACAGAATGCTTAATGACGGGAGTCGGCGCGGTACGTGGCCTTCTCCTCCATTCAATTGGGACGTCAGGGAGCGGGGTGTTTACCCTTCCAGTTTGGGCATGGTCCCTTTGACATGGTCACTATTCTAATTGGGCGTGGCCCCTGTGACATGTGAATTTTGTGACTGCCGGATCGCGGGGCACCGAGCCGATGGGGCGCGCGGCCCCTGAAGGATCGCGGTGTTTACCGAGCCGAAGTGGGTGTGGGATCCACTCATAGTTCATTAGTTATCTCTTATAATATGTACCCGAATGACACTGACTCTCAACCTACACCTGGGGGAAAACATATTCTATCTTATATATTTATATCTATACTAATATTATAAAGCTGAAGAGTTTGTTTGTTTGTTTGTTTGTTTGTTTGAACGCGCTAATCTCAGAAACTACTGGTTCGAATTAAAAAAATATTTTCGTGTTGGGTAATCCATTTATCGAGGAAGGCTTTAGGCTATATAACATCACGCTACGACTAATAGGAGCGGAGTAACAAAGAAAAATGAGCTCAGACGTGATTCCGTCATCACCCGGTGCCTTGTTGTTTTTCAACTGTTTGAGAGCTATCCTAATCTCGTACAGGCTGACTTCCGGGATATCTTCGGTATAGTGTCGGGTTAACCTGGCTCTTGGATCATTTTCCAGGTTTTTGACAGGAGGCTGTGTTGTTGTGTACAACTGTCCATAGAACCTTTCGATCTCCGCCATAATCTCTGGTTTGGAGGCGACAACTCTGCCGTCCTCGGTCTTTAGCTTCGTTAATTGACTCTGACCGAGAGACAGTTCTCGGGCGAATACTTTAGAGCCTTTGTTTTACTCAATGGCATCTTTAATACGATCTGTATTTGCTTGCGCCATTCATATTTGAATCGCCCGCGACTTATTTCTCATGTAGGTAGGTCATTTTATTTATTCAAGTATGGTTGGTACATGTTAAATTTCCCCACCATTCGTCCAAGTTCCTGACCCGCAAGCGCACGATAAGTCGCGAACCGCCGTGAAAGAGTGATTAATTCCTCTGGAACGTAAATTGTCCACTGAGCTACGCCCGCAAGAAGAGTATACTCTTCTTAATACAAACAGTTTGTTGTGTTTGTGATTTGTGTCGTTTTGTGTGAAATTCCGCGACTGCCACGTCCATAGACGTGGCCGTCTGACCACCTGTCAGGGCTGGTCTTCTGCTCCTCAGGTGGAAATGATTCCACCTGGAGCCGAAGCCTGGCAACAGCACCGAGGACTCTGGAAGTGCCATCCATCACCATCGACTCAGCGTGTTAGAGGTTTGTGCGCTTTTCCTTTTCGAGTTGCATTTCTTTATTGTTCTTCCGCAGCAGCTCGACTGTCGTCACATTCCTCTACCTTAACAGTGTACCAACCAATCGCTAGGAACTTCGCATACAGTCCACTTTAAAATAAACCCATCGCACCAGCAATTCTTAGCACCCCGCACCTCCATTTTTATGGACCTTCGGCCGGATCCCCATTTTCATGGTACCTTCGGCAAGACCATTATGGTCTTTTAAGTGACAGGATAGATGAAATAACCGCATTTCCTCACCATCTAGATGTTAGGATTTTAATTTAGTCATCATTCTGGAACTTTTCCGCTAAAAATTAGTTATTTCATAAAACCGCATGGAAATAGTAAAAAATAGTTTGTATAGACTATATCTACATCCACCCCGCAGTAATATTATCTTTGTGTAATATTATTATTATATTACTCGTAGGTAGTTTATAATTCCGAACGTAAACCAAGCGTAGGTATTCCGTTCTCTCCGCTCCGCGCGCGATCTTTCTGTAAGGTAGATTCGTGCTACATAATTATTGTGTGAAAATAAAATATTTTAATCTGCTTCCATTTTCATACATTATTATTATTATTTTATTTAGTTCGCTCGCTTTATTATATTATTTTACATCGCATTTAATTTCTTTATTTAATTTGATAATTTGCAAAATGGTTTAATACAAGTCGGTGGACGACTTAATAACGCGCATCTAAAATATGATCATAAACATCCTATTATACTTCCGCGTAAAGATCATATTTTAGATCTTATCGTTGATTATCATCACAAAGTCAATTGTCACGCCGGTCCTGACTTATTAATGTCAATTATACGCCAAAAATTTTGGATTATGTCCGCCCGCAAAATAATCCGCCACAGAGTACATAAATGTTTGTCATGTTTTCGCCTTAGTCCTAAACTAACTTTTCCTATGATGGCCGATCACAGATCGTGCCGTGTTACGCAGTCAGCTAAGCCGTTCATGCATACTGGTACTGACTTCGCGGGCCCTTTAAGGGTCGTAATTTCGCGAGGACGAGGCATCCGCTCTACGAAGGCTTATGTCTGTCTCTTCGTATGCCTGACAACTCGCTCTGTGCACATCGAGCTCGCTGGTGACTTGAGCACCGCAAGCTTTATGTCCGCGTTTAAACGATTTATATCCCGCCGCGGCGCTGTCGGTAGTATGTACTCCGACAACGGCACTAATTATGTCGGAGCGAAACGTTCACTTTCCGAATTACACGCATTTCTACGCTCTAAGCACTTTAATTCAGAATTCGCTCATATTATGTCTGAAAATCGGATCACTTGGAATCTGAATACCCCTGCTGCTAGCCACTTCGGCGGCAATTGGGAGGCGAATATTAGGAGCCTTAAGCCACATTTATTTCGCGTGATAGGTGAGCAAATTTTGATATTTGAGGAACTGAGCACTGTCCTCGCTCAAGTAGAGGCCGTGATGAACACGCGCCCTCTCTGTAGGACGCTTTCTAGCGATCCTTCTTAGCACCCCGCACCTCCAGTATTAAATTGCCGTATGTCGCGAGTCAAGGACTTTGAGATCTTATTTTGGAAGCGTCAGACGAAGACTGCATGGTTTTTCCGCGTCTGTCTTCCATGAGCTTTAAAGTATGGTCGGAGATCTTTCTAGCTCCTTAGTTAGATCGGATCTTAAAAAACTTCGATCCGACCTGGTGGACAGTTTCCACAACCCTGTCATTATATTCGTCCACATCTTTGTACTCGCATAGGCATTCGAAGCGGTTTTTTAATTCCAGCTGAAAGCGCTCGGGTTCAGGTTTTGGGTGTTTATAGGTGCCGGTCGGACTTCATTAATCGTAACCTTTCAAGCTTTGTATTGATATTCAATGTGCCTCTTACCAAACGGTGATCGGGCTCCCGGTTTTCAACTCACTAATCACTGAGACATCATTGAATATTTGCTTTCTCATTTTTGGTGGCACTGTTAGGGCTTATCCAAGTCCACTTGTGTTGTGGATTTTTCTTGAAAAAGGAGTTCATCAAATACAGCCCCTCCTTTTCCATGAAGTTCGCAAGGATCTGACCTCGTGGATTTCTACTGCCTGTACCAAATTGCCCCACTCTCAGTTTGGTTTCGCTTCGTTTGCCTATCTTCGCGTTAAAGTCTCCCATACAACAGTGTAATGAGATTTGAAGCTACGCATGGCTCTACTGATGTCCTCATACATGGCTTCTACCTCGTCGTCGGGGTGTGTCGATGTCGGGGCGTTTACCTGTATGACCTTCAGCGAATATCGTTTGGTTATTCTGAGTATGGTAAGCCATCCTTCTCTTCGGACTTCGGATAATGCAATAATATCCCAGTGTAACCCGCTCAATACTTCCTCTAGTTCGCACACCCTCTCGTCAGTCCGCATTGTCCGTGTGTTGTATGTTGCCAAGGCCAGTGTTCGTTTGTTGTGTTAGTTTGGGCTCCGCCGGAGATTCTTCGTCGCACCCTTTGCCCCGCTGTATAATAGTATATAAAAAAACAATATTTAATCGGTACGTTTGAGTACTGCTAAAAGGCTTACAAAGCTAGCTTAATTTACTTGACAGGTGTTTTTTTAGTACTTCGCTTTGCTTTTGATTTTTGATGACGTCACAGAAAAAAGCAAATTACGTCATCGAATTCGCTGCGAATGCTTGGAAAATACGAGTAGTGCAATCAAAGTAAATTGTCTGTGGTCACAATTATTGTGTATCAAATACTTTTTTTGTTTATTTTTATTGTTCCTCCCTTTCACTTAACAGTTTTTGAACTATACAGGGTGAATTTTTCAATTGTGCCTTCAAGGCCAAATCCTAAACTACAAGGAATATCAAAAAATGCTCACAGGAGTGACGGGAACATATAAGTATCAAATTCTGGTAAGTCATATTAAACGGTAAACTAAAGGAAAGTGATATTTTTTAAGATAACATGTTAAAAAATTTGTTGTTAAAAAATGTTAAAAAACTCTTGAGTTGTTCGAAATAATAGCTATTATTTTCAATACATAGGAGAATTATTTTTTTCTTACGTTTATTTAAAAAAATATGATGTTGTTTTCAATGTGGATGTGTTTTGAAGAGCATTATTTTAAACAATTTGATTAGTTGGTAAAGTAGACGGTGGGTAAAGAATAGAATCAAATTGTCTGTGGAGCTTCATCCAGCCAGGAGTTGAGTAGAGCAAGTCCACGAGGCAGTGGGGAGTGCCGATACACGTTAGTCCGTGAGGATGGAGTCACAAGAAGACTATGACGCCTGCTTCTTGTGTAGTTGTCAGGCACATACAGTGTTAGAATCCTATTTACAAGTGACATGCAGTCTATTTTATTTCTAATAAGATTTAAAAGAAATTTTGCCAGAGCTAATTCTCTCCTTATAGCTATAGAATCGTAACCAAGTTGGCCCTGCAGAAAAAGCGTCGGATACATGTACGGATAATGGAAGTACTTCCTTTTGTACATATATCTTAAGAACCTTTTCTGTACTTGTTCTAAGAGTAAAATATATTTCTTTTCATATGGATTCCAAACTGTTGAGTTAGTTTCCAGTACACTGCGAACTAATCCAGCGTATAGTGCCCGAATGGCCACCTCCGAATGGCTATCTCTGAGATAATTAGAAAATGTTTTTAGGAGTCCAGGAGCGAAACCCATGTAACTCATCTTTCGAAGCAGAATGTCATTATCGACCCTATCAAACGCCTTTTGGAAATCTAAATAGACAACATCTACTTGATTTCCATCATCCAATTCCTTAGCTAAGATGTCGACCATCCCACCGACGAGATTGGTGGTGACTGAGCGTTTAGGGAGAAATGCGTGTTGAACAGTATTAATATGAGGCTGACATTGTGTTAATAGCTGACTATGTACTACCATCTCAAAAAGTTTGGCGAGCGAACATAGTATCGCTATCGGCCTATAATTTTCAACCATAGTTTTGGAACCTTTTTTAGGAATAGGAGTCACTCTAGATTCTTTCCATGCATCTGGATAATCATATGTCCTAATTATTACGTTAAAAATATAATGAATCGGCCCTAGCAAAGCGTCCTGACATCCTTTGATGACGTAGGGCGGGATGGCGTCAGGCCCGGCCGATGTACCACCCTTCAGTTTCTTGATCGCATTTGATATATCTGTCATTGTAATGAATCGAATGTCTACATACCGAGAGTCTGGTGGCGTATCCATACATATGGAGACAGGGTCGAGTATAGGTTTATGGGATAAAAATACTGATTGGAAATGCTCAGCGAATGCGGTGGCCGCACCAGAGCCTTTGTACTCAGTGTTGTTACGAGTCACTGTAGGTTCGACGCCGCCCGACTACGCAGCGAATTAATATGTTGCCAAAATTGAGATGGTTTTTTTGTTAAGTTAAACGATAATGTTTTAGAATATAATTCATAAGCCAATTTTATATCTGTTTTAACACTAGTGCGTAGCCGTTTAAACTCTAAGTAAGCATTAGCGTCCCCGGTTCGTTTCCAGGTACGATGAGCGAATACTTTATGTTGAATGTCATGAATTATTGTTTTAGTATAAAAGACAGGATACGTTCTACTACAAGATTGTTTCCGTGTTTTCTTTGGCACGCAATGATCAAATACATTGTATAAGTTCTTATAAAAGTAATTACACGCATCGTTTACATTATTAATAGTATATAAATTAGTCCAGTCCAGATCTCTGATATAGGAATACAACTGTAGAAAATCAGCTCTGGCAAAATTCCAGTCTTTGTTGTGATCAATGTTAGATGGCTCTAAATATGTTACCTGTGGCTTGCCACTGTACGTGACCGGGGGCCTGACCAAAGAACACAATCGCCAATCGAATCGCCGCATCGATCGTTAAAAATGTATAGGAATTTTACTCTATGAGTAGAGCCAGGGGCTTTATTCCGAGTTTTGACACGTTCACCGTCGCGCATTTTGCGTAAAGTACGGGTATTGAAATATAAGTTCTATCAAGTTAATTATAACGTTGAAATTCCAATGCTCATAAGATGTTCAAACTTGCGAAGAATTCGTGTATTTCAAGATGGCGGCATTATTATTGCCAACCTAATACATACTATATATCCATTGGAACAGAGCTTATATTTCCATATTTTATAGTTTGCGCAACGTCTTGTCGTGATTAGCGGTTGCAAACTCGGAATAAGGCCCCAGATCGCCGAGAAACGTCAAATCCCATACATTTGGCTTTCGATGGGTATTTCGATTCGATTATCGATTGGCTCTTTGGTAAGGCCCCTGCACCATAAGGGGTGGGTGGTGGCCGTCGACTTCCACCAGCTGCTCCGCGACGTCCGCGCGGCGCACGCACACCGCTCCACTCAGATCCGAGCTGGACAGTACCACGTCTAACATACGCTCATTCATATTTTTCACGCAATTGTACTCACTAAGATTACATAATGACATTAAACAGTTATTATAATAATTTATAGACGTTTCACTCGCGCTAAAGAGATTTAGATCCCCGACAATAAGGATTTTACTGCTTGAAATATTTGAACACGCACTTTCTACACTATCAAACCACTTCGAATATATATCGTCACTTGATTTCGGGGGAATATAAACTACACAAATATACACAAGCCGATCGTTGCACTCAAATTTTGCCCAGAGGTCCTCCACGCCCTCGGTCTCGAAACGGGCGAGGCGTTCTAAGCGCAGCGGCTTCCGCGTCAGATATGTCACTTCGCCTGCTTTTTCTCTAGAGCCCCTTGACTGATGTCTCCGTTTCTATTTCTATATTTCTATATCTAAATTATTGGAGTTTAATTAATTATTTTATATATTCATTTCTGTTTTAGTTCTAAAAGTTCGATTAAACCTAAAAAATAAATATCGTGTAACTAAATTCAGCTTTGGTATGTTTAGTTTGAGGTTGTTAATTAAATTAATATTGTGATATTATAAAATTATTGTATTTAAATAATAGTTAATTAAAAAATATTGATTTATTATATAATGATAAGGTAGTAATATTTTTAATTTCAATTATTTAATTCAAAATAGTGCTTCTTGTCAAAAAGTAGCATCAAAAATCCACACCGATCGTTTCCGAGCTGCATTTTAGCATCGCTAAAAAAAATTATATGGCTTGTTGAAACGGGCGGTCGCGCTGGTTTTTGATGTCACCACGGAAAACTGCCCGCGCTAGCTCTCGGAACGCAGTACATGATTAGTCTGTGGTGATGAGTGTTGTTGTGTTGACGTAGTTAGTACTTCTATTTAATCTGTTTTGTGTTGTTTGCATTTGTTGTCAGTCTAATATTTTTGTTTGTAAGTATTTTGTAGATTTAAATAAGATTTATTTATTGAAGTTACTTTGTTTGGATTAATTAATCCATAAACAATCCACGACAACAAAGGAGTGATTTTATTGTATTACCAACCGGCGATCTATTAATAATATTATTTATTTAGAAAACACTCATTCGGAAAAGGTATTAGTATTAAACGGCGAATAACGATACAGCTAATATTTATAATTAATATTTGAGCCCATACAACCTTTTTTTGCAGATTATAACCTAAGTTAATAATCATATGAGTGTCTGAGAACTTGTATTGTATGTCATTAATTAATTCATTTGTGTTTTAAATCTCAAGACAGCCATAATTTTATTATAATTTTGGAGGGGAATATTTAATATAACAATATGTCTAAACAACTAATTGATAAATTTAAACAATTTGATGCATATGCAAAAACTTTAGAAGATTTTCGAATAAGGACTGCATCTGGAGCTGCAAGTAAGTACATTATTGCCACCCCCTTGGGGACACCCACATCTTGGATTCTATCAACTTCTAAGTGCAGTCCTTCAGGTCAATATAGATTATACAAATTATTCACAACTCACAGCTCTCCTAAGAATTAAAATGCTTCCTATTTGCTAATTATTTTTGAGGTGTGTAATGTGTTATTACCTTAACTACTCTTAGTAACAACAGATCTAATAGATCTATAAATATAAGAATGGATCTCCTTGTACATAATATTAATCAGATTATAATACTGATTTGTATTTGTTTCAGTTACTTTGACAGGTGTGATTGTAATGGTGTTACTTATACTTTCGGAATTGCATACATTTTTCTCACCAAATATTTCTGAAGAATTATTTGTAGATACATCAAGGAGTCATAAATTACGTATAAATTTAGATATGTTAGTACCAAGAATTTCATGCAATTGTAAGTTTTACATTTAATTAATTATTTTTTACCTTAAAATGAATTAGATTATATTAGACAATTATAATATAGTCTCTCTGAATAGAAATAAGATTTTATCCTATTTAAGTAATGTAAGCCATCCTACAGTTGAGCTGTCATCCTACAAAATTCTTTCTCATTTCTTCTGCATTTTATCTTTAATAAATACCATCCATCATGGGTGCCTATTTGGCTCCCGTTTAAACGGCCTCAGAGTACCCAGCGGAGGGATTAACCCATCCTCATTTCCAATGCCAATGGTATTTGTAGGCAACACCTAACAAGTGGTGAGCTTGTTGTGGTGTTTATGATGAAATAGCCTCGTTGTATAAAGCCGTCACCCATCCCAGGCCAGCCTTGTTGTCATCTGCTTAACCTTGCAATCAGTTGCTCAGTGACTTAACCACTACGCTGGGACCACTTTTATCTCTAATAGTTCCGTTTTATAATTTGATGGATATTATTTAATGCAGACTTAGTGCTGGATGCTATGGACACATCTGGTGAACAACATTTACAAATGGACCATAATATTTTTAAGAAGAGAGTAGATTTATCAGGTCAAACAATAGATGAACCTACCAAGCATGAAATTGCTACCAGTACAACAGTAATTATATTTTTATTATCTAAGCAGCACAGTATTGTAATGTAGTATTAGACTAATATATCTAATGATCAAATTGAAAATTTATCTAAATTAGCATATCATGACCAATATCAAACTTTCTTTGGTACAGATTAATCCAGTGGAGTTAAACAATGCATTTGTTGAACAAAAAGTATATTAGGGCATCAAGTAAAGCTTAACAGCCACAAAACTTTATTTACAACATATATTTTTTTACACTGAGTAATAAATAATATTAATATGTGGGACATTACACATGGTCATGCACACAACGCTAAGCTAAACTTTAATCAATATGGTGTAATTCTGACATAATACAAACCTGGTGACATTGAAAATTTACAGATAACTATGTCATTTTGGTTAAAATTTGGCTTAAAGTTGTTTAGTGGTAATACAACTGGTCACAAACAAAGCTCTAGGTTTGTACTATGTGTACCAGGAACAATAATATAATATATATTATATTTTATAAACACTCAGATCATGACAAAATGTACTAGTATTTTTTGCCATGGGTGGGAATCAAACCGACAACCTCCAGATACAACACCTAAGGCGCAACCACTAGTGACCACTATGGAGGTGGTATCTAATATTCCTATGATTTTTTTTCTACAGATATCAACAAACAAAACAGATGGAATAACCTGCGGCAGCTGCTATGGAGCTGCATATAATAGCACACAGTATGATATATTATTTTAATTTTATGGATATAAGTTGCTAGTTTTGGGTACCAATGCCAAACCAGGACATAACTGTTTATATTTTTCTAGATGTTGTAACACCTGTGATGAAGTTAAAGAAGCTTATAGACAAAAAAAATGGGCAATGCCTGACTTTTCTACAATAGAACAATGTAAAAATGATGCTTCTGTAGAAAATTTAGCAAACGCTTTTAAGGAAGGTTGCCAGATATATGGATATTTGGAAGTGAATAGGGTGAGCCAATTTTGTAGTTTTTAAAGATTACAATTATTTTTAATATACCTTAATTTTATTTAAATGTAACCATATTGTACAAATTAGACATTATGAAATTTAATATTAAATAATTTATTATATTTTGTTTATATCAAAAGCTAACCATGTTTATATGCTATGTCTAAGCTTGTTGCCTTGAGAGGATTCTTCTCACCTATTGCCTATATAGATGTGTGCTATATGTATATTTAGTTCATTTTTTAAATATCAAAATAGTATGATTACATATATTCTGGTTCCACCAAAACAAGGTATGATTACATATATTTTGTTTCTATATTACAGGTTGGGGGAAGTTTCCATATAGCCCCAGGGAAAAGTTTTACAATTAACCATGTCCACATTCATGATGTACAACCATTTTCTTCATCTTCTTTCAATACTACACATGTAATTCAGCATTTATCTTTTGGGTCAGATATAAAAAGTGCAAAGACAGCTCCGTTAGACGGTACTTTAGGACTTGCTAAAGAGGGTCAGTAGAAAAATATTAAAATTACTTAACTAATCTTTATTCATAAAATATTCTCTAAATTAACAACGAATTCCAGTACCAATAGCCATGAAAGTTCCAAATGTACCTCCTCCTTGAAGCATTACTTTACCAACAGAATGTACTAATTCTCTACCTCTTGCACCATACCTGCAAATCATATTTATATAATTTTTTTTCATAAAATTATCGAACAATAATCGAGACCACTAAGTAAAAAAAATTTTGCTTGTAATTTTAATTCAAGCTAACCTTAAAGCTGTAAATCCTCCAAACAATCCTCCACTAGCCATTCCCACACAGAATCCAATCATAAACCCCATTTTCATTTTATCGAAGCATGACGGCCCTTGTGTTTGATACATTCCGCCTGGAACAGGCATTTTTTAAATTTCAGAATTTT
Organism: Monopis laevigella; assembly: GCA_947458855.1. Classification (NCBI taxonomy): domain Eukaryota; kingdom Metazoa; phylum Arthropoda; class Insecta; order Lepidoptera; family Tineidae; genus Monopis; species Monopis laevigella. The sequence goes on along the minus strand of OX381583.1, from coordinate 18,932,866 downwards.
TGTTAAATATAAATAATTTTATTACGAAATTAATATTTTTCCATAGAGTTCGCGATTTCGTTTACTTGCTCTTCGCCTGACATTGACATTTGTTAATTTGTTTTATTTGTTCTCGTGCTCAGAAAGAGAAAAGGGATCAAAGCCATTTAGCTTGTTTTTTTTTTTTAAATTAATTTATAGAATCTTTAACTATAAAAACTTTCCATCGCCTATACTCCGTAAAATTTAGCTTGATCGATGATAGCTATTATGACATTTATTGTTAGTGATGTGATGATGTCGATACTAAATAACGATTAATCTTTTGATAACATGTGAAAATAAGTCAAATTAATTTCAAATGTTTTTGATTCTAATGCGGGTGGTGTTGTGCATGTTAAGTTGTAATGAAAACTTTACCAAACAGCCGTTCAATACTATTGCTAATCTGAAGATTTAAGTGATTTGAAACTGGTAGGTCATTCGTAATCCAGTGAATCGATTAAAATATATACCAAAGATCGTATAGTAAAAGACCCCGGTTCGGTGAGCCCGAGAGCCGGCTAGAGTTAATCCCCGGTAACAGGATTCGATCTCAATCCCCTTGCTGTGGGGTTGGGTTACGGCTGAGTTATATACCCCAACATATGTAATTAAACTATATTTACAATATAAGTATTTATTATTTTTTAATTATTTTCTATCTACCTATATATTGTATCGATAAAAATTAAAAATCGAAATTTAGCTATTCGCCCAACCCTAGTTAGTTTAAAAAGCAACTTCTGAAAGAAAAGATAAAACTCTTAAATGCTTTCAAATAAAACGTAAATAAATGGTAATTTCAACTAAATTACCATTTATTTTCTACAATTTGATAAAATACGTAATTTAGTAAGTATTTTGTTAAAAAATATCGTGAATATTCTTTTTTTTTCCTACAAAAAAGAAGGAACTATCTTTTTAAACGCAGTGGCTTCTGTCATCGATCAAGTTAAATTTTACAAAGTATAGGTATTTATATTCGCGAATCTTTTAACATAAACGTTACCAGGGGCTCTAGAGACAAAGCAGGCGAGGCGACATGTCGCGTCGCCTCAGTCAAAAACGTATGTATTTTGACAGTGACAGTAGGCGTGAGGTACGCTGTCACCTGCCAAAGTCTATACAGTTTTGATTGAAGGCGACACGTCGCCTCGCCTGATTTTTCTCTAAGTACCCTTGCCAAATGTTCGAAACTGGTTTTACGTGGCAATTCACTCCAGACAAACTTAGGTTTAAAGAATCTTTATTTCACTCAAAATAACATAAATTCCCTTATATTGAGAAGAACAGCACAAAAATGAACAGGAGGGTCATTACGGAAACCCGTCAAGCAATTTGGTTGGTTTAAACATGTTTTGGGAATATCAGCTCTGTTATAACGTACATACAGTTTCATATTAATATATTAATGGATGACTGATTTTCATTCAATGAGATGACTCCCAAGAAAACACAAAATTAACTATTACACAAGCACTAAAAAGAAATTAAAATATTGTGCGTCAAAAATTCTAAAAGTTAATTGCTGGCATTATTAAATATTTAATGGAGGTAACACAGATATTGTCAAACTCTGTTAACGATGGGTGCGTTTTGATAGCAGCAGCCACATTCTGTTTCTTATTACGTGATCGTTAAATTGCCAAAATAAAGATTTCCGCTATTAGCGCGCTCTCCTCCAATCACAGTAGTTTTTTAACCTTCGCTGATTGGAGGAGAGAGCGCTAATAACGGAATTCGATTATCGATTGATTAAATGGAATGGGATTAAAAACTCCTCCGCTGGGTACCCTGAGGCCGTCTAGGCGGTCTCGGGCGCCGTAAGGCTCCCGTGATGATATGTATGTAACGCTTACGTTATAAGAAACAGAAGGGCTTAGCACGCGGAGAACGATAAGATATATACCGACTCGACTTATACCGTCTGCTGTCGAAAAATATATCGAATTGGTGAGCACGCAAACCGACATCGATAAGTTTCTCGAGCTTTGTCTACTAGTTAAAACAAGTGTGTTTTTGTTGACAATTTCAAAAACATTTATGTAATAAATAAATAATTATTACCTTATACGATGCATTTATTTTATATTATTATTAATAATCGTTACAGAAATATATATTTTAATTTAAAAAGATTTAAAAATACATATATTTAACAAAATAAAAATAAAGCCGAAGAAAACTCGTTACCTTATAGGATTAAAAAAATGTATTGGAAAGTACGCATAGATACGAAAGTGGTCTAAGACCTAAAAACGCTATTCAAACGAATTGTCAGACATATTTTCTTGAGCATTGATTGGTTATGATCGCATTTGTGTCACTTTTTATTTTCGTTTGTATTGCGGGTGGCTATATTTTGTTCTTATGACTGGAAAGGCGATTAAGCCTTAAGGTACTTCCCTATAATAATAAACTTCAATGATATAAATCAAATATTTTATTTTATGGATGTTTTGAATTTTAAGCAATACGGCGACGTGTGAATGATTTATTTTAATTATCAGCCTTTATGATTAATTATAATTATCAGCCTTTGTGATTAATTATAATTATCAGCCTTTATGATTAATTATAATTATTAGTCGCCTACTGAATAATTAAAATACATTACACAACCAATACATTCCGCATTCAAGTCCTATCTGAGGCTCTACCATGGGTTTTCGCATTGTAGCAACGTAACGTATTCATATACGCAAACGTGAGCAACAACCAATAGGATAGCTTTTTTCAATCCTGTTACCAAAAATAAAGCGACCCTATTGGTTGTTGCTCACCAATGAATACATTACGTTTCTACAATGCGCAAACCCATGGTAGAGCCTCTGAACTTGAAAATCTCTGAACTTTGGGGGTTACCGAAGTTCAGAGGGTTTCACTGTGGTAGTGATCGTCCCCTCTAGGATTTGTTCGAAAATATTAAGACTAACCTACTGCCACTTCATAATTATAAATACATAAAATTAAATAAAAAAAATACACGATAATAAAATAAAACAAGAATTTCAATATTAATAAAATTATTTTTTCTAAATAGCATAACTCTAGAAACATAAATACTTATTTTTTTTATAGGTAATCTTATTTTCATAATCTATTTCTTGGTTTGGGCATCCAGGTTTTTTTTTTCAAAATCATTGTTTTTTGAGGTTTCAGTTGTACCAGAAACTTTTCTATAACACGCACATTTATAGTCACTTAAGTATAACAGTTTTTCTAACGAGAATTAAACGATTTTGGTTCTGTTTTTCGCTATTAAATCAATAAAAATATCAAAGCAAAAGTAATTTCGACACTTATCAGCACCTGAAAGAAACGTGATAAAAATTGTATATATATCGACTTTTGTCTACAATCTAACAGTTTAGTTTTGATGTTAAAAAGCTGCGTGCTACCGTTTTCGATAAAAGTCGACATATATCTTCCAATGCGTCAAATTAGTCTATTCGTTATATATCGTGGTCGCGCGTGTTAGCTTTGTAGATATATGTCTTATCGATCGATATGTATCGAACCGAATGACGCGCGTGCTCGGCCCCATGGTATAAACAACTTGAGAACTTGCGGAAACTTTAAAAAAAAAAATTATGGGAATTAAGACTACATGACTATTTTTTTTATTAATTATATTTAACTCCTGTGCGTGAAGCAGGGAAACAAAACTCTAAGGTCACCACTTCTTACATGGATGCGAATGATGCGATACGCATCTCTGTATTTTAAATACTAATAAATTACTGGAGTAGCACGGTTCTTCCTTGGCGACGAATTCCCTCGGGTACCCAAGGGATCCAATAATTCAGGCTCTTCTGCCGCCACTAAACACTCCACAAGAGAATACAATACACCTGATCAAAAACCCGGCTACTAAACGGTTACTTAACGTCAATTATTCTCTGCGCGGCACAAAACGTATAGTGACTACTGTCACTATAGTCTGCAGGTCACATGAGAGTCTGTCCTAGGAGTGTTTTAAATATCTTGTATTATCTTTTCAGGAGCTACCATGTTTCAGTATTACATAAAAATTGTACCTACAATGCTTGTGAAGTTGGATGGTACCACATTGTTTACAAATCAGTTCTCTGTAACTAGACATCAAAAATCAGTATCTATTGTTAGTGGAGAATCTGGGATGCCGGGTGCATTCTTCAGCTATGAATTATCTCCTCTAATGGTCAAATACACAGAAAAAGAAAGGTTGGATTCTTTTTTATTATAGATTTTTTAATAGGTAGCTATGAAAACCATTTATAACCCGGCCCAATTATAAAACCGAAAGTGATCTGGGGCCTGACCAAAGAACACAATCGCCGCATCGATCGTTAAAAATGTATAGGAATTTTACTCTATGGGTATAGGCTGATCGCCGAGAAACGTCAAATTCCATACATTTGGCTTTCGATGGGTATTTCGATTCGATTATCGATTGGCTCTTTGGTAAGGCCCCTGTCAATGTGTTGATAATTTGAGTTGTCATCGCTCTTATTTCCAGTGCAATAACGATCACAAAATTTCGTTTCATAATAAGGGGCAGATCTATGACTCGTGAAAAAGCAGTCAAAGAACGATAGAAGTAGGTTTTTATACATTTATATTCTTGTAGATAAAAAAAAAATTTGGGAGTTTTGTATAGGAATCGAAATCCGCAATATGTAGGTATAGGTAACGTAATAAAATTGGTATATATTTTCCTCACTTTTATCAATTTATTGAGGTGCGAGACAGGTAACATAATGTTTGAATGATCATTTACTTAGTTATCAAATAGCAGTTGTCTCATCCATGATTAAATATCTTGGTCAGTTCTGTTTTTACCTACATAGCTATTCACTACCTATTAAAACTGACGAATCAGCAACGAAGTCTCCCAGTAGGTAGGTTACAAAAACATTGATATCATTGCCTGGATAAAAGTGAATAGGTATGCAAATGAAAATCTGTCATAGTTCTCTGCCTTATTCCACAACTTTACAATCCAATCAACTTTTAAATGTAAAATAATGTACATTTGTTTGATAACACCAACTGCTATAGTACGGAGAGCAGGTTAAGCTGTCAATCCAATTTTTTATAATACCCGCCCCCCTAGCCAAGAGCGCAGTCGTAAATAACGCTAACGAAACTTTTGTATGAAAATGACATTTGATGGTGACGTCACTTTCGTTTTTATTGTTGAGAAATAAGCAAAGCGAAACAACAATATAGGTACACCATTAGGATAATAAATTTGTTATCTCCCTCTTTCACGCTTCTGCGACGTTCGAGCGTAAAAAGCGCCATGCTATTGGTTAGAGGCAGGGATGGGCCAGGGGCCTTACTGGGAAGCCACATCAACATACCAAACGACGCGATGGATAAAATTGTATAGGAATTATTGTCTATGGGTAGAACCCGATCGCCGAGAAACGACAAATCACATACATTTTATTTTTGCTTTCGATCGTTCTAAAGCAAAAACGTGGCGATCCGTATTTCATGTGGCTTCCCGGTAGGGCCCCTGCGGCCACATTCTGTTTCTTATAACGTGATCGTTAGATTGCCAAAATAACGAATTCCGTTATCAGCGCGCTCTCCTCCAATCAGAATAGTTCACTGATTGTTCAGAAATCTTCGCTGATTGGAGAAGAGAGCGCTAATAACGGAATTCGTTATTTTGACAGTCTAACGATCACGTTGTAAGAAACAGAATGTGGCCGCTGGGGCCTTAGAGAAAAATCAGGCGATGCGACGTGTCGTGTCGCCTTCAATCAAAACTGTATAGATTTTGGCAGGTGACAGCGTACCTCACGCCTACTGTCACTTTCGAAATCCATACGTTTTTGACTAAGGCGACGCGACATGTCGCCTTCAATCAAAACTGTATAGACTTTGACAGGTGACAGCGTACCTCACGCCTACTGTAACTGTCAAAATACATACGTTTTTGACTGAGGCGACGCGACATGTCGCCTCGCCTGCCATTTCTCTTGAGCCCCTGGTTTAATTTATAAGTATTTTTTAAAGTATCGTCCTTAATATTATTTTCAGATCATTTGGACATTTTGCCACCAATGTCTGTGCAATAATTGGAGGAGTTTTTACTGTTGCTGGGATACTAGATACACTTTTGTACCATTCGTTAAATGCTTTACAAAATAAAATAATGCTAGGAAAAACAAGTTAAATTTATTTATATTTAATTTTTATTATAAAGTTTTGAGGAAATTATTGAAATCATTAACTGTACACTTTGCATATGTTTTACAAAAATCAATATCTGTTCCTTCAGCTAATGCTATAATTGGTACATAATTTTCTTTCTTAGTATTATATTGGGCCCGTCCAAGCTTTTCTAAAAACATGTGCCGTTGTTTTATTTTAAAATTTCTACACAATAATACTCCTGGGTAGTTTAATAACGTCTTATGAGGGATTTTTATTACATTATGTAAATAATTAAATCTTCTTAATAAAGATAATTGATCTGAAACATTAAAGTATTTTATTATAAACAATTTTTTTTTTCCCTGATAAAAAAAGTAGAAGGAAAGGGCACAGCTTTATTTCAGAGAGGATGAATAATAACAATTATAAATATATATAGGTGAATAATGGCCTAAAATAAGACCGTTCCATAAGAAAAAAACATTCCTAAGGTGGTCCACACTATCAAGTCGAACAAATATTTCGATCTCACAAATTAAATTACGGTTTTTAAAACTCAACTTTATGCAGTGGAAGTCGGTGCAAGAGGAATTCCAGCAAAGCCTTTGCATCAACATTGAAGGATCTTGGCCTTCAGAGATCAGCCATCTGAATTTTTATGGAACGTGTTTCCAAGATGGTGCTAACATGATCATTTAGTATTTGGTTGAGTAGAGAGTTTAGTGAACAAAGTGCAGGTGATCCAATGTTTATTTTGTATGTTGGTATATATATAATAAGAAAAAAGTATTAATTTTAAATTTTATTGCTTATAGATAGAAATACAGCTTCACAAGATTTTTTGTAGACTGATGAATTTCAAGAAACATGTATACAACTTTTAAACCGTAAAGTATTATCAGACCCAAATTTTTTTTTTTTTTTCATTTATGTATTTTTGTAAATTCCTTATTAGGATAATCTTGTATTAAATTTTTAAAGATAAAAATGCAATGAAAAAATTCCTGGTGGGTGGCCACGAATCTTGCTTTCACTACAAGGCGATGAGCCAACGAGGTTCCAGTCACCCCTCAAGAATTTTGTTATTGCTTGTTTTTTTTTGTATTGGTAGGCAAGGAAGTAAATTGTAGTGTACAGACTTGTAACCATGAAATAAGAGCTTTTACAATATCATCACTTCCCAAATGTATTTGGAATGTGTACCATAACATTTATGAAGGCAGAAAGCCAATCATACAAAAGATGAAGCATCACCCATCTTGTAATTTTATGAGAGATGCCTCATGCTAACTATTGAGAAACATTCATCTGAGATAAAATTAACATACCTAATACTTTAATATAATAATACTGACCTATCATCCATAGTTTAGGTGTTTTTAAAAGTAATGATTTCATTTCCATTGGCTCAAATCCCATTTCTTCTTGAATAGCAAAATTATTTGTTTTTACATGGTGCAAATTATAAGTAATTAATCTAGGTTTAATTGCAGCTACTGTTCTCACTTCACCACTATTTAATTCAAATGTAGATTGAAAAAATCCAAGACGTCTATCTATTCTTCTAGTACTAAAATATTAATCACAATTACTCATTATAATTATTATGAAATCTACTACTAAATTTCATGGATTATAGAGAAATGCAGTAGAGGTATGTGGGGAATGATAAAGAGCAGCTACTTCCCAGTACAACTGGCCTAGTACACATGAATCAAACAATTAATTATGCTAGTACAAATTACTAAGCATAATGAATTGGGTTCAAAAACTTTTATTAAAAATATTTCTAATGCAGAGAGCATTAGAAATATATTTAATAAAAGTTTTGCTAGATCATCGACACTGAAAAAATATTTAGGTCATATCACTTTATTAGGTAAAATAGTTTTTGGTTAATATGAATTAATATTGACAGGTTTCAGTATTTCTAGCAGAAATTATTTATAGTAATTTTATAGCTTACCTATACATTAACCAATATGGATTCTTCATAATGATTTGTTGAATATTGTCATTACTAAAATGTTTAGATTGCAAATAATTAATTCTGACCTGTAGGTCATCTATTGTTATACTAAATATATCTGGATTTTTGGTTATAAACCAACCTAATGTATCTTCTGGAACATAATTCATTAAGAATAAAACATGTTTTTTTATATCTTTATCAAAATCCAAATTTATTAGTTTTTGCATACGATAAGGGTTCTTCTCAATTTTGCTTAAATTAACCTTTAGTGATAGTAGTTTTTGCAATGCATCGGATTTATTAACAAATGCAGCTACATTGAATCCCTTTGGGAAATTTGATATAAACGATAGATCGTCATTGCAAACAGCTGCTATATCTGGTTTTCTTAATTCTTCATCCAATACATTTGGCACCTGAATTGAATATAAATTACTAAAAATCAAGTTCCTGCAAGTATTTCTGACCCTTGAGATCGTAATCATTGTCACTCATTAGTACAATACGTTTAATCACAGATGATATAGGAGTTGCGTTGAGAGTGCGTTTAGAGTGCTCTGCTCTTTAAAAAATTATATTCTCGTTCGATCTATGACAGAAACATGTTCTTTTTTTTTTTTTTTTTTAATGGCATTTATATAAAAATAATAGCCAATGACAAATAACGCCCAACTAGGGCCCTATCAACTTCCACGCAAAGACTATCATCAAACACTAGGATATAAAACAAATTAAATTAACATCTTTAAAAACAACAAGTACTTTGTTACCTTATAAAATACAAACATATTATATACATATAATTGACTACTAATATAATGAAATTATACCTATAATATAATGTTAAATATCTATTTTATTAATATCTAAAAAATCTAATATTTCTTTTAATACTGGAGTATACCAGTTATATAATATTGTGATAATGGATGTAGGTAGTGGAACTTTATTGAGACTTAATGAGCTATATATTAATGTATGATCAAACAGATTGCATGCAAAAATTATATGATTCGCGTCACCTATTTCCAGGCCACATTCACAAATAGCATTAGTTCTAACATGAATTTTATAAAGATGTTGTGGTAAAGAATTATGATTCAATCTTAGTCGAGATATAATTGATGAATGACGTTTATTAAAGATCAATTTTGAAAACCATGGTTTACAAGGGATGTCAGGTTGAATTTTATAATAATAATTACCTTTTAATTTTGCGCTATTTGTCCAATACTTCGACCACTTTTTATATAATAAAGGTTTTGCAAGATTCATTAAATCTAAACAATGATTTTTAAACCATTTCTTTTCCCCATTAATTATTGCCTGTTTGGCAGCTTCATCTGCCTTTTCATTACCTGGAATCCCAGAATGTCCAGGTATCCATGCCAAAACAATATCTATGTTATCCCGTTTCAAATTATATAAAAGATGTTTTAATTTAAATAGAAGAATATTATTGGCACATTTAAATGGATTTGCTAAACATAAATCAAGACTACTCTTTGAATCCGAAAATATAATTGCACATGGTAAATTTTGAGTTTTAATATACTCTACTGCTTCCATTATTGCTAAAAATTCACCAGTGAAGACTGATGATTCAGGAGGAACTTTATATTTATTAACTATATTAAAATTTTCATGATACACGCTATATCCAACGCACCCTTGATTGGAAACTTTAGATGCATCTGTATAAATATAGTCCCAACTACACCATTTTTCTTTTATTAATGATCTAAATGTATATTTAATAGAAAAATCACCCTTTGAAATTCCAAAATCCGTAACAATATTAGGTTTAAATGTTGCTATTTCATATGATTCGCACTCAAAGAGTGGTAATAATGGAGAATGAACTGTTGGATCTTTAAATGACAAAAATTTTTGAAAACTATTAATAAAACATGGTTTAGTTTAGTTTCTCCAATATTCACTGTTATTAAATTGATTTGATAAATTTTGCAACAAAGAAAACATAGGATGATTAGAAAATCCTATAATTTTAAAAATATATTTATCGGATAAATATTGTCTTCGAAAAACTAACGGAGGATCTAAACATTCAACTTGTAAAGCATTTACTGGAGTCGATTTCATTGCACCAGCAATAATGCGTAATGCTTTATATTGAACTTTATCAAGTTGATTCCATCCAGTCTTATTCGCTGGATCCAAAAGGAAAGTACCGTAATCTAATCTACTTCTAATAATGGCATTGTATATGAGTCTTAAATAGAAAGGATTTGATCCCCACCATACCCCAGCTAAGCATTTTAAAATATTTAAATTTTTTTCACATTTTGTTATAATATATTCTAAATGTTTATTACCTGTTAATTTTGTATCTAAATATATACCTAAAAATTTTACATACTTATTAACTGGAATTTTAATATTATTATATACAATATCAACATTAGGAATTTTTGTTTTTCTAGAAAAAATTACAATTGAGCTTTTAGATGGAGATAATTGTAACCCATTTTTTCCTAACCATGCATTTAAATTATTTAAATTATTTTGTACATTATCGCTAGCACTTAAAATATCTTTATTTGTAGAATATAATAGCAAATCATCGGCATAAATTAATACATTACATGATGGATTTATATTATTTACAAGATCATGACTATATACATTAAAAAAAAGCGGACTAAGTACGGATCCTTGTGGTAGACCTTTATATGTAATGCGATCTGTATAATTTTTAAAACTATTTCTAATTACAATCGAACGTTCAGTTATTATATTATGTGAAAAGATCACTAATTGTCTGGGAACACCTAAATTTATTAATTTTTGAAATAAAATGGGAAGTTGAACATTATCGTATGCTGATGTTATATCGAGGAAAGCAGCAACTACAGAATAGTTTTTTCCAAAACTAAATCTTATGTCAGAAATAAAAGTTCCTAAACTATCCATTGTACCTTTACCTTTTCTAAATCCAAATTGGTTATCAGCAAAACAGTTATTGTGTTCGATGAACCACTCAACACGATTTTTAATTAAATGTTCCACTATTTTTATACAAACTGATGACAGCGCTATAGGACGATAAGAAGTGGCTTCATTGGCATTCTTATCCTTTTTCAAAAAAGCTAATATTATTTGGGTTTTCCATGAATTTGGAATCGTAGAATTTTTAAACATACAATTTATTAAAGATAAAAAATATTGGTGAACTTCATTATCCGCTTTAGTAATAAAGGAATAAGTTATTCCATCTAAACCTGGCGCTGAATCTTTTACGGAACTTAAAACTGTTTGTAATTCTGAAATAGAGAACGGCATTACTAACGAATTTGATGCTTCATCCAATTCATTGTATACAGAAGGTAACGGCAACTCATTAATATTAGGAACATATGGTGAAGAAATAATGTCCACAAAGTTTTCTAATGTGTCTTCTGACGGAAATTTTGAAATAGATTTTGGATTAAATGAATTTTTTAATTTTCTTATATTATTCCACACTAAAGATGATGGGAAGTTTGGTGAAATATTTTCACAAAAACGTTTCCATCCATCTTTTTTCTTTTCGTGAAATATTTTACGAGATTTTGCTAAACTTTGTTTATAATTATTATAATTTTCTATTGACATGTTTTCATTATATATTTTTTCTAAAGTTTTACGTTGATTGACTGCTTGAGAACATTCAACATCCCACCAAGACGGTGAATATTGTTTTTTCGAAAAAGGTTTTTTTAAAGGAAATGAGAGATCAGCTGATGATATTATAGACTCAATAAATAACTCTGCACAAGAATTTATACTATTATTGCTGACCAAAGGAAGATTTTGAATTTTATTTTTTAAACAAATATTATATTTTGACCAATCCTCCTGTTTTATATCTTTTAAATTATATTTTAATAATGGTACAAAATTTTCACGATTTAAATTATTAGATACGAGTGATTTTACGAATATAGGATAATGATCACTACCATAAGTAAATGGTAAGATTTTCCATGAATAAAGAGAAACCAAATTGGGAGAACAAAGAGTTAAATCTACGGCACTTTTATTTTCATTAGGTCTATTTAATCTAGTGGGTTGACCATTATTTAATATACACAAATTTAAATTATCTATTATTTCAAGTAAGTGACTGCCAAATGCATCATTGTTATTACATCCCCAAACATAACTATGACAATTAAAATCTCCCATAATTAAATAAGGGTTTTTAATATTTTTTAAAACTATATACAATTTATTTAAAATATGAATAGAAGGTGAAGGTATATATACAGAAATATATACAATATTTTTACATTTAATTGCAGTTATTTGAAAATCTTCATCGTGTTCAAACCGCAGAGTTTCAAATCCAAGATCATTTCTAACCATAATAATAGATCCACCGTAACCGTCAGATCTATCGTTACGGACACTAAAATAACCTTGAATATTAAAAGCTCTATCCGGTCTAAGCCACGACTCAGAAATTGCAATAACTGCTGGTGAATATTTATTAATTAAATATATAAGTTCTGGTTTAGCCTTCGTCACACTCCGACAGTTCCACTGAAGGATGTCCATGATTAAATTTCATTAAATTAGTTATTAAATTAGCTGCGTTGGACGGTTGATTTAATTTAGATCCGGAAAATTTATTAACAAGTGATATTAAACTTTTTAATAAGTCTTCAATAGTCATATTATCTTCTTGGACTAGAGAGTCCTTAGGTATTGCACAACCATTCTCAGGTGTTGGAATAGCATAACTATTAACAATTTTATTATGAGCTACTACATCATATCCTAGGTCTATTTTTTTATGACTTTTTGGTTTTAGTTGAACTGTTTTTTTATAACTTATAGAATTATTATTTTTAATGTAATTAAAAGAATCATATTTATTATCATTATTTTGCCGAACTATATTAGTCTTAATGACTTCTGCAAAAGATTTAATAGCTGGAGGGTGTAAATTACATGCTTCCATATACGAAATTGAGTTTTGGGCCATGGTAACTTTAATATTCTTTTGTCGAGTATACTCAGGACATTTATTATTCGTCGCAAAATGATCACCCTTACATAAAATGCAACTAGCATTATCTTCTGTTACAAGGCAGGATTCGTTACTATGTTCGTTTCCACATTTAAAACACCTTGGCTTTGAACGGCAAATTTTTTTCGTATGTCCAAAACGACAACAATTAAAGCACTGGATTGTAGGATATTTATATACTTCTACTTGAAAACTAGTATAGTATAAATGAACATAGTCTGGTAAACTTTGGCCCTCAAACGTAATAACCACTGATTTAGATGGTAACCATACTTGTTCACCATTCGACAAAGATTTATATTTTAACCTTCTTGCCTTTATTATTTTACATGTATTATTAGGAATAATTAAATCATTTACAATGTCAGTTTCTTCTATATCAGATGTAACCCGAATAACACCCAGTCTAGTTATGCAAAAGGATGGAATAAATACTTTATACGAGTTTTCTAATAGAAATTTATTATCAATAAAAGAATTAGCATTAACTATACTATCAAACATGACTTTAACCCTATTTCTTCCTATTCTCTTTAAAGACCCAGGTACAATGCCACCAACAGACTTTTGTTGCAAAAACTTACCTAACATAACTGGTTTTAAAATTGTGCCATTAAAATTCTCATCCATAGATATTTTTTGTACATGAATAACATAAGGACCCGTATCTTTCGAATTATAATACTTTCTATAAGCAATCTCACTATTAAATGACTGTGGAATAGAATCATTTACAATAGTACTATTGTTGGTCTCCATAGATGATGGTAGCTGATCATTAACAGACGGTGTAATATTATTATATACTCGTACATCTTGACCTAATGGAATTGAACTATTTATCTGTGAGGAATTTGATAAAATACTTGCAAATGAATCTGATCTAGACCTAGATGACGAGCTATTCCTTTTTGTTTTACGTTTTTTAAAATTATTTTTATTACTTTTGATTTTATTATTATCTATATCATTTTTCTTTTTTAGGTATTCATTTCCAGGAGAACTGGCAAGAGTAATATACGCAGCAGGTGATGTGCATCTACTATTCAATGAATTTAATGAATTATTACTATGAAAATCTAAAGATGGCAATAATGGCGATTGTGTTATACTATTGCAATCTATATCAGGTGGTTTTGGAGGGTGAAAAGTTTCCATGATTGTGAAAATATATTAAAATATAGTAACCAAAGTTCCTTGCTGTTAAATTAAAGCAAAAAAGTTAATTATTACTACTATTTTTTTATATAAATAGATTTTTTTATCCAAATGTGTAGATTCAAGTCGAAACGTCACACGGAAGTCCAACCTCAGAGTTGCTGTTAACCTTTCGTGTCAGAAACATGTTCACAACACTGAACTAATGTTTACAACGACCACGGACCACGTACAAACGTACCGGATGTATGCATAGATCATTGACGTAAATAGGCATAGATTAATAATATATATACTAGATGTATGTCGATGAATAGTACGTAGTTAGTACTCTATTTTATCTGTGATGTGTTTATGCCATGCAACTAGTAATAATAGGAAACTGTTACAAATAGTCTTTTATAGGTTTTTACCTAAAAAGTCACGCACATGTATCTGTCTCGCTCGCACTCTTTTAAATCTACATATGGCAAAGAGATAAATAGCTATTTTTTCGTTTCTTAAAATTATGATTGAAATGTCAAAACTTGGGGCCTTATTCCGAGTTTGCAACGTTAAACACGACAAGTTCGCGCGTTACAATTTTTTCGTGAGTTGCGATGACGTCGATTCGTATTACGAGTTACTAAACTTCGTGCGTTCGCGTTGTCGCAAGCACCATAGACAAAACAGTTTTTGCGTAAAGTTTTTTTTAATATATTTATATTTCATTGCACAGACTATTCAAACCTTGAAAATTAAATCCAAAGCATTAGTACTTAGTATGTCATATGTAGTATTTTATAATTTAATGTATTTTAAAGAGAGAATAATATTAAGTTAAAGTTTGATAATGTAGGATTTTAATTAAGTATATTAGATTAAGTTTATTGTTAATAAGTAATAATTAGTTTGTATTTTTGGTGATTTATATCACTTAATAGTAAAGTATATATATTTTTTGTTGTTGTTTCATCTTAGTTCTAAGAAGTAGTTAAAAAAGTTAGTATTGGTAAAACAAGTTATAAAATACTGTACAAAATACTGTCTTCAAAACAATAAGCTCTTGGCTCGTACAACTTCTTGGTTTATTGGTATACGACAAAGAACTACTTGTGGGTCTCTGATGAAACATGCATAAAAGTATTTCATATTATTATGTCGTTTTCTTAGTACGTAATTTACAATTTAACGACATGCTTACTAGAAATATAACATGAAATGAAAAACGCCAAAAAAATATTCGTTATCTTAGAAAAAAACAAAATCAGAGTGCCCAATTCGTGCTCATAGATTCAGATTTGTATTTGTCCTAGAACAATGGACAGAAAAACCTTTTTTATGTTTTTTTTAAATATTCTATTGTACAAAGCATTAGTACTTAGTATAATGTCATATGAAGTACTTTATAATTTAATGTGTTTTTAAAGAGAAAATAATATTAAGTTAAAGTTTGATAATGGAGGAATTTAATTTAGTATATTAGATTAAGTTTATTGGTAATAAGTAATAATTAGTTTGTAAATTTGGTGATTTATATCACTTAATAGTAAAGTTTATATATTTTTTGTTGTTGTTTCATCTTAGTTAGTTCTGAGAAGTAGTTAAAAAAGTTAGTTTTGGTAACACAAGAAACCTTTTCGATGTATCGCGGTAAAGTGATTTTGAGTTTTAACCTTCCGCGTCCAACGTGGGGTTTAATACCCCAGGGCCAGGCGTAATATTTTATGGATATTTCTTTTAATTTTAGTGCTATTAATTTGTACCTCCAGATAATCTCGAATGCGACATTGCCATTTTAACATTACCATCTATGTATGTATTAAATAATATTATATATGCAAATAAAAATATTCATAATACTCCATTGAACTCTGATAAGCACTCGTTCTCAACAAGAAACAAAAATAAAATTTCTAATATTAAATGTAGATTAAATACAAAGTATAAAAGTAATGTTATAAATAGTGTAAAATTTTATAATAAAATAGACGATGATTGGAAGAAACTAAATTCAAAAGTATTTAAAAGAAAATGTCAGAATTGGCTCCGGGACCTTAAACTATATGATATAAAAGACTTCACATAGCATTTGACTTTGGTCTATTATTTGTATTACTTGTTTTGTATTGATATTTAATTACTCCTTAGTTGTGTTGTGACATTACGTTTTATTATACTGACCCATTATTAATTATATCTTTATAAAATATTTCTGACAGAGGCCATTAACGGTCGCTTAGTTATTTATTACATATTATCATTTTATTTTTTTAAATATATATATATATATATTTTTATAGTGTTTAAAGACATTAATGTATTTAGGACAAAGCCCCTATACAGCTGCTAACATATTTGTACTATTTTTTATTTGATTTATCTCACCGACAAAGCCCATTTACAGCTGCAATTTTACTATAAATTTTATATTGAAATACATAAATAGCATCTAAATTTTTATTTTATTTCTTGTTGTTTGTACATTTGATTTTCTGTTATATAGCTTTTGTATTTTATATGTACTTTTTGGTTACTAGCTGTATCATTGTTATTATTTTTCATATTTGTTTGTATTTTATTTGATTAGTTATTTTGTTATGTATGACGATAACCAAGTGTTCTGTATTGTACCTATGGTGGAAATAAAGATATGAATGAATGAATATGCCAAATAGACTGATTAGATTTATTTTGTCTAAATCGTGCCCTAACCTCAGTGAACGCCTCTGGGGTCTGTGAGACCCCACGTTGTATTGCACGCAGCTAAAACGTAAGTGCTATTTTTTTTGTATTTACAGGGCTTTTCATTGTTTTTTGTGTTATATTTTAAATTATTGTATCTTGAGCCTGTAGCAGTCCGCTGCTACAGGCTCAAGCCGCGGCCATTACCCAAAGCGTTTTTTTATTAGAAAATAAATTACAAATCCAAATACAGTTTTGCTTCATTGAAACCAGGACAGGCCCTACTAGTATAGAAATTATAATAACAGAGCTCGAAGAACTTCTTGGTTTATTTGTATACGACAAAGACTACTTGTGGGCCTCTGATGGAACAGGCATAGAAGCATTTTATTATGTCGTTTTCTTAGTAAGTAATTTACAATTTGACGACATGCTTACTAGAAATATACCATGAATTTGTAAATTTGAAAAAAAAAACCCTGTGGTAATGTCTAAGCTCTTGGCTCTAAAAACTTCTTGGTTTATTGGAATACGACAAAGAACTACTTGTGGGCCTCTGATAGAACAGGCATAGAAGCATTTCATATTATCATGTCGTTTTATTAGTAAGTTATTTGTAAATTGACGAGATGCTTACTAGAAATATAACATGAATTTGGAAGTTAGAAAAAAAAAAGTCTGTAGATACTGTCTTCTAAAACAATAAGCTCTTGGCTCGTAGAACTTCTTGGTTTATTAGTATACGACAAAGAACTACCTACTTGTGGGCCTCTGATAGAACAGGCATAGAAGCATTTAATTTTTTTCTTAGTACGTAATTTACAATTTAACGACATGCTTACTAGAAATATAACATGAATTTGGAAGTTTGAAAAAAAAACATCCGTAGATAATGTCTAAAGCAATAAACTCTTGGCTCGAAGAACTTTGGTTTATTGCTATACGACAAAGAACTACTTGTGGGTCTCTAATGGAACAGGCATAGAAGCATTTCATATTATCATGTTGTTTTCTTAGTAAGTAATTTACAATTTGACGACATGCTTACTAGAAATATAAAATGAATTTGGAAGTTTGAAAAAAAAAAGTCTATAGATAATGTATAATATAGCAATAAGCTTTAAGAAACTTAGGATTAAGACTCAAAGAGAATTATTTGAAGAATATAAAACAGAAATGAAAAACGCCAAAAAAATATTCGTTATCTTAGAAAAATTGTCGAAGAAACGAAATCAGAGTGCCCAATTCGTGCTCACAGATTCAAATTTGTATTTGTCCTAGAACAATGGACAGAAAAACCTTTTTTATGTTTTTTTTAAATATTCTATTGTATATTATAATGTAAGGGAAAATACAATGTTAGTAATGATATAATATATATATTTGGCTATTAAGTTAAAATATTCCATTATTTTTGTAGGTAAAAAGGTGATATTTTGTTTTTGAGATTTTGTAATAAATGATTGAAATAAAATTGTTTATTATTTTTAATTTTCATCCTATTAAACATTAGAATATGAATATATAATAAACTTAATTTAAATAAATCTGTTAGTTATCTGAAGGTTAAATTATACACTGACGTGACACTGGCAGAAATGTACAAGTTGCACGAGTTGCCATAATAAGAAGAAAAATAAAGTAGCAGTTTTTTAAACTGTACCTAGAGAAAACAAGAAATTTATAAACATAGCTGTACGGCCACTTCAAGACAAGACTCATGTCTTGTATATATAGGGTATAATAAATCTCTCGGGCCGCCCGTGACAATGTTTAACTTTTTTTAATCTTTTAAATTCTAGTAAAAAAAAGTGGGAATTACGGGAAAATTATCATAAAGAGGGAATTTTGGGAACGTGTGAATGAGGATCAACGAGGATTTTAATTTTGAATGTAATATTAAAGTATATAAAAAATCCAAAAGATTGGTGTAATTATTTTTGTCATACGACTAAAAATTAGCTAGTAGCAATCAAATGAATGTGCCGATCTTCAAGTCGCGGCTCTGAGTGTGTGACGTCACTGTGATGGTCGCCGCCAGTTAGCCGTAGGCAGTTGTGAGGCGCGCTGTGTTTCGGCTTGGCTGATTGTGTTTAAAACTAATTAAATGTCGGTTGTGTGTCTGATAGAACTTATTTACTATGTATACATATTGTATGGTGCCGAAATGTATTAATACGTCTGTCAAAACTCCAGATATAATATTTTCGTGCCAAAAGAAAGACCAAAAAAAATTTTGGTTTGACTTGGCTGCGCCCGGTAGCCATAGCTAGCCACTGCGCGGTATCGAGCGGAAGGAGGAGGGGGTGGGGGAGTTTAACACTGTGAGCGCTATTGTGCCAAAACTAATGGTGTAATGGAAAGTTTGTTGTCATTTTCAGATAACTTAAGATTTAATAATTGATTTCCATAACAAAACCTACACCTAAAGAAGCCGCTACCGATGTTGCTATCTTGTAATGTGTTCTCGCTGCGCTAAATACAGCTAGCGCACGAAATTATCAGCCACAGTGACGTCACGCGTGCTTGGCACACTGGCTTTTAGCGGCAGGAACGGTCTATGTTTAATATTTAATATCCTAAACTAATGTTAATGTAACTAATGGTCCGATTTGGATAATTCAAAAAGATATTCCTATTTCATAAAGAACAACGTGGATACTAGTTTAAAATAAAACTAGTAAAAAAAACTACCAACGCCAAACTCCTAACGCTTTATTAAACACTCGTGCTCGCTTTAATGTTACAATAATGACCTACAGAAATTGTGTCATCGGTCACGTAATCACTAACGCTTCACCCATTACATGAACGTTTGTAACCAATTCTTCATCCCTTTCATAAATTTCGTTGCTTTCGCCCCCACCCCCCTGGATCCGCCACTGAGGCTTATTACGTATATTATTACGGCAAAAAAAATAATTTAAAAATCTTGTCAAAAGGCCCGAGCCCCCCCTCAAATCAAGAGTTCCTGGATCTGTTCCTTGGTGCATTGCGGAATATTTGTTTTAAAGCATAATCGTCATTACAAGTGACGAACTTAGTTTTATTATTCGCAGCAACATTATTGTATAGAAATGAAACTATTGCATAAAAAAACTAATAGTGCCATAATGGATCTAGTGCGAATTATTAATTATTTTATTATTCGCAGTAGTTCCATTATTACCATTACTCTTAAAAAATGTGTGCGAAAAAAAATTCGCACTAGTTCCATCATGGAACAACGCAATGGAACTACTGCGAACAATCCTGAAAAAGTCCGACTTGACGGAAAAATGTTTTTTAGTGGGATTTTTTTAAAAAGTAGGAAAAAAGTTCTAGTTGACGAAAAACATTTCTTTTAAGTAGGAAAAAGTCCCACTTGACGAAAAAAATATTTTTGGAGGGATTTTTTTTTTAAGTCCTACTTTTAAAAAAAGTGGGACTTAAAAAAAAAAGAACCCACTTGACGAAAAAATGATTTTATAGTGTAAAGTAGGAAAAATTCCAACCTAATGAAAAATCGGGAAAAGTCCCAATTTTTCAATACATAAGAATTTTCCCCATTAAAATAAGAATAAGCAGCAGGAATTTGGGCTTTGATTTTATAATCGAGATTAAAACGGTTAACAAATCAGAGTAGTGACTTGGAATACTTTGGGCATTTATATGAAAAAGGTTAAAAAAATTATAAAACGTTGAAAAAGTGTTATGTAATGCTTTACCAAGAAGAATATCGCTTCTGCTGACTTCAAACTCATCAGAAGTGGATGAGTTACACGAATAAAATTCTATAGATTCATCTTCTGAAGATGAGTTAGGCATAATATATAGGTAATATGGTATAATATATAAAAATAAGTATAATTAATAATAAATATATAAACAATATATATATGTATAAAGTCATTAAAACAGCAATAATTTGCCAATATTTTGAAGAATCAACCGCCAGTTAGCTGGTTCACAATTGAAGAGAATCACCAAAAGAAAACAATACGTAACTCAACATCAATAAAGTAAGACAGTAATTAAATTAAATAATATATATAATTAAACATTATATATTTAGATAGGCAATAGTAATGTTAATAAGTATTATGGAATTTATGGATAACACAGAACTCAATGGTACATTGATCTTAGTCTTTTCCAGTACCTTTGCCAAATTTAAAGAGAAAAAAAAAAAAAAACAGGAATGTAAACAAACATTGACTTGTATCCAGTGCTATGTTAAAATAAATTAAAAAAAAAAAAAATACAAAAAAAAAAAAACAAACATTGTGAATATTTTCAATATTTGTGAAAGAAAACATTTGGTAATTTTAATTTTTATGGTAAGAAAGAGCCTTTTTAGTTGCAAGCATGGTTACAATTACAACATTTGTAGGAAAGAAATATTGGATATTCACTTAACATATAGAGAAATAAACTTACAAACAGGAAATATGAATTTAACTTGTAATAACCATTTCTGGGAATAAAACTAAAACTACTAATAAGATATTGATGTTAATATACAGAAAATTATAGACCTGGGTAAATATACATAATTAACAATATTTCTTGAATTATATTGTTTTAGAAGTTTTTGCAGCACGGATTTTCCTATTGATTTGTGTTTCAGGCTGAACCGGTGGATGTTTGGCAGCCAATTCACTTAGGTGGGCAGCAGAAGGCAGGCAATGTTTTTGAACATTTGGCAATTTTAAGTAGTCTTTGCCATCTTGGGACCAACAGTTATTAAGACCATATAATTGTCGGCCTTAAATGAAAATCTGCCTCCGAGTTGGTGTCATGAAGTCAGCTAGTGATAAACCAGAGCCCTTAAGACTCTTTTTGGCCTGCTAAATACTGACTCTGATATCCTCACCTTAAAATTTTACCAGAATTGGACGGGGTTTGTCCGGCTCAATTTGTTTTCCAAGCCGATAGCTAAAACTTATGTTACTTGGTGTACAATGCTGATGTAACCTGTTGGACACCACATTACAAATAGTATTGGGAGTGCTTTCACCAACTTCTTCTTTTATACCCTGGAATATAATAAACTTACGCCGGCTTCTGTTCCCAATATCTTTAGCCATAATAGCGACACTATTGATTTGGGCAGTGACCGTGTTTCCCGTACAAAAGTCTTTAAAAGTATTGAAATTCTTAGCCAATTGCGCCCTTGAAATTGAGGAGAGAGATGCAGATGAAAAGTGGGCTTCAAAGGTCTTCATGGTCCTCTCAAATTTGTCCTCCAGGCCCAAAAGTTTTGACATTGGCTCAACTTCCATAATGTTGATTGTTTTGGAGTAAATAATGTTGAAAAACAAAAAGGCAGGGATGTGCTTAAAGTAATTTACACTTTCATTTATCTTTCAATGCTTTAATATTAATATAATAATTAATTAAAAATATAACAATTCAAAAGAGTGTTTTTTTCTGCCTACCCTACAATCCATTATTAATTTTATTCACAAAGGGTTCCAGTATTTAATAATATGTTATTATAAATTATTTGTTGTTTTTTCTTCCGCAAGGAGAATAGTTTATTAGATAAAAGTTAAAAATATGATATAAAATAAACAGGTTTTTATATCATATTATTAAAACACAATACAGTCACACAAATTATAATATTTAAAAAAGGAACAAAATTATTTATAATAATAATAGGCTAAAAAACACAATAAATATAAAAAACAAAAAATAACACAACGAAAATCACAACAATTCCACAATAATCTATAATAATAATAGTCAGATATAACTAATAA
Source organism: Monopis laevigella (assembly GCA_947458855.1). Classification (NCBI taxonomy): domain Eukaryota; kingdom Metazoa; phylum Arthropoda; class Insecta; order Lepidoptera; family Tineidae; genus Monopis; species Monopis laevigella. The sequence goes on along the minus strand of OX381583.1, from coordinate 18,910,116 downwards.
ATAAATTACAAAAAAATCCACTCTTTTTAACAAAAATAAAGAATATCGAAAATGACGACCACAAATCTACGTATACGAACAAGCTGCCGCTTCTTCTTCTTTTTTGTAGAATGGCAAATACCCCTCAATTGTACGAAGGGATTAGTGCCAGTGTCGAGTTGGATATAAACAGTCCATGGTATTACAAAAGGGAGCGTATTAAATAATAATCTAATACTACTGCTTCCCGAAAACCTGTTGGAATTGTTAGTATTGTTTTTATTAGTGAGTATTAATGAAAACTAGAGTTAAATAAAGATACATCATGCAAAAAATAAAATAAAAAACATAACATAAGTAAAATCAAAAACAGGGGTAATTTAGCTAGGTAACTACTACAAAAGCTAAGTTAAATTTATTGCTAAACTATTACATACTTAAGTGCAATCTCGACTTGGCCATAATAGTCTACCTTGCCACCTACATAGAATCAGGGTTAGAGAGAGCCCCTTGTGTGACTGTGGGACAGATCTGGGAACATTAGAACACTCTCTATTTGGTTGTCCCAATCAGAATATTTCCCTATATGATATTCTTCCACCCATAATCCCTCGTCCCACCAATTCAACTACTCTCTTATCACTGCCCAATTATAATGGAATACTGGCTATAGCAAAATATTTAAAAAAGTTCAAATTAAGATTCTGATTATAAATATATTCCTATTATACTTCCTATGAATATTTATTTCTGGACCGCTGGATCCGGTTTTTATTAGTTTCAGGGGCCCCTTGTATAAGTTTGTGCCTTAATATATAATAGAAGTTAAATTAAATTTTTAACTACTTTATATATCTAATATATGTTTCTTTTTCAGATCTGTGTGCCGTCCTGTATTGTCCACGGGCCCTTGTGTTCCCCTATGTTGAATTCTTTGTTTGTATTGTACTGTTTATACCTAGTGTTAAATGTTTAACCTAACTAATATTTATTGACTTTTTTTTATTTTTATAAAACAATAATAATTGTAATATCCACGGAATAGAAAAAACAAGTGGAAATGCTATAAAGCACCAAATGTATTAGAACCAGTGTCGCCAAAATCATATATCTATAAGTATTGAATCTATAACCACTTCGTCCTGATTGGTTGCAAATATACACAGCAATTTTAAACACTATTCTCCAAATAATTAGATTTAAATTCATATAAAAAAATAATCATGCCATCTATCATAAAGTAGTAAGAACCACTGAACAAATAAGTAAGAACCTCCTATAAAAGGTTCTGCTATTCCTACACAGATGGCGTGATTACTACAACATTCGATTAAATGTTTTGTTCAGTCGACATAAGGCATATTATCTTTTATATAAAAAAAGTATTTTAGTTTATTCTAGAACTTTCCTTGCATAAAAATATAATAATTCAAAGGCGGCGACATAATAAAATATTTAAAGTATCGATATCGATGCTTTTTTTAAATATAAATGTGCTTTATATATTTAAACGCAGATGGAAGGGAAAACTTTTTAGAAAACATAGCTATAAAACTTTTAGAAAATGTAAAGGCTTAAAAAACTGATTTTTGAGATAAGTATATTTTTTTTAAGTTGAGTTGGGTGACGTTGTCGTGACGTGAGCACGAAACAAAACTTTGGGACGCAATCTTAATATAACTAGTATTTTTGTAATAAAAATAAAGAAATTAGGCAAAATGAAGAAATTATTTATGCCTGGAATATTCATTATTTTATAAAAATATTTTTTATCGTTATTTAAAAAAAAATAGTTTTTAGTCGCAATGGTACAGATCCCAATTTTGTTTGTGCATATGACGTGACGAGTCTTAATTAAATATATATCTCAGAAACCATTTTTTTTTATTAAAAATAAAATAATTTAGGTATATTCACAAGAAAGGAAATCTTTTCGGAAGCCCACTGATTTGTTAAATTTTCATGCATCCTGCCGATAACATCGGCAGGATGCATGAAAATTTAACAATGTGCAACTTTTTTGCTCTACATTGTGTTAGAGCAAAAAGTTATTTATAAAAAGTATTTTGCATTAGGCGGCCGGTTCAATTTACAATAAAACAAATATAGTATATTTCTTAGTATATTTCACACAATATCTCACTTTGTTTGTTTGTTATCACACAAGTCTTTGATTTTTTGTTTGTAATAGTTTTATTTTTAGGCTTTGCTTTTTAATTTTGCTTTGGCAAAATCTTAGTTGGCCTTCGAGTTTCTTCTTTCTCGGTGTTAAAGAATGTGAAATGGCTGTTGGTTCTATATTTTTAACTTCATCATCTCTTTCTGGCTGAATTATACTGTCAGCGGAATGTTGTTGCACAGGAAACTGTTCAAGTTGTTCTATAATATCTTTATGAAGTCGATTCTTCTTTTTCGGCTGTACCTTAAACTCGGAACTCTCCAAACCACCTTGCCTTTTTGAAGAATTTGCAGCGTTCATTTGTGTCTGAAACCAAAATGAAAAACAATATAACAAAAACAATGAACAGGAGGAAAACTAAATTTAAAATAGTGTGAAATAGATTTGATATTTAGTCAACAAAATACTCTTTTTATCGGTTATCTTATTCTTATAGAACATTTGACTATTATGAAACATTTTAATATCATATCATAAACACTTCCAATGCCTCTATGTATGTAGTAATAAAAAAAAACACGGTAACTTACTTGATTAAAAAGCTTAATTAATTATAAGCTTAATTTAGATTTTCAAAGTTGGAAATGCTGTTAGTTTTGTATATTTGTATCCTTTATTTGATATTAAAATATCATCTTCTATAAAATGTTCAGAACATATGGTGCTTGATTTTGTTGGCATCCAATTTATTCTACCTGTAGCATCAATCCATTTCTCTTTGACAGTGGCGTCTTTGGGAAACCTAAAAATATTTTAAATGAAGGTTAGAAAGTTGGTTAAGTTCTTATTGATGACATTTTAATGATTTTAATGAAATTATATATAAACCGCTCATTGTAACAATATGGTAAATGGTAAGTAATGGTAATGGTAAGTAATTGTAACAATGGTAGCCTACTAAATTTTAATTATTCAATTTTATAAACTATTAATTTCAATTTCTTTTACAAACAACTGTTACTGTGTCTAAATATGAACACAATTCTTCGTAATATAAAATGGCTGCTGCGCTATAAAGATTTTGTTATGTATGTGTTTTAAGGTAAACCAACCAAATTGTGCTGACTTCTACGTATAGGGAGTTTATCGTTATAAAGAGTTTACACGTACATTTTATTATTCTAAGCCCACACTATTAAAAAATTGTATGCGATACAATATGAATAAATATTTAAAAAAATATGTAAGTATATAATTTTGTATAACTGCCGAAACTGTTCCTTCTTTTCTTTAAATAAATAAGTTATATCGATAAGCACCCACTACAACACTAACCGAGTAGCAAGAACTTTTGAAATCTAAATTTCAATCTAAAGTATTCTTTATTACAATTACGTAAGGTTGATTTTAACTTCATTCAAACTACAATTATTAGTAAACTAAAATAAGCTAAGGGGTTTAAAGAATACTAACAAAATCGTACTTACCGATGATACGAAACACCTCCATTACGAAGATTTTTTCTCCTACTATCGTTTTTGCACTCCAGAATGCAACAATACGGCATATTTGCAATAATAATGCGGAAAAATCAGGAACCACGCGAGACTACCAACTCGAAGCGATGTTAGACACGACTGATAACGATTGGGATCAAATAAGCGTAGCTACGCTTAATTGTGCCACACTAAACACGCCTACTTTGCACTTCCACTTGTTTTTTCTATTCCGTGGTAATATCATATTTATACTCCTATGTGCCTTTTCAACAACTTGACATTGGCAGAGTTACGCGTCAAGCGAAAAGCCATGCACCAAAATAATAATAATAATAAGTGCAATCTCTATATATATTTTTTTTAAAGAGAATTACAATGAAATTTACAATTTAATATTATGGTGGGTAAGAAATTGGGAAATGGCTTTCAGGGAATTATAGGTTTCAAGGGATAGTAGACAATTAAGGCTAGTAGGTAATGGGACTTTGTTAGCTGCTAGGAAGTGGTAAAGAGGAAAGGAGTTATACCTTGGGCAATTAAATAGTATGTGAGTGACATCACCAACAGCAGTGTCGCATTCACATTTATCAGTCTTATTAATTTTAAGTCTGGCTAAATGAGAGGGTGATGAACAATGGCCCAGTCTTAGTCTGGAAATTATGGATGTAGTAATTTTATTGAATCTAAATTTAGAGAACCAGGGTTTAAAGTTGACATAAGGTTGGATATTGTACAGATGTTTTCCTTTTACTCGGCTAGATTTTTTCCAGTGTAAATTCCAGGATGAGAAAAGGGACTGTCGGGGGATTGATACAATATCATGGGGATAAGTAATGAAGGAGGATTTTGAACCATGGGCAGTAGCAGATTTGGCGAGTTGATCGACCCATTCATTACCTAGTATTCCTATGTGACTGGGGATCCATGCCAATGTTATGTTAATACCGTTATCTGAACAACTATATAGTAACTTTTTTAATTGTAGAGTAAGGGGACAAGCTGCCGCTTTCTTTAGATATTAATTATACTCTATGGCAGTCGCAGAAAACATTTTTTTCGTTTGTTTGAATGCATGCAACTCGTAATACAAAATTACAAGAAATCCATACTAAAATTCATAGACAAAACAATAAATGCGCGACCGTGCGTGACGGAAATTTCGCCAATTACTCGTAATACCATTTAAAAAATGACAGCTGTCATCCCATACAAAGGTGATCGTCGAAAACGGAAAAAACGTACGCAAAATTCGGACGGTGAACGTGTCAAAACTCGGAATAAGGCGCTTGGGCTTTATTCCGAGTTTTGACACGTTCACCGTCGCGAATGTTGCGAATTGAAATATAAGTTCTATTCCGTTAATTATATAGTTGAAATTCCAATGCTCCACACATGTTCAAACTTGCGAAGAATTCGTGTATTTCAAGATGGCGGCATTATTATAGCCAACCTAATACACACTATGGGGCTTAGCACGCGGCCAACGATAAGATATATACCGACTCGACTTATACCGTCTGCTGTCGAAAAATATATCGAATTGGCGAGCACGCAAACCGACATCGATAAATTTCTCGAGCTTTGTCTACTAGTTAAAACAAGTGTGTTTTCGTTGATAATTTCAAAAACACATATGTAATAAATAAATTATTATTACCTTATACGATTCATTTATTTTATATTATTATTAATAATCTTTACAGAAATATATATTTTAATTTAAAAAGATTTAAAAATACATATATTTAACAAAATAAAAATAAAGCCGAAGAAAACTCATTACCTTGGCCCACGGAATAGATAAAACAAGTGGAAATGCTTTAAAGCACCAAATGTATTAGAACCGGTGTCGCCAAAATCATATATCTATAAGTATTGAATCTATAACCACTTCGTCCAGATTGGTTGTAAATATACACAGCAATTTTAAACACTATTCTCCAAATAATTAGATTTAAATTCATATAAAAAAATAAACATGCCATCTATCATAAAGTAGTAAGAACCTCCTATAAAAGGTTCTGCTATTCCAACACAGATGGCGTGATTACTACAACATTCGAATAAATGTTTTTTTCAGTCGACATAAGGCATATTATCTTTTATATAAAAAAAGTATTTTAGTTTATTCTAGAACTTTCCTTGCGTAAAAATATAATAATTGAAAGGCGGCGACATAATAAAATATTTAAAGTATCGATATCGAAGCTTTTTTTTAAACATAAATTGTGCTCTATATATTTAAACGCAGATGGAAGGAAAAACTTTTTAGAAAACATACCTATAAAACTTTTAGAAAATATAAAGGCTTAAAACACTGATTTTTGAGATAAGTATATTTTTTTAAGTTGAGTTGTTGTGACGTGAGCACGAAACAAAACTTTGGGACGCAATCTTAATATAACTAGTATTTTTGTAATAAAAATAAATAAATTAGGCAAAATGAAGAAATTATTTTTGCCTGGAATATTACATTATTCTATAAAAATATTTTTTATCGTTATTTAAAAAAAAAAGAGTTTTTAGTCGCAATGGTACAGACCCCAATTTTGTTTGTGCATATGACGAAGGTTAGAAAGTTGTTTAAGTTCTTATTGATGACCTTTCAATGATTTTAACGAAATTATATATAAACCGCTCATTATAACAATATGGTAAATGGTAAGTAATGGTAATGGTAAGTAATTGTAACAATGGTAGCCTAATAAATTTTGATTATTCAATTTTATAAACTATTAATTTCAATTTCTTTCTTCAATTCTTCGTAATAGAGAATGGCTGCTGCGCTATAAAGATTTTTTTATGTATGTGTTTTAAGGTAAACCAACCAAATTGTGCTGACTTCTACGTATAGGGAGTTTATCGTTATAAAGAGTTTACACGTACATTTTATTATTCTAAGCCCACACTATAAAAAAAATTGTATGCGATACAATATGAATAAATATTAAAAAAAATATGTAAGTATATAATTTTGTATAACTGCCGAAACTGTTCCTTCTTTTCTTTAAATAAATAAGTTATATCGATAAGCACCCACTACAACACTATTCGAGTAGCAAGAACTTTTGAAATCCAAATTTCAATCTAAAGTATTCTTTATTACAATTACATAAGGTTGATTTTAACTTCATTTAAACTACAATTATTAGTAAACTAAAATAAGCTAAGGTTTTTAAAGAATACTAAAAAAATCGTACTTACCGATGATACGAAACACCTCCATTACGAAGATTTTTTCTCCTACTATCGTTTTTGCACTCCAGAATGCAACAATACGGCATATTTACAATAATTATGCGGAAAAATCAGGAACGACGCGAGACTACCAACTCGAAGCGATGTTAGACACGACTGGAATCAAATAAGCGTACCTACGCTTAATTGTGGCACACTAAACACGCCTACTTTGCACTTCCACTTGTTTTTTCTATTCTGTGCCTTGGCCTAAAAAAAAAATAGTTTTTTGGTGAGTTTTGACCTAACGTCGTCAGAAAAGTAACGAATGACCCGATAGAAAGAGAGGCAACTTTAGGTGAATATAAATGTAGGCCATTAGTGCTGTGCGAACTAAGCTTTATTGTGTCGGTTCAAGAGTCGCTATTTATTTAATTGATTGTTCGGAGTGGAGCTTCTGCGGGGTGAGAAGGAACTTTATTTTACACTTTCGCTTTCGTCAGTGGAATCGTTTTCGTCTTATCTATGGTCAGATCCTGTATGAATAATATACGGAAGTGCTGTAATGCATCTTAAAAATTATTAGGTTGATGATTTTTCGATTGAATTCTTCAAAGAAACGAATAATTAATATTTATCTCTTTTCTAAAGTTGAATCGAAAGAATTATGGTACAGTTTTAATAATTTACATGATCTGTTACAGCACTTCCGTATATTAATCATACATGATCTGGCCATAGACAAGATGAAAACGATTCCACTGACGAAAGCGAAAGTGTTAAATAAAGTTCCTTCTCACCCCGCTGTACTTGTACATTTGTACAATTATTTCTTCTGTGCCTCTAGTTGTGTGGCCGCCATCTTCTGTTCTCACTGGACTGGCGATTTAAGCCCAATGGGCGCCTCTTTTGGTCCAAAACGCTACCGCGAACTGATCACAATGACCCAAGTCGATAGGTGAGGCGTTGTGAACATATTTTGACATTTGTGGTTGTTAAACGTCGCAGCTGTCTAATATTTTTAGGATCAAATTTATTGTATTTTAAATCGAAATGGTTTTAGAAAGATTTGCAAATAAATTTAGTGTACGACTTAACCTATATTTTAGTTGACTAGCCGCGCATCGATGCGGGTTGACTTCTAGTTTCGTTGAGAAAACGGTTGCCGCATCGCATCGGCGCAACAACTCGCGTTTCGTTCGAGCCAGCAAAACTATGGTGTAATTCTTTTAGAACTTTGAAAGAGGGAGGGAGAAAAAAAATAAGTTGATGGTTATTGCAGTTGATTAACATTGAACATTTCGCTGACAAAAATATATTTCAGCTAAAATGACGCTTATTATATTATACAGTAATATCAAAATCGTTTAAAACCCTTAAAAACATGAAGGGGTTTCCTATTCATTTGGTTACACTTTCAAAGGCATTTGATTACCTCATTTGATAAAGTTTAATAGGGGTAATGCTTATTTTGATTTAATTAGGATAGCGCTTTATAATTGACTTTTGAGGTGCAACGGGTTTGGTAAGTAAACCCTTATTAAAAACCCCTGAAGGAGATATAGGATAAAAAATTTGAACAATCTGTTTAAATTGCCATGTGCATTTAAAATAGAATTTCTTGTGCTGAAGTGCTGAAATTGTTAATAATAATAATTATTGTTGATAATAAGTTTAATAGTCAATCGAATTTATTAAAATCGCGATGTGGTGAAAGGTTTGCATACATATATGGTCGTCCATTAGTCTTCATCTGACCTTAACATTGATAAACTAAAATGAAATGGTGACTGGAAATGCTCGTTTAAGTCTAAAAGAGATAGCCTTTAACATTTATGTATCTCACGAATCAATTTATCCCATTTCTAACAATTTTGGGCATGAAACGAGTACCGAAATACCTAAATTTTCTCCAAAAAAATAAGAAGAACAAATTAATTCCAAGCCCACATTCGTAAAACACATTGTAGCTGGTGAAAAAAACATGGTTATCCCAAATCACGAACATCTTTTATGGTAGTCCATACTATACTGCCAAAAAGCCGTGTGTTTGAGAGTATGAGTTTTATACTCAAAGTGTGTCAGGATTTTTAATCATTTGCCCAAATATCTTAGTGCGCTTCCACTAACACTACTTAAACCGAAACTATATACATGGCTATTAGACAAACGTAATTAATATTAGTTATCTCTGCTTCCTTTAACTCCACGGAATAATGTTTAACTCTGTGGTTTTACGTTATTTATCGAACCGAATGTCGCGCGTGCTCGGCCCCTTATATCCGTGCCTGGCGTGAATATGTTGACATGTCCAGGGGCCTTATTCCGTGTTTGCAACCGCTAATCACGACAAGACATTGCGCAAACAATAAATATGGAAATATAAGTTCTATTCCAATGGGTAAATAGTATGTATTAGGTAGGCTATAATAATCTTGAAATGCACGAATTCTTCGCAAGTTTGAACATGTGTCGAGCATTGCGATTTCAACTCTATAATTAACACGATAGAACTTATATTTAAATACCTTTACTTTACGCAAAATACATGACGGTGAACGTGTCAAAACTCGGAATAAAGCCCCAGGGGAGCGATTTTAAAGATTGACCTTTTCTGGTAACTCCATTTTTATACCAAATTTAAATGTTTAACTTGATTTCATCATATTTTTCGGCAATATTTCAAAAAATAATTTTAAATATATCAAAATATCTATAGGTTTTATAATAATAGACTTATCAAGTTGTTCACCAACGAGTCATCCACATATTCACCATATTCAATTGTTAGTTTATTAATTTACACAAAAGTCTGCATTACTAGAAAAAATATTTATAGAAGAAGTGTGATTCTTAGCATGGTAACACTCGTTTACTAGAATAAAATAATTTGATACTATTATTTTTTTAATAAGCTTTTAACATAGAAAAAAGTTTAATGATTTTTCTAATATTCCCATTACCTTTCTTTATGTTACAATTGAAGTGTATGTGTCTAGTGACAGATGAACAGACGGACCACAAAGCATGAAACTAGTAATAATGGGGAACTGTTACAAATTGTCTTATAAAGTAAAAAGTCACGTACATGTATCTGTCTCGCTCGCACTCATTTAAATCTACATATGGCAAAGAGATAAATAGCTATTTTTTGTTTCTTAAAATTTTGTCTGAAATGTCAAAACTGTTCGTTGGCGCCATATTCTGTTCTCACGTTTTTTTAAATGTGATTGTTCTCATTTTAATAATGAGGAGTTTTCTTTTTGCCCGTTCCAAAATATTCCACTAGATGGCAGCAGGAGAGATATCTACAAAAACTGTTAAAAAAGGCTGTTTCTATACTTGAGTAGTCTATATTTCTATATAGACTACTAAAATATAGACTCTAAATTCTCTATTGTTCGGATTAATAGTCGTTGCTTAGCCTGAGCCATTGCTTGGAACTGTCAAAATTTAGTTTTTTCATATGCAGTTTGACAGTCCGAAGTACTGGCTAAGCATTAGCAATTGCTTAGCAACGACTATTAATCCGGACATATGAGTTAAAACTAAATTTTGGTATTGCAAGACGTGTTATATTTTTACCATATTTTTTCACTTTTATATGTATCTACTTACTCGTTATTCTTGCTCTCTATAATCTTTAGTAGATACCCTGTCAAGAAAAACTTCGTAAAAAAGACTATGGTACCTTAGAAATTAAAATTTAATTACTAATATGATGATATTTAAAAGAAAAAATATTGCTTAAGTTGGTGCCGTAAGGCAAAGTGCTCAGGATATTATTTTTTTTTTTTTTTTTTTTTCATTTATTCAAGGAAAAACAGTACAATACATAACTTAAAGTAGGTAGAACAATATAAGTGTAGCATAGACCAACATTTTCCTACTGATAGGTATTACAAAAAACAGATGGCAGGATCCTGCAAAAATGTCTATATAAAAAAGCAAAGAAAAAACATATAAAAAAAAAAAAGTATAATAATAAAAATATGAAGAAATATTTATAGAGCATTATAGAATTTTAAGTAAAGAACAAAATTGAATTGAGCACACTGAGAAAACATTTAAAACTGGCCTAGTACATTACTTTTAAATGCTTGGAAACTAGTGCTAAACAGGTCGACGACATCAAGGGAATTAAATAAGTTAGTAGATCTTATGATATAGGAGTTTTGTAAATAGTTAGACTTAGCAAATTCAATGAAGAATAAGTTTTTGGAACGCGCCCTTATATTTGCATTAAAATTTATCCTTTCCAACATATAACTAGAGTCTACCATACCATTAATTATTTTATATAGGAATAGCAGATCTTCTGCTGGCTAATGTCATAAATTGGCAATCTGCTTTTGCCCTAGGGAATTTATAGCACATAAATCTAATCATTTTATTCTGTATTGCTTCTATTTGATTTATGTATTTTGAATACTGTGGGTTCCAAACTACAGATGCATATTCTAAGTGACTTCGAACAAAGGATGTATAAAGGACTCTATAGATATGAGGGTTGGTGAACAATGAACATGAACGAATCACAAAACCTAACATTCTATATGCTTTATCAACTGCGTGGGCTACATGTTGTTCATAAGTGAGTTTACTGTCAAGAATTACCCCAAGGTCTCTGATTGTAGTGACTCTTGATAAATCCTGATTATGTAAGGAATAATTTGCAATAAAAGGATTAATTTAACGGGTAAAAGTCATAATGTTACACTTGTCAATATTTAAATGTAAGTTGTTTATCTCACAAAAGAAACATAAGTTGTCCAAGTCTGCTTGCAGCTCAAGACAGTCATTAAAGGATTTTATGCTTTTATAAATTTTCTTATCATCAGCATAAAGTATGACTTTGCTTGACTTAATAAAGTGTGAGATATCATTAATAAACAAATCAAATAGTAACGGTCCCAAATGGGATCCTTGGGGGACACCCGAGGTTACGGGCAAGAAGCTAGACACAAAACCATTGATTGCAACTGCCTGGGTGCGGTTGCTTAAATAAGACTTAATCCAGCGCAGAAGGTCCATGAATTCCCATGGCTTCAAGCTTCAAAAAGAGATGATTGTGTGAGATTTTGTCAAATGCTTTTGCATAATCGGTTTAGACAACATCAATTTGATAGCCATCAGCCATATTATGCAAGATAAAATCTGTAAACTCAAGTTGATTAGTTTCAACAGATCTACCCCTGATAAACCCATGTTGTCTATCACTAACTATTGGTTTGAGGAAAGCAAAAAGAATATCATGAACCAGCTTTTCTAATAATTTACCTAAGACACACAACTTTGAGATTGGTCTATAGTTATCAATATTCTGTTTATTCCCTTTTTTTAAAATTGGGGTTATATATGATTGCTTCCATAGGTCTGGAAAGCAGCCATATCTAAGAGATTTATTAAAAATAATAGAGATTGGGTAAGTTAACACTTCACTGCACTGTTTGATAAAAAATGGGCTAAGACCATCCGGGCCCGCTCCACTAGAATGGTCCAGTTTATTTAAGCTTTTGAGTATAATAGATTTATCAATATTTATATAAGAAATAGGTTGGATAGACTGTATATGATTTACTTTAAACTCAGGAGATGGGTTCGAAGACGGGTTGAAAACTGAAGAGAAAAACTTGTTGAACAGTTTGCAAATATCTGATCCACTAGTAGCAACCTCAGTGTTATAATTCATTTTATTTGGTAAATTATTAGATGTTTTTAAAAATTTTATATAGGTCCAAAAATATTTTGAGTCAGTTTAAATTTTTTCCTGCATGTCATTAATATAAGCAGCATGACACTCCTTCTGGAGAGACTTCTGTCTCCTACGAAGCAAAGAAAATGTATTGTAATCATTTTGATGTGAATAAAGTTTCCATTTCTTATGGTATTTAAGTTTTTCTTTAATTACCTTTTTAAGAGGGCTGGAATACCAAACCGGCCAACGCTGACTGTTACATATTATCTTTGATGGTATATTAAGAGCTACAATCTCATTAATTAATTGATAAAACCTAGAAGTGCATATATTTAAGTCATTGGAAGCTAGTTCAGTGTTCCAGTCTATTTCACTTAGCAGAGATTTAACATTGTCATAATCTGCATGTTGAAACAAGAAGATCTTTCTAGGCGGTTGAGATAGGCATTCAAGATGATCAACACCAAGGCCAAAAGTCAAGGATGGATGATGTGGATCCTCCCGTATTAGAGGTGCAGTGCAATGTGTTACTACACAGGGCTTGTCTGACAATACAAGATCAAGGATTCGGCCACAGCTATCATTTCTAATGCTATTATATTGATCTAAATTAGAGAATGATAAAAAGTTTTGAAGTTGTGCAACCAAATGTGACGGTCTGATACCTTGAACTAGATCACAGTATAGATTATCCACCATTACCCATGTGGCTTCACTAATATTAAAATCGCCCAAAATCAAAAATATGTCATTTGGGTGATTGTTGCGTAGGTCTGAGATAAAATCAAAATAATTAGATAATGCCACTAGCTGATTGTTAGAATGGGGAAAGTATGAACAATAAATCCACAAGGTTCTCTTGTGATTAGTAGCGGTAACGCAATTTAGGGCTACCGATATTACCTCAGCGCCGAGAACACAATCCTGGGAGGGCAGCGGGGCGGCCTGCGTGACGAGGGAGCGCTTTACAGCTATAAGAACTCCTCCGCCGCGACCCACACCAGCCAACTCGTATGGTCTATCAGCACGAGTAACTACATACCTGTTATCGAACAATTCTTCGTTGTAAATACCTGGAAGCAACCATGTTTCTGACAAGCAGATAACATCATAATCATTGGACAAAACTGCAGATAGGAATTCATGGGTTTTTGTACGTAGCCCACGTACATTTTGATAGTAAAAGGTTAACTTTTTATCTTTTTTGAGGAATTACTAGCTATATAACTGTTAAAGTCGAACCTAAAGCTTACTTATTAGTGTATATGTTAAACAAAGTTAAGTAAATTTTATAAATTATTTTTATAAAGGTATTTGTTTTCCTATTTACCCTAAATTTTGGGTGTATTTTATATATTACCGCTATCTATTTTGACAGTTTTTGTAGATAGCGACTAAACGCCATCTGTTGCGTTAAATAATAACTACTGGAAAACTCCTCATTGGTTTAGTGATGTACTATTCTTTTTTTTTTAACGAATGCCTATTTTTATATTTTTTGTACTTATTCGCGCGGGAATATACAACTGTTGTCCTAAGTATTCTAAAATAAGCGTCAGATACATATATTTATTTAAAATTATGACTCGCGCGACTCGTGGTGATGACAGACGGCCGGCTAAGAGCAAATTTCAAACATGTTGCATCGCTGACGGACTTTCTCGGCGGTTTTTAAGTACGCGTAACAATATGGCGGCTCGAACACGTTTGACATTTTGTTTTATAGGCGATTTTAGGCAATAGAGTTCCAAATATTATTCTTAGTTTCAATGTAAATTTGAATGAATTCCCGTCTATATTATAAATGCTATGTTAGAGATCTATCCAAGAAATCGTTTTCGCGTTGATTTGTTAAAGTGAGCAACTGAGCACATAATATGGCGACAACGAACACGTTTGACATTTCATTGTAAAGGCTATTTTATGCATTAAGGCGGTTCCATATCTTTCATGCTATATAGTGAGAGAACAATAATACAAACTGCAGTACCGTCTCGCAATGAAGCTAACACAATTTAGCTGGTGAAAACTTGCCAAAAAAAATACCAATATTAATTTTAAAAACCTACCAAGGTATTCATCTATACCTATGTTGCGAACAGCGAATAAATATTATTATTGTTATTAAATAAGAGACTTGTGGGCGTAACCGTTTATCCCTTCTTCGTAGCGTACACACCTCTGGTGGGGATACAAATATGTAATTATGAGGAAGGGATAAAGGGGCGTGGCCAAAATACTTACCGTCACGCAGACCTAAGGTTGCGCGTCTTTACGTCCCACATAAACGGGCGATAAAATGTACAAATTGTAACGATTCGCTGTAATTTCCAGTTCCGCGCACGGGCGTTCGGGGATTTCTATCCCCACTCCGCGACCGGTACCAACCAATCGCCGCGCAGGAGATTACCCCCACCCAACCCTCAAGCCGAAGACTGCCGAGGATGGACGAGGCTTCGGGCGACCGACCGCCGCCGCCTGCCTCGCCATCTCCTCCACATGATGTCCTGGAAGCAGCCGATGAATCGGAGTCTCTTTTGAAAGAAAGAGTCCGTTCATCGGGCCTGTCTCCGGACGCACTCGCCGAGCTCGTTGAGGCCATGTCCTCCGCGCCGGCCGACGAAGACGTTACCCCTGCAACTCCAGCATCGGGGTATTCGCAGCCCTTCCTGGACCCGAGGATTCAAGCCGTACTGCAACGTGTTATGACCTCGGGGACCAAGAGACCAAGGAACAGCAACAGCAGCCTGTTGCCGAAGGGGAAGAGGGAGCGCCGGGAGCGTGTTCACGAGCCCGAGCAGCACCCAGCCGACCCTGCCGCCGCCGAACAGCTGACCCCTCGCCGCCGCCGCGACCCGCGCCTTAACCGCAGCCACTCCACCGGGGTGCTGCCGCCGCGGTTCGCCGACTCATCGGAAGAAGAGTCCAGGATGCCAGCGCCACTACCGCCGCGTCAATCTAGACGTGCGAGGGTAGTTGTGCCTGCGCTACCCCCACCACCGAAGCCCGAACCTGCTCGCCCCGCCCACCCGGCCATCCCCACCACTACCGCCGGTGCTGGCACAGCTCGCCGCAGCGACACAGCGCGCGCACCGACCTCACCGACCGCTTCGCGTCTGCCCACCCAGCCTGGGAGCTCCCGCCACGACCTCACCGCGCGCCTCGCCGCCGAAGTCCAGCGTATCACACCGCTGGGCCCTCTCCCGAGTGCAGCCGACCAGCCGTATGCGGGTGCGACCCGCTCCACCGGACCAACCCGACCTGGTGCCGCCGCCTAACACCCGGGCGCCGCTCGCCCAGGTCCTCCAGCCCGCGCCGGAGGCGCCGTCCCTTCGACGAGCAGTGCCCGACCAGGCACCACCGCACGACCACCGGGCCCGCCGGCCAAAGCCGCGGCCCCATCCCGCCGGCCAAAGCCGCGGCCCCATCCCGCCCAGGACCCGCCGCCCAGCTGATGGGCCCTATCCGCCCTGCCCAGCCCGTGAGCACTGCTCGCTCCGGGTTCGCCGCGCAGCCCGTGAGCACTGCTCGCTCCGGGTTCGCCGCGCAGCCCGTGAGCATTGTTCGCTCCGGGTTCGCCGTGCCACAGCCCGTGAGCGCTCGCTCCGGGCCCGCCACTCAAGCCGGGGGGCCTCGCCCTGGCCCTTCACACGCATTCACCACCGCTACAGAGCGCCGCACCACCACCTGTGTCAGATCGGCGGGGGGCATCCGGCCAAGGAGTGTTCCCGCTCTCGCGAGGACCCCCCTACCTGCGCCAACTGTGGTGGTGAGCACACCGCCAACAACACCTCCTGTCCCGTCTTTCGCCGGGAAGTCCGAAACAAGGCTGCCGGTACTGTGGCCCTGACAACCGCAGTCAGGGCCCCTGTTTCGGACCCGATCAAGACGGGGCGGAAGGAGGCGATGGCCCCTTCTTTGCCCACCACGCTCCGGCCCGCAGCTAACGATCCGAGGCCGAAGGATGCACTTCCCAAACGCAAAGGGAAAAGGGGACGAAAAGGCAAAAGCCGTAAGGCCCCAGCCGACTCGGCCCCCTTAGCCCAGCGAGAGGAGCCCTCGGCTCCCCTGCCACAGGCAACCCACAGCGAGCCGACATTCAAATTGATGGATATAGCCTCGCTTCTACTCGATATGATACGAGCTATCGAGGCGGGTGCAGACCCGCGTTCAGCTATGGCAACCGGGCTAGCCGGTTTAGCTGTTAGCAGAGGCGAGTAGGTCGGAACTACCATGGAAAATGAATGAAACCTAAAATGGAAACCCGAAGCCGAAGCCGACAGCAGCCCTCCGAATCGGGGATCGAAACAGCATCGCCACCGCGCCACTTTTCGCATCCTCCGATATCACCATCAATGGCCGCGTCGCGAACCGACGCACTATCCCGTTTGGACGTTTCGGCTCAATCGGGTACGCCGCCGCGGCCGGGCGCACAATCGACACCGGACCAGAGCACCCTCCGATCGAGGATTGCTACGCGCATACGGGAACCGATGCGTGCGCCACCGATTGCAAGAAACGCGTCTCCAGCACGCAATACAGCGCGGTCAACCAATAGCGTAGCAACGATCGCCAAGATACGAAGGTTGGAGTATGAAGGACAGCTCCAATTGAAAGAAAAATGAGAATGCATATAGCTGACGTTGAAGCGGAAGAAGCTGCACAAGCTGATCAAGAATCCATGGACGAGGCCGCCCATGAAGAACGGTTCACCTCATGGTTACACATGCAATTGCAGCATTCCGCTCAAGACCCTGCAACAGAAGAGGGGCCGCTAAGACTTCACGACACAACTCTACCGCCAAGGCGACGCGACGAACATCGCGAGCTTTCTCCGCCAAGGCGTCGTGAGCTTTCTCCGCCAAGGCGTCGCGACGAACATCGCGAGCTTTCACCGCCAAGTCATCGCGACGAACATCGCGAGCTTACACCGCCGAGGCATCGCGACGAACATCGCGAGCTTACGCCGCCGAGGCGTCGCGACGAACATTTCGAATTTTCACCGCCAAGGAATTGCGGCGAGCATCGTGAGCTCTCACGGCCAAGGCAACGCGACGAACATCACGAGCTTTTACCACCGAGACAACGCGACGATCGTCGCAACATATCCCCGCCTAGAAGACGACTTTCTACTCCAAGACAACTGGACGAGTTTCCGCACCATCCTGAGCCTAGAAGCAATATTGAGAAGCTAGCGCACGCCATACAGAGCATGTCTGTATCGCGACCACTACTGCGCTATGCGACGGAATTACCGACATTTTCGGACAGCGTCACAGAATGGCTACCCTTCAAAGCAGCCCTTCGAGATAGTCAGTTTTTACACCGTTTTTCGGATACAGAAAACATGGCGCGGCTACGGGCAAGTCTTCGAGGAGAAGCTAGGGAGACAGTCTCGGCTCTTTTATATACAGATACCAGACCGGATCGTGTAATAGAATCTTTAGAACAACGCTTCGGGCAACCCGAAATAATCGTCGAAGAAGTTATGAACGGGATAAAAAACCTACCGAAGCCTGGACACTCACCGCAAGAATTGAATAAGTTTGCGATAAAAGTGGAAAACATTATTAACATCCTGCGAAGTATAAATCAAGAAGACTACATACGAAATCCTGCGCTGGTTAAGGAAATCCTTAACAAAATCCCGCAGAACACCCAAGATAAGTGGATTGACTACGCGAGGGAACGTCACCATGAAACAGACCTTCTCATAATAAAGTTATCAAGATTCCTGATGCGGGAAGCAAAGGCAGTAATGACGTACTCTAACTTCGCAGCAATGTCTACGGGCCCGGCACCGACCCGAACGGCGGCACTCATACCGATGCCTACTAAATCAAGGAATATAATACCTGCGCGTAGAAAAGAGAACATCTACGTAGCCGAAGACGAGGACAAGTGCCCAATTTGTAACCAGGGACCACACCGTCCAACAAGATGCAGCAAGCTACGACAGATGAAAATTGAGCAGCGCTGGGAATGGGCCAGGCAGTCTAAAACCTGTTTTAGGTGCCTGGACTCCCAGCACCGACGAAGTAACTGCAAAGCAAAGCCCTGTGGGATAAATGGTTGCCGAAGACCACATCACGCTTTGCTACATGAAAAGGGAAGAAATACAGAGACTGCAGATATGACTTCAGGCGCCGCAGTGACACCAATCGACCATAATGTTGCTTCGACATCAGTCGTGAAAACTCCGGCTGTAATAATGGAAGAAATCAACGCAGTTAGCGTTCCGGTAACACGACATACCGTATTATTAAAGGTGTGCCCTATTACCGTGACAGGACCCCGGGGCCATGTGGAAACCTACGCCCTATTAGATGAGGGATCGACGATAACTATCATCGATGAAGAGGTGGCGGAGGAAGTCGGCGCGATCGGACCGACAGAGCCACTCCACATGCGCGGGATCAATGGAACTCACGAAGAGAACGATAGCCGGAATATCAATCTTCGCATCACGGGTACCAACGGACTTCAACATGAACTACGGGCCCGGACAATGAAGAATCTGCGACTAAGAAAACAATCAATTAAAGCAGAATTGGGTAAATACCCACATCTACGTGGACTGCACGACCTGCAGTATCAAAATGCTACGCCGAGAGTACTGATAGGTGTTGACAATTGGCACCTTATCATAGCACGTCAGCTACGAACTGGAAGGCGTAACGAACCAGCCGCCTCTGAAACCCAACTAGGATGGGTGGTGCATGGTTTATTCCCGCAGGGCCTCCGCCGTGACGATGAAGAGACTTTACTGTGTGTGCACCACGATCGAGATGTTTCTCTACACCAACAAGTGGAAAGACATTTTCGAATTGACGCACTAGGGATCGCTGCCGCCACTCCCAAGATGTCGCCTGAGAATAAACGCGCCATAGAGATGTTCGTAAACACCGTTCGCCGAGTCGACTGTCGCTTTGAGGTGGGGCTGCCCTGGCGGACTGACCACACAGAGCTACCCAAGAACATAGACTACGCAACACGAAGACTAAGGAGCATTGAAAAAAAGATGGACCGAGACCCAGCCTTCGCCATGCAATACACAGCTCAAATTAATAATTTATTGGCGAAGGGTTATGCAGAGATGGACAGCCAACATGACTCGGCCGATCGCCAATGGTTTCTGCCACACTTCGCAGTAAAGAACCCGAATAAGCCCGGCAAGTTGCAAATTGTGTTCGACGCAGCAGCTAAGACAGCGGGAGTCAGCTTGAACGACCACCTGCTTTGCGTCCCTTCCTGAAATACTGTTCCGATTTCGGGAAAGACCTATCGCCATATGCGCCGACATCGCTGAAATGTTCTTACAGATCAAAATTAGAAAACAAGACCAATGGGCCCAGATGTTCCTTTGGAGAGGAGCCGACCGTAACGGCTAGGCGATGGGTACCGACGAGGGACAATGTAGCGGATGATGCAACGCGGGCACAGTTCAATGGAGGAGCTGTGTCACCAAGATGGATTCACGGCCCAGCTTTCCTGCGATATAACGAAGAGGATTGGCCGGCAGAAATTATCACCACCAAGCCTCTTATGGAGACAGTCGCCACAGTGACGATAACAAAGAAACAAGAAGACTTTCCGCATCTTCCAGATTTAAAGAAATTTTCAAAATATACAAGATTGATAAGAAGTACTGCGTATGTATTACTATTCGCAGACAGGTGTAGAAGACTGGCGGATCATCTCGAAGCTCGACACATCAAGACGGCCACAATCCTATGGATCAAAAGGGCGCAGCAAGACTCCTTCGGAGACGATCTTCACAGACTACGTGGAAGTGCTCGTATAAAGAAGACCAGTCGTCTCTTTCCTCTGGACCCTTACCTAGAGGACGATGTGTTGCGTCTAAGAGGACGAATCGACGCAGCCAGCGCTGAGTACAACACGCGGCGGCCAATAATATTGGACGGCCGTCACGACTTCACCAGGCTACTCATCTTGAATGAACATGAAACAGCGGATCACGCCAATCACGAACGCGTAGTCAACGACCTAAGGCGGCAATTTTACATCTTCCATCTACGGCCGACTGTGAGGAACATCGCAAACAAATGTCAGCTATGCAGAGTACGTCGAGCTAAACCGCGTCCTCCGATCTGCGGCAACCTGCCAGCTGCACGACTTGCCGAGGGACAGAAACCCTTCACCTATTGTGGGACGGACTACTTCGGTCCCATGATAGTAACAACTGGACGCCGACGGGAAAAGAGATGGGGAGCTCTCTTTACCTGCCTGACCACGAGAGCTGTCCACATCGAGATCGCCAGCAGCCTGACTACAGACTCCGCGATCATGGCACTGCGAAGGATGGCTGCGCGCCGTGGATGGCCTCGGGTCATCTACTCAGATAACGGAACAAACTTCCGCGGCGCAGACAAGGAGCTACAGGTCGCCTACGACGCTTGGCTGCCAGAGCATCGCAAGTACGGGGTAACCAAGGGCATCGAGTGGCACTTCATCCCGCCAGGAGCTACACATATGGGAGGCGCTTGGGAGCGACTGGTACGGTCAATCAAGACCGCACTAGCCGCTACATTAACCCAACGAGAACCGAGAGAAGAGGTCCTTCACACTCTGCTAACGGAAGCCGAGTACAGCGTGAACGCCCGACCTCTCTCACACGTCTCTGTGGATCCGAACGACCCAGAGGCACTTACCCCAAACCACTTCCTACTGGGCAACAGCTCCAAGGCAGCGATCATCGGGCCCTGCGTCGAAGCAAGCAGGACTTCATGGAAGACGGCGCAGGCCTTAGCAGACCAATTCTGGAGAAGGTGGACCAAAGAATATCTACCCACTTTGGTTCGCCGGGGGGAGACAGACAACGGGCAAACTACACTGCAAAAGGGGGACGTCGTGATCATCATAGATAACACGTTCCCCAGGAACACCTGGCCACGAGGGATCATAGAACGGACCTTCCCGGGACCAGATGGCAGAGTTTGAGCTGTAGACGTCCGAACGAGAGGAGGTGTGTTCCGGAGACCAGCCAGCAAGATCGCTGTTCTACCTACGTCGGGCTAAACGCCAGGGGGAGAATGTTGCGAACAGCGAATAAATATTATTATTGTTATTAAATAAGAGACTTGTGGGCGTAACCGTTTATCCCTTCTTCGTAGCGTACACACCTCTGGTGGGGATACAAATATGTAACTATGAGGAAGGGATAAAGGGGCGTTGCCAAAATACTTACCGTCACGCAGACCTAAGGTTGCGCGTCTTTACGTCCCACATAAACGGGCGATAAAATGTACAAATTGTAGTTGTAAGTAGAAGTTGTTAACGCGAAGTCAAGAAGCCTCAAGTCAGAACCATTGTGAACAAATAAACCATTGCTGAACCAAAAGAATTTCAATACAGTCCACTGCAAACCCTCCAAGCTAACCTCAACAACCTACCTATATACTCATAACAACGCGAATTTGCGTGGGTCATCGCTACGAAAAATTTACATTGAAGACCACTTTTAAAATAATAAATAAATTTATTAAAATATTCTATACCTTTATCTTATCTTATTGGTTTTGGGGTTGACATCAGTCAAAAACACTTCGACCCTTTGGGATCTTTTGTGTGTTCCCCATTCCTATTAACCACAAACCTCAGTATCGTCCCCAAATATGTTGTTGACGTATTTAAGGACATCACTAAGGTCGGTTAGCCTGTAGCTTTCTGGTTCCGGATAAGCCTGTCCTAGGTATTTGATTCTTTGGATGGCCCTAGCGTCACAGACGCACAGTAGGTGCCGCATGGATTCGGGCTCCTTACCACAGAATCTGCATGTGGGATTATCTCTTACTCCTATAGTATAGAGATGTTTGTTGGTTGTATAGTGTCCTGAGAACACTCCCACCAGTAGCCTTATTTGACTTCTTGACGTTGAATTTCCATATTTTATCCAGGCCTATTGCCTTCATACTAATGAATTCCTTGGAATGTATTAGGCCTTGCTGCGTTAACCACCATCTCGTGTGTTTGTCCTCAGCAAACTTCTTTAACGCGTTAATATAAATGGTTCAGGTCTAATTAAGGAAGTTTCTGAACCCATTTTAGCCAGTTGGTCTGCCCTTTCATTGCCTTCGATGCCCATATATCCCGGAACCCAGGCCAGTCTTACCCTGTTGTTCCTGCCGATTTTATTCAACAGTTTAACACATTCTAAATCCAGCCCAGATCTGGTCTCATACGAGCTAAGAGCTTTAAGCGCTGCTTGGCTGTCGCTAAGAATATTTATGTTTTCTCTATGTGATCCCATGTCTAGGATCTTCTTTGCAGATTATTGCATACAGTTCTGCTTGGAAAACTGTAGGGTAATGACCCATGCTTACATGAATATCATGACCATTAGTATGTATTCCTGCACCCGTTCCTGACTGCATCTTTGATCCATCAGTATACCAGTTTTGACATTTACTGTCGGGTTTAGAACCATTTTCCCATTCGTCCCGTGACGGGAAATATGTTTTATAGTTCTTTTTAAAGATTCGAATAGTCGAAATGTTGTCAGCGCACATTTCAAGAATCCTATCGAGATTGTTGTCAGTTTCCATCCTAGTGTGAATAGTTTGGGGCATATTTGGATACCACTCTTTATTATTCCGTAGTCGGTAAAGTGATTTCCTTGCCTCCATTTCTATTATCACGTGTAAAGGTTCAAGATTTAATAGTACCTCTATAGCTGCCGTAGGTGTTGTTTTAAAGGCACCTGACATAGACATACATGCCAATCGTTGTAACCTCGCTAGGTCCTTTTTACAGGTATCAAGCTTAGTCCGTGGCCACCACACAATACTTCCATATGTTAGTATTGGCGTTACCATGGTATTGTATATCCACTTCATTACTGTTGGTTTTAGTCCCCATGTTTGCCATATGCCGATCGACACATAGCAAATACCCTTATTGACCTTTTTATTAACATGTCAACATGTAGTTTCCATGTGAGGCTTTTATCTAGAGTAAGACCGAGATATTTTACGTCAGTGAACCATTGTAGTTCAGACCCGTATAACTTTAAAGAGATCAGCCCCGTTAGGTCTCTTTTCCTTGTGAACAGCAATGCTGAAGTTTTGCTCGGGTTTATTGATAGATGTTGAGAGTTACACCATTCTTCAACAGTTCCCAGAGCCTTTTGTGCTACACTTATTGTTGTGCCTACAAATTTGCCGTTTACCATTATAACTAGGTCATCAGCATATCCTACTGTGTAATATGGGCCAACGTTTAGTTTTGTTAGAATTGAGTCTACAACAAGGCTTCACAACAAAGGAGAAAGTACTCCACCCTGTGGACATCCTTTGGTTGTAGTTATCATCATTTCCTTTTCGAGTAGTTGCGATATAACGATTCTACTCCTGAGCATATTTTGTATCCATCTACAAATGGTTGGTTCTATGCCATGGTGTTTTGAGGCACTGTCAATGCCTTCAAAAGTTGTGCGATCAAATTCTCCTTCTATGTCTAAGAATATGCCCACGCATACCTCCTTGTTTTCTATAGCCATCTCAGCTTTTTGAACGACATGATGAAGCGCAGTTTCAGTTGACTTTCCTTGTTGATAGGCACACTGAAGTCTGTGAAGAGGTGTCCTTGTTAGTGGGCCCTCCCTAATGTGTCTATCCAGTATTTTTTCTAGTATCTTTAATAAGAAAGATGATAGACTAATAAACGACTTGTGTTCTTCGTAGGTTACTTTACCTGGCTTCGGTATGAATACTACCTTAACCATCCTCCACTGCTTTGGTGTGTAACCAAATGCAATAGATACTTTGAAGAGTCTGCTAATGTGGGAGTTTAGTATTGGCAGCCCCCTTTGTAGTAGAATAGGATATATTTCATCAGGACCCGGAGATTTATAAGGTTGGAAATTGCTCAGGGCCCATTTGATTTTATGTTCATCTACTACTTTTTTCGCAGTTTCCCAGTCTTGTTTAGTGGTATGTACTGCCTGGTCGTTGACAGTGTTTAAGTTGTCTACTTTGTTGTTTGTGATAATCGATCCTGGGAAGTGTGTTTTAAACATAATTTCCAACGTACCTTTCCCAGTCTTCATTAGCTTACCGTTTTCGTCTTTTACCATCATAAGTCGATTGGCTTTCGTAGTAGCCATTGCCTTTGTCAGTCTCATGATGCCGGGTATTGATTCTATCTATTCGCAATGGTTTTTCCATGCCTGTCTCTTAGCTTTGCGTACTGCTTTATTATATTCTGTTAATAAGCGAGCATACTCACTAAAATCGCTTTCGCGACATGGAAAGCCTTTCGAGTTACCTTGCGTAGTTTAGCTAAATCCTGATTCCGCCATGGGGCCTTTTTCGCTAGAGTATTTTTTTCCGGACAATTGTTAGTCCATGCCGTATTGATTGCAGTCCCAATCCTGTCAGCTTCGAATTCTATATCTATAATGGAATTGAGCTTACCTTTTTTGTTTCCTAGTTCTACCTTTAGATCACTGTAATAGTTTTTCCAGTGGGTGTTCCTAGGATTCCTTCTCTGTACGGTTGCAATGTTATGTTCCATCATGTACCTAAAGCATATATATCTGTGATCAGAAAGAGATGTTTCATTAGACACATGCCAGTTCTGTATGTTAGAGAATGTATTCCTAGAAGTTATTGTAAAATCTAACACCTCAGCCCTTTTAGCATTAATAAATGTTGGCCTGTTACCCTTATTTAATATTAATAAGGAAAAACTTACAAGATATTCTAATAGTTTCTCCCCTCTTGAGTTGTTGTCCGTGCTTCCCCAGACAACATGATGAGCGTTTGCATCACATCCCATAATGAAGTGCTCGTTGCTGCTAGAACGTCTTTGTATTAGCTCCTCAATTCTAGGTGTAACGGGCTCCTTGTCTTCATATGGAAGGTAGGCTGAAGCTACTAATGTTTCCTGCCTGCCCTCTCCTGATATGATTTTTATTGTAGTAAGATCCCTGTGACAGAAATTAGTTAGTGTTGTTGCATGTATGCCATGTCTGACATAAATGCAGGTTCTAATATTTCCATCATTAGCTTAATGTAAATGACCACCTATATTATTCAAGCCTTTAACTATTCCTTTATAAAGGTATGGTTCCTGTATTAAAGCTATATCATATTGATTTGCCATAAGTGCTTGTGCCAAAAGGGCAGTCGCCGGTTTACAGTGATGTAAATTAATTTGTACAAAATTTTGGTACCTTTTATTTGAGTCCATCTTTCTTGATGATCCCTTGTGATTATTATGTTTGTTTAATGTTAGCTTTATGTGTTAGTGTAAGTATCATTGAGTTGTAAATGTGTAATTCAAATATAGTGTGTATATATAGTTTAGTTTATGTGTGTTTGTGTCTGGGTCTTTGTGTGTGTGTTTAGGGATTTTTTGGGACCTCCATAGGGCCCTCCTCTGCTCCTGACATCTCCGACTGCTCCCCCTGTTCGCTCAGTTCCAGGTCGACCACTCCCTCCAGCAATTCTACTGTTCTCATCGAGGTGGTAGGTGATGTAGGGTCTTCCACCTTTTCAGCAGATTTCTTTTTCGAGTCCTTCGTGTCCTCCTCTGGCTTCTTTTCCTCGAGAAGCTTGAAGAAGTCCCTCTCCAAACCGGTTTTTATGTGGTAACCCTTCTCGCGGATCACCTCAGCGGAGTCGTGGTCCATAAGAACGATTCGTCTCACGTTGAGGCCCTCCACGATTGTGTTAACCACTCTCCAGAGATCGGTGTTCAAGGATGTGTCAAAACTCGGAATAAAGCCCCTGGGCTTTTTTCCGAGTTTTGACACGTTCATCGTCAACATATACCTCACGGTCCGAATGGGATGACACCGCTGTCAGCGCTGACGTTCATAATCACCGGTCCGATTCAAAAAGCGCGATGAGACCACTCACGGCGCTATTGGCGTGATAATGAATCGGACCAGGGATTAAGCGCGCTCACAAGAACATCACTTGTATCTCCCTCTATCTCGCAACTAAAACATATGCTCCTCTCACTCTGTTTGAATGTCAAATAAAACGCAATAAAAAATTCATGAATTTTAATGTTATTTTATATATTTGTTTACATTAATATTAAAATAAATGAGAACACAATAATTTTAACTATCTACTTAATATTTATTTAAGGAATTTTATTACTTTCTTGAAAACATGTTTCTAGATAAATGTCATTCTGACAGCGCTCACAGCGATTTCACCCACAAGCAAAATCACTGTAATTCCAATATGGCGTCTGTAATGACGTCACTATCTATGTCAAATCATCTATCGTTAGCGCGCTTACGCCCAATCGGACCGGTGATGACAGCGCTGACATCGATTTTGGTGTGAATCGGACCGCAAGGATACACGGCAGGCACGGATATATAGTATATATTACTATATAATCTGTGGTTTTAATTTCGGCCAACAATAGGATAGGATAGGTTACTTTCGTTACTTTTGCTTAATACGTGTGACTTGTTTTTTATATGAACTTCTACTAGCTTGCTCGCCTTACTACTTCTTAGGTGATCGCCGTCTACTTTCACTTCATATATACCAACAAAAGGTTAGTAATTGCAAAAAATGTTACATACGAATATGTTTTTTATATACAATTACTTATTATCATTTATCTCTTTGAACGAGTCCTGAGTTTCTCTACCACTGACAAGAATGTTTACACACTAGAAGATCGAAAAGATAAAGCATTGCATGTCTAGGTTGCCCCCATTTGCACTTGTCTAATATAAAAGTAATCTTTCAAGTCACTGCCCGTAGTAGTAGCATTATATTTATTTTGTGCTCTTTTGTTTAGTCCAACCTCAGATCAAAAAGTTAAATTCTTCTAATATGGTAAAATGTTATTTTTATTCATTTAGTGTTGTTTGTTTACACTTCATTAGGATAAGATACAATACTTTAGTTCCTTGCAGACTTTCATTTGTTACTTTTACTGCATAAATAATAAATACCCAATAATTAGAATGACACATTTTATTTCAATATTAATTACAAAATATTGTTGTTTTTCAGAACATGGATTGTTCAATGACCGCCAACCAAATCCGAAAATCTTTCATAGATTTTTTTATTAGTAAACAACATAAATATGTTCATTCTTCTTCAACTATACCTTTAGATGATCCTACATTACTCTTTGCAAATGCTGGTATGAATCAATTTAAACCTATATTTTTAGGAACAATTGATCCTAATTCGGATATGGCTCATTATGTAAGAGTTGTAAATACTCAAAAATGTATTAGAGCTGGTGGAAAGCATAATGATTTGGATGATGTAGGAAAAGATGTCTACCATCATACATTTTTTGAAATGATGGGCAATTGGTCTTTTGGAGACTACTTTAAAAAAGAGATTTGCACTTGGGCCTGGGAACTATTAACAGAGGTATTAAAACTACCAGCTGACAGATTATATGTGACATATTTTGGCGGGGAACCAGCTTCTGGCTTAGAACCAGACCTTGAGTGTAAGAACATTTGGCTCAAACTAGGTGTACCCGAAGCACATATATTACCTGGAAATATGAAAGACAATTTTTGGGAAATGGGTGAAACTGGACCATGTGGACCATGCTCTGAACTTCATTTTGATAGAATTGGGGGAAGAGATGCTGCACATCTTGTTAATATGGATGATCCAGATGTATTAGAGATTTGGAATTTGGTGTTTATTCAATTTAACAGAGAGTCTGATGGAAGTTTAAAACTTTTACCCAAAAAACATATTGATTGTGGTTTGGGACTTGAAAGACTAGTCTCTATTATTCAAAATAAAAGAGCAAATTATGACACTGATCTATTTGTTCCACTGTTTGAAGCTATTGAAAAAGGAACAGGTATTAGACCATACTCTGGAAAAGTAGGAGATGATGATGTGGATGGCATTGACATGGCATATAGAGTTTTGGCAGATCATGCAAGAACTTTAACTATAGCTTTATCAGATGGTGGATGTCCTGATAACACTGGACGAGGATATGTTCTTCGGAGGATTTTAAGAAGAGCAGTACGATATGCCTCTGAAAAACTTAATGCAAAACCTGGATTCTTTGCATCACTTGTTAATACAGTTGTAGAGTTGCTAGGGGATGTTTTTCCCGAAATTAAACGTGATCCAGAATCTGTAGTACAAACAATAAATGAAGAAGAAATTCAATTTTTGAAAACTTTGACCAGGGGAAGAAGTTTGTTAAACAGAACTATAGAAAAATTAAATAACTCAAAAATTGTGCCTGGTGATGTTGCATGGCGTCTTTATGATACATATGGTTTTCCAGTGGATCTTACTCAGTTAATGTGTGAAGAAAATGGTTTGACAGTTGATATGATTGCCTATGAAGAATCTAGGAAAGAATCTCAACTTATTTCTCAAGGCAAAGTAGCTGGGCAAGAAGATCTTTTGGCATTAGATATACATGCCATAAGTGAATTACAAACATTAGGAGTAATGATAACAGATGATAGTCCTAAATATGATTATTTGGCTTCGTCTTCTGAAAAGGATGCTATTTATAATTTTAATACTTGTACTGCTACAGTTTTAGCATTAAGAAATAATAAACAATTTGTTAATCAAGTAACTTCTGGCCAGGAGTGTGGAGTGTTATTAGACCGAACCAGTTTTTATGCTGAACAAGGAGGGCAAATATTTGATGAAGGATATATAGTCAAAATAGGTGATGACTCTGTAGAATTTACAGTAAAAAATGTACAAGTAAAAGGTGGCTATGTATTGCATACAGGAAAAATTGAGGGCATTCTTACAGTGGGTGATAAAGTAACTCTACACATTGACACTGAGAGAAGACGATTAGTCATGAACAATCACACAGGTACCCATGTACTTAATAATATATTGAGAAATGTTCTTGGAAATGATTCAGACCAACGTGGCTCTCTAGTCATGCCTGACAGACTCAGATTTGATTTTACAAACAAAGGCCCTATGACTACTAGTCAAATTAAAGACACTGAAGAAAAAATACGAAGCATTATCCTTGCAAACAAAAAAGTATTTACTAAACATATGGACTTAAAATTGGCGAAAAAAATTAATGGATTAAGAGCAATGTTTGATGAACACTATCCAGATCCAGTTCGTGTTGTGTCTGTTGGAATTTCAGTTGAAGAATTAGAGAAAAACCCAGAAGGATCTAGTGGCTATGAAACATCAGTTGAATTCTGTGGTGGATCACACCTTCATCAAACAAGCCATATTGGAGATTATGTTATTGTTAGTGAGGAAGGTATCGCTAAGGGTATTAGACGAATAGTTGCAGTTACAGGTCCAGAAGGTACAAAAGCCATCAATAAACTTTCTTTACTAGAAAATGATGTTAATGAAATAGCAAATATTCTTAAAACAGAACTTGATATCACCCAACAAAAGAATATTACAAAAAGAATTGTTGAACTATCAGATGCAATTTCACATGCCCAAATATCTTATTGGAAGAAAGATGAACTCCGAAACACACTTAAGAGTTTTAAAAAGCAACTTGATGACAAAGAACGAGCAGCTAAAGCATTAATTTTGACAAATGTTGCTGAAAAAGCAAAAGAACTTTGCTTAAAAAAGAAAAATGAAAGCATAATTGTAGCTGAACTTAAAGCTTCCAATAACACAAAGGCTTTAGATGCAGCCTTAAAACAAGTCAAGCAATTATGTCCAACTTCTGCAGCTATGTTTTTCTCAGTAGATGAAGATGGGAAAAAGATTTATTGCCTAGCATGTGTTCCTAAAAATGCTATTGATAAAGGTTTAAAAGCCTCAGAATGGGTTCAATCTGTTATTGAAGTAATGGATGGAAAGGGTGGTGGTAAAGCAGAATCTGCTCAGGCTTCTGGAAATAATATCCAATGTATTGAAAAGGCTATTAAGTTAGCAGAAGATTTTGCTTCTTTAAAGATTTAAATATTCTCTTAAACTAATCAGTGTATTTTCAAGCTTTGTCTTTATTATTTCATATTAATTATAAGCAATCATTTTTTTTATTTTATATTCATTTTCACTAAATTATTGTTATATGTTATAAGGATTGTGTAATGGAGAATAAAAATTCATTTTATTTAATAGTAATTCATTTATTTAAAATCAAAGGAACTAAAAATATATTGCAAATAATTTTTCTTACAAGTACTGGCATATTAAATACTGTTTATCTACAAATGTTTAAACAAAATATATATATCTTAATTGGTCTATTTGGTTACAATAACAGTGAAGATTATAAGAAAAAAAGATCATGTGTTTTTTTAATTAAATTATTGCTACTTTAAATTCATTCAAGTTGATTGGAGGAGTTGAAAGTATTACGATCATTTTATTCTTATATTCTTCTACTGAGCACTACATGGTGCATGTCACTACTCCTGGCCGAAGCCTTCAGTCTCCTCTATAGCAAAGTTGAGTTTCTCCGTCATCTGTTCATAACTCTTATAAGGCGGCAGGTCCAGCCTGTTGAAGCAAGTGTGAGAGCGTGGCAGCCACGTATCTTTACCCACCTGTACAAATGGCTCGTTAGACATCTATTGTATACATTTATTGACTTTATTCACAAATAATATTCTTATATTTTTTATTGCATTAAATAACATGCTAGCTAGCTAGACAATAGAGATAATGGTATAATTTGAAATGCAGCCGTGACTGTGCAGGTATCAAACATTGTGTTATTCACGTCAATACAATAAATACTAGCTTTTGTTTACTAATTAGTACAGTTAAAAGTTAATTTTAATCTTTATGACAAATATAATGAAATAAGAATTTCTCTTTGGTTCAAAATAGTACCATCACAGGTGAGAAGTTGTCTAGCTAAGCTGTCTCAGGTGTTAGAATGAGACAGCTTAGCTAGATGGACTCAGGGTAGGACGGAGGATTATTTGGGAGGTCTGTGTGGTTTGAGAGTACATTTCTTTACCTACTATAGACGTATTTTAAGTTTTTAACTAGTGTATATTTAAAGATATTGAAAAGCTTTAATAAAAACATCAGCATTGAAGGGCCAATTATAATCGTAACTTTAAAAAAAAAACTTTTTATTTTAAGTTTTACAAACTTGTTTTTTTTTACAAACTTGAACTCTATATTATATTGCATAATAATTATATTTTATATATTTATAAATTAGCAAATCTTATTATAAAAAATGTGGCCCCTCTATCCTGATGCTTATGAAATATCTTATGATTTTCTGAAATAAAAAATAATTATTGTTACCTTTTCTATGCAAAATCGTTGTGGTCCGTTAGAGCCCATGAGCTCTGCGAATCCCCCGACCGGGACCCGACACGTGCCGGTCACGAACTGTAGCAGCCGCGCGCGTTTCTCATTGTCCATTTGTCTTACAAACTAAAACAAATTTGACAAGTCTGTTAAAGGGTGCGTTTTGTTAGATGGTAATGTTAGCGCGGCGCTAGCATTGGTCGTTTTTTTGGAAAAAATATCAATAAATACCAACATCTGACGTTAGTAACAGTCGTTTTTTTTGCGAAATGTTAACATTTTTAGCATCGCGTTAGAGGTGAATTTTTGACAGATGTCAAACAATCCGTATTTTCCTGCGAATGTATTAGGTAATTAATCAAAACGCACCAATTGACGAAATGTGCGGTACCAAACTAGAAAAAAGTTTTTTGAAATTAGCGACAGATAAGTAGGTACCAGTACCCCTAGTGTGAGTTTTCTAACTATTACTTTGCGTTTGAGTTAACTAAAATTTGTATGGGAAATAGTTCAGCGCTCCAAGCGGAAATTTTGAGAACTAAAAACACGAGCGTGTGATTGGTCAAAATGTTAACGCAGTAGTATGGTTAACGCGAAAGTAAATGTAAAAAAAACTTACACTAGGGCTGCTGTAGTGTTTTTTGGTCGTTACGAGATATCGTCAATCGTTAACTCTTTACCAATAGGATCGCTTTATTTAACAAGGCTGTCTAATGACCTTATCTGATTTGTGGAATGTTAACACAGCAGTATAGTCAAATAGGTAATAAACCTTTCAGGTGCAGTTACAAAACTGGCTTCATTATAAAACAGATTTATTTCTAAACTAATAGCTGAATGATGTATTTATTTATTTATTTAAATCTTTATTGCATACAAAATACAAAGGCAGACCTAATGCCGCTAGGCATTCTCTACCAGTCAAACCTTCGGGACAAGCAAAGCAGTTAATAAGTTAGGTAGGTACAATATAGTATGTAATGTATGATGTTGTAGTTACAAAGAGGAATTTGCATTGCGAGTCTATTTTAATATCCTCGCTGTTTTATCGAGAAATCAACCGCCCAAAACGTTCTATTGGTATCGCACTTTTTCTAGTTTTTCTAATAAACAATTTATTTAAAGCACGATAATAGTCAAACCCTTGCAAATTTAAAATTAATTAAAAAACAAACAGCAAAGAAGCTGTTAAACCGTCAAGTGACCATGTCATGTTTCGGTTTTAGGCTGAGTTGCACCAAAGTGTCCATTAAAGTAATTGTAGTAGTCTCCTTTCATGGTGCGGTTAATAACGAGCGATTGCCTCGATGATAAAGCAGCAAGGATATTAAAATACATAGGCATAGTGGGAGCAATCAGTATTGTTAAACAACAATGTATTGATTAATCCCATTCATGTACTTTGTAGGTCTGATTACCATCAGGCGGATACAAAGTCACATGCCGTGCACCAATTAAAAAAATGAATATATCAGCTTTTACTATAAAATTTAATATAACGTGGATAGGTAACATTAGGATCAACTACATCTCAAAGCATTATTCACTAACAAACCATGCACCTATTGAAATATAAATTATTAAGCTAAATTTAGCATGTACCTTACTGAGCGCTTTTATTTTTGCTCAATGCTCTTATTAGATTAAATTAAGAGCACCGAGTTAAATAAAGATTGCTAATTCCACCATGTTCTGCGTTCAACTTTTTAACACCAAAAAAAAACGTCTTCTATACAACAAGAAATAAAACTACTGCGTAACTTTAACAAATATGAAATAAATTTTCCCCGTTTTGCAACATTTTTCATTGATGCTCCGCTCCTATTAGTCGTAGCGTGATGGTTTAGCCTTCCTTGATAAATGGGCTATCCAATACTAAAATAATTCTTCAATTCGGATCAGTAGTTCCTGACATTAGCGCGTTTAAACAAACTCTCCAGCTTTAAATTTAGTATAGTTTGTTTTAATTAATGAAATCGACAAAATGAGGACGGATTAATCCGTCCGCTGGGTACCCTGAAGTCGTTAAAATGGCTCTCGGGAGCCTATAAAAAGGAGCATATATACCCGTGATGGTATTTATTTCTTAATTAATGGAATGTGTAGATTAGACGGAAATATGAAGCGACAGCTTAGACTAGTGGTTGCTCCTTTGGCGTTGTATCCGGAGGTCGTGGGTTCGATTCCCACCCATGGCAAAAAATATTACCTAGTGCGTTTTTTTCTGTACAGTTTGTCATGGTCTGGGTGTTTATAAAAATATAACATGTATTATTATCGTTGCTTCTGGTACACATAGTACAAGTCTAGAGCTTAGTTTGTGACCAGAGCAATATGTGTAATTTGTCCTACATATTATTATTATCCCCAAAAAATGGAAATCAAAACTT
Source organism: Monopis laevigella (assembly GCA_947458855.1). Classification (NCBI taxonomy): domain Eukaryota; kingdom Metazoa; phylum Arthropoda; class Insecta; order Lepidoptera; family Tineidae; genus Monopis; species Monopis laevigella. The sequence goes on along the minus strand of OX381583.1, from coordinate 18,876,025 downwards.
CCTTGTTTAAAAATGCATTTCCCAGAAGCCAAGCCAAGGACCAAGATGTACGTACCTGCCAAAACCAGACGACTTGCTTGCTGGAACGTGTATAGTGTCTATAGATAGTATTTCGTTGCCAGTCGTCAACATCTACTTCTTGCATGCCACATAACATCAGCTCTAGCTCTCTCTCATCAAAGTATTTTAACCATTCTAGAGGCACCACCTATGAAAAAAGGCACTGTTTGAAATAACACTATTTTTAATAGTTGGAAAAAGTGTTATTTCTAATTAATGACCGCCCTGAGCATCTCTGGCGTTGTATCCAGCAGAGGTCGTGGGTCCGATTTCCGATGATAGCAAGAAAAAAATAGTAGCGACCAGCACCCGTAGTACGGCCAAGACAAGAGATAAAGTCGCGAGCGGATGTCAAACAAAACATTTTTTTAATATCAGCCAATCAGGTGCAACTTTGCAGCGCTCTGATTGGTTGATATAAAAAAATAGTTACTTTTTAAATTGGTTCGCGACCACATATCTTGCCTTAGCTTGTCCGTGCTACGGATACAGCGACTATATCTGTTTCTTATAACGCAAAGTTAGCTTGTCAAAATAACGAAATCCTTTAAAAATGACATTGAACAACCAGCCACAACAATAACTAAAAAAGCCATGTACGTTATTTCCTTGTCTTGTGTTTCAGGTGCTTTATTAGCATTCCTTGTGGTGACAAATGTACTTAAGGGCTCTGAGGCTCTACCATGGGTTTGCGCATTGTATATAAATACGTTTCGTTGCTACAATGCGCAAACCCGTAATAGAACCTCTGTAATCGACTTATGTTGGTAATTGTACGTAAAAATCTTTCTGTTATAGGTAATAAATATTTTTGGTTTATATTTAAAGTTTTTTTTTTATGATTAAAAAAAAACCAACACAGAAATATTAATAAATACAATGACTGACAAAAATATTATTATAATTCTACGACAAATAGTAATCAAGTATTACTGGAAGTGCGAAAGCTCATTTTGTATGGAGAACGCAGACTTCGCGATTACGAATGCAGTATCCTTAAAGGGTTTAATTATTTTGACAATCTAACGTTACCTTTAAAAGAAACAGAATGTGGTCGCAGGGCAATAATAATTGAAATAAAATAATTACCAGAAAATCAATTTAACAATGTATTATGCTTTGTTTATTTTATAAATTATTCTCTGTATATTTACATACTGATTTACTGCAATGTGCTGCCCAGTATTCCAAGCTTATAATATTATGTATTAATAGTACTACATACAAGTGTATAAGATAATGTAGGTATTTTATTGTGTTATTATGACTGGTAAAAGTGCTAAATATATAAGCCTAATTACTGAAATAAAGAATTGAATTGTGTGTGACGTCCTTGTGATATCATTATTACAATAAGATTTGCCTATTTAATGCAGTCCGTGCAGAGTTACTATTGAATAAATCAGTGCAGTAGTGTGAGTTTCTTTGAACTTTAACTATCTTGTTAACTCTCCACCAATAGAATAGCTCTATTTTCAAAAATTAACGCAGTAGTATGGTTAACTGAATAGTAAACATTAAAAAAAAACTCACACTGGGGCTATATATTTTGAGCATTTGTATTCCCAGGCAATCTTATATTAACCGTAAAATAGTTTAAATCTATTTAAAATTTTTCATACATAATGCTGTTTAAAAAAAACTCTTCAAAATGTGTATTTTTTAAATAAAAATAACCTTCTTACCTCATTAAATCCATCTAAGAATGCAGAAGTTTGTTCCTCTATACCACGTGTCATCCGCCATTGCGTTACTAATTGCAGGTACTGTTCCTTATTAGCCTGAAGAATAAAATAAACTAATAAAAACCCTGAATATGTATGTACCTATACATATGACCATATGCCTGTTTGACTAAAGATGATTTCATAAAGTAGGGAGGTAAATTGAATCTCAAAGACCAATATAAATTACTTTTATAAGTGATCATTGTTTATTAGTAAAGATGTTTTATTTTTTTATTGTATAATATAGGTAACCATAGAAAGTAACGGTTTAGAAAAGGTATTATGTATAAACAAGGGTGCTCTACAGCGGCTAAGACCGCCCAGACCAGCGAGTAGCAAATCCAGCTAAATTTCATACAATTACATAAAATATACATGGTGGCTTTGAAAGCTTGTACTTTGGGCTAATTCTCATATAAAATAAATGTTGGCTTCCCTTGTATGAAGTATATATTTCATGGTTGCATGGGAGTTCTACTGATCAAATCGACTTCTCCCATGGGAAGGAAGGCTACAAAAGTAGATTCGTAATACAAATACATTTTTTTTTCACCGCCCATTTCATTATGTGTTGTTTAAGAACAATTATTGATCGGCCCTATTCATGGATTTTATAGGTCTATTGCAAAATCTACAAGTACAAAATCGTACTACAAGGTATATACAAAACCATAAGGGAAGTCTAGTAAAAATCTACAAGTACAAAATCGTACTACAAGGTATATACAAAACCATAAGGGAAGTCTAGTAAAAATCTACAAGTACAAAATCGTACTACAAGGTATATACAACACCAAAGGGAAGTCTAATAAAAATCGACAAGTACAAAATCGTACTACAAGGTATATACAACACCATAAGGAAAGTCTAGTAAAAATCTACAAGTACAAAATCGTACTACAAGGTATATACAAAACCATAAGGAAAGTCTAGTAAAAATCTACAAGTACAAAATCGTACTACAAGGTATATACAAAACCATAAGGGAAGTCTAGTAAAAATCTACAAGTACAAAATCGTACTACAAGGTATATACAACACCATAAGGAAAGTCTAGTAAAAATCTACAAGTACAAAATCGTACTACAAGGTATATACAACACCATAAGGGAAGTCTAGTAAAAATCTACAAGTACAAAATCGTACTACAAGGTATATACAACACCAAAGGGAAGTCTAATAAAAATCAACAAGTACAAAATCGTACTACAAGGTATATACAACACCATAAGGAAAGTCTAGTAAAAATCTACAAGTACAAAATCGTACTACAAGGTATATACAAAACCATAAGGAAAGTCTAGTAAAAATCTACAAGTACAAAATCGTACTACAAGGTATATACGAAACCATAAGGGAAGTCTAATAAAAATCTACAAGTACAAAATCGTATTACAAGGTATATACAAAACCATAAGGAAAGTCTAGTAAAAATCTACAAGTACAAAATCGTACTACAAGGTATATACAACACCAAAGGGAAGTCTAATAAAAATCAACAAGTACAAAATCGTACTACAAGGTATATACAACACCATAAGGAAAGTCTAGTAAAAATCTACAAGTACAAAATCGTACTACAAGGTATATACAAAACCATAAGGAAAGTCTAGTAAAAATCTACAAGTACAAAATCGTACTACAAGGTATATACGAAACCATAAGGGAAGTCTAATAAAAATCTACAAGTACAAAATCGTATTACAAGGTATATACAAAACCATAAGGAAAGTCTAGTAAAAATCTACAAGTACAAAATCGTACTACAAGGTATATACAACACCATAAGGGAAGTCTAGTAAAAATCTACAAGTACAAAATCGTACTACAAGGTATATACAACACCATAAGGGAAGTCTAATAAAAATCTACAAGTACAAAATCGTACTACAAGGTATATACAACACCATAAGGGAAGTCTAGTAAAAAAAATGAATTTTGAGTTTTTTTTTGTTGAGCACGGCATGTGAATTTGTATCTACCTGATGGTGAGCAGACCTACAAAGTCCATGAATGGGGTCAATCAATAATGGTTCTTAAACAACATTGATCGCTCCCACTATGCCGGCTAAATGATACGATTACGAAATGGGCGGTGACAAAGACGAATTGCATTACGAGTATATTTTAATATACTCGCTGCCTTATCGTCAATTCAACCACTTCGACAAGAAATTGATGCAGTAATCTCCTAAAAACCGGAGAACCCACAGACAAAAACCGAAACATGACTAGGTCACTTGACACTTTTTTCAACTGTATGGGCAGTGGTAATGAGATCGGTCGGTCGGCCTAACGAATTTATAGAGACCTTTCTCCCACCTAGAGGAAGTTATAGGTGGAAGGTATACCTAGAGGTGTTTATATAGCATACTAATTTAGTTTTTTTTATAATATTACCTCTGTAACTCTTTCTTTGTCTCCCCCAGCCTTGAGCTCGTGATGCAGCACCTGTCCCAGCACCTCAAAGTCCACGCTGTGCCACATCTCCAGCCCGCACTCGTCTATATTATTGTCTCGGATCCACACCAGTGAATTATAAAACTCGGGGTCTATAGATTCTATGTCTTTCATCGTTAATTTCTTATTTAACATGCGTTTGTAGAAAGGCATTGTAAAACCTGTTAATAGGAGCTCATTAATTAAAATTATTTATTTACACTAAAAAAATGCTAATTCCACATAAATCAGTAATTAAGCGTAGTTTAGAAAACATTATTATTAAAAATAACATTGAGATCAGTCCACTGGTTTTGTAACTTTGTAGTTACAAAACGAGTGGAGTGATCTCAACTACAGACTGACAAACAATCAGACAGAGATTTATCTTTTTTCGTGGGGGTTTTAAATATACCAAGGTACTACTAGGGGTTGAGCTCCGGACGCCGGAATTCCAGTTTTAACAATATTCCGACATATATTTTAGTATCGTTTGTAACACCGGAATTGATGAATCAAAACCGGAATTTTGATATCGAAAAAAATATATAATTTTCTCACGGTTTGAGGCGTAAGGTCATTTCAACTGCTTGAACGCGTTGACGTTCTTGAAATTTCACTACCAACCAAATTACTAGGACTTCATGGATCAGGGGTCCTACCGAAAAGCCCATCGACGCGCGACGTGTCGATCGATAGAAATCGAAACTCAAATGTACGGGATTTGACATTTCTCTTTAATCGAGTACTTATACATTTTCCTATTCATTTTTATCAATCGACGCATCAATCGGTATGTCGATGTAGCTTGTATAACATTTTAAAGGAAGTTTTGAACTCCGGAATTCCGGAACTGAATAGCTTAAAATTGAAACCCAATACCGGATTTAAAAAATGGTCCGATATTCAAGCCCTAGTTACTACGCATTATGCATGAGTCACAGCATGACTATTGCAAATCAATATTGATATTGATTTGCAGTTTTTAATGAAAAGTTGTCGCACGTTAAGCGCTTCGTTATCTTTATATAATTGTTGGTTGGATAGCTAAAGGGTTTACGGTTCATTGTTTTAAGTACAGCACGCTGAGCTCTTTCAATTAATGGTATTGTAGACTTAGTTGCTCCTCCCCAGATGGAAATACCATAAGTAAGAATGGATTGGCATAGTGCAATGTATACATATTTTAGAATGTCGGGATCCACCACCCAACTTAGGGTTTTAAATATATGTTTCAACTTTCTAGCTCTGTTAGTTAGATTATTAATCTGATCCTTCCAATTTAATTGTTTGTCCACAATTGTGCCGAGATATTTAATTGAGTTTACCATTGATAGTGTAGCAGTTGCAATTCGCAGTATTTATATCGCAGTTATGAGACTGAATGGAAAATAGTTCTGGTGGTTGGGATTTTTGACTAATGCTAAAAGATATATATTTAGTTTTGTCTAAGTTTAGTGAAAGCAAGTTAGATGAAAGCCATGAGAATATCTGAGTGATTCCTATTTCAGCAGAATATATAACTTCAGACCACGAGTCACCACTGAAAAACAATTATCGCGTTAAGTCGTGGCTACACCAACGGTTAACGTCCAACATCGCGATAATTAACGGCGTTTCCCGTTCGTGTAGCCCCAGCGTTAGAAAATTTACTGTTATACCAGTAGCTCTAGTGTAGTTTTACAAGTTGGTATAGTGAAACCGGGACCGACAGCTTAACGTGCTCTTCGAGGCACTATAGTGGTGCTGTCAAACAAATGTACATATTTTTTTAATTAAAAACTCATTGGTACACACCGGGATACGAACCAGGGACCTAAGTGTTTTTAAGCCCAAGGTCTAACCAACTTGGCCACCATGTATATACTCGGCCACGACGTATATATTATCATTATTGTATATAAATAAAAAAAAACATACCTGCATAAATAAATCTACCATGATACAGAGCCATGGCTATAAACCGTCCAATAAATTTGAAATATAAAAGGTGATCCGGGTTGACATAACTGGCCGGGTTTATTTGTAACCCATAGTTATTTTTGTTGGCGTACTCAAATAAACAATACATGGGGTTGAGGACTTCGTGGGACAACAAAAAGAACCATTCTCTACTGACGCCGCCGTAGTCTAAACCCTCTTCTCCTCGAAATATTATATACAATCTTCTTCTTAACTCATAGGCGGGTAATCTCATTATCTGCAACAAAAATAATATGAAACATATGAGAAAATGACACCAGCGGCCATATTCTGTTTCTTATAACGTGATCGTTAGATAGTCAAATTAACGATTTCCGCTCTTTCAATCAGAGTAGTTGTTTACTTAACCTTCGCTGATTGGAGGAGAGAGCGTTGATAAGGGAATTACTTATTTTGACAACTTAACGGACACGTTATAAGAAACAGAATGTGGCCTCTGATACTTGTTATATTTTATTAGATACTTGTTATATATTATTACAGTAAATGGTTTCGCGATCTCGAACGTCCAAAAACGTCCAAATGTTGTTTTCAGTGATATCAAAGTTTATTTTTAATGTAAAAGAACGTAGTAGTAGTAGGTGTAAATATTACTTACTCGATCCTAATTAGATAGTATTTTTATAAAAAATATATTAACTTTTGAAGACACCCAAAGTTTGATTTATAATTCTAAAAATTTTACTTTAGTTCTCATTTTAAAACTAAACAGATTTTTTATAAAAAAAATTATATAATTAGGATTGAGTAAATAAAATCTACACCTCCATGTTCTTTTTTTCCAAAAAAAAAACTTTATTATAACTGAAAACAACATTTAGATGTTTTTTGACGCTCTAGTTTGCGAATCCTTTTCCTGCCCACTTTAAAGGTTAGGTTTTGGGCTATTATGTGGCTCTATTAATAAAATCCAAAAAGATTTATTTTTAAGAAAATGGTTTATGAGCACCTTGTAAATAAAACCCAAGAAATGACGAATTAGTCATTATACTGTTTATATATTAATATGTATATTGTATGATATGTAGTATATTATATATGTATATGGGTATATATTTATAAATATAAATAAAAACTCATTATATTTCTTATTGCACACCTACCTAAACTTAATGTTCTAATGTCCCGAAGGTTGGACTGTCAGATAATGCCCAACGGCATTAAGTCCGCCTTTGTATTATGCAATAAATAAATCACAAATATTTCCCATGGAACCATATTTTGAAAATAAAAATTGTCCTCTTCATACAAATTGGCTATTTTAACATTATAACGGTCTTATTCATAAAAAAACCTTAAAACACTCTTAAAGAGCTCAATAGTTAAAACGTTCAATAAGGCTATTGGCTCGATAACTTTTTTGTTATTCATAAACCTCCAATAAAGCTCCTATAACTATTTGACGTTTATTAGCTGAATTAGTGATGTGTTGATAGAAAAAAATAATTGATTGTCAAGAAAGTTGGCAGAATCGCGGAAAACCAAGACCATAAAAGTAAAAAAAAAAAACGTTTTTGACACCTCTAATGAAATAATTATAATAAGGTTTGGCGCACACTGATAGAAAATTTAATCACACTAGCTGTGCCCCGCGGTTTTAGCCGTCATTTTAATTAAAATAATTTGTATCAAAAATAGAATACAGCTTTGTTTATCGCGTTGTATCTCTCTATATCTGTACCTATTTGATTTTTTATGATTGCATCTTTGTATGATAATATGTAACTTGCAAGTCGCAATACTTGTTTCACATACAACAAAAACTGTCAAGTGACCTAGTTATGTTTCTGTTTTAGCCTGTGGGTTCACCGGTTGGTTGGTACCGGGACTACTGCATAGATTTATTATTGAGGTGGTAGTATCCTTTCATGGTGCGGTTACGAAATAAGCGACTGAATTTATGATAAAGCAGCGAGGATATTAAAATAGACTCGTAATGTAAACTTCTTTGATTTTTTTTTTCTTTCTTTTTGATTCTTTGACATTTTGTAACTGCATCATTTAGCCAGCATAGTGGGAGCGATCAATATTGTAAAACGACAATGTATTTATCGATCCATTTATGGACTTTATAGGTTTGCTTACCATCCGGTAGATACAAAATCACATGTCGTGTAATAAATAAATAAAAAACAGATGTGACGGCAGTCACATCTGTTTTTAAATAAAAAACAGATGTGACGGCAGTCGGCACCGCCATTCAATTTTTGTAGTTTGAAGCGGCACAACTTTGTCTTTTTGGACAAATTACCGCAGTGAAACAAGATTAAATGTTAATATTTTTTTGTTACAAATTTCTGTCAGTGTGCGCCCAACCTAATTTGGTTCAAGTCTATTCGAGTTGTAAAATTTTGAGAATTTGTTGATCTGAAGCCGACTGGGCATTATTATTTTTATTTGTAATATAATTTTATGAAGTAATAGAAGTCATTTAATAAAATTATAAACCAAAAAATAAAATATGTATAAAAAGTGAGGTTAAAATAGGTTTATAGTGGGCTCCTGCCTTCAATAAAGTTATGGAGCTGTTATTTGACGTTTATCACTATTAGAGGTTTATTGTGCGTTTATGAATAACATTTTGAGGTGTTTTGCTATTGAGCTGTTATAAAGCATCAATAAAGGCTCCGTAAGTTTTTATGAATAAGACCGTAAGGCGTATTATTCCGTATATTCATTATATAATAAGACCGTAAATGTGTATGCAGAAGCCATTTTATTTTTCAATTAGCAACAGATAGATCCATGGGAAAAGTTTGATGAGTAGCGCTAAAAGTCCAACCTTCTACCGTCACCAGGTTTATATACATACCTGATGATAAGAGTCTTCAAACAGCGTCTGTCGTGATAAAGTAATCTTGATATGACTGGGCAGCGCATTACTCTGACACAGGTACCTAAACTGACTGAGTTTCCATCTAAAGGATCTCTCGTAAGCCCTGGGGATCCCATAGGCCCCCTGAGGACCCTTGGGGGCGCCGGGCCGGGGGTCTTGGAATGTGGTGGTCCGGGTGTTGTGGTCCACAAAGTATCGCGTGCCTTCTTCTGTGAACCTAATCTCCCAGCCTGTGGGAAGAGCCTCTTCTAGTGTACTTATTTCTTGACCCTGAAAATGTATGACCTTTGTTAAAGACAATGTGCTTAGCTATCCATAGATTCTCCGTGCGAGTGCCGGGTCCATCGCGTGATTGGAAGGCAGGGGAATGAACTGCAGCGTTCCCAGACTTGAGACCGCGAAGGAGGTTTAAAGGCCTTTTGAACTCTCACCTGCACTGTGTTCACTACCGTAACTCAACTAAATACTATATGATCCTGTTAGCGCCTCTTGGAAACACGTTCCATAAAAGTTCCGACGGCTAATCTCGGAAGGCCAAGATCCTTCAATAGACGATGCAAAGACTTTGCTGGAATGGGCTATTTGACTACATAAAAAATATACTATAAATCTGTACTTGTTTGTTTACTTGCGTGTGACGTCACACTTGGCATAGACTGCAAAACAGCGCCATTGTGGAAATTCAAACTTTAATTTTTATTAATAATAGAGTCATCCCGGAAATATCAATGTAGTGTGATCATTATGTAGTGGAGAATCATATAAAACGGATTTCAAAAAGGAGTCAAATACCCTATTCCTCTTGCACCGACTTCCAATGCATGAAGTTGTATACGAAATAGTTACTAGAAAAATTGTTTACTATAGTAAAACTAACTACCTTGTGGTAGAGCTACAGGTTTATAAACTGCTTACTTTAGAAGAAACAATCTATTTGTCTTGAATTCAGTCTAATCCAACAATATGTTAACTTTAATCTTAATGTGACCTTTGACATTTCCACTGTTCTTCGATCTTGTGATAGTGTATAGTATCCTAGTTAATTAATTATGATATCAAAATTTTTCACAGCTAAAAACCGAGTAGCTGTTATATGTTTTTCATGAATAATCGAAATTTTGAGTGTTGCAACAATATATATAATTAAACCCGAAAAAGGCTTAAACAATTTGATTTTATTTTATTTATTGCCGCAGGACACGAAGTCTCCGGCGGAAAGCTAGTCTAAAATAAATTAATACATAGTAAAAGTCGAATATTGATTGATTTCAGCTGCTCATTTCTCCTATAAACTTCGTTGATTTTGCAGAGTGGCCACTTTTTTCCTGATACTAATTTCCCTGACTTTTCTAGGTTTTCCAGTCTTTTTTAAAGAGTTTTTATGGGCTTTTAAATTGATTTTTTTTTTCTCAAAAATTAAAACATTCCTTTTTTTTATATTTAAAAATAAATATAAAAAGCAATACCTGCGTCCGAGGGTCCTCCCACTGCGTCGTGCGGTTCTTGTGGTTAACGTAGTAGACGCGGCCATCGGGCTGCACGCGGCGTTCCCACCCGCTCGGCAGCGCGTTGGCAGCGTCCTCCGCGCTGGCCGGGGTGGCGGGCGCGGGCGCCGGGCCGGCCGGGGGCGGGCCGGGCGCCGGGGGCGGATCGTTGGCCGGCCCGGGCGCCGCGGACGATGCTCCACCGGCACCGGGCGCCGCTGGAACAATCCCATATTTGGTAGGTAGGTTGTTTCTTATAATCGCGATGTAGATTTAATGAGGGTAGCTTAAAGACTAGTCGTATTTGTGTTATATTTTTGTTATTTATGTTTAAAAGAAATTATTGTGTAAAAATGTACAAATTTTGTAGAAAAAGCATTCGTAGTTAACTTATTCATGAACTGCTTTAATGCATTTTGTAGAATAAGTAATTCTACAACATTTGTGTTATCTCAATGATTTGGTAAAATTGCCATAAACCTAGTCCCCAGTACAAGGACCTTAAATTGTTTTGACATATACAAATGTAAAACTTTGCGAGTGACTTTTTTGGGACGAGTCCGAGAAACTTTCTAATAAGTACGAAAACTTTCGGCGCTGCTACGTTTTCAAATGCCCGATTTCCGGAATGTCGATATGACTTTCCCTATGACTCTCCATATACAAGTTTATATATTTTTTTAATTTAAACATAGTGGTAACTTGTCCGACAAAAAACATACTGCGTTTGAGGTGTCCACCACCCTGAAAATGTCGATATAGCGTCACTATAACTCCCCGTAAATACAAGTATGATTTTTTGGTTTAGTAAAATTAATTGAAAAGTTGTGTAACTTATCCGACAAAAATCATGCTGCATATGGAGTATTAACTACCCGTGTTAAATACTATAGTGTTGATAACAGTTCATTCGCAGTCCAACCTTGGTCTGGTAAAATGTATTTGTGGCTGATGATAACTGGAGTGTGATTCAACCGGAACTTTGGCTGTTAAGGCTAGTAAGAATGCACACAATGCGTGCATTCTTTAGTGATTCTAAAGGGATCCATTGTGTGGTCCTTATCAATATATATTATAATATCAGGCATCTGGGCTTGTGGTGTAAGTTTCATTGATATTTGACCAAATGTAACGCTCGTATTGTAAGACGTTTTTTTTAAGAAGAAGTACTGAACGAATTCACAAAATCTATATTTTAAATTGTATATCTCAAAAGGATTTCAAAAAACGAGACTAGCAAGGCAATGATGATTGAACGACAATTTCCGAAATTTTCTGTATTAAAGAAAATAAATTTTTATTTTACCGTTAGTGAATATTTTCAAAAAAACACTAAGAATACCTACTATTATATAAAAAGGCTATTATTAAACTCTACAAATAAAAACAAGGTTAATAAAAATAAAAAAAGAAAGTTAATACTGAACTTGATTTTTGGTAATGAATAAATAAATAAATACAACAAAAACTTTTAAAAACTTTCCTTAAGGTGCTGGTACCTGTTAGAACACCGTAAAGTCCATGAGTTTCTCATATATGAAATTCTGAGAAAATTCGTCATTTGGAGGGAGTTTATGGCAGATTTGGAGTTCCGTGAGTAAATACTGAATCTAAGAATGCAAGTGTTAAAAAAAGAAATTAAAGATATTACCTTCACCATCACCCTCGTGATTCAGTTGCTGCGGGTGCGGATACAAAAAGCGTTGGTTTCCCTGCGCAACTACGTGTCGTCGTTCGCCTCGCCAGTGTTGGAACCGCGCCAGTCTTTCCGTGTCTGGTCGCTGCCAGGTAGTGGTGCGCGTGTTATGGTCCACGTAGTACACGCGACCTCTTTGGTCCCGCCTCACCTCCCATCCCACAGGGAGAGGCTGCGGACGTTCCCAGGAAGTGGAACGCGTGTTGTGATCCACGTAGTATCTGAATGAAACGAGAAAAATAACAATAATATGAGGGACATTAGCTCTAGACTTGATTTTGTGTACCAGAAACAACAATATAAACACCCAGACCATGAAAAGCTTCACAGAAAAACGTACTAATATTTTTTTGCCATGTGTGGGATCAAACCCACGACCTCCGGATACAACTCCGAAGGCGCAACCACTATTCTACGGAGGCGGTCAATAATATGTAAAACACGGCGGTAGAAACATTTTGGGCTTAATGCCTGGACATGGAGTGGAACCTGTGTCAAAGTTCAAGGCAATATAAATTAATACCAATTTACTAGGCAATATTAGAGTAAACTTTTACGTTTCAGCTTAATATATAACCCCATTCAGTCAACTCGTTTCACATCAGTCAGTCAGGGTCAGTACTACATTGACCAACAAATAGCCAAGATCTTAATCCATTCGAGCATCTTTGTTAATATTTAATTACATAGTTAAAAAAGTACCTTAAATTGTATACATACTTACTTTAAACTTTGACATTAAATATTTGTTGCTACTTTTTTTTCTAGATCAATTTATAGCAGAATAATCATAGCATATTATGTAACTAATAACAATTTAGAAATCAATCGGATTTTATATTCACAAGCAACAACAAGCTTATTTTTGGTTACGTCCCTGTACATAATTAATTGACCATGACTGTATATAAGTGAAGGATATCTTGTTTTGTATTGGAAAATAAAACCTTCAGCTACCAATCCATTGCGGAGCACATCTCAGTTTTATGGTAATATTGATTATATAACTTATCTCATGTTTCTTTGAGGGTAGCTGAAAGACTGTAGTCGCGTGTCTGTGTTATATTTTTCATATTTAAGTTCATAGGATATTATTGTGCAAAAATGTACTAATTTTGTAGAATAAGCATTATGTAAAATGCATTTTACATAAGATTACTTTGTACCATGTACTATGGTGGTACCCGTTTTACAGTGGATTATATTTCTTTCAAATGACATTGGCATAACTATACCGTATGTTTGCATACGGTCATATGACCATTTAGTCCTTTCGCTATTCATGTCCATCCCTTATCCCACTTTTGCTTTTTATTAAAAAAAAAATACTAGACATTGGCAAAATTAAGCGTAGAGGCCATTATATAAAAGAAATAAATTAACAATGAAATACAAACCTTCTCCCATAAAGATCGTATCTTTTCTCCCAGCCAGGAGGCAGCGGGTCTTCATTAGCATTAGCCGTGGTGGCTGCCGGGGTCGCAGGCTCTTGTGGAGACCCAAACGGTGCCCCTTCGGCGGCCGAGTTTACCATTACAACGCTGTTGATTTGAGGCGGAGGACCCGGTGGAGGCTGAAGATAACAATAATATGTCGTGCTACAGAACCCTCTATATTTAAAATTTAATTAGTCGTACAAGTTAACAGAGAGCTTTATGACGCACGAGGAAAGGGGCGTTTCATATATAATATATAAAAAATCGTGAAATGTTGTTGTATTTTATTATTATTATAAATAGCAGATTCAATATTTTTTTTATCCCAAAATCCCAAGATCAATGGTTGTGGTATTCTGGGAATGGGCTTCCTTGATAACGGGATTAGACCTGAATTATATTACATACATAAACCGGGTCCGACAGCTTACCGTGCTCTCCGAGGCACTATAGTGGTGTTGTCAAACATTTGTGTACATTTGTTTGACAACACCACTATAGTGCCTCGGAGAGCACGTTAAGCTGTCGGTTCCGGTTTCACTATACCAACTTGTGAAACTGTTTATAGACGGGTTATTGAGTCTATTCAAAACATCGCGACGAGCTAGCCACCTGTTCGGTGTAGACACATACGATCGGCTACGACGAGGTGGGATTAAAATCCCTCCGCTGGGTACCCTGGGGCCGTCTAGGCGTCTCGGGCGCCGTAAGGCACCCGTGATAATATGCATATGTATATATATATATATATGTCAAACAAATGTATATTAATTCCCTAGTTATAAGGCTGTCTGTTAGTTTGTATGACAACAGTGGCACTCAGACATTAAAATATACGCGCTTTTTAAAAACATGCTTTAGTACTATTAAAGAGCATGGTTTATAATATGCATGTTCTTTTGGAGACATTAATCATGCATTAAGGACGGACTGAGTATTCTTACCTTATAGGTTTCTACTAAAATACAAATATTTCTATTCGAGTCTATATTCTAAAAGGAAAATAATCCTCTTATCAGATAAAACTTAAAAAAATAGAGTGAGATACTATTATACATCTTGTTTAGAATGTGGCTCGTTTTGAGCTATAAACTATGTAAATAAATAAAATAACAAAATTATAAAGGAACATACCCTTAGAGGTTGTGATGCCGTTGTACCAGGTCTAGTTAAATCGGGTCCAAGCGGAGCTCTAGGGACCCGTGTGCGCGCTATTACTCCTTCTGGTAATGGATTACGAACAACATCTATGCTATCATTTCCTCGATGCTGATGTAACATGGTTGGATCAACTTTTAAACCATCTAGAAGAATCATTAACTCTGCCGATTTTGGATCACTACTGCCATTAAAACTTGATTCTGGAGATACTTTTAACAAATCTAAAAAAAATATAATATTATAAAATAATACTTTCCCAAACAGTTTAGGTATACACAAAAAAAATATTACCTAAAACAACTTCTATGTTTGTACATTTTCCATTAAATCGTAATAATATATTCAATATACTTAGTTTCTTTTCCCCAATAATATTATCCTTTCTAAAGCTGTGATGGTCTATGAGGCGAAATAATAATTGTGACTGTGCAGTCACTAATAATGTCATCTCATGTTTCCATTTTGGATGTGCAGAATTTTTTATTACTTCAGTTCTTTTTGCTGTTTTGTCATCTACTATTACTTGCAGATATGGATTTGGTTTGAAGAGTCCAGAATTTCGAATAGTTGCAGTTTCAACTGTAAATAAACAGCAATACATTATATTTTACAAAATAGATCTAATAGAATATTAAATAAGAAATAATATCACAATTTATATATATTTTTCCATTTATATTTAGGTATTATTAATATTTAATAACAATATATTTAATTAGCTTTTTGATGACCGCTTCGCCCATCAATTATTATCATGGTAAATATTTCCAAAAATGTATTTTTACGTTCTATTACTTATTTCCAACGTCCTCAAGTATAATAAACATTCAATTTTAGAAACACCCAGATAGACCATGACAAACTGTACAGTAAAACTTATAAAAATTTTTTTCATGTGTGGGAATCAAAGCCACGACCTCCTGATACAACGCCAAAGGCGCAAGTCGCTAAAAAAGTATGTAAGAGCAAACATTGCAACCTTTCATGCTTGCCGGGTTCTAGTATAGACTGACATTTTAGTTATCTATGGATTCACTGTGTAGGATACCTGTATTAAACTGAATAATTTGTTAACAGTAACCCATTTTAAGGTCACAGTTCAATAAACAGCTGTTAGTAGTTTTTTTTTTCTGTTTAAACATTTAAAATTCTTTTTCAGATGTTTTTTATTATATTATTATGGCATCCCATTATTTCAACCAACATTAATATCATAGGACTGAAACATAATTGAAGGTTGAATTAAACTATTAGCAGACCTGTATAAACTTTCTGCCTTTGGGTCAAGGTTAATAAGGTAAAAGTATAGATTTTCTTGACCTTGACATTATGAAATAACATAAAACTGACCAGCTTAATGATAGAATGTCAAATAAGAATAATAATCAATACTGCTGTATTCTTCTTAAGTATATTTATATAAAAATGACATAAATAATTTAGTGAACATTAACACCTCTATACATAAAAACTTATTGAGTTCTTTAACACTTTAGTTAAAGTAAGTTTTATCTCTTTTTTTAAGAACAAAAAGAGATTCAATATTTTTTTATGAATAAGGATATGAATTGACCTTATTACCATCTATTTATGGTTATTTTAATTTTATTTAAAGTAGGATAGTTTTATTAATAAAAATTAACTAACAATATTGTGAATTACCTAGTTAAGTTTTTATAAAATTTAAATTACAAAGTGTAATATTACAGAGCCTATTCTTTTTCATACAAATAATATTTATTAAAACAATTCAAATTAATAACTTTATTTAAATACAACTGTGATCCCATTAAATATATTTCCACTGTTATTCCTTAAACCTTGCTTCATATGTATAATCTCTTTTCACCAAGCCTAAACATATGAAAATGATAGTATATTGTTGTTTAAACATCTATAATACAATATATGTTAAGAGAAATTACTCTTATTATATTACTGTATAATATAATAAGAGTAATAGGCTATTTGACTACTTTAAAAACATACTATAAATTGTGGTCATCCTATCAGACAATGGTGTAAAAAAACATATTTCACTTTATTTATAAATATATTATTTTGTCAGCAAAATGTTCAATGTTAATCAACTGCAATAACCATCAACTTATTTTTTTTCTCCCCCCCCCTCTTCCAAAGTTCAAAAAGAATTACACCATACTTATGTTGCCTGTTTAAGAGTAAGTCTTACAGGCTAACCCTAAATGCATAGGATAGCAGTTGAATTGGGTAAGCAAGTTCACGGGGCAATTCATCGTAAGAGGTACACTGTGTAAAGACTAAAGCAGGGAACGCGTTTTCCAGTCCCTGAATAATCATTTAAAATTAATATGTACTCTTTTAAGTGGTTTGACTCTTTTTATGCTACCATACTACTACAAAGTATTCAGTAAAGTCCTGTAGTATGCACAGTAGTATGCACATTAATATAATTTTTAGGTGGGAGGAAGGTCTCTATAACTTCTTTAGGCCGACCGACCGGTCTCGTTACCACCACCCATACAGATGCAAAAACCGTCAAGTGACCTAGTCATGTTTCGGTTTTAGTCTGTGGGTTCACCGGTTTTCTGGAGACTACTGCATCGATTTCTTGTCGAGGTGGTAGTCTCCTTTCAGGGTGCGGTTACGAAATGGGTGGTTGAATTGACGATAAGGCAGCGAGTATATACTCGTAATGCAATTTATCATTGTCGCCCCCCATTTCGTAATAGCATTATTTAGCCGGCATAGTGGGAGCGATCAATATTGTTTAAGAACAATTATTGATTGACCACATTCATGGACTTTGTAGGTCTGCTCACCACCAGGTAGATACAAAGTCACATGTCGTGCTCCAATAAAAATAAAAAATAAAAAAAAAGTAAGAAATTGCCTATCAGGTCGGCGCAATTTCTATCTATCAGCTCAGCTTAGGCGCCTAATCTTTTTATATAAGTTAAAAACAATGTAGGGCAAAACATTGGACCTAATTAGTTCCACAAAGAAAACTTTTATAGTTAATCCAAAATTTCAAACATCTGTTTTATTTTATTTTACAAATTTGATATGACCATTAGAACCTACAAATCTTATAAAAAAGAGACATTTTGAACTTCATGTTATAAGGGGAAGATTACTTTTTTGTGGGAGCATTCACTTGCTAGCAGATAATGTTTAATTAAGATATATTGAAAAAAATACCAATTACTTTAAAATAATATCTAACAATAGGAGAATAGATTTTAGTATAAATATTTTTTTTTTTTAATTTACCTGTTAAACTAAGTTGATGATATGTAGATAGAGTTATAGGAGTGGTAAGAATTGGAGTGTTTTCACCCATTATGCTTGATTCAACTCATATTACACTAATTGGACCTCTAAAAATATAAATCCTGTAATAAAAAATAATGATTTTAATTTCATACAAATTATTTGTTACACATCTAATAGGCCAAATTGTGCTGCAAATTCATCTTTCTCACAGGCTAGTCCGTAACCAGTTAATTTAGCAGGCATATTGGTAGCAATGAATGCTGTTAAACAATTTATTGATGTACCAACTAAGGTCAGCAACTAAGACTTAGTGGCTGTCTTTATTGCTGACCAGTTCATAAACAGATCATTTAGGCATATTGCAAGTGATCAATGCTGTCAAACAATGTATTGCAGTGACTTTGTAGGTATGCTTACTATCAGGTAGACACAAAGTCACATGCCATGCCCCAATATAAACAAGCATAAAACATTATATGTTTTTCTTTATTAAAAATTAACTATATTTATCAGTCTTTGGTCACACCTTTGATTATGTACAATTTTCTAAATAAAGCCACTAATATATTATTATTTGTGACTAATACCTTACCTAATGGTAAGGTATAAATAGTGTAGCCAAAGTCACATACTGTATTTCAAATTTCATAAAAATCTATAATCTGTAAAGTGTTTTCACATTATGTTTCTACATCAAAGCAGTAACATTTCTTTAACATAACCCATTTAATACCATGTGGTCCATATTTTGTTATAAGAGATAGTCTAATGTGGTGCTACAGATGCATGTACCCCTAATACAGGAGCACACATTTAAATGGAGTGTCCCAACCCTTGTAACTTTTTTAATGAGAGATAATAAATATTTTTGTATTTTTATGTCCATCCTATTTCCAAAGTTTCATTGCTTATTTAAACAATGAAGACTACAATTCCAATAGAAGTGTATTTCCAATATTAAAAAAATAGCAACTCACAATTTCTTAATTATTTAAAATTAAAATATAGAAAATAATTAAAATAACGCTCGATTCAATTAAATAATATATAGAAAAAAAACTGGATAAGGCACACAAAGACCAAATCCACATAAATTTATGTACATTTTATATTTAACATTTGACGTTAAAGATTACAATTAACAATTACAGAGACAAATATTAGAGTAACCAATCCCAAGTGTGCAACCAGCTAGGCCACTATTCCTTCCACACAAACAACAAATGTTGTTTATCTGCAGTCTTTTATTAGCTTAATATATGATATCAAAATTAAACATGCAGTGATATGTCTTATGACTTTGTTTGAAACTGTTGTTTCACTTAAAAATCATTTAATTTAGAGGAAACTGAGTATTCATTTATAATTTAACTCTTGCACTACACAGGAACCCGAAATTGTGAATGAACTGCAGCATTACCGGACTCAAGACTGCAAAGTAGGTTGAGACAATGTTCTTAGCAAACCATGGATTAACCGTGCTGGTGCCGGGTCCATCGCGTGGTTGAAAGGCAGGGGAATGAACTGCAGCGTTCTCGGACTTGAGACCGCGAAGTAGGTTCAAAGGCCTTTTGAACTCTCACCTGCACTGTGTTCACTACCCTCTCTACTCAACCAAATACTATAAGATCCTGTTAGCGCCATCCTGGAAGCACGCTCCATAAAAGTTCCGACGGCTATTCTCGGAAGGCCAAGATCCTTCAATAGACGGTGCAAAGACTTTGCTGGAATTCCTCTTGCACCAACTTCCACTGCATAAAGTTGAGTTTTAAATCCGTTTCTAGTAATTTCGTTTGTGAGATCAAAATATTTGTTCGACTTGATGTTGTGGTCCTTAGGTATGTTTGTTTCCCACGGAACGGTAATAACCAACGGAATGGTAATAACCAACGGAACGGTAATAAGTTAACGGAAGTAATAATAACCAAAGTTACGTAACATCACTCTCTCGGTACAGATCCATCACTCGTCATATGAGGGAGATAGGTATGGATCCAGACCACGGCAGTCGAAAGCTTAAACAACTACTGTAAGACTAGGTAGATGAATAATATTTATTTATAGACTAAAATGTTGGTCAGTATAATTTAGGAACAAATAAAATTATAAATTTGGTGGTGCAATTAAGTTGTAACTAAGTAGGTAACTAATTAACTTGTTATCATCTATGTATAGAATGTGACTAATATTATGCATTCATACAACTTTATTTGTTTCTTTTAAACCTATACTTTAAATTTTAATAAATTTTGTATTTATAACTTTAATAAGCTAGTGAGTACCTGTACTTGTCATAATACTAACAAACGTCTAATTAAAATTATTGTAACAAATATAATACAAACCTTGTTATCATGCGATTTATGTTCTTATCACATAGCACTAAAATCGTCGTCAACAGGTTAAAAATCATTAAATTTCCTGTACTTTGTTAAAATGCACTAAGATTTAAATAATTTCTAAACTATATTGAGAACTAGTTACATTAAATTCATAACAGGAACCTATAGTCCAAGGCTAACTCATTTTATGGAATACATAAGAACCAACTAAATTTTATCTTACTATGCGTGTGGAGATAAACAAGAGATAATTATTTATCTAACTTACATCAACCAATCAACGATATATTCGTGAAATTATTAAAAAAAGATTCTAATCACAAATCACAAACAAGTGATGACAAACAAATTGACACAAATATATGGTGTTACTATGAAAAAAAAAATGTAAGAGAGTAGTGGTGGGCGACCCGAGTCAAATAACTCGATTGACCCGGGTTACTTCTCCAACTCGTGTACTCGAGTTAATTTCCTCCTAACCCGGGTTGACTCGTTAGGTACGCAGAAGGAGCGGGTTCAGCTAAATTTTCTCGCCGCTCGGAATAAATAAAACATACTACTAAAGTATATTAATAAATTATTCAAATCAAAGTAACTTTTCTATATTTGTATGCAAAATCAAATTTCAGTGCCGCGCGAAGCGTTGGCCGTTGATCAGAGTAGTCGAGTGTGCAGCTTTGTGTGTAACAATTATTTTGTTTATTTTTGTTTTTTCCGTGTTTTAACATGGATAATGTGGGCGAGAACGATTAGAATGATGATGGGGAGTTTCAGTAAGTGATGCAAATATAAAAGAAAATGATTTATGGGATGATATGAATGTGGAAGACGAGATAACAATAACGAATAGAACATCTGGTGAAAAAAGGAGACATAACGATAGTGACGAGAGTATAGTATCTAAAGTAATAACTAGGAAATGCCGAAAAATAATTGAAACAAATAACGAAAAAAACTACAAAATTAGTATCACCTTCAAAACGGAATTACCGAAGCAAATAGGTTTAGCTAAGATGTTGTATAAAGAAAATATCAAAAATATAATTAGCATAAAATATAAAAGTATGTATAAAGCTATCCTATCCACGTGCGATAAGGAGTGCGCGTCAATATTAACTAATAATATAATAATAATAATAAAATCTTTATTTGCTCAAATATGGTACAATAGGTGTTGTAATAGTTTAAGATCACATATCTTTCTGATATTATCAGAATGCAAATGTAGGCATAGCCATTAGTTTTCAAGTTTACAAATTAATAATATTATATGTATTTATATGTATCAATTATTATGTATGCGTTTATATTATGTTACTTATATACATTTATTCTTTTCTAATAAATGTCCACATTGTTATAATTTTGTGTATGCGTTTATATTATGTTACTTATATACATTTATTCTTTTCTAATAAATGTCCACATTGTTATAATTTTGTATCACTAAATTAAATTCATCAATTATTAAAAGTAAGTATACCTATATCAACTTACACCAAATACTATTACCTCATATATATATTTTAACAATTTACATTTAATAATCATTACACAAAAAAAAAAATATCAGTAAGTATATTATTTTGAATCAAAAAAATCATTAACTGTATAATAACACTTTTCAATAAGCCATTTTTCCAATTTAGTTTTACATTCTTTATCTGATACCACTTCCCTAAATACTTTTGGTATTTTATTATATACTTTTATACACATAATGTATGCGTTTTTGGTATATAATGAACTATGACAATTTGGCATCAAAAGCCTGGTTGGGTCTCTAGGTACAAATTTTGCAGTTAGATCATATCTGTTAAATATATGAATATATTTTCTTATAAAAATAACTAATTCCAAGATATATAATGATGTTAATGTTAATAGTTTTAATCTTACAAATAATGGTTTACATGTATCATCCCTATGATACATGTAAACCATTATTTGTAAGACTCCACAAATTGCTCTAATACATTTTTTTTGTGTTATAAGCGTTTTATTAATATCAGTGGAATTGCCCCACATTATAATTCCATACCTTAGTACGGATGCAACGTAACCATGATAAGCCATCAAAGCCGCGCTTTCGCTTGCTACTCTTCTCAATCTTTTTAACGCAAAAATAAATTTATTTAATTTGTTACACACATATAACTTCCAGTTGCAATATTGATCAATATTTAGTCCTAGGAATTTGATTTCTTCAGTTTCATCTATGGTTTTACCACAACATTGTATTTTTAAATTAGTTTTAATAGATTTATAATTACGAAAATTAATATATTTAGTTTTATTTAAGTTAACATTTAGATTATTATATTGCAACCAGTTTAGTATAGAATTTATAGCATTATTTATTTACTACACTTTCATAGAGAATCGATTTTTCATTATTAGGTATTGCGATCGAGATGTCGTCTGCATATAAAACACATTTGCTATCAGTTATCAACGGAAGATCATTGATATATAAAATAAACAATAATGGACCCAACACACTCCCCTGAGGTACGCCATATATGTAGATTTATATTGTGTACAATTTTCTATATGTAGATTTATATTGTGTACAATTTAAACAACCAGAAACTCTCATGACCTCTACACATTGATTTCTATCATTTAAGTAGCTAGTGATCCATTTAAGGGCCGGACCCCTGATACTTTCACATTTAACTAGTAACAGTGTGTGATCTACGAAGTCAAACGCTTTTGACATGTCAAAGAAGATAGTTACAACCTGTTTCTTTTTATCTATATATTCTGTTACATTACGAATTAGTGAAAAACCCGATCTGTTCTGCATGTATAATTCTATGTTTATTTACAAAGTTTGTCACTCGTTTATGTACTACCTTTTCAAATATTTTTGAAAAAATTGATACCTTTGTTATAGATCTATAGTTGTTAAATTCTTGTTGGTTACCTTTTTTATAAAGTGGAGTAACAATAGAATTCTTTAAGACAGTTGGAAATGTACCATCAATTAGGGAAAAATTAATGAGATAATAATATATTAATACAGGGGCTATAAACACATTACAAGATTTTAATATATGTGTAGCAACGTTATCAAATCCCACAGTTTTAGTATTTTTTAGTGACGCTATAGTTTTTATTAGTTCAGATTCTGTACAAATGTGTAGATACAGACTGCTACAGATTCGTGGTATGTTAGCATCTAATTTAGTATTTAATTGTTTAGTATTTTTATTTGTTAAGTTAATATAATAATTATTAAAAGCACATGCAATATTTTGGGGTTCATTTATTATTATATTACTGCAGTCATTAATACTCAATATTTCTTGAATATTTTTTTTATTATTTCCTTTGCTGTAATCATTTTTGTTAATAAACCAGTGCGTGAGTTTAGGTTTTATACTGGATAATTGAAATTCAATAGTTTGTGCAGTATCGTGATCAGACCAATGTAAATTATGAATTTCTGACTTAGCATTTTTTATATTGCTTACAATGTGATCTATGCAAGTTTTCTGTCTAGTCGGTTTATTATTATGTAATTTTATATTATAGTGGATAACAGATTAATCAATTTAATAGTATTATTATTACGCACCAAAATATTAATGTTAAAATCACCACCTATTATTATTCTTTTATTATTATTCTTAACTAATTTATTTAATAATTCATCTAATCTTTTAAAAAACACAAAACTATTGGATTTCGGAGTTCTGTATACGCAAAGTATAATAGATTTACAAAATTTAAGCTCAATTCCACAGCATTCAAAATCTTTTTCAACAGCATACTCGCGACATAAATATATATCATTAGCCTCCAATGAATTGTTTATTAGTATACAAACACCTCCTCGTTTCTCATTTACTCTTGAAAAATAACTTGCCATTTTAAACCCACCTATAATAACATTAGATTCGTTACCAGATTTAGTAAAACTTTCGAAAATACACAGTATATCAATATTTTTATTCATTATTTTAAAATTATTTAGTTCTATTTCAATCAAGTCTAATTTATTGAGTACTAGCGACCCGCCCCGGCTTCGCACGGGTGCAATGCTGATACTAAATACACTACAGAAAAACTGTGAACGTTGTATATAAAAACATAGCGGCCCGCTCCGGCTTCGCACGCTATTTATAGGCACGCTCTTGCCGCACCGGGCGGCCGGCCGGTACCGCCGCAAACGCTACGTCCCGCAATTTTTAAATCTGTAATATCTTCGAAAATATTCACTTAAATCATACGGTGTAAAGGGCCATATAGATCTATATTAAATGAACAATGTATTCAAGGTATTTAATAGGTTAAGGATTAATGCTGTATTGGTTAAAATCACTTCGAAAATTAGCCATTATTTGTCGTAAAAAGTAAATGACAAAAAAAAGTTATTGTGGGTTATCCATAAGAGATAGACATATACCATCACGGACTTTTCTGTAGACCTTTTCAATGTGTACAATACTTAGTACATTATTTTGATAAAACTCGTAGGGTTCAGCCTGCGTTTGCAATGTAAGCGGAAAAAATGTAATTATTTACGACATCACATTAGAAACCTCAAAAATAACAGTACTTCTCCACTATTTAATGGATGTTATTATACATATAAACCTTCCTCTTGAATCACTCTATCTATTAAAAAAAACCGCATCATAATCCGTTGCGTAGTTTCAAAGATTTAAGCATACAAAGGGACATAGGGACAGAGAAAGCGACTTTGTTTTATACTATGTAGTGATACCGGCTATATTTTGATTTAAAAGTATTAAGTTTTCATTATTTTCCGATATGTTGGGCAAAAAGACTGAGAAGTAACATAATTTTGACTGGCATTATTCAGTTGTTAAAAGTAAAAAGGTATAGTGCCCTTTTTATGTATGGCAGTATTTTGCTACCTATTATAGATTTTTATTTGATTGTTTTTGATTTGTGTTACGACATTCTTATCTTTTCAAAGAAGTATGGGATAGTTCCTATTTTATGGCCATGCACAGTATTTTTTTTAAGTTAGATTCTTTTATTTTATTTCTGGCATTATTAAAATTTTCCTCGTATTCATTTACCCTTAAGAAATTATGGTTTAAATATTTTACCTTATAGTCCAGTGAATCAATAAAAAATATTTTTTTTTTACACATATATGATAATAATGATTTATTTAATAATGATGTATTATTATAACCTACATCTAAAAATGTACAATTTTTTATATTATTAGAAACTAATTTTAACAAATTATTTAGTTTATTCTCATTTAAGTATTTACAATGATTTACACTTAACAATGTAACCAATGATTGCTGTAGATATTTAAGAGCTCATGTTGCAGAACTAAGGGATGGTGTCATTCTCCCCCACACACAAAATTAGCCTGTCTTTTTCTCTCAGATTTAAATTGTAGCAGATTTTTAAAACCTCAATTGTTGTTGCATATGGCTTAGTGTATCCACATATACAATACTTTTTTATTTAGTATTTTTCCTTAATAGGATTAAATTTGATGCCAAGTCCACACACTGTTGAGTGCCCACAATAAAAAGTTTCCGTTCGTGATTGATCTGTTGGTTAAATTCAATTTCATTATTTCTGACATCTTGTATTGAATTGGTAATATTTACATCATTACAATTGAAAAAAACGTTACTATCATCCAGTTTTAAATTATATTCATTTGTTTTATTTTTATTATTTGGAGTATTAATTTGGGTTCTATTAAATTGTAATTTCCTGTTAATGGATCTGGTTCGCTTTTCAGCAGATGGTGTGACTAAAGAGTCAATATACGAGTACATACTCTTAAATTGGTTAATTTTACTCTTTTGTTGCAATATTTGCTCACATAATGATTTCTTTTCAAGTGAAATCTTTTCTATCTCTAAATGGGCGCTCTCTAATTGAGATTTTAGATCTTTGATTTGCAACAGAAGCTCTTCATATTCATGGTTATTCATCCAGTTTTAAATTATATTCATTTGTTTTATTTTTATTATTTGGAGTATTAATTTGGGTTCTATTAAATTGTAATTTCCTGTTAATGGATCTGGTTCGCTTTTCAGCAGTTGGTGTGACTAAAGAGTCAATATACATACTCTTAAATTGGTTAATTTTACTCTTTTGTTGCAATATATCTCTAAATGGGCGCTAAATAATGTGTCGATAAATCTGGCAGGCTTCTCGGTTTGTCTAAAGAGTAGTTTGATAGAATTGACTCATTTGAAGAACTCCTTGAATATTTCCTCTGTTTTCTCAAAGTTATATTATTTAAATCCATTATACAATATATCGAATTGGGCTAGAATAATCGATAATTGCACAATGTTATAGATTGAAGTCAAACAAAACACTTCACAAAATTTAATATTTTTGAGGTTAGAATGCCACTATTATTATAATTATTAAAATTATGCAGTAATACACGTATTGATAGTCACTAATTACAGCATAGTTTAATATTCGTACATTAATATTAAATCAAATTACAATAAAAAACTACTTTTTAAAAGTTTAGTTGTTTATAGTTGCTTGCAAGGACGCTTTTTATTTAGCAACTTATTAACTTTAAACACCACTTTTTTATTATAACAGTTTTTTTGTAAATGTTATTTAGTTCATAATACAGTTGTTTAAACATAAGATACACCATAATATTTGTTTTTAGTATTTTAAATTAGTTTATTTGTGAGAGCGTTAACTTTAAACTTCTAACATCCTCACGGTAATCGTTAGGTTATAATCATAAAAAATATGGGATTCACTATTCATTTTATTAATGACGCCGATAAAAAGTTTGGTATAGTAAGAGATATTGAGTTAGACATTCCAGATGAAGAGCTAAACACTCTATTTACATGTGAGTCTGAAATTATATATTGTAAGAGGTTAAAACTCAAGGATAATAATAGTAAGTGGATAAATATACGTATTTGCTTTAAAGCTAAAGAGATGCCTAAATATGTTTATGCATTTGGATGCAGAATAAATGTTGAACCATATGTCTTTCCAGTTTCGCAATGTTCAAGGTGCTGGAAATTTGGCCACTTAAATAAGATTTTTACAAGTATTAAAATATTTTGCCCGAAGTGCGGCGGTGAACATGCCAATTGTGAAACAACTGTATGCACATGTATTAATTGTAAAGACAACCATATGGCCCTTGATAAATAGTGCAGTTATTTTACAAAAGAAAAACAAATACGACTTATTATGTCTGAACAAAATTTAAATTACAGGGATGCTTTGCAAATTCTTATTGAAAATAGAGTATCTCAATATTCTCAACCAAACCTTGATCATCAATACAATAAAGAAGATTGGGATAATGACTCCGAGTCCAGGTCATCATTGGGTAAAAAACAACCATGCGAAAATAAGGAATTAGATAAGTTTAAAGAAAGCATAAGTTTTAAACCTTCATATGCTAATATAGTAACATCTCAAAAAGCCAATAAATCAAAAACTAAGAAAGAAGAAATTAAAGCTAAAACTATGAATAAGAGTGAGGAAAAACAAACAAAAAAACACCGTATTAAAATTACAGATACAAAACAAAAAATAGAAGAAGAAGATCAATCCAAAATTAATATTATAGATTTTATATATAAGTTAAAAGAAGTTTTTAATTCAGAAGAGACGTTACCAGACAAAATAATAACTATAATTAAAATAATAATGAAGGATATAATAAGTTTATTTATGAAATATTTTAAGGACTGTTCTATAATTAAAGAAATTTTTAATAATCTAATATATGAAAATAATTTTTAATGAAATTTTTAATAATATAAATATATGTCTTTTGAATATACAAATAAAAAATATATAAATATGATACAATGGAACTCCAATAGCTTGCGCCGAAAATTATATTGAATTAGACCAGTATCTTCATCATAATAAGGTACATGTAGCTATATTAAACGAAACGTGGCTGGAGCCAGATTCAGTGCTTCGATTGAGTATTTACAATATATTTAGAAAAGATCGCCAGGATAGCTATGGAGGCGTTGCAATAATTACTCATAAATCAATAAATGGTAAACTCTTAATATCGGATATAACTCGATCAGACATAGAATTAATACATTTAAAGGTACATAATTGTGAAAATATAGATAATATCATTGGCGTTTATTGTCCGCCACAAATTAAGACTTCTCAAAATGATTGGAATAATATCTTTACAAAATTTAATAAAGGCACTCTTATCGCTGGAGATTTTAATGGTCACCATACTAACTGGTCATACAAATTAGACACTAGAGGAAACCAATTGTTGGACACTTCGATAGACGCTAATTGGATTATTTTAAACAATGGGAGCCCGACAAGAATTAAATATGTGAACTCTAGTTGACTTCTCCTGACATAACCTTGTGTACCGCGGATTTAGCTCTTAAATTTAATTGTGAAACGACAAATGAATCTTTAGGTAGTGATCACATTATAATTAAAATATCCATGCAATACCAAAATGAAATTATTAAATATAAGCGAAACACCAGTTTGCAAATTTATAATTTGCAAACTGGAACTTAATGCGAGAAATTTTAGAAAATTCCTTCGAAGGAATCACTATACAAAATAACATTCAAGAAGATTATAATACATTTATTAAAATAATTAAAAATGCAGCACATAAATCAATACCAGAATCTAAAGTTTGTAATAATTCCCTACAAAAATTTAAGCCGAAACCCTGGTGGAATCCTAATTTATCGAGAGCTGTCGCTGAACGTCGCACCTAATTTATCAAGAGCTGTCGCTGAACCTGCAACCTACAAAATTTTAAAGAAAAAGTATTAACTGCTAAGAAACTAATACGCCAAGCTAAATCACAAAGTTGCCATCAGTTTTGTAATGGTATTGGAGGAGGAATAGGTATATCGGATATGTGGCAAAAAATGAAATGGATGAAAGGTTATGCTAGGTCATATAATATTTAATGAAATGGATGAAAGGTTATGCTAGGTCATATAATATTTAATGAAATGGATGAAAGGTTATGCTAGGTCATATAGTATTTCTGAAGACGAAGCAGATGATTTATTGATAAAACTTACTTCAAGATCGGTTAATACAAGTTGTAATAATTTAAACTTAATTAGTAATAATACATGTATGGAGGCTAAATTTACAACGCAGGAGTTAAATAATTTATTGAAGAAAAAGGATACGGTGCCAGGTATCGATCTTATCTCTTATTCTATGGTGTTCAATCTACCAAACTCAGGTAAAAAGTTTATATTATCTATGTATAATAACATGTTAGACTCAGCAATAATACCTGAACAATGGCGGAATATAGAGATATTACCGATTCCTATGGCTAACCAATCAGTTACTCAATACAGACCAATATCACTAATATCAGTATTATGTAAAATATTTCATAATCTAATTGGCAAACGATTAGAATGGTATATTGAAAAGAATAATCTATTATCGTATAATACGATCGGATTTAAAACTAAATCCAGTCTTGATAATTTGACTAGATTGGTATCTGATATAAACACTAGCTTTAGGGAAAAGCAATCTACAATAGCATGCTTTTTAGATATAAATAATGAGCTGACCCGCGCAACTTTGTCTGCGCGTTTAAATTTAACCGTTTACGCAGCGTACGCTCTCAAAAGGAATATTTTTTCCCCGTTTTTGCAACATTTTTCTTTGTTACTCCGCTCCTATTAGTCGTAGCGTGATGTTATATAGCCTAAAGCCTTCCTCGATAAATGGATTACCCAACACGAAAATATTTTTTCAATTCGAACCAGTAGTTTCTGAGATTAGCGCGTTCAAACAAACAAACAAACTCTTCAGCTTTATAATATTAGTATAGATAACAAAACATTGTATAGATGGACGGATAAAGGCTAAGCGCAGAGAGACCCTTTGTCACCCATTTTGTTTAATGTGGCTACGATTGAAATAAATAAAAACATTTCTATGGTATCTATATCACAGTATGCGGATGACTTTGTAATCTATCATAGTTAAAAATTTGTAAATAATAGTGTTAGTATTTTACAAAATGAAATAAATAAATTTGTCGATATCATTTAAAATATTGGTTTGACTCTGTCAGAAAATAAATGCAAAGTATGTTTGTTCACGAAAAAGAGGCATTACCAATTAGATAAACTTTATGTATGTGGAAAGGCGTTAGAGATGGTTAATGATGTAAAATATCTAGGAATGTGGTTAGATTCATTACTGAAAAGAAAAAAACATGTTAATACTATTAAAGAAAAAACCCAAAAATTCCTGGATATTTTAAAGATTTTGACAGGATCAAACTGAGGTATGCATCCAAAACACTTACGAAGACTATACATTGCATTTATTCGTAGTAGAATGGACTATGGTTGCTATTTGTATGATACATGTGCAAAGTCTTATATAAAAATACTAGATTTAGTTCAAAATCAAGCCATGAGAATTATTGGAGGGTTCATAAAAACGACACAAATACATGGAGAAGGAATTGTGTATGCAGCCATTTTGGATTAGACGTCAATACAGTCTAAAATTAAAATATTATAATAAATTAAAATATGACTCTATTAAGAACGGGTTATATTAGTAAAAAAAACAGTTTTTAAAATGCTCATAATACACTCAATAGTATAAATTTTTATTCTACATCTCTGCTGCGTATGTTTATGCTATCTACATGGATAACCAATATTATAGACGAAAGCGATATTAACATAGTATTTAATTATGACAATGAAGAAAAGAAAAAGAAAAATATAGATAAAAATAAAGTAATAACTCTTCTAGAAAATAGGTATGAAAATCATTATAAAATTTATACAGATGGATCCAAGCGTTTTATGACCCTTCCACTAAAATATATGGGATTTTTAAGCTAGAAGGTAATATTTCTATAATGTCTGTTGAACTGCATATGCTATATCAGAAGTATTGTGCTATGCTAAATCATTGCATTTCCAAAAACTAGTGATTCTATCAGATTCCAAAAGTTCTCTACAACATATAAATCTGTGCTCTTCTAGCAAGGTAGGGTTAACAATTGCATATACTATTCTAGAGTATTTGTTATATTTTAAAAGTATAAATAAAGAAATATATCTACAATGGATACCATCGCATATAGGTATACCAGGGGCCTGACCAAAGAACACGATCGCCAATCGAATCGCCGCATCGATCGGTAAATATGTATAGGAATTTTACTCTATGGGTAGAGCTTGATCGCCGAGAAACGTCAAATCCCATACATTTGGCTTTCGATGGGTATTTCGATTCGATTATCGATTGGCTCTTTGGTAAGGCCCCTGGGGCCCTACCGGGAAGCCACATGAAATACCGATCGCCACGTCGATCGATCGAAAGCGAATGTAAAATGTATGTGATTTGACGTTTCTCAGCGATCGAGTTCTACCCATAGACAATATTTCCTATACAATTTTATCCATCGACGCGTCGATCGGTTTGTCGATGTGGCTTCCCGGTAAGGCCCCAGGTAATGAGAAAGTTAATAAATTAGCAAAA
Organism: Monopis laevigella; assembly: GCA_947458855.1. Lineage (NCBI taxonomy): Eukaryota > Metazoa > Arthropoda > Insecta > Lepidoptera > Tineidae > Monopis > Monopis laevigella. Next base: position 18,844,095 of record OX381583.1, on the reverse strand, counting down.
CTTGCGTTAGTACAAGGACAAAAAATTAGCTGTAAATCTCATTATTCTGATATATTACCAAAATGCAAAGAGTTATGCTTGCAATACTGCCAGTATTGCAAGCATAACTCTTTGCATTTTGGTAAACTATTTAATGACATATCAGTACATAAAGGCATTTGGTATAAAATTATTCAGGGACAACTTCCACAAATACCTTGGTGGCTAAATGGTTAATTAAGTAGAGGTATATTAAAAATTGCATTTAGAGTACATAGTGGTCATATTCCATCATCATCTTCATCATCAGCTTCAATCATCTGATGAAAAAGTCTGATACACCAAACTGCGAGGTTTGCAACAAAAAAGAAGATCTTGAACATATTTTGATGGAATGTAGCCAAAATCAAGACAATAGAATCTTTGTATTTGAATAAGTTAAAATTAATAGAACCGGGGCCTTAGAGAAATTACACTCCATTCCATCGATGGAATCGCTCTCAGTCAAATAAGTATAAATTTTGACAGTTGTCAGTAGGCCTTGAAATTGGACGGAAAAATTGGTAGAGAAGTGGCAATTCCATAGAATCTATAGTAAGCCAGACTCACTCTGGAAAATATTTGACATTTGTTTGTATAGGATTGGTAGAGAAAACACCAAATTTTCCATATTCCGTAAGGACAACGGAAAAAAAAGTTGACGATTTCAATTCTGTCTGGAATAGGCTCACGGCTTGTTCGATATATACATTTTTTAAAGTTTTTGTCATAGGAATGTTTGTTTGTATGTCTTAATTTTATTAAAGTTGTTACTACAGAGAGAATAGATTAATAAATTATTACTGCTTCAATAAAAAATCGTCCCAAAGTTTTAAAAATAAAGTGGATATTTTTATATAGGATATTGGTGTGTCGAATTTAAGGACAACTTCAAAAGCTTATCTTAATAAACTAATATAACAAGTTTTTAGACTAAAAATAGGAATTGTCAATATTACTTGTAAATATGAATAAGATAATTTTTATAAATATCTAATCACTATAAGAGTGCCTTTAAGACCTAATTCAAACAAGGGCCTGGATTAACAATAATAGGTATTAAGTAGGATTTTCTTTACATAAATTGTTCTAGTCATAAACTAAGCTATAAGCTTATTCTGTGTGTAGGTACCAAAAACAATGCTCCTAATACGTTATTATATTTTTTAAGTAGGTAAGTTTATAGTCCCTTTGTGAAATATAATAAAGGTGCCTTGGATATGTTCCATTAATCTTCTAAAGCTGAGGTACCTAACTAACACAACCACATATGGTACAAAGTACAGATTAATAGATAACAAATATAACATGTTCCATCCCACAAGGCACCTATTACTTTTAATTTACATCAGCAACCTACCAAAAAGCAACTTGAAGGGTACTACCATTCCAATGTTACCTATTTGCTGATCATAAGTATATCAATTTTGATTAAAAATGAAAGTTATATGAGAATATTGACACTTAAATAGAAAACACTTTAAACATAGGTAATAAATAAATGGCTTCAGGAACACAGTCTTAATGCTTATAAATTTAAAATCATATATTTTATAAGAATGAATTTAATAAAAAATAATAAAAGTTTATTGTTAAGTTAATAGTAATGTATAATACTAAGGATATATTTAGAAAGAATTATAAATATAAAACACACATAGGATAAGTTGAGTCATTTAATTACCAATACATAATTTATAATCTAAATTTATATACCTACACATTTTGAAGTTAAATGAGGTAACTGTGCATATGCAGGGCATGAAATAAGGTTTAATGTTGAGGAGGAATAGGGTAAATATTAATGATATAGGTTCTATTTATTTTACATAAAATATTAGTTTATTTTACAAAAAAATATATGACATGTGTATATTTTTAGATATCTACACAATATTAATACATTCCATAAATATATACTTACCATATCCAGAATTAAAATTTTAAACTGTAGCCCATACTATATGGCAGTTAATTATATTTTATAAGTTACCCGGGTGCATATATAATGATTTGAAATTTATTTAATCTACAGACCACCTTAAAAACACCTAAGTAATTGTTAAGTTTATAGTTTATATAATTAATATTTTGAAAATGAAATTATATGTAAAATAACAGAAACATTAATCCTCTTATTGAAGAAAACTTGGTTGAGTATTTAGGCTGGAGTGATGTTTTATATCTTTTTTATCAAAAATTATTTTCATTGGTAAAATACCAATGATCATACTTAATTATGTTAGTTTAGAATGTCTCTGGGTACATTGCGGATAGTTTAGTGTCAATAAGTTATCATGACCAATGGTCATTCTCAGTCTACCAATCAAGTGGCAAGCTCATAGTGGTATTTGTATAGACACAATATTTTGACTTCGTGGGTTGTCAAACATTTTTTTTTAGAACATTAATTAAACAATAACTGATTGGTACACACCGGCAATTGAAGTTAGATCTAAAACTGTACTGTTAGTCCTATGGTCTAACCAAGTCGGACACCATGTTCTCTAGGGATATTGTAAGAAATATAAAGAAATAAAAGTTGATTTTCTCTAATCCATTTTTTAATTTATAATTTTTACTCGCTGTTCTAATATACTCTCTAGCTTATAGTGTAGGTACCAGAAAAAAAAACTAATACATTGTATTTTTTATGTAGGGTTTATAGCCTCTTTTGTGATAAATACTAAAATGCTGTTACCAAGATACCCACCTACCCAATACAAAAACACATATGGTACATGACAGTTGTCTTTCACAATATTAACTTTGAGGCAATAAGTGTTGATAAACAAATGCGCTGGTACACATCTGTGTTTAAACTTGTGACCTAAAACTGTAGTTTTAAAGTCTACAGTCTAACCAAGTAATGCACTATGTTTGGTAGGGATATTATAGGAAATATATATGAAAAAAAAGTTGATATTCTCTAATCCATTGTTTTAATTCAATAATATAAACTAAAGGCCAGCTTTTCCAATATGTTGGCCAACTACTGCTTTAGTTGGTCTATTAATTACCCCTTTTTTGTAAATTAGTTTTTTATAGGGCACTTTAGTCCATTCATGCTTTATACTCTAGCTATACTCTAGGGGTTCCATTTTTTTTTACTTTCCACTTGTGTCTGGCCACACCTATAACAAAGACATTTATTAAAATCAAAAATAGTATCTTATTACATACATTTATTAATAACAATATGTAGGCCATGTTTGGGAATCAAACTCACGAATATACTCTCATCTAATTCTGTAAGATATTGAAGATTTTTCATGTACCTACAGCATATAATAGGTACTTAAATATTGTAAAATAATGCTCAGCATGTTGTTCTGCCGAAAAATGCATTTCCTAACAACTAAATGCTGCTAATCTAAACAAATGCTAACTTATTTATCATAACATATCACACACGTTTAAAGTAGTTACAAAAACAGCTTAATCTTTGTAGCAACAAACTATTTGATTAGGTATTACATCGCTAATAGTCGGGCTACAATTCGATATGAAGAAATTATAATGTATTTAGTTACAAGACGAGATACTTACAAATTACAAAATTATATACTTACATCATCAAGAAATCAACAATTTTACTGCATGTTTCCGTATCTATGTATTTTTTTCCGTCGTAATATTATTTGGTGTACTTATTTTATTATTAACTACTTAATAAAACACCATAAATATAATATTTCGTTACATGTTTATGAAATACGAAATTTGCTAAGTCCAAATGACAGCTGGAGCTGCTGTCTGGAAAATAGTGAACGAAATGACCGGTTTCATTCGTTCCTAAGCCAGAGTGCCTCTCGCTTTTAATTCTCTACCCAAATTGGCGATTCTGGCTCACGCTTACCGTTGGCTTGAAGGCCAATGGAATGAAATTTCTCTAAGGCCCCAGATGTAGGAGCAATTTTTGACGTTTTAAAGGAACCGCATATTGATGGTTCAATACTGGTTTACAATTTTATTAAAGTATATATGAATAGATTACATGTAAGTTAAGTGTAAATAATATTTGGACTTATGGGTCACACACACTATTTCATGTTAATTTAGTGTGTGACACAAAGTGGCCCAGTTGGTTAGACCTTGGACTTAAAAACACTAAGGCCCCTGGTTCGAATCCCGGTGTGTACCAATGAGTTTTTAATTAAAAAAATTATGTACATTTGTTTGACAACACCACTATAGTGCCTCGGAGAGCACGTTAAGCTGTCGGTCCCGGTTTTACTATACCAACTGGTGAAACTGTTTATGGATGGGTTATTGAGTCTATTCAAAACATCGCGACGAGCTAGCCACTTGTTCGGTGTAGACTCATACCATCAACTACGACGAAATGGGATTAAAACCCCTCCGCTGGGTACCCTGGGGCCGTCTAGACGGTCTCGGGCGCCGTAAGGCACCCGTGAAGATATATATATGTATTATTGATTGAAAGGGACTGACATAATTTTAAAACAGATTAAAGTCCCTAAATTAAAAATTTACTCTTCTAATAAAATACGAAGATATTATGAAATATAATAATCGGTTCATTCAAATACTAACCGACATATTTTAGAAGCCTACATACAACTTCGATGCAACTCGACGAGTCAGCTCAACCCGGGTAAGTAATCTTCCCTGCGTTCCGAGAGCTAGCGCGGGCAGTTTTTCGTGCTGATTTCATTTGTTCAGTGCTGATTTCAAAAACCAGCGCGACCGCCCGTTTCAACACGGCCATGTCATTTTTTTTAGCGATGCTAAAATGCAGCTCGGAAACGATCGGTTTGGCTACTTTTTGACATTAGTTAACCGCGTAAACAAACTTTGATGTGTAGTGTTAAAGTGTTTTATTTTTCGTCGATTAGAACTGCATTAATTAGAATAAGCCACGATAGTTTACTTACTTTTTACTTGTTTGTTTTTGTGCAAGAAGCTGTGTAAATCTGTGGTAGTGTAATTGTTTTTCGGCAAATAGAACCTAACCACTTGTACTAATATTTCTTCTGTAACTTAACTACTTAATAAGAACTGTATTACTTAGAATAATCCATGATAGTTTAGTTTACTTTTATACTTGTTTGTTTTTGTGACTTTTTTTAATTTAATTTGGTTTTATGCGAGAATGGAAAACCTATTGGAAACATATATCGCATGCTTAATGGAATACTGTCTTAACTAAAAAAAGCATTTTGTTGGGAAATCGTAAAAGAAGATCTTACTATGAGGACTCATCTTACTTCTTCAGGCATAACATTAATACTGATTATTAATTCATCATGACTGCTTGTATTTTGAACTTATGATTAACTATTGATCATCTTAGTAAAAAAAAAAAAGCCGAATATAATTTATATCTTTATTAAAAAAATAGTTTAAAAAGTAGATTCTAAGTTAGGTAAGTTTTTTATAAAAGGTAAAGCAAATATTTTTTAATGCAAGTGTTCTATTAAGTTATAAACTTGTTTCATTTTAAATAATTTATAATTTATAATGACTCGTTTAGTATTTAGTCTGTACATGATTCATTTAGTAATACAAGTTTATTGATTGGGTCACTTTAATCAAATTATATATATATATATCAATCATTTATTGCAGCCACCTTTATAAGGAACATAAAAATAACAAGTTTAACTTCTCAGACTTATATATAGGTTTTATAAAACAACATAAAACTAGCCGGTGAATTACTAAATTTACTTATACAACAAAATCACTATAAAACAAAAAAAATAAACTTCTAAAGCAAACATAATTAATTTAACTTAAAGGAACTTTCTTCATTTAATTAACTTTCGTATGTAATCAGTTATCAATCAATGTTAACATAGGTGCAATATTAAAGGATAGAGTTATAAAAGTCGGAATAAAAATTTGGGATCAATTTTTTTGACAGTAACTCTCTCAGATCTTTCTTTTTATTCTCACTTAGCTTTTGTCTTTGTATGTAGACATTAGTTGGTATGATTTCACACAAAGGAAGCATTTTCTTCCTTTTATTTCTGACGCTCACTTCCTATCGCTATCTTTGTACGAGGTTTTAACGAAAAAATGAAAAAGGTGTATCTCTGTTCACTCTTATCACCTTTAGGTCATTCCATAAAACAGTTCTCCCGTCTTTAGTTTTATTAAAGTTAAGACCCCAATCTTCTTGAAGTTTTTTCAAGTCTAAAAATGACTCGAATGTCAGTTCATGTACTGAGAATTTCTTGCCAGACTTCTTTGCGTTTTTAATTATCGCTACATATTGGTGAGGGGAATATATTGGCCCGGATTTTAGATTTTTTGTTATCTCCTTTTCTATAAGACTATGAATATTATCACCCTCATTTTGGGTATGACCTTTTATTAAGAACTTATGAGTGATTGAGTTAATATTTAGATGACTGACTGCAAACAGGTAAAGTGCCACTATGAATTTATTTTTATTTTGACCGGAACAATTGTCGGAATATAAAATTAAGTTACACCCATTGTGATTTGGTGACTCCGCTGAGAGCTTCTCAAAAATTTTTAGTAAACAAGATCCGATTTCATTAGCTCCGCGTTTAGCCTCAGTCGTTCCAGAAGAAACAGTGCACATCATCGTAAGAGTCTTTCATCTGGCCATCAACTTTTTTGTTTAACGACGTGATTGTGAAGTTGTAACTATTCAACTTAGATTTGTAATAAAATCCTGAGGTATCTCCTCTAGGAGATTGTAGAACAGCTTGCAGATCGAATACAAGAACTTTATTTCTATCGTCTATTTTGCAGCGGTCGTCGTATTTTTCTTGGCGGCTCAATGTTTTTTCTTCCAAATGGGCGCCGTATGATTCTTTGAGTAATAATTTTTGTTCAAGCGTTGAGTTCTTGTATTGCAAACATAAATCACATTGGTCTTTTCTGGGACGAAAAAATGATATATTATAATTCTGTGTAAATATTTTATAAAATGTACAATATTTACCAGCTGCTTTGTTACCTTTATCTTGAGCTTCTTCAAAGTCCCTAAAAAGGTCTGAAATTGATTTTCCGCCATCAATGTATTCACGAGTAGAATATTGTCTAATGTAGTGGGATTCAATTCTTGGTATCGCGTCTATAAACTGATTAATATCGGTTAGTAGTTGTTCATCAACCCTTACATGGTTGATGTGCTGTCCTCTCAAATCTTGTGCTAGAATTCCATGTTCATCTATTTTATCTTTGACAGTACGTACAACACGATCAGAAATATCTAAGGTTTTTATAAAAAATGTTTTACAGACCCGTATCGATTGCTTTTCCACTAAGAAATGAAATGCTTTATTGCAATTTCTTGGATTACGAGCATTTGAATATTTATATCTTGGGGTTATATCAGTCATACAAGACATAATAAACGATCGTTGAGCATCAACCTGTCCAAGATTCCAATAAACATTAAAAATTGTTTGTCTTTGATCTGCAGTTATCTTTTCACAGCATTTTAGCCTACATTTAACACCACAGGGTGGTTGAACAGAACGAGGTTTTATTGTTTTATTTTTCTTACTAATGTATTGTTTTCCAGTATTTCTTAGACTTTTAGCTTTATTCTGTTTCCAGCTTTTTTCATTCCGTTTACGTTTCCTTCCCTTCTTATTTTCTTCTTGTGATGTATTCTGTAGACTGAAGCTGTTTCCAGAATCTTAAAATATTCCTTTAAGTTTGAGAAACGTTGATTTTCGGGCTTGTTTGTTATATCACATAACATCTACAACAAAAAAACAAAACGCGTATTTATTAATAAAAAAATAAAATTACACCTAATTTATTAGTCACTTAAATTTGTTACCGTCACTTTAGTTGTTGACGCTGATTCATATTCTTTATCTTATGTTACCGTTTCTGGCGCCGTCTTTTGAGCCTGAACCAGCTCCATCATCTTTTTCGACCTATTGAATGACATTGTCACCCTAAAACATAAATAGTAATATTATAAGCCTCTGGTACATATTTTTTTTGTAATTAGTATTTAGACTAACAAAGACTTAACTAATATTGCGCCTCCTAAGTAACAATAGCCTTTAGTAGTAAACAGACTTATACTTGAATGTCACCAAGTATTACTTTAAATAATGGATATATTTTAATATTAAACTGACTGAAATCGCAATAGACCACGAAAAATGTAATAACGTTCAATGATAAACTGTCTTAAAATCTAAAGTTTCATGTAACATATTAGTAAAATTTGTTGTAAACTGACCTAAGTTTTAATCTGCTAATATTACATTACAAAATTTGATAAAACTTACCGTTGAATTTAGTCGTAAATACACTTAACAACGATTGGGTCTTCGTTCAATAAAATATCAATAACCTTACTCCACGAGTGCCGGACACAAACTGGCATGAGTCGTTGTTTCGCGAAAACACGATGAGAAATCCCATAAAAGTGAAAGAGACGGATATATCACTAGAGCGGCAACTATTTGTATCTTGAGCGTAATTCAAACTGTAGATGGTAGATGGCGCTTACAGAAGCCTGTCTCTGTACGTAACTTACTTCCGACCTATCTACTAATGGGTCAATTTCCTATTAAGCATGCGATATATTAAATAAGCTTGCCCATAGAGAAAAAGAAGAAAGCAGTGATGAAGATCTAGAATTTATGGAAGAGGAAGATACTCCTATTGTTGTCACGCCTTGCAAACGGCCTAGAATGATTAACTATGTTGCAGTAGTTGACTTATACAGCGACAACGAATTTAAGTCACATTTTAGGTCAGTATTTTCGTTATGGTGTTTTCCACAATAAAAATAAACGTGTGCTTTATTGCTCTCATTTATTTCCATGATTTTTATCAGGTTAAGAATCCCATGTTTTTAGTATTTATTCATTTGACCATTGAAAATTTTAGGAACTTACTCCTAAAAATACCAAGAGCAAAAGAAGCTTATAATTGTTTATAAGTACCAATCATACTCAAGAATTTTAGCTATCCATGGATTCTCTGTTGTGGGGCAGGGGAATGAATTGCAGCATCCCCCGACTTGAGACCGAAAAGTAGGGCCTTGTAACTCTCCCTTAACCTAGCAAAAATCTTGACTGGCTAAACTGCACTTCAAAACTGCCTTTTTATCATTTGCCCATTCTGTACATTGGCCAGTCCACGCCTGGTCTAGGGATCTAAAAGGCACTAATTTTGAAAGGGATAATAATTGGTTTTATTAATAAATTCAGGTTAAGAAGATCAACATTTGAATATATATTGAAATTAATAAGAGATGACTTAAAAACACCTGATGGTTGTGCAATCGAACCTAAAATACAGTTGATGTTGGCATTGTGGAAAATGGCAACTCCAGAATCATTCAGGTAATTTAAAGCTGAATTTATCACATAAACTATTTATAATTTTTCGAACCTCGGGGAGGATGTTAAGCTGTCGGTCCTCCCACTGCTATCAACTTGTTATTTAATATATTAGTAGAATAATATTTAAATGTATTATTATCAATTAAAAGCTAAAATAAAACAGGTTGCAAGTTAAACCAACATATTGTTTTGTTTCATATTTTAAATCATTATTAAATTGTGGAACTTTATATAGTTTCTTGCCACCAAATAATAATTTGGTGGCACTATTTTTAGTATATTACATTAACAATGCCATTTTTAACATTTAACAATTACATTCACACATATACCCTTTATAGCAACGTAGGGTTACTTAGGACTTATTTCACCAAAAACAACTCAGGCATAATTTCAACATGTATTCATACTGGTCGACAGCCTCCGTGGACTAGTGGTTGCGCCTTTGGTGTTGTATCCGGAGGTCGTGGGTTCGATTCCCACCCATGGCAAAAAATAATAAGTAGTATGTTTTTTCTGTACAGTTTGTCATGGTCTGGGTGTTTATAAAATATAATATGTATTATATTGTTGTTTCTGGTACACATAGTACAAGCTTAGGAGCTAAGCTTGTGATAAGAGCAATATGTGTGATTTGTCCTACATAAAAATAAATAAATAACAAAAATAAACAAAAAATGACATTAGAAAATTGATGTTTCTAACAGAGATGTCATTTATTGTTCGAACAATTCAAATATATGTTGAGTATGTAAGAATTACCCCGCAGGACCAACCTTTTGGCACTCTCAACAGAAAATAATAAAAATATGTAGGACTATTTACACATATTGCTCTGGTCACAAACAAAGCTTTAATCTTGTACTATGTGTACCAGAAGCAACAATATAATACATACTATATTTTATAAACAACCAGAAATGTATGCACGTAAGCACAAACTAATTACTTATACTTGTATAATTATGCCGATATGCATTTGTACACATGAGTGAATTGTGCATTGCGAGATATGAGCTTGTTACCAAAATGTGTGTGTGGCATAAGGTCATAATATTGCGGCATACTATCAGAGGGGGGTGAGGAGTGTCCATTTTATACATAGAGTTAATAAGTATTCCGTTCTCATGGTACAACATTGGATTAGTCTGATAAATTTTAATTAAATGTTATAAATGGAATCTATAATCTAGTAACATATTTTCACAGATTGGTTGCAGATAGGTTTAATGTGGGCAAAGCAACAGCTTTCCGGGCACTCAATAGAGTAATAAAAGCACTGAACAAAAAAATAACAATGTTTATTAAGTGGCCAAATATAGAAGCATGTGCACAAATTGCTCAAAGTTTTGAGAGTAAGAGCAGGTTCCCAAACATTATGGGGGCTATAGATGGTACTCACTTCGAGATAGAGACTCCAAAAATTAATGGTGCCGACTATATAAACAGGAAAAAATATGCTTCAATACAAATGCAGGTATTTATCTATAGTTTTAATAATCATCATCAATTTAGATTTAATTTATTTAAGGCAATTCGACCAAACTTGTGTAAATTTTATTTTAAGATTAGTCATACAAATAGTACCTTTAACTTTAAAAGTTCCGGGCTAATTAGCTCAGGCCGGAGTGGTGCCAATATGAATGTCAAAGTCAAAGATAAATCAGTTGTTTTTGATATAAATTTTGTTTGTGATTTTGTATAGAAGTAATAAATAAGGTAAATATAAAATTTTACGTCAACATATATATATTATACATATATGAAATAATGGAATTCCGCAAAATACGGCTGATTCATTAATCAATTGTATAATAATTTATATTTACTTTTAATATTTGAAAATAAAGTTAATACGAGTTTGGTCAAATTGGACAGAAGTTGTGACATAAGAAGAAACACAATACAAAATAATAACAAATTAAACAAAATATCGCCAATATGTTCAGTTTTTACATTTACTTATATCAATATCAAAATAAATAATAAAAATTCTAATTATTAATTATATTACATATTTACAGGCTTATTCAGAAACAATTTGCTAAACTATCCTTTAAGTTAATAGCTTAAGGTTTAGCGAAACGTTTCTAAATAAGTCTTTTATAAACTTAACTTTAAGTACACCAAAGAAGTACATCTATTTTTATATATAATTTAAGTACTTATATATATTTATTTGGTAACCATTTAATGTTTATTATCCTTAAAATGTAGTACATATTATGTTGCCATCATAGAAGCAAAAATGCATTTAAGCATATTATAATCTGGATAAGATGATTAAAAACTAAAAATATTGTATTTAATAATGTTGGAAATCAAGCTAAAATTGTAGCTAAAATCATAATAATATTAATTATTGTTCCACTATAACATAACTGAAAACTAAATATACATTACCCCAAATAATAATATCATTGGTATCCAAATAAATATACATTACCCCATATAATAATATCGTTGTGCATAATAATCTCTTTTGTTGAACTTATATATAAAATAAAACTATTTTTTATTATTTCAAAAAAATATTCAAAAGAAAGATTTTAATGTACAATAACAGAATAAAAATATATATAACTTTGCAAATATAAATGCAAAATGCAGCTGCTTAAACTATTGAAAAAATAAACTTGTTAACCATTTTTTTTTCAGGCAGTTTGTGACCATAGGTGTCTACTAACAAATATTTATGTGGGTCACCCTGGTAGTGTACATGACATGCGGGTTTTCCGGCAGTCCCCTATACCAACATACTTCGGAAACATTGAAAAGTTTTCCAATGATATGCATTTAGTAGGGGACTCCGCATATACCATACATAAAAATTTAATGGTCCCATACAAAGATAATGGAAGACTTACTTCTAACCATAAACAATTCAATGTGTGCCTCTCAAGTGCTAGAGTCACAATAGAGCGAACATTTGGTCTATTAAAAGGTCGCTGGCGTAGCCTTTTAAATTGTATACCATTGCATAAAGTGGAGAGCATGCCGAAATTTATATCTGCATGCTGTATTTTACATAATATATGCATAATGGAAAGCGATTTTATGGAGTTTTCAGAACCTCCACCAGATACACAAGTTTCCCAAGCTTCCCAAGTAGACGACGTAGACAGAGAAGCTGGTTTGCAAAAAAGAAATAATATTATGAGTATGTTATCTCAATAAAGAATACATTAATGTAATTATTTTTTATTTACTTGGTGGCTGAGTAGGCTAGACCTCAGACAACAACAGTTTTAGGTCCCTGGTTCAGTTTATTTCTTTGATAACACTACTATAGTGCCTCGGAGAGCACGTTAAGCTTTCGGTCCCAGTTTCACTATATCTACTTGTGAAACTGTTAATCAGATGGGTTATTGAGTCGATCCAAACATCGCGACGAGCTAGCCATTTGTTCAGTGTTGGTAAATTCATAACACCGGCTACGATCATGGGGATTAAAACACTTCTGCTGGTTACTTTGAGGCTATCCATAGTGTCACAAAATTTTTGTTAAGTAATGGGACCGTAAAACACTAGGGCTGAGATGACTTTTTTTTTATGGAGCACGGCATGTGACCTGGTTGTGAGCAGACCTACAAAGTCATGAATGGGATCAATCAATAATGTTTCTTAAACAATATTGCGCGTTCCCACTATGCCGGCTAAATGATACCATTAAATGAGAGGCGACAAAGACGAATTGCATTAATAATAATATGATTTCACAAATTGCTCTGGTCATAAACTAAGTTTTACTATGTGTAACAGAAACAACGATATAATACATATTACATTTTATAAACACCCCAAAATTACGAGTATATTTTAATATACAATTTGTTTTTAACTTAGGTATATGGGAACTTTACGTTAGGTATATATAATATACAGGATGATTTTTCAAGTGTGCCTTCAAGGCCAAATCCTAAACTATAAGGAATAGCGAGAAATGCTCAATGGAGTCTCGGGGCCGATTTTGATAAAAACTAAAACTGCATCATTAGATTTGTAAAAATTGATTCTCCTAGCCGGGAATCTACAGGGAGTTTACCGTTTGAAGTTACAGTCCACCATTTAATCCTTATAAGCGACACTATCAGCTGGTGCAATAATACAGGGTGAGTTTTTGACTCCTTTGAGCATTTTTTTGGTATTCCTTGTAGTTTAGGATTTGGCCTTGAAGGCAGACTTGAAAAATTCACCTGAATGACATAAACGAAGCACAAAATAATTAAAGAAAACTTTCTTAATTTATTTGAACAACATTTTTATATTAATTTAGCTTATTATTAATATATTATATAACAAATAAAAGTTATTTTTTTGATATAAATGTTGAAATAAATTAAGAAATGTTTTATCAATTTCCATTCTTTCTTCATGGCGTTTTTGTTTGTTACGTTCAGCTTCTTGTAAAATTTTATTTCTTTCCTCTAATATATCTTCCCTTCGTTCCTAATACCTCTTTGCTCTATTTACAACTGTACGTCAACTTTATATAGTAAACTTAGTCCTTAGGGTACAACGAAAATTAATATTTGATCCCAATTACAAAGATAAAAGACGCTATGATATTGTTAGTTATGCAGTGACAAACAGAACTGTATTTTCCCAAAAACAGTTTAAATCTCTACCATCTCATATATATAATACAATAAATAAAATACTTAAGATATATACTTTATCACGGAGTGAGTGTAAGAAGGTCATATCTGACTGGTTGTATAAGAAAAATTATGAAGGTACAGAATCACTTCTGGGAATTATTAAATGATTAATGAATTAAATTACTACTATATTGAATATAAGTATAGATACCCTATATATTCAACAACAACTTACCTATTATATTCAAACTTTCCATCTTATGTGTTTATTTTTTATTTTTTTTGTTTTTTGTATTTTTTATATTTTTATTTCTAATTTAATTTGTAGTTTGGTGGATGAAAGGGAATGCAAACATTACAATGTTAGTTTGTTTGTTCAACCAGCTCCTTCCACCTTACTTTACTTTATTGTTTTATTATTATTATTATTTTTGTTTAATTACTAATGAAATTGTGAAATGTAATTTGACGGAAGTGCGGGATCTCCTGTTACACAGGTCTCTTGACTTAGCACAGGAGTCCCAACATCCAAACAATGTAATATTTTGGTAAATAAACAATTTTTAATTTTAACTGGGGTGTTCATTGATGCAGGTGAAATATTTTCTGAAATATTAACAAAATAAAATTGAAATATTACTAGATATTGTTGTTGCAACCAAAACTGAAATAAATAAATACATGATAAAAACAAAAAAAAAATGTTGAAAAATTATATAGTCACATTCTGCATTCGGCAACCGTGGAGCACAAATGGTCCCATAAGGTAGAAACTAATTTCAAATACTAAGCACCATTCTCATTTTAAGAAGACCAATTACATAGCTACACTGGCACCGGGTCCTACGTGTTACTTCCTAGCAGTTGTCTAAAGTGTCATACGTACGCATGCGGCCAGTTGTGTCACCCTCGACCATAACATGTTTTGGGTCTTGCTCAATCCGATTATAGGAAGTGAAATTATAATTATAAGCTTATTTACCAATGTTCGAAGTAGAAGCGTCTGGATCACTGCACACAATTGACACAGGGTTTGCCCAGGCATTTCTAGCAAATATAGAATCCATTCTCTGTCAAATTTAATAATAAATGTAAATAAACGAAATGTTATGGTATTAAGATTATAATTCCATAAAAATGCTTATACCTACTTGGTACAAATGAAATGGTTGGACGCAGCAAAGTTATCAACTAGCTCAGGGGCCTTACCAAAGAGCCAATCGATAATCGAATCGAAATACCGATCGAAAGCCAAATGTATGGGATTTGATACTTCTCGTCGATCAGGCTCTACCCATAGAGTAAAATTCCTATACATTTTTATCAATCGATGCGGCGAATCGATTGGCGATCGTGTTCTTTGGTCAAGCCCCTGGAATAACATACGACATTTTATATTATACTTCACAAATGGCAACTGCAATACTTACGTCATAATAAATCCAAAAACGTGGACTGTTCCCTGATTTCCCGTTGTGGTCTTTTACTTCTTTATATTTTTTTAATAAATGTCTCATTCTCGTATAACATTAGGCTCCAGATACATAAATTTGACTTTTGTGCATTTCTCGTGATACCTATAAATAAATAAAATAATAATAAAGGAACCCAGGGGCGGATCCAGGTTTTTATTTGTGGAAAAGGTCTGATGTTTTAAGGGTATCTTTTAGTTTTTGTTGATAATATCTTTAATTGCATTGTATCGTATTTAATTTAACAATTAGCAAGTCAAACTTAATAGCTGTATACGAAATGGCCTTCAAAAAAGCGCCATTGAAAGGACTAAAAAACTGAGTTTTTTTATATTCTAAGCCTCGATTAGGTACAATGAATGTTTTCATGTAGATCTTACCACATTCCATGCCTTTTTTTTTGTGTGCTTCTTATCATTGAATATGTTCAGATTTTCTTCGTATTTAGTTAAAAGATTTAAAATATTTTCGTTCGTCCACTTGTAAATTGCTGAAATTGTTGTTGTTTCATAAATTATTAAGCCGGCTAACTGATCGGCGTTACGGGTTGTAATGTAGTAACATGTTACAAAAAGAGCATTGGTCCAGTCAGTACAAGGAGCCGAACCCCTCGTCGCTCGCTTTTGTCGGTTTTTTGGCGAATCTCATTGATATGTTACATTACAGCCTGTAACGCCGGCTTTAAAAAAAAAAAAAAAACAATTTCTTGTATTGAATTGATATTTGTATTTTAATTATAAATATATAAAATATTTTTTTATTTTTGACATTAAACAAAAATGAAGGAAAAGAAATGGTTTTGTCTTAAACCCCATGTTTTTCAAAATTATTATATATATACATATATAATAATTTTGAAAAAGATGGGGTTTAAGACAAAACCATTTCTTTTCCTTCATTTTTGATATAATATTTAGTTATTTAAAGATATTACCTTCAGAACCAGAAGTATCTTCTGCATGATTTGAGGGAGCATAATTATCTATTGATACTGGAACAAAATTTTAGATTAGCCATTTAAGGAGTATAAATGCGAGTGAGATATAATTTATAGTTAAATTTTTTTAGTCCAATACTGCTAACAGACGTCCCAACTTGGTTGGGCCCCGACTACCACTGGAACGTGTGTGGTCGCACCACATTATTATTATTATTACCGGTCGGCAGTGGTCGGGTCGGTCGGGACGTGTAGGCCTGTCGGGTGGTTGGGTCCGACCAAGCACATATGGTCGGATACCAACCACCCGACAGACCTACACGAACCCATACCTATAGAGGTTTACTTTACATTGCTGTTGGTTGTAAAATAAAGAGCCATTTTTTTTAAATAATGTATTAAACTAATATACCAGAGCTTTATTATGACTTAAAGATCAAAATTAAAAAAAATATACAATCAAAGGATATTGATTTAATAGGCAGACTACTATCACTAGAATCAATATTTAAAAATATTAACCTCGTGGCAGCTGTGAAGACATCACCCCTGCACTATAGTCACCCACAGGTGATTGATTGTTGCATCCAGATTGATGTGCATCTGAAACATTTAAGGACAATGTTATTATCTAATTCTGAATGCCATGATTAAATACAGTTTGATTATTATTATTTAAATTTTGCAATTGTGTTCAAACATTTCGACTTTTGTCTATTACCAGTATAAGGATAGAAATAAATCAATAAAATAAAATTACTTTTTTCACAAATGCAGGATTTCCACTTCAACCATCCCTTTATAATAAATCTAGACTTCCTCTGTGTATATTTCATGGCATTAGATGCAGTTGAGTTGTGAATTTATGTGACCACATTTAATCTTCAAAATTTTCTGAACATTGCAACAATGCATATTTATTTATAGAAGTTAAACTCTTAGCCCAACTTTACCTGATGAAGAAGTAGGATTTTGTTCTCGTATGATGCTCATAGCGAATTCAGTGTCTGTAAATATAAAAATATACTTATTATTTCAAGCCAAATCTTTTAATTTTATTAGAGCATGGAGTATATCATCTAGACATCTGCCTCAAAATCACTACCTTATTGGAGAAGATAGAGTTCCTCTTCTTCGAAGTTAGAGTTGTGAAAGAGCATGATCTTTTTTAGAATATAAACTCCTATAAAACAGGGACTTAGAATTCTTAAGTTTTTAGCAAAACCATTTATAGAATGGAGCTTTGTAAAAACAGCTTTCTATTAAAATAATACCTTTTTAAATTGTACCATCAAGACCGTCTAGGTGGCCTCAGGGCACTGATACACCAACAAATGGTCAGTTTGTTGTGGGGTTTGGATAAACTCAGTAAATCCATCTATAAATAATTTCACAAGTTGGTATAGTGAAATGCTCTCCGAGGCACTATTTGTGCACTAAGGTGGTGTTGTCGAACAAGTTTACTTTTTTTTTAAATAAAAACACATTGGTACACTAGGGGGTCTTGATGTTGGTATGGATAAATAATAACCATGGCATATTGCCTCTAAATTTGACCACAAGATCTACTCCTACTCCCAACAGCAAATTAATAATAAACACAGAGTTCTACTATACCACTTAAGTCAGAAAATTATTTGTTCTACTGCACTACACTGTATACTAACCAATTATGCATCGTTGTGCCTCTTCTTCGCTCATGAATACATATAAACATGTCCATTTGACGGATCTGTTATTCCATATAAATCTTTTTCCATTTTATATTTTTAAATTATACTTTGACTTGTCTGAAATCGAAATCCATGTCAATACAAATAGCTGTACATTTCTATTTTAAGAACTAAGCAACATTGTGTAGGTAACAGGCAAAAACCTTTAAATTACTAGCCCAAAGATACAACTGACCCAGGTAAGTAAGTATTGAACCAATAGTGATTTTCTCGTAATTTTTCATACCGACAGATAATTTGTATTATATTAAATAATAATGATAAAGCTGAATTTACTTACATCATATGAATATATATATATTTATTAATAAACTTGTTTAAATACAATAATTTAACATGTAACAATATTAATTTAATTAACAACCTCAAATGAAATATATTTATATATCAAAGCTGAATTTACTTATATCTTAGGGTTTATCGAATTTTTATCACTAAAACAGCTATAGCGTATAAAATAATTAATTAATTTCCAATTTGTAGATAGATATTCACATGTAAACAAACAAACTGTCAAAAAGCAGCCCGAGCTACAATTGCTAACTTTTCGTGTTAAAATTTTTGGTCGCGGAACGATTGATGGTAACTTGGATTGCTAACATTTCCGCGCACTGAAACGACCTTGGCTAAAAAAACCAGCGATCCGTGGCAGCGATGCTGATGTGGGAACGCGACCCTTCTAAACTCGGTTGACACGACTCGTTCCATTACTAAACCAAAGGAACTTATTTTGGATACAGCGTCGTCGAAGCAATTTTTTCAACTCGATTGACTCGAGTTCCTTTCTTGTAATAAAATTAAATAAAAATATGAAGGAGTAGCCCTAAGGCATGAAACTGGAAATAATATTGGGAACCGACCTAGCCTAAGTCCCAAGAAAATATTTATCACCAACAGAACAAAATATTTATATCTATAATAGTGGCGTGTTATAAATAGAAGAAAGAGAATTAAAATGATTTATGAAATATGAAAAATTCACGAAAAATTTAAAATAATAAAAACAAATTGCGATGACGAATAGACTTATATCCTGTGCTATGTTAAAATATCCCTATTTTGTCTGTGGTTAAAATAAATTTTAATTAATTTTAAAATATGCGAAATTTGAGAATTTGGAGTATTTCGTAAAATTCGTAAATAGAGTCTTCTCATCAGTTCTTGCTATAGTGGTAAAAATACAATACAAAATCTTATCTAATTCATGTTTAAAATATATTTTATGGGTCTTGAGTAAAAGTAAATAGTAAAATTAAGTAAGTAAAATGATTGCAATCGTCATGGGCCAAGTGATTGTTTTTGTTGTTATTCATGTGGTATAACGCTAGCTGGGTATTTGGTACCCACCTCCGTCGATGATACCTACTTTAATAAAGGTTTAGGTATAATAACACCTAAATTACTTTGTTATCTAGTTAATAGTGGTTTCATACAAAACAAGCATTTTTTTGTGATTGGAGGTCACCAGCTTGATAGTTGACAAGTATTTTGGCTTTTTTTGGGTGATACTGATAATTAGTTTCATATTTGATGGGGTTTATTATAGCTATTACCACCTTGCATCTATAAATCCACATTTCAATGTCTAAATTACTTATAAATTTAATTACCCATTGTTGGCCAAAGTTAAAATATATACAATATATTTTAATAAGTAACTGGCATATCATGAGAGAATTATAATGTTGATTTTTATAATGATTCCAGAAAATAAAATCAATATGAGTCCAGTAGAAAATGAACAAGTTGCAGTTTTGAATTGCATTGATGATTACATTGAGCTATTATATGAGGATATTCCAGAAAAGATTAAGGGTTCATCATTGATTTTACAACTAGCCAGAAATCCAGATAATTTGATGGTCTTAGCTAAAAATGGTATGTAATAAAATGTGTTATAGTGTTAAACCTAGCACTACCGCTAGGGACAGAGGGGAGAACTTTTGATAAAAGGTCTGGTAAATGTTTGTAACAATGTACAGTTTTTAAAAGATTGTCAGATCTGCAGTGATCTGCGGGCTAACCACCGTCAGCTTCGAGTTGACATCTCGTTCGAGCTACTATCGAAAATTACGTATTTGGTACCACGAAAAGTGAAGGAGCAAAGTTTTGGAGTTGAGATTGTGCAGCTTGTTCGAGATAATGTCAGTCCTTCATATAAATGGTTGTTTATACAATATAATATGAATTTATTATTGTTGTTGACTTGTACTAAGTGTACCAGAGTCAGAGTATACATAGTACAAGTCTAGAGCTTTTATATTTTTATCAAACAAAGCAGTGTTTCTACATTTGTTAATATATATATATATATCTTCACGGGTGCCTTACGGCGCCCGAGACCGTCTAGACGGCCCCAGGGTACCCAGCGGAGGGGTTTTAATCCCACCTCGTCGTAGCCGATGGTATGAGTCTACACCGAACAAGTGGCTAGCTCGTCGCGATGTTTTGAATAGATTCAATAACCCATCTATAAACAGTTTCACAAGTTGGTATAGTGAAACCGGGACCGACAGCTTAACGTGCTCTCCGAGGCACTATAGTGGTGTTGTCAAACAAATGTACATAAATTTTTAAATTAAAAACTCATTGGTACACACCGGGATTCGAACCAGGGACCTTAGTGTTTTTAAGTCCAAGGTCTAACCAACTCGGCCACCACGTATATGTTAATATAGAACTAAAATAACCAAATACTTGTACATAATCGAACTCAGCCTAGGTAACTAATATGTACAAAATGTATACAAAACTCGGGTAAGTGGTGAAAGTGTAAGCACAAATGCCTACCTCTAACTTACATAATAACTGTTCAGACCCGCATTGCACAGACTGATATTCTTATTCTGAAAGCCCATAATAAAAAAATAGATAATACCTATTCCTTTTAAAATTTTATTTAAAACAATGCTTCAATACCTTTGCAAAGCGAGTCCAGTCACCTAGTTGTAATACAAAAAAGGTACCTATATATTATATTTAAAAGAAAGGAAAAGTAAAAATTAGTACAATGCAATTTATTTTATTTATATGGTATAATCAATCAAATATAATAATATGTAACTAGGTATATTAATAAATTTCACAGGATTATCTAAAAAAAATCAGAATAATAAGATTAATTTAATTAAAATTGTTCCGTTTTTGCCTTCACCCATAGATGAAATATTGGTGCTTGATAGCTTCTGAATAGATGGTTTTCTATCAGTGTTTGGTTCAGGATGTTGTTTGAACATGGTGGTGATTACACACTTAACATATACTTAAATAAATGTATATACTCTTTTGATTCCTTTAATAATAATTAGCCTACAATTTGTTTTATTTACTAAAATTACGACATAAATAAATAATAATAATCTGTCACAATAACACCGCCACAGATTAACCTTGAAGTTTTTTTTAGATTAAAATAGCTACAAATATATCATAATTTGTTCACATTTTTTACAAAAAAGTGTAAATATCTTATTGTAGTTAAATTTTTCCTTAATGTTTTATTTAAAAACATGTTTATATTATCGAAATCATTATTGTTTGTAAGTTAAAAGTTGAATGTTGTAACAATTTGTGTGAATGTCAATAACTTGTGTAGACAGTGTAAATCACCCTTAAGTGACGTCATTTTCGATCTCAACTCGATGGATGTTATCAGTCGATGTCAAGTCAAAGGAGCTCGGTGGTACGGTTTTGGGTTTGACTTCAGATTTTTGTGAGTTCGAATCGAGTGTGGATTCGTTTTCAATGGTTAGGCTGCTATTCTGGGACTCCCAAGTTGGACTAGCAGAAAGAAGGCCAAGGCAATATCATATGGACCTGTTTTTTCCTTGTATGAAACAAATTTAGTAAATCATTTTTATACTTTCTCTTGTCAATCTATATGATTATAAAAGCAGGTGTCCAAACAAGAGACATTATATAATTTTAAAATTATTGCAGAAGCACTCCTGAGTGCACTTTCAAGGGTCTTAAGAGAAGAGTGGAAGAGAAGCATTGAATTGAGTACAAATATTGTTTATACCTTTTTTTGTTTTTCTACTTATAATGAATTCCATGCGGTGATTATTCAATATAAGATTGGTTCACTATGCATGGATGTTATTGATTATGAACTCAAAAGATATGATCAATGGAAAGAAAAAGTTGATGGAAAAAAACTGGTCTTAACCCCTGATAAGGTGATTATTATTGATATTATTTATTATAGGTATTTTAAGTAAACTATACAACATAATTAACTTTATTTATGTACCCTATGTATAGTAGATATACAGAAAAAAATAATGTCATTCATAAACTTTACTACTAAAAACACTTTTACTTTTAGAGTGAGTTACCAAAGAGTAGGATACCTGAACCCAAACGCCGTCCAAAGTCAGGAACATGGTCAGTAGCTGATGTTAGTATGCAGAAATCACGTAGCTTAGTATCTAGTTTCCATGAAGACCTCTGCAAAGTCACTGATGATACTTTCTCTAAAAATGATGAAGAGCAAATGAAAAGAAAGTTAAAAGCACTTGGAAAACGACAAGAACAACTGTTAAGAGTAGCCTTTTATTTATTACTTAATATTGCTGATAATATTAAAGTTGAAGAAAAAATGCACAAGAAAGATATTGTGGGATTACTTATTGGTGCTATAGAAAGACATTCAAATATTGATCTTCTTATTCTAATTGTATCATTTCTCCAAAAGCTATCAGTTTTTGTTGAAAATAAAAATGCTATGGCATCTAAGGGGATAGTTGAAAAACTTTCTGAGCTTCTAGATTCTAATAATGCAGATCTTGTTCATGTCACACTAAAACTCCTTTTCAATTTAACGTTTGATAGTAAGTTACGCAGCAAGATGATTAAAACTGGGATGTTATCAAAATTTATACTGTTAACAAGTATGTGTTTATTTTCCTTTTAAGAGAATTTAATATTTACCTAAATACAATTATTGACAAAACTTATTAATGTTGATAAAATATTATTTGCAGGTGATGATAAGCACATTAATCTAGCTTTGAAAATCTTATACCATTTGAGTATGGATGACCGAGTCAAAGCAATGTTTACTCAATCTGATTGTGTGAAATTGGTAACTTATTTACATTTAATCATGAATCAATCCCAATTTTTAAAATT
This sequence comes from Monopis laevigella, assembly GCA_947458855.1. Taxonomy (NCBI): domain Eukaryota; kingdom Metazoa; phylum Arthropoda; class Insecta; order Lepidoptera; family Tineidae; genus Monopis; species Monopis laevigella. The sequence goes on along the minus strand of OX381583.1, from coordinate 18,820,881 downwards.
ATGCTATTCCTACCATATTATTAAACAATCTATAAATCAGGGGCCATCTACTAAATAAAATAGATATCAAAAGGAAAATTTGGCACATATTTATTTATTTTTATTTATTTAAAAACTTTATTGCACAATTTTAGTACAAAGGCGAACTTAATGCCTCTAGTCATTCTCTACCACTCAAACCTTTGCGACAAATTAAGCAGTATGTAGGTATAATAGGTGCAGTAAAATACATTTAAGAAATAGAGTATACAAATATTATACATACACACTAATACTCTCTACATATACATACACATCGTAAATAATATTAATAATATACATACATAAACATAAAATAGCAGATATTACAGCAACAGTACTAGTGCTATACTAGTCAGCACTACCCGCAGCACAATAATCATTTAAAGCAGAAACACAGGATGACATGAGAGAGATAGTGTGAGCCCAAACAGATAATAAAAAGGAGACTTTAGATAATAAAAAGGAGATTCACACATTCAGAAAATGTTTAGAAACTAGTCTCTTAAAGATACCCCTGTTAGGAGCTTGTCTAATGTCCACATACTGTATGGATTATGTAAATAAATCATTTAACAAATACTGACCTACCAATGATCCATATGGGACCAGATTCTACTTTTTATTTTATTTTGGATATCATTCAAATACTATGATTTATTATCAACCAGATTACTGGTAGTTTTTTCTTGACATTTAGAATAGAAACTTTTGAGCGACATTGTAACAAAAGGGTTGTACACATCAAAATTTCTTTATAGGTTGTGGTGAAAAGGGATAAGTCATACATTATAAAGTATAAGTTATGTGGGGTATCAATATAAAGCAAGTATTTACTCTGACCTGTGCTCTCTATATTTTTAAGTTTATATCACATTGACAATGGCATCCATTACTATCTTATATTTTGCCAGCCTTGTACTTGTCATAAACTAATGTTATAATGATTTAGCAGCTGGAATTGCTTCTAAATGTTACCGGAGAATATAGTGTTACACGGTAGCTTAGGTGTTCCAAACGTGCTGCTAACCAAAAAACAGCCCAGCAGATGACTAGTGAGGGTTGGCAGAGAGAACTGCTCATCCGTGCCTTATAAACTTTATCTTCATGAAAATTACAATGCCATCCACCATACTTAATACTAATAGAAACTTATGTTATGATTTAGCTTACAGACATGTTGCTCCTAAACGTGACTGGAGAAGAGAGTTTATCAGCTAGCAGCTCAGGAGTTCCCGATGTGCTCTTAGCTTTGTGTGTAAACCTCGCATGGTCGGAACAGGCAGCCGAGCAGATGGCAAGTGAGGGTCGGCTGAGAGAACTGCTAGCCCGTGCCTTTAGACATGCTAACTTTATGCTCATGAAACTTGTGCGCAACCTGACGCACCATGCGACGAACCATGCTCTCTTTATTGTAAGTACATAGAATATTATATCTTTTGTGAGGTAATGACAAAATATCTGGTGAGACTGAATGGCTTTAGGTAAAAAGTTTGGTATTTCAAGCAAGATAATATATAACCAATTTAAAATAAAAAATAGCTTTATAATTATGTACTATATTGTATGTTTTCTTTACATACATATTGGCTCTTTAAATGTTATTTAGATTCATTATGTAACTGTTCTTAAAACCATATAGAACCTATTCTATGGTTTTAAAAAAGTAAAATATTTTCACCTGTATTCATAAAAACTTATTGAGTTCCTTGAAGGACACCTTAGTTAAAGTAGATTCTCTTCTCTTTCTTTTGCAACAAAAATGAATATGCGTAAAAGAGACAACTTAGTAGGTTTTTATGAATAAGGCCATTTATTTATAAAGATTAAACATACGTCGTCGCCGAGTTGGTTAGACCTTGGGGACTTAAAAACACTTGTTTTAAAGTCCCAAGTGAGTTTTTAATTAAATACATCTTCACGGGCGCCTTAAAGCACCCGTGATGATATGTATGTATTACACAACAAGATATAATCAAATTTAACTAATTCCTCCTACTTTATTTGACTTATATTACCTGCAACTTTGTATGTTATTTTAAAACAAAAAATCTCTTTACTATATATTTTTAATAGGTTGCATGCATTTTTGCATAGGTTGCATATTTTTAATATGTTGCATGCATTTTTGCCAACTGCAAAGTATTGCAAAAATGCATGCAACATTCAACTTTATATTTAAAAAAATGTTAAAAAGTAAATCTATACTAATATAATAAAGAGGAAAGATTTGTATTTTTGTATGTTTGTAATGAATAAACTCAAAAACTACTGGACCGATTGCAATAATTTTTTCACCATTAGAAAGCTGCATTATTCAGAAGTAACATAGGCTATATAATATCACGCTAGGTCCTATAGTTGTGGAGCAGTAACCAAAAATGTTTTAAAAACGGGGGAAAAGTATCGTTTCTGAGGCCTTCCGTGGCGTGCGCTGAGCATATAGTTAAAGTTATACAAACCTGTGCGAAGCCGGGACGGGACGCTAGTATATAATAAAATAATAATTGCAGTTTTTTAATAAAACATTTTCGACAAGGTTGCATTTGGCTCTCGTAACTTTATCGAATTAAATATTTATCGAGCTAACTTAAAAAACAATGCAAAAAAACTATCAAAACTACTGGATTTAACGCATGGATAGACCTTACAGAAACTAAGGTTACTAGGCTATTTACATAGCCATAAATCATTAGATTTATTTATAGAATAATGGCGAAAGCGAGTTTTAATTTCGCCATCTACCGGTATTGCACGAAGTTACTGATTTCGTTATATCTCTGCGACTTCTCTATATCTTTGGCTACGATAAGGGGGGAATTTAAAACCGAAACCACCTAGATTGAATTACGGTATCCAGCGGCGGGATACTATAATGTCGTCTAGGCGGTCTCGCGGGCCTTATGCCACCCGTGATGATACTTTCATTTAATTTCGACCATATATTTATTTTAAAAATAATATACATATGTAAATTTGTTGTATAGATAGCGGCAAACAACTGACGTCTTACTTACGTATTTACGTACGTAAGCGTACTTATTTTACTTTTTTTTAAATATGTAGGAGAATTTACACATATTGCTCTGGTCACAAACTAAGCTCTAGGCTTGTACTATGTGTACCAGAAGCAACGATATAATACATATCATACTTTATAAACGCCCAGACCATGACAAACTGTACAGAAAAAAGGCACTAATATTTTTTTTAGGTGGGAATCGAACCCACGACCTCCGGATACAACGCCAAAGGCCCAACCACTAGTCTACGGAGGCTGTCGACTTTAAAAGATATCTAAAACCATAGAATAACAAGATACAGACTTCTATAGTTGTTTTAACTGCCTGCCTAATAACATTTTTAAATAATATTTGTTTAATATTATTTAAAAATGTTTACAAGGTTTAAGTTGTTTGCCGACAACTATCGTTTAAAAAAACTATGAAGTATATACGAAGACCCATTTATATAATTAAGATATATGATATGTGTCTTCTTTTTTGGATTTTTTTGTATACATTTGTTATAATATTTATTTTAGGAATATGTAGGGGACATAGCAGGGGCGGTAACAAGTGGCGATGCCCCTGAGGAATTTGTTGTGGAGTGTCTGGGGACATTGAGCACCATCCTGACCCCCAACATAGATGTGTATGCGGTTGTGGAGCGATACAATCTCATCCCCTATATAATGAAAGTACTTGATCCAGGTAAGCAAATAAAAAAAAACTAATTGTGGAAGCGGTGATGTAACCAGTGTCGATCCTTCTGAGGTTTTGTTAAGTGTCTAGGTAGAAATATGGTACCATCCTATTTATTATGAAAGAATTAGATCCAATTTTTAGATTTTTTAGATTTTTATTACAGATAGGTACAGTCAACGGCAAGGTAATGGTATACCCTATGCACTCTATGCCTTTGTATTGACGGTCAATTGACTTTAAAGACGTATACTTTACCTTGCCACTGACTGTACGTGTTTTCTGAAAAATATAACGGGTGATTAATCTAGTGTAATAATAAAACGCTAGTTAATTTAGAAATAATAAAAATATATACCGTACAAAATATTGAGAACTTCGACGTGAGATTTATTTCTCAAGGCAATATTTGAGATTTTTTATGGAATAGGTATATATATATATTTTTCTTTCGTAAAATATTATTTTGCATGTTGCATCTATTATGTATCTATATTAAATTTTATTTAAATTTGGAATGTTATTCCAAGGGGTAGAACTAATCGTAAAAAGATTCTACTTTTATGGTATTTGAGGTATTTTTTAAACTATTTATTCAGTAAGTACATACATACATATCATCACGGGTGCCCTACGGCGCCCGAGACCGCCTAGACGGCCCCAGGGTACCCAGCGGAGGGGTTTTAATCCCACCTCGTCGTAGTCGATGGTATCAGTTTACACCGAACAATGGCTAGCTCGTTGCGATGTTTTGAATAGACTCAATAACCCATCTATAAACAGATTCACAAGTTGGTATAGTAAAACCGGGACCACTTGGACCGGTGTTATCAAACAAATGTACATACATTTTTTTAATTAAAAACTCTTTGGTACACACCAAAATATATTTACCTACTAATTTCGTTACTAACAAAAGACTATTGTTTTATTTTATTACCCATCCCAAAAGTAAACTTCATTCTCTATAAGATGATTTGTTTAGTCTTTTATAATATCCATTTATTAATACCGACATATGGATAGGTTAGGTACTTGTAACGGTTAATTCATCTAAAGAGTGCGGGTGAAATAATTGCGTCCGTCCACCGTAATGATCAAATCAAAACTAATAATTTCACATAGATTTACCGACATTTATTTTTAGAAAGCGCAAAGTCGTCATCGCTAGCCCTAGAAGCAGTGGTGCTGGCCGGCGCGGTTTGTGTGGAGGAGCGCGGCGCCACGATGTTCGCAAACGCTGGCGGAGGCGCGCGGCTGGTCGCGGCATTACGGCAGAGGCAGGCGGACGACGAACACGTATTGCAGACTGTGTTCGCCTTCAGACAGCTCCTGGCGCATCCTCACAGCGCCCAACGCCTTGTTAGTCACACTGGTAAGTGCAGTCATTCGTTCATTTTCTTTAATTGGCTTCTTCGCCCTACGCGAAATTTTACCAATGTCATGTGGGTAGTTTGTAATTGTTGTGAAAGCGGAGCTCGTTTTTAGTGGATACCCAGGAATATTAAGAAGGAAAAGCTTATTAGTCTTTTAGAGATATATTTTTTAACAATATTACAATAAATATATTTTGTGTCAGCTTTCACACTGACAACCTTTCTTTTTTATATACAAGAGACATGTTTCTTCTAAACGCTTAATTGTGCCAAAGATTAATCATAACATGTTGAACTATATTTGTTTTATTTATACCTGTTTTACTAATAAAACAGTTTTAATAGGATGGAAAGGAATTAGGAAAAAACTAGGGTAGAGAAAGAAATAGCGACATGACCGTAACATACGGTAGTCCTGTCAATATCAAGTAAAGAAAGAAAAATAACCAAAAATAAAATGGGTACCGCCATTTTACCGAAGAGATTCATTGAGATTGAACACAAAGACCGAGTTCACTGCGTTAATACTACACTTTCCACACTTAAGATTTTTACGAATGTAGGTTTAAATTCTAATGTTTTTTTTGTAATTTTTTACACAATAAAGAGTGAATCCTCGTGCTACCCCCAAAGAATCCTTGACAAATAAAAGTGCTATCTAAATATATTGTTCCCTCGGAGATTTTCAAATGTTTCTATTTTATTTTCTATTATTTTTATTAATTAACTATTTTATATTTTTACAGAGGCACCAGCTTATTTAATTGATTTAATGCAAGACAAAAATACCGAAATCCGAAAATTATGTGACGCATGCTTAGACATTATATCGCAAATGGAAAATGAATGGGCTGCTAGAATTAAGGTACCTAATATATTTTAAATAAATCGTTTATTAGAATACAGGGTGGCCACTTTCTGGAAAACATGGAAAACCGGGAAAAGTCAGTAAATTTTCAGAGACTGGAAAAGTCATGGAAATGTCAGGAAATTCGTATCCAAAAAAAAGTGGCCACCCTAAATAAAGACTTAAAATATAATACAAAGTATGCTATCAAAGATTCTTCTTGTAGCTAGCTGTGCTCCAATAAAAGGTGACCAGGGAAACGATTTTTGAATGCTGAATAAATATCCCTGAAATAACAAGAGAGACATATTGTTCTTAGATATCCATGACCCTCCGTGTGGTTGCCGAGTCCATCGCGTGGTTGGGAGTCATTGATATATAAAGATGTATTTTTTAATTTCAACCTATGATATCAGTTCGAGTGCCCCCTACCACTCGTAAATAAAGTCACTGATAACACATAATAATTACAGATAATGTATATACCTATGTTAATTTCCGTTTACGGCAAACAATATTTTCTTTGTGACCGAAACGCAAATACGACTTTTAGTAAATCGTGATTACCTAGTCACCAATGATATTTTCTCACTAATGGTATCAAAGTCATCACCGACATACAAAAATCGCACTCTAGAATCTATCAGATAATACTATGAATCTAAGAATAATATATGGAACCGCCCTAATGCCTATAATACGAAACATGTTCGTTGCCGCCATATTGTGTTCTCACTTCAACGCTCGTTAACATTCATTAGTGATTGCTTATAATAATTTTTGTTCGCACTTTTTGTTTAGAGTTTGTATGCCGGCGTCCATCTTCTGTTCTCACGTTTTGAAAAGGCGATTTTAGGCATTAGGGTGACTCCCTATATATATCTTGATCATAAAACTAACAATAATATATGGGACCGCCCTAATGCCTAAAATCGCCTATAAAACGAAATATCAAACGTGTTTGTTGCCGCCATATTGTCTTCTCAATTCAACTAATCTACACTCAGTGATTGCTCATAATTTTTTTTGTCCTTACTTTTTGTTTTATATTTGTTCCACGTTTGGAAAGGCATTAGGGCGGCTCTCTCTATATATATATATATCCATGGATGATAGTGATGTTGTTTGTTACCAAAGGTGGAACGTTTCCGCTGCCACAACGGCGAGTGGCTGACTGCGGTGGAGTGCCTCGGCGGGGAGGACGCCACGGACGAGCCACCGGCGGACCTGCCGCCGTACTTGTCCGCGGAGTACCTCACCATGCACCGGCTGGCGACATCCGGTAACTATATAACCATAGAATGGTCCCGGACCATAATGGTACACGCGTGGCTGTCGGACCAAAACTCTACACGTATGACCCGCATGCAGTCTATTCCCGCGAACTTCAGAGTCTACACAAATGTAGAGGTAGGGTGCTGTCACTTTTGACAGTTCTCATGTGTTGACCCCCCCATTTTAAAGGTTACGGAGTAGTAGAACTAAAAGAATTTAAAGGAATACTTATAATAATTATACCGTGGTATGATGAATATACAATTGAAATTAAAGGTCTGTAATGGACAAGACCGGTCCATAATAGTTTACATTCGTATTCGCACATAGGTACTACTAATGGACAGAGCAGTATGCGCTTACACGTTCGTAAATCGCGTGCGTGCAGCAGCATGCATACGGCAGCTGTGTACAATTGTGGACCACCATGTTTCTGGGGCCGGCGGAAAAACGGATAATGACACAAAGTATTATTAGTAGATAAATTAGCAGTTTCAGCCTATAGACCAGGCATACTGGTATATACTCTCAGTGCTTGAAGAAAGTAATACTTATAGAACTCACCGTTCCGTGGGAAACTACCATTCCTTAGGACCACAACATCAAGTCGAACAAATACTTTGATCTCACAAATGAAATTACTAGAAACGGTTTTAAAACTCAACTTCATGCAGTGGAAGTCGGTGCAAGAGGAATTCCAACAAAGTCTTTGCATCGACTATTGAAGAATCTTGACCTAGATTAGAAGAGCTGGCAAAATTATAAAAGTGAAACAAATGGAAGACACCACTAGCGTCCTTATCGCTCACGCAACACTAAACTAATTCGTTCTCTTTTTCTTACCTGCGTATGTCTTTGCCTCAGTTATTAATGTTTTTGGAAATATAATTGATGAGATCCCTTGTATTTTGTTTACTTTTAGAGTCATAATTGGTACACTTACGAAACACACACGATGGCATTTTGATAAGGACTACGGTGCGGCACGCTCGTGAAGCGCTAGAAGCAGACTAATTATAAGACCTCCCAATTGGGAGGTCTTTGAGTCATCACGACGCTCGCACACTTAACATCTGTTTTTGTTTTTTATAATATCATTGTCAGTGATGCTTTCATTCAAAATAATAAACCTGATTCAACATGTTTTAGGAGCCCGCGCGTTTTAACCACGGGCGTTCGCTCTGGGGTGTGCTCACAGGCTGTTTCCGTTTATATGTTCAGAAGTCCATAAATGGGATCGGTTAATACATTGTTATTTAACAAATTTGACCGCTCCCACCGACATGCCGATAATGATGCTGTTACAAAACGGCGGCGACATGGACGTACCTATTTGCATTACGAGTCATATTTAAATATCCTCGCTGCTTTATCGTAAAACTAATCGCCCTTTCCGTAACAGTACCCTGAATGGAGACTATACTCTCGACAAAAAATCGATGCAGTAAGTCATCTCCGGAAAACCGGTGAACCCACAGACTAAAACCGAAACATGACCAGGTCACTTGACTGTTTTTGCATCTGTATGAGCGGTGGCAACGTGTTTGGTCAGTCGGCCTAGCAAAGTGGCCTTCCTCCCTAAAACACAACCTAAAAAAATACTCTTTTTTGGCCTATAAACTTGTTTCGACTCCTGCAAGTATCATGGTGCCGGGTCCGGGTTTTATATCTATTTTCTCTTCTCGTTGTAGTTATCACTATTTGAACTTAATAATTATAATATTGCATCAAAGCGCACCAAAAAAGGTTTGGATTTACTACCAACGTCACTGTCCGTTTTTCGCCTGCCTAGAAACATACTATACCAGCTTTAAAAAAATTAATAGGCAGGTAGAGTGTGTCCGTTAATATCTCAAAAACTGGTTAGGCCCTTGTCGTAATATTAAAATTTATTTTAAAATATTTTTATTTTTCAGATTCGCAGACATCTCTCAATGATGAATCTGATAGTTTTTCTGGTGATCTCGACATCAACATGCCTCAGAAGACCAACAGGTTAATATTAATAACTATTTATAGCCAATAAGAACCTTTTTGGTCATTCTGCCTTAGCGGCCACATTCTGTTTCTTATAAATTGATCATTAGATTGTCAAAATAACGATTTCCGCTATTAGCTCGACAACAACATGTCACAATGGGCTTCTGACGAAAATACATTTTTATTATTTCGAAAATATAACCTAAAATAAAAACTAATTTCGTTTATTTAAAAAATAATTAACTGGCTTTTGAGGTATTAATATTTTAGATCTGAAATATAAAAATTCTGAGTGACGTCACAAGAACACTATAATAGACGTCGAAAACATACTATTGGATAAATGTGGTGCGATATACACCTTTATTTAATGAATGCATAATATATATATTTTGTATATATCTTACAGTGAGGAAATAAGAAATAGTACATTGTTCACCGAGGGGAGAAAGTCACCGATTACTAACGAGGGCGAAGTTTGAGGCCCGACGCGAAGCGGAGGGCCTTAATTCGCTCGAGTTAGGAATCGCACTTTCTCGCCGAGTGATACATAGTGCTTTATACTACACCTACGAGGAAAATAATAGTACTTTTTAACATAGAATACAAAGACCACAAAGTACTTGACTTATACTTTTGCGTTTTTTCATTAAAATAAGATAATAATACATTTTCAGAAAAAGAATGCGCATTTTTCTCGCTTTTCCATTGTAAAAGTCTTCATACGCCTTGTTATATTTATTCTTAGATTTCTCGGGTAATAGGTTTTCAATAACTTCTTGGGCAGTTACTTTTAATTCTGGCGGCGTTGTCAAATCTTCACTATCGCTACTAGACGACATTTCGAGTAGAATATAGTAATTAAAAATAACAAAACACAAATTGAAAGTTCACAAGGAACAAGAAAGCAGTCTGCGCGCGCTTTTTTTTTGTTCGTTTAACGTAGATAGAGAGGCAAGGGAATCATGCTCTATGCAGCCTCGCCAAAATAATTAAATTTAGAAAAGAATCTATGCTACTTTTCTAAACTTAATAAATCAAAAATGCAAAGAAAGTAAACAGCCAATAAACCAATACTTTTATTTTATTTTGATTAAAATTTCGAACTTTAAAAAAAAAACTAGGCTGTATGGCTTTGAACCCTTGCCTTTCCTAATTTGGAAGAATTGAAGAAAAAAAATTAAAAAAAAACTAGCACGTTAACAATGAATTTTCATATACTTTTTCCTCCCGCTTAAGCACGTTAACAATGGATTTTCATACACTTTTTCCTCCCGCATATTTGTACGACTACAAAGACGTACTTTCTGACCTATTCTTACGCAAGTAAGAACCTACTTTCCGAGCAGGTGTAGTATAAAAAGTATTCTTTTTAAATTGTATTGCTATTCTTATAGGTAATGATAATAATAAAGCTTCACAAGATTTCTTGTATAGAAGATGAGTTTCTATAAACACGTATACCGCTTAATAAAAACTGTAGGGTATTATGCATGAAGCTAAAAACGCCCCGCGCCAATGGAGTAAGCATGATACATAAATTGTTTCATAATAGTACGATACCGGTGTCGCCAATTTCTGAGGCAAACAAATGAAGAACAGGAAAAAAGGTGTGGCTTCAAATGGCAGCTCAACGCGTCTGACACTTACAAAACTGCTTGAGAAAAAAAAAGATACAAGTTAGCTATTGTCAAACATGAATGTGTGCGCGTGTCTATGAAGTGTGTTGTTTTTTTATTATAAAAAGCTAAATATTAAATTGCATACTAAATAGTTTCGATAGTGCTGCCACCGACATCAAATATTATTACTTATCGATATAAACCAAATATTTTGGGATTTATAGAGATTATCAAAGATTAATAATTATTTATAGATATACAATTGTAATACACACACATATCATCACGGGCCCCAAGGTAACCAGCGGAGGGGTTTTAATCCTACCTCATCGTAGCCGATGGTAAGAGTCTACACCGAACAAGTGGCTAGCTCGTTCCGATGTTTTGAATAGACTCCATAACTTTGATAGAATATAGTTTGGGCTAATATGATCAAATCAAACAACTTTCCCATGAAACCATGAATCGCAAAAGAATAAAAAATGGCCTTCTCCATACAAACTAGTAACGTTAAAATGACCAATTTGTATGGGGAAGTAAATTTTTTTTTCATTTGCGACATATGGTTCTATAGAAAAAGTTGTTAGATTTTATCAGCAGAACCTCATATTAGCCCAAAGTACATCCTTTCAAATTTACCCTGATAGACACTTTCGCATTTATAATACTAGTGGATTTAAAATATGTAGGTATTGTATTGTATTGTAAAATTCTTTATTGCACAAAAGCTTAACACTATTGTACATAGGTGAGCTTAATGCCTTAGGCATTATCTACCAGCTAACCTTTGGGAGATTGACCAAAAAAAACAGGCAGAGTGCTATTTAAAGCAATATCTATACTAATATTATAAAGCTGAAGAGTTTGTTTGTTTGTTTGAACGCGCTAATCTCCGAAACTACTGGTTCGAATTGAATAATTCTTTTTGTGTTGGATAGTCCAGTTATCTAGGAAGGCTATAGGCTATCACGCTACAACCAATAGGAGCAAAGATATAGTGGTAAATGTGTAAAAAACAGGAGAAATTATTTCATCTTTGAAGCCTTCCGTTGCGTGCGCCGTGAAAACGGTTCAAGATACACAAAAAATATGTATTAAAGAATAATCTAAATATATATAACTCAAAGGTGACTGGCTGACATAGTGATCTATCAACGCACAGCCCAAACCACTAGACGGATCGGGCTGAAATTTGGCATGCAGGTAGATGTTATGACATAGGCATCCGCTAAGAAAGGATTTTGATAAATTCTACCCCCAAGGGGATAAAATAGGGGATGAAAGTTTATATGATAAAAAAATAACTATTCCACGCGGACGAAGTCGCGAGCACAGCTAGTAAAATATAAAATACAAGGTATATAGATAAATTATTAGGTAATATGACAATACATACTGGTATTACAACATATAACATGTATACATAAACTTACATAAATAATAATATATAGACATACATAAATAAGTAGATATATATACACACATAAATAAATAATTTCATTTATTAATTACAGTAAAAAAAAAAAGAAATGTTAACAGTTTTGATTATTAAGGAGCAAAAAGTGAAGATGGGTTTTAAATGAAGCTGTAGTAACTTTTGTTCGTATTGACAGGGGAAGATTGTTCCAGAGTGATGCTGCGGTTACTGTAAAAGAATTTGAATCTGGTTGAAGAATGCGTAGGAATAGTAAGAAGGTTATTTTCGGTAGACCTTAGGTCACGATCATGGGTAGAAGAGAGGTATTGGAAGCGCTCTTTTAAATAATTCGGAGAAAGAGGGTTGGAAAGTGTATTGAAAAGAAGAGTTAGTATATGCTGATGCCTACGAAAGCGGACATTGAGCCACTTTAACTGAATACGAAATTGGGATACATGATCATACTTACGCAAGCCAAATATATAGCGTATACATAAGTTGAGAAGTCGATCTAATTTATTCAGTAGCTCTTCAGTAGCTCTTCAGTAAGATCAGAGAAGCAGACATCAGCATAGTCAATTATTGGAAGCAACAAAGTGTTTGCTAGCAGTAGCTTTGTGGCAAGAGGTAGGAAAATTAGGTAGGTATATATTACAATAAATTAAGATACCTACCTTATTAAATAATTTATTTATAAAATTAAAACACATGCACAACTAACTACATGTTACCTACTAAACGCAATCTCAACATTTTTGACCGACCTCCAAGAGGAAATTATAAAAGTCGATGCAAACTACAAAAGGCGACAAACGATTAAATCGTAGCTTGATTCCTCAAAATGTACTGAACATACACGGGTATGATTGTTGGTATAACCAATTTTCTTCTCTTTTAATTGCCTTTACCTATTTACGTTTAATGCCGGATCTTTCGGAAAACTGTATGTATAGAAAATATAATTAGTATTATACAAAAAAAAACAAAAATTGTATAAAATCTCATAACCATGAAAGTATTTACAAAAATCGAGTTTATCAACTATAAAATCACATCACTAAATTGTAACTGACAAATCGTTGGACGGTTCTGTTGTCGCCATACCTTTTGATTAAATTAAATTTAAATGATTATAAATTATTTTAAAGTATCGAAATTCTCATTAAAAATAAAAACACATCACTAGTTCTTCTAACTGATGCACATAGTTTGACAGTTACCGTCAGATTGATATTTTAATTATGGGTTTTATTATTATCTTTTATTAAGGTTTAATATAAGAAAAACATGTTAAATACATACTTGAAAAACGTGACACCAGGTACTTTTTTTAAGATTAGTTTCTACACAGCTTTAATGAACAATTAACCATTTTTCCGACAATAAAAGCGGAGCTCTTTTCCACCTTCTCCGCCGAACGCACAAATCAGACTGAGGATGTAAAAAATGTGAAAGTGTGTGTGAGTGACAAATTTGTCACTCGCGCGGCACCCTGCAAATTGAATGATGCTTACTCCAGTAGGGGCGCGCGGACGAGCACGGTTTTTACCTTCATGGTATTATGGGACTCAAATTTTCATTTCACCTCGCGGTAACCAATAGAAACGCTTGCTTGTAACATTGACATGTCAACTTCCAATCAGTATTTTTATTTAAAGCAGCCTGTTTTCTTTGCTAACGTGATTATGACTTATCACAAAAATAATAGATTAAAATGTTAAAACATGAATATCTTAAAAAAATAATTGATAAAAACGGTAATTGATATATCACGGATATTATGAAATAACATTTATTCCAAAATATATGTGTTTTCTTTCAGATATAATGGCGACTTGCAAGGACTTAATTCAGATCTCCTGAATCAGTCTTTGTCCTCCATCGAAAATGAAACTTTCCTCACTACAGAATTTAATGTAGATTAAACATTAATTAATAATGCTATAATTTTACTAATAAATGTATATGTTACTGTAAAAGCCCGTACGTGGTCAATCCTAGGATTTACTAGAAAATCTTAACATTTACCCAACATGAGTTGGTAAGAATTTTATAATACAGAGACAATATTTCGGACTTTTACCGATTACAAAGTTTGGAAAAAGCTAAGTTTTACCAATGATGGTTTGCAAATGATGTTTTTTTTTTATTTTTTATTATAGCAATTAATTCATTAACTTAATTTAGTAATTTAAAATCATAATAAAAAATATGTAAGGTTTTTATTGTATGTAATTAAAATACCTGTCAATCAACATGTGTTTCTTCGAGTCTGTTAAATAGTCGTCGCAAAACCAAAAGTAATGCCTGATTTCTCTATTCTCTTACTCCATCGGCTCAATTAGCTTTTCTTCGCCGTCTGTGGTCGAAATATACGGCTTCTTATTTTTGACGCTCTTGGCAGTTTTTACTTCCTTGCGTATTTGTCCTTATCGAAATCAAAGTTTTAATTCACTTTGCTTGCCGCGCTTGTCTATTATTTCATAAAAACTCTATACAACTAACTTTCAGACAGTAAAAATAAACAGAAATGGAATTAAAGTGCGTGTTAAATGAGTCAAACAATCAACTGGGTAGCTGGAGGCTGCAAACTGCCCACGAGTAGGACACGATGTGCCAATATGTCTAGACATATTTACTTATTAACATTTACTGTATCACTTAGGTAAAACCACGGAATAAATAATACAAGTGGAAATGGTATACAACACCAAATGTATCAGAACCGATGTCGCCAAAATCATATATCTATAAGTATTGAATCTATTACTGTATCGTCCTGATTGGTTACAAAAATACACAGTAATTTTAAACACTATATACTATGAAATAAGATTTAAATTAATATATCAAAAAATCATGACATCTAGTTTCTAGTAGAAATAAACTGTCTAAACACTCTGCTAAAAAGGTTCTGCTATTAGAACACAGGTGGCGTGATTTAATCAATATCCGATTAATTGTTTTATGCAGTCGGCATAAGGCCTAATAAAGTTTATAAGGCCAAAGTCTGTTTGACTATTCTAGAACTTTCTATGCACAAAATATAATAATTCAAGGGCGGGACATAATAAAATATTGAAAGTATTGATATCGATGTTTTTTTTTTAATTTAATGTGTGTAGTAAATTATATTTTTTAAATGTTAGTAAAAATATTTTAGGTGGGAGTAAGGCCTGGGCGGTGGAAACGAGACCCATCGGTCGGATCGGTCTCGTTTCCACCGCCCAAATCCAAAATCATGACTAGTCCCTTGACAAATTTTGCATGTGTATGATGCAAAAACTGTCAAGGGACTAGTCATGATTCGATTTTAGTCTGTGGGTTTACCGGTTTTTGAGATTACTAATCGTTGTAGTAATCTCAAAAACCGGTTATTGCCGAGGTAGTAGTTTCCTTACACAGAGTGTGGTTAAGAAACGGGTGGCTGATTTTTTAAATAAAAAGTGACAAGGTTTTTAAAATACTCGTTAATACTCGAAAATTCGTTTTCGTCGTCGCTTATTTCGTAACCGCATCATTTAGCCGGCATAGTGGAAGCCCATTCATGGACTATGGAGGTATGCTTACCACCAGGTAGATGCAGTCACTTGACGTCTTATAATCTATTAATTAGTCGTCCTCATTCATGGAGTATGTAGACCTGATTAATAAATGGTAGGTCACATGACACGCTACCCACCTGTTCGTAAGCAGGTGAACAGGTTACATAAATGGGGACGATTGATATTATAAGAGCAGGTCATGTGACTCTGTGCCTACTTGTTGGTAAGCAGGTCAACTGAGTCCATGAATGGAGACGACTGATATTATGAGAGCAGATTATGGACTCTGCGTCTGGTGGTAAGCAGACCTACAAAGTCCATGAATAGGTGGATCAATACATTGTTGTTTTATAAAATTAATCGCTCCCATTATGCCGGCTAATTGATGCGGTTACAAAACAAATAAATTTACAATTACGATTTAAATAAAACTGTGAAAATGCACAATTATATTTCATATTATGTGACATTTTTTTTATTCTCTTCGGAAATATTGAAAAATAAAACGAATAGACGTTATTTTTAATTACCGTTTATTGTTCATTAGATATAAGATTAAATTATACTGGGTGATATTTTTACCAATGTTAATAAAAGTTTTAGGCATTCAAATTGTATTACTTACAATAAAAAAAGTAGGTATTTAAAAAAGAAAAAATGAAAGTAAAGTTGCCATAACATTAGTAAAAGCCGGATAGTTGCCACACTTTTTGAAAAAGCTCTTTTATTAAAAATGTATACCACTACATTACTTAAACATAGTGTATTAATCTTCTAACTAAGCCTATTTATTCAAATATAAATATTATTCGTTTTGAGTAAATCCTGTTTTATGTCACCTTTAAAAAAGGGGATAGTTGCCTACTATGGCGGATATTAGCCTAACGGTAAAAATGGTTCGGGGGATACTTGCCTGTCTGTTTTTTTTTAAATAAAAACGAACTTGCATTCATTTAAGTAATCACTTTTTATTATTGAACACAATCTTACATTAAGTATTAATTAATATCAATAAAATTATAAAATTACAACAAAAATAGACTCCAAAATGGTAATTTAGCATCCAAAATAATAATTAAATATTACTATTTATTTTAAAGACAGAACAACAAACAAAATAAGAATTAACTTTGGCATAGCATCTATTAAATAAGTATTCAGTCCTAATTACTTACTGAGATCCTTTATTAAGTACTAAATACTAAGAGAAGTTAAATTATTACAGAATCAACACTTAAAAATACTAAGGTTTTAAAATTTTAAATTTGAACACGTATTTTTTTTTAGTAAATATTAGTATTTATCTTAAATATTCAAAATCATTGTGGGAATAACTTTGGCATTACCATTGATTATCACCAGAAGCCAAGGTTTTCAACTTGCCACATCTCATGCAATGGTTTTTGAATGTCGTACAAGTTTCATGCAACCACATTCGACACATCACACATTGGATCCAATCTGATTTTGATTTAGTTAAATTATAATTTTCAAAACATTCTGCACAATAATTATCAACTTTAACTTCTTTGTTGGTATTTTCTTGTTTTGAATTTGCATTTTTTATTTTTAATATATTTTCGGTGTCTCTAATAGATGTTTTGTTTTTTTTTGCCTTTGATTGGTAGCCCTTTAGTTCCTTTTCCTTTAGATGTTTTTGAATTTATAACATTTTCTTCATTTTCACTATTAGAACTGTAAATACAATTTTTTCTTTTCCTTGAAGCCCTTCCTTTAGTCAGTTCAATAAAATCGTATGTGCTATCTGATTCTGATTCACTGCTGGTAACATCTCTATATTGTTTTGATTTTTTATTTTTTTGTGGTCGCTCTCTTTTCTTCGTAATCTTTTCTTTGCTACCAACTGGATTGGTTTTTGTTTCTTCCATTTGTTTCATTATGATTGTTTTCTTTACTCTCTCAGTTTTATTCTTCTTCTCGATTATTTTATCATTCGAGTTTAAAACTTCGGCTGATTGTTTAGCCCTTTTAGACATACTCAGCGGAATTTTTGGTATAGGAGATGATTGATGTAAAAATTTCGACGGTGTTTCTTTTTGTAGATCCTTGTTCTGTGACTCATTTAAAGATATCAGCGATGGCAATGATAGTTCAGTATTATCTAAAATATAATTTTCAATTTCGCCATCTTCAAGGGCTAAACATTCATGAGAAAGAGCCAAAAGACTCAAGGACGGCCTAGGTGGCGTGCAACTTTGGTTCACGCTATTCTGCTCAGCTTCATTTACAATCGTATCAATGCGTAAGCTCCCCTAATGCAATATCTGATATAGCAAATTCAGCATCAGACAGTGCATTTGGATTGACTGGATAGATTCCGCTGCCGCGAAAACCACTTATTGCATTAGCAGATGTAGTTGCTCGAATCCAAGCCCTTGCTATCAGTTGACCAGAATTGTACCGGTTCAGTTTTTTTTGTGGATTGGTGCGAATAAAATTGTTTGTCTCCGCATAATAGTATTTTTTAAAGGGTCCGAATACAGATACGTCTAAAGGTTGTAAAGCAGAAGTAGTATGACTAGGTAAACAAAGCAGTATCACATCATTGTCACGAGCAGTTTCCAGCATGTTGACAGCACTAGAATGTGATGAATGACCATCTACAATTAGTAATACCTTTCCGAAAGCTTGCATGGTATAAAATGTTCAGTCAACCACTTGTAAAAAAGTTCAGAGGAAATATATGCCGATTTCTTTTGCATATAAACTTTGGACCCAGGAGGAAGTCCTTCTTCAAATTCTGGCTTTTTATTTACCCCCTTGATAATCAAAACAGGTGGGAGAAAATTGCCGATAGCGTTGCAACAAGCAACAACGGTAATTGTTTCGCCTTTTTCACCGGAAGTAAGTGATTTCACTGCTCTAGTACCTTTCTTGGCTAATACCTTGCCAGGTTTATTGTTGAGTTGGACACCGCTTTCATCCATATTGAAAATTCTGTCCGGCTTATCTAGCAAATCATTTTCAGTTAAGACGGTTATGAGAAGATCAAAAAATTTGGCTACTTCGACCCTGCTTAGACCCTTCGCTCTTTGAATTGACAATCCCTCAGCTTGCCTCACAACTATTTCGGGATTTCTTTCAAGGAAACTTTTCAACCATTGCGGTCCAGCCATTTTAGTTTCATTATTAAAATTGTGCTTCAATCCTAGTTTTTCGGCAAACTGATAGGCTAATTGGCGAATTAGATTCCTTTCAGGAGGAAATCCTGCCTCTGCGAGCTTTAGTGTATGAGATACTAGTCTTTTTTCATTTTCAAAGCCGAGGACAGGGTATTTTCCTAGAAGTGTTAAAAATACAATTAGATAAGTAGGTAGGTATGTAATTAGCTTATTTTTTTTATAATAAATCCTTTACTTACCTTGTGTTACCAGTAGTTGATTTATCTGTTCGTACCGTCTTCTTAAGGTTCGAGAGGATATGCCATAAATCCGGGATATTTCGTTGATACTTTTTTGTTTTTTATTTAGATCTTCGAACGCAAGTGCTAAACTATCTTCTGTCCAGTTGATGTGGCGCGGCACCACACCTGGCTTTCGTTTATACTTGCGAGGCATTTTGCTGTTGAGAAATTATTTTATTTAAGATAAACTATAGTGAAACCCAATAAAAATATCACCAAGAAAAAAAGGTTAAACCAAATGAAAAAAATAACTAAGAAAAAAAATCTGTTTTTGCTCGTTAAAATGTATAGTTACGGATAGTTGCCCTAGGGCAACAATCCGCAAAAGACAGTAGGGCAACTATCCTTTTTGATACGGATACTTGCCCTTTTTATTTACGAAATAAATAAAAAATATTTAACAACAAAACGTAATAAACGGTGCAATTTAAACTCTAATGCATTCAAAGAAATAATTATTTTACTGAAACCGCGATTAGTTATAAAAATATTTAACGAAGATTACTTACCAATATAATTCTGACGCTCGTCAAAGTATCGCCGCGGAAGACTTTTACTCACATTGACAAAACACGTGCGCCTACTTCAACGGCTTACGCGGCACTGAGGCCTACGCGGGGGACGCTTTTAATTATGATCAAAAAGAAACAATGTCAACACGTTTAACATAGAGCATTTGAAACTGAGGCATGTATCCGTCCGAGGCAACTATCCGGCTTTTACCTATATTAAATATTTTTCACGTTTCAATTATTTTTTCCCGCTGCGTCAATCCACTTTTCTTTAATGATAGGATCAATAGGAAATCTATAAAAAAAATGTCGCTGAATAAAAAAATATTTGATTAAATAAAAAGTTGATATCCTCATTTATGTCTATACAACATTTTTGTTTTAAATTGAGATGATTATCGCAATACCTTAATTATTGGGATGAAACAAGAAAATAATCTCAAATACAAAATAATATAATGATAAAGAAAAATATCGATTTTTTAAATAAATATACTTTTCCCAGCTCTAATTTAGTAGCGAGTAATTGTATAAGAATGAATGTGTCATTATTTAAATTTATAGAAACAAACTCGACCTTAGTAGCAATGAAATAAAGTCCATTATAATATGTAAAGCTCTCAAATAGAAATATAAAATCTAATTTATATTAAATTATTTAGTAAATGAACTTACCGATGATAAGATACACCACCATTTCAAACATTGTTATATCGACTATCGTTTTTACGCTGCAATACAGCATAATAAGACATATTTACGAAGTTTTATGTAATTTTATTATCCAGAAAATGGATAACATCAGTGTGGCGTAGAGGACACAACTAACCGCAAAAAAAATGGTATTTGCGGATCAGCGCAAACGGCTGGAACAGGAGCCACGCCCACATCACACTTCCACTTGTTTTATTTATTCCGTGGGTAAAACCTATGATAGACCGAGTGAATGGTGGTAAAACTTCGAAACGAACGTTGTGCACAGAACAGGTCGGACTTTTACGTAACATTTTAATTAAACGTTGCTAACGGTACGTTTGAGTACTGCTTAAAAGGCTTACAAAGCTAGCTTAATTTACTTGACAGGTGTTTTTTTAGTACTTCGCTTTACTTTTGATTTTTGATGACGTCACAGAAAAAAAGCAAATTACGTCATCGAATTCGCTGCGAACGCTTGGAAAATACGAGTAGTGCAATTAAAGTAAATTGTCTGTGGTCACAATTATTGTGTATCAAATACTTTTTTTTGTTTATTTTTATTGTCCCTCCCTTTCACTTAACAGTTTTTGAACTCTATTTTGTATTCTCTTATAAATTTTATATGATGTTTATTTATGCACATAAAACTGTTCGAGTACTCCTGCAAACGCTGCGATTGCTTTGCTTCGCTTTGAGTACTTTGACGGCTGATTAGATTGGCTTAAAGCCTAAGCGCTTTAAGCAAAAAACAGTAGTAAACGAACACACTGTAAATCTTAGGCTTTAGGTACTGGAAAATCTTAGGATTTACCGAAGTTCGGGCTTTTACGCTTCACAAAAATAATTGATTAAAATGTTCAAACATGAACATCTTAATATACATATACACTTAAAAATTTCAGATTGCAAGCTTATAATTTTAGTAAGTAATGGTCTGCAGCGTCTTGACCAGTGACGGTTAGTACAATAAATATATAACAAGCTTCAAAGTAATTTTTATTTATATAAAAAACTTATATTTTTATTATGTTATTTTACCGTTAAAAAGGCACACATTGTTTTGTTTTAGAGTAAGGCATGTGTCACAGCAATTAATTTGTAGGAAATAATGGCTGATTTCACCAACGATCCCTAACTCTAAAAGAGCCCCTAAAAAAGAATTTTGACGTATTTGCTATGGAACAACTGTCATTAATTGTCCTTTAACATTGTTATGGGCTCCCTTAGAGTTAGTGAAATCGGGCATAAGTCTATGTAATAAATAAAATAATCGGAATTTCAGGTTTCACACTACTTGGGTAACTATTTGGTTAAAACGCAAACTTAAGGCTATCCCTAAAAACACTCAAATTTTTTCAAAGTATTTAATTTATAAGTATTAAGTATATAACATTCTAATCATTTATGTACTAGTCAAATAAAATACATAGGTACCTATGTTTTTTTTTAATAATGCTTATATATTTATTATAAATTTGTTATATTTTTATAGTTTATGTGTATAACCATAACAAATAGTTTAATAAAACTTCACACTGATGGATCTCAAGTGAACGAAAATATATTAATTACATTTTTATGTCTAATTGTCCAAATAATAATTGTATTGCTATATAAATGTGCTTTGAATAAAAATAATTTAACTAGTAAAATGGTTTAATTTATTTATTTCCTATCCTTAAAATAAAGAACTCCATCATCTCACAACTCTGTACCAGACCACTATCTGTATCTTTAAAATTATTTAACACTATAATTATCTTATACAGGGCAGAGGAAACCCTACCCTAAATATTGATGATGTAAAATTTTACTAAAAAAATTTTTTTTTTTTAAATAAGTTAAACTGCATTCTAAGATGTTTGTTGCTTGCCACACCAGACTGAAATCTGAAAAATAACACAGTTTTAAACTATAAAAAAAAAGCAATTATGTGTTCCCGTATTTTTATTTTTTTTCTACCGTAATATGAATACTTTTGAAAAATATTCCCATACGCCAACACTGGTGGCGGAGATGGTGGTGGCGCATGGGAATAATCGGTTTATTTGACAGAGATACAGATCTATAAAGATATTGTTTTTTTGATCTGTCATCTGCAGTGTCTCACCGTTCACCGTAAGATGTACCCATCTTACTGTGAACGGTGAGACACTGCAGATGACAGATCAAAAAAACAATGGCATAAAGGTCATTGGGCACAATCCGACCCAATTTGTGAAGGTTTGCCTACAGAAACAAAATTACTTTTAAATTAATAAGGTATTAAGTAAATTCCACTTTAAGTTTTTTTTTTTTTAAAACCATGGGAATAAAATATTACAAGTGATTTAAAAGTTGAAGATATTTATTGCAAAAAACAAAATAGAATTTAAATGAAGGAATTGTATTAAAAAACACCATGCGTATGCGTATTTTTAGATGATACAATTGTACCTGTTGATATTGATGGAATGGAATAAATCTTTTTTTTTTACAAACCATCATGAACAATGATCGAAATTCTATACAGAAATAAAATAGTTATTTCTGTATATTTTTTTTTGTACTAAGTGAGATAGTACGATTGCACCTGTAGATATTAATCAAGTTAAAATAAACCTCAGTATTTTTTTTTTCTAAGATACAGAATTTCATTTTCTGTCTGATTCCTATTATTTATGGTAATGCGACACATATATTCGTAAACCAAAGATATATGTCGAAACATCCCACATCAATTAATTTCTGTAGGTCGTGGGTAATTTTTTCATACTTAGTGCCCAATGACCTTTAGATATATTTAACTATAATATCATTTCATTATATTGCTAATTTATATAATTTCATTGTATATAATAATATAATATGTCTGTATATTTCTATGATAACAAAGTACGTACTTTTTTTGTGTTGTAAGTGTTTGATGATAGTCTTTACGTAGTAGTTGATAGGGCCCTAGCTAGTTGGGCGTTATTTGCCATTGGCTATGGCTATTATTTTAATATAAATGCCTTTTTTTTTGGATTTTCCCTATTTTTTTTTTTTAACCCATCCCTGAATTAAAGCGAACAATTCCCACTTCGTGCAATTACTAGTTGTACAAAATTAAAAAAAAAAGGGTTTTCTCTCTTTACACGTATATTATTACCTATAACTGTTATTTCTTCTGTGCCTATATTCCTACTTGTATAATTCAGACTCTGTACGTAGGGATTTTGAATTTGTTTACTTTGTACGAGTATAATAGAACGTCACTAACCAATACAACCCGATCGTACTTGTACTATTATTTCTTCTGTGTTAGCGCGCAGCATCCATTCATCGCGCGTTACTGATAATTTGTATACTTTTTCGTTACCCACTATACTTTTTTTAAATAAATTATTATTATTTTTGTATTCTAAATTACTTAAATACGTTCTTGTTATAATCATGTTTTATATTGTTATAATCATGTGCATAGTGTGATTTTATTGTGGTCCTACTATCTATATGTGGTCCTTTTCAATCTGGTTTTTGATGCGGTCATAGTACAACTTCAGCTTTACTTAAAGTAACTGAAGACATCAGAAATGGCATGGATGAAACCAAGGTCACAGTACTTGTACTGATCGATTTCACCAACGCCTTTAACACAGTCGATCCCGATTTGCTAATCGCAATTCTGTCTCGTCTTAGATTCTCTCCAAAGACTCTTGCGTGGTTTCACCAATACCTCCATGGACGTCGGCAACAGGTGCGGGTTGACCAATTGTCATCAGTTTGGTGTGAATTACGTACAGGCGTTCCACAAAGTGGCATACTATCTCCATTGCTTTTCTCGATGTTTATTGACAGTATCACCACATCGCTTCACTGTCACTATCACTTGTACGCCGATGACTTGCAGTTTTATGTGCAGACAGACATCAACACACTGAATAGTGCAATAGCAATAGTGGTGGCCTAGTTGGTTAGACCTTGGACTTAAAAACACTTAGGTCCCTGGTTCGAATCCCGGTGTGTACCAATGAGTTTTTAATTTAAAAATTTATGTACATTTGTTTGACAAACCACTATAGTGCCTCGGAGAGCACGTTAAGCTGTCGGTCCCGGTTTCACTATACCAACTTGTGAAACTGTTTATAGATGGGTTATTGAGTCTATTCAAAACATCGCGACAAGCTAGCCACTTGTTCGGTGTAGACTCATACCATCGGCTACGACGAGGTGGGATTAAAACCCCTCCGCTGGGTACCCAGGGGCCGTCTAGGCAGTCTCGGGCGCCGTAAGGCACCCGTGATGATGATGATGAGTTTTTAAATAAAATAAATAAATACTAGAGTAACGTGCGTAAATACTACACTACATTATATTGTGGTCCTGCTCGAGTAACGTGCTTAGATAATACACTACATTCTATTGTGGTTCTGCTAGAGTAACGTGCATAGATAATACACTACATTATATTGTGGTTCTGCTAGAGTAACGTGCATAGATAATACACTACATTCTATTGTGGTCCTGCTTGAGTAACGTGCATAGATAATACATAAAGGGAAATAACGTAACTACGGCAGGACCACAAATGCAACACTAATGTTTTGAACTTCACTATAGTAAGTAGGCCCAACCGCGACGCATCTGTCGACTCTGGCGTTATGGCGCCTTTTCATGTAAACATCTTACAATCTCAGAGTTATGCAGTCACATGTCGTGTTATAATAAAAAAATCCTAGGTTTGTTGTTTTTTTTGTAAAGGGGGAGGGCGGCTCAGTCATATATGACGTGCGAGGGGGAGACACTGAACATCTAGTCTCCCCAACTGCCATCCTCACCTGCACGTGGTACACCCTGCTGATCAACAAACGAGGCTCTGGCGACCGATCGATGGCGGTATAACCAACATGAAAAGCCGGGCATCAATAAATACTGTCTGGAAATGGGCAGCAGCATTACCAAGACGTGAGGTCCGGCTCTGCGATCGTCAACACGCATGCCCAGCGCGGCGATTACGGGCAAATACCTCCCATGAAAAACGCCACAAAAAAACGGCCCCCAGTACCCGGCAGCCCCATGATTCCTGGCCACGGCAGCGGTCATGGTAACGGTGGGGCGGGGGGTGCTAAGAATCTCCGGCAGATAGGCTGCCAACCAAAACTGACTTTGGCGACGTATAACGGACGGACCCTACGGCTGGACGGACACCTCGCGGAACTGGAAGTGGAATTGCAAACGATTAGATGGCACGTTGTGGGGCTGTGTGAAACCCGCAGAGCCGGAGAAGGCATGATAACTCTGCAATCGGACCATCAACTCTACTTCCGGGAGGGAGACCACCCATCCCGAGGCGGCGTCGGGTTCCTAGTCAACAGAGTTCTCACGGACAACATTATGGAAGTCTCCAGTGTGTCAAGTAGAGTCGCGTACCTTGTACTCAAACTTACCGAGAGCTATATACTTAAGGTAGTGTATGTACCAACTTCGGCACACTCTGACGATGAGGTAGAGGCTATGTACGAAGACATAGCCAAGGCCCTCCACAACACCACTAGGGCCCACTATAATGTTGTCATGGGGGACTTTAATGCCAAAGTGGGAGTACAAACTGGCATCGAATCGAGTGTCGGACCACACGGATACGGAAGCAGGAATGTCAGGGGACAAATGCTGGTCAACTTCCTCGAGAAAGAGGAGCTCTTTGCAATGAATACGTTCTTTGAAAAAAAGCCCCACAGGAAGTGGACCTGGAAAAGCCCTAACAACAAGGTCAGAAACGAGATTGACTTCATTATGGCGGATAAAAGGCGCATATTCAGAGATGTCTCGGTGGTCAATAGGTTCTATACCGGAAGTGACCACAGACTTGTTCGAGGTACTCTGAATATCAACTACAAGCTTGAAAGGCACCCCCTGGTGAAATCTACGCTCCGACCTACCCTGCTCCAAACCGTCGTGGCTTCAGACCGCTTCCAGCTAGAGCTGAGAAGTAGATTCGACGCGTTGGAAACCACAATGGATGTTGATGGGGAACTGGATGCTGTCGTTAACACAATTCGAGAGGAAGGTGTCAGGTTTTTCCAAACACAGCGCTCTGGCAAGAAGTCGAAACTCTCGGCGGAGACCCTGGATCTCATGAAGAGAAGGCGTGAAAACACATCGGTAACTTCGTCAGAACAACAAGCGCTCACCAAGCTCATACGCAAGTCTATACGGAAGGACCTCCGTCGGTTCAATACTCGTCGCATCGAGAAGGCGATCGAGCTGAACAGGGGTTTCAAAGTATTCATGCAGAAGCTTGAAAGAAGCCAGATGACGAAGCTGACCACCCACGATGGAAGAAATGCCACCTCCAAAGTAGAGATCCTCGCCGAGATCGAAAACTTCTACAGCCGACTTTATAAATCACATGCTGCAAAATCTGACCCTAGGAACGATCCCAGAGCCTCACTTACGCGTCATTACACTGACGAGCTTCCCGACGTCAGTTTAGAGGAGATGAAATTGGCCCTCAAACAGCTTAAAAATGGAAAAGCTCCTGGTGAAGACGGAGTTACATCTGAGCTCCTGAAATCAGGAGGTGTGGCAATCTTGCAAAGACTGCAGCACCTGTTTAACTCCGTCATACAGAGCGGGACCACACCAAAGGCTTGGCACAGAGGCGTGGTAGTCCTATTTTTCAAAAAAGGCAACAATACGCTTTTAAAGAATTACAGGCCCATCTCGCTTCTGAGCCACGTCTATAAGCTGTTTTCGAGGGTCATCACTAACCGACTCACTCGAAGACTTGATGACTGCCAGCCTCCAGAACAGGCCGGGTTTCGAGGAGGATACGGCACCATAGACCACATACTCACGGTGAGGCAGATTATACAGAAAACCAAAGAGTATAATCAGCCCCTGTGTGTCGCGTTCGTGGATTATGAGAAGGCCTTTGATTCTATCGAAACCTGGGCTGTAATGGAGTCCCTGCAGCGATGCCAGGTAGATTGGCGGTATATCGAGGTGTTGAGATGCCTATATAGATCTGCTATTATGACTGTCCGAGTACAAAACGACGAAACAGGGCCTATTCAACTGCATCGTGGAGTGAGTGGAGGGCGATGTTATATCGCCGAAGCTGTTCACTAATGCAGTTGAAGATGTTTTCAAGACGTTAGATTGGAAAGGACTGGGCATAAATATAAACGGAGAACGCATCTCACATCTTCGGTTTGCCGACGATATTGTCCTCTTCTCGAAGTCGCTGCAGGATATGCAGGAAATGCTGGTCAGTCTAAACTGTGCCTCTCGACGGGTGGGTCTCGGAATGAATCTGGAAAAGACCAAGGCCATGTTCAACGACCAGGTCATTCCGAGACCCGTCATTTTGGACGGTGTAACTCTCGAAGTGGTTCAGGAATACATCTACCTGGGCCAAATCCTAAATCTCGGTGGGAACAACTCCGAGAGTGAAGCCGACAGAAGGGTGCAGTTGGGCTGGGCAGCGTTCGGGAAGCTACGCCACGTCCTTACGTCAGCCATACCGCAGTGTTTGAAAACAAAAGTCTTTGATCAGTGCGTCCTACCAGTGATGACATACGGCGCTGAAACGTGGACACTTACAGTGAGGCTGGTCCACAAACTCAAGGTCGCTCAGCGAGCTATGGAAAGAGCTATGCTAGGAGTTTCTCTTATGGATAAAATCAGGAATGAGAATATTCGTAAGAGAGTGGGCCGGTCACATTTGCCGCAGGACGGATAACCGTTGGAGCAGGCGGATATTGGAGTGGAGACCACGTCTTGGCGCACGTAACGTAGGACGCCCCGCAGCTAGATGGACTGATGACCTGCGGAGGGTGGCTGGCAGAGACTGGATGCGAAGAGCGGAGGATAGGGATCAGTGGCGTGTATTGGGAGAGGCCTATGTCCAGCAGTGGACTGCGATAGGCTGATGATGATTATTGTAACGTTTCGCATTTGTTCGACGCACAGCAGAGGCTCTACCATGGGTTTGCGCATTGTAGAAACGTAACGTATTCATTTACGTATACGTGAGCAACAACCAATAGGATCGCTTTATTTTTGGTAACAGGATTGAATAAAGCGATCCTATTGGTTGTTGCTCACGTATACGTAAATTAATAATAGTGTATGGAGAGTTTTAAAAATTGCATTTGGCTACTTTGTGTAACCGAATCGCTGTGATTGCGATTCGGTTCTCTTTATCACCCCACTCCATTTTAATATAAATATTGTATAATGTATTGGGGCCAAAATGAGAAAACAGAATAAACAATCATATAAAAATGGCAGATTCCAAATTGAAATGTAATATTTTTTTTATTGTAACAGTATTTATGGCCAGACTATGTATATTAGTTAAACATTGACAAGTAGGAACTTTGTTATGTGAAAATGTCATATGTACTTTCTATCTGGGTCCTGTGCTTTTATGTTGTATTAGGATTTTTGAAAAGGATAAAAATAAAATAAATAAATGCATCAGTCAAAATATTTACTGAAAGGTTTAGGCAAATTAATTTTAAGGGCTCTGTAGTTGACTACACACCCATACAAATGTATATTACAACTTGGCTGTTAGTCGAAGTTCAATTATATTTTTTATGTGGGTAATTGTACACAAATTCTTTCTGTTGTGGCCCATTGTGGGTAATAAATATTTTTGTATTATAATATTTAAAAAGTTTTTTTCTAAAAAAAATAATTAAACCTAACACAAAAAGATATATGAATACAATGACCACAAAATTATATTTTAATCCTGCAACAAACAATTACTGTTTAAGTATTACTGGAAGCTTGAAAGCTTTTTTTTGTATGCAGACTTCGGAATTATGAATGCAGTGTCCTTTTGTGATACAAGAATAAAAACTTATTTACTCATATATTACATATTAGTGTGTGTACACACTCTTGACTTAATCTCTATATTCTTGCTGTTATAGTTTATACTGTGTGGCATGTTAGAGAAACTATATTCTGTAGCCTCATATTTTACCTAGATACATTTTTAATTAAATCTGATTAAAAGTATGAATTTAAAAATCTCTTAATTAAACAGTTCTATACATTTCCATCTTATTTAAATTATGATTGATTATAAACTGATAAAAAAAAAATATCATTAGCTTGTTGCAGTCTACTGCAGAAACATCTACAATTTAGCTCAAAGGGGATTTTCTAAAGATAGTAATGATTGGTTAAATTTAAATCTGACTTATAAGGTAATTGCTTTTTTTTTCTGGCTAACACCCTGTTTTACACTTTGTCAGGGTATCATTGATTGTGAACAAAAATAAGGCAGAGAGCCTTATTTTAGCGTTGTTGAGTGTTAAATAAAATCAGGCTCCTATGCATTATCAAACAACAACACATAGAGTATACATACACTAAATTAGATACCTATGAAATCTGAATTTATTAGTAAATTTTTACTACAGATTGGAAAAATAATCCTAATTAAAATAATAGAATTACATTGGTAATACATAAATGGGCACATTTACATTGTTTTCATTAACTTGAACAAAAATCATCAAACTACTTGTACTCATAAAGAATAGCACTGGCAACACACAAATAAAATCTTATTATGTGCATGCAGAATCACCATTATTTATATACATATTTTCTTATACATACCTACTAAATTTACAAAGAAAAATTCAATGTGCACAAGCAAGATATCATTGTTGGAATGTTTAAATCTAGCCTGTACATTATAAAATGACATATCCAAGTATTAATGTCAACTTAATACCATTCATAGGTACATAATTATTTAGAATCTTATAATTAATTAGTCAGTCACACATCCTCAATAGTTGGTAACCAGAATGCCATGTTAGTACAGGCTGACACCAACATCATAAACTTCGGATTAAACTGTACACATTGAATTGGAGCTGGATGATCTCCATTAAGGACACACACTTTGTAGCCAGTGTCTGCATTCCACACATGAACTCTCCCATCAGTAGACCCACTGAAGATATACTGTGAATCCGGGCTAAATGAAGCTTCAATTGGAATGCCCTTGTTGTTTAAATGTCCAGTAAATGTCTGCAATGGAGTTCCATGGTAAGCATCTACCAGACGTATTATTGAACCATTTGTACTTATCAACATTGTTTTGCCATCTCTTGAAAATTTTAGACCTGTCCAATCACATTCCTTTTCTTGGTTTAGTTTAAATGTTATAAAAGGACCTTTATCAAAAGAACGCAAGTCATATAATTTTATACTCTCAGAATTTACACCCGCTGCAAATATCAAACCCTCAGGATCGTATGCTGCAACAGGGCGTCCCGATAGATGCATGAGGCCTTGACAGTTAGGTGATCGAAGGTCCCATAATCTTAAAGTTTTGTCTAATGAACCAGACAAAAATGTATCTTCCACTGGAGATAAACAGAGTGTTACAACTTTCTTTGTATGTCCAGGAAAATATCTTATGTATTTGTTGTCATGTAATGATAAATATCTGATTGTGTCATCAACTTTAGTTGAACTATGAATAGCAGTATTTTTGGCATGTGTAAAATGAATTAAGTCCACACCATACTTTTTGCTATTTACAGTTATCATTTGTGTACCTTTTTCACAATCATAAATAACAATTTGATCATCTTCACTGCAAGAAATTAAAGTTTCACCACTAGGAGAAAAGTCAATGCTGTTAATTTTATCTGTATTTTCCCTAAATACTTTCGCGACTTTGAAACTACGAACCGTTTGGTCCACAAGCTTCATCTTGACAAAGGCTAAAGAGCCAATATATTTGCCGGTTTGTTTTACTTATAATTTTAATCAATTGAATAATGAATTGACAATAATGAAATATTTAAAAGCTAATTTTGTCAATAATATCTATGCCTCGAAGGCGCGAAATAATATTTTTGCTTTTGTTACACAAAATTTGGTTAAAGTTTTTTTATAATGTGAAATTCATAAACGAGGCAAAGGATGAAAGTAATATTTTAAAAAAATAATAGGTACTCTAGTCGCAAAATAATAAATAAGGAAGTGCCCTAAGTAAAAAATGTGCTACAAAATATAACAATGAGTGAGAACAAAAAATATTATAACTGGTCCATGATGGAGAAATAAGAACGAGCTTTGCATAAAACTAATATAAAAATATTTAATTTTTCCATTATTACATACTATTACAAAAAAAAAACAATGTCCAAATAAATATCACATGGATAGTTAATAAACAAGAAAAGGGACAGGTGCCTGATGCCCGATTTCACCAACGATCCCTAACTCTAAAGGAGCCCGTAAATAAGAATTTTGACATATTTGCTATGAAACAACTGCCATTAATTGTCCCTTAACTTAGTTAGGGGCTCCCTTAGAGTTGTTGAAATTTTATTTTTTTATATGTAGGACATACTACTCATATTGCTCTGGTCACAAACTAAGCTCTAGGCTTGTACTATGTGTACCAGAAACAACGATATAATACATATTATATTTTATAAACACCCAGACCATGACAATTTGTAAAGAAATTGCGTACTAATATTTTTTAGCAATGGGTGGGAATCGAACCCACGACCTCCGGATACAACCATTAGTCTACGAAGGCTGTCAAAAAAAATCGGGCATTAATCTACTAAAACTTCTTTTATTTAATTAATGGCAACCATGGTTATTAAACAATACGTCTGCCAGTGTCTTTGATTATTGTGCAGTGACAGTAGTACAGACCATATGATGTACCCTGCTTGAGCACCAACATCACGGCAGGAGACATCTTAAGGTGAACGGTCTGTAAATGGCAACACGAATGTATAAAAGAATACGATTATCCTGCCAGTCGCCAAAGGTTAGCTGGTAGATAATGCCTAAGGCATTAAACTCGCCTATGTACAATAGTATTAAGCTTTTGTGCAAAAAATATTTTTTCATTCATTCATTCATTGACCACTTTTGTATGACCACATACATGTGCTACTAATGGGGTTGCGGCTATTATAACGCAATGCAATATAAAGCGAAGTTTAGCGACAACACGAAAAGAAAAGTTTTAATCCGTTTTAAAGTTTATATTAAGTTTTTCACATTTAGGTCCAGTTGCACCAAAAGTGTCCATAAAAAATTACTCCAAACGGGTTGCACCATCAAATAATTTCCTAATGTTATCGTTACGGACACTTTCTGATACATGTGATTTAATTTTAAATTTTAGTTACATACCTATTATAATTTGAGTTTTATAGTAAAAATAAAATTTTAGTTATTATAATGAGGATGGGTAAATCCCTCCGCTTGGTACCCTGAGGCCGTTTAAACGGTTTTTGGGAGCCGAAAAGGCACTAGTTTGATTTCTTTTAAATTTTGTTTTATTTTAAATTTAAATTAATAATACTACATTTTACATAATACCCACGTTTTAAAAATCCCACATTCCCATTTTATGAAAAAAAAAAAAAAAAAAAAATCACTGTATGTGGGGACAATTTTTTTTAAATAGGAATAATTCCCGATTTATGAAAAAGTTGCACTGTACCAAAAAGTGGGCCATATAATATACTAAATCAATGTGTATCAACTGCAAATCATATTTTGTGTATTTTGTATAGGAACTATATCAAATCAAATGTATTTATTTGTCAAAATATGGGTTATATAAGTTATTATTAATATAGTTTTAAGTTCTCCGTATACACCAACATTCATCATCATCATGCCAGCCTTTCGCGCGTCCACTGCTGGACATAGGCCTCCCCCAAGGATCGCCACAATGACTGGTTCTGCGCTGCTTGTATCCATCGGCTTCCCGCGACCTTTTTCAGGTCGTCGGTCCATCTTGTGGGGGGCCTGCCTCTGCTGCGTCCTCCGGCACGCGGTCGCTACTCGAGAACCTTAATGCCCCAACGGCCGTCCGTTCTGCGAGCTATGTGGCCTGCCCACTGCCACTTAAGTTTGGCGATTCTGGAGGCTATGTCGGTTACTTTGGTCCTTTTGCGGATCTCATCGTTTCGAATACGATCCCGCAAGGAAACGCCGAGCATAGCGCTCCATCGCCCTTTGTGTGACTGTGAGCTTTTTCATGAGACCCATAGTTAGCGACCACGTCTCTGATCCGTAAGTCATCACTGGCAACACACACTGATCGAACACCTTGGTTTTTAAACACTGCGGTATTTGGGACGAGAAGATATTACGTAGCCTCCCGAATGCTGCCCAGCCGAGTTGGATTCGACGAGAGATCTCTTTCTCGAAGTTGGATTTACCTGTTTGGATTGACT
The DNA here is from genome assembly GCA_947458855.1 of Monopis laevigella. Classification (NCBI taxonomy): domain Eukaryota; kingdom Metazoa; phylum Arthropoda; class Insecta; order Lepidoptera; family Tineidae; genus Monopis; species Monopis laevigella. The sequence goes on along the minus strand of OX381583.1, from coordinate 18,787,242 downwards.
GTCCTAGGTATATATAATTGTCAACAACTTCAAGTGCGGAGCTCCCTATTTTTAGAGGAGTGGGTATAACATGGGCGTTCGACATGACTTTGGTCTTATCCATGTTCATGTTTAGGCCCACTTTTTTAGAAGCCCCACTGAGATCATTGAGCATTATGCCGAGGTCCTCCAGGGTTTCAGCCATGACTACGATATCGTCGGCAAATCGAAGGTTAGTGATGTACTCGCCATTAATGTTGATGCCAAATCTTCTCCAGTCCAAGAGTTTAAAGACATCCTCCAATGCCGCAGTAAAAAGTTTCGGGGAGATTACGTCTCCCTGTCTCACTCCTCGCTGTAGCTGGATGGGTCTTGAGGTCTGGTCTTGGAGGCGAACTGACATGGTAGCGTTTTTGTACAAACACTTTAGTACTTCGATATAGCGGTAGTCAATTTGGCACCGCTGGAGTGACTGAAGCATCGCCCATGTTTCTATCGAATCGAAGGCTTTCTCATAGTCCATGAAAGCTAGACACAGGGGCTGATTATATTCATCGGTTTTTTGTATAATCTGCCTCAATGTGTGGATGTGGTCTATGGTACTATAGCCTTTTCGGAATCCGGCTTGTTCGGGAGGCTGGAAGTCATCAAGCCTACGTGAGAGACGATTCGTGATGACTCTCGAAAACAGTTTATAGACATGGCTCAGAAGCGAGATGGGTCTGTAGTTCTTGAAAAGGGTTTTGTCACCCTTTTTGAAGAAGAGTACCACCACGCTTCTGTTCCATGCCTTAGGTGTTTTGCCCTTGAGGATGACGGAATTAAACAGCTTCTGAAGAGCCATCAGCAAAGGTTTGCCACCAGCTTTCAGGAGCTCAGACGTGATTCCGTCATCACCCGGTGCCTTGTTGTTTTTCAACTGTTTGAGAGCCATCCTAATCTCGTACAGGCTGACCTCCGGGATATCTTCGGTATAGTGTCGGGTTAACCTGGCTCTTGGATCATTTTCCAGGTTTTTGACAGGAGGCCGTGTTGTTGTGTACAACTGTCCATAGAACCTTTCGATCTCCGCCATAATCTCTGGTTTGGAGGCGACAACTCTGTCGTCCTCGGTCTTCAGCTTCGTTAATTGACTCTGGCCGAGAGACAGATCTCTTGCGAATACTTTAGAGCCTTTGTTTTGCTCAATGGCATCTTTAATACGATCTGTATTAAATTGCCGTATGTCGCGAGTCAAGGACTTTGAGATCTGTCTGTTGAGCAATCTTACTTTAGAAGCGTCAGGCGAAGATTGCATGGTCATTCCGCGTCTCTCTTCCATGAGCTTTAAAGTATGGTCGGAGATCTTTCTAGTTCCTTTGTTAGATCGGATCTTAAAAAACTTCGATCCGACCTGGTGGACAATTTCCACAACCCTGTCATTATATTCGTCCACATCTGTGTACTCGCATAGGCATTCGAAGCGGTTTTTTAATTCCAGCTGAAAGCGCTCGGGGTTTTGGGTGTTAATAGGTGCCGGCCGGAGCGTAGACTTCATTAATCGTGACCTTTCAAGCTTTGTATTGATATTCAATGTGCCTCTTACCAAACGGTGATCGCTCCCGGTTTTCACCTCATTGATCACTGAGACATCATTGAATATTTGCTTTCTGGTCGACAGGATGAAGTCTATCTCATTTTTGGTGGCACCGTTAGGGCTTATCCAAGTCCACTTGCGTTGTGGTTTTTTCTTGAAAAAGGAGTTCATCAAATACAGTCCCTCCTTTTCCATGAAGTTCGCAAGCATCTGACCTCGTGGATTTCTACTGCCTGTACCAAATTGCCCCACTCTCAGTTCGGTTTCGCTTCATTTGCCTATCTTCGCGTTAAAGTCTCCCATGACAACAGTGTAATGAGATTTGACACCAACATTATGGTATACAAACATAGGCCAATATATATCTAGACAATACACAAAATTTTAGATATCTCAGACAACACTCTACAGAAATCTTTTATTTGGCCAATTGGATAACCGTACACAAGTGGATTCTGTGTACACAGATTTTCAAAAAGCTTTTGACAGGGTCTTGTCCTACTTCTTCGCAAAATATACTTCAATGGAATCAGGGGAAACCTTTTCCGTCGGTTCCAATCCTATGTCTCCGGTAGGACTCAAAAAGTTGTGATCAATGGCTTTGCTTCTGAACTGACATCAGTAACTTCTGGAGTCCGCCAGGGATCGATTCTTGGGCCCCTCTTATTTGTCCTGTTCATAAATGTTATAAATTCTTGTTTCTTAAACTCCAAATTACACGCCAATAGATCTTGCATTTGCTTATCCAAGATTTTTGTTAGCCAAAAAAAAAATATAGTCACAATATCATATTGTAATGTATTTATCAGGAGCTTTGCAATGCATTTTAGTCAAGTTAATGCTATTATAGGATCATAATCATGGACACCATATTGTTTAAAACCGATTACTCTAGTCAGGGGCGCCGACTCCGTGGGTGCTCGGGAGCTCGAGCACCAGGTGGGCGATTCTCGCGCTTTCGAGATTCATCTCGATTCGAGATTTTTAAACGAAAAATGACTAAATATGTCATTTTTCGTTCAATATTTGTATATTTATTATTTATTAATTAATATTTATTATTAATTTCGTTTAATGTTCGATATTTTTGAACGAAAAATGGCATATTTAGTCATTTTTCGTTTAAAAATCTCGAATCGAGATGAATCTCGAAAGCGCGAGAATCGCCCACCAGTGCCGGATTTATATTTTTTATTACTATAGGCCACTTTTTTTCCGCCACCCCATGTACCTCTAAAGTTTATTTTATTTTATTTGTAGTAAGGAAGGCACTAAAGTTAAATAAACGAATTAATTAGTCATTACGAAAAAGCTTAAAAGAGAAATAAGATATATTTTTTACGGGACTTTTAAATAGCAAAATAATCTAGATATAATATCATCATAGTTTATGGTGTTTATTATCATTGCTTCTATGTAGAGAAGAGCTAAAATGTTATTCACGCAGTTTAGCTCTATAGTAATGGCATCAAACATTTCTTGAGTCTTGTGTCCTTCAGAAGGTAAGAATTTGAGAACCATGTGAGAGATTCATATGGTTTTCCGTTATCTAAAACATCACAAGTTTTAGCTGATCTACGAGGAAATGTGCTGCATCTGCACAATCATAGAAAAGTACTTTGCTTTTTATGTCATCACTGATGTATATCAGTACTTTTTCAGTCATTAAATAAATGGTGATTAATATACGTGGTGGCCGAGTTGGTTAGACCTTGGACTTAAAAACACTTAGGTCCCTGGTTCGAATCCCGGTGTGTACCAATGAGTTTTTAATTAATAAAAATTTATGTACATTTGTTTGACAACACCACTATAGTGCCTCGGAGAGCACGTTAAGCTGTCGGTCCCGGTTTCGCTATACCAACTTGTGAAACTGTTTATAGATGGGTTATTGAGTCTATTCAAAAACATCGCGACGAGCTAGCCACTTGTTCGGTGTAAACTCATACCATCGGCTACGACGAGGTGGGATTAAAACCCCTCCGCTGGGTACCCTGGGGCCGTCTAGGCGGTCTCGGGCGCCGTAAGGCACCCGTGATGATATGTTATGTTATGTTAAATAAATGAATCCGTCGCAGACAGTTTTCGATAGGTTCGCAAGTTGTTTCTGATTCCTATATCTTTCTATTTTGGCTTAAACTCTGCTATAAATTCCAGAGGCATAATGTAATACCCACAACCCTCTTTAAATTTCCTTCGTTAAGTTGGGTAGTTAAGAAAGATGGATATTGTCGTGAGAGAGGGAGAGTGACAATGTTTTTAGCCATCCATGGATTCTTTGTGCGAAGCGTGGAAGGCAGGGAAATGAACTGCAGGACTTGAGACCGCGAAGTAGGTTTAAAGGCCTTTTAACTATCACCTGCACTGTGTCCACAACCATCTCTACTTAACCAAATACTATATGATCCTGTTAACACTATCTTGGAAACATGTTCCATAAAAGTTCCGACGGCTGATTTTGGAGGGCTAAAATCTTTCAATAGACGATGAAAATACTTTGTTGGAATTCCTCTTGCACCGACTTCCACTGCATAAAGTTGAGTTTTAAAACCGTTTCTAGTATTTTCATTTGAGTAGAAACAAACTTCCCCATAGTCAGCCTTTATTCTGTACTTCTTTTGTTATTGAAAGACTAAATAATATCTTTATCATATTCCTTTTTCTTCCAACCGCACTCCCAACTGCTGATCTGCGCACCGCTCAAAAAAAAATTGAACTGGGGCCTTATTCCAAGTTTGCAACCGCTAAACACGACAAGACGTTGCGTAAACTATAAATATGGAAATATAAGTTCTATTTCAATGGTTATATAGTATGTATTAGGTTGGCTATAATAATGCCGTCAGCTTGAAATACACGATTTTTTCGCAAGTTTGAACATGTTTGGAGCATTGGAATTTCAACAGTATAATGAGGAGTTTTCTTTTTGCCGGTTCCAAAATATTCCACTAGATGGCAGCAGGAGAGATATACACAAAAACTGTCAAAAAAGGCTGTTTCTATACTTGATATAGACTACTCAAATATAGACTCTAAATTCTCTGTGAATTAAAACTAAATTTTGGTATTGCAAGACGTCTTATATTTTTACCATATTTTGTCACATTTATATGTATTCTTGCTCTCTATAATCTTTAGTAGATAACATGTCAAGAAAACCTTCGTAGAAAAGACTATGATACCTTATAAATTCAAATTTAATTACTAATATGATGATATTTAAAAGAAAAAATATTGCTTAAGTTGGTGCCGTAAGGCAAAGTGCTCAGGATATTATATATATATATATCATCACGGGTGCCTTACGGCGCCCGAGACCGCCTAGACGGCCCCAGGGTACCCAGCGGAGGGGTTTTTAATCCCACCTCGTTGTAGCCGATGGTATAAGTCTACACCGAACAAGTGGCTAGCTCGTCGCGATGTTTTGGATAGACTCAATAACCCATCTATAAACAGTTTCACAAGTTGGTATAGTGAAACCGGGACCGACAGCTTAACGTGCTCTCCGAGGCACTATAGTGGCGTTGTCAAACAAATGTACATAAATTTTTAAAATTAAAAACTCATTGGTACACACCGGGATTTGAACCAGGGACCTAAGCGTTTTTAAGTCCAAGGTCTAACCAACTAGGCCACCACGTATATAATTTGCCGTATTTCCTATTTGCCCTAAATTTTGGGTGTATTTTATATATTACCGCTATCTATTTTGACAGTTTTTGTAGATAGCGACTAAACGCCATCTGTTCCGTTAAATAATAACTACTGGAAAACTCCTCATTAGGAATAGAACTTATATTTCAATATTTTTTTTTGTGTTTAGCGCTTGCACACTCAGAATAAGGCCTCTGAAGTCTTGACTCCATCACAGAGGCCAATGAGTCTTTTGGGCGCGATGCAAATAGAGTTACTCAGCCTCATACCTAATGCAGGATTTATAATTTATAGTTTTCATATTGAGCTACTCGAACTTCTGCATCCTTCCAATCGTTGAATCCTTGCTCGTCAAACTGTGTCCTGTTCTCAAAGATCCCAAGGCCAAACAGGGTTAGCAGAATACCGAGCCTTTGCTATCCGAATGGATGAGCCAATTCCTTTCTTTTACTTAAACTAGGTACAATAACAGTAACTGTAGGTAACCTAGGTTTAATAATTTTCGATAGAAATGAGTTTCTATAGGGACTTAACGTATTAGTACAAAAAAACCATGAGAAAACCAGTGGACTTGTTTGACTTTTATCCTGTGAAATCAAGTGAGCGTCCTCTGAAATCTGCCGCCCCAAGGACGCTGCCGCCCCTAGGCCGCGGCCTATACAGCCTATTGACAAATCCAGGACTGTCGAGCACCCATGAGAAATAAACAGTAGGTGCCGAGCACCCCTGTCTATTCTCAAGGGTGCTCATCGACAAACAGATCATCGGGTTTTAGGGATGGACGTTTTTTCATTATCCGACGACCCGTTTAGCGCAGTAGTTTAAAGCGCCGGTTGACATCGCCACTTTTTCGAGTCATCAAATGAGCATGAGCAATCATAAGATTTTCTAAAAGCCGGCCCTGACTCTAGTAATAGCAAACGCAGGTCACATATAAGTAGAATCTTACCTATAGTAGTAGCAGGACGTGCAAGTTTGGTGGTAGCAATCCAATAGAAGTCACGACAAAGACAAATTAATCTTTTAATATCTTCTACATATAGTAGTTTTACCCAAAATGTTTACAGGAGAACTTTTCTTATAGAAGATAAAACAAAACCTTAACAAAAATAAATAGTCTTATTAAATGCATTTATAGGAGCTTTTATTTATTTTTATAAAATGCATTGTAAGACTCCTATAAGTATCACATAATGTAATCCTGTAAACGTTTATAAGACTACGTAATACGATCAAAAGTGATTGTAGCGTAAATAGTCTAATAAGATGTTTTTGTAAATGTTTATAAGACTACCTAATATGATCGAAAGTGCTTGTAGCGCAAATAGTCCCATCAGCTGCTTATATAAGATCAGTGATTTTAATCAAAGCGTCTATTAGTGTGCTAGAAGATGTTTGGTCTTATAAGTCAACAATTATAAGAGAATTTTGCTACTTGGGAAATTTATCAATTACCCAAGGGCCCCACCCTTGGGAAATTCATATTTTTACGCCCGTGAATAAGACTAACTAACAGGTGAAATATGCAGCTCCAATATGGAGTCCACACTATGATAAGTACAGCTGCATCATTGAAAGAGTTCAACGAAAATTTCTACGTACCGTGAACTATAAATGCCGGTTCAAATTGTCCATCATTATACATACATGTAGGGGGGGGGGGGGGGGGTCTGGCAAAAAGGGCAGTTAATCAAATTAGAGGAATTTTCACTCGAATTCTATGGGTTTCACGTATATTTAGTAAAATGGTGCAGGTAATTAATAAGTAAGTAATATGTTTTGTACAAAAATAATAATTTTATTATACAATATTGTCCCACGCATACAGTATGTTACACAGTTTTTATCCACAGCCGATACTTCGATATCGGTATCATTGAGAATCATCATCAATATCATCATTCTTCTGTGACAATGGCAATTCGTTCCATGTAAGCGCAACATTCAATATTGCATGTTGGGACATTTTAATGCATGCTTTTTGCAACTACAAATCTTGCTTTTACACCCGGTTTCGCATTTTTATGCTACTATTTTTATGATTTCTTCTGAAACCATTTGATCTGAGCTATACTTTGGAAGCAGATAATGATTGTCAGCATACAGTATGTTACACAGTTTTTATCCACAGCCGATACTTCGATATCGGTATCATTGAGAATCATCATCAATATCATCATTCTTCTGTGACAATGGCAATTCGTTCCATGTAAGCGCAACATTCAATATTGCATGTTGGGACATTTTAATGCATGCTTTTTGCAACTACAAATCTTGCTTTTACACCCGGTTTCGCATTTTTATGCTACTATTTTTATGATTTCTTCTGAAACCATTTGATCTGAGCTATACTTTGGAAGCAGATAATGATTGTCAGTAGTCCAACCCCATTGCCCAGGGTCTAGTAACTTACCGAGCCATGATGGTAGTTGCAAAAAAGTTCGGTAGGCATATTCAGCGGCTGCACCCTCGGTCGGTGGAAGACTTGCTAAATTGAATGATGACCTTGATGCATAGATATAAATATCAAGATAGGCCCTTCCATACAAAAACCCAACGATTTTTTGTCAATAAACTGACAACTAGCGCCACTAGCGGTAAGAATTTTAACTAATATTTAGTATGACGTTGTAAGGGCGTACCAATTTAATTAGCCAAACTATTATTTTTCATTTTCATAGTTTATTTTTATGTATCCGTTTTTTTTTCATAAATATATGACTCAGGTGTTTGTATATCGATATGTATGTTTATCAATTAGTCTGTCTATGAATCTACATCTTAGCGTCAAATATCTCGAGAACTAATCGTCCGACTGACTTGAAATGTGGAATAGTTATAAACATTGTTAACCCACATTCATCCAAAATGGTATAAGTCATAGTTACTTATAGGCTCGAGTGAAAAAGGGAGTAAATAGAAAAATAACTAAATGTGGGACAAATTGGGTCATGTGGGGTGTCACCTGAAAGGTATTTATTTATAAAACATTAATATATTTATGTAGTTTAATTAGGTACAGTTTAGCTCCCGTTAAATGAAAATTATTTGTGTTAGAAAGAGTTTACTCTAACACAAAGAGCGATAATGGATACCGTGAGCCAACAGTACCGAACCACAACGGAAAAATAACCATCATTGATGAATATTATTTACTTTGCAATATATTTCTTATATTAAAAATTCAATAATGATGGTATATTAAAAGGAGTTTAAGGTTACTCCAAAAACATCATCTCCAAAACATACAGAATGAGCTTCTGGCGAAAAAATAAAATGTCCTAATTTTATAATTTATCTTAAAAAAACTAAGTTTGTGTATATATTTAAAATCTAAGTTTTTGTCTATATTTAAAATCTAAGTTTGTGTCTATATTTTTTCATTTACAAAGCTGACAGTGGCAGTTTCCGGCCAATCTTTCTATATAATACAAGTCCATACTTCCCTTCGTATATCATTAGCAGGAAATCTTAAAAAAAAACTATTAGGAAAAAAAACAAATATTTTCAGGATCAGGAATCTTTGTGTTTTTTAGATATTTTTTTTACATTCAGTTTATTTTCTTCTTTCTTCTTCTTTTTGGCCTCCATTAATTCTTTTTTCTGTAATGATTTTTCATCTCTTTTTCGTTTTCTATCCTCTTTTTGTAAAATTATGGTATTTTTCTTTTCTATTTTGTCTAACTCAATTTTTTGCCATTCTTTACTAGTAAGAAGAAAGGGCTGTTTTACATTTTTAATATTACTATTTCTTATTGGAGTTCTTGGAATAGTCAGGGTGTCTTTTAAAGTTATTGGTCGTTTTTCTGTTGTTTTATCTTCGGCTACAGTAGCTTCCATGAAAGTATTAATTGCTATATTGTTATCCATAACAACTTCATCTTTTAAAGTTATTGGTGGTTTATCTGATGTGTTATCTTTTGCAATAGTAGTTTCTATCAAGGCACTGATTTCTACATTGTTATCTGCTATAACCTCATCTCCAATAAATCGGTATATCTTCAATGGGCATTAGCTCTCCATCAACATTTATTTGTCTATTAATAATATTTTCAATATCCTTAAACCTGATTTTTTTGTTTTCTTCAAGCAAAGTAACTTCTGTGTTTATTAAGTTTTCAAGCACAGTAACATCTGTATCTACCATGCTCTCTAGTTCAGGAATATCAATGTCTGCTGAGCATTTGAGCATAGAAACTTCGTTGTTCACTGTGCTTTTATTCATGTTATTATTGTGAGTAAAGTCGTTTATATTCACTAAATCATCGTACTCTTCTTCTTGTCTTGATTGACTAATTAAAATAAAATATTTGTAAAGATTTTGCAACGCTTTTGCCTCCGATGATTTTCCAATAGTGTTGTTTTTAAGGCGACGCAACATAGTTGGTCCAATTATATCTTGAAATTTCTCAAATGTTATTTTAGGATCTGATGCTTTACTAGTTGGTTCAGGGTTGCAGGACTTTCTCAAGCGTTTGGAATAATCCACTGCATCTGGATCCCATGGTACAAGGCCGCAAGCCCTGAGCCCGTTCTTTAATACATCTGGGTTCACGTGATTGTTGATGATGTTTTTTAAAGTCAACTTTAGTTAAAGTTTTAGTTAAATTTTGTTTTCGCCAATCTAATACAGCTTTTCTCCATGCTGACTTAATGGGGCGAAAAGCTGAAACATCTGCGGGTTGCAACAGTCTTGTTGCGTTAGGGTATAATGCAATAAGTATGATATTCAGGCTATGCCAAAGTTGAGACAAAGATAATGTTGTATGAGATTTGTGTCCATCCACAAATAATATTATTGGAAATTTTGTATTATTACTTACTAGAAAAGGATGGATAACGTTTTTTATATAATTATAAAAAGTGTCTGCTTTCATCCATCCGTTTTTTGACATTCCTACACCCCATGTCTCTGGTACAGATCTCAATATCTCATTTCTCATTCTTTTTAGTGGAAAGACAACCATTGGAGGGGTAATAATACCACTAGCAGAAAATGTGAACATTACAGTTAGTGAGGTTTTACTAGGAGCATGTTCAACTTCATAAATGTTTTTATCACCTTTTGGGGCAATAACTTTAGAGTCTTTCGGGTTAAATAAGAACCCTGTTTCATCCCCGTTAAAAACTCTTGATGGATCATTTAAAATATAATCATATTTCATTTCTATTAAAAAATATTTTATTTGTTTAAACCATTTTTTAATATCTGTTTCGCTAATTTTAGCACTTTCAGACGTTACAGCCTCTGATTGTCTCAAAGAGAGGTCTGGATGTCTTTTCAAAAATAATTTATACCATCCTTTTCCCGGTCGGTTATTTATAAAAGAGTTTTCCCTTGGTCTTTTTTCTAAAAAATCTTGCACACTATCTAATACATCTTCTTTACGTTTCGGAAATCCCTTTCTGCTACTTCCCACTAACCACTAAACAAACTCTTTTTCTTCCAGATCTGTAAGAACAGTGCTAGGTCCTGGTCTAGCTTTTATAAAATTATTACTTAATCTATCTATAAACAGTTTCACAAGTTGGTATAGTGAAACCGGGACCGAGTTATTGAGTCTATTCAAAACATCGCGACGAGCTAGCCACTTGTTCGGTGTAGACTCATACCATCGGCTACGACGAGGTGGGATTAAAAACCCCTCCGCTGGGTACCCTGGGGCCGTCTAGGCGGTCTCGAGCGCCGTAAGGCACCCGTGATGATATATAATATATATATATATATATATATATTACTTAATCTAAATTGAATAGTAGCTCTGGGGACATAATTTTTTTTTGCAGCTAACTTTTTGGACATGCCATCTTTAACAGCTTGCAAGGCGTTTAAAATATCTGCTTCTGTATATTTTTTGACATATTGAGGTTGATTTTTTGATACTTTTGGCATTGTTGGTCAATAGGAACCTGTCGAATATAATTAAATATAAATTAAAATGACTTAAATGTTAGTATCAATAATTTGGGCTACAGTGATTGACACCTGCAGTGACTGTGTTATTAGCAGTGCCAATCATTAGTTTTCATTAATATTTCAATACTTTTTTCTTCTGATTTTATAGTTAACCTTTTTATCTATACTAATATTATAAAGCTGAAGAGTTTGTTTGTATGTTTGTTTGTTTGTTTGTTTGAACGCGCTAATCTCCGAAACTACTGGTTCGAATTGAATAATTCTTTTTGTGTTGGATAGTCCAGTTATCGAGGAAGGCTATAGGCTATATAACATCACGCTACGATCAATAGGAGCAAAGATATAGTGGTAAATGTGTAAAAAACGGAAGAAATTATTTCATCTTTGAAGCCTTCCGTTGCGTGCGCCGTGAAAACGGTTCAAGATACACAAAAAATATGTATTAAAGAATAATCTAAATATATATAACTCAAAGATGACTGACTGACATAGTGATCTATCAACGCACAGCCCAAATCACTAGACGGATCGGGCTGAAATTTGGCATGCAGGTAGATGTTATGACGTAGGCATCCGCTAAGAAAGGATTTTGATAAATTCTACCCCCAAGGGGATAAAATAGGGGATGAAAGTTTATATGATAAAAAAATAACTATTCCACGCGGACGAAGTCGCGAGCACAGCTAGTATTAAGTATAAAGCCTTAATTTGCAAGTTTTTTTTTTGTCAAATATATTAATTGGCATAGGGTGCCAATAACTATGTATCAATTCAAAAATAAATGTAGTTAGTGGCACCATCAAAAAATATTATTATTAAGACTTATATTAATGAAATGTTATTAAAATGTTTTCTAAGTTATATATACATATACAAAAACCATATAATGTGTTCAGCGACTCACCTTAGATGGTATAAAACGTAACTAAAAACGATGGCTGTCTTAATATTTTAATAATTTTCTTCAATAAAATGTCACTTCACGAGGGCGCCTTTTTGAAAAGTCCGTTAATGCAAAATGGCTGCCTTTAAAAGGATGAGTAATGTTGCTATTTAAAAAATACTTATTTTGTCATATTATTAAAATGTTTCTACATAAAAAAATATTACCTGTGCTTAGCTATGGGCTTATCAATAAAGACGTGCCAATAATTGTAGGAATGCCAACATTAGTAGACTTTACCCTATGTGTATATGACTCAGGTGTTTGTATATCGATATATATGTTTATCAATTAGTCTGTCTATGAATCTACATCTTAGCGTCAAATATCTCGAGCACTAATCGTCCGACTGACTTGAAATTTGGAATTTTGGTTATAAATATTGTTAACCCACATTCATCCAAAATTGTATAAGTCATGGTTACTATAAGTAACTCTGGCTCGAGTGAAAAAGGGTGTAAATAGAAAAAAAAAATTTAAAAAAAAATGTCACCTGAAAGCTATTTATTTATAAAACATTAATATATTTATGTAGTTAAATTAGGTGCAGTTTAGCTCTCGTTAAATGAAAATTATTTGTGTTAGAAGTAGTTTACTCGAACACAAAAAGCGATAATGGATACCGTGAGCCAACAGTACCGAACAACAACGGAATAATAACCATCATTGATGAATATTATTTACTTTGCAATATTATATAGCAATATATTATCTTATATTAAAAATTCAATAATGTTGGTATATTAAAAGGAGTTTAATTAAGGTTACTCCAAAAACATCATCTCTAAAACATACAGCATGAGCTTCTGGCGAAATAATAAAATGTCCTAATTTTATAATTTATCTTAATTTTTTTTTAAAACTGGTGTTCAAGAAATTAATATTTAAAATCTAATGGCCGGATTAATAGTCGTTGCTTAGCCTGAGCCATTGCTTGGAACTGTCAATATTTAGTTTTTTCATATGCAGTTTGACAGTCCGAAGTATCGGCTAAGCATTAGCCATTGCTTAGCAACGACTATTAATCCGACCATTAGTTTGTATCTATATTTTTTTATTTACAAAGCTGACAGTGGCAGTTTCAAGGCCAATCTTTCTATATAATACGAGTCCATACTTCCTTTCGTATATCGTTAGCAGGAAATCTTAAAAAAAAACTATTAGAAAAAAAAACAATTGTTTTAGAACTGCAACTTTAAATCCCCAATAAAAATCTTATATATTTTAATACAGCTTTATGTTTTATTATGAAGCAAAAATGCGCATCTTAGCTTCATTTTCACCTATCTGTTACGAATTTCTTAGCCATCTGTATAAAAATTTTTTTTTAATATCCTATACATAGCGAGGAAGGCTACGTATAGGCTATTTATTAATTTATTTTTACACAGGGGGTTAAAATATACGTAACAGGTTAATCAGGAGTTATAACACAAAAACAATTTTTCAAATCGGACAAGTAGTTCTTGAAATTAGCGCGTTCAAACAAAATCTTCAGCTTAAGAATAAAAGTACAGATAATCATAACTTTTATCAAAGTTTCACACTTTTTCATTCGAATTTTGTTTGAGACATATCATATTGTATTCAGTATAAGTATTCTAGGCGTAAAAATATATAACGTCATTACAAGGTTAAGTCGTTGATAATAATCTCTCCATACATTGAAATTGAGCGAATGAAACATAACTTAAATATATTTTTTTAACATTTAAATATGAAATTTTCGACTATATCGACGATAAGAAATATTGTCTTTCTTTTTGTTGAACTTTGTCGATAAATTTGTGCAACGTTTTACTACACAATACGGGATCTTGGCAGGTTATATAGAGTACTTTTTGCTGCCGCTGCTTGACACAGACTGTCGTGTCGTTGGTGCTAAATTGTTTTTTTAGCACCAATGATTTAGTACATAAGAAACATATTTTGAGGCCCGTCCTTACTATTTACGTCAATGCCTTGATGTTGATTTTTTAAACAGAAGAAATCTTAAATCTATAAGTGTACCTTTATATTTTGTGGTAGAGTACAAACACGTTATAATTTCGTATCCGACTCGAGTAATATCAGTGTGTAAATCATTTTTTGCCAAAAAAAAAGATTTTTGGAATGATTTTTCGCGTACCTATTACCGATCAATTTAAAAAGCGCGCAATACTGACACATGTTAGAACAATCTTTAGAGAAAATTATAAGCTCCGAATCGCTTGGAAAAATCAAAGGGTCTATGAGCTATACCTACAGGTTTCCAAAAATAGCCTTTTTTAACAAAAAAATCTGTTTATGCAAAAACTTATCAATATTTTCAAAAATTCTCTTCTTTCTTAAGGCAAGAGCTGCACTTTCACCAAATTTGTTTAAAAAATATAAAATTTTCACCGAGATACAAGCATTAATACTTTGAGGTCCAACTGGGGCCTTACCAAAGAGCCGATCGATAATCGAATCGAAATACCCATCTAAATGTATGAGATTTGACGTTTCTCGGCGATCAGACTCTACCCATAGAGTAAAATTCCTATACATTTTTATCGATCGATGAGGCGATTCGATTGGCGATCGTGTTCTTTGGTCAGGCCCTTGGCCTAGTTCTAGGTCCAACGATCCGTAATTTATATTTCTACAACTTTTGTATGAAACTTTTTTTAATACGAACTTTTCCTTTTTTTTTCTTAAAAAACACAGTTTTTCACCTTGGGCCTTAATTTTCTATGGCCCCCCATATTGTCAGTTGTTTTAATTTTAGTGCATCGAATTCTACGGAAAATTTTCGATTTTTTGCATATTTTAGATTACTGGATCTCGACTTAGGGCCCAAAATCACAGACAGACTGGCCTATTTTGAACCTGGGTAGGTTCAAAATAGGCGTTAACGTTGCCAAAATTACTCATAATGCATGAAAGCTTTTATGAAGCATGATGGTTAACAGCACTTCCATATTATTTATATATTAGCCAACTGTCAGTAACAGGCAGCAGTAATTTTTTTTTTTTTTAATAAATTTTCTAGCCTGGATACAAGTCCTTTAGCCGAACAGGCAGCAGCTTCAGTCCAGCGTTGCCAGACGTACGGAAATTTCAAATCTTTATTTCGTATCTAGGTATTCTATTCGCAACATAATACCGTACGACAATGATGTATTGAATAAATTATTTAAATTTCGACAAAATCTACGGTAAATTCATGCCTGGTACAGTATTATATTGTAAAATATGATCGGTAATAAAAAATAGACAGTGTACGCTGGACTGCTTGTGTTATTTTTTTAAGTAAGTGTAGTTAGTTTTATTTTTGTAAGTAAAAAAATTAAACCAACTACATATAAAATATTTGTACGCCAATAGTACGTAGGGATGCGCGATCCTGTTCGTCGATCCGATTTTAAGGATCGTATCGGATCGTAATGCCTCGATCCGATCCTATGATCGATATTCAGGAAATCGATCCGGATCGGATGCAAATAATTAAAAAACAATTCTATATATATATATAAGAAATAATATAAAAAAATATTCGCGATATATTAAAAAAGTTACTTGTAATGTAATGTGATGACTCCATACAATTAATTTTACAAGAGGAACTATTTTCTCACTAAGCAGTTTTATAAAAACAAAACGTCAATATCTCTGAAACACTCAGAGACAGTAACAAATAGAAACTAATCGGGCCACACATTTATGTTTACTTACCTACAAAATTCGATAATAATGAATATAAATAAGATTCGCGTATATTTACCCCCAAAAGATTTCGCCAAGTTAGGAACGTAACGTAAACAAAAGATCAAGGCAGGTTTATAAGAAAAAGAAATCAAAGTACCCTACTTAAATGTAGTAAATAAACTCCCTTTCAATTCATACGATCCGATCTTGGAAGTTTTGTATCGATCCGCCAAAAAAATCGTATGGTCCCGATCCTATCCAAAAATCGCCGGATCATATGCTCTCGATCCGATTTTCTAAAAGATCGGATCGGATCGGAACATCCTTGAAGTCACTTAGGGCGCGTTCGTTTTGGGACAGAAACATGTTCACAACGATCACGATGTATATTGATGCGTTTTTTTTTTGAGATTTCGGCGGCAAAAGTGGCATTGTGATCTGCCACAATGGCCGTTTTTTTGGCCCGAAATGCTACCGTGAACTGATCACAATGACCCCAGTCGATAGGTGAGGCGTTGTGAACATATTTGGACATTTGTGGTTGTGACAGTTGTTGTTGTTTTAAACGTCGCAGCCGTCTTATATTTTTGGGATCAGATTTATTGTATTTTAAATCGAAATGATTTTAGAAAGATTTCGCAAATAAAATTAGTGGATTATACGACTTAATCTATATTTTACTTGACAAGTGACAGTTGACAGATTCGTGATAACATTGCGTTCGATTTGGATAGTGGTAATTGTGGTTGAAACTAACCAAAAAAACGCAAGTTCGCATATGTCATTATGATCATTGTGAACATGTTTCATTCCCAAAACGAACGGGACCTCACTTGTAGTAGTTCAGCAGCCACATTCTGTTTCTTATAATGTGATCGTTATATTGTCAAAATAACATTTTCCACTATTAGCGCTCTCTACTCCAATCAGAGTAGTTTTTTAACCTTCGCTGATTTTGACAATCTAACGCTTACGTTATAAGAAACAGAATGTGGCTGCTGGGGCTCTAGAGAAAAACAGGCGAGGCGACGTGTCGCCTTTAATCAAACTGTATAGACTTTGGCAGGTGACAGCGTACCTAACGCCTACTGTCACTGTCAAAATACATATGTTTTTGACTGAGGCGACGCGACATGTCGCTCGCCTTCTTTTTCTCTAGAGCCACAGGTATAAAAGGACTAGAATCCAGTGCCGTTAAAATAATTATAAAAAAAAAAGTAGTTATGGCAAACTCTGGCAACCTTGCTTCAGTCCAGTCCAGTCAGTCAGATTTTTTAACCTAAAAGTATAAGTTTTGTTCAACCGATGTTATTTAATTAAATTATCAATATGACTAAATGTAGTCCTGAAAAGAAAGGTGAAAAGCCAGGATTTGTTGATGCATTTAGTTCAATTAACGAAAGACCTGTGGATGACATATCTTTAGAGTTCTTTTATAAACCACATACTATTACACTTTTAGCTGTATCTATTGCTGCAGTGATTTATTCTGCTTTTGTAAGGTAATTTAATTAAATAAATTTGATTATTTAAATGATATTATAGCTTTTTTATATAATTTTCATAAAAATAACCACTTAGATATATGTACAAAGTTCATAAAATATGACAATGTGCTTGGTTATGCAAAACTTTAATTACTTATACAGTTTTTTATTATAAACACATTTAACAGTGTTCAATAAAATTAAAGTTTTTTTATTGTTCTTCTTTTCAGAGATGAAACAAATGTTCAGGATAATATATGGTGTGGTATATGTTGTGTAGTGTTCTTTTTCTTAATTGTATCAGTGTTAACTTTTCCTAATGGCCCATTCACACGACCACATCCTGCCGTCTGGCGTATTGTGTTTGGGATGTCTGTACTCTATTTACTGGCACTGCTTTTTTTATTGTTTCAAAGTTATACTTCTGTTTATAATATTATGTATTGGATTGATCCAAACTTGAAGAATTTCCATATTGATATGGATAAGGTATGTAGTCATTAATATAATTATTTTATAGATAAGGTATTTAATAAAATATATCAAACTGCATATGATAAAACTAAATTTTGACAGTCCAAAGCAATGGCTTTGGCTAAGCAATGGCTTTGGCTAAGCAATGGCTTTGGCTAAGCAATGGCTATCAATCCAACCATAAGTGTTAATACAGATTGATACAATTATGATTTTAACATTTGTTATTTTTTCAGGAATATGCTGTGAATTGTTCAGATATAAGTATAGCCAAAGTTTGGTCACATGTTGATGTATTTGCCTGGGGACATTACCTAGGATGGATGTTCAAAGCAATACTGTTTCGCCATGCAGGAATTTTGTGGGCTATATCAATAATGTGGGAAATAACTGAAATAGCCTTTGCTCATTTATTACCTAATTTCTTAGAATGTTGGTGGGACTCTGTTATATTGGATGTTTTAATATGTAATGGATTTGGGATCTGGTGTGGACTAAAAATATGCAAAGCCTTAGAAATGAGGGAATACAAATGGGTCAGCATAAGGTAAGAAAGTTTTAAGTGATTATTTTATGAAAATAGTCTTGTCACCCAATTTAAATTAATTCCTGCCACTACTATATAGTTGGGTGACTGAAATACTTCAGTCCAATCACTTACCACCGAATCATAACTATTTTAAATATCAAGCCCTTGTGGTCTCAAGTCTGGGAATACTCCTAGACTTGAGATCATAAGGGCTTTTCAGAATTTAATTCACCTCTTCATTGAACCAGGCTTGTTTTTGTGAACTAAATATTTATAGTAATAATAATATGGGGTGTGGGGTATTAAAAATAAATCTCTAACTTTGCTTATTTCAAAACTTAGTTTTATATATTTTTAAATTATTTTAAAATGTTGGTAAAGTTTTCACACTTGTTGAGTTTTTATTATTAGATATACAGTTTTGTAACATACTACACATCTAGTCTGTTTATATGTAGCATATAAAATAAACACAGTAATTATAAATTATTTAAAACATTTCATAATATAAATCTAATTAAAATAGTTTAATATTTAATAAATTATATACATAAGATCTAATTCCATGTGTACCTATATGTAGTTATGATTCATTCAACAAAACAAATATGATAAGAATGTCTAAAATGTTTCTCACTAGTAAAGGTTAATTTTATTAACATCTTTATCAAAGCCATTGCCTTTATAAGCATGTAGGTGGGGAACTATTTAGTATTCTAATAATTACTTACTGCCTTAGTTACAATATATTTGGTACAAAAAAAATTGGCACTACACAATATATAAAAAAAAGACTATAATTTGGCCAGTTTAGCAATCCTCAGTTTTTGTAAAGTTTTTACAACATTGTACTGGAGAGGACATTGCGGGTCGACTATAGTGACCTATAAGAGGTTTACATTGAACTGTGGTCTTCTCACCCGTCACGGGGTTAAAGCAAACAGACCAGCTGAAACGTTCGTCTCTGTCCCTCAGGGAAATCGAATTTCTTAGGTCGGATTTCCAGATAATCCTTTAGTAAACGAAAAAGAACCCCAGGGGTTGAATGCTAACACCCTGGAATGACGCCTTTTAGATAAAAAGCGGCGGGCCCCTAAAAGCATAGTACCACGCTGCTGGCATACCATTTAACAATTGACAGGTTTATTGATATAACATAACATTCATATTTGATACTGATTTAAGTTATACATTTTAGAGGGTGTGCTAAAATTTCGTTATCTTGCTTCCGCAATTCATCAAAACTGGTGCTAATTTTTACCTACTTTACTTCATAGTAACGTTTTTAATGTGGAATCATGATTAAGTAATTTACGGAATACAAAAAATAATTCCAAATAATTTAGTTTATCACACAACCCAAAATATAGCGCCAAAATTGAGATAATGGCCTCTAATTAAACTACGGTCTAACTTTAGCTAGAGGTGGAAAAAAAATAGATATCCGAGTAAAATAAATCAAGTTGTTTTTAGCTAAAAAAAGTAGATAACTAGTAAGATAAAGATATCTCAATGTATAGATCACGCGATATCACACCACCTCGCGACCTTCATACGCGGCGCACGCACCAACCTAACACAATGGTTGCCTGTTATAAACGGCATACTAATATAAAATGCTCGCCCAAGTTACGGCAGGTAGGTATTCTGTGCCGAATTGGTGCAAAGAAATAAAGTTCAAAATCGTAAAACAAGGAGACTACTGCAGATCAATATTTCGCTATTTTGTTATACAAAATCTTAATCGCACATTTTTTTTATTTGGCATATTTTTATTTTTACGTAGTGTATTACAATTATATATGGGTTAAAAAAGCCTAATTTTTTTGGATCGAGCGAATTAATAGATATTAATTACCACTAAAAAGCAATAGATCTTTTTTTTATAAAGGAGCGATATTTTTTTCGCTATATTAATAAGTTTACCGACTCTAAAACAAATTTAAATAACTATAAGTATATTTTTATTTGTATGTGTTTGTAAGTACAAAATAGTAGGTATAGTTTTAGGTAAGAAAGGATGAATTCGTTTTGTCATGAGATAAAATTGAATGTATTATCTAATACATAGTAATATTATACCTAATTATTGTCAAATTGTTTATTTAAAATATCACGATGATATAATAATAGTAGATATATATGTGATTCGTTTGACCGATATGTTTAGCAGGGCGTGTCGCACGCTAAGCGTTCTAAAGTATGAAGGCTTTTCAATGATCTTATTTATCTCGTACACATCATCATCTTTTGACCTTATTACCAGACCGTAAAAGGTTATTGATTCATTAGTATAATATGTAGGTAGGTATAGTAGATAAATACCGTAAGAGTGACGCGGCTTGTCAGATGTGCGTACTATGAATAATTTGTATATGTACAGAGCTTAGGTGGGTATGGATATGGCAGTGTTATGGCAGAAGTATGCAAGTAAGATTCAAGATTAATGTAGTTGAAATGAGATCAGTCAGAAAAATGTATGAGTGACCTTTATGTGTATATGTGTGTACCTAATTAAAAAAAGAAATGGACAGATGATGTCGTATCGAAGATTGACGTTAAGCGAGCCTATGGATGATGAACGATAAACCAAACGTATACCTACAGAGTAAAAATAAAAAATGTTAGTGGATTATGTGGCGCGTCTTTACAATCATATTCGAGATATTTATTAAAAAGGGCGAATACGAAGTCTAAAAAATATATGCAACTGTATGAATCAGTGTATGAATGTGAAGGAAGTTAGGGAAGTATGTAGAGATCTTGCGAAGTGGTGAGTAGTACTTTGTCGTCATTTGATGAGAATCCTTTTCTGTGATCATATCTGTTAAGGGCTCTGTAGTCGACTTGACGTTGATACAAACGTACTTTCAATATTACAACTTGGCTGTTAGTCGAAGTGAAATTATTATTTTTATGTTGGTTATACGTAAAAATCTTTCTGTTAGGGGTAATGCATATTTTTGTATAATAATATTAAGAAAGTTATTTCAGATTTCGAATAAAAAAAAAATACCCAACAGAAAGTCTAATAAATACCAATGACCGGCAAAAATATAATTTTAATTCTGTGACAAACAGTTATCGAGTATTACTGGAAGTGTTCATTTTGTATGGAGAACGCAGAATTCGCAATTACGAATGCAGTGTCCTTAATGGCAGTAATTTCAAGGATATTATATCTAGCATATACCTATCAATTATTTTTGAAGCAGAGCAATTGCCCCGTTTAGATAGGTAGATGGTATGTCTGACATCTTTATAATAATAGTGACTTTAGTTTTTATTTGGGATCGTTGCGGAAACAACTTCAAACCCCATACAAAAATATATGTTCTTATAAAGTACCACCTATTTTGCCTGTATTCGCATAGTCGACATAACGAACATACTATTGTTATATAAAAACTCGACAAGTGTGAATCTCAATCGCGATTTCCATTTTGTTTATTGGTCGATTTCACAAAAATAGTAAAACAATTGGCCTTATTTATAAAAACTTATTGAGTCCTTGAAGAACACTTAAGGTAAAATAGGTTTTGTCACTTTACGCGTATTTATTTATACATACATACATATCATCACTGGTGGCCTTACGGCGCCCGAGACCGCCTAGACGGCCCCAGGGTACCCAGCGGAGGGGTTTTAATCCCACTTCGTCGTAGCCGATGGTATGAGTCTTCACCGAACAAGTGGCTGGCTCGTCGCGATGTTTTGAATAGACTCAATAAACCATCTTAAACAGCTTCACAAGTTGGTACCTACAGTGAAACCGGGACCGACAGCTTAACGTGCTCTCCGAGGCACTATAGTGGTGTTGTCAAACAAATGTTTTTTTTTTCGTAAATTAAAAACTCATTGGTACACACCAGAATTCAAACCAGGGACCTAAGTGTTTTAAAGTCCAAGGTCTAACCAACTCGGCCACCACGTATATTTATTTATGTTGCAAAAAAAAAGGCAATAACTAAAGTGTTCTTCAAGGCCACAATAAGTTTTATGAATACCGCACTTATACTTTCCCGATTGTTCAATACAGGCGACACTATCGATTACAAGCTGTCGCGTTGTTATTGCTTTTACCTAGTACGAAAATGATGTTTGACAGCGATTATTGTGCATCTTACGCCTGTTGCATTGCTTCTGCATGATACATAATATGTGTATGTATGGAAATTGATGATGCCAAAATTACATCTATATTACAAATCAATGTTTACAGGGATATTTCATCAACATCAGGAAAAATTAAAAGAGCTATTCTACAATTTACTCCAGAAAATTGGTCCCCAGTACGATGGCTGGACCCCACTTGTACCTACATGAGGTTCTTCGCCCTGTCTCAGCTGGTGGTGTTCTGGCAGATCTCAGAACTTAACACATTCTTCCTGAAGCACATATTTGAGATGCCTCCTTCTCACCCGCTGGTTATTGCGCGATTGATTCTTATTGGGGTTATTGTAGCGCCATCTGTGAGGTATGTATACAAATCATGAAACTAATAAAATAATATATGGAACCGACTTAATGCCTTAAATGGTCTATGTCAAACGAGTTCGATCCCGCTATATTCTGTTCTCACTTCAACCAATCTCTGTGATTGCTTATATAAAAAATTGTATGGCGGCGGCCATCTTCCGTTCTCACGACTGGAAAGGCGATTTAAGGTCCTAGGGCGCCTCCCTATCTTGATCTCGAATCAATAATACCCTACTACCTATTTTTAGCGATATTTAACATATAACCCCCTTAGGGAGCGTTCAAATATCACGTAACGCAATTTGGGCGTCTTGTAAAACATTACGATACGTTGAAGGGGTGGGAGGGGGTTTTCGAACATTGTTTTTGTATTTAAATAAAATAAAATAAATCTCCTAATTGGCTCCTTTTTTTATTACCGCGAACGCGATTAAAACAATATCATAATTATGACTTATAGGTAAAAATGTTAATTTTAAAATGTTACGTAACGTTTTGGGAGAGGGAGGGGGAGGGGCGGTACATAACAACGTTAAGGCATGTTTCATAGGGGGGAGGGTCAAAAATCTTCAGTATTACGTTCATAAAATTTTCTTTCCAATGAAAATCATCTTTGACAGAAAAGAGATAAAACACCATTTTAACTATTAGGTGTATAGCATATAAAATGATTAAACTATTGTATTATTTCAGACAGTATTATATCTACGTCACCGACCCGAGGTGTAAGCGCGTGGGTACGCAGTGTTGGGTGTACGGAGCCATAATGGTCACCGAGTCCATGTTATGTATAAAGAACGGGAAAGAACTGTTCGGGCAGGCGCAGATGAGCAACATTATTGTTTGGCTTGTCATACAGCTACTTGTGTCCGTATGCTGTGTATATGGAGTTGTACTGTACCACCAATGGTTCAAGGTAAGAAAGTTATCTAAGTACCTATTTTTTTCTATACTTATCTATTATATAAAATAAATATCATCACGGCGCCGGAGACCGCCCAGACGGCCTCAGGGTACCCAGCGGAGGGATTATAATCCCACCTCGTCGTCGCCGATGGTATGAGTTTACACCGAAGAAATGACTAGCTCGTCGCGACTTTTGGATAGACCCATAACCCATCTATAAACAGTTTTGATAAGTTGGTAAAGTGAAACTAAGACTGACAGCTTAAGAGCTCTCTGAGGCACTATAGTGGTGTTTTCAACAATGTATATAATCTATTTAATAAAAAATCATTGCTACACACCGGGATACTACTTATCTATTATATATTTTTGTTCTTTAATAGCATTTGTCGTTCCCACTATGCCAATGATGCGGTTACAAACGGGCGGCGACAAATACTAATTTGCACAACGAGTCAATATAATATCCTGAAATAAACCCCCCGTTTCTTAATCGCACCCACCTCTCCTTTCCGGAGACTAACACCTCGACAAGAAATTTATGCAATACTCTCCTGAAACCCGGTAACCTACAGACTAAACATTTTACAACTGTTTGGGCTGTGGCAACAAGTTATAGAGAGCTCCCTCCCACTTAAATAAATAATTATGTTTTTTTTATTTGTTTTCAGCCAAATACAAATAAATCAAAAATAGAGAACAATATATTTAATAGTGTGAAAGACAATAATACTCAAGCCTATAATAATTCACACACAGGTATGTGCATAAATATTTTTTGTTATAATCCTGCTGACATGGCCAGAGATGGGAAATGGAAATAATATACAATATACATACATGTTTCATATGCGATTGTTCAATTATAATATATTACTCATAATACATATTTAAGGTGTGTGGGTATGTCGGTGTAATTGGTCGCCTCTGTGGCTCCCTTGTGATGGCAGATAGCTATTGACAGGTCAATGGAATCAGCTAACCACCTTGGTTATGTAGCGTGCGTTCGGTTGGTATTATTTTCATATCGCGCGTTTAGTCCATATAATTTAATGAAAAATAATCTATGTACTCACTTTTGGAGATGCAATAAAAATAGCAACCTAACTAAAGTGTGAAAACCTTATTGTTAAAATATTTTTTTTTATTCTTAAATATCTGTAAAGATTTACATGAAATAAATCAATTTGAATTTGTCGCCGACTGTCGACTGTTAATTAAAGAAAAGAAAAAATATATAGTAAGATCAGAAAGGACAGTTGCATTTTGGCCTAGTCAATTGTACCGATATCAAATTATAATAAAAAAATACTTGACTAGAATCAGGGCCGGCCCTACCATATGGCGAACGGAGCGGCCGCTCCAGGCGCTAAGTTCCAGAGGGCGCCTCAGTGGACAAGAAAAAAATCCTCGCTTACCAATGTGTGATTCTGACTTTATTTGTTGAGAAGAGCGCGGATGGATCATTACCCCCACCTCGGTTAATAGTTAGCGTTAAAATTAACAAGTGCAACATGCGTAAGCAGTGATTTACTTAAAATTTGTTTTCCAGTTGATTAAAATAGTTTATTATTAATTATGTTATGTCCCATATATGCCTAAACCTAAAGACTTTGTTTTAAAATAAGCACCTTAACATAACAAGTAGGTAGTTCTAAAGTGGATTATGCTTATTGATCTCATTAATGATTGTTGACTTTATTTTGTTTTATTAGTTTACAATTGACAAATTAGACATAGACCTATGATGTTGTGGAGATCTTCTCAGTTCCATGCTTTTACGACCAATAGGATCGCTTTATACACACACCGGCAGAACCACAAAAAAAGGGAGAGTATAAAATAGTTAGCTTTATTTTTAAACAAATAATAATTAATCATGAAACAACAATTAAATTAATATGTTTTGACATTAATTTGCATCACCATACTTAAAGTTTAATGAAAAAAAAAATTACTAAATAAAATGCATTTTTCTTAGATTTCGTAGTGACAGAGAAACAGTTGAAAATTTTAGATTTTATGACGGTTTAAAATTAATTAAATGAATGTTAATAACGAGTGTTCCCCCCCGTGCCCTGATTAAGGTTTCCATCCGTCTGGGCATGCTGCGAATGATGTTGTCAATAATTTCTTGGGGTAACCTCTGACATTCTTCAACTAATGTTTTTTTCAGCTCGCCCAGATTGTTAGGAGGTGGCATTCTTGATTTGACACTCCCCTTTAGCAAGTCTCAAATGTGTTCAACCGGATTCAAATCCGGGGACCGTGCTGGCCACTCCATCACCGTAACACCAACATGGTTTAGGTATGCCTGTACTGAGCGAGCACTGTGAGCCTCAGCTTTATCCTGCATTAAAATGAAGTCGTTACCAATAAATGGGGAAAATGGCACAACAGGTTCCTCTAAAATCTCCCTGATATACCGATTAGCATTCAGATTCCCGCCGTCGACTACCACTAACTCCGTGCGAGCTCCTAAACATATCTCTTCCCAGACCATAATTGAGCCGGAGCCATATGCCACTGTATTTTTAAAATTAGACTGTAAATAACGCTGTCCTTTGCCTCTCCATACTCGCTGCCTTCCATCAATCTGATTTAACATAATTCTACATTCATCAATAAAGAGAACCTGTCCCCACTCGTCAAAGTCCCAATGATGATGTTCACGAGCAAAGTATATTCGGTTTGTGCGGTGTTGTCTCTCAAGTTTTGGTGCTTTGGCGGGTATAAATGAGCCTATACCAACTTCCACGAATCATCTGCGAGCTGTCCGCTCACTCACTCTTACTCCTCGAACCTCCTCCAATGCATTTCGGGCCTGCACCGCCGCAAGTCTCGTGTTCCGACGAACTTGAAGTTGTAGAAAACGGTAATTTCTCCTTGAAGTACACCTTTTCCTGCCTGGTCCTCTTCTCCTCACTAGAAAATTCGTCAATCTGTACCGTTTGATGCTACGATGAATCGTTGATAACGATCGACAAAGTCTTGTTTCAATCGATCTGTAGGATTGACCATTTCTTCTCATTTCATCTGCCCTGATGATTTATGATAGCCTTAAATCAGGCATACTTAGATGTTCGTAACTTATCAATAAGCAAGAAAACACAAAAGTCTCATAAAACTGCAATATAATGTTTTTCAAATGGAATTTATGAACTTTACGAAAACGAAAAATCTACTTCGAAGCAGTCGATAGAGATGTATGAATGAAAAATTAAAACGAACGAATGAAAAAAATGACTTGACATTTTCAAATTAAAAAATATATAAAAAAGTAATGTAACCGGCCAGTGCTACGAAAAAGATATATTAATTCTTCCTTTTTTTGTGTTACGCTAATTCTGCCGGTGTGTGTATTTCTAATAAACCCCTCTTGTTGGATGATTCCTATCTAGAGTTAGTAGCGACTATAGTAAAAACTGTTTGCAAAAACTAGTGGTAGAGCTACTGGTGCCCCCCTCTCTAGTAGTCTACTGATATTAGGGGGAAAGGGGGGGGGGGGGGGGGCAGGCGCCCTAATTGGATTTCGCTCTATTCTAAAACTTGCTTCGGGCCGGCACTGACTAGAATCTAAATATTTTTAACTCAAAGGTGACTGAATGACTGTAGTGATCTACGAGTATCAACGCACAGTTCAAACCACTGGACGATCAAGCTGAAATTTGGCATGCAGGTAGATGTTATGACGTAGGCATCCGCTAAAAGGATTTTGATAAATTCCCAAGGGGATAAAATAGGGGATGAAAGTTTGTATGATAAAAAATAACTATTCCACGCAGACGAAGACGCGAGCACAGCTAGTCTATTTATAAAACAATTAATTTAAACTTCACGGTTTTAAAAAAAAAAAAAATTTAACAACTTTTGCCTAAAAAAAATATTTAAAAGGCCTTGCCCTCTATATTATGAAAAAATAAATGTCAAAGGCGATATTAATATTTATGTAACCTAAAAACCAAAATAAAAAACAATCTAAATTAATGAATATTTATTACAAAATTATTACTGTTTAACCAAAACCCTATTTTAAGGAATATTTACATATTACCTATTTTTGAACACCTCTCTATAGTTGACATCCCAGCACGTTCCTATTTACATACAGATGAAAGTATGTGATTTATATTATTATTATATACCAACTTTATTTTTTTGTTATACCTATTTTAATTTGTAGTTTTATTTAAATACTACTTTTGGCTTAATTTATTATTAACAAATTACATAATAAGTTTATATACTGATAGCGACCATAACTTACAAGCTTGAGAAATATTTGTGAAACGAAACATTTAGTGATACCAGCATGCACAAGTATTGCTACTGTAAATATTTTGTAATGCTATCAGTATTTCTCATTTTCTGGCAAAAAAATAATACAAATACCGTTAAATGAGCATCTCAAAATTATTATCTTCAACCCTACATACCAAATGATTCGGTACAATATACTAGGCCAAATTTGTATGGCGGCGGCCAGATCTCCTTTGAAATATTTCTATGTATTATGCGTCTCTCCCATTAATTAAATTCGGAATTACCTAAAAATGTGTTCTAGTAATTATTTATAGGTATATAATTTAAAAACTACTAAACTTAATATTCCGAAAAAAATGTGGTGTGCTTACAAATATTTAATTTTTTTTTTATAGAAATATGATTTTTCACAACAGAAGAAAAATCTTATATTGTAAGTGCGCGAAAAGCATTCATTATGTCCGTTTTTTTGTCAATGAAAATTATATCTGTTGTAGCAATAAAGTACAAACTGTTTATAAATGTGTAGTTATGTGTAGTGTGTTAACCGAATTAAGTGTGAACGTGCTACTATTGAAAAAAAAATAATGTCTGGCATAAAATTATTATTAAAGAAAAAGTTGTGCATTTGCAGTAGAAAGGAAACTTTAGTCCTTTGGTCACCTGATGATTCGGCATTTTCTTAATTCTTGGAAAAAATATGAATAGGAAAATCACTGGGTATAATGAAGATTCAAAAAAGCAATGTGTTTGCAATTCTCGACACCTGCGCGGCTCGAGAGGAACTAAAAAGACGTAATAAAAAATACATCAATATTACGTCTTTTTTATTGATGATTTATTATTAATAAAATAACACCAAAAGCGATCAGCTAAATAATGGATTGAGGAATTTAAACAAAGGCGAACGAGGTCGATCAACTTACGGCTTTAACACTTTTCGAAAGGTTCCCTTTTCCGTTATAGAATTCACGCATACCTACCTACTGTTACTGTTACATACCAGATACCAACCAGCACTAAAAGATTTGGTGATTAGAATAGGGCGACAGAACAAAGATGTACGTGTGTCGCACTAATCTCCTTCATTTTATAACCTTGAGTCTTATAAACGAAGCATGAAATAGGCATTAAACAACTTGCTTGCCTCTACCCATTCTAAAATTTAAATACTCTCATACCTACCCTACTTTTTCGACGTCTTGGAATTTTATTAACATAATTAATTTTGTTGCAGATGCGGGTAAATCCACTACACCCACTCTCAGAAGGAGGTTAGGTACAGAATAATTAAATGCTATGAATATTATATTAAATGTATATAAATTCTCATAGTAACAAATACCAAAAATATAAGTAGTCAAGCTCATGTATGTATTTGTTTTGTATGAATGTGATGTGATATGAAATAAAAAAGTGTGATAGAAATATTGGGTATTATTATTTCACGAGACTCAAACTCCAGCGCTCACAGATACCTATATAAAAAAAAAGATACACTTACTATTGTTTAAAATAAACTTGAGTCGAATATTTATAATTTAGTTTGGTTTATGAAAAGAATACAAGTTATTTGACCGCCTTTGTAGACTAGTGGTTGCGCCTTTGGTGTTGTATCCGGAGGTCGTGGGTTTAAATCCCACCAATGGCAAAAAAATACTAGTACGTTTTTTCTGTACAATTTATCATGGTCTGGGTGTTTATAAATATACTATGTATTAATCATTGTTTCTGATACACATAGTACAAGCCTAGAGCTTAGTTTGTGACCAGAGCAATATGTGTAAATTGTCCTGCATATTATTATTATTGCGGGCGTTATTTTCGCTGGTCAGTATTACAAGTGTGTGTTCTTATCAGGATAATCTTATATATTTTATTAAAGATTAATGCAATGAAAAAAATCCTAGTGGGCGGGACTCGAACCCACGATCCTCGATTTCGCGGCAAGGTAATCAACCACTGAGCCAACCAGTCTGTGTATCCGTAGATAACAAGCGATGACAAGTTTCGTAAAGGGGTGACTGGTACCTGAGGCTCTACCATGGGTTTGCGCATTGTACCAACGTAACGTATTTGTATACGTTTACGTGAGCAACAACCAATAGGGCCGCTTAATTTTTGGTAACAGGATTGAATAAAGCGATCCTATTGGTTGTTACTCACGTATACGTAAATGAATACGTTACGTTTCTACAATGCGCAGTCATGGTAGAGCCTCTGGTTGGCTAAGTAATTGGCAGCGAAAGCGAGGTGAGTGCGATCGTGAGTTTCGAGCCTCGCCCACAAGGATTTATTCCGTTGCATTTTATATTTAAATAAAATATATACGAGGTTGGTCCCAAAAGTGTCTGACTGCATTTATATATTTGCGCCGCAGCACTCAGCGACCTTTGTAACATCACGAGTAACTCTTACGAACTTACCAGTTGCCCACAGTTTTCAATAAGATTTTTAATTCGTGCTCAGCGTGTAGTTATTTAGAGTGTCTTTTTCACGTTCGTCCATAGAGCGTTCGTCGAAGCCGTAGCAACGTCAAATTGATGTTAATTGTTTTTTTCGATTATAAAGGCGTTGTGCATCACGAATATACTCCTGAGGTCAGACGATCAACAAAGAGTATGTACTACGTTGAAATTTTGAAAAGATTTCGTGATGCAGTCGGAAGAAAACGACCGCACTTTTTGCAAACGACTATACTCCAGAGTAGTCCAGAGCATGCCACACACCTTATGCAGCAGTAATTACCTATCAAAACAGCATTGTACAACTTCGTCAAGAAGACTGTTGAAACCAAAGGGGAAAGACGTTGCGCTAACTATAAATATGGAAATATAAATTATATTCCAATGGTTATATAGTCTGTATTATGTTGGCTATATTAATGCCGCTATCTTGAAATATACAATTTTTTTTCAAGTTTGGGATTTGAGCATTGGAGTTTAAACTCTATAATTAACAGAATAGAACTTAGGTATATTTCAATACTAGCTGACCCGCGCAACTTTGTCTGCGCGTTTAAATTTAACCGTTTACGCAGCGTAGGCTCTTAAAAGGAATAATTTTTCCCCGTTTTTGCAACATTTTTCTTTGTTACTCCGCTCCTATTAGTCGTAGCGTGATGTTATATAGCCTATAGCCTTTCTCGATAAATGGATTATCCAACACGAAAATATTTTTTCAATTCGAATCAGTAGTTCCTGAGATTAGCGCGTTCAAACAAACAAACAAACTCTTCAGCTTTATAATATTATATAGTATATATATAGTATATATAGTATAGATTTATAATTTACGGAACGCCATGTCGTGTTTAGCTGTTGCAATCTTGAAATGAGGCCCCAGGTGTAGAGGGAATATTCGTTTCCATTTGGTATATTTGTACAAATAAGGCCAAATATTTGCGTTGGCGCCCACACATGGTTCGCTAAAGTTCGCGTCATTAGCGTGCGCCGGCACTAACTAATTATTACTTTTTTCTCTGTTTTATAAACAAATCACAATGGACTGGACAAACGAAACTGTTTTGAGATTTTTAGAACTATAAAATTAAAATGAATCAAATGACAAGGCAAACATTCAAGTTATTTGCTGTTTGATTCCATGTGTGGATGGCCGGTTTGTGTATTTTATTTTTGCACAAATATTTGGCCAAATGAGCTATACCGCTACACCAAGTGAAGTGCCACCATTAAAGGGTGTTTGTGATGTTACACAGATTTTTTAGATTTCAGACACAAGCAAACGTTTCTATTTGTTACCGCGAAGCGAAATAAAAATTTGGATTCGATAATACTCTACAGTTTATTAAGTGGTATACGTGTTTCGCATTCGTGAACGGCGTATATTTTAGAAATGCACAATATCGCACCACTTTTATCCAATATTACCCACTGTTTTCAACGTCTATTAGTCTGTTATTTATAGGTTGCTTATGAGGTCACGCAGATTTCAGATTGCAAATATTAATTAATATCTCAAAAACCAACAAAAATAAGCGTGGCCGCGCACTTATTTGGGACGCCACATGTGTTGACACACTCTGTACGTCATACGTGACACCCAGCCATAAAAAGTCAGGAGCCGCTGCAGAGACGGCAGCACATCTAAAACGTCACAAGTACGCGGTAATTAACACCATTTCATTCCATTTGCAGTTGAAACGATGGGCCCGTGGTCCGAGGATGCTCTTGCGTTCTCCCGCGAAATTGGCGATAAACTTCGCTCAGCGACGGGTGACCCTTTGAGTAGAGAATACTTTGCTCAAAGAGTCAGCCTCGCTATTCAACGGGGGAACACCGCGAGTATCCTCGGCACACTACGCCCATCGGACGGTATTAATTTTTTAGGTTTTTAATTTGTAAATAATTTAGTTTTTAATCATTTATTAAGTAGTTTTAGTTTTTATGTTAATATTTTGTGAATCATTTTAATTTAAATAAAGATACCAAGATTCTTTAAAAAATCTTTCAAAGACTTCTTTAAAAGACTTTCTTACTTTAGTTAGGCTATATTTTCGTAATAAAAAATTAAATAATTTTTTTTTTATCGTCGGAAGCCCATTGAAAGACAACATCGCGTCGGAGATAAGGGTATATAATCCCAACCTGCAATAAAGACTAGAAGAGTGCCAGCAGAATTCCCAAAAACTTTAAATAAAAAATATAGGTTATACCTACAATTTGTATTTATTTAACTATCATACCATTGCTGTCCAGCAAGTATAAAGTAAAATAATTAATAAAATAAAAGTAATGTCAAAGAATATAATATAATTATCGCACGCAATAATTAGGTATTTAAATTCTGCATTACACTAAAAGATTTGTATAAAAGTGAGGTTAATGCCTTAGGCATTATCTACCAGCTAACCTTTAGGAGAGTGAAAATTGTACCTAATAGGGTGCACCAGAGTTAACAAAATACTTAATGTAAAAAGGAAAAATACATAAACTATCACAGGTATATTTAATTTTATTATTGTAATTTGGTTGGGGCTGATGCATAACTACATACATATGCTATACCCTTAAATAATATAAATATTTTAAGAAAAATAAAAAAATAATATATTTAGGGTTTCGTATTTTATTATTAATGTTACTTTAGTACATATGTGTCAAGTACACTAAACATTAATGCCTTTTTAAATACACATTTTATTATGCACTTGCTTTATTTTATTTTTTTCCTCCCTGCTATTTTTAACCTGCAACAGGTGTCAACCCTATGACAATAGGCCGTGGTCGTCAAACTGCGGGCCGCATGCGGCCCGCTGTCGATATTTGTGCGGCCCGCGACAAAGCAAATAATTTCAATAGTCAACCATCTACTAAAACAGATTTTGCGTACAAAATTAACTAAATAGGCACCGATGCGAGATTTAATAATGGAATAAACAGAGACCGCCGGCGTCGGTTTGGCTAATATTTTTGTTACATTTGCCACTAAACATTGATGGTTTCACTACTAATATAAAATAATTTATATTGAAAAACGTGCAATAGAAATAGGTATATATACTGTGAAGAAGGTACTGGAATTGTATAATTTAAAAAGCTTTCATGTCGAAATTATTTTTGTCGGCACGTAAAATACTTTTTTGTAGGTACATTGCGATTTTTACAATGGATAATTTTTTTTAACAATCTGTACAAATAGAATTTCTTCTGCTGAAGCGCTGAAATTGTTACATACTCGTAAGTCTTATAGTCAATCGAATTTATTGAAAAACGGTCGAGATGTGGTGGAAGGTTTGCATCAATATTCGAAGCAAGCCTTATTAATCTGAACTTAACATCGTTAAAATAAAAGAAATTGTGAAACTGAAGTAAAAGAAATGGTTGTTTAAGTCTGAAAGAGATAGCCTTAAAAATTTCGGAGTCTCACGAATCAATTTGTCCCGTTTTAAACAATTTTGGGCATGAAACGAGTACCGAAATACCTGAATTTTCTGCAAAAAAATAATCGCGAAAGGGCTAGTAGGGTGGAATTACCTGACCCTCCAATTTTTTTTTTTTTTTTTTTAAATCGGTATTTTGCTTTTCTGGTGTCAAACCTCCCGGGTACAGTTGGGATAAATTCCTTACCAATACCTTTGGGATAAAGTAATTTAAAAAACAAAAAAAAAACGGACATCGGGTGATTTTTTTGCGCTGTCTAACCTTTCTAAAGTCTGCAACTCGGTTTGCGAGTTCGGGGAAGGAATTCAGACACGGCATCTACCTTTATGCTTCATAATGCATTTCTTACCTAATATGTTTTAGGAATGCGCTATGGGTGATTCATTGGCCACCCCAGTAATTGACAATGTCCACACAAAGTCTACAAAAAAAAAAATCCTTATGAAAAAAAAAAAAAAAACTCATCTCATTTAACCTCTATATCGTCTGTGTCTCATTTACCCTTGCTGAGTAAGTATGTATGTATTACTTATATATATATTAAACTATTTGTATTTATAATGTTATATTGATTTTGGTTTTTGTTTTTACTTTTTAGGGCATCAATTAAGAGCATCAACCCATTTGAATCGGAGGAAGAAATTGTACCATCCATATAACGGAAAAAGAAGGCGTGCAAGAAGACGAAGACAGCAGCGAGACAACCGGCGAGCAAGGCGAAAAAAGCAGCACCACCGGCACCTCGTGACCTATTTGGTTCGGACTCGGATTCAGAACCAGAGGCGTCGCTACCAAAGCGTTATAAAAAACAAGTTTTCCAGGAGTCCGATGTAAGTAAAGCTGTTTTTTTTTATATTTAAGAAGTACTTTATGAAAAAAGTGATAAACAAGTTTAGTTAGATCGTGGGCTAAAAACTGAAAGTCGAAGGTTTGAGCCGTCCCCTCGCGTACGATGAGTTTTTTTTTAAGCAAACGTGTTCCTAGAGACAGTTCCGCTTTCACGGAATATGTGCAATGTGTTAAAGCATAAAATAAAAACTTGCGCCTGTCTGGTTAATGAGCTCATTTTTTTCCTCCAGAATTACTAAGGACAACTAACGGATTTTTTTTTAAACAAACGTGTCCCGCTTTCACTGAAAATGTGTAATGTATTAAAGCATAAAATAAAAACTTGCTCATGTCCGGTTAATGAGCTCATTTTTTTCCTTTAGAATTACTAAGGACTGCTAATGGATTTTTTTATTATATTCTATTTAAGGAAGAGACGTACTGCAGCGAGGCGGTTCGTGCAGCACCCTTGAACAGTTTCCTATCAAGGCGGGTGGCATCGGGGTATACACATCAAAAAGATCCTACGAAGTATGGGGACTACTACGTAGAGTTCAGCGTGCACAACAGCAAGGACGCCGAGACTTTAGGCAAAGATCGTTGGAAAAACGCCCTTATAAGCGGAAAGTTCGCTGTAAATGATAACAGCAAGATTTGGAGGGCAGTTGCTGGCTTAGTCACTGCCTCCAAAGAGGAATTTAAATCTATACAGCCAATTTTGTATAATTTTAAAATTTAAAATTGATTAATTTGTTGTTGTTTTTAATTTCTTACATTCGCATTTTTTATTTTATTTCTAACTAGGGTATTAATATCAATAAAAAAATCTTGTAAATGTTTATAATTTTTGATACATACATGAATTTTTTTGGTAAGATGTTTTTGTGAACTAAATGGTGGATATTTTTTTTTTTTTCTAAATATTAATATCAATATTTTTAAAAGCCTGTTATTTCAAAAGACAGTATTCCGAAAGATTTCTTTTTTTAATCGGTAATCAAACAAACCGATATTTCCAAAAGACATTATTCCAACAGAATATATTAAACAAGTCAGTATTTTCAAATGGCAGTATTCCAAAAGTCAGTATTCTAACAAGTCAGTATTAAAACAAGTCAGTAATTAAACAAACCAATATTTTAAAAACACAACATTACAAGAGCCTGTATCAAATAAGTCAGCAATCAAACAAACCAAGATTTTTCAAAAGACTATATTCCAAGAGTCTGTATTAAACAAGTCAGTTCTTTTTAAATGTCAGTATTTCAAATAACTGTATTTAAATCAAATATACAGATATGTCAGATTTTTCCGAATTAGATATCCTAAAAGCCTGTATTCGAACAAACCAGTATTATTAAAATTCAGTATTTTAAGAATTAGTATTTAAACAAGCCAGTATTTCCAATTGACAGTATTCAAACAAGCCAGTATTTTCAATTGTCAATATTCAAACAAACCAGTATTTTCAATTGCCAGTATTCAAACAAGCCAGTATTTTCAATTGACAATATTCAAACAAGCCAGTATTTCCAATTGACAGTATTCAAACAAGCCAGTATTTTCAATTGTCAGTATTCAATCAAGCCAGTATTTCCAATTGACAGTATTCAAACAAGCCAGTATTTCCAATTGACAGTATTCAAACAAGCCAGTATTTCCAATTGACAGTATTCAAACAAGCCAGTATTTTCAATTGACAATATTCAAACAAACCAGTCTTTCCAATTGACAGTATTCAAATAAGCCAGTATTTTCAATTGACAGTATTCAAACAAGCCAGTATTTCCAATTGTCAGTATTCAAACAAGCCAGTATTTTCAATTGTCAGTATTCAAACAAGCCAGTATTTCCAATTGACAGTATTCAAACAAGCCAGTATTTCCAATTGACAGTATTCAAACAAGCCAGTATTTTCAATTGTCAATATTCAAACAAACCAGTCTTTCCAATTGACAGTATTCAAATAAGCCAGTATTTTCAATTGACAGTATTCAAACAAGCCAGTATTTCCAATTGACAGTATTCAAACAAGCCAGTATTTTCAATTGTCAATATTCAAACAAGCCAGTATTTCCAATTGACAGTATTCAAACAAGCCAGTATTTTCAATTGTCAGTATTCAATCAAGCCAGTATTTCCAATTGACAGTATTCAAACAAGCCAGTATTTCCAATTGACAGTATTCAAACAAGCCGGTATTTCCAATTGACAGTATTCAAACAAGCCAGTATTTTCAATTGACAATATTCAAACAAACCAGTCTTTCCAATTGACAGTATTCAAATAAGTCAGTATTTTCAATTGACAGTATTCAAACAAGCCAGTATTTCCAATTGTCAGTATTCAAACAAGCCAGTATTTTCAATTGTCAGTATTCAAACAAGCCAGTATTTCCAATTGACAGTATTCAAACAAGCCAGTATTTCCAATTGACAGTATTCAAACAAGCCAGTATTTTCAATTGTCAATATTCAAACAAGCCAGTATTTCCAATTGACAGTATTCAAACAAGCCAGTATTTCCAATTGACAGTATTCAAACAAGCCAGTATTTTCAATTGTCAATATTCAAACAAACCAGTATTTTCAATTGCCAGTATTCAAACAAGTCAGTTTTTCCAATTGTCAATATTCAAACAAGTCAGTTTTTTCAATTGTCAATATTCAAACAGCCAGTATTTATAATTGGCAGTATTTAAACAAGCCTGTATTTCCAATTGTCAGTATTCAAACAAGCCAGTATTTTCAATTGTCAGTATTCAAACAAGCTAGTATTTCCAATTGACAGTATTCAAACAAGCCAGTATTTTCAATTGCCAGTATTCAAACAAGCCAGTATTTTCAATTGACAGTATTCAAACAAGCCAGTATTTCCAATTGACAGTATTCAAACAAGCCAGTATTTCCAATTGACAGTATTCAAACAAGCCAGTATTTTCAATTGTCAATATTCAAACAAACCAGTATTTTCAATTGCCAGTATTCAAACAAGTCAGTTTTTCCAATTGTCAATATTCAAACAAGCCAGTATTTATAATTGGCAGTATTTAAACAAGCCTGTATTTCCAATTGTCAGTATTCAAACAAGCCAGTATTTTCAATTGTCAGTATTCAAACAAGCCAGTATTTCCAATTGACAGTATTCAAACAAGCCAGTATTTTCAATTGCCTGTATTCAAACAAGCCAGTATTTTCAATTGACAGTATTCAAACAAGCCAGTATTTCCAATTGACAGTATTCAAACAAGCCAGTATTTCCAATTGTCAGAATTCCAACAAACCAGTATTTTTCAATTGTCATTATTCAAACAAGCCATTTTTTTTTAAATTGCCAGTCTTAATAAAATATTATACAAGCAAACGAGAATTTTTAAAAGCTGATATTCAAAAAACCATTTTTTTTTAAAACATTATTATAACATAACCTGTATATAATATATATTTTTTTACGGATTATTTCACAATTAAAAAAAAAACTTGATAATAATATTATTTTTATACGTTAAATTTGGTTAAAATAAAAATGTTTTATCATAATATTCTAAACAATAAACCGCTTCTATTTTTTAATAATATTTGATAAAATTGCTAATTCATTCATTCATTGTCATTATTCAAACAAGCCATTTTTTTTTAAATTGCCAGTCTTAATAAAATATTATACAAGCAAACGAGAATTTTTAAAAGCTGATATTCAAAAAACCATTTTTTTTTAAAACATTATTATAACATAACCTGTATATAATATATATTTTTTTACGGATTATTTCACAATTAAAAAAAAAACTTGATAATCATATTATTTTTATACGTTAAATTTGGTTAAAATAAAAATGTTTTATCATAATATTCTAAACAATAAACCGCTTCTATTTTTTAATAATATTTGATAAAATTGCTAATTCAATAATTTACTAATCATAATTTTTGCATAAGCATAAAAATGCCTTTTTGTGATATTTGTAAAATTAATGTGTCTAAATATTCTTCCCATATTAGAAGTAATAATCATAAATTAAACAGTTTGTTACATACTGCACTCTCTAATGTGCAACTAATAGCAACTGCTTTTAAACACAGAATAGCTAGTTATAGAGTAAATCCAAAAGTTAGAACGATTTCTCCAGAATATTTCCTATCTAATAATTTAAAAACCATTTGTTACATTATAAAAAAAGTATTGAAAAAGCACAGCTCGCTTAAAGTTAATTTTGAACTTTATGTTTCTTTTTATTTACCAAAAAATGATGAAATATCTTTAAAGTCTTTTAACACCAAGTATTCAGTAGTATATCAAAATGCAGATTTATCTTTATTTTATAATGAATATGCGGAAAAAATTGTGAATAAATGTTCAGAGTTTGAATTGTCTGAGTCAGGATGGAGCATAGAGTCAATAAGTCATTTAGAAATTAATCTAGTTAAATATAATCCGCTAAGAGCTGGTTCTTATATACCTTTACCGAAAAGTATTAAAAAAACCAAATCTTGTATAAACATTTGCAATAATGATGATCATTGTTTTCTTTGGAGCATTATTGCACACATTTTTCCAGCTGAAAATCATTGTAATAGAATATCATCCTATCCTCATTATGACAAAATATTAAACACAGCAGGCATATCATTTCCACCAAGTTTAAATGATATAAAGTTATTTGAAAAAATAAATCCTCAAATTAGTATTAATATCTATGGGTTAGAAAATAATAAAGTTACCGGCCCTATGTACAAAACATTAAAACGTAAAAGTACACATATTAATTTACTGTACATTAGCAAATACGGCGTCAATCATTTTTGTTTAATAAAAAATTTTGAAAAACTAGTTCATAAACAGCTGACGAAACATAGATCTAAGATTTATTTATGTGATGAATGCTTCACGTATTTCAGTAGCCAGACAAAATTAGAAAATCATGAATGTGCTAGAATTCAAACCGTTATTCCCCCAGAAAATACAAAATTAAGTTTTTCAAATTTTTAAAGGACCCAAAGAGTTCCTATTTCAATCTATGGTGATTTTGAAAGCTTGTTACAAGAGTATTCGGATAAAAGCCAAACAATAAATTCTGAGAAAATACAAATTCATGAAGCTACCTGCTTTGCTTATTATATCTGCTGTAGTGATAATCCTAAATTAAATAAGTTAGTATCCTATCGCGGTCCAAATTGTTCCAGAAAATTTGTTGAATCTCTGAGCAAAGATATTAAAAATTTGTATAAAATTATTAACGCAAATAAAAAAATGCTGCCGCTTCATATTTGTAAGATTGATTTTAACTCTCAGGACAAAATCGTTAAAGATCATAATCACTTTAATGGTAAATATAGAGGTCCTGCTCATAACATTTGTAATATCAATACTAGTGCATGTTCTTTTATACCGATAATATTTCATAGTCTATCTGGTTACGACTGTCATCTATTTATCGAAGAACTAACCAAGGTTTGCGGTCGCATTAATTTAATTCCAAAAAATAAGGAAAGATATATATCATTTACAAAGTTTCTTCCAATCAATTGTAACAATGTTGCTCAGTTAAAATTTATAGATTCTTTTAATTTTTTAAGTTCAAGTCTAGAAAATTTGGTAAAAACAATGAAACTAGAAGACTTAAAAAATTTTAAAAATATATTTAAGGGTAAACAATGTGAATTAATTTGTAGAAAAGGCGTATACTGCTACGATTACATCGACTCATGGGCGCGATATAATGAAACTGAACTACCTAGCATTTCAAAATCTATACTAATATTATAAAGCTGAAGAGTTTGTTTGTTTGTTTGAACGCGCTAATCTCCGAAACTACTGGTTCGAATTGAATATTTCTTTTTGTGTTGGATAGTCCAGTTATCGAGGAAGGCTATAGGCTATATAATATCACGCTACGACCAATAGGAGCAAAGATATAGTGGTAAATGTGCAAAAAACGGGAGAAATTATTTCATCTTTGAAGCCTTCCGTTGCGTGCGCCGTGAAAACGGTTCAAGA
The DNA here is from genome assembly GCA_947458855.1 of Monopis laevigella. Taxonomy (NCBI): domain Eukaryota; kingdom Metazoa; phylum Arthropoda; class Insecta; order Lepidoptera; family Tineidae; genus Monopis; species Monopis laevigella. The sequence goes on along the minus strand of OX381583.1, from coordinate 18,746,638 downwards.
TACACAAAAAATATGTATGAAAGAATAATCTAAATATATATAACTCAAAGGTGACTGACTGACATAGTGATCTATTAACGCACAGCCCAAACCACTAGACGGATCGGGCTGAAATTTGGCATGCAGGTAGATGTTATGACGTAGGCATCCGCTAAGAAAGGATTTTGATAAATTCTACCCCCAAGGGGATAAAATAGGGGATGAAAGTGATAAAAAAATAACTATTCCACGAGGACGAAGTCGCGAGCACAGCTAGTTTTATAATAAACTGAACTCAGAAACAATTTCAATTAATGATTACGAGCATGCGTTATCAGTATGGAAGGCTTTTAATATAAAAAATTTGGGTGAATATACAGATTTATACCTAAAATGTGACGTTCTACTACTTTGCGATGTTTTTGAGAAATTTAGAGATATGAGTATGTATAATTATAGTTTGGACCCATGTTATTATGTTTCATTACCATCGTTGAGTTGGGATGTTATGCTATTTTACACCAAGGTTAAATTAGATTTAATATCAGATATAGAGATTTATCGAATGCTTGAAAAAGGTATTCGAGGAGGGTTAGCTCAATGTTCAATGAGATACGCTAAGGCGAATAATAAATACTTGTCAAAATACAATAAGCAAAAACCTGATAGCTTTCTAGCTTATTTAGATTGTGTAAATCTATATGGTTACGCTATGATGCAAAAATTACCCACAGGTAACTTTAGATTTTTAAGCGATATTGAAATTCGCCAATTTCAAATATTATCACCAGAAAGTGATGCGGGCTATATCCTTGAAGTTGATCTTCATTATCCTTCTAAAGTACATGATGAACATTCAGATTTGCCATTTGCCCCTGAAAAATTCGTTCCAATCGGAAGTATAAATACAAAATTAATTGCCAGTCTTTATGATAAACATAGATATGTTATCCACCATACACACTTGCAAGAATGTTTAAAAAATGGTTTGATATTACTAAAAATCCATAAAATATTAACTTTCAGTCAAAGTAATTTTTTAGAGCCATATATTACTCTTAACACAAAGCTTAGAAAAAATGCGAACTCTGATTTTGAGAGGGATTTATTTAAAAAATCTAACAATTCTATATTCGGTAAAACAATAGAAAATAAAAGAAAACATGTTAACGTTAAGCTTGTCAATATTTGGAAAGATGTTTTTAATAAAACCAATAAAATGTGCGGAGCTGAAAAGTATGTAAGCGCACTAAATTTTAACAGTTTGTCAATTTTTTCCGAGAACTTTGTTGCAATTCAGTTAAATCAAACGAAAGTAATATTAGATAGACCAATTTACGTAGGATTTACTATTTTGGAACTGGCTAAAACTCACTTATACAAATTCCATTACAATATTATGAAAAAAATATATGGTAATAAAGTTAAACTATGCTATACTGACACCGATAGCCTTTTATACTTAATACAGACAAACGATTTTTACAAAGATCTCAGAGAAAATATAAAATATTTTAATACAAGCAACTTTGAAAATGGTAATATATATGAGATACCTAATAATGCCAACATAAAAATACCTGGATATTTTAAAGACGAAATGGCTGGTGACATTATTTCAGAATTTGTGGGATTAAGAGCGAAATTATACTGTATAGAATCACATTCTACTTCTATAAAAAAATCTAAAGGTATTAAAAAATCTGCCGTAAAGAAATTAACACTAAATAAATACAAGAGCGCATTATTTTCAAATGACTGTCTTAGAGATACGATGTGTATTATTAGATCAAAAAATCATAAAATTTTCACACAAAAAATTAATAAACTTGTATTAAATAGAGATGATGATAAAAGACAAATACTCCAAAATAATGTTTTAACCTTACCTTGGGGTCATTATAAAACAGTATTTTAAATAAAAAAATTATTTCCTTCTAACCCTAAAAAAATTGGAGGGATGGCTTTTATATACTTTTTATTATTTTATATTAAAAAAATGTAGGTATAAAACAATATCATTGTGCAACCTATAATCCTATGTAACCTCAATGCACATTTGGTATCTAATTGTACAGCATACATTTATATAAATTTAAAGTTATTAAAATACATATTTTAATTAAATTAAATTGTTGTTATTCTTCCAACCCTACCCTAATTATGTTTTCATATATATTGCAATTGTAGTTTACTATTAACCTCATTGTTTTTCTGATGCTCTTTATAGCAAAACTAGTTGTATAACTCTAACTCTTGAGAACTAGTAACATTATTTATGTATATATAAAAGATTTACAGATGAGATATATAAAGCAATCAAAAAGTTTAAAATTGCCTAATATTTATTCAGAACAAAAGAAAACATATTCACGACATGGGAAACTTTTACCCAAAACAATACGATGCATCATATGCGGCCCTTCAAATTGCGGTAAAACAAATCTTATGGTGGGGCTTTTGATACACAAAGATGGTTTACGATATTCTAACGTATATTTATATTCAAAAACTTTATTTCAGCCAAAATATACATTTTTAGAACAGGTGTTAAAAAAATCTGGTGTATATCTAAAAAAGTTTTCTGATAATAAGGATGTTTTAAGCCCTTTAAAAGTTAAATCTAACGCAATTATCGTTTTTGATGATGTCGCGTGTGACAATCAGAATAATATACGTAAATATTTCGCTATGGGGAGACATAAATATGTTGACTGCTTCTACTTAAATCAAACATACAGTAAAATACCAAAGCAGCTGGTGAGGGATAATGCTAATCTTTTAATACTTTTCAAACAGGACGACATCAATTTGAGACACATATATGATAAGCATGTAAATTCAGACATGACCTGGTCAACTTTTCGATCAATGTGTTCTACTATTTGGAATACTAAAAGTCATAGTTATGTAGTCATTAATAAAGACTGTAAAAAAAATGAGGGTTGCTATAGAAAAGAATTTGACACCTTTATAGTATTCGATTAAATACCAATATAATCTTTTGTTAATATTCTTTATACTCATTTGTAGTTCAGCGCTGATAGAGTAAAACATATTAATAAAATACCTTTAAAGTTAAAAGGAGCAAAAATATAAAAAGCAGGTAATTAAATCTGTGGAAGCAGTAAAAAATAAAATAAAAAAAATTAAACATATACAAATCGAGGATGATATTGTATTAGAAAAAACGTTTAAACCAATTACTGAACCATTAAATAAGCTTATAAATAAGGAAAAATCCCCGCATTATTTCGAAAATAAAGCTGCAGTAAAAAAAGAAAAATTACAAAAAAGTAAAAAACGAAAATATTTATCACAATATTATATAGTTCCCAAAGAAAAAAAATAGGGTGAATATATTGGAAGATGTGCAAACACAAAATAACAAATCATTAGAAAATATCGTGGATAAAAATTATAATGAAGAAACATGCTCGAGTGTTGGCGAAGACAATACAAAAACGAGTGATGACAATGATTTAGATGATGATGACAGTAATGAAGATGATTTAAATAATGATGATAGCGATGATAGCAATTCATTTAAATCATTTGATTCGAATCTTACAAGCACCCCACATAATTTATCTTCATCTTGGGATTTAAGTCATCAGCCCTTAAAAGAAATACCTTTTGGCGTCAAATCAATAGGCAATAAACTTTATATCGGAAAAGTACGTTTTAACGTTGTTGGTAATAAAATAAAAATTGGCAATAGCACCTATCCTAAAACAGCAGGATTAAAAGAATTGTTATTTAAAAAAAATCCAGATTTATTTTCTATTACAGAAAAGGATATAGGATTTTATAAAAACATACTTTTAGAAACTAATGCACATCGTAGAAATAATGACCCAGAAAAGCCTATTAAAAGCAACAAAGGTCAAAAATATCTTAAAATTATTAAACCTTTGTTTGATTTTACGGAAAATACTGTGAAACCTTATAAAGGAGAAGGTCTTCCTATATTGAAAGGATTGAGAAAAAAAACTGACTTAATTTATTGGGATGATCCTAATGAATTGGTTGAAAGATTAAAACTGTTGATAGCTTTTAAAAATGCTGGCAACAGCGGTTTGGATAACGAGATTATTTCTATTTTGGAAGAATTAAGAGAATGTAGAATAGTTAACAAATAATATACGATATGTACTTGAGTAATATACTCATATGTAGTTGAGTAAATACCATTTATTGTCAGTAGCCTTTTATGTATCATTCAACAAAACACTGATAACGATGAGTAAAGAACAGATAGTCAACGAACTTTATAAACCAGCTCGAAAAAACTTCACGCGTCGACATGTTCTTATAAAAGGAATCGATGACTTATGGCAAGCAGATCTTATTGATATTCAAAACTTGAGTAAGAATAATAAAGGTTTTAAATTTATCTTAGTTGTAATTGATTGTCTTTCAAAGTTCGTTTGGACACATCCTTTAAAAACCAAAACTAAAACAGAAGTTGCGACTGCGTTTAACAAAATACTTAAACATGGTCGTATTCCACATAATTTGCAAACCGACATGGGAAAAGAATTTTATAATGGCAGTTTTAAACGGTTGACAGAATTGTATAATATCAATCATTATTCAACATATTCAATTAAAAAGGCTTCTATTGTGGAAAGAGTTTTTAGAACTATAAAAAATCGCCTTTACAACGATTTTAATATTGTTGGTAACTATAAGTGGATAGGTTTACCCTTAAATAATGTTGTAAAGACTTACAATCAATCGGTTCATAGGATAACAAAATTTAAGCCAATAGATGTTAAATATTTTAATGAAAGTATAGTGAAGAAAAATATAAAGGAAGCATACAAACGACCCTTATTACATTCTTGTAAAACTGAATATAATGTGGGAGATTTTGTGCGAATAAGGAAATATAAGGGAAGTTTTGCTAAAGGTACACACCGAGCTGGACCACTGAAATTTTTGAAATTGTAAAAGTTAATAATACATTTCCCACAACTTACTTTATACAGGACCATCGGAAACAGTTAATATTAGGATCATTTTATACGCAGGAGCTTCAAAAAACAAATCATCCTCATATCTATTTAATTGAAAAAGTATTAAAAAGAAAAGGTCAGAATTTTTTCGTAAAATGGCTAGGTATGGATCCAAACGAAAACTCTTGGATACATAAAAGCAAGATAGTTTAATATTATATGTCATTCAAAACACATTTAGTTTATTATCGGTGATGGGTGGAAGAGGACTTGTTAATAGCATAATTAATAATTTACCTATTGAATTACATTTACCCGGATATAATTACTGCGGTCCTGGTACTAATTTAAAAAAGAGATTAAACAGAGGTGACAAAGGGGTTAACAAGTTAGATGACGCTTGCATGCAGCATGATATAGCATACTCGAAACAACCTAATTTAAATGATCGTCATAAAGCTGATAAATTATTATTACAAATCGCAAAGCAGCGATTAAAATCAGAAGATAGTGGAAAAGGAGAAAAAATTGCTTCTTGGCTAGTGGGTAAAATTATGGGTGCCAAAATCAAAGCTGGCGCTGGCTTAAAAATGTTTAACACTCTCACTAGAAAACTGAATACACAATTAAAAAAAAACAAACCAAAAAATAAAAGCGATTAAATATGCATATAAAGCTGCACGCAAAATTTTTAAACAAAAAGGGAAATTTTGTTTACCGCGGGTGATACCGTTACCTAAAACTGGTGGTATATTACCGCTAATACCAATATTCGCGGGCTTGTCTGCTATAGGGTCATTAGCGGGAGGTGCTGCTGGAGTTGCTAAAGCTGTTAATAGCTACAAATCTTCACAAAAGAAATTACAAGAATCTGAACGACATAATAAAATGATGGAATCTATTGCACTGGGCAAGGGTTTATATATTAAACCGTATAAAAAAGGAAGTGGTCTATATTTAAATCCATTAAAAAACTAACTAAAAGGCTACCTGAAAGGGCACTAACTAATTTTGATATTATAAAATATACAAAAGATATACCATATTTTAGGGGAGTCTTTATGAGAGACGAATTACCCCAGAAACCAAAATTATTGGAATGCGGTATATTCAATTTAGATAGTGTTAAGAACTCTGGAACTCATTGGGTGGCCTATATAAAAAACAAAAGCTATTGTAAATATTTTGACAGTTACGGTAATTTAAAACCACCAACAGAATTAGTTAAATATTTAAAAAATAAAAATATTCAATATAATTACAATAGATATAAATTTTTTAACACAGTCAATTGTGGTCATTTATGCATAAAACATCTAACAAACTACTGGCAAACTAGATGTGTATAACATAAAAATAGAAATGTCTTTTACTTTGTCTATTACCAGTTTGCAATCTAGCATAACAACAAATTATACCCCTGGTTTTCAACTTAACGGGGGCTATGAATGTGGATTATTTTATTTCTCCACTTACAATTCTATACCAAATATTGATGAAAAAAATAACAAGTTATATTATGACGATAATAAGGTCATTAAAATTCCGACAGGATCATATGAGTTACAAGACTTAAACGAGTACTTAAAAAGTGAAATAAAAGATGCTGATTTCGAGTTAACATGTAATAATAACACATTGAAAACAACAATTAATTGTTCAAAAGAAGTAAATTTTACGAAGGAAAATACTATAGGTAAAATGTTGGGGTTTGGGGAAGAAATATTAAAAGCTAATATAACGAATGAATCACGCTATCCTGTAAACATTCTTTCAACAACCGTTGTAAGGATCGAATGTGATATTATTAGCGGATCTTTTATTAATGGGAAACAGAGTCATATAATTCATGAATTTATTCCTAATGTCCCACCCGGTTATAGAATACTAGAAATACCTAAAAACATAATTTACTTTAGTGTAAATCAAAATACCGTAAGTTGTATAAATTTAAGAATAGTAGATTCTCAAAATAATTTAATTAACTTTAGGGGGGAGGAAATTCAAATATACCTACACCTTAAAAAAAAAAATGATAGATTTTAATAAAACCAAGGTTTCTCAAAATATTAATATTAGTACCTGTTGTGGTGTCAGAAAAAGAACATCAACCAAAACTAAGCTCAGCAAAGAAAATAAAGCATTTTAAAAAAAATTGGGATTGATATAATGAGTATTTTAAATATTACATCACCCGTTGTTCAAGATAAGACAATAGAAAGTTTTGAATTTCACTCTTATAAACCATATGTAAATAGTTTCAATAAAAATGATGAAATACGTATTCCCATAAATCAACAAGACTTGTATATATTACCGTCAGCAAGTAGTATATTTATAGAAGGCTGTGCCAATATTTTAAAAGACGGGGTAAAACTATCCGAAATACATTTTACAAATAATCCGGCATTATTTCTATTTCAAGACATTCGGTATGAATTAAATGGTGTTGAAATTGATAAAATAAAAAAATCTGGTATTACAACAACTATGAAAGCTATTTTATCAATGAATGAGAATGAGTCTCTAACGAATCTCTAAAGTCTGGGGTTGGGACCTTAATGGAACTGATAATAAATTGAGTGGAATTTTTTTCATTTCTATTCCTCTTAATAAAATATTAGGATTCGCTGAAGATTACAATAAAATTATTATGAATTGTAAGCATGAACTAATTCTTCTTCGCAGCAATACAGATTTTAATGCTTTAAAAGTAAACAAGGGAGAAATAATTGATAATATTGAAATAAAAAAAATTAATTGGAGTACCTCATGTAAAAGTATCTGACCGAGAAAGATTTACTTTATTTAATCATTTAGAGAAAAATCGACCCATTACATTAGCTTTTAGAAACTGGGATTTGTACGAGTATCCTTTATTACCAAAAACTACAAAACATACATGGGGCCTTATTCCGAGTTTGCAAACGTTAAACACGACAAGTTCGCGCGTTACAATTTTTTCGTGAGTTGCGATGACGTCGATTCGTATTACGAGTCACTAAACTTCGTGCGTTCGCGTGTCGCAAGCACCATAGACAAAACAGTTTTTGCGTAAAGTTTTTTTAATATATTTTTATTTCATTGCACAGACTATTCAAACCTTGAAAATTAAATCCAAAGCATTAGTACTTAGTATAATGTCATATGAAGTACTTTATAATTTAATGTGTTTTTAAAGAGAAAATAATATTAAGTTAAAGATTGATAATGGAGGAATTTAATTTAGTATATTAGATTAAGTTTATTGGTAATAAGTAATAATTAGTTTGTAAATTTGGTGATTTATATCACTTAATAGTAAAGTTTATATATTTTCTGTTGTTGTTTCATCTTAGTTAGTTCTGAGAAGTAGTGATTCGCATGTGCCTCCCATGGCCACGCGGTTAGTGGCCTCCTTCCTCAACAACCGCCACTTCCACGTAGCCGTGGAGGGAAAGGTCTCAGTGGAGCATTCCATTTACGCTGGCGTACCCCAGGGAAGCTGCCTTCTCCCACGCTGTATGCACTGTTCATGAATAACATCCCTACCCTCTCCGACCAACTCTACGGAGAGGATGACGTAGTCCTGGCGCTGTTCGCGGATGACAGCGCCTACCTCACCTCCCACAAAAATCCCATACTCGCCGCCGAGAAGATGCAGAGGATGTTGGACGTCCTCCCTTCCTGGCTCGACAGATGGCGGATGTCTGTAAATGTTGGAAAGACATCCGCCCTACTGGTCACCCGCCGCCACCGCCGCCCAGCCAAACTCGAACTTTGGGGACAGGAGATCGAATGGGCCGACTCCATTAAGTACCTGGGGTGCACCATCAACCGGTCGTTGAGCATGAGCCCAATGGCCACCCAATCCATCAATAAGGCCAAGGCCGCTCGCTCCATGCTCCGGCTGGTGCTAAGGTCCACCCTCCCACTCCGGGTCAAGGTGTCGGTCTATAAGACCTTCGTCCGTCCCCATCTAACATACGCGGCACCAGCGTGGCACCAGTTACTGTCGGCCACGAACAAAACACGACTCCAGCGCCAGCAGAACATCTCTCTGCGTATGGCGACTGGTGCTCCGTGGTTCGTGCGCAACCAAACCATCAGCGATGACGTGAAGATCGAACCGTTAGCCGAGTTCGTGGAGCGGCTCGCCCGTCGTATGTACGACCGGGCCGACAACGGACCGCACGAGCATCTTCGCGGCATCGCTCCGTTGCACGCACGGCCGCCGAATGGCAGGCCTACGCCGAGAGAGCTTCTCGGCGGCGAGTTTTCCCCCAACCCAACCCCACCACCACCCTAAATTCCCCAACCCGGCGCGTTGCCGCCTGTAACGCGCCGGGAAAACCCAGTCGGGTTTATTTATTAAAAATACCACCACGTAGGTCCCCCCGTCTTCAGCGGGGGACCTCGCGCACACCGCGATAAGCCGCCCGCCGAGTACCTGCACCGGCAACAGGGTCTACCCTAGCCGGAACTCGGCCCCACCGAACAACCGGGGTCGACAGACCAACTGACTGAGTAGTGATTTTGAGTTTTAACCTTCCGCGTACAACGTGGGGTTTAATACCCCAGGCGTAATATTTTATGGATATCTCTTTTAATTTTAGTGCTATTAATTTGTACCTCCAGATAATCTCGAGTGCGACATTGCCATTTTAACATTACCATCTATGTATGTATTAAATAATATTATATATGCAAATAAAAATATTCATAATACTCCATTGAACTCTGATAAGCACTCGTTCTCAACAAGAAACAAAAATAAAATTTCTAATATTAAATGTAGATTAAACACAAAGTATAAAAGTTATGTTATAAATAGTGTAAAATTTTATAATAAAATAGACGATGATTGGAAGAAACTAAATTCAAAAGTATTTAAAAGAAAATGTTAGAATTGGCTCCGGGACCTTAAACTATATGATATAAAAGACTTCACATAGCATTTGACTTTGGTCTATTATTTGTATTACTTGTTTTGTATTGATATTTAATTACCCCTAAGTTGTGTTGTGACATTACGTTTTATTATACTGACCCATTATTAATTATATCTTTATAAAATATTTCTGACAGAGGCCATTAACGGTCGCTTAGTTATTTATTACATACTATCATTTTATTTTTTTTAAATACTGCTGACTTCAAACTCATCAGAAGAGGATGAGTTACACGAATAAAATTCTATAGATTCATCTTCTGACGATGTGTTAGGCATAATATATAGGTAATATGGTTGTTGCGACCGCAACATGTACTGCGAAGTCGCGGCCGACTGTACCTGACGTCAAAGGCAGGAGCGGGGCGTCGGTGCCTCGGCGCGATACGACTACTCACTCAAGAACGGCCGGATACAAGGCACACGTCTTTTAAAACATCATATAATTTTTATTTCATCATTAATATATCATAATATACAGTCCGCTATAACTATGTGGTTTTATTCTGCAAGAAAACCTAGAAGTTGAACATGGTCCTTTAAAGGAAAGTAGAACTGCGAACTTGGAACAAAGATCGGCAACAGCTGAAGAATAATTGGATAAAGTGAGCCCGTTCCTTTATATCATTCATATTTTATTTTCATAAAGTCTTAATTATTTCATACTTACCCAAAATAAATGGTACCGTAGCGTTTACATTTTAATATATATAATAATCTTGCATTTAAATAAATTTTCGCAAAATTAAAGTTGTTAAAAAATTATAATATACCAAGAATTTACTATAACAAAACAGTGTGAAATTACATAATACTCCTTCAAATTTTTATAATAATTGAGTAAAAATTCCGAAACCAAAAAATACCCACCAAAATACAAAATTCTGTTTACAATAGGTATGTGTTATTTTATAATATGCCTTGCTTTATTTCCTATTAAATGTGTTAAATTTCATAGAAATAAAAAAAATCTATGATAATAATATTGGTTCTTACAGCGACTTTCAGCTAAACGCCTGACTATTTACAAGTGCAATAATACTTTAATCAATTCTTGCTATAACTTTATTTTCTACCTATATTTTTATACTTAAACATATTTAAAAATAAAATACTGAAATGGCTGATGTTAAAATAAAGGAATTAGTAAAAGAGAGAGGAACTTTAAAGGGTAAATTAACATTATTTAATAATTTTTTAATGACCCTTAAAACATTTGACGTAGTTAATGATGTTCAAATATCGGAGTTACAGTGCCGATTAGATAAAATTGACAACTTATATTCTGAATTTGATAAATTACAGACGGAGGTGGAGATGTTGTCGGATGGAGTTGAAGAAGTGTTCGCCGAGCGTGAACAGTTTGAGGGGAAATACTTTGCGGCAGTAGGCAGCGCCCGCGCTCTCTTAACATCTAGGTCCGCGATTCAGCAGCACCAGGTACAGTCTGAGGCCGGCTCTGATGCACATAGTTTTCATCGCAATGATCTAGTAAGACTTCCAAAGATAGAACTACCGCACTTCGATGGTAACTACCAGCACTGGCTCGAATTCCGAGATACATACACTTCGATTATTCATAACAACGACAGCATAGGTGACGTCAATAAATTTCATTACCTTCGTGCTGCCCTAAAGGGAAGTGCTGCTCTTGTTATTCAAAGTCTCGATCTTAGTGCTCATAATTATAAAATCGCTTGGCAGTTATTATCCGATCGATTTGATAACGACAGACTGCTAATAAATAATCATTTACAATCATTATTTGATGTAGAACATTTAACACAAGAATGCAGCCAATCATTAAGAAATATGGTTGATGTTATGAATAGGAATTTACGCTCTCTTGCGTCCTTGGGGCAACCTACCGATCATTGGGATACTATCGTAATTTACATGATGTCTAGAAAACTTGATTCTATGTCGAATCGCGAATGGGAAAGTCATAAAAACTTATTACAAGGATACCCTAGTCTACAACAATTTTGCAAATTTTTAATTAATAGGTCTGACCTCTTAGAAACTCTAGAAATAAATAATAAAAAAATAAGCGTATTAACAAATAAAAATAAAAATTCAATTTTGCCACCTGATGGTAAAAACATAAAATCATTAAATTGTCCTATGTGCAACAAAACACATTATCTATTCAGTTGTCGATTATTTAAAGACTTATCAGTGGAATCCCGGATAATAAAAGCAAAGTCATCGAATGTTTGTATGAATTGTTTGCGCCCTGGGCACCCAGAAGATCGCTGCGTTCTCTCACATTGCAAATACTGTCAAGACAAACACAATACTCTGCTGCATATTGACACTAACAATGAAATAAACGTTAATGAGAATTTTGCCCTATCAACAAATGTACAATTGCAGTCGTTACAAAATAAAATTGCAGTACTATCCACAGCCAAAGTGATGGTATCAGACATCGATGGAAGGTACCATTCTGCCAGAATTCTTCTAGACAATGGAAGTACATCCAACTTTGTAACAGACTCTTTTTGCAAAAAACTCGGTGTCGTTCGGCGGGGTGCTATATCTACGGTGACAGCTATCAGTGGTCATGTTACCAGCAGTACGGAGACTTGCACTCTTAATTTTAAATCTCGCTATGGAGATTATAAAACATCTATAGATTGTTATATTTTAAATAATATTACTTCTTCTGTACCCTCAACCTCGATAGAGGTAAGTCACTTAACTTTTCCAACCGGTATTCAACTGGCAGATCCTTCGTTCAATGAAGCTTTAGCTATAGATATGTTGGTAGGCGCAGAAGTATTTTGGGGCGTGTTAGCATCAAACCGCATCCACTTAGGCAAAAACCAACCTAGTTTACATGAAACAAAACTAGGTTGGATAGTGACAGGTAGCATAGCAAATCACAATACTTATAAAAAATCTTTTTCTTCTTTAAGTTGCCATTTCTCTCAAAGTGAGGAGCAACAACTTACTAGATTCTGGGAGCTCGACACGGTGTCTTCTACGCACTGCATGTCACTTGAAGAGCAAAACTGTGAAGAAAAGTTTAAACTCACTACACGACGTGCGGTTGATGGTCGATTTATAGTCTCCATACCGCTGAAGGAGTCACCCGATGTCCTAGGAGAGTCTTATGTATTGGCAAAACGTCGCTTTCTTTGTCTCAAACGTAGATTGGAGCGCGATGATATTTTTAAAAATAGATATTTAGATTTTATGACAGAATATCTTAATCTCGGACACATGACTGAAAATACTACTCTCTTAAATAGTAAAGGTTCATACTTTTTGCCTCATCACGGTGTAATCCGAGAATCAAGTAGTACTACGAAATTACGCGTAGTATTTGATGCATCAGCCGTGACTACATCGGGCAAATCTTTTAACGACATACAGCTTGTCGGCCCTTCTGTACAAGATGACTTATTTTCCATTTTATTGCGCTTCAGACAACATCAGTATGTAGTGACAAGTGACGTGGAAAAAATGTACCGAGCCATCATGGTCGATGATTCTCAACGTTTCTTACAACAAATTGTATTTAGATTTAATTCTTCACAACCCATAAGAACATATACATTAAACACTGTGACCTATGGTACAGCCTCAGCTCCATATCTAGCTACAAAATGCCTAGTATCATTAGCTGACGAATGTGTTGATCGTAAGGTGCAGCGTGCAATAAGACACGACTTCTTTGTAGATGATTTTTTAAGCGGCGATGACACCATTGACAGTGTCATTAGCTTAAGCAAAGGTGTTATTTCCACTTTAGAAGCGGCCAGATTTCATTTAAGAAAATGGCAATCTAATAGTTCCGAAATATTAAACTCAATATCACAATTTCAAAATAACGATGATAAAACCTTAAATTTAAATAACACATCTTCTTGTAAGACTTTAGGCTTATATTGGAACACGATATTTGATAATTTATATTTTACTATTCATACTACTTTAAATAATAATAAAAAAATAACAAAAAGACTAATTTTGTCAACAATTAGTCAAGTATTTGATCCACTGGGCCTCATTGGTCCATGCATGGTTCCGGCAAAAATATTAGTTCAGAAATTATGGATCATAGGAACTAAAGACTATATTCATTTTGATCCTTAAAACATTACCTTTATTAAATTTACTTAATATTCCTAGATATATTTCTTGTACTAATCGTACATCCTTTGAGATGCACACATTTTCGGACGCATCAGAAAAGGCTTATGGTGCGTGCGTATACGTACGAACCACTCAAATAGACGGTACAGCGATTGTTCGTCTTCTGACATCAAAAAATAAAGTAACTCCCATCAAACCAACCACCATTCCGAGACTTGAACTTTGTGGAGCATTGTTGAGTGCAAGACTCTGTACAAAGGTATTTAACTCACTATCTGTAAAAGTCGATCGTTGATTTTATTGGACCGATTCCACCATAGTTTTGGGCTGGCTGTCCACACCTCTGAGTCGACTTAAAAGCTTTGTTCGCAATAGAATAAGTGAAATATTGGATAAAACTCGTGACAGCTCATGGAATTACGTACCATCAAAGCTAAATCCGGCAGATTTGGCTTCTCGCGGGGCGAAGGCTGATGTTATCAGCGAATCCTCACTTTGGTGGACCGGCCCAGAATTTCTTAAATCTAAAAACATTTATTATCCTGTAAATCCCAATAAATGTATTATTAACGATCTACCCGAATTTCTTTGCATATAAATGTGACTACAAATAAAACTAAAAACACTATTCTATTACTAATAAATAATTCATCAAATTTTCTTAAATTAATTAGAATATTTACATATGTACAACTTTTTATAAACAACTGTAAGGTTACAAACAATAAAAAAAAAATTTATCAATTTCTGAGTTAGGCAGATCTCGTAACCATATTATGAAACTCGTACAACAAGAAATGTTTCCCAAAGAACACCACATCTTACATTCTGGTAAAACATTGCCAATAAACAATCGTCTAAGTTCCCTGTCTCCCTTTATTGATTCTTACGGAATTATGCGCGTGGGTGGAAGACTTAGAAATTCATTTTACGATTATAATCTCAAACACCCCATACTTTTATGTTCTAAACATCACCTAACAAAAATTATATTCGAATATGAGCATAAACTACTATTGCACGCAGGACCACAATTGTTACTTTCAAGCGTTAGACAGACCTATTGGCCTTTAGGTGGTAGAAATTTGGCCAAACAAATAGTACACGCGTGCATTAGATGCCATAGATATAGCGCTAAACCAATAGAACTAGTCATGAGCGATCTTCCTACAGACAGAACACATTTAGAATTCCCGTTTTTAAATACAGGTATAGATTATGCTGGGCCAGTGTTGGTACTTGACCGAAAGGGTAGAGGCAGTAAATTAATAAAATCGTACATTTGTGTCTTTATCTGCTTTGCTGTTAAGGCAGTGCATTTGGAGCTGGTCTCGGATCTTACCAAGGAAGCCTTTATTGCCGCCCTCAACCGGTTCATGTCTCGGCGTGGTAAACCGAAAACTATCTATTCTGACAATGGTACAACATTTGTCGGGGCTTTTAATGAGTTAGCTAAATTAATATTAAATAATTCAAATCAAATTAAAACTGTTTTAGTTGAGCAAGGCATAAATATAAAGTTTATACCAGCCTATTCACCGCATTTTGGCGGCTTGTGGGAAGCTGCAGTCAAGTCTGTAAAGTATCATTTGAGGCGAATATTAGGACTAACAAACATGACCTATGAGGAAATGGTAACATGCTTAACACAGATAGAGGCTATTCTTAACTCTCGGCCGCTCACTCCTCTTTCCACTGACCCTAATGATCTTACCTCATTAACTCCTTCTCACTTCCTTATCGGGCGAACACTGACTTCCACACATCACCCTGATCTCACAGATGCAAACATTAATCGTCTTCAAAGACATCAAAGGATAGAAACTTTGAGACAACACTTTTGGAATCGTTTCTCCGATGAGTATATCTCCCTACTGCAGCAGAAGACTAAATGGCGCTCTTCATCAAGCAAGCTGGAGGTCGGAACCTTAGTTCTTGTAAGGGAAAGGACACAACCTCCTCTGCTGTGGCTGTTGGGCCGTATAAAACGCGTATACCCAGGCACGGATGGCGTGGCCAGAGTTGCTGACATTCTTACCAAGAAGGGCGTAATTCAAAGGGGCTACAACAACCTGTGTCCCTTACCAAACTCTTGAACACTGTTCAAGGCTGGGGAGTATGTTGCGACCGCAACATGTACTGCGAAGTCGCGGCCGACTGTACCTGACGTCAAAGGCAGGAGCGGGGCGTCGGTGCCTCGGCGCGATACGACTACTCACTCAAGAACGGCCGGATACAAGGCACACGTCTTTTAAAACATCATATAATTTTTATTTCTCTTACCTAAATCATTAATATATCATAATATACAGTCCGCTATAACTATGTGGTTTTATTCTGCAAGAAAACCTAGAAGTTGAACAATGGTATAATATATAAAAATAAGTATAATAAATATATAAACAATATATATATGTATAAAGCATTGACGTTTATATTTATGGTATAAAGTCATTAAACCAGCAATAATTTGCCAATATTTTGAAGTGCCACATCAACCGCCAGTTAGCTGGTTCACAATTGAAGAGAAATCACCAAAAGAAAACAATACGTAACTCAACATCAATAAAGTAAGGCAGTAATTAAATTAAATACTATATATAATTAAACATTATATATTTAGATAGGCAATAGTAATAGTATTATGGAATTTATGGATAACACAGAACCCCATAGTACATTGATCTTAGCCTTTTCCAGTACCTTTGCCAAAGCTCTACAAATTTTAAGAGAAAAAAATTAAAAAAAAAAAACAGAAATGTAAACAAACATTGTGAATATTTGTGAAAGAAAACATTTGGTAATTTTAATTTTTATGGTAAGAGCCTTTTTAGTTGCAAGCATGGTTACAATTATAACATTTGTAGGAAAGAAATATTGGGTATTCACTTAACATATAGAGAAATACACTTACAAACAGGAAATATGAATTTAACTTGTAATAACCATTTCTGGGAATAAAACTAAAACTACTAATAAGATATTGATGTTAATATACAGAAAATTATAGACCTGGGTAAATATACATAATTAACAATATTTCTTGAATTATTTTGTTTTAGAAAATTTTACAGCACGGATTTTCCTTTTGATTTGTGTTTCAGGCTGAACCGGTGGATGTTTGGCAGCCAATTCACTTAGGCAGCAGAAGGCAGGCAATGTTTTTGAACATTTGGCAATTTTAAGTAGACTTTGCCATCTTGGGACCAACAGTTATTAAGACCATATAATTGTCGGCCTTCAATGAAAATCTGCCTCCGATTTGGTGTCATGAAGTCAGCTAGTGATAAACCAGAGCCCTTAAGACTCTTTTTGGCCTGCTAAATACTGACTCGGATATCCTCACCTTGAAATTTTACCAGAATTGGATGGGGTTTGTCCGGCTCAATTTGTTTTCCAAGCCGATAGCTAAAACTTATGTTACTTGGTGTACAATGCTGATGTAACCTGTTGGACACCACATTACAAATAGTATTGGGAGTGCTTTCACCAACTTCTTCTTTTATACCCTGGAATATAATAAACTTACGCCGGCTTCTGTTCCCAATATCTTTAGCCATAATAGCGACACTATTGATTTGGGCAGTGACCGTATTTCCCGTACAAAGTCCTTAAAAGTATTGAAATTCTTAGCCAATTGCGCCCTTGAAATTGAGGAGAGAGATGCAGATGAAAAGTGTGCTTCAAAGGTCTTCATGGTCCTCTCAAATTTGTCCTCCAGGCCCAAAAGTTTTGATGGCTCAACTTCCATAATGTTGATTGTTTTGGAGTAAATAATGTTGAAAAACAAAAAGGCAGGGATGTGCTTAAAGTAATTTACACTTTCATTTATCTTTCAATGCTTTAATATTAATATAATAATTAATTAAAAATATAACAATTCAAAAGAGTGTGTTTTTTTTTGCCTACCCTACAATCCATTATTAATTTTATTCACAAAGGGTTCCAGTATTTAATTATATCATATTATAAATTATTTGTTGTTTTTTCTTCCGCAAGGAAAATAGTTTATTAGATAAATGGTAAAAAATATGATATGAAATAAACAGGTTTTTATATCATATTATTAAAACACAATACAGTCACACAAATTATAATATTTACAAAAGGATCAAAATTATTTATAATAATAATAGTCAGGCTAAAAAACAATAAATATAAAAAACATAAAAAGGAACAAAAAATAACAACGAAAATCACAACAATTCCACAATAATCTATAATAATAATAGTTAGATTTAACTAATAAATAAATTACAAAAAAATCCACTCTTTTTAACAAAAATAAAGAATTTCGAAAATGACGACCACAAATTACGTATACGAACAAGCTGCCGCTTTCTTTAGAAATTAATTATACTCTATGGCAGTCGCAGAAAACATTTTTTTCGTTTGTTTGAATGCATGCAACTCGTAATACAAAATTACAAGAAATCCATACTAAAATTCATAGACAAAACAATAAATGCGCGACCGTGCGTGACGGAAATTTCGCCAATTACTCGTAATACCATTTAAAAAATGACAGCTGTCATCCCATACAAAGGTGATCGTCGAAAACGGAAAAAACGTACGCAAAATTCGGACGGTGAACGTGTCAAAACTCGGAATAAGGCCCATGATGGTCTGTTAAAACAGCATCTCAATTAGAAAAACCGCGATATGTTATAATTGGTTTACAAACAGCTCGGAAAAATGATGCTGCTAAAGATATGTCTCAATTCGATCACTGCAGCATTCGCGAAATTAAAGTGTTTTTAAATTCCACCTACTTTCCATATGAGAATTTAAATACGAAGTTTAAGGAGAATAACTATGCTTTATTATACGAGCAATATGTCAGATTTCAACAGTCTTATTACGGTCGTAGACCAGAGCCGTTGTTAAGTTTTGAGGAATTTCGCGACATTGCTCCACTTTACGTAATTGATTGCTGTAGACAAAACGAAAATCTTAAAGTCGGCCCAGTAGATGTACGAATTGAAATTGAGAGTGAGATAGAATTGGCTGATCAAACTTCAGCTTATTGCTTTGCTTAATACTCAATGACTGTTTAGTAGAATATAGACCTCTAAACAATATTGTAACAAAGATATTATGAAGTCTGAATTAATAATACTTGATCTTCAAGGTTTTAAAGATTATAATAATAATTTTATTGTTAAGGAGATTGTAATAGATGATTTCAAAAACACTTATTGGTTTCTTATCGAGCCTCCATACCCTTTTCAATTGCTAACCAGCTCTGAAAAAAGTATGCACCATACACTGGCTCAAATTTTTTCTTGCTTCAACAAAGGTGGTTTCTGAAAGCTGTTCATATTTCTAAATAAAAATACTCTACCTATAGGGTTTTTGGTTTCCAATTTTATTAAGGACTCAAAGATACTGCAATGTCACCTTATATAAATATTTTTATTTATAACTTCATCTAGAATTGTGATTTAAAAAAAAGATTTTGAATAAATAACAAATCATATTATAAACCAATAATGTTATCCATTAATTAAACTTTGTATGTAAAAGGTGAAATTCCAGTGTCTGAGAGCACTTCTGGTATAGTAGATATTTTTTATCCTGTCTTGTAGTATTATTTTAATAGATTTAATAAAAGTATGCCCCGTACACTAGGTCAGAGGCTATGCAAGAAAAGATTTGGTTCCAGTGTGCCAGAGAGCTCCTGTATTCATGTTGTTTTCCCCGGGCTATGATATTATGTTAAGTAATTAAAAAAGTATGCACCATACACTGGCTCAGAGGTTATTCAAGGATGTACCTAGGTTTTATTTTATTTTATCCTGTCTTACAATTTTTTTTAAATATTTTAACAAAATTATGCCCCATACACTAGGTCAGAGGCTACGCAAGAATGCAGATTTGGTTTCAGTGTGCCAGAGAGCTCCTGTATTAATGTTTTTTCCCCGGGGTTGTAAAAATATGTTAATAGGTAATTAAAAAAGTACGCATCATACACTAGTTCAGAGGTTATTAAAGGATGTAGGTTTTTTTCCTCATCTATTGTCCAGTGAAAAATGTCTACAATAATAGTAGGTACCAAATAAGTTATCAATGTGTGGTTAGTCAAATATATAGGAAGTGTATGGTTAGCTTCATGCAGTGCACTCATAATGACTACACCACATATAGGAATGGGTGAAATATTTATTCACAATACACTGTGTGATTTTTATTTTGGTACAAGTAACTTTTGATCTAGGAGGAGCTAAGGGAGTGTGATGATAGAAAATGAAAGATATATCATTATGTTTATTGTTGATACAACAAATATTCTTTTATAATTAAATATGTTTGCAACTTTAAAATATGTACAAAATGTTTTGGTTTGAAAGTCACTCTTAACTTATAATTACTTATCATTATCTGTTTGTTAGTAAAAATCCACTTGTCCAGTAAATTGTTAACAGTAAAAGAGTTCACTATGTCCTTTTAACTGACCCAATCTATACTTATACACATAATTATCACAATATGATGACCACTATTAAGTGAGAGAGTAGGCTAATGCTTGAAAGGAGCTCTTTGTCTGAGTGTCTGTCGCCTCTGTCCACAACTTGCCAGCAAAGCTATCACCCTGTCGCGTCCCTTTTCTGTACGAACGACGTCGGCAATTTTTGAGGAGCCTGCCTTCATGGTTAACACACATATCATGGGTGCCTTACGGCGCCCGAGACCGCCTAGACGGCCCCAGGGTACCCAGCGGTTTTTATAACACCACGTCGTAGCCGATGATATGAGTCTACACCAAACAAACGTCGATGTCGTCGATCTTCAAAACTCATATCAGTTCGCAGCATTTGCAAAATACGTTTGCCTATTTTTCGTCATCGTTAGCGATTTAACACAAAGAGAGGAGTTCTTTTTCACTGCAAATATCCAACTTCTATCACGCACAACTACCTACTTATTGGTTCATATTGACGCATTGAATCAATTGAATGAGTTTGAGGCTTGTAAAATATGCCTAAAATGTCGACAATGCTACTTATTTAAATAAACACTCATTATTAAATATATTTTTAATCTTTTTTCCTTCTAATTCACTGGTAACGATGCTGCAACTGTTGATAAAAAGGTACCGTTGTTCAATCGCCAAAATTGCGGTGCGTTTAATATCCTGAGGCGAGTGAACTAAACGTCAAAATGTAAAAGCATTCCAAAAGTTAAGCTAGATCGCCGCGTTTCCGCAATGAATGTGACATAAACATATCGAATAGCTGCCCCGCCGACCAACCGCGTGCCAATAGCAGGCGGGTGAAGCGCGAGTGGTTACAGGAATTAAAAAGGTGTAAAAATAAGCGTTTACGAGGCAATGACGATGCAAGTGATCGACTATTGATCTACGGGAATTGGGCCCCAGACGGTCAGGCAACGCAAACTAAACTAAGAATTCAATTATAAAAAACGCATAAACTGATTTATTATATCAAGTTCAGACATGTTTCTAAGAGAAAAAAAAAAATACAGGATAAATATTAAAGTTGCCTATACTTTTTTAACAAACTATTTCAGATGTTTCATGTAATTTGATTTGCTTCTAAAAAAATAAAACTAGACTATAAAATGGATTTAACAAAAAAAAACAAAAATAGTTATACTCTTTCAGCTCTCAATAGTAGACGTGTAACAGATAAAAACAAAATGAATATCGATAAATTTGGTCGCCATTCTGTTAAAAAAGTAAGATTATCTACTAATGTGTTCGAATTTTCACGAACGTCTGATGGGAATATAAATATAAAAAACGGGCAAATCAAAAATATCATGCTGCCTTCGGATGATGACGATGCCACCAATAAAATATATGTTGATAGTACGAAAAATGAAATTCTTAATAATATTGAACGATACAAAGAAAATATAGAAGAACAGTTACTTTTCTTGTCAAACAAGTTTGATAATATACATGTAGGGTTTATTGAAATCGAAAATAAAATTCAAGAACTAGGTATATGATAAACTATTAACGATTACCAACGAAGTTATGTAATTATGTTAAAAGTACAAAAAAGTTTTCAATGTGTAAATCTGCCATTAATTAGGAAGTATGCTAGGTTAAATAATTCTTAAAGGATGTTAAAAACACAATTTTAAGCAAAGCTAGAGAAGTGGTCCAGCAGCCCCATTTATAATTGGGGGGATCTTAGACCACAATCGAGCATAGCGAGTATTTGTGGTCTAGAACCCCCAATTCTACCCTACTAGGGCTATAAAGATTTGATAGGACTAATTAATGCCAAGCTCACATTCATAAAACATATAACTGGAGAAAATACATAGGTTTACGAGTTTTACATGTAAACCAGTCAACTCGGAACAAGGATGTCTGACTATACCGAAACAGAAAAGTGCATTGTCAAAGTCAATTAAAAGTGAAGACATGTTCACAGCGTAGCACAAACGCCACGTGCGTTTGAAATTTTGTCGAAAAGGCCGATTTGTAGAAAGAAAAGTCATGGATTTTCCACCACGATAACGCGCCATTTGACAAGTCTATCGTTGTGAACGAATTTCTGGCCAAACCTCAACAAATCTTAACGAACAGCCTGATATGGCTCCAGCCGACTACTTATTTTTTTAGGTGGAAGGAAGGTCTCTATTACTTTGTTAGACCGACCGACTGATTTCATTGCCACAAACCGACAAGTGATCTAGTCATATATTTCGGTTTTAGTCTGTGGGTTGATAGGTTTTTTGGAGGTTATTGCATCGATTTTAGGAAGCGGTTACGTAGCGGGCAGTTAGTTTAGTTTTAACGAAAAAGAAGCGGGGCTATTAAATAGATATTTGTCTATCATTGCCTGTTTCGTAACCGCATCATTAACCGGCAAATATATTAATCATAGTGGGAGCGATCAATGCTGTTAAACAACCATGTATTGATCGACCCCATTCATAGATTTTGTAGATCTGCTTACCATCGGGTGGATAAAAAGTAATATGCTGTGCTACAAAAAAAAACGAACATAATGTGGTATATAAGTAGACAACACCCTTAGTGTGCGGCCCGACAGTGTTACCCACATTGTCCTATGTGGCCCTTGGCCGGAATGTGTGACGACCGCTGACAATAGGTATAAGTTTGCACGTTGTTAGAGAGCTTGGACTCTGTTGGGTTTATTTACTCATGTGGTTCAGTTCCGGCACGAATTAATCTAAGCTTGTACATGTGTACCACTTACCAGAAACAAACACTTAAACAATAGTAAACTGGTGGGTCATTCCAAGATTGCCGCTAAACACGACAGGACGCGTAAACAATCAATATTGAAATATAAGTTCTATTCTGTTTATTATAGAGTTGAAATTCCAATGCTCAAACTTGCAAAGAATGGGTGTATTTCAAGATGGCGGCATTATTATAGCCAACCAAAAACCAAGACTATATTATACTTATTTTACCATATTTATGATTTACGCAACGTCTTGTCGTGTTTAGCGGATGCAAAACAGAAAAATTGGATTAATATTATTTACCCTTTATAAGAAATCGAACGCACGACACATCGAGTCGACATGCATGTCGACTTTGCCTCCAGTATATCCACGATAAGTAGGTACTTACTAACTAAAACCCAAAAGCATGGGCGTAGCCATGGAGGGGGTTTTGGGGGTGCAACCCCCACCCCCCCCCCCTCCCCCCGAAATGTTTGGATATACATTTTAGTACCCATTTAAAAACAATAGCTAACAACATCACGTCAGAGATAAGAGTAATCACAACTTCGCTCTGTCGCCAACCTGCAATCAAGATTAGAGGAGTGTCAGCAGCGTAGGGGTACATATCTGAATAACATTGAATGAATGAATGTTTATATATATATACATTGTATTCCCCAAATAAAATTCCAAAAACTGTTTAAATAACGGATAAATTTATTTTGTTCGTTTCGTATTAAATACCCAATATCATTGCTGGATGTGTTATCTTATAATATATCCTTTGACTTTAATTTTATTAAATATTAATAAAATTAAAGTCAAAGAATATATAATATTACTAATATATAAGATCCACTGTGCAATCTAGGTCACAGCTCACGCCACTGAACAAATAAGTAGCTCACACCTCAAAACGACCGGATATAGGTAACTTAAATATTACGCACAGCACGAAGTTATGGGTACTGTTGCCCGTGGCCGTAACTTCCTAAGACCTTAAAAAGTGTGACGTCATTTTATTCCTTTAAAAAAATCATCATGAATAATGAAACTATATAAACAACGACTGCTCGTGCAGACTATCCTCCCTAGTCCCTCCAGCCAAGTTTATCGCCGAACTTCTTGGTATATACAAATAGCTACTTTGTTATCTATGCTAACTTATATGAGAAAAGATTTGTTTGATTGTTTGTACCGGATAAAAACCGATTTAAAAACTGTTTTCACCTATAGAATGTTATATTATCAGCGACTAACATAGGTTATATTTTATTTTCGATCCGATTTATTTTAAATAAATCGGCGGGTGAAATCGCGGAGCACAGCTAGTAAGCTAAAAAATAGGTAGTCTCATGACAGTTTTCAATAGGTAAGACAGAGTTCTACAATGGGTCACAAATAAATTGTTTGTGGTGGTGGTGTTTACTGTATACAGTTGATTTCAGGCCATCCGACTTTCATTTGTGTATTTACAATTCTTTCGGGTTATACTTCTAAATATATCAACGCGCGCTCTAAATATAGCTGCTAGTGAGTTTGTTTCGTATGTTATTCTGTAACATTACTAAACTCGCTGTAGTAAAAGCGCGAAAAGTTGTTTAATTTTGATATAACTGTAAACTATTATTAAACCTAAGTGAATAACACTGCAAAATAGTTTTTAGAAAACATAAATAAAGTTTTAGTTGTGATATAAACTTCTGCGCCATAAAAATAAAAGCTTTACCTATATATAGAGTGAGAGGTAAGTAATATAAATATATTTTCAAATTACTTAGAAACTTAATTACTACCTATACTTATAGTTAATTATTACCTATTCTTAATTGAAATCCTATTGAGGAAATATAATAAGAACCTTTTCTATATTTTTTACCAACTGTAACTTGGGTTTCCTTCACAACAATAAACTGAACCGGCATTTTATAAACATAAAGAAAGACGCAAAAATTTCGGCCACGAGAGAAAAATCCAATGTAGTAGGTATTAGTTTTTGGCCTTATATCAGATTATGTGTGATAAAAAGTCATTATATAGGTACCTACCTACAGAATAGGATCGAGGATGACGAGGTGGAAATAAACCCCTTGCACTGGGTACCCTGAGGGCGTCTAGGTGTGTGAGGCACCTGTGATACATAGACAGGAAGAATCTTTTTTTTGTCTTACTTCATTAAATTATAGTCCTAGTCCTAGGTACAATCAACTCCCAGATTTTTATAAAAGCTACAAGTAACTTGAATGAATAGACGGCTACTTTAAATATTTATAGGTAGATATGCAAGCAATTTTTATATAGTGGATTTTTGAGGATTATTTTTACTTAATTTGCGACTTTGGCGTTTTATCCGGAGGTCGTGGGTTCGATTCCCACCCATGGCAAAAAATATTAGTAGGATTTTTCTGTACAATTTGAGGTAGTATAATA
This sequence comes from Monopis laevigella, assembly GCA_947458855.1. NCBI lineage: Eukaryota > Metazoa > Arthropoda > Insecta > Lepidoptera > Tineidae > Monopis > Monopis laevigella. Next base: position 18,721,057 of record OX381583.1, on the reverse strand, counting down.
ATTCCTTTTAGGTTGCGATTACGGAACGTGTATTTATTTTGAGGATACCTCAAGCAGTAAATGTTGTTAAAGTAGACTCGTAAATTCTTCGCGAGGGCCATCGACAATGGCGCATTCATGGATCAATGGTGATCTAGTTGAAGCAATAGCACGTTAAATGTATGTCGAAGAAGCAACCGGATGGCGTGTTGCATCTGGGCCTTGGAGTGGGTACAGAGCTCCCTCGTATGTCGTTTTCGCACTAGCGATGAAAAAAAAATGTTGAGAGGAAACCGCTTCAAAATTGGTGAGCATACTTATTGACACCACCTGCAAATGTTGGAAAAAAAATGCCATCCGATCCTGATGGGCAGAAAAAAAAAACCGTAGAGACAACCCTTCAAAGTCGCCGATAAATGATTTTTTCAACTATAATTCAAATAAACAGTAAAAATTGTTTAAATGGGATGGCATTCGAAAATTCAACTGTTTTAAGTACAAATAATGGTGTGTAGGTATTAATGCCATCTGATTTTGATTAAATTCACCCCTACATTTGCCACCTCCATACATTTAACGTGTCATTGCCTTGAATAATCCTGCCAATTCCGACAGCCCTATAGTTGTATAGGAAGGGGGGTTGGGTGCTCTTAGTTAGATTGGTCCATGGTGTCGACACAAATCGCATTCCAAACTAAGGCCATCCTACCCTCAGTGTTATCTTTTATAGGGAACTAAAGTCATCCAAACCAATATCGCTTAGAAAAATTGACTTTAACACCCCCCTTCTTGATTAAAAAATGTCAACAACGATATAAAAAGATTTATATTCATGTTTTTATAATAATATTATATCTACCTACTGGCGGATGTTGTTCGGTTGTAATGTAGTGAGTTTCTTAATTTGGACTTTGAGCTAATCCTTATACCTATTATCTCATCTCGTAAACTACAAACAAAATTGTTAAGATTATGTTGTATACTTGACTTTGGCAGTAAATGTGTAGCATCAACATTTGTTGAGGCATCCATTTGGATGCCGCATGCGCGCGAGATATATGCGGTCTCGGCCGTGGGGTTTATTCCAAACTCGTCACCAATACTATTTTGAATTTAAACCGAACAAGTGACTACTACACAGAATGTGAATAATCTACAAAAATGTACCTGTAGTTTAAAATTGTTTCCGGTTAAAACAGAAATTACTTGACGCTATATTAACCAAATCTGTTTTATTTTTCAGTATGCCAAATTTCAAGCAACCACAGAAGTTAGAAAAAATCGCCTTATATCAGCTTGGAGAATGGGTAGCAAACAGAGCGGAATCATTGATGGTCCCAATATCACAACTTGCACACAAAGATACCGAGAAAGCACATTCGGAGTTAGCGAAACATGTCCAGTACGTGAGGTCATATTTGCAGTACAACGTGCCATGGATGTTGTACAACCACCTGGCGGTCGAAGTGATTCGGGCTCTCTCGCAACTATTAGAAAGAACCAAGATGTCTTTGGGGTTTCGGGGGTCAATGGGGAAATTTGTCAGTCAAATGAACGTTGCAGTGTCCATGGCTGAGGTTTTGTTTATAAATAATATAACTGTACTCTCCATAGACACTATTCCGAAAATCATGCGTTCAATATTTTATGTTAAATTACACATGCTCTCAGGCCTGGTTTACTTGAATTTAGGATCACTTTCCGGGGGCTGGAAGACGGCAGACATGGAAGAATCTATTATCAGCTCCTTGAAGCATCTGCACCGGCTTAAACATTTGTTGATAAACTACGACTGCACCGATAATATTTTACAATGTCTGGTAGACAACAGTCCCAATCTAGAAAAACTAGATACATCCTGTTCAAAGAGCGTCACTAATGAAAGTATAAATATAATAATTAAATTAAAACGACTGACATCTATACAACTGTATCGCACTTCAGTTACCTTAGAAGGATATGCTAAATTGTTAATTAATTCAAAAAAGGTAGAAGATATCGGAAGATGTGACGAAATTGGAAGAGTGTTGGAGTACATAGATTTAACTAATGTTTCAGCTAGACCTTTAAATATAAAAACTTATGTGAGCAGATACGCACCAGCAAGTACCTTACAATTAATCGTACAAATGTGTCCTAAAATACGGAACATGACTGTATTTCATAACACGCTGCAAGGAGATCTCATGTCTCTCTTAGAACTACCGGAACTTTCTGAACTCAAACTACTATCATGCGACTTCTATGCAGACCAAGTGAAGCAAGTGTTAGAAGTGAAAGGTTGTAACATCGTCTACTTGCACCTGGAACACGTTGACCAGATAGACTTGAACGCCCTCATGTACATCAGTCAGATGTGCCCCGTGCTGGAAACCTTGACTCTCTACAACTGCACGCTCATCCAACATACATCACTCTACACGAACAAGTTAGAAATCCTACCATTCAGAAACTTGAAAAAAATTACTATTGTGTCGATCTGTACAGAAGATCAGTTGTCTTTTGTACTTTCTAATAGTTTAAATGTGGAATTTATTCATATAGGCACAGCTGTTCAGCTAACTGACGAGTTCTTTTTTAAAATTCTAGACAAAAATCCTCTAATACAATTAAAAGAATTACGTATAATGCAATCTGAATTATTAACAATGGCGACAGTAGAAAAAATCATTCACAATTGCATGAGTCTAGAAACGTTGGTAGAAATCGAATGCTGGTCCAAGATCTCTGAAACCGACAGAGAATATTTAAAAAACTATATACGCACGAACAACTTTAGAGTAGATATTTCACCTATAAGGAGATATGATTCATAATAATAAGCTAGTTTCATAATAATAAGTGGTACCTATATGTGTTTTCATTGAGGCATTTTAATGAAACATTAATAATGTGCACAGTACCGCGGCTCTTGACGGGAATATACTAAACTCTTCAATGAGTTCTGTAGAGCCACCGTACTTGTCAGATGCGAGAGTTGCCTGGTCAGTAAAATGCCTTAACATAGATCCCCCCTTTTCTTCTAATATGCAACGTCTATAGGACGAGCCGCTTTGTAGATTATTACAAGAAAATTTAATATCGACATCTTATAATTTACAGGAGCGAGCCCGACTCATGGCCGTTGCTACAAAAGAGTCTGGTCTCTTGACAAAAAATCTCTAACAATAGCCGTGTCACTACGTCTTGGAGCTTATATCGTTCAGCCACACCAGTGCCGATGTGGTGAGCCTGTTGATCGGCTTGGACATCATGGGCTTTCTTGTAGTAGAAGTGCTGGCCGCTTTGCCCGACATGCGGCTCTCAATGATACCATTCGGAGGGCTCTTGTCACCGCTGGAGTACCCGCAATCCTTAAGCCTACTGGGATTATTCGCAGCGATGGCAAGAGACCGGATGGTATAACTGTTGGACCATGGAAGCTCAGTAGGTCACTAGTGTGGGATGCAACATGTGTAGACACACTTGCTCCATCTCACATTCAGTCGACCTCGTCGTGTACAGGTGGGGCGGCAGTTTCTGCCGAGAACCTCAAACGGTCTAAGTACGCTAACTTCGGCGAAATCTATTTATTTACACGGTTTGGTGTTGAGACGATGGGACCTTGGGGGCATTCAGCCAAAAACATAACCAAAGAGTTGTCCAGACGTCTGATAGAAATGTCAGGTGACAAGAGGGCAGGCAATTATTTCTGCCAACGCATTAGTTTGGCTATTCAGCGAGGAAACGTTGCCAGCCTTCTTGGCAATATCCCTGACTTTATATTTAAATTATATCTTTAAATTTAGAAGATTTTTTTTATTCATAGTCTTAATAATATTATAATTAATATGGTAACATAGAACAGCTGTAAAGGGATTAATATGGAATATAAATATATGCATTTAATTCAGCACATTAATAATTAAATATTTTTTTAATTATACCATACAATTATAAAATCTTGTATTTATTTCATTTATCATCACGGTGCCTTTGGTTAAAAAAGGAGTTAAGAACGTTAGAAGTCCTAGTTTTTTATACTAGATGGCAGAGGAGTTGTTTTTTATTTTGACTTCTAACTTCACTTGTATAGAGTTATTAGGAGAAAGCTAATAGAGGGCGTCTGTGTGTAGATAATAAGCAATGACAAAATTCGTGAGGGGTGACTGGAATCTGGTTGGCTGGAGCGCCTTGCCGCGATAGCGAGGTTCGTGGGTTCGAGTCCCACCCACCAGGATATTTTTCATTGCATTTTTATCTTTAAAAATTTAATATAAAATACACACAAGATATAAAAGAAAACTAGAAAAATAGGGAATTATATTTTTAAAACGACAAGAAATTTCATAATTACGTAATCAGCAGAAACTAAAGAAATAACAGACTAACATGAAGAATCTAACGCTGAGCATGACTTAATTTAAGTAAAGAAATATCGACTAATAATGTGACTAAATAATGAACTAATGTTTAGCTCAAGCTTTAGTCTGAGCCACCGCTCGGAGCACCGACTGTTATAGAAACAACTGTCACTTTGACAGTTCTAAACAAATGGCTCATGCATAGCAACGACTATTACTCCGACCATTAAGGTGAGATAAATAGTCATTGCTAAGTAATTCCTAATGCTTAGTCGAGTAAATCGCCAATGCTTTTTGGCTGTCTGCATATGAAAAAACTAAATTTTGACAGTTCCAAGCAATGGCTCAGGATAAGCAATTGTTAATGCTTAGCCAATGCTTCGGACTGTCGAATTGTATATAAAAAGAAACTAAATTTTCATAGGTTCAAGCAATGGCTTAGGCTAAGCAACGACTATTAATCCGAGCCTTAGGGTTCCGTACAACCACAAATTTAAAGTGCAACGCCCCGGCACCACCTAATAGGCGTGCCTGGGTATTAAAATTAGAGGTGGGTGTTACGAAATGTAAATAGTTCCAATAAAGTTGTTATTCGCCAGAAGAGTTTTCCAGTAGTTATTATTTAACGCAGTAGGTGGCGTTTAGTCCCTATCTACAAAAACTGACAAAATCAAGGGTAAATAGGAAAATAAATACTTATAATAATTTTTACTAGTCAACTATTATTATCGGGGTAACACCAGTAATATCTTTGCCTTACGGTACCAATAAACAATTACCAAAAAAATTTTTTTTATAAAGATCTTCATAAGATTAATTAAATTTTAATTTCTAAGTATTGTTGTTTTTTTTTACGGAGTTATTCTTGATAGGATCTATAGGTTCGTCATTAGATCGGGGGGGTTTCAACCTAATAATAATAAAAAAATATAATTTACAATTTAAAAACCTAAAGTGAAGTTTGTCGCAATTAATGTCCTATATCTTATATATCTATCTTTCTATATCCTATTATAAGTTTAACTTTATTATAAGTTTCAATAAAAAGAATGTAATTTTATGTCAAAGTATGGGAAGAACTGTTTGACGGCTAACAGCATATTATAATATGGTGGCAAAAACTTAGGATTCACCATATTTGATTAAAATCATGTATCCTATCACAATAAAAATTGTGAAATAAAAAATAATAAATAACTTTAACAAAAAAATATATAATATTTGCCATTGATAATAAAATAATATGCTAATAAAATAATAAATATTTACAAGTGTTGTTTAGTCCTACTGGATTCTACTTTTAAAGATGGCCTAAAGTGTCATTCGGATGGCACACAAATATAGAAACCTTCAAAATCACACCTATTATTGATAACTTGGTGGCGTCTTCATAAAATATAATCCAGTAGGACTAAATAATACTTGAAAAGGTGAAATTAATAGTAGTATTTTGATAGTCTAGGCTAAGCTTTAGCGCGTGCTAAGCAACGACTATTAATCTCAGTCCTAGTATTTTTAAATTCATTTTAATCTTTTGGTTATTTTTTTTTATTTACCTACTTTAATTATGTTCTTGTTATGTTTTAAGTTACCTAATAATAATAAAACATTGTAATTTCACACATACGATAACTGGTGGAAAATGCAATCTAAAAAATAATTGTAAAATTATTTGTGTAACCTACTTATTTCGTTAATAAAATATTCATTCATTAATTTTATGTTTTTTTACTAATTCAATTTTTTTTTTATACATAGTTACATAAAAAAAAATTTAACTATTCGGCGAATAACTATTTTATTCAAAACTATTTAATTTCGTAGCACCCATCACGCGGGGCGCAGCGACGCCATATTTTTATTGTTGTCGTTGGAAACTGCATAACAATTAGAAGTTCAAGTATATTATTTTGTTTACTCAAAAATGCATGTAATGTGGTCATTATTTTGGCAACCTTGTTCGAGCAAAGCCGACCTTGCCGTTCTGTTTCAAGGAGCAGCCGGCAATGTTTTGCCGGCCTGTTAGAGCGACCAGCAAAACTTTGCCGCCCGCTCCTTATACGTTTATTAAAATTACTTGCTGTTTTTATTTAGATTAGGTACTTGCATTTTTGAGTAAAGCACTATACAAGCCTTGGCCCACTATGACTGCTTCGCTGGTCACGCTATGATTGCCTCGAGCTAGCCTAGCTACCCTAGGCCTTCCAGCTTGGCCATCATTGGCATTAAAAATGTGTACACAAGTAATTGTGATTTTGTACATCAAAAAATTCTTTGTAAGTTACATTTATAGAAAATCATTACAAATCCTGAGTGTCCGGCGACTCTCCATTCGGTCTTACAAGTATCGTGCTTAGTACCGCAATATTTTTCTTTGTATAATATATACAGGGTAAATTTGAAGGGATGTACTTTGGGCTAATATGAGGTCTCATATCAGAGTCAAGAACATCTGAATTATCACTAAATTCATCACCTGAATCTATGACGGATATTATTAATGATGACTATATTAAAGAGAACTAGAATTATTCTGCTAGTATCGTTAGCGATAAAAAATAATTGCATAACGTTACATCCCTAGTCAACGTCATACAAGCAACTGTCACCCGCACCATGCTACAGCGCAAATACTATAGTTTGTGGAGAAGACATTTTATTTCTATTGCGATAGATGGTTCCATGGGAAAAGTTGTTTGTATTGATCAGTAGAACCTCATATTAGTCCAAAGTACATCCTTTCAAAGTCACCATGCATAATATATTAATTTAAAACCCCAAACCAACAAGAAGAAGTATTCGTAGATCGACACAGAAATCATTCCTTAAAATGTTTGGTTATGAGCGGTCCTGACAATCACTTATATGAGCGATTTGACTGACAATGGTTGGAGACCTATTTCACAATGGGTTTTCTTTGGCGACTCTGCGTACCCTCTGAATGAATATATATTTTTTATCGCGAATCCGCAGTTGTAAAATCGTTATAAATATTATTTTATTATCGTTTCTAGATATGTTTCGATATTAATCGCAATACCTTGCCGCCAACACTCTAATCTTCAAATTGTTAATAAAAGCCGAGAAAACTTTTTATATTTATTTATTTATTATGGCTTGGAAACAATTCCTTCAGCCAAAGCGCGGGAATACTTTGTCGCTACCTACTACATATTTATGATTTTAGAGAACTTACAAGTAGAATCTACAAGCGTTAAATTTTACATAGGTACTTTGAAAATATTTTTTGATAAACGTAATTTACACGTACTTGTAAGAGTTTCCTCGTAAAGGTGACTTGTGAACGTATAAACTTGTAAGTTTTGATAAACTGGGCAGTAAACATGTTTTTTGAAACGCGAGCTGCCTATATATATATATTTGCATATCAACGTTTTTTTGCATTTTTTCAGAAGATTTACCATAGTACCTAATGTATATTTTTTTACACCATCAGAAAGTAGAGATTTCTACGAACAAAAAGCCCACTTAGTGTAAAAAAATAGATATTTTGATGTGAGAATTTTGGATTAAAATTAGGGTGCTTTTTCGATATTAAGTCAAAATAAGGTGAAAAAAAAAAATATTTTTAATCAATAAAATTACAACATGTTTTCGATCATTAAAAGATTTTTTTTTGTAGTTTTGTCGGAAATATAGATAAACAGTTTTTTATCCTTAAAAATACTTAGGTCCCTGGTTCAAACCCCGGTGTGTATCAATGAGTTTTTAAAAATATAGGTAGATATGTACATTAATATAACAACACAACTATAGTGCCTCGGAGAGCACGTGAAGCTGCCGGTCGGTCCCAGTCTCACTATACCAACTTGTGAAACTGTTTATTAATGGGTTATTGAGTCTATCCAAACATCGCGACGACCTAGCCACTTGTTTGGTGTAGACTCATACCGCTGGGTACCCTGAGGCCGTCTAAGCGGTCTCGGGCGCCCCGTAAGGCACAAAGTGATGATATATTTATTTTATAATTGATACCTATACCTAATATACCCACAGGGTATATGTTTAATGATACCTATACCTAATATACCCACAGGGTATATATTCTATGATACCTACACCTAATATACCCACAGGGTATATGTTCTATGATACCTACACCTAATATACACACAGAGTATGTTCTATGATACCTATACCTAATATACCCACAGGGTTTATGTTGTTTGATACCTATACCTAATATACCCACAGGGTATGTATAAGCAGGGTTCTGCTGATTACAATATTTGAACACGAATTAGTGTTGATGTGTGCGTAATTAGTGCATTGATAAGTGCGTTGTACCCCTCCCTCAAAATATGACACATTTTTGTATTAGATAAGAGCGCTATGGCGTCTCCCCACGTGAACGCGTTGCTCTAAGGATAATGGGCTTCCGACGAAAATAAAAAATGTTAATGCAAGCGTGATCACAAAAATAAAGAGAGTAAAATTTTCAAACATGAATATCTTAAAAAACAGTTTTTTTTTAATTGATAAAAACGAAATTGGTTTTTTATTTTAGCCTGTATTTTCCAAATCAAAACTTTTTTTTTTTTTTTCTCAGAAGCACGTTATTTTAAAGAAAAACTGATACAAGACTAGGGCGGCATCCACTAGTAACTGTAAAAAAATCCGTAGGTAACAATGACATTGCTAGCTGTATATATCTAATAGGTAGGTACTTACGTTTCAGTTTCAACCATGGCACAGACTAATTAGGGGTACTACGTATAACCTGGCATTAGCGCACACGCGTTTGCGCTTGTTGTCTATAGTCGAAAACGGGGAAAAGAAACTCGTGAAAAGTACTAATGTTTTGACTATTTACTTTTCATGCGTTTGTTTTTCCCGTTTTCGTATTTATTTAACAAGGACGGACTTATAAGAGTTAACGTGTCTTCGTCGTTCCGTTAGGTTTCTCGTAACGTGTGTGGGCTATACGAAACTCTTTTTTCAACAAATATTATTGTTTGGCAGAGTTTTTAGAAAAGGGAACTTTTGGTGGCGAAAATATTTTCCAATAAATAGGCAATTTCCTATCAAAATCCGAAATGTCAGTTCATAGGTCCCAATCAGCAATCCTAGGATTCAGTGGCAGCTCAAACCCATGCTATGTCGTACGATCACTTTCAATGTTTTAAGGAAAAAAGAATATAAGTGTCTCTTCTATCTTTATCTTGAAAGTGTTTTTCAATTACTTACCTATAACTAAAATTTAGCTGAAATTAGCAAATAAATAAAAAATGTTACTACCACTCATTTTCTAACTGCATCATTTAGCTGGCAAAATGCAAACGACTTATGACTTTAAACTATATTATAAATTTATTTTATTTTTTTATACATATTGTCACAAACTAAGCTAAGATACTAAATACCTACCTATGTGTACTAGAAACAACCATACTAACACATTATATTTTATAAAACCACAGACCATGACAAAATGTACAGAAAAACGTACTAATATAATTTTTCCGTAGGAATCGAACCCACGACATCCGGATACAACGCAAAATTGCAACTACTAGACCATGAAGGTGGTCGAATTATTTTATGATCTACGTTCTGCGTTCATGGAGTCAGACAAAAGTACTTCTTGTATTATTAATTCAATTATTGATAGATTTTACAGTAAATAAGTGCATTATTTTATATTGATCACGTAACGTCACGGTGGCGATATACAAATAGTTTTTATGGGAATGGAAGTGCACAGGAAAAGGATTCGCAAACTCGAGTGCCAAAAAATAACTAAATGTTGTTTTCAGTAATAATAAAAGTTTTTAACATGGAGGACATAAAAAGAACATGGAGGTGTAGATTTTATTTACTCGATCCTAACTATATAAAATTATATAAAAATCTGTTAAGTTTAGAAATGACACTAAAATAATATTTTTAGAATCATAAATTAAACTCTGGCCAGGGGGGCAATTCTCGCGCTTTCCATATTCATCTCGATTCGAGATTTTTAAACGAAAAATGACTAAATATGTAATTTTTCGTTCCATATTTATATATTTTTTATTTATTAATTAATATTTATTATTTATTTCGTTTAATGTTCGATATTTTTGAACGAAAAATGGCATAATTACTCATTTTTCGTTTAAAAATCTCGAATCGAGATTTTTAAACAAAAAATGACTAAATATGTGATTTTTCGTTCAATATTTATAAACTAATATTAATTATTTATTTCATTCAATGTTCGATATTTTTGAACGAAAAATCACATATTATGTCATTTTTCGTTCAAAAATATCGAATCGAGATGAATGTCGAAAGCGCGAGAATCGCCCACCTGTCTTTTTAAAAGTTAATAGATTTTTCGATCTAATTAGGGATCAAGTAAATAATTTTTACTCTTTTTTCATTAAAAAAAAGTTTGATATCATTGTATACAACATTTACACGTTTTTAGACGTTCGAGATCACAAATTATTTTCCTGGCTTCTTAAGGCTACAGCCGAGATGGAGTGGCCAGCACGGTCCCCGGATTTGAATCCGATTGAACACGTTTGGGACTTGCTAAAGGGGAGTGTCAAATCAAGAATGCCACCTCCTAACAATCTGGGCGAGCTGAAAAACACATTAGTTGAAGAATGGCAGAGGTTGCCCTAAGAAATTATTGACAACATCCATTCGCAGCATGCCCAGACGGATGGAAACCTTAATCAGGGCACGGGGGGAAAACACTCGTTATTAAACATTCATTTAATTAATTTTAAACCGTCATAACATCTAAAATTTTCAACTGTTTCTCTGTCACTACGAAATCTAAGAAAAATGCATTTTGTTTAGTTAAGTTTTTTAAAAATTAAACTTTAAGTAAATTAATGTCAAACATATTAATTTAATTGTTGTTTCATGTTTAATTATTATTTGCTTAAAAATAAAACTAACTATTTTATACTCCCCTTTTTTTTGTGTTCCGCTAATTCTGCCGGTGTGTGTATAAAGCGATCCTATTGGTCGTAAAAGCATGGAACTGAGAAGATCTCCACAACATCATAGGTCTATGTGTAATTTGTCAATTGTAATCTAATAAAACAAAATAAAGTCAACAATCATTAATGTTATCAATAAACATAATCCACTTTAGAACTACCTACTTGTTATGTTATGGTACTTATTTAAAACAAAGTCTTTAGGTTTAGGCATATATGGGACATAACATAATTAATAATCTATTTATCTACTATCTATTTCAATCAACTGGAAAACAAATTTTAAGTAAATCACTGCTTACGCACTTTTGCACTTGTTAATTTTAACGCTAACTATTAACCGAGGTGGGGGTAATGATCCATCCGCGCTCTTCTCAACAAATAAAGTCAGAATCACACATTGGTAAGCGAGGATTCTTTTCTTGTCCACTGAGGCGCCCTCTGGAACTTAACGCCTGGAGCGGCCGCTCCGTTCGCCATATGGTAGGGCCGGCCCTGCTTAAGGGCTCTGCAGTCGTGTTGACGGCCATACAAACGTTCTTCTAATAATACAACATGGTTGTTAGTCTATGTTTATAATAATTATATTTACTTAAAAATGCATGTAATGTGGTCATTATTTTGACAACTTTGTTTGAGCAAAGTTGACCACGCCGTTCTGTTTCAAGGAGCGGCCGGCAAAGTTTTGCTAGTCGCTCTAACAGGCCTCTTAGGCCGCAATTTTGCTGTTTCAACGTTTCAATATATATTTTATTTAAATTACTTGCTGGTTTTATTTAGATTAGGTACTTGCATTTTTGAGTAAAGCACTATACAAGCCTTGGCCCACTATGACTGCTTCGTTGGTCACGCTATGATTGCCTCGAGCTAGCCTATTATAGCTACGCTCTAGGCATTCCAGCTTGGCCATCATTGCAGCCCTTGCTGTCCTCACTGTAAAGCATTAGCTCGTCCATCAAGTGCTGCACGCTGACTGCGCTGTGTCGGCCTGGAGCAGCGCTGTCGGCCATCATCAGCGCGACCAGCAAAGTAGTCATTATAGACCGCGGCCGTAATATACTATTATGTTGGTAATTGTACGTAAAAATCTGTTATAATACATATTTTTGTATTGTTTTTTTTTTTAATAATTTTTTCTTAATTAAAAAAAATGTAGAAACAAAAAGATTAATAAATATATGACCAACAAAAATATTACTTTTATTTTGCGACAAACTGTAGTGGAGAAATACTGGAAGTGCGAAAGTTCATTTCGCATGGAGAGCGCAGACTACGCGATGGCGAATGCAGTGTCCTTAAATATATATTGGAATAAGTTAAAAATAACGTATCACTAAGTACTTATATACAATGTTTATTGAATAAGTATTACTTAATTTAGAATAACTGTGCATTAAATAAATGTTTGTATAGATATAATAGGTTACATTTTTTTATACAAAAAAGCTGTTATAGTAATATAAAAAATTAACAGGGTTACTCTGACATTCTAAAAGATTATGATACAAATAAAAATCATCTGAGATTAAACAACTATGACTTTACCTGAACACCAAGAACAATGATAGATACTACCTAAATCAGTACATTGCTTACTTGGATCTATTAAATGATTCGTTTTTAAATTCTCAACTAAATCCATAATTTTCGTAACTTCCTGCTGCCTCGAGCCATGCTTGAAGTATTGCTCTAGGTCTTTGTCCGAAGCGAAATATGATATAATGCTGCTCAGATGGTCTAACTGGTTTTGCATACGACTACGCTCCTTTTCGAAAATTTTTAATTGCTCTTTTCGTTCCTCTTCACGCTTTATTAATATACCTCTTTGCTGTTGGTACAAAGCTACATACTCACATATGGTGTCGGTTTCACACTGTAATTGCATGATAATATGTTCCAGTCTATGTTTTTCGTCAGATAATTCTGCAAGTTCTTCCATTTTTCTTAGAAATCTATCTTGCAATTTTATCATTCCTTCCTTAATTGAAATGTTTAAAGCATTATTAGACTCCTCTGTGACATAGGCCATGTTCTTATGTTTTTGCAACAGTTCACTGTTTTCAGTAATATTATTATTTACAATTGAGGAACAATTATCATCGTCTATGGTATTATCAACAGAATACTTGTCTTCTGGTTTATGTACATTATTTAACTCTTGCGATTGATGGAAGAATTTTGTTTCCAGATCATTATAGTTAGATAAAATTCTAATCATTTCTTTATCTTTAGCCATAAGTTTTGTATTTACCTCTTTTAATTTTTCATCTATTTCGGAAAGCTTAAGAGTAAGCTGTCTATTTAGGAACTTTTCAGCATCTAACTTTTCGGTTAACTCTAATTTATCTTGACTCTAAAAATAAAAAATATAATTTTATAGTGTGCTGGTAACCTATAGTCGTGTCAAGGAAGATAAATAATAATTTTAATAATTAGATTATATAGGTACACAATTAAAAATACAAATTAAATAATGTCAAAATCAAATATAAGTAGACAAATGTAAAAATATAAATAATAGATCAAAAATTATTGAAATTAAATAATTGAAACTATTGTTGCTGCAGCTATTACTATTTAATTAAATAATAATAACTGCTGTAAAGGGCGTTTTATGGAAAAAAAAAAAAACAATAATAAATTAATCAATAATAATATGATAAACAATGATAATACAGAAACAAACAAAAAGTATACTACTTATATAATACTTTTTGCATTTAGGGCTTCTTTAATACTATAATAACATTTTTTATTTATTGGAGCACGACATGTGACTTTGTATCTACCTGGTGGTGAGCAGACCTACAAAGTCCATGAATGGGGTCAATTAATAATTGTTCTTCAACAATATTGATCGCTCCCACTATGCCGGCTAAATGATGCGATTACGAAATGCGGAGCGGCAATGACGAATTGCATTACGAGTATATTTTAATATACTCGCTGCCTTATCGTCATTTTAACTACCCATTTCGTAACCGCACCCTGAAAGGAGAATACCACCTCGACAAGAAATCGATGCGGTAGTCTCCTAAAAACCGGTAAACCGAGACTAAACCCGAAACATGACTAGGTCACTTGACGGTTTTTGCATCTGTATGGGCGGTTGTATGGTTGTTGATTTAAATCTTTTAATTCCCAGAGTTTTTTGGTCAGAGTCCAGTTTATTAAGTATCCTATAGAATATTTACTTAGCTTTGTTTTGGGGTCTGAATATGATAATGGTGTCTCGTCATGAAGCCATGGCTGTCAGAATACTGTTACTTATTGTAGGGAAATTTTCTAACATACATTAAATTACCAAGATTTTGAAAATTCTCTCTGCAGGAGTCCCTATATAGGTTTTAGACCAAGAATGTTTCTAATCGGCCGTTTTTGTAATAGAAAAATGTGATTGGCATCTGCAGCATTTCCCCAAAATAATCAGGCATAGCTCATAAGTCTGTGTAAATACGCATAATATACTAATTTCGCAGCATCCAGACCGCAAAGTTCTTTGACTTTTTTAACTTACCATCTTTAGATAGACTTCTTTAAGATCTTCTACTTCATTTTTTAATTGTATATTTTGAGTAGTTGCCATTTGTGCAGCTATTTTATCACTGGCTATATCTGCATGTAGCTTGGTAATATCAATATCTTGAGATATATGTGAACATTCAATTACGGGTTCAATTTTGGCTGCAGTTTCTTGTTCTAACAAAGAAGATTTCAGTTGCTTTGATTCCTCTATACAGTTACTATACTCTTCTTCCAACTTTTTATAATTTATCTGCATGAAAATAATATAAAAATAGTAGTTAATTAATGTACCATCTAAATAGATCAAGGGTTACCCCAAACAAGTGGCAGAAAACTTTAAAAAAAGCCTTATCTTTTGGGAATAAATAACAGACCTTAGCTATAAAAAAAGATACTTAAAATGAGTAAATTATTCTCAAAAATAAAATAGGTGAAAATGTCTGCTATTCCAAATTCTAATAGAATAGAAAATTTATATTCTGGTGGAATACAGTACAATGAACTTCAATGAAACAAACATGCATTATTTTACTTGCAATTTTTTTCTGGAGCACGGCATGTGACGTTGTATCTACTAGGTAGTAAGCAGACCTACAAAATTCATGAATTGGGTCGATCAATACATTGTTGCTTGACAGAATTGATTAGTCCCACCATGCCGGGTAAATGATGCGGTTATGCAATGAGCGGGGAAAAAACGAATTTTCATTACGACTCTTACTTTGCTTTATCGTATTTTCATTACAACTTTTATTTGAATGATAATGTTTGTAAACTTACCTCCAGGTCATTGTATTTTACTTGAAGGCTTTTATGTTCGTCATCTTGCTGGTGTTCTGATGTAGTGGTATGATTTGCTACAGCTGTCCTAAGTTGTTGTATTATTATTTCCATTTCACTCATTTGTTCAATCATACTGCAGTCCCTGTCTCGTAAATTATTGTTTGCTTTGAATAACTCAGAATGTTGTTTAGTCACTGAATTAAGTTGAACACTCAATTCTGCTGCATATTGTTCATAGTGCACTCTCATTTGCTCCTTTTCATTTATAACATGTTTTAATTTATTCTCCAAGTTTGTAAATTTTTGTAGCAATGCATCATACTCTTCTTCAATATTTCTGTCACTTGAAGGATTGGTTTTAACCATGCCACCATTACTTAACTGTTGCAGATGCAACTGTGTCAAATCCAATTCACTCTGTAAACGATTGAGTTGACTGTTTAATGACGCATTTTCTGTTTCTTTTGATACTAAAGCAGTATTTGTAATTTCAAATTGATCTATTAAATCATTGATTTTATCTGTCAGAGAAGCAATTAGAGAAGACTGTTCAACTATTTTTTTATTTTTTGTTAGCAACTCTTGTGATAGATTATTCATTGTTACTTTAATACTCATGATTTCTTTTTGTGATAATTCTTGATTAGTTTTATAATCATTTAAATCCTTTATTGCTTCAGTATAGCTTCCTTCAATATGAAGAATTTTATTTTGTAAATCCTGAACATGCATTTCTAAATATCTTTTATTTGAAGTCAAAATTTCAACAGCTTTTAGTTGTTCTTCAAGTTGGTTTTGTTGATTATTTTGTAGTTGCATTGATATTAACTGATCATGAATTGGTTGTTTCAAATCACCAATTGTGTCACTAATATCAGCTTCATTTGTAGGTGCCACATTGATATAACTCTTTGTGTTCACACCATTATCTTTTGAAGAATTCCCATCAATAGGTTTATCATACTTTTCTTGTTTCTTCTCTTGATGATGTTTTAACTGTAATATAAAGTACTTGGTAATTGTTTAAAAAATATATCTACCTCGAAAATTTTAAATGATGAAAGTTCGTGATAAAATAAGAAAATTGCAAATGAAAGAAACCAGTACAGTGATTTGATAAAAGAAATGGCAAGATGAACTCTAATAGGCTATAGAACAATCTAACATTTTAGATTTTGTGCCTGTCTGTTTGTTTGTACACTAAACAGATAAAAACTACTGGATCCATTTATATGTAATTTTTTGTTGAATAACTATTATTTCTTGGGGGTAAAATGCAGTAAATTATATTTTAATATGCCTTAAGGGAGCTCAGATTTACAAAGTTCGTGTTTTAAAAGTAATTTATTATCACCCTAAAAGGAAACAACCAGCTCAATGCAGTAGGTAAAATAATAGTTTTATTGAGTGATGGTTAAAAAATGTTTTGTAGGACAACTTTGACATTTCGTCTTTAAAAAAAATTTACTAACTACCGTAGCCAAGTAATTTAAAAAATGCCCATTTAATCAAGAAATGGACATTACTTGCCACTTATCTTTAAAAAAAATGGTCCTTTTGCAAGTAAATTTACGTTGTACAAATTACCCAATATGAACATAAATAGTAGGTATAAATTTATGACTATTATTTATTTAGTTACCTATACTAGGATGCATATATCTATACTTATAGCAAATTATATGTGTAAACTTATTAATGGCCTTATATTAAAATACTATAACTAACTATAAATTTGTTAGCCGTAAGTTTACCTGAAATGTAATAAATAAATAAATAAAAAAAAATACTTTGATTTTATTTAATAAAAATAACATGATGGACAATAAATAGGCTATAGAAACACACAAAGTTTAGGCCACCAGGTAGTAGGTACTATATATATAATATAGTTTCCAGTCATTAAAATCTAGAAACTAAGGTAATATGTAATTACTTATATATGTATATAGTTATAATAACTTCTTTATAGTGATATAATCTGGAATTAAAAAGTATTCATACTAGTTCATTTGACATACTTTTGTAAAGGCCGGTTTTTCTATTGTCAGAAAAAGTTGTTCAACAGATAACTTGTATGGAGAATGAATAAATTTGTTGTTGAATAACTTTATCTAAATCGGAATAAATTGTTCTAATTAGTGAGTGTACATATACATTGGTGTTGTCAGATTTTCGAAGTCGGAGCACCTTTTAGGGACCACTATTTCCTTTTCGGCAGCAAGGAGAAATGTTATTTCAATGCATCAATTTATTTCTAACCCACCACCGTCCACACGTTGTAAATTTGTAAAACTTTTATAAACTGGGCTTTTTATTTTTAGAACTTTTCCTAGTATACTCTTAAAACACCACTCTCCTGTATAATATCTGAACCCCTTGTAGTTGTGTATATATATTGAGATATAAGGATTCAATCAACCTAGCTAACAAATTTCATCAGCATCAGTTGACTAGTTTAGACGTGAAACTTGACCAAACCACATTTATTTATTAGTATGGATAAACAATTTAAGGGAAGTTATGCATTAGGTACCTACCATTTTTCGAGCACTTTCTAGCTTAGCGGCCCTCATTTTTATATATTATGTACCAATCAATTAAAAAGTATTACACATTATTGTAGACCTATAGAAAGTAGCGATTTAACTAGCACAACTACACAGTAACTATAACCAACTACGTTAAATAGTTCTTTTGAGTTTATATTTTGGTTTCAAAACAAATCAACACAAATTCACTTCGATAAGTCTGACAGCTGACTGACATTTTTTTACACGTCATTCTTCCCTTCCACCTCACGGTCCGAACGGAATTTTAGGAATTTTATTACTTTCCTCAAAAACATGTTTTTAGATAATATGTGTCATACTGACACGCTCACAGCGATTTCACCCAGAAGCAGGGTGTCCCATTCCGCGCTTTAGGTATGAAGCTACAAGTACCCGGCCGTACCCAAAGATAGGATTTATTTTGGAGGGCTACCGCAGTGGGCTGCGGCCGACTGGCACGTTTAAATGATAATCACGCGCCTCGTCGCGTTATTTAAAATGAACTAAAATGAGGTCTAAAGCTTATTGTGCCACATTCAGCTTATTACTATTTGCTTAATAGTAACAAGGATCCGGACCTTACGTTTTTTATACTTCCAAACACGGAATAGAAAAAACAAGTGGAAATGCTATAAAGCACCAAATGTATTAGAACCGGTGTCGCCAAAATCATATATCTATAAGTATTGAATCTATAACCACTTCGTCCTGATTGGTTGCAAATATACACAGCAATTTTAAACACTATTCTCCAAATAATTAGATTTAAATTCATATAAAAAAATAATCATGCCATCTATCATAAAGTAGTAAGAACCTCCTATAAAAGGTTCAGCTATTCCTACACAGATGGCGTGATTACTACAACATTCGAATAAATGTTTTGTTCAGTCGACATAAGGCATATTATCTTTTATATAAAAAAAGTATTTTAGTTTATTCTAGAACTTTCCTTGCATATAAATATAATAATTGAAAGGCGGCGACATAATAAAATATTTAAAGTATCGATATCGATGCTTTTTTAAAATATAAATGTGCTCTATATATTTAAGAGGAGGCACTATAAATTTTAGTCTTATTTGCTAATATCTGCAGAGGCAAGCACACATCTATTTATTAAAACACTTCAACTTAAGTTTTTTCAGACCTTCCTCTCTCCATGTCTTAACCAAAAACCTAATTGGAATACATTTTTTCGATACTTTTTCTATTTTAAAATGATGCCTTTTTAATGTATAAAGACATTTTTCTTCTAAACGGGTTGAGTTTTAAGTCTAAAATAAATACACCTCACAAGAAAATACAGTTTATAATCCACTACTAAACGAAATTTTACCTAAATAAATTATTAAGTATGTTATAGACAAAATTAGTTTTGTGACTTACGACATTTTTATTGATTGAAAATTGTTTGCGCGATTTTCAATCTTGCGGAGCAGATCCAAGAGCTATAATAAGTAATTATATGACCCCGTTGATCAATGATCAGTCCCGCCTAGTGTGCCGATGCGTACGGACGTGTATCTCTCGTGCTGCCGGGGCTACTAAAGATTTACGTAATTAATTTGACCATGTATAAACCTTACAAGTCCTTGAATTATAGAAAAAATACCTTTAATCAAAATAATATTATTATTTTTTAGTTTTAGGTATAAATTTGAGTTTTCGAATCTGGAACAAGGAAAACCAGAGTCACCGCGAAACAACATCGATTTTTTTTATCGGTTACCTATAACTTTTTTATTTATTTTTTTGACAACATAGAGAAGCCACATATATAGGTAACCGCGACAGTCGATTGACGTTTTTTATAGGAAGAATTTTTGACCGCCTCCGTAGACTAGTTGCGACTTTTGTGTAATATCCAAAGGTCGTGGTTCGATTCCCACCCATGACAAAAAAATATTAGTACAGTTTGTCATGGTCTGGGTGTTTATATATAATATGTATAATATTGTTGTTTCTGATACACATAGTAACTTAGTTTGTGACCAGAGAAATATGTATAAATTGTCCTACATATTATTATTAAATATTTTTTGGTTCCGGTCGCAACGACAGTAGTCAATGATCATCAAGTATGAAGTTACTTTTTTTTTTTTCGACATAGGACGTTATATAGGTTTTTGTGTGAGCCACGCACGAATTTGAGGTCCATTTAAAAATCCAAGATGGCGGCCTCAACTTTTTTTTTAATTCGACATGGGGGTTCTTTATATAGGTTTTTGGGTGAGCTGAGCACGAATTTGAGGTCCATTTTAAAATCCAAGATGGCGACCTTAACTTTATTTTTAAAAATCGACATGGTACTCGTTATATATGTTTTTGGGTGTGCCGAGCACGAATTTGAGGTCCATTTTAAAATCCAAGATGGCGGCTTTAACTTTATTTTTAAAAATCGACATTGTACTCGTTATATATATTTTTGGGTGTGCCGAGCACGAATTTGAGGTCCATTTTAAAATCCAAGATGGCGGCCTCAACTTTATTTTTAAAAATCGACATGGGACTCGTTATATAGGTTTTTGGGTGAGCAGAGCACGAATTTGAGGTCTATTTTAAAATACAAGATGGCGGCTTTAACTTGATTTAAAAAAATCGACATGGGACTCGTTATATAGGTTTTTGGGTGTGCCGAGCACGAATTTGAGGTTCATTAAAAATCCAAGATGGTGGCCTCAACTTTATTTTTAAAATTCGACATGGGACTCGTTATATAGGGTTTTGGGTGAGACGAGCACAAATTTGAGGTCCATTTTAAAATCCAAGATGGCGACCTTATTTTTATTTTTAAAAATCGACATGGGACTCGTTATCTATGTTTTTGGGTGTGCCGAGCACGAATTTGAGGTTCATTTAAAAATCCAAGATGGTGGACTCAACTTTATTTTTAAAATTCGACATAAGGTTATATAAAATAGGGTTTTGGGTGAGCCGAGCACGAATTTGAGGTCCATTTTAAAATCCAAGATGGCGACCTTAACTTTATTTTTAAAAATCGACATGGGACTCGTTATCTATGTTTTTGGGTGTGCTGACCACGAATTTGAGGTCCATTTTAAAATCCAAGATGGCGGCTTTTACTTTATTTTTTTAAATCGACATTGTACTCGTAATACATGGTGACTTTGAAAGGATGTACTTTGGGCTAATATGAGGTTCTGCTGATCAAATCGAACAACTTTTCACATGCAACGATTTAAAAGAAAAAGTTACGGTCGGATCCATCTTGGATTTTAAAATGGAGCTCAAATTCGTGCTCCTTTCACCCAAAACCCAATATATCAAGTCCTATGTTGAATTTTAAAAATAAAGTTGAGGCCAAAATCTTGGATTTTTAAATGAACCTCAAATTCGTGCTCGGCTCACCCTAAACCCTATATAACGAGTCCTATGTGCTCGGTCCAAATGGACCTCAAATTCGTGCTCGGCACACCCAAAAATTTATATAACGAGTCCCATGTCGATTTTTAAAAATAAAGTTGAGGCCGCCATCTTGGATTTTTTCTAATAAAGTCAAATCTGCCATTGCTTTTTATCGCGATAGCGATCTGTCATGGCGTTGGTAATTTGAATTGCCACAATTCAAATTACCAACGACAGATCACTATTGCGTTCGATGTTTTAGCCACTGGTTGATGCTTCACATTATATCAGTTTTAGTTAATAGATTCTGTATTTTAAAACTATTTTTTCTATCTCATGTCGATTTTAAAAAATAAAGTTGAGGCCGCTATCTTGGATTTTAAAATGGACCTCAAACCCGTGCTCGGCACACCTAAAAACCTATATAACGAGTCCCATGTCGAATTTTAAAAATAAAGTTGAGGCCGCCATCTTGGATTTTTTATAATAAAGTCAAATCTGCCATTGCTTTTTATCGCGATAGCAATCAGTCATGGCGTTGGTAATTTGAATTGCCACAATTCAAATTACCAACGACAGATCACTATTGCGTTCGATGTTTTAGCCACTGGTTGATGCTTCACATTATATCAGTTTTAGTTAATAGATTCTGTATTTTAAAACTATTTTATCTATCTCATGTCGATTTTAAAAAATAAAGTTGAGGCCGCTATCTTGGATTTTAAAATGGACCTCAAATCCGTGCTCGGCACACCTAAAAACCTATATAACGAGTCCCATGTCGAATTTTAGAAATAAAGTTGAGATCGCCATCTTGGATTTTAAAATGGACCTCAAATTCGTGCTTGGCTCACCCAAAACCCTATATAACGAGTCCTATGTGCTCGGCTCCCAGTCCTATGTGCTCGGCCCAAATGGACCTCAAATCCGTGCTCGGCACACCCAAAAACCTATATAATGAGTCCCATGTCGAATTTTAGAAATAAACTTGAGGTCGCCATTTTGGATTTTAAAATGGACCTCAAATTCGTGCTTGGCACACCCAAAAATATATATAACGAGTCCCATGTCGAATTTTTAAAATAAAGTTGAAGCCGTTATCTTGTATTTTTCAAATGGACCTCAAATTCGTGCTCTGCACACCCAAAAACCTATATAACGAGTCCCATGTCGATTTTTAAAAATAAAGTTGAGGCCGCCATCTTGGATTTTAAAATGGACCTTAAATTCGTGCTCGGCACACCCAAAAATATATATAACGAGCCCCATGTCGATTTTTTTTGACAGCCTCCGTAGACTAGTGGTTGCGCCTTAGGCGTTGTATCCGGAGGTCGTGGGTTCGATTCCCACCCATGGCAAAAAAAATATTAATTAGTACGTTTTTTCTGTACAGTTTGTCATGGTCTGGGTGTTTATAAAATATAATATGTATTATATCGTTGTTTCTGGTACACATAGTACAAGCCTAGCGCTTAGTTTGTGACCAAAGCAATATGTGTAAATTGTCCTACATATTATTATTATTATTATTATTATTATTATTTTTTAAAAAATAAAGTTGAGGCTACCATCATGAATTTTAAAATGGACCTCAAATTCGTGCTCGGCACACCCAAAAACATATATAACGAGTCCCATGTCGATTTTTAAAAATAAAGTTGAGGCCGCCATCTTGGATTACACAATCTAAATCCATATATATCTTTTTTTTTTTTTATAAAGTCAAAGTCAAATCTACCATTGCTATTTATCGCGATAGCGATCTGTCATGACGTTGGTAATTTGAATTGCCACAATTTAAATTACCAACGCAAGATCGCTAACGCGTCCAAATGGACCTCAAATTCGTGCTCGGCACACCCAAAAATTTATATAACGAGTCCCATGTCGATTTTTAAAAATAAAGTTGAGGCCGCCATCTTGGATTTTTTATAATAAAGTCAAATCTGCCATTGCTTTTTATCGCGATAGCGATCTGTCATGGCGTTGGTAATTTGAATTGCCACAATTCAAATTACCAACGACAGATCACTATTGCGTTCGATGTTTTAGCCACTGGTTGATGCTTCACATTATATCAGTTTTAGTTAATAGATTCTGTATTTTAAAACTATTTTATCTATCTCATGTCGATTTTAAAAAATAAAGTTGAGGCCGCTATCTTGGATTTTAAAATGGACCTCAAATTCGTGCTCTGCTCACCCAAAAACCTATATAACGAGTCCCATGTCGATTTTTTAAAATAAAGTTGAGGCCGCCATCTTGGATTTTAAAATGGACCTCAAATTCGTGCTCGGCACACCCAAAAATATATATAACGAGTCCCATGTCGATTTTTAAAAATAAAGTTGTGGCCGCCATCTTGGATTTTAAAATGGACCTCAAATTCGTGCTCGGCACCCTCAAAACATTAGCGAGTCCCATGTCGATTTTTAAAAATAAAGTTGAGGCCGCCATCTTGGATTTTAAAATGGACCTCAAATTCGTGCTCGGCACACCCAAAAAACTATATAACGAGTCCCACGTCGATTTTTAAAAATAAAGTTGAGGCCGCCATCTTGGATTTTAAAATGGACCTCAAATTCGTGCTCGGCACCCTCAAAACATTAGCGAGTCCCATGTCGATTTTTAAAAATAAAGTTGAGGCCGCCATCTTGTATTTTAAAATGGACCTCAAATTCGTGCTCGGCACACCCAAAAAACTATATAACGAGTCCCACGTCGATTTTTAAAAATAAAGTTGAGGCCGCCATCTTGTATTTTAAAATGGACCTCAAATTCGTGCTCGGCACACCCAAAAAACTATATAACGAGTCCCACGTCGATTTTTAAAAATAAAGTTGAGGCCGCCATCTATGATTTGAAAATGGACCTCAAATTCGTGCTCGGCACACCCAAAAAACTATATAACGAGTCCCACGTCGATTTTTAAAAATAAAGTTGAGGCCGCCATCTTGGATTTGAAAATGGACCTCAAATTCGTGCTCGGCACACCCAAAAACCTATATAACGAGTCCCATGTCGATTTTTAAAAATAAAGTTGAGGCCGCCATCTTGGATTACACAATCTAAATCCATATATATCTTTTTTTTTTATAAAGTCAAATCTACCATTGCTATTTATCGCGATAGCGATCTGTCATGACGTTGGTAATTTGAATTGCCACAATTTAAATTACCAACGCAAGATCGCTAACGCGTTCGATGTTTTAGCCACTGGTTGATGCTTCACATTATATCAGTTTTAGTTAATAGATTATTTTAAAACTATGTTATCTATCAAATTTAATATTTATATAATTAAACTTAAAAATATTAATTATGATAGATAAAATAAAAATATTAAATACGACTCACATTCAGTTTTTGTTCGTAAAATCGCGCCAAATAGAAAATTCTTGAAAACAGTGATGCCTGCGGGGAAGCTCCGCCTATAGGGCGGGGCGATAACAAAAAAATATTTTGAGCGCAGGGTCTTAAACGCAGATGGAAGGGAAAACTTTTTAGAAAACATAGCTATAAAACTTTTAGAACATATAAAGGCTTAAAAAACTGATTTTTGAGATAAGTATATTTTTTTAAGTTGAGTTGGGTGACGTTGTCGTGACGTGAGCACGAAACAAAACTTTGGGACGCAATCTTAATATAACTAGTATTTTTGTAATAAAAATAAAGAAATTAGGCAAAATGAAGAAATTATTTTTGCCTGGATTATTACATTATTTTATAAAAATATATTTTATCGTTATTTAAAAAAAAATAGTTTTTAGTCGCAATGGTACAGACCCCAATATTGTTTGGGCATATGACGTGACGAGTCTTAATTAAATATATATCACAGAAACCATTTTTTTTATTTAAAAAATAATAATTTAGGTATATTCACAAGAAAGGAAATCTTTTCGGAAGCCCATTGATTTGGATGGTTGCTGCGCTATAAAGATTTTTTTATGTACCTATGTGTTTTAAGGTAAACCAACCAAATTGTGCTCACTTCTACGTATAGCTAGTAGTCTGTTGTATTGTTGTATAATAATGCGAATTTTCATTACTCGCCACCAAATGTTTCTATGTACCAAATGTTGTCCTTTGTTATAGTTATCTAAGTCTCTCATATTTACGTACTTTGTTAGATATTTAATTACTATAGTATATAGTTTTGTTTGATAAGTATATAGGTTGCTTAATAATAAATAACATAGACTAAGCAAATATACTGAGGCAATGTTTTTGTAAGTTTTTCTTTCAACTTAGTGGTAGATACAATTTGTTTCCTTTAAAGGTATTATTCGCACATATATCATTCCACATAATCTACCTATACTACTTGTACCTACTAATATTTCTTTTGTGCCTATACACCGAAAAGCAATATTTAGTTTCATAGACAATGTAGTGTGCAATACCTATGCAGAAGACATCCTAAAATAAAATTGTTTTATGATCTACGTACTTATTACTAAGGTTAGGTATAACCTAGGTTTTGTTTTAAAGAAGACAACCCTAACGTCGTCAGAAAAGTAAAGAATGACGCGATAGAAAGAGAGGCAACTTTAGGTGAATATAAATGTAGGCCATTAGCGCTGTGCGATCTGAACTGAGCTTTATTGTGTCGTTACAAGAGTCGCTATTTATTTAATAGATCTTTCGGAGTGGAGGTCACTATTAATGTTAAATCTTCTACCGTTAGCGCGCTTACTTTATTTTTTGATTTAATTTTATTTTATCATTCTGGTGTGTAAAACAGAGAACAAGCGATACATACAAATAAAATACACAAAACGTTAAAAATAGTTTGTAAGCCAGCTTGCTGCCTTTAGGTGTACATACATTACATGGCTTTCATATTTAAGTATAAAGTAAACAAAGTTAAAATTAAATTAGATTAAGTTTCACAAACTAAATAACAATAAAAAATGTACAAAAGAATTAAAACAAATTAAGTAGCTAAGTCAATGAGGAGTTTTCTTTTTGCCGGTTCCAAAATATTCTACTAGATGGCAGCAGGAGAGATATCTACAAAAACTGTCAAAAAAGGCTGTTTCTATACTTGAGTAGTCTATATTTCTATATAGACTACTCAAATATAGACTCTAAATTCTCTATGACTTAAAACTAAATTTTGGTATTGCAAGACGTGTTATATTTTTACCATATTTTATCACTTTTATATGTATCTACTTACTCGTTATTCTTGCTCTCTATAATCTTTAGTAGATACCCTGTCAAGAAAAATTTCGTAAAAAAGACTATGGTACTTAGAAATTCAAATTTAATTATTAATATGATGATATTTAAAATAAAAAATATTGTTTAAGTTAGGATATTAGTATATATGTTAAACAAGTTAAGTAAATTTTATAAATTATTCGTATAAAGGTGTTTTCTTATTTACCCTAAATTTTGGGTGTATTTTATATATTACCGCTATCTATTTTGACAGTTTTTGTAGATAGGGACTAAACGCCATCTGTTGCGTTAAATAATAACTACTGGAAAACTCCTCATTGGTACCCATTTATAAATACAATTAAAATTAAATTAAATTAAGTTTTACGCCCATTCGGACCGGTGCTGACATTGATTTTGCCGTGAATCGGACGCCACTATAGCGCTCTTATGTAACAAAAAATTAACGCTCTCAGCGTCGCCGGACGTACAGTAATCTATCGCAACTGAATATCGAAGAAATTATTTAAAGTCGACAAAATGTACTAAGGTAATTTCACGTCTAGGGCTCTAGAGAAAAATCAGGCGAGGCGACGTGTCGTGTCGCCTTCAATCAAAACTGTATAGACTTTGACAGGTGACGATTTACCTCCCGCCTACTGTCACTGTTAAAATTCCTACGTTTTTGATTGAGGCGACGCGACATGTCGCCTCGCCTGATTTTTCTCTAAGGCCCTTTAAGGTGTCGCAAAAACGAACGTGACTACGTGTTGCCAGATTTGACCTTAGACATCGATATACCGCGTTTTTCGATTATATCATATTTTACAGTATATTACCGTACCAGCGGGTTGAGAAGGAACTTTATTTAACACTTTCGCTTTCGGCAGTGGAATCGTTTTCGTCTTGTCTATACGTTGGTCAGAACCTGTATGAATAATATACGGAAGTGCTGTAATGCATCTTCAAAATTATATTCATGATTTTTCGATTGAATTCTTCAAAGAAACTAATAATTAATGTTTATCCCTTTTCTATAAGTTGAATCGAAAGAATTATGGTACAGTTTTAATAATTTACATGATTTGTTACAGCACTTCCGTATATTACACGTATACCATGGTACAGTTTTAATAATTTACATGATTTGTTACAGCACTTCCGTATATTATACGTATACATATAATATACGGAAGTGCTGTAACAAATCATGTAAATTATTAAAACTGTACCATATATCTTTCGACTCAACTTATAGAAAAGACTTCTGACTTTCATACAGGTTCTGACCATAGACAAGACGAAAACGATTTCACTGACGAAAGTGTTAAATAAAGTTCCTTCTCACCCCGCTGGGGCTCTAGAGAAAAAGCAGGCGAGGCGACATGTCGCCTCAGTCAAAAACGTATTTATTTTGACAGTGACAGTAGGCGTGAGGTACGCTGTCACCTGCCAAAGTCTATACAGTTTTGATTGAAGGCGACACGACACGTCGCCTCGCCTGATTTTTCTCTAGAGCCCTAGACGTGAAATTACCTTAGTACATTTTGTCGACTTTAAATAATTTCTTCGATATTCAGTTGCGATAGATTACTGTACGTCCGGCGACGCTGAGAGCGTTAATTTTTTGTTACATAAGAGCGCTATAGTGGCGTCTCCCCCCGTTGCCGCGTTGCTCTAATACCTTTAAAAAGTTTCTTAGGATCCTTCCATATATTCATATTCTCCCAAGCTTTTTCCTTGTATTTTATCTAATGCCATAAAACTAATTATAAAATAAAAGTCAAACCCGAAATATTTGATTGACATTTGTTTGTTTGTTGTTTTTCTCAGCCCGACCTCCCGTACCTACGTGACCGCTTCTTAAAGTAATTAATATTTTATAAATATAGGGAAAATTAAAGTTATAGCTTATAATGTAGACGCTACGCCTCGTACTTGTTTACTATATAATTAGAAACATATCAAAATGGCTCTACCTCTCCCTGTATCTGCTTGCACCAAAAGAGATGGTATCAGTGCTATCAGCTGTGACAGATTTGAATACGCTAGCAGTATGGCTACAACTTTATTGGCTCCTGTGAAAACTGAACGAGAAATTTTTGAGCATTCCATGACAGAAGATGACCCTAATGCAAATACCCAACCACAGACTGTAGTCGGAGCCGAGCCCCGCTGGGGACCACGGCATCGCGGGGCTCAAGAGCTTGCAGACCTCTATAGTCCTGGTGAGTCATTTGTGAATTATTTGTTTTTTTTTTGGTAAACTTGAGTTATTAAAATTACCTAAATATAATTAAAATATAGCAAAGTTCTTAACAGCATTTTAAAGACAGATTCCTTTACTTACAGTAATATTTGTGAGTTCTAATTTCGAAATTCCAACTTGTGATAATATAAAGTTTTATATATGAGTTTATCCTGCTACAGGAAATGACAAATAATATTTTTGTAAATATAAACATTTTTGATTAAAAAAAACATTTTATTATTATTATTATATAAGTTATTAAGTATTTACAACCAACTTAATAACTCATTCATGTTATTGTTGACATGCTGGCCATTTGTGGTTGTTGGAGACTTAAAATAACATCAGCAACAATGAGGTGGGACCAAAACACCACTGCTGGGTACCCTGAGGCTAATTATTAAGTGTTTATTAATTGAGAATTCAAAATTATTTTTTATTATAAATGATTTGTAAAATGCTTTTTAATAAATAAAATATATCTTTCTAATTGATAGTCTCCAAAAGTCACCTGTGATGAGTACATGTAATTTATTTTTAATTTGTTACTTTTACCTCACTTACACCCTTATTATTTAATATATATTTAGGAAAAATATGGGTGATTTTACTAAAAGTTCTACTCTAATACATACAAAATGCAAAATCTCTTAATCTGTCCATTTGTATGCTTTTAACTTGAAAACCACCTATCCAATTTCTATTAATATATTTTTTTATTACCTATAATTCTTTATTTTATGAAAAATTGATATAGGGGGAAATTGTTATTTTTAAACTTTCATTATCAAAACCTATAAGGCAAACTATGTATATGAAAAAATATTTTAAGATTAAAGGAGAGGCAAAGTTGTAGCTATCCCATAACACCTTATCATAAGTTTCTAAAAATAATTTTGACATCTACCCTTTTTTATCTTAGCCTATACATATTTTTTTACTTATATCTTTTTGGATTTATGGGGTCAACTTATGGACATGGGGTAAAATTAACCAGTAGTTCTCTAGATAAAGGATATCAGATTGTTGGACACCAGACACTCACCTTTGAATATATTTTATTCCGAATACTAAAAGAATACAAATGATTTACAGATTCCTAACAAATATTGACAAATATCTAATCTAGGTTTTAGTCTAGAAGAGACTAAAACCTTGATTAGATATCTATATTGATATGTACCTATTTTAAATAAAGAATAAATCTTTATACTTATCTGGGTGTTATAAAGTATATTTTCCTTAATATACTAAGCACTGATAAAATAAAATAATTATAGTTACTACTTAAATATGATTCATTTCCTCATTGAGAATAATTAAATTTTGTATGTAATCTTTCATACAAAATTGATTTAATTTATGATTCATGATCAACCTGGGCCGGTTTTTGGAAACTAACACTTTAACACTGGGTATAGTCACAGAGTGCAATAAAAGTTTTTAAAAATGCTTAGAGAACAAGAGAAGCATATAGTGTAGTGACATTACACAGACTCAAAGTGTCAGTTTAGAAACGCGGCCCTGAAAAGCAGTTACACTTCTTTATGCCCATTTATTTTTAATTTATTTCTGATGTAAGTATATGTAGTGTAGTGTAGTATATGAAGTAATATTTTTTGATCGTTTTTGGTTTTCCTTTAATTTAAGATACTATGTTGTTTAAAATAAATTGTTGCTTATAAAAGACCCTATTAATTGTTGCCATAAGAGTGAAGGTGTTATTTTTTCGGATTTCCATAGATTCAATTCTTGCATATTTTCAAAAATCCTATAATAATATAAATAAAGGAATGTTTATTTTGCCATTTAAGTATCAATATTTAAGGTACTTTCCCTCCAACCATGCTCTTTTTCCACCCTGTATCTATACTTCCAGTTTTAGTCACAGGACTTAAGTGGTGGCTGGGCCCCATTTAATTATTGATTCAATTTATTTCAAATGAATTGGCAGAAAAACCAGTACAGCTAGTTGTTTATATTGTTTATTTCGCATGCCCCCTCTATTTGAAAATATAAATAAATCAATGCGTTTTTTACTTTAATTAAAAATTATAACTCTCGATTACGGAATAATTGTGTTTTGTTGTCATTCTGCTTACCTAGGCAGATACAGAGTCACATGCCTTGATCCAGTTACATAAAATGTTGCTACCTAGGTAAACGAATTCAAGAAACCGTATGCGTAGCTGTTTGCTGCACGCTCTGTGTGACGGCGGCGCTGATGATGGCTCGACACGTGCGAGCTGATGCTGCGCTGGTGGTTGCGGCGCTAGCTGGGGTCCTCACAGCTGATTTTCTTTCTGGTCTTGTACATTGGGCTGCCGACACATGGGGATCTGTTGAATTACCTATCATAGGAAAAGTAAGTCCATCTTAATAGTTAGGTATTAGTTTATGTTATGTTGTAGTATATGCTATTTAAAAACTTATAAATTTGCTGATGTTATTTAAAAACAACAAAAAAACTACATGCTATAAACAACGTAAAGATTTTGACAGTTGGAAGTCTAAACTTGTGAGGTACGCTGTGACCTGTCAAAATAGTTTCTTACATTATTTTAGCAGAAAGAAGGAGCAAAAATGATATGGTCGTAAAGGGGACATTAGCGCTCATTTCATCCATCAGTACCTACACCCGAACGTAGCCAGGGCGGGCAGCCGGTATAGAATATAAGTATCTAAGATATCTTCAATGATAATTTTCATAATTAGCTAGCGTTACGCTTTTACAACAACAATTTTATATAGATTGCACAAAATAACATGGACTACAAAGGGTAGTAAACCACATGCGGCTCTTTGGATGTGACTGCGGCTCTTTAGTTCTATACGCAAATATATAATATATATAAAGAACTAATTATCTAATAATGCCATATACACATTATCTAATTTGTTTTGAAAAACACTACTTACTTATATATGAATAACTTATACATAATATACGTGGTGGCCTAGTTGGTTAGACCTTGGACTTAAAAACACTTAGGTCCCTGGTTCGAATCCCGGTGTGTACCTGAATGAGTTTTTTAATTAAAAAAATTATGTACATTTGTTTGACAACACCACTATAGTGCCTCGGAGAGCACGTTAAGCTGTCGGTCCCGGTTTTACTATACCAACTTGTGAAACTGTTTATAGATGGGTTTTTGAATCTATTCAAAACATCGCAACGAGCTAGGCTAGCATTGGCTAGCTCAGCTAGCCAATTGTTCGGTGTAGACTCATACCATCGGCTACGACGAGGTGGGTTTAAAACCCCTCCGCTGGATACCCTGGGGCCGTCTAGGCGGTCTCGGGCGCCGTATGGCACCCGTGATGATACATACATACATATATGAATAAATATATATTTTGTCTTATGAATAAATTGATTGGTTTTGCTCATTAGGATTACTCAAAGGTTGCTGACCCCTGGTCTAGTCTATATTGACGACAGATTGTATTTTTTTCTTTAAATATTTAAAGATTTTTTAGGTATGCATTACATTTTCATAGTTTTTAAGTTAAAGGTTGTTGTTGTTAGATTAATGTTCTAAAACCTATTTGGTTTTTATTTAAATCAAATTATGTACCGATTTTTCATTTTACTGCTTAATGTATACCTACACTAACGGCTCGCCCCGGCTAGCATCTACCAATGTGTCTTATACACTACTTTGTATTATACCTACATATAAACTTTCCGAAATAAATTACCCAAATAATGGTGAAAACCGCATCGAAATCCGTTGCGTAGTTAATAAGATCTAAAAACTCACCTGTATTATTGCACCAGCTGAAATGTAAAATAAGTTTCTTTAGTTGAGACAGCAGAATTTAGTCTTTAGAAGCGACATTATCAGCTGGTGCAATAATACAAGATGATTTTTTTTCAAAATCAACCGGTTCAATTCTCGGCTAGGATAAAAAAAATCTAATGATGCATTTTGAGTTTTTATCAAAATCGGCCCCGATTACTTAGAGCAATTTGCTATTCCTTGTAGTCTAGGATTTGACCTTGAACGCCCACTTGAAAAATTCACTATGGGGTTTGTTTACTGTAATCTTTACTCGGAAGGGAATAAAATCGTAAACAGTAAGGAAGTTTGGCGCCAAACTATAATTTTCCCATAGAGTTAGGTATAAATAAAAATACCATCACGGGTGCCTATTTGGCTCCCGAGAACCGTTTTAACCCGTCCTCATTTCGCCGATGGTATTTGACAACCAGAGCCATAACCGTATTTTAACAAAAAGAAAACTACATTGATGTACAACTTTTCATTATAAAAAAAGCATCCGATTTACTTAGCAATCGTGGAACAAACTTCACACAAAAATATTATATTTCATCTTTTAAATATTCATATTTTAAAAACCAGTTCTGTTTTATTAATAAAAATGAAATTAGTTGCTTACAAAAAGAAGCTACTGTCCAAATATCATGTTTCTGGCTACCTACTGTAGTTTCGGTTGGGCAATGATTAGTAATTCTTAGGATGAGTTGACCAAAGTGTCTGTACACGTAATGTAACGATTAAAATTAAAAATGGCGAGCCAGCTGTCATTCGAACTGCAAAATAAAATTGGTACATTCCACGCCATTTTTAACTTTAATCGTTACATTACGTGTACAGACACTTTGGTCAACTCATCCTAAGAATTACTACCTATAACACTGCTAGGCCGACCGACCGGCTTGTTACCACCTCCCATACAGATACAAAAACCATCAAGTAACCTAGTCATATTTCGGTTTTAGTCTGTGGGTTCACCGGTTTACCGGTGACTACTGCAACGATTTATTGTCGAGGTGGTAGCCTCGTTTCTTGGTGCGGTTACGAATCGTGCGACTGATTTGACGATAAAGCAGCGAGGATTATATTACTCGTAATATTGCTTACGTCCTTGTCGCTGCCTATTACGTAACCGCATTATTTAGCCGGCTTAGTGGGACCGATCAATATTGTTGAACAACAATGTATTGATCGACCCTTTTCGTGACTTTTTAGGTCTACTTACCATCATGTAGATACAAAGTCACATGCTGTGCTCCAATAAAACTAAAATGTCAGTCATATATAATATAGTAGGCTATATTTTCGAAATATATACCTACATTTTTTTTTCTGGGAAGCCCATTATTGCTAGGTAATTTTATAAATTCTAGTTCATCGATCTAAGGTCGTAATAAAAAAAAAAAAAATCCAATAATACTTATATTTCACTAGATTTTTTATGTAGATATTTACTTAGGTATCGTAGTATATTTAATTCAATCGCGTTACAGTTATTTTATTATTACTGTAAAACTTTATACAAGCACAGACCCCACGTCCGACCAGTATTTTTATTGTTCCGTAGGTATGAATAAAAATGCAAGCGTTATGCTACTAAGTGCGCGTACGAATACCATAAACCATTCGCACTTTTTTTTATGTAGGTACCCATTTATGACTCAAATAACAAGACAGTAGTCGGACGGATGTAAGTCATCTTTTAAATTGAAAATTACGTTTGTGCTCAATATGCACCATAGTTGACTCGAACATAGCTTTGTACGATCAACGAGAACGCTCAATTAGGGTTCCTTGCCAATATCATTCCATTGGTTTAAAAGGAAGGTTTTAACGTTAGTGGAATTCGGAACCTCAATATAACAACCTCGAGATTTAGAGAAATTTCGACTTTATTCATTAACATCATTAGTAGTTAAAGATTTCTTAGCTCCAGTTACACCAAAGTGTTCGATAAAGTAATTGTTACAGCTGAAGTTAAAAATGGCATGGAAATCGATTTTTAAAATAAAACTCGTCGTTCGACTCTATTTTTAACTTTAATCGTTACAATTACTTTAACGGACCACCAAGGTGGTGCAACTTAGCCCTAAAAGAACAATTTGTCCAACCATACATATCATCCCGAGTGCCTAACAGCGCCCGGGTTGCCTAGACGGCCCCAGGGTACCCAGCGGTTTTAATCCCACCTCGTCGTAGCCGTTGGTATATGGAGTCTACACCGAACAAGTACTAGCTAGCTCGTCGCGATGTTTTGAATAGACTCAATACCCTATCTATAAACAGTTTCACAAGTTGGTAAAGTGAAACGGGACCGACAGCGTAACGTGCTATTCGAGGCACTATAGTGGTGTTGTCAAACAAATGTACATAAATTTTAAATTAAAAACTCATTGATACATACCGGGATTCGAACTAGGGGGCTAAGTGCTTTTAAGTCCAATGTCTAACCAACTCGGTCACCAGGCCACCACGTATGTCCAACCATGTTTTTTCAATTATTGCATATCACACAATAAACCTTTTTTATTCCGCCTAAGCTCCTAAAAGCACAGCGCCCTATATCTTTAAAAATAGGTAGTCATTTATGGGTTATTTGTGTTGATATAATTCATAGAAAGAAGAGAAAATACGTAAATAGGTAGCTTGAGATGTGGCCGCGACTGTATATATCTGACGACAGCTTCGATCATATAACCACATAGATATAAATATCAAGATAGGCCCTTCCATACGAAATCACAATGACACTTTTGTCAATACAGTGACAACTAGCGCCACTAGTGGTAAAATTTGATTATGAAGCTACTGAAAGTATACTCACAGTTACTAAATAGACCTAAGTATATTCTTCTTTCATCCTTATTTTTCACATTTTGCATAAATTCCTGACACACACACAACACGTACGCATCACACACCACACACAGATACACACACCCATACACATATTTTATACACAATATACCAAGCACGAATACGCAAAACAATTTATATATTTAATTACAAGACGCACACATTTTATATGTTCTTTAATTTTTCTCTTATATAATTTTAGGGCTAATTGGTATCAATATTGTTTTTATTGAAAATTATAATTTTAAGAAGCGGTTATACCTGTACCACAGGGAAACCTAGTTATAATGTGAAAAACCAATATAAAACTCAAATTAGTACATGTAGACTTTTTTGATGTGTGTAAGTAATAAGCAAGGTTATAGATCTCTATTTTTACTTGAACAAATAGGTATTTGTTTAAAATACTAAAATATATAAATACCTATTCCAACTTTTAATAAAATCGAAACAGTTATTTCGAAGACAGACATCTAATGCCCGATTTCACCAACTCTAAGGGAGCCGTAATAAAGTTAAGGGACAATTAATGTCAGTTGTTTCATAGCAAATATGACAAAATTATTATTTAGGGGCTGCATTAGTCTTACAAATTGGAGTACCTACTCTATTTAAAAAAAAAAACATTTTCGAAACCGTAAAAAGAAAATTGCATTAATTTGATTAAATTATTCAACTCGGTCGTGTCATTAAATATGTATACACTTGGAAAATCTATATCGTGCATTACTTATACATAACTTTCCAAGGACAGTGCTATTGATTAGGGGCGAACGCGCCTTCAGGTGAGTTAGGAATAATCGTTGAATATGACATTGTTTTACTCTTATCATGTAATTACTCTTCTATACTATTGCGAGAATTGAGTGATAGCTGATGACTGGCATGATGTTGTCTTTCGCAAGACTAATTTATTGTAAATTTATTAAATTTACGGTGAACAAATTCGTTAGACCATAGATTTAAAATCACTACAGTTGTTTTTAGGTCCCCGGTATTTACCAATATGTACATTTGTTTGACAACACTATAGTGCCCCGGAGAGCACGTATTAACTGTCAATCCCAGTTTCACTTGAAACTGTTTATAGATAGGTTATTGAGTCTATCCAAAGAAATGTGAATGAAATTGATAATAAAAAATAAAAATGAAAACTACTGAGAGGAACAAAGTCTTTATAAGGTCAACTGAGGTCAAGATATAAGAATCCCACACATGTACTTATTAAATAACTGGCTTTATCTTTTCTACGTATGTTTTGATTAAAGAGCTTGTTATGTACAATAATAAAGCCACCAGTTACTTTCCTACACGAATAAAAATAATACCTACTTGGATCAACCATTCAAGAAATATATTGCTTCATATACTACGGCCTACGGCGGAGATAATTATACCTATTATGGAATAAAGTAAAATATAGTTTTTGCTGTTTAGTTAAAAAACTATTTAACTATTAGTTATAATGAAAAAAATGTCTGAGAATGTTGAAGAATTTTATTAGTGTAGGTACTTACTAAATGTACAGAACATCTGTGTATTCTCAGATTTTTTTAATTCGATTGATAATTATAAAGACAAGTTTGTATGTAATCAAGATATTTAATTATGTAAAAGAATGAAACTTACTAAGTATTTAGGTAAATTCTTAAATAATATAAAAAACAAACAACTTTTTAGTTCTACCACCGGTGATTTTCTTCTGTGTTATTTTATTATTATTGATTAGTATATATATGCCCTACCTATTCTTATCATACGTAGATTATTTGCGAACTTATTATTTTATTCTTTTCCAGAACTTTATCAGGCCATTCCGGGAGCATCACATAGACCCCACCTCAATTACGCGACACGACTTTGTAGAAACTAATGGTGATAATTTTGCTATAATAATTCCCGTCCTGTCATGGATAGTTTGGCAACTGGTATCTTATGAAGATAATATTATACAAGAAAACTTTCATTGGATTGCTTATTGGTACCTCTGCTGTATATTCATAGCCCTGACAAATCAGGTAAAAGTTTTTATTTATAGCTTAAAAATATAGGTTTTAGACTATGTAGTAGTAATAACTTTATGTTTGAGACCTGCCTATAACTCCCAAACCGAGCCTACTCCTCTGCAAAAAAAAGGAAAAAGTGGTCGGAGATGGTAAGTTGTTGAGATAGCATGACTCTTCTCTCTATATTACAGAGGAGCTACCAGAGACACAGCTCTCATATTTTGAATCATTAAACACAGAGCGGCGCAATTTCTTGATTTGACATCTCCGAGTCTAGTGATGGGATGTATGATACGCAAGTTCCAAGCCCTATCCGTTGCTATCCCTTCGTCCTTGGCCACAAAACATTGACATCTTCACAAACTTTATTAATTTCTTGATTTAATCTTGTTATCTACATATCTACTAGTGCAGAGCCCATGTCAATCATATGTATTTATCTCTAAATACTAATCTGTTTTTATTAGAGCTAAGTATGTCAAATATGCTTGTATTTTATTGTGGCTTTAGTATTCACTACAGTGAGTAGACTAACGTTGTAGGGAATTTTAAAAATAATAGTGAAACTTTTATTTTAAATCATATGTAGGGTACCTACCTTAATATCCCTACGCGAACTCACATATTTTTTAATGCTAAGAAAATAAATCACTTATCTATTAATTAGAAAAGATTATTTGTTTTATAAAATCGCGCGATTCAGAGTACCTACAGATTCAAAAACATTCCCGCATCAAAAAACGTGGCTATGTACCTAATGGCAAATCCACCGCCAATGGTACCTACATAGGGCGTACCTAGGACTATTTTCCGGAGAAGGCCTGCCCCCCTTCCCCCCCGAAAATCGACGCACAAAGACCACGATTATTTATTAAATGAGCATCATTTAGAGGCTGTTGCAAAATTCAAATATTATAACCCGTGCGATGTCTCGGGGATCATATACACAATTTACATATCTCCGTCTCTTTCTTTTTACGGCATTTAATGGAATATATTATGTAGGTTATAATAAGTATGTAGAACATAGTTTTTCGGGGTTATATGCTTACCTCATTGAATTTATTTTAATCGAATAATTTTGAATCGATTACTCGAACTTCCTGTTTTTTAAGACTTTATTATAGAATTGCTATTTTTTTATTTGACCCACTTCTCCTATGATCTATATTTGTTGCTTATCTTATCGGCTACGACGAGGTGGGATTAAAAACCCCTCCGCTGGGTACCCTGGGGATGTCCAGGCGGTCCCGGGCGCCGTAAGGCACCCGTGATAATATGTATATATATGTATGTAAATTATGAAATGAATTTGACAGATCGCACTGTTTTTCTAATAGTAGGTATCATCGTAAGTATCATAGCTCGTATTTCTAATGCA
The DNA here is from genome assembly GCA_947458855.1 of Monopis laevigella. Classification (NCBI taxonomy): domain Eukaryota; kingdom Metazoa; phylum Arthropoda; class Insecta; order Lepidoptera; family Tineidae; genus Monopis; species Monopis laevigella. The sequence goes on along the minus strand of OX381583.1, from coordinate 18,682,102 downwards.
AGAAAGTCAATGATAACAAAAATTTAATGCAAAAGCTATAGCGATTTCATTTCATAATTAGACTACAGGCACAGACCTAATAGGCTACAGGGCTTGTAGTAACTCTCCGTTGTCCTGGGGTTTATTTCAATACATGGTCTCCAAAGATAACACGCATCTATTTACATACTATATAAGTATATAGATGATAATAGTAGGTATATTTTCTTGCGCAGATCCACAAATGGTCCCACACATATTTTGGTCTGCCCGGGTGGGTGGTGGCGCTCCAGCAGCTGCACATAGTGCTCCCGCGGCGGCACCACCGCATCCACCACGTGGCGCCGCACGAGACTTACTTCTGCATCACCACAGGCTGGCTCAACTGGCCACTTGAGAAACTCAGCTTTTGGTCGACCCTTGAAACATTCATAGAGGCCCTGTGTGGCTGCAAGCCGCGCGCCGACGATATGAAATGGGCACAAAAACGCTCTTAGAATTTAATATGGTGCAATACTTTCTTTAGCCTGTAAGTGAAAAACGTCCACATGAAATTATTTTGCCTTGATTAGATAATAATTAATATTTTTATAATGATAAAATGTTACAGAATTCGATTGGTTTATATCTTTGAAATATATTTACTTATTGTGATACGTTTATTAAATTTACTACCTGTCGAAAAGTCTATGTAGTCCCATGTCTTGCTCCGATGACAATAAAAAGAGAAGTATTATTTGGTAGCGCTCCACTCCATCTCTGCAAATTAGTTCAATATCTTGTCGTGAATCCACATATTATTTTTACATTCATGTCAAGTTATTGCACTAATTTAGAGCGGAGCGTTGTAATTTGACTGTTTGCGTTTCGTCTGATAGCTGGCAGGAGGACGATTTTCATGCGCGTCCGTGTATCTACTTGTGTAAAAGGAGTGCATACGGAAAACAGGAGAACTTATTTAGCTGTCAGTGTATATCAACCGGTTGAGAGAGAGAATGTTCTTAGCTATCCATGGCTTCACCGTGCGGGTGTCGGGTCTAGACTTGAGACCGCTAACACAAAAAAAAACCGTTAACAAAGGGGCGAAATAGGTACCTTAGTCGAATATTTTTTATCGTTCTGACGTAGCTTTTAAACGATGCGTTTTGGTAAACTTTAACTCAGCAGCATAGTTTTTATTGTCGAAAATTTTATTGTATTTGCATCTAAGTTACGTGAACGTACCGTTAAGTTTTATTTTAGTCACTGCGACATAGGAGGTTTACTATGCGTTAATGCCTAAATATGGATTTTGACGCAATCACAAAGGCACATTAACGAAGTAACAAACCCGTACCCGTAAACTTATACTCCGCGACAACGTTCTTTTTGTCAAAAGTAATTTTGTTAAAAGCCTTTGTCTTTTCAGTTCGAGAGGTAGGTACATAGGTTATTTAAACAGAGAGTTAATACTTTTGTGACTGCGTTAAAGTTTTTTGTCAGTTTTGTACTGCTGACAACGGCCTTTTGCGTTTTCTTCAAAGTTCATCATTATTTCCAATTCCTTCTTTAAAATTTGTTCAGTCATCAGACGCAACTCAACCATTTAATACGCAACTTGCTCAGATAAATTCGTGCACTTTTTTTACAGCAGTTTTGTGATCTATTTATGACATCAAGACTGCGCATTTTTTTATCTTTCTAGTTTATTTTGCAGGTCTGAGATCCTTGAACTTACGTGGCGATTACGACATAATCTCCCCGGGGATGTGCCCGCTATTTCGCATGTGTTTTTAATAGTAACTCATTTATAGGAATCAATCGGTTGATATATTATAAGTTTTTTTATTACGTACTCTATACCGTCTGAATTTACATGTTTAGTGGAATTCTGTAGTTCCTTACGATACACATAATTCTATAGGTATCTAAAAAAAATAACGTGAACGTTAGAGCCTACGAAAATGTAAGTATGTAATAGTAGTTGTTACTGTTAAATACATGCGACTTAGCAGAAGGTTTAAAGAAGATTAAGGGGTGTACCTAGGAGCTTGTGTTTATATTATGTCGCCATAGTCACAAAGTTTGGGGAAATACAGCGACAAAGTAAGTTAGTGATAGGGACGTATCACCAAGCTGACCATTCTCGGGCACTCCGTATGGCAGCGCTCAACTCCATCGCACCAAATTAGTACAATATCTTGTTGTGAATGTAACAAACAATATTGATTCACTCACGGCAAGATTATGCATTAATTTGGGATAATGGAGAGGAGGGTTGCCAAATGGAGTGCCTGTAAATGGCAGGCTTTAGATGTAATGACAATACACCGTAAACATAGTGTTATTTTGTCAAAATGACAAAGCTACCTTTGTCGTCGTAACGATGCTCCTTAAACATATAGATAAAAACATAATCGTAGATCCAGTGACCATGCATCATAGACGTATAGACAAAGGAACTCGAAAGTCGAAATTACAATACACCGAGTACTCCGTGACAAGTTTACCTAATACGGGACGACAATATACTGTGTTAAAGTTCCTTTGTTGGTTTTTTTATCAATTAAATTTGCTTTGTCGATGGCTTTAAGGCCCCTAAACGGCTCCCATGTGTTCAAAAATTTCTTTGAGTGAAGTAGGTTTAAAGGCTTTGTACTCTCACCTGCACTGTGTTCACTACCCTCTCTACTCAACTAAATACCATATGATCCTGTTAGAAGACCAAATACTAGAGTTCCCTATTTAATATAGAAATTTCAAAAACTAGTATTACACTAAAAGCTATTTGGACCAGAGGTGAAATATGCTCATGAGCATATTGATATAAATGCAATTCAGACCACTGGGAGAGAGACTCTGCGTGTTTATAAAACACACCTATGATTATAATTTGGCTACCGAATGTATGGGATATGGGCCCAAAAATTAAATATTATTTCAAAGGAACAATAAAATATTTTATTACACTAAATTAAATAATTTAATTATGACAATTAAAGTGCTGTTAACCAAGCCATAGTAGTTTCAATTTTGCATTTGCTCATACAATGATGTAATGGTACATAAGGGATTTCATACCTTGTCTCTTGTTCACATTCATATTCATCATCATAATCTGCCGTAGGAAGTCCACTGCTGGACATAAGCCTCTCCTATAGATTTCCAAAAAGACCAGTTGAATGTTCACATTGATTATATGTATATAAATATTATGAGTACTTTGTTTTAATTTATATAAACGCTAAACTTTTGGCCTTGACTGTAAGTCATCTTGATTTATTGTCAAAGGACCAATACCTATTCCCTTCAACTCGTAACTAAAAAAGCCTATAAATACTTATTAGGTTTGGTCAAGTCAGCACATTTTTTACATGAAATATATTCAATAACTATGTACAATATTCTACATACTCAAATAATGTTTCAAAATTTACAAAAAACAACAATTGAAATAGTTTTTATATAACCAAAAGATATTTTTATTTAGTAGCTAATAATATTATATTGTTAGTATTAAAGTAAAATTTTGTCAGTTATTATTATGATACATTATAGAAAGTGTTACAAAAAATTATTAGTTTTTATTTTTGAAATAAAAATTTACATAATTGTATTACTTATATAAAACATGCTAATGTTGAGATGTCTTTAATAACATATACTTTATCTTGTAAAAGTTTTTTTTTGTATTATTTTCGCCCTTCGTAATAAAAAAAAAAAAAAAACTATTTTTGGCGGTTTACAGAGTTTTCCTGTTTCAATTGTTCTCGGATCTCTTTGTTAGATTTCAACAATTCTTTTAATTTTACCAGTATGTCATCATTCCTTTGTTCCAATGAATCAAGTGCTGTATTGATTTCATCCATTTGGGAATCCAATAAGTTGTATTCTGAGGAATAATAATTAAAAAGTAATAAAATATATTTAATAAACTTAGTTGATACATAGAAATTACATACATGTAATTGCAACAAAATGTTGGGTGTAATCCTGTCTTATTAATAAAAACTTGATGGGTGTTTTATTTTTTTTTTCTGTAAAAGATGATTTTTGATAAGAAAGATGCAACACCATATTAACTAATATGCCCAACCTTTTGAGTGTTTTAGTTAAAATGAAATAAAAGGTAGCCTTTATTCATCAAACAAATAAAGTTGCTTCTAACTAATTATTTGATTGGCCACAAATAATTAAAAATAACTAACTTTGCTTAAAATAAGCTTTGCTACTAACCCTTATGATATAGGTCAAGAGGATATAATGTGATGATATCACTGGTTCACAAGTGTAGCAAACTATGAATATTTTACTTTGGTAAAAAAAGATGGAATATACAATTTCTATCTCTTTGGTTTTCAATAAATTGCACAAGCAACTCTTACCTATAATTTTAAATGCACTATATGACTATAAATTTACCTTCCACGATATTGACGTTTGCATTATTTTCAGGCACAGGTTCCACTCCTTGATTACTGTTTTCTGAACCTGTTTTTTCCTCCTCATTGGTATTCTCATTACTTCCCATCTTTTTAGATTCTATTACAGAAAATTGTATTTAGGTACCTTTTTATAATGCCAAGAAATATAGTAATTAGTACATAATTTGTTTATGCGTACCTCTTATTCGCATCCAATCAGTAATTTAATAAAGCACTTATCAAATGAGATTTTTACTAGTAAAAGTTAAAGCAGAAGTAAAAATCGCGATTTTCTGGTTAATACTGGTTATTTATTTACAAAAAAAATAATGCAAAACCATAGATAATATAGAATTAGATCAAATGATCCGATATATATATTTTTTAAATTTATTTTTACATAGCATTGGGTGCAAGTCCATCAGCCGAAATCTTAACATTTTTAATAAAATATAATGATCCGATATTAATTATATATACTCTATGGATCCGACGACGGTCCAATTTATGGTTACATCACAATCATGTTGTTTTTCATAAGTTTTTTTTTTTTGACGGGAGCCTTCAAAGCGACAACATCGGAAAAATCTTCAATTTCAATTTATTAACATTTAATTATTATTTATGCTTTAAAAAGGATTAATTTGGTTAGATTGTTCTGTTTTAAAACTTATTTTCATTTAATTGCATTTAGTTTTAGCAGTATTATATCACTTAGAATTCTTCTAGATTTTTTCATGTAATATAGTCATTTCTTATTTTAGCTTCATTGTAATAAAATCATTTTCATTAATAGTTTATCACAATCATAAAAAATGAGTATAAATTTTCTTCCTCCTAAACCGCCTGATATAGGATTGTCGCCACCACAGTCTCCAGTTCCTCCACTATCCCCAGCGGCTTATATTACCGTGAATGAAGATTTCTTCTAGTTCGTTTATGGATACATCATCGGTAAAATCTATAAAAAAAAATAAAAGAAAGCATGGTAGTAAGAGACACAAGTCCGATTGCAGAAACTCATTTATTCCTTTAGGTCAAGTATCTAATTCGGCTTCATTAAATAATTTATCGCCCGTTACACCATTTCACAGATTCCTCAATCAAGTCCTCCGATTATCTCTTCTGACACACCACCGGTTGTACAATATTTTTATAGTGAGAATGACAAAGGTCCGTTTGTTGTTCATGTACAAAGAAAAGTTATATTAACTGATAATGATAAAGGCACTATTTTAAATCCAATAATATTTGGTAAATTTATCCACAAAAATAGCTTCCGAGGCATCGTCTCCGGTAGTATAATTAGAATTGGCCGAAATAGAATAAAAATATCTTTTAGTTTTTTTAAGGATGCAAATAATTTTGTAAATAATCTTGTATTGTCCGAAAATGGATATAATGCATTCATTCCTTCATTTTGTGTAACAAAAATGGGCGTAATTAGGGTGCCTACGGATGTTAATGATGATGACATAATATCAGACACAGTTATTCCCAATAACCCGATCAAAATTTTAAAAATAAGAAGATTGAACTATAAGGTCACTGTTAATGATTTAGTTACATGGAAGCCTTCACATTCTGTGGTGGTAACATTTGAAGGTCAAACATTACCAGAGTTTGTCTATTTATATTATAATAAAATTAATGTTGAAAACTATAAATATCCGACAATTCAATGTTTTTCTTGCTGTAGATTTGGGCACATGAAAAGCAATTGCAGGTCTAAACCGCGTTGTTTTAAGTGTGGCCAAGGGCATTATGGTGACTCTTGTGGAATTGATAAATCAGAAGCTTGTTGCCTGATGTGTTCCGGTATTCACTTTGCCACTAATAGAAAGTGCCCAGAGCATAGCAGGCAGCAAAATATTAAATCTTTGATGTCTCAACAATCAATCTCCTACATGGAGGCTAACAAACTTGAACCTAGAGTTTTGAATAAATCTTTTGCCGAGGTAACTGGTTCCAACATGTCTTATAAAAAAAACTGTTTTTATTAAACCAAAACCTTTTAAAGAAAATAATAATAAGGAATATGATGTAAATTTTCACAAAAACCTTATAAAGGAATTTATGATACCATCTCCTGAAAATGGTTGTGCTTTATTAAAAAACAATGCTTATGACAGCATTAATAATAAATCTGAATCGTTAAAATCTATTTTATCTTTACTTGTTGAACTTTACAAAAACAATAATTTACCGGACAACGCAGACAATATTATAATAAACTTTTGCTCATCTTTAAAAAATGGCTTGCTCAGCAACAAAAATAATACAGTGGAATTGCCAAAGCCTTCGCAATAAGAAGGCTGATTTAATTTATTTGTGTAATAAATATTGCCCTTCTATATTGGCTGTTTCTGAGACTTGGCTGAAGCCTCTTTCCCCATTTGGTTTAAGAAGCTTCACCTGTGTCCGGGATGACAGGCAAGATGGAAGGGCAGGATCTGCTCTTTTTATTTCTAATTCTATCCCCTTCTCTCCTCTTTCTCTTCCTGTACATAATGAAAATATTGTAGGTTGTAGTGTAAATAGTATTAGCATAGTTTCTTTGTATATAAGCTCTCCAGATCATCAATCCCTAACATTTCTAAAACATTTATTTGAATTTTTACATCCTCCCTTTATAATTTTGGGCGACTTTAATTATCACCATTCTCTTTGGGGATCGGCTTTCTGCGATAGCTTTGGGAATAAATTGGTGCAATTTTTTGATGATTATAGTTTGGTTTTGTTGAATGATGGTAGTCCTACACGACTAACATCACCAATCCAAAATGTCAGTGCAGTAGACTTAACAATTTGCTCCAGTGACATAGCAAGCCTTTTCTCCTGGAATATTGAGTCCCTTTCTTACGGCAGCGATCACTATCCCATTATAATAAACTCTCCTATTCAAAATTCTCATAGTGTATTACCTCCTCTTCTGAAATATAAAATTAAATCAGTTACACCTGAGGGTTGGAACAATTTTGGAAATTTACTAAATGATAAAATTAAGGTCTTACCTGAAGTTTCAAGTCATAATTTCATTACTTGCTATAATGAATTCATATCAAATATGATTATGGTAGCAAATGATTGTTTTAAAAGAAAAAAAATCAACAAATAAACATTCCCCTCCACCATGGTGGGACGAGGAATGCACAGAATACATTAAAAAAAGAAAATTAGCTGAGAATAATTATAAACAAAATATGACTGTAGAAAACTTTATTGAATTTAAACATATTCTAGCTAAAAGTAAAAGGATTTTCAAAAAAAAAATATTTAATAGTTGGCGTAAATTCTGTTGTTCATTATCTCCTGAGACACCATCCTCTCTGGTCTGGCAAAACATTAGGAACTTTAGGTCATCACAAAATTCAAACAATATGTTTACGCCTATTTATTCATTCTGGACTAATTCCTTTTTTCACAAAATTGCACCAGATTATGTTCCATGCTTAAGCGAAAGCTGTCCTTCCACTATTTCATTATCATCCAATCATCATCATTTTGATTCTCATTTTTCATTAAATGAATTTAGAATCATTTTATCTTCCGTTAAGGATTCTGCTCCAGGTGTAGATGGAATTCCTTACTCTTTTTTTGTAAATTCATGGGACTTAACTTTGGAATATATTCTAAAAATATTTAACTTCATTTTCTCTTCTGGAAAAATTCCTGCGGATTGGAAAACTCAGCTGATTATTCCAATTCTGAAACCCGGCAAAGATCCTTCGTCATATTTATCATACAGGCCCATTGCTTTATCTTCTGTTATTTCTAAATTGTTTGAACACCTTATAAAAAATAGATTGGAGTATTTTATAGAAAGTAACCAAATTTTAAGTCAATACCAATTAGGGTTCCGAAAAGCTAAAAGTACCATAGACAACCTTGGTATTTTTTTTACTGACATCCGCCTTGCATTTTCAAGGAATAATGAATCCCTCTGTGCAGTTTTTTTGGATATAGAATCTGCATATGATAATGTCCTACTTAATATTTTGTATGAAAAATTAATCAAAATTGGTATTAGTTTAAAGTTGGCATCAATTATTTGCTCTTTATTTAGCGAGAGAAATGTAAAGCTAAGAGTTCTTAATCAACCGGATATTGCTTTAAGAACAATTTGGAAAGGTTTACCGCAAGGATCCGTTTTAAGTCCAATTTTATTTAATTTATATACGTATGATTTGGGATCTCAAGTTAATTCTTGGGTTCGCTTTTTACAATATGCAGATGACGTAGTTTTGTACATAACTTCCAAAAATATTAAAAATTGTGAAGATAATTTAAATAATTCATTATTGTGCCACCTAGATAATTGGTTATCAAATCTTGGTTTGTCATTATCTCCTACTAAATCAAATGTTGTTGTTTTTAGCCGTAAGAGAATTAATCCAATTGTTGATATCAAAATTAATGATGTGTTATTAAATGTTAAGCCATGTGTTAAATTTCTTGGAGTATTTTTAGATTCAAAATTAAATGGAGTTAATCATATAAATTACATTGTTAAAAAGTGTGAAAAGAATTTAAATATAATGAGGGTTCTATCAGGTACTTGGTGGGGCTCTCATCCTTTTTCTCAGCGTATCCTGTACAATGCCATAATAAGAAGTCATTTTGATTATGCATCTTTCTTATTAGAACCATGTAGCAAAATTGCTTTAAAAAAAATGGACATTATTCAGTCGAAGGCATTACGCATTATTATAGGGGCTATGAAGTCTTCACCTATTAATGCGTTGCAAGTTGAATGTGCTGATCCTCCATTGAAAAAGAGGCGTCAGTATCTTTGTGATAAGTATTTATTCAGTTCAATAATCATCCACTGTTTCCTAAAATTATATTATTGTCAGAGTACATCTTCAAAAATAGTTCTACTAAAAGGTTTTGGAAAAAGAAAAAGGTTTTGCCTAGATTAGTTTATTCCTTTTCTAAATTAAAAAAATATTAAAACGCCATATGTTTCAAATTCATCATTGCCTGTTTTCATGAATTCCTATGAGTCACTCATTTATGAGCCAAGAATAATTTTGGACTTGGGTATAGATAAACAAGATAAAATAAATTCCGATAATAAATTTAATAATATTCTTAAATCAAATTGGCCTAGAGATGATTATTTTTTCACTGATGCTTCTAAATTATCACCTCAGGGTAGTGTGGGTTGGTCCATTTTCCATCAAAATTCTAATATGTCTCTCATGTTTAAAAGTCCGAATAAGTCATCAGTTTTTACTGGTGAGTGTTTAGCTATAAAACACTGTATCAAGTTTATTCTTGAAAACGAAATTACTCCTAGTTTATTTTTTTCCGATTCTCTTAGTTCTTTACATTCTGTTTTAAGTAATCCGTTTTCTTCAAAAAATCGTTCTGAAATAGTTTTTGAAATGAAAGATCTTTTACATCAATGTCACCTGAATCATTTAATAGTGACTTTAGTTTATATTCCAAGTCATTGTGCCATTCTTGGTAATGACACGGCTGATCATTTGGCCAAACAAGCAGTCGTTCAAGGTAAATTAAATTATTTTAAAAATTATAGTTATGATCTGGTTGCTCAGGCTAAAATGTACTTACAAAAGTCTTGGAATAATTATTGGGAGAGTTCTGCTAAATTAAAAGGTTCGCATTTATTTTCCTTACAGTCGGATGTGTCCTTAAGACCATGGTTTTCGAAATATAAAAATTTTAATAAGTCATCAACTTCTACTTTAGCCCGACTAAGAATCGGTCATTGTTGTTTGCCTACCCATTTGTATTGATTGAAAATTATAAATAGTAATTTATGTGAGTGTGGTGGTGGGATAGGAGATGTAGATCATTTGTTTTTCAATTGTAATAACTATTCTCCATCTTTGTATTCTTATTTACCAATGTATAGTATTCCTTTACCTTCAAAAATGAGTCTTTTATTACACATATCTTCAATTGAAATTCTATCTCTCATCTGTAAATACATTAATCATCATAACATTAAACTTTAGTTTTATAGAATTTAATTACATTTAGTTTTTGTTGATTTTTCCTTTTTATTTTATTATTTAAATTTGAATTAATAAATTTCTTTTTATGAATCCGATGTTAAGTTTTGTTAGTGTATCCTTGTCTATGGACTTTCGTCACCATAAGTCCATCGAATTTTGTGGAGTATCGTTACACATTGCTCCACTGTGTCTTTATTATTTGTTTGTGGCAATATTGTCGCTCTAAAAGTGACAGAAGACCAAAAATCAAAATTGAATTGAATTGTTTTTCATAATCAACATCTGTTCAGACAAAAATAAAATAACTGTCTCTTTGTCACTTTTCAATTTGACTTGTGTCTTATAATCATATAATACACACACCGGCAGAATTAGCGGAACACAAAAAAAAGGGAGAGTATAAAATAGTTAGGTTTATTTTTAAACAAACAACAATTAAATTAATATGTTTTGACATTAATTTGCAACTCCATACTTAAGTTTATATACTTAAAGTTTAATGAGAAAAAAAAACTTAAGGCTGTATTCTGAAAATCTAGAACTACTAAACTAAAAATGTTTGTTAAAGAAATTTACTCGATACTCACAGTCAACTATTATTATGCAAATAGTAACTCTTTAACTTGAAATGTATGAATAGAATAATATAGTCTCCCATATATTATTTCAATAAAAAATGAATTTATATTTTCCAAAACATGAAAATTTTGTACTTTTTAACATCTCGATATAAAAAAGAACAATACGAAATAATAATAAATAATTTCTAGCATAGAATAATTCGAACTATGTTTTAGAAACTGGCCGTGGGCAATTTCTAGAACATTGTTTCAATTATTTTACGCTAAGTATAAAACTAAAATACATATTGAAAATATTACGCTAAAAAATAATTATTATCATTCCACATGATTGGTGGAATGCCAGGGGCCTGACCAAAGAACACGATCGCCAATCGAATCGCAGCATCGGTCGATAAAAATGTATTGGAATTTTACTCGGGGCTTAGCACGCGGACAACGATAAGATATATACCGACTCGACTTATACCGTCTGCTGTCGAAAAATATATCGAATTGGTGAGCACACAAACCGACATCGATAAATTTCTCGAGCTTTGTCTACTAGTTAAAACAAGTGTGTTTTCGTTGACAATTTCAAAAACATTTATGTAATAAATTATTACCTTAGACGATGTATTTATTTTATATTATTATTAATAATCGTTACAGAAATATATATTTTAATTTAAAAAGATTTAGAAATACATATATTTAACAAAATAAAAATAAAGCCGAAGAAAACTCGGTACCTTGGCCTAAAAAAAGATTTTGTTTTTTGGTGAGTTTTTTTTAATTTATTAAGGCATTGGATAGGATTAAAAAAATGTAATGGAAAGTAAGTATAGGTACGGAAGTGGTCTAAGACCTAAAAACGCTATTCAAACGAATTGTCAGACATATTTTCTTGAGCATTAATTGGTTATGATCGCAATTGTGTCACTTTTTATTTTGGTTTGTATTTCGGGCGGCTATCTTTTGTTATTATGGTTGGTAAGGCGTTAATCGCCTTAAGGTACTTCCCTATAATAATATACTTCAAAGATATAAATCAAATATTTTATTTTATGGATGTTTTGAATTTTATGTAATACGGTGACGTGTGAATGATTTATTTTAATTATCAGCCTGAATTAGTCGCCTGCTGAATAATCAAATTACATTACACAATCAATATATTCCGCAAGACCTATCTGAACTTGAAAACCTCTGAACTTCGGGGGTTACCGAAGTTTTTGTTCGCTGTAAAATATTAAGACTAATCTACTGCCACTTCATAATAATAAATACATAAAATTATATAAAAAAATTACACCATAATAAAATAAAACAAGAATTTTAATATTAATTAAATTATTTTTTCTAAATAGCATAACTCTAAAAACATAAATACTTATTTTCTGATAATCTTATTTTCATAATATATTTCTTGGTTTGGGCATCCAGATATTTTTTTTAATCATTGTTTTTTGAGGTTCCAGTTGTTCTAGCAACTTTTCTATAACACGCACATTTATAGTCACTTAAGTATAATAGTTTTTCTAACGAGAATAAAACAATTTTGGTTCTGTTTTTCGCTTTTAAATCAATAAAAATATCAAAGCAAAAGTATTTTCGACACTTATCAGCACCTAAAAGAAACGTGATAAAATTTTTAAATATATCGACTTTTGTCTACAATCTGATAGTTTAGTCTTCATGTTAATAAGCTGCGTGCTACCGTTTTTGATAAAAGTCGACATATATCTTCCAATGTGTCAAATTAGCCTATTCGTTATATATCGTGGTCGCGCGTGTTAGCTTTGTAGATATATGTCTTATCGATCGATATGTATCGAACCGAATGCCGCGCGTGCTCGGCCCCTATGTGTAAAGTCTGATCGACGAGAAACGTCAAATCCCATACATTTGGCTTTCGATGGGTATTTCGATTTGATTATCGATTGGTTCTTTGGTAAGGCCCCTTGTCTCTAGAGTTTTCAACAAATTAACTGCTACTGCGTTTTATAACTACCTACACCATGAAAGGAGACTACCGCCTCGATAATCGAAAAATTCCACTCCTGATCCAAATCATAACTAGCGACAATATAATACTAAGTATGACAATACTTCTGTTAGACCGAGAGCTCGTGTCCAATACAACTAATTATTTATTTATTTACTACATTTCAGGTAAACTTACGGCTAACAAATTTATAGTTAGTTATAGTATTTTAATATAAGGCCATTAATAAGTTTACACATATAAATGTAACGTAATGCATAATAATAGTCTTATACCAAACAAAAATAAAATCAAAAAAATATACAAAGAAAACAACAAATAACAATAAAGAAGTGCAAACAAAATTACCAATTATACCTAAGACTAAATTCTCAGAATAATCTGGCTAGGGTTTTCCGCGAAAAGACGGCTTTATACAGAATAGGTCTAAGTCAGAACAATTACTATTAAAGAAACTGCACGTCCGCCAAATATATGCATTTTGCCTAAAATTTGTATAAGCAATAGGCAGATGGAAGATGGTAGAACTCCTAGTTCTCAAGCCCGTGGTCCTTAAGTTTAATTGACTTATCAGTTCAGGGGAATCTACCTTACCGCGAAATACATCTTATAATAGTAACCAACGTTTATTTTTTAAATAGTGACAGCTGCTTTTATAAAATATAATTGCATTTTTACAATATTTAAATTAAAAAACATTTTCCAACGCTGAAATGATTTTATTATTTATTTTTTACAATTTGATACATATACAATTTTTGTTTCATATTTTCCTACGTATCTTTTTATATTAAAGCCTTATGAGTGTTAATTAGAGACAAGTTCAAAACAAACGGAGAGATAATTAATATATATAATGTAGAGATTATGATTGCTTTGAATACCCTGAGCCTGGGTACCCTGAGGCCCTGTAGAAGTTATGTATATAAATTTAAATGTTTAATTTATTTAAAATAAAATATTTTACTTAATATTATTCCAGTTAGGTAACTCCGGAATATTTTTAATGTAGATAGATGGGTAAGTACATTAAAGTGACGCAGACCCCAATCCTTAGTAATGTCAATTCATATGACAGCATTTTTTTAAATAAAAACTTAGACTGGCTGAATTAGTCCAAAATAAAAAAAGTTTTGTTTAATATAAATTCTTAGTTTATTACGGAGCGGAGTTTATTAATAGTCGCTCTTACCAATGCCTTATAATAAATTTAAACTGTTAAAATTAACATATATTAATAAAATGTACCGGTAATATTACACTTTGTATGCATGTCTGGAAATTATAGTAATACATCAATTTTATTGAAACATTAAATCCTCGCATATAAAATTACATTTCTTGACTATTTCTACAATACATTACTTAAAATAAAATAGTAAGATTTCTAAAAGTAGATATCTAAAATAATAAACTGTCACACTCCATACAATGAAATTTCAACAGATTGACTTTTGGGCTCAACTGTCCACAGTTAGAATAAATTTAAGAAATAATCTCAAACATTTTTGAGTGAAATCTGACAGAAGGTGATGACGTCACATATACGAATTCCCCCTTAACTAAACAAAATATTTTTTTCTTAGATTTCGTAGAGAAGCAGTTGAAAATTTTACATTTTATGACGGTTTAAAATTTTATAAATGAATGTTTAATAACGAGTGTTTCTTCCATGCACTGATTAAAGTTTCTATCCGTCTCGGCATGCTGCGAATGATGTTGTCAATGATTTCTTAGGGCAACCTCTGCCATTCTTCAACTAATGTGTTTTTCAGCTCGCCCAGATTGTTAGGAGGTGGCATTCTTGATTTGACACTCCTCTTTAGCAAGTCCCAAACGTGTTCAATCGATTCATATCCGGGGATCGTGCTGGCCACTCCAACACCAACATGGTTTAGGTATGCCTGTTCAGTGAGCCCGAGCATTATCCTGCATTAAAATGAAGTCGTTACCAATAAATTGTGCAAATGGCACAACATGTTCCTCTAAAATCTTTCTGATATACCGATCAGCATTCAGACTGTTAGACGGAAGCAAAAATCAATACGAATGGAACAGCCCTAACAACAAGAGAAGGTGACACAATACTAATCTGTGGGCAGAGTATAAAAAACTGCGCTAGCGTTTACCGATGTGAATGTTTTTGTTGTTTAAATAATAATTAATAAAGTTTAACTATCTTAAATTCGTCTTTATTAGATTCCCGCCGTCGACTACCACTAACTCCGTGCGAGCTCCTAAACATATCCCTCCCCAGACCATAATTGAGCCGCCGCCATATGCCACTGTATTTTCAAAATTAGACTGTAAATAACACTCTCCTTTGCGTCTCCATACTCGCTGCCTTCCATCAATCTGATTTAACAGAATTCTACATTCATCAGCCTGTCCCCACTCGTCAAAGTCCCAATGATGATGTTCACGAGCAAAGTATAGTCGGTTTGTGCGGTGGTGTCTCTCAAGTTTTGGTGCTTTGGCGGGTATAAATGAGCCTATACCAACTTCCTCAAATCTTCTGCTCACTCACTCTTACTCCTCGAATCTCCTCTAATGAATTTCGGGCCTGCACCGCCGTAAGTCTCGTGTTCCGACGAAATTGAAGTTGTAGAAAACGGTCATCTCTCCTTGAAGTACACATTTTCCTGCCTTGTCCTCTTCTCCTCACCAGGGAATTCGTCAATCTGTACCGTTTGATGCTACGATGAATCGTTGATAACGATCGACGAAGTCTTGTTTTAATCGATCTGTAGGATTGATCATTTCTTCTCGTTTCATCTGCCCTGATGATTTCTGATAGCGTTAAGAGGAGTGTATGATGGGGCTCTTTTTCTGTGATAGTTATTTAGGAATATGCATGCTGATACAACTCTGAAGTATTACCTATACCCGCGCATGACGCTTAGTCAGTAAAAGTATAGTCGGTTTGTGCGGTGGTGTGTCTCAAGTTTTGGTGCTTTGGCGGGTATAAATGAGCCTATACCAACTTCCTCAAATCTTCTGCTCACTCACTCTTACTCCTCGAATCTCCTCCAATGAATTTCGGGCCTGCACCGCCGTAAGTCTCGTGTTCCGACGAAATTGAAGTTGTAGAAAACGGTCATCTCTCCTTGAAGTACACATTTTCCTGCCTTGTCCTCTTCTCCTCACCAGGGAATTCGTCAATCTGTACCGTTTGATGCTACGATGAATCGTTGATAACGATCGACGAAGTCTTGTTTTAATCGATCTGTAGGATTGATCATTTCTTCTCGTTTCATCTGCCCTGATGATTTCTGATAGCGTTAAGAGGAGTGTATGATGGGGCTCTTTTTCTGTGATAGTTATTTATGAATATGCATGCTGATACAACTCTGAAGTATTACCTATACCCGCGCATGACGCTTAGTCAGTAACGTTATCATTTACGCACCCATTCAGTCCGCACGCACACTCGTACGTAAAGCGCCCGCCCGCATATTTTGGTATAATTTTTATCAAATACCGAGCGGAGAAATCGTTGAGTGTAGGTACTTTGAGCTCCTTTTTAAATCTTATTTTACTCAAACAACTTAGTCCGACACGTTATTATTTATTTTGGTATTAATTAGTGATTTGGCAATTGGACGGGTTTGAACTATTTCATTTTTTAATATTTTTGGTATTATTTGTAATTATTAACTTTTTTATTGATACCTAGTACCTTATATAGTTATTTATTTTATATAACAAAAAAAAACACTAATTACTTACTCATTTATAATCAACATACTTATCTCGTCTAAGTGCCTAGTTTGTTTCCACAATTATTACTATTGAATATAATTCGTAGTAAAAGAAATACATAAACGAATTAGGTAGGTATATTCAAATGTTATCGAATATTGACAACTGGTTTATTTCTTACTATCTACCTATAATCTATTTTTATGAAAAATAAAGGTACTTGCACGTAGGTACTCAAGTATAGATTTATATTTTAAATAAGTACGTTTTACCTCTGTACTATTATTTCTTCTGTGGTTTTACATTAGCTTGAGTTTTATTTGATCACGACGGTAAATTTATCCACGCGCCTCGCCTTGTTGTCGCCCAATTTTTTCTAGTAGGTACATTGGTAGGTAGACCTACCACCTACCAATGTACCTACTAGAAAAAATTGGTACATTGGTAGGTTATTAAAATTTATAATTAGTTGTGAAATATAATGAAAATAGAATCCATAAAATAAATTTATATATTTATTTATTGTGGCATGCAAAACATATTATTTTTACTTATGTTAGCATCATATAAAATCGTCTTCGTCTGCGTATCTGTAACCGTATACGCAGCGCACGCAAGAGAAGCTTTCAAAAAGAATAATTTTGCCCCGTTTTTTCATTGATGCTCCGCTACTATTGGTCATATCGTGATAACATTATAGCCTTCCTCGATAAAAGCGCTATCCAATACTAAAATATTTTTTAAATCAGTAGTTCCTGAGATTAGCGTGTTCAACTAAACAAATACTTCAGCTTTATAATATTAGTATAGATAAAAAATACCCGATGGTGCCAAGAAACCTGCCGGTCAGGGAAAGATGAATATAGGTAATATTATATTATTATTATGCATCGTTGTTGATATTGAGTTGGTTAGACCTTGGACTTAGGTCCCTGGTTTGAACCCCGTTGTTTACCAATGAGTTTTTAATTTAAAAAAATGTTTTGTTTGACAACACCACTATAGTGCCTCGAAGACCACGTTAAGCTGTCGGTCCCGGTTTAACTATACCAACTTGTGAAACTGTTAATAGATGGGTTTTTGAGTCTATTCAAAACATCTCGACGAGCTAGCCACTTGTTCGGTGTTAACTCATACTATCGGCTACGACGAGGTGGGATTAAAATTCCCTCCACTGGGTACCCTAGGATATTTTTTTTTGTGCTATAAAGAATTTTAAGAAAACAAATTAATTATTCAATGTTCTTAATATTTATACCGATTATTAAGTCTCCTTTTCCATCTTCCAGAATTCATCATTTCGATGGGTACAATGAACATCCTTACTCGTATTATTTTCCCTTCATTTGCCAGAATATAGATTGATACTTTTTAACATGCATAGTTTTTGTTCCATTTATTTCATAAATATAATATAATATATTCTTGCTTATACTATGTGTACGAGAAACAGCGATATTATTACCTATTAAATACCCAGTAGTTAGTATTATGGCAAACTTTACAGAAAAACGTACTAATATTTGGGTGGGAATCAAAGCCACGACCCCCGGAAACAACGCCGAAGGCGCAACTGCTACGTAGTACTCTATTTTATCTGTGGCAACTACGGAGGCAGTCATTTAGCCATCATAGTGGAAGCCACCAACACTGATATTAAACAATGTATTGGTCGTCCCATTATCGGTGTGCTTACCGCCCCAGTGAAATTTCGTGCCTTAATAAAACAAAACCTAACTAGTATTATTAACCTTTGCTTCTACCTAATAATATCAGACCCCCAAGAAAATATTCTGAACAATACAAGTATAATATATGTGTGTAGGCCGTTCAGTTATTTCTGACTACCCCATAAGGGACCTAGTTCAAGATGAATTATAATAATAATGAACAGCACATTGTACAGAAAACCGGTAAATACATGTATTCATAAGGAAATCGACGTAACGTCATATAGTCATATACTATACTATACTATACCACTAAGGTGGTCTTAGGTTTGATTTGTACAATTATGATTCAGTAGGTACAACATGTTTCCGCATACTCACATATACACATTCTCTTACGCCTATGGGATTACCTTTAGGGGTGAAACAGAAAACTGTGTAGAAAAATAGCTACAACTATGCTGGTTATTCGATAAATCAGAACCAGCCGAATCTATTTCAAAAACAAAGGTGTTTAAGATATAATTATATCCTTAATGGATTAATATTGATTCCAAAAATTGAAATTTTAGACTCTAGCTAGAGCAACCAAAACAACTAAATTTTGTTTTCTCTGAAATATGAAAATAATATCGATATTTTGTACATCACTACTATTGGTAATATCACTCGACAACACTATTTGAGATTTTACCTACAATTCAGGTAGCAAAACGGCTTTCGGGCCAAGTCTGTTTCCCACCCCTAAACTATAATGGATTTGAATAAAAATGGTTTTATTTTATTAAAGAGACAATAAACGATGACTGTACGTTTTTCTTTTTTTAAATGTCTGTCTTAATTATAGGAAATATTTTAATATGAGGATTTCTTTTTGCGATATTTTTACATTTTTTGGGCTTATATTTTCTTTCCTACACCAAACTTTGAAAAAAGGAAATCGTACGAGCCTAGATATCGATCATAATTATAACTCCTCCAAAATTCATAAAAATCCATGAATGTTTAAGGGGATGAAAACTTAAGACTTTTTGTATGAAAAATCCGCATCAGACTCTGGTCTTAAATCAGGCATACTTAGATGTTCGTAACTTATCAATAAGCAAGAAAACACAAAAGTGAGACTTAAAACTGCAATATAATGTTTTTCAAATGGAATTTCTGAACTTTACGAAAACGTAAAATCTACTTCGAAGCAGTCGATAGAGATGTATTAATGAAAAATTAAAACGAACGAATGAAAAAAATGACTGTGAAACATTTCAGATCAGTAAAGTATAAGAGATATGTGATGATGGCGACGCCCCCATCACATATCTCGCGGAAAATCCCGCATACTCTAGCATTTGTCTGAAACTCCACTAGTCGTGTTGCAATCGTCTCTTTCAACGCACGTTCGTAGTTTTTTATCAAAATGCCCCAATGTTGTGTTATGGCGTGTACAAATGAAAGTAGAAATAAAAACTATAAGGATAATGGAATCACCTACCACCGGTAAGTATTGAAATTCTTGCTATTTCATATTTTAAATTAATATTTTAATTTCTCCATGTTCAAACTGCAAATGGCATTCTTAGTGCTGTGCTCATCTTTTATCGATAATTTTGCGAGAAATATTAAACATTGTATTATAGTTTCGAACAGAGTATTTAGGTACTTTTGATGTAATTATCGAATATATTTTTTATAAACATCATGCTATATCAATCATGATATATTAATTATGATATATTAATAATAATAATTATGAATATAATTACATTACAGAACGAACTACCCATAATTCAGATTTTCATAATTAAATATTATTAAATCATTCTAAGTAGGTGTTTGCTATTTATTGTTACCAATGACATACAATACTAGCTGACATGCCATGGCTCTGCTCTAGTTAACCTCATTAAGGGAAGAATTATTGGGATTCCTTTATTGGCAGTTGCACATGAGGAAAAAGACTTAACCATTAACCATAAAAATATATTTAAACATAACACCCGTATTTCTGCGACTAGATTTCTGTTTCATGTTAAAAATAATGAGATCATCATTATTTTTATCATCTTATCCTTTTGTTAAATTATTACTTAAATTGGATATTTCGGGCGTAGATATAGTCTGTTAGGTGACCACCTAGTCTTACACTTAGTTGGTTATGTGGTGTGTGCTCGGTTTGGTTTCTATTTAATTTTATGTATGCATGAGCCTAACCAAGCACACACCAGACCTTATACTAATTTTTTTTTGACTATGCATAAATACCTGTAAAGGTTTACATGAAATAAATATTTTGACTTTCAGATTTCCGACTGATCCAAAAATTAAAGAGCAGTGGATAAATACTACAGGGAGAAGCCTTCTAAGAAATTTCTATTTTAACATGTTCTTCAGCAATCGAAAACATAAATTTGTCGCTTCAACCACGGGACACTGATGACTATGATGAAAGTTATGAAATACAGAAAATTTTCGAACAAGCCCAGTTTGATGAAGAAATAGACGTGCTGGTTCAAAAGTTATCTGAATTCAGTTCACAAGGAATTGCCTACATTGCTGGATTTGTAGTCCGTCATTTAGTAAAATCGTTAAAATGTGAACATGACGCAAGAATGATATAGACGAACAATCACCTTATTCTTCTCATAAAATATGTTATGGAAAGTACATTAATATTAGAAAATCTATCAAAGCGTCAGCTTTTGCATAAATATTTGCATTTTACTGGTCAGTGACTATTATTGTAAATAATGTAAAAATAAATTATTTGAAAATTAATCCTTGGGGAGTTTAATTCTTGCGCAATTTTGTTTCCGTGGATGTCGGACACAGCTAACGGTATCTATTATAGATTTTTCCTTCTCGCTCTAACACGAAGAATTTTCATTTGACGGGATTGGCGGGAGCGGGACAAAAGACGGAAATAGATACCGTGAGCTGTGGCCGACTGTACTTAAAATATTTATTAGGTTTGGCAAGAGGCAAAATGGAATTGGATGCCTTGAGTTCTGTAAAATAACAATGTTTTTTTATAAAAAAATACAAAATAATTAATGAATTTACCTTTTAAAGTAAGTTATTGTGTAGGTACTTAATGAACTTTAAAAGAAGATAATAGAGTAGTAGTAGTAGTAGTAGTAGTAGAATGGAACTGGGAGGTTCTGGGGCTTTATTCCGAGTTTTGACACGTCCACCGTCGCGCATTTTGCGTAAAGTACGGGTATTGAAATATAAGTTCTATGACGTTAAATATAAAGTTGAAATTCCAATGCTCATAAGATGTTCAAACTTGCGAAGAATTCGTGTATTTCAAGATGGCGGCATTATTATAGCCAACCTAATACAGACTATATAACCATTGGAATAGAACTTATATTTCCATATTTATAGTTTGCGCAACGTCTTGTCGTGATTAGCGGTTGCAATAATAATCGGAATAAGGCCCCTGATAGCATCCATGTAATTCCGTCGGTATTAGGCGTTATTTATACAATTATTCAAGATCCTTCTTTTATAATGAAATAGGTATGGGATGATCATAGGCTTTTTTTAGATCAATATTTTGAGTGGACTAACGACGGTTTTATTTTCTCCTTGTCTATCTTGAATATCTATGAATCCTATTCTTATTAGTAGCTGCTGCTAGTGCATGCAAATCCCAAAAATCTCATATATCCATTCTTCTACCTTGTAGGGCTTATTATTTATGTTACGTCTCTTTAATCGTGCCTGTTGTCAATATATCTATCCAATCTTTAATCATGAAAAATTTTCTATGTTTCTTAGAATGCTCTATGGCAGAATGCATTGGGTCACATTTCATATTTGCTATGACCAGACTTTAAGATTTCTTGCTCTATAATATCCAAGTGTGTATTTTGTATATATATATATATCATCACGGGTGCCTTACGGCGCCCGAGACCGCCTAGACGGCCCCAGGGTACCCAGCGGAGGGGTTTTAATCCCACCTCGTTGTAGCCGATGGTATGAGTCTACACCGAACAAGTGGCTAGCTCGTCGCGATGTTTTGGATAGACTCAATAACCCATCTATAAACAGTTTCACAAGTTGGTATAGTGAAACCGGGACCGACAGCTTAACGTGCTCTCCGAGGCACTATAGTGGTGTTGTCAAACAAATGTACATAATTTTTTTAATTAAAAACTCATTGGTACACACCAGGATTCGAACCAGGGACCTAAGCGTTTTTAAGTCCAAAGTCTAACCAACTAGGCCACCACGTATATGTGTATTTTGTACAGCATATAAAAGAACAGCAGCCATTTGCTGATTTCGGTTCTGCCCACTACATGTATTTGAAAACATGGACAATTCGGTTACATTTTCCGGAATATTTGTAATAAATTTTAAAATAATAGAACCAATTTCGTTGGAGCCACGTTTATCGTTAATCTCACTCCAAATATTGCAAATACCTTCACCATCATCATCATAGATAGTCAAATTGTAGACACATAGCTTTCTCAAGTAATAAAACATTAATAGAGCTGAAAAAGGCACCTGAAGAACACTTTGTAAATCAAATATTATAGTTTTAAATGTTAGATCTGACTTGGCTCTCCTTTTATCTTTAGCTTTAGCTTCGGTGCACGCTAAATAAATATATAAATTTATTTTATAGATTCTATATATTTCACAAATAATTGTAAATTTTAATAACCTACCAATGTACCTATTTTTCTAGTAGGTATATAGGTAGGTACATTGGTAGGTAGACCTATCTAAGGTGAGGCACGTGGATAAATTTACCTTTGTGATCAAATAAAGATAAAGATAGTTTATTTGCGAAATATGGTTACAAAGATGGACATAATCATTTATAAATAAAAGCTCAGCATATTTTACCACAATTGTAATGCAAATTTTAAATTAATACAATATTAAGCCTAAACACAATTTCTCGAGTTTATATGAGTAGATTGTACAGATTTACTTTAAATATAAAACAATCAATTCAATGATACCTAGTAGAATTTGATAATATAATATGATTAATTTTATTATTATGACAATAATTTACCAATTTAATTTAATTAATAATAAAGAATTTAAAAAATCGTAATTTCAAGTGTATTAATAATTTTTTAACAATACAATTTTATTAATAAATACTTTTAATGGCATTTAGTTATTATACCTGTTTTTATTTAATTAAATTAGATAACAAGTTACCATTATACATCCATATACGAGTATTAGTTATAATAAAAACAATATATTATTAACGACCAACTTTTATCCCCCGTTTAAGTAACGATTATTTCAACACGGGTTAAAAGGTGTTTTTTTCGTGTTAATTTTTGACATATGTTTGTTTACATGTAAATATCTATCCACAAATTGGATTTAATGAATTCTTTTATAAATTATATTTGTTTTAATGATAAAAATACGATAAAACCTAAAAAAGATAATTTGTAAGAAAATTCAGCTTTGATATGTTAAATTTAAGGTATGGAACGCATAGTCAGTTGCGTTATACTTGTGAAATTATAAATAAACGAACTAGACAAGGAACAAGAGTACTGGGGCCCGACCAAAGAACATGATCGCCAATCGAATCGCCGCATCGATCGATAAAATGTATAGAAATTTTACTCTATGGATAAGGCCTGATCGAAGAGAAACGTCAAATCCCATACACATTTGGCTTTCGATTCGACTATCGATTAGCTTTTTGGTAAGGCCCCTGTAAGTAGATATATTATTTATTTATGGTGAATGGCTGTATGGTCGAAAGATCTTTGCCTTTCCAAAATGGTGGAAGAATAAAAAAAATAAAAAACCAAATGGAATTAAATTGAAAAGCAGCAATATGAATTTAATGCGAATTGTTCAAAGAGGTGTCTATTCAAAATCTAAAATTTTAAGATGCCTTTATTCTACTCAAAAAGACATTGAGACACATACTGGGCAGGTACCAAATTATTTTATTATGTAAGATTAACAACAACATTGGTGAACATTATTTTTAAACATTTACAAACTATAACGCACTCATCTGGTCTTTTTAGAAATGGGCAGACGATGATTACAGACTTGTTAGGTTTACTCACGCACCTAAACAAGTTAATCCGAGTTGGGCTGTTGACCTTATAGCCGAGGTACCTCCAACAGTAGTCAAAGAGCGAGTTGTCTGGTGTGATGGAGGAAGTGGACCTGAAGGACATCCTCGTGTTTATATAAATTTGGTAAAAGGAAACTTTTGTATGTAACAGTATTAAGTTAATAATAGTTGTAATAGTGCTGACATTCAATATTATAATATGTGTTTATTATTATTTAATGATAATTTTATTGTATATTTTTTTTTTCAGGATAAACCAGGAGATCATGCCTGCGGGTATTGCGGTTTACGATTCATTAGGAAAGACCCTCATCATTAGTTTAAAAAATGTGTAGCAAATAACAAATTCAATGGTCTATATTAGTTTTATTTATTATTTTTTGTAGTTTTTGTTTTAAAATTCTGCTACATAACCCAGTCCTTTGCAATTAAGGGTTCATACAACATGTATTGTGGACAGCAAGGTAAAATCAACACCCACTTTATGCTTTTACAAATATATGTAGGGCCCACTACAACATTGATGAGTGTTCATTCAATTTCAAGTTGTAATTAGGTATGTCATTTGGTCACTTGATATGTAGATAGCAATCTCGTTTACAAACTTGGCTACATTGCTTGTAGTCCCTAGGTATTTAGTTTCACAGTATTATTATGTTAAAGAAATTTCAGTTTTTATTATGTTCACAGCATGGCCAAAACTGATTTCTCACCATTGATAAAACTAAAAGTTGAGCTTTACTTTTGCAATGGATTCTTCATAATAACAAACCTTGCTATACAAACCTAACTCACAAATTAATTTGCTGACCTGCCTTAGGTATTGATAGAATCTTATTGCACCCACAAACTTATTTTAGTTGTAACATTTAGTAATAAACTTAGTGGAATCACAGAGTCCATATCAAACATTATTAGCTTGGTCATGCAATGAACTCTATAGAAATAGAGGTAAGTTCTTGTGCAGAAAATTGTTTTTGATTTTGTTATCCAATTTTCATTTTGCTAGACCGCTTGGTTTAAAAGTTATAGTGTGATCACAAATATTTAATATCTGAGAGCTGGCAGTAAACACTGACAAGAGTTTAGTCACGGCCTACAATTTAATATGATTTAGTATTAAGGGTGTTCATAAGTCAGCACCCACTGGCATTTTAGGTGATGGAACACCTGGCAGTGGGGCGCTTTGATGTATGTAAAATTAGAAAATGCTCTACAAGTGTTTCGGTTATAATTGAAAAAAAAAGGTTTTACGATTCTGTAATTTCTAGTACTCAAACACAAAACTCAACTCTCGTTGGTAGAGACTTTTGATCATTATAAGATTGGATTGATTGGCATCAAAAAAAGTTGTGTAAAATCATCATTTCCAGCAAGGAAACGGTCATTTACAGTCAGCAAGACTACACTTTTTCAATACAACTGACAATAACCACAACTTTACCACCAATACCTAAAGGTGTAAATGGTCTAAAATAGAATTAAAGGAACTGATGTTTTGCTATTATCATTCAAGGGCAATGGGTCCTGTGGGCCTATCGCGTAACTTCGATGGGAATGAAGTTCATTTGTATTACCATTAAAGCAAATAGGAGCGATCGCGTAAACATTTGGATCGTAATGGCTTTCAAAAAATTATATCATTCAATTGTGTTTTGTTTCATCAAGTACATGACAAATATCGAGAAGAAATTAAATATATAAAATATATTATTTCCTTTAAATATTTATCACAGTATTCAATTCTTCTATAATATTATACATTAAAATAATTCTAATTTGAATAAGAGCTTATAGAAGCATTGTAATAGGGAATCTCGAATAAAACTTGTGATAAATCTGAACGCACTCGGTTGCTTGACTAGAGTTTTTATAAATAGTTATGTCCGATTATTATTAATTAATGTTACAAATAAAATACAAAAAAGTTGATCTTTTAAACAATCTATTATTCTTGATTTTTTTATTAATTTCAATGTACATAATTATATGACATTCACTGCATCATACCTACTTACTAATTTATTATTCTAAATGAAAACTCTTGTTTTACCGATAAAAATACAAAGTTTTCGTTTATAAAAAAAATATGTTATTGATGCCGGCTGGACAAGAGTTCCCTGCTTCATTTGACGTTTTAAAATGGTAATGAATATCATTCTCAACTGTCAATGGTTACGCGATCGCTTGTATGAACTATCATATTTCGTTCGTTCAATGGGATTCATTTACAATGATAATGGGTTTCCATTCCCATTGCGTTCTGCGATACGATTGATGTTTTGATGTTCATTAATGGACTTCAAATGTCAAAATGAACCCCATTACCATTGCAGTTACGCGATAGGCCCACTGGTTATATAAAAATAATGTTTGCTTTATTCAAAGAAAGAAACCCAAATAATAACAAAATAGTACAATTAAATAGTAACAACTGTTCAATACATTCACCAGTATTCATAAAAACATCCTTGAAGAACACTTTTGTTATGGAAGGTTTTGTCTCTTTTTATTATCAACAAAAATTATTATGCGAAATAGAGAGAAAACCTTTTATAACTAAAGTGTTCTTCAGGGCCTCAATAAGTTTTTTTATGAATAATGCCAATTATGTTTACGTACCTACCGCATGTTATCAGACAAACAGCTATTGGAATTTAAATTAAAAGAATTGGGATTTGATAATATTAAAATCAAAAATTACAAATACACAAATAATAAAAAGAGAAAATGAAAATAAAGAAAATATAACTAACAATGTACTCCAAAATCAAACCAAAATTATTTATTTTATGTAGGTAAATCTTTACAGATATTTATGAATAGTCAAAAAAAATGGATTCTAACAAAGAGGTTTTAGAGTGCATTTGGCTATTCATTAACAAAAGAACAACGAATATTTTTCATTAGCTCGATATCAGATTTAGAAATTAAACACGCAGTGGTATAGAAGTCTTAATATGAGAAATACAACCACACCGAACACACGCTACATAACAGACTAGTGTAAAACTAGGTGGTTAGCTGATAACATTGACCTTGCAATCATTATCAGCCATTCAAGGGACCACCGAGGCGACCAACTTCACCGAACTTATCCACGCCTTAAATATTTATTGTAAATAAAAGGTAAGGAATAGTAAGGATATAAAGTTATATGGATCGGTATTTTTAAGAGCGTAAATAGAATATGCAAACGTTAGGTTGGCTATTTTTTTCCCGTCACAACTCTTGGGTAGGCAGGTATAAACAGGTAAAGTGAATGATGCGATATATCGCATTTTTATAAAAAAATATTCTGCTAGACAGCGAAAAAAAAAAGTCTCGCAACTCTATACCCACCATGCTGGATATCATTGACTCAAAAAATTTTACGAACTATTTTCGTAAATTCCATGTGGCTTAATGCAACGGATCCGGTATGTGTGAAACTTCATGCTTCAGCCTGAGAACTGTGGTTGGTTCTTAGATGAATATTTAAAACCAGTAGGGTTCATTGGGGATCATACACCTTTAAGAATATAAGACAGTTTCGAAACAAAAGCGATGACGAAGAATGTTCAGAAGTTGGAGGTCACAATTATCTATACTAATATTATAAAGCTGAAGAGTTTGTTTGTTTGTTTGAACGCGCTAATCTCCGAAACTACTGGTTAGAATTGAATAATTCTTTTTGTGTTGGATAGTCCAGTTATCGAGGAAGGCTATAGGCTATATAACATCACGCTACGACCAATAGGAGCAAAGATATAGTGGTAAATGTGTAAAAAACGGGAGAAATTATTTCATCTTTGAAGCCTTCCGTTGCGTGCGCCGTGAAAACGGTTCAAGATACACAAAAAATATGTATTAAAGAATAATCTAAATATATATAACTCAAAGGTGACTGACTGACATAGTGATCTATCAACGCACAGCCCAAACCACTAGACGGATCGGGCTGAAATTTGGCATGCAGGTAGATGTTATGACGTAGGCATCCGCTAAGAAAAGATTTTGATAAATTCTACCCCCAAGGGGATAAAATAGGGGATGAAAGTTTATATGATAAAAAAATAACTATTCCACGCGGACGAAGTCGCGAGCACAGCTAGTAAGTCAGATAACTCAAATCCTGAATAATTTAAAAACTTGTATTTATATTTTATTACAATAAAAATATTTTTTTATTTGTCTTTATTTTGTCTGCTGATAAGAGAAATAAAATTTGTAAGATTAGCCTTATATATGTATCACTATTACCTTTTTATTAACTAAAGATGTACCTATATGCTTTAGTGCTGATTTTTCAATCGTCAGAAGTTAACTTGTATGAAGAACTATCAAATTTATTCTTTCTCCATACAAGTTATCTATTGGATAACTTTATCAGCAGGGTTATTACGCGTCTTAAGTTCGCTCGCACGCCAATCGTCATGACGTTATTTTCTAAGATTTTTGGAGCCATTGTTAAGAAGCCAAGCTTGATCTACGTCAAAATGGCGTCATAACGATTGGCGTGCGAGCGATCTTATGACGCGTAACCACCACCCAGGATTGTAAAATCAGGTGGGCAATGAGGAGTTTTCCAGTAGTTATTATTTAACGCAACAGATGGCGTTTAGTCGCTATCTACAAAAACTGTCAAATTAAATAGTGGTAACATATAAATAAACCCAAAATTTAGGGTAAATAGGAAATTAAATACCATTATACGAATAATTTATAAAATTTACTTAACTTTGTTTAATATATACACTAATATCCTGAGCACTTTGCCTAACGGCACCAACTTAAGTATTTTTTTTTCTTTTAAATATCATCATTTAAATATTAAATTTAGATTTCTAATTTATCTTGGTCTTTTTACGAAGTTTTTCTTGACAGGGTATCTACTAAAGATTATAGAACGCAAAAATATAAAGTAGATACATACAAAAGTGACAAAATATGGTAAAAAATATAACACGTCTTGCAATACCAAAATTTAGTTATAAGTCAAAGAGAATTTAGAGTATATTTGAGTAGTCTATATGAAAATATAGACTACCTAAGTATAGGAACAGCCTTTTTTGACAGTATTTGTGGATATCTCTCCTGCTGCCATCTAGTGAAATATTTTGGAACCGTCTAAAAGAAAACTCCTCATTCTCGCGCGTTCGACATTCATCTCGATTCGAGATTTTTAAACGAAAAATGACTAAGTATGCCATTTTTTGTTCAAAAATATCTAACATTAAACGAAATAAATATATAAATTATGAAAGAAAAATGACATATTTAGTAATTTTTTCCTTTAAAAATCTCGAATCAAGATGAATGTCGAAAGCGCGAGAATTGCCCAAGCCCTTAAGGTCATAAAATTTATACACACATATATAATTAATTTATTAAAAAAAAAACATTATTTTATTACTATGTTTTCTATCTTAATATTAAGCTACTCCAAAATGATGCACAACATATACGGGTCTATCGCTATCCCTTTCTTTCAATGCACGAACTACACACAGCTACAATGCTGTCCTCTTCTAGCGCATGGGATAGTTCGCTAGGACCTCTCTGTCGCACGTATTTACTCGCAGCATTTAACTTTTTTTAAACTCGACAACCGGAAATCTGGACTGAATTTTCGCAGAGAACTTAGCTTTCGCTTTATTTTTGGTATCAGGCTTGAATAAAGCTGCCCTATTGGTTGTTGCTCACGTATACGTAAATGAATACGTTACGTTTCTACAATGCGCAAACCCATGGTAGAGCCTTGGACTTGTTTTTTTTAGACAACCATTTGCAATATATTTATTTGGATATAAAATACTTTTCATCCATTAACTAGCTAGGTGAAGGTCGTTGTATGCGGGATCTTAGACAATTATTTTTGTGATACGTCATTATCACGCTAGCAAAGCAGGGTTTTTGTTATGATTAGTTTGACACCTCTACACACTCCCGCACGAAAAAAATTAAAACCATTTATAGAACGTTTCGAACCATTTGATATTTCAAACACTCGATAAATAGTGACTTGAGGGACTATTTAATAGTCCTCGAGTTTCGAATTAACGAGTGTAGTTTGTTTTCAAGATCTTTTAGTCTATTACAGCGTGTATTTATGTAGTACCTACTCTATTTAATCTGTGATAAGGGCGCTTGTGAAGTCACGCAATTTTTTAGAACTCAGATATTAATATCTCAAAAATCAGTTAATTATTTAAAAAATAAACGAAATTAGTTTCTTATAATATTTTCGAATTAAAAAATAAAATAAATTTTCGTCGTATGCGTGCAGTTTCAAACTTCAAAAAGAACATCTAGGTCATCTACAGACATTATTCAAGGTATGCAAGTTGCAGTTGATACTGAGCTCGATACTCCTTTATCTCCCCGACCGGACCGTACGTACAATATCGATGCAAGCGTCAGTTTCGTAGTGGTTTAAGGCCAGCGAGTAATCACCACGAGCGGGGCTTTTTTTTAGTGGCCCAGTCATAAAGGGCCAGCCAATTGAATACATTTACAATATTTTAATGTTTAAATCATGCCGTTTATTGAAATTTGCCGTATTTATATAAGTTAGTGTAAGATTATATTGTTACTTTTTTTGGATTTTTTTTTTTTTGGATCTTATTGAATAAATTTTATTTTAGAGTAGGTTTTTTTTTTCGGGGCCCAGGCATAAGTCAACTTAACATTTTAAATATAATAAAAAGTATATAAATATTCGGGATTGTATATTTGAATTTATCACAGAGTATAGCAAGTAATTACATGTATGTATTTAAATAAAATTATCGTAAAAGTAATATTTAACGCGCAGATCTACCCGCGCTGGAGCGAAGCTCTCTGCGAGCGCCGCCCCACGCGCCCTCCTCCGACGACTTGCGGCCCTTCCTGCGGCGCCGGCCCGCCTCGCTTGCCTCCTCCTCCGCGGCGTCCGCGGGCGAGCTCGGATCTTTCGGCTCCTGGTTGTCTTTGGACAGATCGAGCTCGCTCAGTTCTCTTCGTCCGTACTCCGCCTCCCCTAGCGGCCGCGTAGATAGGTCCGATGCAGATTGTCCTTCATTTTTAGACAGAATATTAGCGAGATCGGTCTTATTTTTGTCCATGTCGGCAGCGTTCGGTTTGGCGCCGGTCCTGATGACGGTGGAGGGAGCGATCAAGTCCTCGAGATCCATATCGGCGGTGTGCGCGGAGTGCGCGGCCGGGCGCTCCTCCGGCGCTCGGGCTCGTGCCGGCCGCTCCCTCTCGTCGGCGTCCTTGGCCCGCTTGACCAGGCCCGCGTCGGCCGGCGGCATCACGAGGTTCTCTGGCTCGTCCGTCGTCTCGTCGCGGCGCCTCTTGTGAGTCACCTCCGGCCCGACGGTCCTCGTTGAGTAGTCGGTTATATTTTTAGTCATCTTTTCCGAGACCTCCCTCTCTGCTTCGAACGCCCTCTTGGACTCGGCCGAGCTGACAAGACTCGCGCTCAGGGCTCCGGACGCCATCTGCTCAAGCAGCATCTTGCTGATGTCCACGTCCCTCTTGTCCCCCTTGAGCAGCCTCTCCTGGAAGGCGGCGAGCTCGGGCGGCAGCCGCGACCGCGACGGCTCGTGATGCTTCTTACGTTCCATCTTTGAGAAATCGGACGGGTCCGGCGCCTCCGTCTCGCGCGATCTCTTGTCCGGTTTGGCGCTCGGGAGATCGTACGACATGCATTGCTTGGACAGAGATTCGAGCAAATGTGTATCGGGCGGCAGCAGCAGGCGCTGCGCGTTGTGTCGATCGGAGTGCGCCTTCTGTGCGCGCGCTTGCGCGGCGCCCACGCTGGCGGTGGCGGCGCGCGGCGCAGACGTCTTGCCGCGTGAGGTGGATGCGCTCGGGAAGGATGCCGCACTGGTCACCAGCCCGCTGTTGAGCAGGCCGAGCGCGTCGTACGCGGACGACAGCCCGGCCGCTTGCATGCCGAACGGGTTGAGGCCGCTCAGCCCGAGCTGAGGGTACAGCATGTTCGGGTTCGGAAACCCGAACGGAAACTGCGACCCTGCGCCCTTACCGCCGGCGTCCGCGTGCTTTCTGGACTTAGCCTTGGAGTCGGCCCCAACCTGCCCAGCACCGGCGTCGACGCCGGGGAACCCAGACAGCCCGAGCCCGGCGAGGTTTGAGAAGAGTCCGCCGCCGGTCAGGTTGCCGAGCAGGTTCGGCACGCCGTTGAACGAGCCGAGCAGTGGGTCATTTTTAGGGTCGTAGCCATTGAGACTGGCGAGCAGCTTGGGGTCGAACCCGCCGAGCGCCTTGGCGTCGAAGCCGGTGAGGTTCGAGAGCGTCGCCGCGAGCGACTTCTGGTCGAACCCGCCGAGCCCGGAGAGACTGGCGAGTAGCGCCGGGTTAAGGTGCGCGGCGCTCGCGTCCAGACTGGGCGGGCGGCCCTTCTTGCGCTCGGGGGCGGGCGGGTGCGGCGCACGTGGCGGGGCGCGGGCGTCGGCCGGTAGCTTCACGTGCTCCTTGATCCCGTCGGTCCACTTGGTGTCGATGTCGTAGAGTGGGTTCTCGGCGATCCACTGCGTGAGGTGCTTGAGTTGTGGCGCCTTGTGTCCGACGAGCCGCTTGCCGGTGACGCGGTGCACGACGGGAACATGTTCATCGGGCGCAAGGCGCGGCGTGGGAGCTCCCGGCCGGCGACGCTCCGCGGCCTGCTCGGCAAGCCACTTGTCGACCTTGGCCTCCTGTGAAAAGGGTTTGGGGGCGGGCGGCCGCGCCTTGGCCCCGCTCTCGAGCGACTGCTGCAGGAAGGAGGCGGGCTCCTTGTGCGGTGCATGCGGGACTAGCGGCGAGGGCGCCGGGCTGGCAGGGTAGAGGCGTCGCGCGGGGGCGGGCACGGGGGCGGGCGGCGCGGTGCGGGCGGGCGCGGGGCGGGACACGGCGGCGGCCTGACCCTTAGCGGCGGAGAGCCCCAGGACTATCTCGTCCAACTTCTTTCTCTTCTTTTCCTTTCCGACGATAACTTCTTGCTCCGGCTATAACAAAAG
This sequence comes from Monopis laevigella, assembly GCA_947458855.1. Classification (NCBI taxonomy): domain Eukaryota; kingdom Metazoa; phylum Arthropoda; class Insecta; order Lepidoptera; family Tineidae; genus Monopis; species Monopis laevigella. The sequence continues at coordinate 18,648,724 of OX381583.1, read as the reverse complement.
TTTTTTTATCTTTATTGCATTTTCAAGCTAAAATTATATAAAAAAAATTAAAAATCACGCTGGCTTTATCATTTACATCAATGTTGATGGTGAAACCAGAAGGTAGGCAGTGGAACTCTGTAATAAAATAATTAAACCCAACGATGTTTGGGCTAGTGGAATTGTCAGGAGTGAATTTATAAATTCTCACACTCACACTGTCTTACCCTCAATGCAGCAAAATCCCAATATATTGTAATAGGAAGAAAACAACAAATATCCAAAGTACTTGAGTTCAATCCTGTTATACAAATCAACAGTGAGGCAATACCCCTTACGGAAACTGTAAAAGACCTTGGTATATATTTTGATGAAGAACTCAAATTTAATAAACATATTAATGAAATATCTAGATCATGTTTTGCCTAAATAAAATCATTATATAGTATTAGAGTCTTCGACATAAAAAACAGGATCTATTTATGCAAGTCCTTAGTGTTATCTAAATTAAGTTATTGCGACATAGTGTATGGCCCGTGCCTACTACAGAGAACAGCAAAAAAAGTACAACATATCCAAAACAGCTGCGCTAGATTTAGCTTTAATATACGAAAACGACATTACATAACTCCATACCTAATGAAAAATATCATTCTCAAAATGAAATATAGTCAACATCTACACATGCTAAGCTTAGTATTTAGGATTATAAAAAACAAAATCCCAGCTTATTTACATGCTAGATTGGAATATCTCCGTTCCAATTGCAATGGTCTAATTATGAAAGGTCTTAATCATAAAAGTAAAATATTTAAAGCGGCATTCGTCTTAACATCCTCTAGACTTTGGAATCAGTTGCCGCGAGATTTAAGAAGCTTAGAAAACCACACTAATTTTAAAGTAAAATTAAGAAAATGGTTGATGGAAGCACATGAAAGGAAATGGAGGATAGATTAACCATTAACTTTTAATAACTAGGTATTCATATTTAATATAAGTATAGGTAATTTGTTAGATTTACTATGGTGCACCCTGAAAACCAACGCGTGATGTACTGTAAAGTCACCACGCTGAAGCTGAGGGTGTACCGATTCATTAAATAATATTGTATTTTTTAAGTTCTTTTTTATTGTGTGTTCTATTTTATAAATTAGCATAAGTTTTTGTATTGTTTATTTTATTGAATAAATATATTTTCTATTCTATTCTACGACATGCTTCCTGGCTATATTATATTCGTATAAGTGGTGTATAGACTTGATTGTCAGTAGACATAAATCATAGCCTCGTTATCATCATTGAATTAAAGTCCGTTTTTCCTTTTTCAATAGGTAAATTCTTAAATAAATATAATTACGATTGCTTAACAGCGCCCAAGACCGCCTAGACAGCCTCAGTCAGGTACCTAGCGAAAGGATTTTAATCCAACCTTGTTGTAGCCGATGGTATCAATCTACACTGTACAAGTAGCCACCTCGTCAGATAGGCATAATAAGGCTCAATAAGGCATTTATAGTTTCGCAAGTTCACACGTAAAAACTGTAGTGTCTAAACAAACGGACCACACACACACACATATAATTATTATGTGGGAGACAATCATTCCTACCACGCCATCAAGTTAAACAAATACTTTGATCTCACAGATAAAATTACTAAAAAAAATTTTTTTAACTCAATGTTATGCAATAGAAATCAGTGCAAGAGGAATTCCAGCAAAGTCTTTGAATCATTTATTCAAATATCTTGGCCTTCCAAGATCTGCCGTCGAAACTTTTATGGAATCTGTTTCCAAGATGGCTAACATACTTCGCGGTCTCAAGTCCGGAAACGCTGCAGTTCATTCCCCAGCCTCCCAACCACGCGATGGACCTGACACCCGCACGGTGAAGGCATGGATAGCTAAGTACATCGTCTCATGTAATAAACAACACAAAATGACTGACCACATTCTTCCTCTTCATGAGCCTGCTGAGCGTGTCGTCGAGGCGGCTCTTGCCGGGCGAGGGCGCGGGCGTGGGCGCGGGCGAGGGCGCGGTCGCGGGGGAGGGCGCGGGCGTGCGGCGCGACAGGTCCTGCGCGTCGCTCAGGTCCAGCGGGGCCGACGACTCCACGGGCGACGCCTTGCTCACTCCTGACAAATAATTATTACATGTAAGCAGTGGCGTGTATATGGAATACACATATATATAGGCACAAAGGTACTGCTCACCCCAGGAAAATTGCTAATAAAATCATATTAAAAACCTATTATATTGTTATAATGTTTGCCAATTATACAAAATTAAATGTTTCAATATTAAATAGCGCCATATTATTTTTCATTGGTGTTATCAGCGGCAATCTTTATTTTTGGTACTATTTACACTGTATTTTTTTTTTTTGTTGCCTAAAGTTTTCCTTAAATGTTTAGAGTTATTATTATTGGATTTATGCATGTATGACGACTCGTCATACATGCATAAATCCAATGCAGTGCCTAACTCGTCACTGGCGAGTTAGGCACTGCCTTTGTTCTTGAATAAGCAGAGTTTGATAACCAGTATTCAAACAGGAAAAAAATCTTGCTTGACAACCCAGTTATCTAAGAAGAATTTTTTCATTATTTTTCGATAACTGGGTTATCTACAAAGAATTTGAATTCCTGTTTGGGAACTGCAAGGACGTTATTTGATAACCAGTCATCTAGGAAAAATAATTATGTTGTTTTTAGAACCGCAGTTTTCAACAAAAAAAAATGAAGGCTATATAACATAACGCTACGACCAATAGGAGCCGAGCATCAATGGAAAATGTTGCAAAAAAATGGAAAAAATATTTTGAAGTTTCCGTTGTTGCGTAAACGGTTAAAGTTAAGTATACAAAGTTGCAAGAGTCAGTTATTATATTATAAAAGTGTACAATATGCGTGTCCCTAAAACTAATACAACAAGTCTAGCAACAAGACGGAAAAGTAAAAAACTACCTTGATTGTAGCCCTCATAAAGGTGGCTGTTTTTGCATAAAGGGTCTACATTTGAAGATATAAGGGCTAAAAGATTTGCCCTCTAAAAATTTGATCCAACAAAGTCCATGAATGGGTCGATCAATACGTTGTTGTTTAACAATATTGATCGCTCCCACTATTCCGGCTAAATTACGAAAATACGAAATGGGCGACGACAAAGACGTACGTATTTTTGCATTACGAGTCTTAATATCCTCGCTGTTTTATCGTCAAATCAATCGCCCGTTTCGTAACCTCAGTAGTATCTGAAAAAGCGTAGAACCCACTTGACGGTCTTAATATAATTGTAATAATTAAACTTAAAAAAAAAACGCAAAATCAATTTAAAAAAAAAATTTACTTAAGTTAGTACAAGAGTAACTTTAATAATGAATTTGTCTGTAATTTGGTAGTTGTTTAGTTTTATTTGACAAATACCCATTCAAACTAAAACAGTCATAATTTCGGTTTTCATACAAAAAGCAAAGCTAAACTTTTACTTGAATTTTTTGAAGTTGGGGTCATCAAAAAGACGAGGTCGTGATCGCAAAATATCAAGTTTTAACTTTATACATTGGCCTACAAGGCCTGCAGCCCAATTATGGGCCTCTTTAATATTTTTTATTATTTAGAATTCTACGAGATAGGAATAAATATACAGAATATATATTAAATTTTCCAAAATGAGTGATCTATTTGGCCAGTTTTTAATGTCTTTAGTATAGTGATTGGTTCATATTTTGCTACATAAGCCTGCCTCTATTAATTATTTTTTCTTATATTGTTTTACCTATTTTAAGTGATGTAGTGTACTTTGTATTTTTCCTCGAATACATGAAAATTAGGTGATTTCGCGCGCAACGCTAAGGTGTTAAAGCGCGGAGTAGAACACTAAAGGCATAACACTACAAGTACCCGGCAGTACCTATAGAAAGGTATTATTTTACAGGGATACCGAGTCGGCCGAGTAGCACTATGTTCGATACTCAATCACACTATAAATATTAACTAAAATGAGATCTAAAAAAATAGTTGATTAAATAATAGTAACAAGGATCCGGACCTCAAGTTTTCACATTTCCAAAGGACCTTAAGATTTAAAAAAAAAATCTACGCCTACCTATAGGTTATTATTAGGCTATACACTAAAAACAATATCAAAACGAGTGTCTAGTATTAGTGCTGTGCGATCTGAACTGAACATTATTGTGCCTCATGGATCTCAGTCTGATGGCGATTCCATCGATGGAATCGTCAAAATTTCTTTATGACCCCTTTGTAACTTAGAAAAATTTGTCTGTAAATTTTTAATGTCACCAGGTTTGTAGTACGTCAGTTTAGCTTATCGGTGTAGGGCGTACCTGGCGCGGGAGAGGGCGGCGGTCGCTGGTGCGCGGGCGGCGGCGCGGGCGTGGAGCGGCGCGAGGAGTCGCTGGAGTCGTCGCGCGGCGGCGGCGCGTGCGCGGGCGACGGGGACGACAGCAGCGCGTGCAGCTTGGCGCGCTCCGTCTCCACGTCGATAGCGATGTGCTTGCGGTCGCGGGCGTTTTGCACCGTGTGCGCTATATGGTGCAGTCTGAAACAATACAACATTCTTAATAATAACAACAACGACTCTTGTCTGTGATTTTGTTCCATAGAAATAAAATTTAATAATATGTTGCCCATATTGTCTTGTCACAAACTAAGCTCTAGGCTTATACTATCACAAACTAAGCTCTAGGCTTATACTATCACAAACTAAGCTCTAGGCTTATACTAGGTGTACCAGAAACAACAATACTAAAAATACCATCACAGGTACCTTTTGGCTCACGAGATCCGTTTAAGGAGCGATTAACCTGTACTCATTTCGCCGCTGGTTCTCGGAGGCAACACCTAACAATTGGCGAACTTGTTGTGGTGTTTAAAATGGTATAGCCTCGTCGCCTTGTTGTCATTGGCTTAATCTTGTTATTAGTTACGCAGTAACATAACCTGGGCCTGGGGCTGCATTTTTGCAATGATACTAATACATATTATATTTTATAAATACCTACCTCATGACAAACTTGTACTGAAAATGTACTAATATGGTTGTTTAGTCATGAGTGGGAATCAAACCCATAACCTCCACAACGCCAATGTGGGCACCACTAGACCACTCGGGCGAATTATAAATAATTACCCAAACTATATTGTGGTGGCAATTAAAAATATGTGGAGAATTGATCCCATTGTTTGATGTAGACTCAGAATACCATTGGCTACGACGAGGTGAAGCTAGGTCAAGGGCGCCAAGAAGCAACTATGTCGGTATGTTTTATTTATAATGCCCTTTACGTCCGGAAGCCAAAACGCATTAAAACAATATCTATACTAGTGAGTAGTGAGTATGATCTACTGATGGTGATGCTATTTTGACAGAATTTGGTAGAAAGATAAATTAAAACCCAGTGGTGAAAATCCAGTATTATGTGTTGTCAAAAGACAGATTTTATAAATACATAAAAGGTTATTAATTTAAATGTAACTCACCTGCTTTCCAAAGCACGTTCTCCAAACCACAGGCTCGGTGAAGGAAGTTCTTCTGACCTGCCTAGCTTGGCCAACGTCTCCAACTCTGACAGGGCGTCGGTATCGTCATCGTCCTTTGGCTCGGAGCTCTTGTCTCCAGCCTTGGAACTGGTTTCCGCAGACTTGGAACTCTTCTCTCCAGAATCCTCGTCTTTGGTGTCGTCTTCCTCGTCGGAAGACATCTTGTCACTTCTGGTGCGCATTTTGTTTGCGGCGGCCCATTTCTTGGCGCATTCCGCAAACGGTAATTTAGGGTCACAGAACAATTTATGATATGTGTCACCCAAGCCGTGTCTGTAAATAAAATATTAACAAATTTATCAACTAAGCAAAAGTCAAAAGAATTTGGTACAATATTAGAATAGAAAAAAAAATAATAATTAATGTATTGCATACAAATATTAAAAACAAACAATAATAAGAAGGACATTACAAACCACACTCTGGCCACAAACTTCAAGTTTTTAGAACTGGCCACTTGTCAACAATATAATTTAAAAAATAGTTTAAATTTTGATAATGGAACTCTTTGCCAATATTATTGAGTATGTATTTCATTAATTTGTCACTTGTTTTACGATTTGGTGGCAAATTGTCACGTCAGCATGAATTAAACGCGAGAAAATTTTCGTGCAATGATTTTCAATGTCAAATGACAAGTTATCAAAGACTATAATCGGCCTTTCACGATGAAGCTCCATCTCGTGCCACTGTTAATAAATGACTTTAAACGTGGTCACAGTAATCTCACCGATAATCTGCGTGAGGGACTCTTAACCTTCCCGAAAATAAAAGTCAATCTTCGAGGACAACGTTTTATGGACACAGAGGAATCAATGGTTGCATTTAAAAAGGTCGTCGAAGAGACCCTTAAGAACGAGTAGGCAAAGTGTTTCCATCGGATGCAGCAATGTATTGATTTAAATGGGCTCTATTCGGAAAAGATATAATAACTTACTAGTTAGCTCAGTTGTTGATTTTCTAAGAGCTTTCAGTTTGGCCCTCGTACATACATACACCAACAAATCTTGTACATCTGTTGTTTAAACAAAATTAAACAGCAACTTGTGCCCTTACGTTAGGAAATAGGTGGTTGAATTGACGATAAGGCAGAGAGTATATTAAAATATACTCGCAATGCAATTTGTCGCCGCCTTTTTCGTAATAGCATCATTTAGCCGGCATAGTGGGAGCGATCAATGTAATTTAGGAACCATTATTGATCGACCGCATTCAAGGACTTTGTAGGTCTGCTCACCACCAGACAGATAAAAGTCACATGTCGTGCTCCAATTATAAAGTGCTTGTGATGCATCGCACGGCAACAGCGCGGCGACTGTATATAGAGTGGTACCTGCAGACGGCGCGCACCAGCAGGCGGTCGTGCGCGGCGGGGCTCCACCAGGCCGGCGCGTCGGGCGAGCGCTCGCACCGCGCCAGCCGGGCCTCCAGCGCGGGGTGCGGCGACACCTCCTCGCGCAGCACTCGGAGAAGATCGATCCTAATACATACAATTTTCATGTACTAAGGATCGGATTAAGGGCCAAGCGGCCACATTCTGTTTCTTATAACGTGTGTTAGATTGTCAAAATAACGAATTCCGTTATTAACGCTCTCTCCTCCAATCAGCGAAGGTTAAAAAACTACTCTGATTGGAGACTTTGACAATGAGGAGTTTTATTTTACACGGTTCCAAAATATTTCACTAGATGGCAGCAGGAGAGATATCCGCAATAACTGTCAAAAAAGGCTGTTTATATACTTAGGCTGCGTTTTCTTGGTAATGTTAGCGCGTCGCTAGCATTGGTCGTTTTTTTTGGAAAAAATATCGATAAATACCAACTTCTGACGTTAGTAACAGTCGTTTTTTTTGCGAAATGTTACCAATAAATGTTAACATTTTTAGCATTGCGTTGGAGGTGAATTTTTATTGTTAATCTTTGACAGATGTCAAACAATCTGTATTTTCCCGCTAATTATTATTAATAACCTAATACTATTAATCTTAAAATTATCTTTCAAACTATAAATATTTGGTTTTATAATATACTTTTGTTTATAAATTAATTAATTTGTAGATTTTAGTTTTTTATTTACTTTACTGAATAATGAAGAAAAAAATTTTTGGAGATACAAATTATAAAAACATTAATTTCTGGAAGAAATTATGATAATGATGGAGATGAAATAGAATTTTTTTATATATATTATTTGCTTTTTTGCGTTTAAGGTTAATGCCAAAATGGCAAATGTCAGAAATCAGTATTTTGTGGTAATTTTATCGTTTTGTTTGCATTGCTAAAAATACAAACAAATGTTAACATGATCTAAATAAAACACCAAAACAGCTGATTTTCATGCTAGCGCGAAATACTGGTTAGCTAACAAAACGCACCCACCCTGTCAAGAAAACCTTCGTAAAAGACCAAGATACCTTAGAAATCTAAATTTAATTACTTAAATGGTGATATTTAAAAGAAAAAATATTACTTAAGTTGGTGCCGTAAGGCAAAGTGCTCAGGATATTAGTGTATATATTAAACAAAGTTAAGTAAATGTTATAAACTATTCGTATAAAGATATTTACCCTAAAATTTGGGTATATTTTATATGTTACCACTATCTAATTTGACAGTTTTTTTAGATAGCGACTAAACGCGTTAAATAATAAAACTCCTAATTCAACGATCACGTTATAAGAAACAGAATGTGGCCGCAGAAGTCGAATTGACGCCCATACATATTACAACTTGGCTGTTGGTCAAAGTTAAATTGTATTTTTTATGTTCGTAATTATACGCAGAAATCTTAATGTTGTGGGTATTTTATTTTGTATTATAATATTAAAAAGTATTTTTTTCTGATTTCGTTAAAAATTTAAAAATAATAACCCAACACAGAAAGATTAATAAGTACAATGACCGACAATAATATTATTTTAATTCTGCGACAAACAGTATTGAGTATTAATGGAAGTGCGAAAAGCTAATTTGTATGGAGAACGCGGAGTTCGCGATTACGAATGCTTAGCAACTATTATTAATGTAAAAACTTTATATTATTATTAATTTAAATCTATAAACTTTCCCCATGGAACAATGTGTCACAAATAAAATAAAGTATTAAGTAGCCATTTTTTATATGTGGTTCTATGAGAAAAGTTTTTTTCATTTGATCAGCAGAGGCGTCGCCACATGCCTGTAGCGCAAGGGAGATGCGAGATATCTTCATCGCTGGATGGTTTGAGATTAGGTTTATATCTGTTAAATATTGTAATAATATATATTATTATTATTAATATTGTAAAATAAATACTGTGAATGTTATAATCTTGTATTTTAGATTTAAGTGGTGGTGGTTTATTTGTGTATATATTATTGTTATTTTTATTGTGTTAGAAGATTAGACCAGACTGGCATGATAGCTAATCAACCAAATTAAAATAAATAAATACCATGGGTGCCTTGAACCACTCCTGAGAACCGTTTAAAATGCCTCGGGGTATCCAGAGCAGGGATTAACCCATCCTCATTTCACTGATGGTATTCGGAGGCAACACCTCATAGCCAAAAGCCATGATGTATAATCAAAGGCTCAATGTAAAACATATATCAAAGCTTTCTATTTACCTTCGTACCTTTTTAATAACAAAAATACTAAAGAGCATTTACAACCAATATGGTAATAAACAATCAAATGTTATAATATGAGTATAGACAACTGTTTAATAAATAAAATTAATTTCCTATTTCTGTCTATAATTTTAGAATATAAAAATTTCTTTCAGTGATCATCATGATGTATTATACAATATTTTCAAAAGAGATTGCTTAACCTTTTCAAAAAAAAAAGATCAGTAAGGATCAAATCTATTTGAAATTGCTTTAATTTCAAATACAAAAAAAAAGTTAGGTGCAAGTATTAGTTCAAGTTTTTTCTAATCTGTATAATAATAAAATATTTATAAACATGGCATATGCACCCAGTTTTAAGGTAAAAAATGAAATGTAATTATTAGTGTAAATAGTATAATTGAATTACCTTTCTAATGTTGCAATAGCCCTTTCTTCCCCAATAGGCTCAGCTTTCAAGTCAGATCTAGTGGGCAACTCTGCCTCTCCCACCGTCAGTCTACATTGGCGTTTGCACATGGCCATGAAGGCTTTCAGGTAGTCCGTGAGGGCGTCATCCGACTTGTTGTCCAGACTGGCCAACTGTCTAAACCGGCTCCAGCGCAGGCTCTTGGTGGATGGGTCAAACTCCACGCCATAGGACGCCACGGTGCGACGGAAGGATTCCTCGTCCGCCCGGCTCCACCGCCACTGGGCAGCTTCGTCGCGAGCGATCTGATCTATCCTGTCTCGACGCTCTGTCTTCTGAAACAAAGAAATCATGTTATATGCTGATAGGGTTGGTGTCCTTCAGAGACAGTCCTCACTACGCGCAATGCTTTCTTGTTTATTTTTTCTGTAACTTAAATTATACAAATATATACATTTTTTAATCAGTACCATCGGCCACACGATGAGGGAAGGAATACATTTATGACATAAACTGCATTAAACTATTTTCGAACTAGCCCCGCGGTTTAACCCGCCGTTTAATTTAAAATAAATCGGATTGAAAATAGCCCGGTGAAAGATTTTTTAAAATGGGTTTCGTAGTTTTTCTATAACAAACAAATATGTTCTTATCTTTATAAAATTAGTAGAAGTAGATAGTAGACATGGCGTCGCTATTTTAAAGTTTATAAATTAGACGTCACTATTCCGGTCCCGGCAACAGTAGAGTATGCCATGTTTTGTGTAAATTTATTATCGCGAAATATGACTGATAGGCCAATGGGGATTTTAATAAAACACACAAGAAAAAGTTGATTCATCCTCGTACGAAATCGATATCAAAAACTGGATTAGTTGTGAAATGGATGACGTTACCTTTGCCCGCTGTTGCATCTTGAGTTCCTCTCGCTTGTAGTTGCGCTGGTAGGCGGTGATGAGCCTGCGCAGCCTGGTGTTGAGGTCCTGCATGGACGGCCACGGGTGCGCAGCGTCGTCCTCCCGCGCGGGCGAGGCGCCGGCGCCGCTGGACACGTCGTCCGTGCAGTCCTCGTCGCCGCCGCGGGAATGCACCAGGCGCTCTTCGCTTCTACACAAATGTTTATGATTATTGAGATAATTCAAATTTATTATATAAAAAAATGCATGTTTTTGATATTGATATTAAGTAATTAGTAGCTACAAACAAATTTTATGATCTATTTTAATATATAATCTAGTAAGCATGAATGGTTAATAGTAGGTAAAGCAACATGAGAATAATGGATATATTTATTTTAGCGACATCGCCTGCTCGTCACGATCGGTTTTGTGGCAATATAACCAAGATCTACGTAGAGCCGATGTCGCCGTAAAAGTGTTAATAAAAGCAAGATGATTGTATTAAGATGATTGCAGGGTGAAGTAAGGTAATGAGAATGATTACTTAATGTCGGTGCATTCGGCATCATCCGGTGGGCCAAGCTTGTCAACAAAACAGAGTTGCGGGTCTGAGCGCATGGCGAGGTAGTTCTCGTACCCATGGACATAAGTGCCCACCAAAAGAGACACATCGCAATCGGAATCCCACCAGATGCGCGGCGGAGCGCTGTCCACACCGCGCGGCACGCGCATTCCCAAACCACTACAAACAAGTTTATTATTGGATTAGGACAAATTCACACCCACAGAACGTTACGCGAAAACCAATCGAGCACCAAAAGACATTTAACAATTGTTATAAACAAATATGTTTAGCAATGGTTAAGATAATTAGTCACCATCAACTTTTTTGTAATTAAGATAAAAGATTTTATAAGATATGTGAAAATATATATTAAAATAATATTGGCGCTCGATTTTTCCCACATAAATGTGTTCCATATGGTTATTCACAGGTTAATAAGTGTTTATATGAACAAATGAGAAAACACAATTTAGACATTACTCTTTCTTTTCCTAAGTGGGGCAAGAGAAAGTATTTTAATGACATAATGAGGTGCACAGTTCTGATAGTTCATGTTTCTAGTACTATGGTTTAGTTAAATCTCACACTGTTATTATACCTTCTATACTAGAGACAAGCACTTTCCGATGTAATAGTGAAATTATTTAGTAATGTAAACTCTATTTGGTAATCTCATAAAAATGTTACAACATATAGGTACTAATATAATATTGCCATTATTTTATGATGTATGTTATCCAATCATACCATGTGTTCACAATGAATGTACGAGTAAAATGCCAGAGCATAATATATTGGGCAGAGTATGTATAATAGTATCTTTATTTTAACATATTGTGAATTGCTAGCTATTGCTGACATTGGTATTTTTACGAATTTGGCAATAGAGATGACCCAAATACAAAATCAATTTAGTTGATCATCATTCACCAATTTTTAAAATTTAATTGAATTTATGTGATCGCCATTTGTCTACAATAAATATTTTCTCTCACATATCGCATTAATTTTAATGACTGTTAAATCAACCCTTTTGATTTAGTGTTTGTGTCACCGCAGAGAACATAAAGGGGATGAAACATTAATGTTGGATTAGAAAGCAGTGGTTGTGTGGACTGTCATGCTTCACTTCGGAGCAAATATTAAATAATAACTGCAATATAGCAGTCATTACATTAAAAAAATACATTTAAACATTATCACTTATAATTATTTTTGCATAGTATAAAGCTAGAAGGTATCGCCCGGGCACCATATTGGAAGGTCACATAGATGGATTTTATTTCAGTTTTTAACAATTGATATTTTATTACATACATTTGAATTTATGTCAGAAATAAATTGGTGACTTTACAGTAGTTTACAATGTAAAGACATGTATTGGTGGTCCTGAAAATACGGTGTTATATTTAATGTTTTGCAGGTGATACGCGTTACGCCTACAATATTCGATGTGTTTCATGTTTCTGGCATATTTCGTTTTTATTTATTAATATCCTAATTGTAACAAATTAGTAAAAATAAGGCATAAGAAGAGTATATCATTGTGTATGCTACAGAAAGTGTTACTGATTATATCTTTAAAAAATATAGTGGAAACTGAGTTTTCAAATTGGAAAGTCCTAATCGTTTGACATAAATAAGCATCAGAAAAACATGAGTGTGTCTATAAAACACGCAGAAAATACACATAAGTATTTGTATAAATAAAAGGTTTAGTTTGATTAGATTAATCGTTTGCAAGACTATGGGCGTTCGTTTTGGGACCGAAACATGTTCACAACGATCACGATGTATATTTATGCGTTTTTTTTTTAGATTTCGGCGGCAGAAGTGGCGTTGTGATCTGCCACAATGCCCGTTTTTTTAGGCCCAGAATGCTACCGTGAACTGATCACAATGACCCAAGTCGATAGGTGAGGCGTTGTGAACATGTTTTGACATTTGTGGTTGTCACAGTTGTTGTTGTTTTAAACGTCGCAGCCGTCTTATATTTTTAGGATCAAATTTATTGTATTTTAAATCGAAATGATTTTAGAAAGATTTCGCAAATAAAATTAGTGGATTGTACGATTTAACCTATATTTTACAGTTGACAGATTCGTGATAACAATTGCTTTCGATTTGGATTGTGGTAATTGAGGCATTGTGAGTGAAACTAACCAAAAATAACGCAAGTTCGCATAATGTCATTGTTATCATGTTTCATTTCCAAAACGAACGGTAGAAGAGCGCTTAGTAGGTCCAACACAACCCAATCGCGTAGTCATTTGCAATGTTCATAAAGGTAAATCAGCGTAACTGTAGGTATATACCTATATGTCTTGCAAAGCGGGTAAGGCAAGCTAGGAAAAATAAAGTGATATATACCTGGCATGAACAGCAGCCTCAATTTGAGTCGCGTAGTCTCCGATGACTTCATGTTTAATGTAGTACATCATGCGAACTCGTAACAAAACCCTAAACAATTATAGTTATTTTCATTAGATATTATAAACTTTTAAAAATAAGAATCCCATTATCAAATAAGTATTTACTTGTTAGCATGTCTGAACAGATGTTTCTTGTAGCTGCCTTCTAGATAAGCTTCGCAGTCGTATTTTTCACCAGAACTCCAATGACTAGGGTCTTCCCACTTCTGCACCGCACTCGGTTTCGGTACATCTTTAGGTTTATTCTTTTTCTTGGCATTCCTTCCTCTGGGCACAGGATTATGTAGTCCGCTATGGTTTCTTGAAATCGTCACTTCACCATTTTCACAGGGTTCAATAAGATCCCAGATGAAATTGCGAATTTTTTCATCACCTTTGTAATGACGCAAGCAATATAATACCTATAAAAAATATAGATTATGTAAAACATATCATTACATATATTCTGGATGATTAAAATGAATATAATATTCAGAAAAGATAATAAACTCATAGAAGCTCATAAGCTTCGTCGGTATTAGCATGGCAGGTCATCATTATAACAGGGATAAATATAAATAAAAGCCTCTATAAAAACATTTAAACAATATATGCCGCCATAACTTCTATATAGGAGTTATCGAAACATATAGTGAATTGCCTTCACAAAGTATTTTGTTCATTATATTACATAAGACATGATAATAATAAGCTAATAAACAAAATTATATACGTGGTGGCCTAGTATATACGTGGTGGCCTAGTTGGTTAGACCTTGGACTTAAAAACGCTTAGGTCCCTGGTTCGAATCCCGGTGTGTACCAATGAGTTTTTAATTTAAAAATTTATGTACATTTGTTTGACAACACCACTATAGTGCCTCGGAGAGCACGTTAAGCTGTCGGTCCCGGTTTCACTATACCAACTTGTGAAACTGTTTATAGATGGGTTATTGAGTCTATTCAAAAAACATCGCAACGAGCTAGCCACTTGTTCGGTGTAAACTCATACCATCGGCTACGACGAGGTGGGATTAAAACCCCTCCGCTGGGTACCCTGGGGCCGTCTAGGCGGTCTCGGGCGCCGTAAGGCACCCGTGATGATACATATAATAAACAAAATCTTACAATTATTCTTGCACAGTCTTCAATAACTGATAGTGTCCATCCCTTTCTGAATTGATTTTTATCCACTATCTCATCCCATCGCGCCCATCTGTTACAAAAAAAAAACAATTTTCCAAATTTCCCTAATAAATTATATTGATATGAGTATAATTTGCTTATTTAATATAAAAATAATCTATTTGAATTTGGTGCAAGGTTTTACAATTCGAGGTTAATCCAGTACGTTATTCTACATTAAATTATTTATATCTATAATAAACCAATATAAATTTAAATAAATGAATTTCACAACCAGAGAGAGAAACAATCAATTTGACGAACTAAACTAATTTTTGGCCTTACTTTTAAATGATTAGGTGGTGATCCCTAAAATTTCGATTGACGTTTTAAGTGATCAAAAAAAAATATACCTAAGGTAACAATATATAGCATATAACCTGGAGTCTGATTCTCCACTATATTCTTTCATTATCGAAAATAATAAAATAAATATGTTTTATTATTTCGAAAATATAGCCTAAAATGAGAAACAAAGGAGACCGTTTATCTGTGTATGGACGGCGGTAGCGCTAAAAATAATTTTGTATGATAGCCAAACTTAGACACAAAAGAGGATAAACATCATACTTTTAATAGACATCTTTTTTTTTAAATTTTTTTGTGGGGTTTTCTGTAAACTTACATTTTTATTCAAGATTTTGAGGTTAGTATTGAAACAAATAATGCCTGAGGTTACGTTCCAAAAAGAGGATAAATATCACACTTTTAATAAACTTTTTTTTGTGGGGTTTTCTGTAAACTTACATTTTTATTTAAGATTTTGAGGTAAGTATTGAAACAAATAATGTGTCCTTAAGGTTGCGTTCCAAAACGATTCTCGGGTAAAGTAAAGAAGACAACTGTAGCTGCCTTTACAGACTGGACTTCGACTCCTATATATAAGCTCGTTTTTATACGCGCCTAAGCTAATAAATAGGCGTCCATTTGAAACAACACTCGTATGTACAGAAAAAAACATAGTACATAGTACTCTGCGTACTCATTGTATTCAATGAGTACGAAGAGTACTCATTGTACTCAGAGTACGCACCCCAACTCAATCTGTTTTACAAATGTGTAGACTAGAAAAACGCTACTACTTGTTAACGTATTCGTATGTTTTATGTATTTGTTAAACCCAATATGTCATATGAGGCCGTATTATTTTAATAAGGGAAATGGGTACAGTATTATAATAAAAAAATATAAATATTTGTATTTATAGTTTTCAGTTTCGGATAGCGAACATTGATATTTGACATTGACTCGTGATAGATAATTCATACGGAAATCAATATCTTACTAATAAAATGAAAAAACGAACCCCACAAAATATTTCAACGAGTTAAACGCAAATGTTGTTTAAAATATAGCCATGAATTATGAATAATGTTTTAAGACCATACTACTTCCCTTTATAGCGCAACAGCTTTTGGTCGGTCTCCTTTCGTTTATTTTTAAAATAATTAACTGCTTTTGAAATATATATATTTGAAATCTGAAATCTAAAAAATCTGCGTGACGTCTCAACCACTCTATAAACTATTGGATAAATGTGGTGCGACGACGTGCACCTTTATTAAATGAATGCGTAATATAATATATTGTTTATGTATCTTACAGTATACAGAAAAAAGTATTATTTTTAAATTGTATTGCTGTTCTTATAGGTAATGATAATAATAAAGCTTCACAAGATTTCTTGTATAGAAGATGAGTTTCTAGAAACACCTACACCGCTTAATAAACTGTAGCCGCCACGGAAATAGAAAGTGGAAAAATCGGCGTCCAAGCTCATGGCTACTAATTTTTGGGCTTGTGAAAGTATTTTCTTAATCTTCCCAAAAATATTACATCTTCAAAATTACTTCAATGAACGGAGACTATTATGTAGCATTGTTGAGAAAAGGAGATAAACTGACAGGAGTCCTGTTTTTGCAGGACAATGGGCCTGTCCACGCTGCGCGAGTTGCTAGGCGTGCCCTCGCGAATACAGGATTTAAAGAAATCAACCACCTACTCCATAGTCCAGAAATAGCTTCTATTATAAGGCAAAGTCGGCGAATATTTATTGACCGGGTTAAGACCTTTTTTAATAAAGTGTAATGAAGTAGAGAGATACATTAAAAAACATGATTTTATACATTTCTATCAACATTTTTAATACCTTAGGCTCAAAACATTTCAGCCGCTTCTCGTAATAGAGCTTACAACTACTTAGCTAGTATTTTAACTCACATAAAAAAATATCTCACTTCAAAATCTACTTACCCATATGTAAGTAATCCACGTTCTATTTTGAAACACTCTGATCTTGTCCATGATCCATAAATTACTTCATCGTCAATGGCCATGGATTCATGTCGTGGAACATAGTCATCACTGGTGTATTTTCGACCTTTTCTTCCCAATCTATCCTTCTTTTTCCTACTGCGTAAACTTATACCTACAATAAAAATATAATAATTTAATAACATATAAAACTATAATATCCCGTATATTTCGTAGTCATACAGACCTTCCTCATCGTCATCTGAATCAGGTGTAGCATCCATGTCAGACATCTCCATGGTGCTGTCGTCGTGTCCATATCGTTTTATTAAGGTTCTTCGTCTTGGCTCTGTTACTATTAAATCTTCTTCTTCATTTTTCTCTGTTGGATCTATTTCAGCTTTCTTTGCCCATTTATTCCAAAAGTCAGGATCACGTATGTCAATATCAGATCTCTGATCGTTAGCCGCAAAACTAGCTTTCGAAAAAGTAGATCCTTTTTCAGATTCCATTTGTATAACCTGTGTCCTACGAGCGAGAATCATCTCAATGTCTTCTTCGCAAAATTTATCCCCCGCATTATCCTCGTCCATGACTGCACCATATGCACCCTTTTTTAGTAGGTCTTCTATCTCCTTCTTTGATAGCTGTCTTAGCCCGGTCTCTTTGCCTTGACTCGTATTCATACTTTGTAAAACAGCTTTATCTAACCCTAATTTCAACGAAGCTTTATCAAACATTTCTCTTTCATAAGAATTACGGCAAATTAATCGGTATATTTTTACCATTTTTTGTTGTCCAATACGATGACAACGCGCTTGTGCTTGTAAATCATTTTGAGGGTTCCAATCACTGTCATAAATTATAACAGTATCAGCGGCAGTTAAATTAATACCCAATCCTCCGGCTTTAGTGCAAAGCAAAAACACAAACCGATCAGAATCTGGTTTGGAAAATCTATCTATGGCTTCTTGGCGTAAATTTCCCCGAATACGTCCATCGATTCTCTCATATGGATACTTTCTAAACATTAAATAATCTTCAAGTATATCTAAACACCTCACCATCTGACTGAATATTAGTACACGATGGCCACCTGCTTTTAATTTGGGTAATAATTTATCAACTAAAACCATTTTTCCAGAAGACTGTATCAATGCCTCATAATATGCTTGTTTGTCTTCACCGTTTGCTTGTTTATAATCAAATTGTATTTGATCTTCAGCTCCATTTAACAAATAAGGATGAATACAACATTTTCGTAATTCCATCATAGTATTCATCAAATTTGGAATATTTGCTGCAGAGTTAGTTCCTTTACGTAGAAAACTGAAGTTCCTCTCTAATATTGCTCTGTAATATTTCTTTTGAATATTAGTGAGTTCAACTTCAATAATAGTTTCTTCTTTTGGAGCTAAACCTTTTTCTACATCTTCTTTAAGTCGCCTAAGCATCATCGGTTTTAATAAGGCTTGCAATTTTATAACTTCAGATTCAGACTTCAATTGGCCGAATTCTGACAAGAATGCATCGCTACTTGAAAATTGAGCAGGTTCCAAGAAATTTAACAATGAAAATAACTCATTGACGTTATTTTGCAAAGGCGTTCCAGACAATAACACGCGATGTTCCATGTGCAATTGCCTTAAGCCTTCTAATAATTTACAGTTACGATTTTTTAACCTATGCGCCTCATCAATTACACATGCTCGCCAATTAAATGTTTTGAGGTCCTGAAAATCGGTTACTATAATTTCAAAAGTTGTTATTAAAACATTAAATTTTGTAATTTCTTTCATCGGTACACCTTCACTTTTGTAGTAAAATTCATATTCTTGTATCATACTTTTACTTTGTTGAGATCCGTGATATACAATTACATTCATATCAGTCCATCCCTCAAATTCTCTTTGCCAATTTGGAATGGTTGAAAGTGGTGCTATTATCAAAAATGGCCCGCGTATACCATATTCCCAAATTGAATTTACAAATGTTAAACTTTGAATAGTTTTTCCCAGGCCCATTTCATCAGCTAGTATACAATTTCTGTTGTTATGCCAGGAAAATAATAACCAATTTAATCCTTCAAGTTGATAGGGTCTTAGAGTATTACCTCCTTTATATAAAGGAGATTCTTTAAGTTGAGACCAATGCTCAGCTGGCGGCTTTCTTTTAAATTTCCATTTGTCCTTTGGTGGAATGTCATGAAAGATTTCAAACTGTCTAATTTTATCAACATCAATATCTTCTTCTAATTCCCAAGTGCTATCTTCATATTGCAAACTTTTCCATTTTACTAAATAATGTTTCACACTATTTTCATTTCCAGGGTCAACAGTATCAGACATATCTAAAATTCTTTCTACCTCAATATAGTCCGGATTAAAAGGTTCATCATCAAGTAATTCGAAAATATTAACTTGTTGCGCTTGTTTTTGTTTAAAGCGCTTAATTTTAGAAAATATTCTTTTATCACCTTTATACAGTTCATCTTCAGTTTTCCATTCACAGTGTAAGTAGGAAAAATTTCTATATTTCACATAAAATTCTTCTATATCTACCAAGACTGCTTTTTCATTTTTGACATCAATTGTGTCATTTTTCTGTATTTCTGCTGAAATTTCCTGAGATACGTCTATTGAATTTTCAGGTTGTATTTCCTTTTCAATAACAACATTGTTTTCTTCCGCATCTTTGATGTTATTAGTTATGGTTTCAGGGTCATCTATCTTTTCTGTAGCAACTTCTTCCTTTATATCGGTAATTTCGGTAGTCTCAGTTGCATTATCATTTATTGCATTTTCGTCAGTAGCATTCTCTGCTGACAGGTCAGTTTGATTTTTTTCTTGAATGGCATCAGGTTTTAATTCACGTTTTCCCATTCTACTAGCCAAAACATGTTGTACAATCATTGAATCTTCGTCTGTGGTGTTTACATAAATATAATTTGGTATAGGAAGACCAACAGCTTTATTTAAGTCTTTTATTTCAATATTAGATTGCTCTAACTTCAAGTTTTTGTCACTTTTTTGAATCCCTGCTGCAGAAAATTCTTCGTCTGACAGTCTTAACATCACATCATCGGTATATTTTTTACGATGAGTATTTCTTGCAGAACGTCGTTTTAAACCATCACAATCAGCCTCAGCTGGTGGAGATGGTGGTGGAGTTGACATTAAATCATCTGGTTCTCCGTCAGATTCTGGTACTATACCGCCGCGTTTCTTTTTTCTACCGCCAGATAATCTTTTTGATCCCGATTTTCTACAACTAATATTTCCAATAGATTTTCGTTTCGTAACTTTTCTTTTTGATCCAGATTGACAAAGAGAATCGGTGTCATCTTCCTTATCTTCAATTTCTCGTCTAGCTTCAGCTTCTTCTAATAATTCTTTAATAGGTATTTTAGACACAGGGATATCATCAAAATCAGTTACACTACCATCTTCAGTTTTCGGTGGTTCTGTAACTTTACGCATTGAACGTTCTGAATTAAGTTCACTAAATGTAAATGAATTTTCTTTTGTGATAGTTTCGTTACTTTCAGAAAATTCGTAACTAGTTGTAGTATCAGCTTGGACATCAACTTCATCTTTCTTAGACGCACGTTTACGTCTAGGGGCATTAGGATCTTTAGGTTCCCGTTTCTTACGTTCTTTGATAGGTTTATCTGGTTTCGGTTTAGGCTCTTTTGGAACCCTAGGTTTCCTTTCCTTATATTTTCTCCTAGGTTTTTTAACTTTGCCTTCACTATTGACATCATATTGTACAACACTACCATCTAAGTTTGTGACATCTTCATTAAATTCGCCATCTACATCCAAATTTGTAATATGAAGGCCTGTACCTGCTGTAACGCAATCTTCGGATACTGGTAATTCATCTAATGGTTGTGACACTGCTGTTTTATCTTTTTTTGCCCTGGGTTTACGTGGTCTTGAAGCGCCTCTAGAACGACCTCTTCCAGTAGTACTACTGACTTGTGGGCTCTCCACCATTTTTGAACCATATACAGGGTTTTGTAAAATACAATTAGGACCACCATTACATTTTTCATTAGTCTCATGTTGTTGTAGCATAGCCAATCTTTCTTGTAAACATTGTAGTTTTTCCTGAGTTTCCGGTGTAGGGGGCATACAATAAATTTCTTGTATTTGTTGTTGCAGTGCTGCTCTTTCTTGTTGGTGAGATATTGGTGTTGGGAACACAGGTGCAATAGCGGCGTGAGGCATAAGTCCTGGACCCATCATCATAGGAATATTGCTACTCAGACCATGTGGCAACGGTGGCATAATATTTTGATTATTTGGAGGTATGCCACTATGTATACCTAATGGCATATTCATTTGCACACCCAAATTTGGAGACATAGTTGGAGGTATATTTCCAACAGTAGTTGGAATATTTGTAGTTATGCTGGGTGTTGGTAGTACACCGTGCAAATTTGTTGGATTACTTGTTTGGACTGCTGGAACATTTGATACCATTTGAGTCGTAATGTTAACATTTGTTTGTGGAACATTTAGGATATTATTAGAATTTATTTGTCCAATGACTGGTGAAGTATTTGAAATGTTTTGGTTTGGCATTGTTGATGGAAAATTTGAAGAAATATTTTGTAGTAAACTTGGTTGCATACTTTGAGTAGTTCTATTTGCCTGATCAGAAGAAAAACTTTGATTTCTAGATGGATTTAAAACACTCGAAATATTAGCTGTCATATTACTTAGTAGACTGTTGGCAGGATATGCAACATTTCTGTTCATGCTTAATCCTTGAGGATCAATAGGCATTGTATTAGTGGACGACTGCATATTACGAGTATTTGAAATATCTGATGGCTGGGACACATTCAATTGGGGCACTACAATAGGAGCATTGCTTTCGTGCGTTGGTCCTTGAACATTGGATAATACTGGCTGTAATGATGAAGGTTGACTAATAGCAATTTCGATGCCCGAAGTTTCTTCAGTGATATTTGATTTTAAATCAATATTTTTTTCACGACCAACTTGATCATTAGTGTTTTCTTTGTTAACTAATGATTCTTCAACACTTAAATCATTATCACCTATCTTAAAGTTTGCTTGAATTTCAGGACTACTTACTTTATCATTCTGGGTATTACTATCTTTACCCAACTCGGTCCCTATAGGTCCATCTACAATAGATGGCTTTATTATACCACTATTTGGGATTCCAACTTCTTCATCCTCAGTGTTATCTATGGTCTCAATTTTATGAGAAAAATCAACACTTTTATTCTCATTCATTACGTTCTTACGGTTTTGTTCATTATATCCTGAAATTGCTGGTATTACTATCGAGTCGCTAGTGACGGATATTTTTTCAATATTTTCAGTTTGTATTTGAATGGGATTAGTGGGTGTATTCATTTTCGGCTGATTCCATTGCGACGGTGAAGGAACCATGTGGCCCACTACCGGTGAAGCCGGATTTCTTTGATAAGCATATTCCCCTGCAGTTGGTAATACCATTTGTTCTAAGGCTTGTAGTGTATTTTGAGTATTAAAAGAAGGATTGTTTTGAGATCCTGACGAAACCGGCGGAGGCACAGCTCGCGCAGCGTGAGGGGACGCGTTTGGACCTTTTACAGGAGATATAGGAGGCCGCGGTGATAACTGAGGTGGTGCTTGAGGCCTTGGCGACATTTGAGCTCTTGGAGAAATTTGTGGTGATAATTGTTGAAATGGGGGTCTATATTGAGGACTATCTAGACCAGGCGGTTTTTGAGTACCGTACTGACTAGTGACACCCATAGTGACGTCAAGAGAAGGTTGTAATTGATGCGGCTGATAATTAAGAGGGACTGAATGATGTGCAGTCGAGTACGGTGCCTGCGATGGAACATTATGACCACTTGATACGGAAGTAGGAGCTGGAGGGGGTTGCCGTCCACCATGATGAAGCGCAGGACTTGCAGCGTGATGTAAATGAACGTTAGAAGAACCCTGTAGATTAGAAGCCATACTGTTTTGGTGGCTAGACATGCCTTGATGCGGCTGATGCTGTGGAGGCACATTGGGGAGATTTTGTTGTGCGTGAGATATACTATATTGGTGGGGATTTAACTCCATTTGTTGATGATATGGAGCGTGAGGCCCAAGTCGTGACGGTGCTGATGGATGAACTTGAGGGTATCCAGGATAATTCTGAAAGTCGAAGACAGACAATAAAAATCAAAAACTTGTATTAAAAAAATACTTACATATGTATTATATAACTAAAAAAATATACCTGTTGTTGGCTATATACTGACTGAGAAGGAGGCTGAGGAAAATGGGGCTGCCTAGGTAGGTAAGCCCCATTTTGTGGCACACCTTGCATACCCTAAAAATGAACTTATTCATTAATTTATAACATATTATACATATTATAAATATTATAAATATAAGAAATACTGTTTTAAAAACAATTCAGAATACATGTATTTGTAAAATCTAGTTATCGTTGACTTGGTTTCGCCCGTTGTAATATTTTTTTTTAATTACATCCCACTTCCAAATTGTTAAACACCTATTTCTATTTTCCAGGAAAATAAAAATATAAACTATATATATCAAATCAAGTATGACTTGCCCCCTCAACATGTCAAAAAGAGACAAAACTTACAACTGAAGTGTTTGACTCAAAGTCAAAGTTTTTATGAATACCGGTGTTAGATTATTGTTATATTTGGAAAGATATGGAATATAAAAATACACCTTATTTTAATAAATGGGTGTTCCAGTACATATAAATATATATATTTACAGTACGTAACCTATTCGTCACCTAAAAAAAAATATATTTCAAATGTTGGCGTTAAGGACAATGCATTCGTAAACGCAAATTCTGCATTCTCCATACAAAATGGACTTTTGCACTACCAGTAATTCTCGACTTCTGTTTATCACATAATAAAAATAATATTTTTGTTAGTCATTGTATTTATTTTATTGATCTTTCCATGTTGCGTTTTTTTTTTATAAATCAGAAAAAAACTGTTTTTTAAATTACTAATAAAATATATATAAATATAATCTTTATTACAACAGGAAGATTACCAACAAAAAAATAATAATTAAACTTCGACTAAGAGCAAAGTTGTAACATTTGAAGTAGGTAAGTTTGTTTGGGCATCAAGACGATGACGGAGTCCTTAGAGTCTTTTAGAAGAATATTTTAAATACACTATACATAATATAAAAGTGCTCTATTAAAGCAAAGTATATGAAATGATATAATAAATCAGTGTTTTAAATATATTATTGATATGATGGACAACAAGGCATGGTATACCTGGTGAAAATGTTTAATTTCTCTTGGGAACATTTGGAACCTATTAAAAAACAAAGAAATGTTATTTAAAATAACATGTACACAAAGTTGCATCTTTAGATCTTTAGTAAAGTGATTGCCGAAGTTACTTAAAAGCATTTAAACAAAATAATATAGATATGTAGATTTTAATTATTTCATCCTGAAATTCAGTTTTTTTAATGACTACTTGAATATTTTTTGTAATATCAGAAATTGTATCAAGATATTGATCACTATTTAGGGTATAAACATTAATAAATAATCTTATAATAAATTACCTGTTGTGGTGGATATTGGTGTATTTTTTGATGGTCATATGGGTGTCTGTATCCAGGAGTGATAGGAGGATATCGACTAGAACCTGGAGCACTAGACCAAACTCCTAACTCAGTCATACCTAAACAAAAGTAACAATAATAATTTAAATACATTAATATATTGTAAATTCTGCCGTTATATAGCTAGCAACGTACCTGGATGTTCGGGCATAGAATACATGGGATCAGGGGCAGGATGGTAACCCGCATACGAATGTCCTGGGTGCACATGATGCGCCGAGTGCAGCGGCGGTCCGTGCGGCGGCGGCATACGCGGTCGCGGCGGCGCGTAGCCCCCATACTCGTGGTAATCCGTGGCCCCGCCGCCGCCGGGCACGGCCTGCGATCCGCTAGTCAATCCGCCTCCGCCACTGCCGAACGAAGCCAGTTTTGGCAGTGACCCCTCCGGAGGTCCGCTACTTTGACTGTATGCCTGCCTGTAACTAAAATCTTGGTTTATACATTTGTTGGTTTTGGTCAAAGTATTGTGTAATTACTACTTTTTTAAACACCAAACTCTAATGGTTGTTACATCCATCACTATATGGTATTTTGTGATACATATTAAATAGAAAGTGAAAATTATTTTAATGAACTTATATATATATACTAGCTGTGCTCGCGACTTCGTCCGCGTGGAAGTTATTTTTTTATCATACAAACTTTCATCCCCTATTTTATCCCCTTGGTGGTAGAATTTATCAAAATCCTTTCTTAGCGGATGCCTACGTCATAACATCTACCTGCATGCAAAATTTCAGCCCGATCCGTCCAGTGGTTTGGGCTGTGCATTGATAGATCACTATGTCAGTCAGTCCGTCAGTCAGTCACCTTTGAGTTATATATATTTAGATAAATAATGTATGTATCATCACGGGTGCCTTACGGCGCCCGAGACCGCCTAGACGGCCCCAGGGTACCCAGCGGAGGGGTTTGAATCCCACCTCGTCGTAGCCGATGATATGAGTCTACACCGAACAAGTGGCTAGCTCGTTGCGATGTTTTGAATAGACTCAATAACCCATCTATAAACAGTTTCACAAGTTGGTATAGTGAAACCGGGACCGACAGCTTAACGTGCTCTCCGAGGCACTATAGTGGTGTTGTCAAACAAATGTACATAAATTTTTAATTTAAAAACTCATTGGTACATACCGGGATTTGAACCAGGGACCTAAGTGTTTTTAAGTCCAAGGTCTAACCAACTAGGCCACCACGTATATACTAAAAAATTAATAAATAATATATATAATTAATATTAATATATAATTAATATATATATATAATTATATAAATAATCTATATAATTTTATATGAAATTAAAAAAGCAAGGGCTTATTATTTTTAATTACTGTATCATAAACGAAGTTTGGAGACAAACAAAAAGTCTGTAAAATAGATTATTATCAATATACATGCTAAGCGTAAATTTGACGGGAAATTAAGGCGTAAAATCCAGCAAGATATCAAGCTGGGAACTCTGCGGGAACGTAAAATTCTTCCATATTTATAGAATGTGGATGACGGTCGTGATTCACGGTTGCGAACCCTTTGACGCGGACACAAAACTCCCGTCTCGGAATGGAGAATTAGGCGTGAACCTCGTGAAAACTATCCACACTTACGTTCACAGATCTTTACACCTTCAGTCTGTAGCCGGCTTCAAGTATCTTATTAAGATTATGATTGTATGTATCTTATGTATAGTCAACACCATATAAAGAAAACACCATGCAATCTATGCCTTTGTATTTACAATAGAAATTTTACTTAATCTTGGTGTGACCATACATTGAACAAGTAGAATATCACCAAGGGGTTTAGTAATCATGGGCTATTAGTTAGATTTATATTATATGAAAATATTTAATAACCTTGAATCTGATGACTCTTTTGTATCTCCAGTTACTGAGGATGGCGGATTTCCAGCGTATGTATGGTTCCCACCAAGATCAGGAAGTCCTTCCAGCATGCTACTTCCATCATCACCAAATAAGTCATATGAGTCCATCACTCTCTTAAGAGTAAATAGAAATATTTTTTTTTGTTAGTTCCCAATGAAATCTGGGTATGTCCATTTTGTATCTATAAGATAAAACATGTTTCCATTTAAAATTAATATCAGATAAATAATTTGTAGGTGGTATAAAGAATTTAACATTGTTGATTTTATAAAAACACTTAGTCTCTTTTGGGTTGATTTTTCAATGGCCATCCAAAGAAAATAAAAATAAAATATTTTGAAAATATAGCCTAAAATAAGAAACTGATTTTGTTTCTTTTTTAGATATTTGGGATTTTAATATTTGAATTCAGCACCCTATAATATAGATAGACTAATAGACATTGAACAGTACTATTAAAAAAATAAATACAACTCCATTTTACATGAACAAAGGTGGTGCCATATGCACCTTTAAAATTAATGACTAATATACCATCCATCACACCTATTTGGTTCCCGAGAACCGTTTAACCGGCCTCAGGGTACTCAGCGGAGGGATTAACCCATCCTCATTTCGCCAATGGTATTTGGATGCAACACCTAACAAGTGGCGAGCTTGTTTATGATGAAATAGCCTCGTTGTATAAAGTGGTCACCCATGATAATGACTAATAACCTAATATTTTTTTTATGTATCTACAGCATGGTAATAAGAAAAAAGCATTATTTTTTAATTTTATTGCTATTCTTATAATAATGATAAAGCTACATAAAATTTCTTGTAATGAAGATGATTTTCAAAAAACATGTATACAACTCTTAAACTGTAGAGTATTATCAGACCCAATTCACTTCACGGTAACCAATGAGAAATGCATGCTTGTGACATAGACACATCAACTTCGCATTGTATATTTTTTTTTAAATCAGCCTGTTTTCTTTGCCATTGTGATATTGTCATCACACAAAAAATAATAGATTAAAAATTTCAAACATGAATATATTAAAAAGTTTTTTTTAATTGATAAAAATGAAGTTGAAATTGATAATTAGGCTATTTTTTTTTCTCGGAAACCCATGGTCAGACAGATTAGGCATTTTGAAATGCTAACATGAAATTCTGTTTGTTTTGTTTTAAGCCAAAAAATGTTAACATCTGATCTAACAAACCTAACCTCATACTTTTCTATATCAAACTGGAATTGTTATCACCAAAATCTAGCATTTACAGCACAAGAGATGTTTATTTGTTAGTGTTACTTTTTGACAGATGTTTGTTTACATGTATGTTACGATGTTTGTATCCACAAATTGGATTTTAATGTTTTCTTATATAAGCTTCATTTATATGTTTAATTTACTTAATGTTATTAATAATTGTAATATTATTATATTTAATAAATAGTTAAAATAAAAACCTTTATTTTATACAATATAATAACATAGTAAAGGCTTAATTTAAATGATTTAATTTAAAATAATTGCTTCTTGTCAAAAAGCTGTATCAGTCATTTTAGAAGCTCATATTGTATGACAAAAAAGTAACTACTAAAGTAAGTTAAGCTTAAATGAAAGGGTTGGTGGCGCTAGTTTGTGATGTTAATATGTGATGCTTACCACATTAGTTACTGGAACAGTGATTATTAAACAAATAAATTGTATGAAGACTAGATCAATTTAAAAGTACAAATTGAATGTTGAATAACTTAATATGTTTTATATTTAAGTTCCTATGTGCAATTGTTGATTTTCCTAAATAAAATAAATAAATAAACCTTTATTTGGCTATTTAAAAATGTCGCCTTATACAAATGTATATCCTACTTAAAAAAATATTTAATTATTATTTAGTAAGCAAGCGTTTAATTTGTTATTTTTTGAGTTTATATAAGTATATTTCAAAACTAGAATAAGAACTAGTAGGTTTTTTAAATTTAAGGGAACCTTAAAATTAGTGACTTACCAGTTTTACAACATTTTATTAAAGAACAATTAACACTTAAGAGGAAAGAATCTTCTAAGGCTCTCCTTAAATGATTTTTTCCTCTTAATAAGTATAAGTATTAAGGAAAGACAATGTTTGGACCTCCAAGGACACTTTTTTACATTTCAAAATAAGGGTAGCTTAAAAATTTAAGCAGGAATTTATTTATTAGCCCTTATTAACATTAACTAAAAAACACAGGCAAGTTAAGACTAAGTTCTAGTTAAAAATAATAGCTATGCATATTCATATCCTTTGTTCCTTAGTTTGAATGTTTATTAGTAAATTAAATACAAGTAGTAAATAAAAAAAAAACACTAACAAAATTTATTTTCATTACTGTTCACTGTAATAAAGCAGCAAATTTAGTATTCTTCCAACTTCTATTGTTGCAAAAACAGATCACAAAAGGGGAAAAGCTATACGCTTATGATAATAATAAAAAACATAAAGCAATATAACTTTGCCCTTCTGTGAATCAGTATACTTTGTGGTGTCAAATTCTTCCAATTGCAGAAACATCTTGATTCTAGAAAAAATACTGTAAGGGAGTTTCATATCTTTTGAATTCTCACTAATAAACTTAAATACAGTACAATATTTTTGAATGGGTACAAAAGGAAACTATAAGTAATCAAAATTACCTTGATAATTTTGATTTCTTTGCCAGAGTAAGCAAATCTGACATTTGACAAAAAAAAAATTATAACCTTTCTAAGGGCTTATTTTACTTTTTGATATATCCTTAGATCATAACTAAAGTCAATTCAACTATGCATTTCTGTTCCTAAAAATGGTTATATTGTAAACAATTTATGCATTTGTACTCATCTTACATGAGTATTTACCTACTATGGCTGTGACATTTAGTGATGAGACTGCAGTTGATCAATAAAATGTTTATAACAAATGAAGTAAATTAATAGATATTATTGTGTTATTTTATGAAAGTAAAAAGAATAAACTATCAATATGGTATTAAATAAATAATAAAAAATCGCCTATTAAGTTACTAATAGACAATGCATTAAGACATCACCAAATTAATACTACTTAATCTTTCAAAAGTAAAATAAACACTTGAATAAGATAGTTACCTGAGTTAACCAAATAAATTTTTAAAGGCAGGAAATTATTTTAATACCAATCACTATCAATTTATTTATAGTGTATAAATAATAATAAATATTTTCTTTTACAATAGTTAGATCCACTGTATAAATTTAAGTTTCCCTGAGATTGCATGGGTTAATTTAGCAACACCCTCATATATAGTTTTTTAGTGGTTGGTTTTCGAACAGGATCTTAAATAGATCTGTTGTTATATATTAAAGTTATGAACAAATAAAACCCATGCATGTAACGGGTATAAATTCTCCACCTAATAATTACTTCTCTATTGAAAATATTATTATAGACTAGACATTAAAATATAATATTAGTCGGTATTTTTTTTTAATAATGAATAATTCTATACCCTTTTGTAAAGTTCATAAGGATTTACTATGTAATACATAATATATATAAAGGCTAAACTACTTGAATAAATAAAAACAGAGCGACATAATAAAGCTTACAAAATATTAAATGTATTCAAATACAAATTAATATAAATTTGTTAGTGCTATTATTAAATTAAAAGAAATTAGAGAAAGTTCCACTTACCTATGCTTTGGGTCAAACACCGACCGTGATCACAAAATGGACACCATGCTAAAAACAAAACTATCGTAATTTGCGTTCATTAAACTACAACATACACTTTCTTATTAATATATCTAAAACATTCGTCTTATTAACTAAAATTATAATAAAGTTACTTATAAAATATGTTTTAAAACTGACTACAAAACGGACTAATAACGCCGTCGCAATCCATCCATTTTGTTTTAGAGGAGAGATGGGCGAAATGGAATGATTAATTCGATTAAACATTCTAAAGACTAGTGGTGCACGATTATGAGATATACTAACAAATTAGTGTGGCGCTTCTGTAGCAAACTACTATACAAGACATTTTTTTTGTTCCAAGATTTGATTGGTAGTCCTAACTGACTCTAATCTAAATACCTTATGATATTACGATTATTAATTTGTTAGACCCTTCGATCATATAACCAGTGGGTAGAGCAAAGCAAGCTTCGCCCGCCGTGATCCTACACCTGGCAGCGGGGAAAATTCCCCAGCCGGAACCCAACCTCACAGCAAGCGAGTTGAGTCTTCTCTAGTCTTCTTCTAGTTAGTAGTAAGCTTTCCCCTCTGCCAAAATACATGGTCATAAAAACCATATAAAATATATAAAACAAGTTCACGTTCAATCGACGTTATTTGGTATCGCAAAATGTTCTCCACTCACTCAAAAAAAAATGGTTAATTGTGCACTATTGTCCGGATTAATAGTTATGGCTAAGCACAGGCTCAAGTCGTGCTCACGAAAGTAATGGTTTCGAGGTCATACCATCAACGAGGACTCGTAAAGTCCGGTCTGATAAAAAACTTGAGAATACAATTTCAATGCCTAAAAATATTATTAACATTGGTAAAAATATCACCCAGTATAGTTCAATGTTTAATAAACAATAAACGGTAATTTAAAAAAAAATATTATCTATTCGTTGAATTTTTCGATATTTCCCAATTTGTGCAAATTTTAATAGTTTTATTTAAATCGTAATTGTAAATTCGTCTGTTTTGTAACCGCATCAATTAGCTGACATAATGGGAGCAATTAATGTTATTAAACAACAATGTATTGATCCACCCCATTCATGGACTTTGTAGGTCTGCTTACCACCAGATGCAGAGTCCATAATCTGCTCTCATAATATTAGACGTCTCCATTCATGGACTCAGTTGATCTGCTTACCAACAAGTAGATACATGACCTGCTCTTATAATATCAATCGTCCCCATTTATGGACCCTGGGGCCTTACTATTAAAAAATAAACAATATTTTTTCAACAAAACTTTTATTTTAGTATGGTATTATTAATATACATATAGCAACATTTCCTCCCTGTCAAAATAATGGTGCATTTGTTCTGTTGTAAAACTTAAATAAATAAATAGTTTTTATAATAAAACATCCGTTTAATTTCCACCGATCCTCAAAAAACTCAACACTTACCAAAGCGCCAATCGATAATCTAATCGAAATACTCATCGAAAATATTTAGACATTGACATACATTTAGGATTTGACGTTTCTCGTCGATCAGGCTCTACCCATAGAGTAAAATTCCTATACATATTTATCGATTCGATTGGCGATTGTGTTCTTTGGTCAGGCCCCTGTTGACCTGCTTACGAACAGGTGGGTACAAAGTCACATGACCTGCTCTTATAATATCAGTCGTCTCCATTCATGGACTATGTAGGTGGTCTCCTACCGCCTCTTCATTATAATAGCGTGCCATGTGACTCTACTTACCTTTTAGTAAGCAGGTCTACAGATTCCATGAATGAGGACGCCTAAGTAATAGGTTATAAGAGCATGTCATGTGGCTCTATACCCACCTGGTGGTAAGCATACATGGACGTATGCTCCATGTATAGTCCATGAATGGGCTTCCACTATGCCGACTAAATGATGCGGTTACGAAATAAGCTATGACGAAGACGAGTTTTTATTACGAGACTATTTTAATAACCTGGGTTCCTACCGGGAAGCCTACCGAATCACTGTATTTATGTAAATAGTAAGGACGATACAGCCAGAAATTAAACAGATAGCAAGATGTGATGTGGTGCAATCATACATTTATCTGGGAGCATTGATATCGAATAGCGGTGGATGCGAGGATGAAATTAATGTAAAAAAAAAATCTTATATGCTGCAGAGACGTGGACCCCGCGCGAAACTGAAATCAAGCTAATAAATGCTTTGGAAATGTGGTGTTGGCGGAGAATGTTGGGTATATCGTGGACCGAGTTCAGAGCCAACAAGTCCATACTGGAGAATCTAAGAATCAGACAGCGCCTTTCCTCAATCGTAAAATCTTACTTTCTTTGGACACTTGTCGCTGCGTGGAGATGCATCCATCGAGCGCCTGGTAGTTCAGGGCAAAGTCGATGGCAAAAGAAAGCGTGGTAGGTCTCCAATGAGATAGACTGACCAGGTCAAGGCTGCTATGGACCACCCCCCTACATGAGTGCACTAGGAAGGCTGCGGTTCGAAATGAGTGGCGACGGCTTGTTAAGCGACCTTTGTTTTGCTGCGGTTAATTTTAAGGCCGAATTCAAGACTGACGGTCTCCATTTTTTGCAACACCTCCTCCATGTGACCAATACTGGTTGCAAACAATGTGGTATCGTCCGCGTACCGCAAATTAGAGATTTTTAGGCCTCCAATTGTTACTCTATCCGTCCAAGTGCAATTCTCATAATGAGCTCTGTGTATATGTTAAACAGAAGCGGAGAAATAATGCTTCCTTGTCGAATTCCAGCATTGGGGTGGAAGTGGCTAGATAAAATTTAATCTGTTCTTACTGATGCCGTTCCATGAGCATAGGCCATTTGACTGATTCAAACGACTTTGAGAAGTCAACAAAGCTAATATAGGTCGGCTTGTTAAATTCCCTGGCTTTCTCGATTATTTGGCGTCCTGAGAGAATTTGCTCGCGGGTACCTTTACCTTTTAAAGACTGTTTGTTCGGGCGCGATCTCTTTTGACAGGTAGTTCTTAAGACGCTCGTTTAAGATGTGTAGTAGAATTTTGCTTGCGTATGATATCAAGGCAATAAGGCGATAATTACTACACATCTTCGTAGAACCTTTTTTGTGGAGTGGGACAAAAACAGTGTGAGCCCATTCTTGCGGCCAATTACCTGTATGCTATATTTTGTTGCATAGAGTTTGGAAGATCTGGACACCATAGTCTCCCGAAGCTTTGATGATCTCAATCGGGATAGAATCTCTACCTGTTGCTTTTCCGCTCTTTAGGTGTTTAATTGCAGCTCTTACTTCGTCCATGAGAATGTCTGGCTCAACCTCTCTGTCCTCCGGTTCAGTCGAAGTGAAACAACGTGACCCTGGATTTGTATGCAAGATACAAAAAAAAAATGGTTGAAATTTGTGTTGTGTAAATGCATCAATTCTCGCAAGGGTGCACGCCCCGCCACTGTACGACAGATCATCGGGAAGAAAAGCTGATGAGCGTACGCCTCTCTAATGCGAACGGGGCTGCTGGGGACTCTATAAATTACATATATATATATATATATATATCTTCACGGGTGCCTGACGACGCCCGAGACCGCCTAGACGGCCCCAGGGTACCCAGCGGAGGGGTTTTAATCCCACCTCGTCGTAGCCGATGGTATGAGTCTACACCGAACAAGTGGCTAGCTCGTCGCGATGTTTTGGATAGACTCAATAACCCATCTAAAAACAGTTTCACAAGTTGGTATAGTGAAACCGGGACCGACAGCTTAACGTGCTCTCCGAGGCACTATAGTGGTGTTGTCAAACAAATGTACATAATTTTTTTAATTAAAAACTCATTGGTACACACCGGGATTCGTACCAGGGACCTTAGTATTTTTAAGTCCAAAGTCTAACCAACTCGGCCACCACGTATATTCTCTATAAATTACGCTATTGGTTAAAGTAGAACAGTCAAATTTATTATGACACAGATGATATAGAAACATTGCTCCTAGCAACAGTCGCTTTTTATTAAGTGGGAGTAGTATATATCTATTCAGTGACTTTTCATATGATAATTTTCTACGGTAGCATTTGAAGTTAATAAACCTTATAAACTTACGCTGAACAGACTCAATCTGACTACTGTAATTTTGGTAGTATGGGTTCCATATTATTACGCCGTATTCAAGTTGTGATCTAACCAGTGAATCATAAAGAAGATGATATGTGCTAGGTTTTTTAAAGTCGACACAAGCTCTAACAACAAAACCATACATTTGTAGGGCACTATTGATTATATAATATATATGGGCATTCAAATGAAGTTTAGTTTCTAAAAGCACACCCAGATCTCTTATGGCTGGAACGTACTGTAATGAAGTATTATTTATACAATTATTGTGATAATAATTTTTATTACATATAATATTAAATAGGTACATATATTAAAAAAATTAGAAGATACAGAAATAAATTATAAATTTCTTCCAACCCTGCAGTGTTACCAATAGTACCGAGTATGCTCGCTGCGTTATCCCTTTGTATCTATAAGCTAATCTTCTGTAGAAAAAATGTAAAAAAAAAAAACGTCAACTGTCATCACAAAAAATATATTTTCAACTTTATTTTAGATAAATTTAATTGGAAATCCTTTTACATATTTATCGATACGAAAAAGATACTAAACATAACCCTGTTATATGCCTCAAGATTTTTCTGCCGTCGATTCCATTCCAGCCTCAAGAAACTTGTTCTCTCAACCTCAAACTTCTAACTTAGTTGATTGTCCACATTGCTCCAAACCATGCAGAGGCAACCAAGGCTAACGGATACATATTGGTAAATCACATAAAGAAATACCTAAAAATGACAGTTTACATATTAATCCCATACAATCAAATAATCTTACAACTTCGGACATAAATCCTACCCTTTCAAGTTTGGACTTTGGTACTCAACTACAGAGTCTGAAATGTAATATTCCAATTGTCCGTCGGATACCTCAAGGTGCACGCGAAAGTGTTGCAAAAAAATTACATACTGTCCTAGAACGATGTGTATCAGTCAACTCAGTGGAGGCTTGGCACAATGTTTTTAAATTTACTTATAATTATTTACATGTAGATTCATCTTCAACTGGTTCATTGACGGGACGAGATGTGGGCACAAAACTCTTGACATCAATAACAAAAATTGTCAATCTCATGCTTTCAGGTTCAATAATCAATGAAATTCTACTACTTCTAATTCTTTGCTTTACGGTGGTAATTTAATTGAAGAAGCAATAAACTATTGGAAAATAACATACCAGAGAGTTGATCTTCCTTTGTCTCCTTTGACCCAAACTAGCTGGGACTCCGTACAAGCACAACTTACATTCAATAGCCTTTTTTACATTTAGCATGCTGGCTTAAAGCCCTCCCCTCAAAAAACATAGGCACACTCCTTGACCAAAATTGTTTAAGAATCTGCGTCGGTCTTCGTATTGGCGCAGAATTATGTCAACCACATGTCTGCGTATGGGGCTCCTTTGTAGAATCGAATGGACACCACGGTCTCTCTTGCCAAAGGAGTGCAGGGCGTATTTTCCGTCATGCAGCAATCAATGCTATTATAAAAAGATCATTGATTTATGCTGACACACCGATCCTACTCGAACCTCCAGGCATTAGTCGTTCGGATGGTAAGAGACCGGACGGAATGACCCTTGTGCCTTGGGCCCGTGGACGTGCTATGATTTGGGATACCACATGCGCAGACACTTTGGCTCCAAGTCATGTCTATATTTCTTCCAACTCTGCTGGTGCCGTCGCTTCTAAGGCGGAAATCAACAAAATTCAAAAATATTTCATGTCATTAAAAGCTATCTTTTTCAAGAAGTATTGCATGATCCACTTTGTCGAAGGCTTTCCGAAAGTCCGTGTACACTGGGTCTGTTTGTGTACCATTATCCATACTATGAAACAAAAATATTGAATATACTAAAATATTTGTGACTGTTGATCTCTTTCTTACAAAGCCGTGTTGTTCTGGGATAATGTGCCGATGCAGACGAGGATACACATCTTTGTGAACCAGTCTCTCGAAAAGCTTCGACAAAGTAGACAGTAGAGAGATCGGTCGATAATTCTCGTCATCGTTCTTTTTACCGCCTTTATAGACTGGGGTAATATTAGCAACCTTCCATACTCGAGGAAATACACCTGCATTTAAACAGTTATTATATATAATGTGAGGGGAGTGCAAACGGTATCAGACGTGTTTTTAAAGAAAATGGGTGAAAGACCATCAGGCCCACTTGATCGCCACCGCGGCCGCCACCGCGGCCGCAGATTGTTCAGCGTACCTTTAGCGATACAAAATCACCATCGTATAGTAATAATACTATTATTACTCGATAATATCGATACCTGTCGCCGATCCCATCTCTAACAAACTGTCAATTTCGTCGGCCTTTTTTAATTAGATTTTGAGAGTGCGAGTGTTGGTTGAATTGAATTTTATTCAAAATGGTGAGTTATTTTTATTAAAATCTGAATTTATTTAAACCATCTCTAATTATTTTTGATTATTTTTATTATAATTATTATGTCATCTGTAATAGTTAACATTTTATGTATATATTGTGGAATATTAGTAACATTGGGAACGTATGTTTTAATATTTTTAATATTTATTGCAGGGGAAAGTTAAGTGTTCCGAGTTACGGAACAAAGACAAAAAGGAGCTCTTTAAGCAGTTAGATGAGTTAAAAACTGAACTTACAAGTTTAAGAGTAGCCAAAGTTACTGGTGGAGCGGCATCCAAACTGTCTAAAATGTAAGTAACTAGATGTAACACCATTATGTATCTAAATAATGATATATTGGTACTTGCAAAAGAAAGGAAGATGCCCCTAGGGGGGTAATCCTCTCCACCAGCTATAAAAATTTAACTAAAATCTAATATTAAAAAAAACTATAATTTATTCATTGTATTTTTGGAGCCAAATGAACAAATTTCTTTCTGACAATCTTAATGAAAGGCCTGAGGCCTCCTCTCTCAATAATAGAAAAAATATATATAAGCTTTATTAATTATTTTCTTCTCTTAATTTTATTTATTATTTAACTTTTGTGGCTTATTATGGAAACAAGATACCTATGGCTTTTGTATTTTGGGGGTCCCTTTGTGAATATTTGTTTTATTATGGAAACAAGGTACCTATGGCTTTTGTATTTTGGGGGTCCCTTTGTGAATATTTGTCTGAAAACATTATAGGCCTGTTCCTGTTAAAAAAAAATGTTTGTGCAAAAAGTTATTTTTTTGGTAGGGTCATTGCGCCAGTTAAGTTCTCAACCAATTGGTTGAGAACTGGCGCAATGACCCTACCAAAAAAAAAATTTGAGTGTTATGTTTTTTTTTAATGATTTAAACTAAAACTGTATTTGAATTAACTTCTTGTATATATATATTATATTAAGCTAAAAATACCGATTTGACCAGTTTTCGACCAAAAATTCCTGTGTTTGACTACTCATCAGCTAGTTTTCAACCATTTACAAAAACTAAGGATTTATATTATTATATAATATATCTATATATATCATTTAGTGAGAGTATATATACCTTATACTCCCACTGAATGATCTGTCACAATAATATAAAAGTCAACTTAAACCCTTTTTTTTTTTTTTTATTAATATTCCTACGCAGAGTTAGAGAAGACAGGATAACCCTGCAATCGGACCATCAACTTTATTTCCGGGAGAGAGACCACCCATCCCGAAGCAGGCGTCGCATTCCTTATCAATAAAGTTCAGAGGAACAATATTGTGGAAGTCTCCAGTGTCAAGTAGTACCTTGTTGTCGTATACCTTGTACTCAAACTAACCTAGAGATAAACACTCAAGGTAGTACAAGTGTATGCACCAACTTCGGCACACTCAGACAACGAGGTAGAGGCTATGTACAAAGACATAGCCAAGGCCCTTCACAACACCACCAGGGCCCACTATAATGTTGTCATGGGGGACTTCAATGCCAAAGTGGGAGTACAAACTGGCATTGAATCGAGTGTTGGGCCGCACGGATATGGAAGCAGGAATTGTAGGGGACAAATGCTGGTCAACTTCCTCGAGAAAGAGGGACTATTTGCAATGAATACGTTTTTGAAAAGAAGCCCCACAGGTAGTGAACCTGGAAAAGCACAAACAACAAGGTCAGAAACGAGATTGAATTCATTATGGCGGATAAAAGGCACATATTCAGAGATGTCTCGGGTTCGGACATCTCTGAATATGTGCCATTTTCAGCTAGAGCTGAGAAATAGATTCAACGCTTTGGAAACCACAATGGTCGATGGAATAAACAAAGAGCTTAAAAATGGAAAAGCTCCCGGTGAAGACGGAGTAACATTTGAGCTCCTGATGGCAAGAGGTGATGCGGTCTTGAAAAGGCTGTAGCGCCTGTTTAACTCCGTCATACAAAGCGGGAACATATTGAAGGTTTGGCACAGAGGCGTGGTGGTCATGTTTTTCAAATTAGGCTACAATACCTTTTAAAGAATTACAGGCCCATTTCGCTTCTGAGCCATGTCTATAAGCTATTTTCGAGGGTCATCACTAACTGACTCACTCGAGTCTTGACGACTGCCAGCCTTTAGAACATGCTGGGGTTCGAGGAAGATACGGCACCATAGACCACATACTCATGGTGAGGCAGATTATACAGAAAACCAAAGAGTATAATCAGCCCCTGTATGCCGCCTTCGTGGACTATGAGAAGGCCTTTGACTCTATCGAAACCCGGGCTGTAATAGAGTCCCTAAAGCGATACCAGGTGTATTGGCGGTATATCGAGGTGTTGAGATGCATATACAGAGCTGCTTCTAAGACTGTCCGAGTACAAAACGATGAAACAAGGCCTATTCAACTACATAGTGGAGGGAGACAGGGTTGGTCGCCGAAGCTGTTGACTAATGCAGTTGAAGACGTCTTTAAGACTTTAGATTGGAAAGGACTGGGTATAAATATAAACGGAGAACGCATCTCACATCTTCGGTTTGCCGACGATATTGTCCTCTTCTCGGAGTCGCTGCAGGAAATGCTGTACAGTTTAAACTGTGCCTCTCGACGGGTAGGTCTCGGAATGAATCTGAAAAACCAAGGTCATGTTCAACGACCAGGTCATTCTGAGACCCGTCATTTTGGACGGTGTAACTCTCGAAGGGTGCTGTTAGGATGGACAGCGTTCGGGAAGATACGCCACGTTATTACGACAGACATACGGCAGTTTTTGATAACAAAAGTCTTCAATCAGTGCGTCCTACCAGTGATGACATACGGCGCCGAAACGTGGACACGTAGGTAGTGAACCTGGAAAAGCACAAACAACAAGGTCAGAAACGAGATTGAATTCATTATGGCGGATAAAAGGCACATATTCAGAGATGTCTCGGGTTCGGACATCTCTGAATATGTGCCATTTTCAGCTAGAGCTGAGAAATAGATTCAACGCTTTGGAAACCACAATGGTCGATGGAATAAACAAAGAGCTTAAAAATGGAAAAGCTCCCGGTGAAGACGGAGTAACATTTGAGCTCCTGATGGCAAGAGGTGATGCGGTCTTGAAAAGGCTGTAGCGCCTGTTTAACTCCGTCATACAAAGCGGGAACATATTGAAGGTTTGGCACAGAGGCGTGGTGGTCATGTTTTTCAAATTAGGCTACAATACCTTTTAAAGAATTACAGGCCCATTTCGCTTCTGAGCCATGTCTATAAGCTATTTTCGAGGGTCATCACTAACTGACTCACTCGAGTCTTGACGACTGCCAGCCTTTAGAACATGCTGGGGTTCGAGGAAGATACGGCACCATAGACCACATACTCATGGTGAGGCAGATTATACAGAAAACCAAAGAGTATAATCAGCCCCTGTATGCCGCCTTCGTGGACTATGAGAAGGCCTTTGACTCTATCGAAACCCGGTCTGTAATAGAGTCCCTAAAGCGATACCAGGTGTATTGGCAGTATATCGAGGTGTTGAGATGCATATACAGAGCTGCTTCTAAGACTGTCCGAGTACAAAACGATGAAACAAGGCCTATTCAACTACATAGTGGAGGGAGACAGGGTTGGTCGCCGAAGCTGTTGACTAATGCAGTTGAAGACGTCTTTAAGACTTTAGATTGGAAAGGACTGGGTATAAATATAAACGGAGAACGCATCTCACATCTTCGGTTTGCCGACGATATTGTCCTCTTCTCGGAGTCGCTGCAGGAAATGCTGTACAGTTTAAACTGTGCCTCTCGACGGGTAGGTCTCGGAATGAATCTGAAAAACCAAGGTCATGTTCAACGACCAGGTCATTCTGAGACCCGTCATTTTGGACGGTGTAACTCTCGAAGGGTGCTGTTAGGATGGACAGCGTTCGGGAAGATACGCCACGTTATTACGACAGACATACGGCAGTTTTTGATAACAAAAGTCTTCAATCAGTGCGTCCTACCAGTGATGACATACGGCGCCGAAACGTGGACACTTAGGTAAGGCTGGTCCACAAACTCAAGGTTAGCGAGCTATGGAAATAGCTATGCTAGGAGTTTCTCTTATGGATAAAATCAGGAGTGAGGATATTCATAAGAGAACTAAAGTCACCGACATTTAGTTAACTGAAGTGGCAGCAAGCCGGTAGATTTGCCGCAGGATGGATAACCGTTGAAGCAGGCGAGTATTAGAGTGGAGACCACGTCTTGGCGCACGTAACGCTCTGCAGCTAGATGGAAGGTGGCTGGCAAAGAGCGGAGAATAGGGACCAGTGGCGTGTCTTGGGAGAAGCCCATGTCCAGCAGTGGACTGCGATAGGCTGATGATGATGATTAGAATTAAGGTTATTGCTTTTTTCAGAGCCTCTTCAGAGTACGTAACAGTATTTTTTCTTTTCTTTTTAGACCCTGAAGAATTAATCTAAAAATAAACAAATCAACACTTGTAATTTCCTGTATTTATGGTTAAATAAATACAGTGTTAAACTATATAAAATAATGGCAATAAGATAAATGATATTTATTTTCAACTTTTTTCCAACATATCATATACTATTATTGTGTATTTTCGTTCAGATTCAAAAAACGGTCGAAAACTGGAGTGGCATACACAGAAAAAATAATAGTATAAGTAGTGCATATTTAGTTTTCGGCCAAATGTTTTTTGACTTGATAATACTGATTAAAAATAT
The DNA here is from genome assembly GCA_947458855.1 of Monopis laevigella. Lineage (NCBI taxonomy): Eukaryota > Metazoa > Arthropoda > Insecta > Lepidoptera > Tineidae > Monopis > Monopis laevigella. The sequence continues at coordinate 18,607,416 of OX381583.1, read as the reverse complement.
CAAAATTGCGTGGACGAAAACTGGCCTTTAAATTAAATCCATGAATAAGGTCCGATATTATAAATTAAATAAAATATTTTTTCACCCATTGTCAAATACGATAAAGAACTTGCACGGAGATGGCTAAGCCAGTTATCGACCACAAACTGGAAAAATTAATAAAATTGTTCAGTTCTCGACCATTTGATTTTACTACAATATTATAGAAAATTTCATTAAAAAACGCTTATTTCATATTTTACCATAACATAACAAGATATAGAGAAGAGTAAATAATCCTAAAATGTATAAAATCAATCAAAAACTTACGCTGAGAGCTGTGGATGCCAGTATTTTTTTGACAACAAATCACACTTCCGCACTGGCTCCATGCAAACCATAGATTGTTTTGTAAACGTCAATCCGAGTACCGAAAGGGTTACCTCCGGGGGTGACTGTACAGGAAATTTATTAAAGTTGCTACAAGTACCCTTTTTTTAAATATAATGTATTTTTGAGTTGTGCATTGCCAAGAAATGTTAACATCTGAAGGTAACTATCATGCGTTTCTTTACCAAACCAAACTGGAATTGCTAACATCAAAATCTAACAATTTCAACATGTGTTAAAAAGATTTTTTTCGTGTTAATTTTTGAAAGATGTGAAATATCTTTCCACAAATTAGATTTAAATAAATTATAGCTGTTTTGATGATAAAATAAATAAATACCATCACGGGTGCCAACGGGGGGTCGTGGGTTCGATTCCCACCCATGGCAAAAAAATAGTACATTTTTCTGTACAGGTTGTCATGGTCTGGGTGTTTATAAAATATAATATGTATTATATCATTGTTTCCGGTACACATAGTACAAGCCTAGAGCTTAGTTTGTGACCAGAGCAATATGTGTAAATTGTCAAAAAAAAAAATAATTTGGCTCCCGAGAACCGTTTAAACGGCCTCAGGGTCCCAGCGGAGGGATTAACCCATCCTCATTTCGCCGATGGTATTCGGAGGCAACACCTAACAAGTGGCGAGCTTGTTGCGGTGTTAATGATGAAATAGCCTCGTTGTATAAAGCGGTCACCCATCCCAGGCCGGTCTTGTTGTCATCTGCTTAACCTTGTTATCAGTTGCGCAGTGACTAAACCACTAGGCTGGGGCCGCTTTTTTGCTTTTGATGATAAAAATACGATAAAACCTAAAAAATAATGATTTGTAAGTAAATTCAGCTCTGATATGTTAAATTTATTAATAATTGTAATATCATTAAATTATTGTATTTAAATAACAGTTAATTTAAAAAAATAAACCTTTATAACATGTATATACCTACGTAGTAAATACTTAATTTCAATTATTTATTATAAAAAAATATTTTTGTCGAAAAGTAGCCTCTGTCTTTTCAGAAGCTCATACTGACGATGCTAAAATAACTAGTATGCACAGCGGATTTCTTTGTATGGGAGGGGCGTCAAAAATATATATCTCTAGAAATAAGTAAATGTAGTGAGTAAAAAGGCTAAATATTATAAGAGTAATATATATTTGCAATAAAAACATGTAACAATTGTTATAATACCTATATTATATATATAACAGAGTTGCTACTTTCTGGAAAATATGGAAAACCGAGAAAAGTCAAGGAATTTTCGGAGACTGGAAATGTCAGGGAAAATATTTAAAGTGCACACACAACTTTCTACTGTAAACAACTGGCAACCTAAGCGGGGCGATTCCATCTAAGTTCCAAATATGCTTATTTTTTTAAGGATGTGAAATATATTTCATTGCTCTATATTTTCAGAAAATATTGCTAAATAATTGTTTCTATTTTCTAATAATTTTTATCTCAAATACGATTTTTTTTTCCAAAAATCTAATCTAATAGTTTTGGAGGCGTTATAAATAAGACCTATATCTAGGCTCGTACGTTTTCCTTTTTTTAAAGTTTGGTATAGAAAAAATACCATAGACCACATCCACACATTAAGGCAGATTATACAAAAAACCGATGAATATAATCAGCCCCTGTGTTTCCTAGCTTTCGTGGACTATGAGAAAGTCTTCGATTCGATAGAAACATGGGCGATGCTTCAGTCACTCCAGCGGTGCCAAATTGACTACCGCTATATCGAAGTATTAAAGTGTTTGTACAAAAACGCCAACATGTCAGTTCGCCTCCAAGACCAGACCTCAAGACCCATCTAGCTACAGCGAGGAGTGAGACAGGGAGACGTAATCTCCCCGAAACTTTTTACTGCGGCATTGGAGGATGTCTTCAAACTCTTGGACTGGAGAAGATTTGGCATCAACATTAATGGCGAGTACATCACTAACCTTCGATTTGCCGACGATATCGTAGTCATGGCTGAAACCCTGGAGGACCTCGGCATAATGCTCAATGATCTCAGCGGGGCTTCTACAAAAGTGGGCCTAAACATGAACATGGATAAGACCAAAGTCATGTCGAACGTATGACAGTACGGGGAAGGTTTACATAAATATATGGAAGGGTTACCGACTCACCGTCATGCGCGGGGAGAGGTAATACTTTGCAGTTGAATCAGCATGAGCATCGAAGAGCCTCATCAGACACTCCTCTTAAATAATAATATGTAGGACAATTTACACATATTGCTCTAGTCACAAACTAAGCTCTAGGCTTGTACTATGTGTACCAGAAGCAACGATATAATACATATTATATTTTATAAACACCCAGACCATGGCAAACTGTACAGAAAAAGCGTACTAATATTTTGTTGCCATGGGTGGGAATCGAACCCACGACCTCCGGATACAACGCCAAAGACGTCTACGGAGGCTGTCTAATAATGATTTTGTTTAAAGTTTATTGATGCTCCTGTTTATGTTGTTGCATATATTAACTTTGTTTCTATTTGTCATTGCCTTTCTTTTTAAAATATTCATAGATTTTATTTTATTTATTTTTATTTAAATACTTTTACAAATTTACTACAAAGGCGGACTTAGTAGTTATAGTTAGGCCAGCCTAGTTGTTCCAGCATGGCTGCATTGTTTTTGGACTTCATAAAAAAACGAGAGATCAGTGCAAATCTTAGATGTTTCAGATTGCTGCCAATAACTTTTATCCCATAATGATCCCAGCCCACATTCCGAAGATACTCTTAAGCACTGCGGAGAAAAGCTAAAAGCTTTGGTGACATTGGTTCTCCTTGTGGGCTGCTCATTTTTTTATAATTGTTCAAAATACCCCTTTGAAAAACTTTGCATATATTTGGCATCAGCTTATTGGTCTGTAGTTTTTACCTATTTTATTTGAACATTTTTGTGTAAAAAATAACTGTTGATGTCAATAGGCTTCCCAGAAAAATGAAAAAAAAGTAATTTAAATTTTTGATTTCGAAAATATATGTTAAAATAAGATACAAATTTTGTTTTTATCAATTTTAAAAAGCTGGGTTAAGAAATGATGCTACTTTAAAAAAAAAAAAATTGAAGTTGACATGCCAATGTCATAAGCAAGCGATTCTATTGATTACCGCGACGTGAAATAATAATTGGTTCCGATAATACTCTACAGTTTATTAAGCGTTATAGGTGTTCTAGAAACTCATTTTCTATACAAGAAATCTTGTAAAGCTTTATTATTGTCATTACCTATAAGAATAGCAATAAAAATTAAGAATAATGTTTTTTTTTTATTACCATGCTGTAAGATACATAAAAAATACGTATATTACGCATTCATAAAGGTGCATATCGCACCACATTTATCCAATAGTTTGTTTTCAACGTCTTTTAGTCTATATCTAGCGTGCTTGTGACGTATCAATATCAAAAAACCGGTTAATTACACACCACAGATCCAACTCATCTATTACCTCATAAAAAGCTTGATATTTAGTAGATTTTACGTACATTTTGATGGTTTTAAAAAGGGGTCCTTGTCAATAGCCAAGCAAGGTCTAAAATCTATATATTATTATTTTCAGACGTCTCGTCAGAAAAGCTATTGCTAGAGTATACATTGTATACCACCAGAAAATGAAGGTGAACCTACGTAATCACTACAAAAATAAGAAGTATAAGCCTTTGGACTTAAGGCCAAAGAAGACTAGAGCCATGCGAAAAGCTCTCACCAAACATGAGTCAAAAATCAAAACAATGAAAGAAATTCGCAAGAAGTCCCTATTTCCACCTAGGGTGTATGCTGTGAAAGCCTAATAAAATTTTAACAAAATGTGTTTTCCATTATTTAATTTTTATGCATATAATATCTAAAATATATAACATATACAGGGTGAATTTGAAAGGATGTACTTTGGGCTAATATGAGATTCTGCTGATCAAATCGAACAACTTTTCCCATGGAACCATATGTCGCAAATGAAAAAAAATTTTGACTTCCCCATACAAATTGGTAATTTTAACATTACTAGTTAGTATTTTTTTCATTTGCGGCACATAGTTCCATGGGAAAAGTTGTTCGTATTGATCAGTAGAACCTCATATTAGCCCAAAGTACATCCTTTCAAAGTCGCCATGTATATTATATACATATATATTTTATTATTATTCCCTTTCATCCTACATGTCCCAGTAAACTAAGTCATAGATTATTACTTATTTTCATATTATTTCTCAGGTTCCGTGACTTGAGTCAAGTGACTCAACAACAGTAAACTTATTTATGCACAACTTCAAATATACACATCTTTTTTTTTATTGGTGCACGGCATGTGACTTTATCATAGTTTATAAAAATAGCTTTATACTTCTTGTGTACTACACCTTGTGAAATTCTTATACCCATGTAGCATTTTGACGTCCCTATGACGTCAACTTAGTGTCGTAATTGACGTCATAGGGACGTCAAGTTAGTTTCATTCTCGACGTAATTTCAACTCTATAATTAACATAGAACTTATTTAAATATTTATATTTTACGCAACGTTTTGTCGTGATTAGCGGTTGCAAATCTATACTTCTATACTAATATAATAAAGAGGAAAGATTTGTATTTTTGTATGTTTGTAATGAATAAACTCAAAAACTACTGGACCGATTGCAATAATTTTTTCACCATTAGAAAGCTGCATTATTCAGAAGTAAAAAAATGTTTTAAAAACGGGGGATAAGTATCGTTTCTGAGGCCTTCCGTGGCGTGCGCTGAGCATATAGTTAAAGTTATACAAACCTGTGCGAAGCCGGGACGGGCCGCTAGTTCGGAATAAAGCCACTGGGGCTCTAGAGAAAAAGCAGGCGAGGCGACATGTCGCGGCGCCTCAGTCAAAAACGTATCTATTTTGACAGTGACAGTAGGCGTGAGGTACGCTGTTACCTGCCAAAGTCTATACAGTTTTGATTGAAGGCGATGTGTCGTGTCGCCTCGCCTGCTTTTTCTCTAAAGCCCCTGGTGGGCAATTCTCGATTCGAGATTTTTAAACGAAAAATAACTAAATATGTCATTTTTCGTTCAATATTTATTATTTATTTCGTTTAATGTTCGATATTTTTGACCTGCCTGCTTTTTCTCTAGAGCCCCTGGGGCCTTAGAGAAAAATCAGGCGAGGCGACGTGTCGTGTCGCCTTCAATCAAAACTGTATAGACTTTGGCAGGTAACAGCGTACCTCACGCCTACTGTCACTATCAAAATACATACGTTTTTGACTGAGGCGACGAGACATGTCGCCTCGCCTGCTTTTTCTCTAGAGCCCCTGGTATAGATCGCCAGCGGCGAGAGCAGTAGCAGTTCGGGGAGCGAAAGCGACTCGGACATCTAACGCGATCGCTGCGAGTGGCCGAGCAGTATACGGATTTACCATCAAGCACTCTTTGAATCCTTAAACCAATTATAAGGTCACAAAGACCTATCCGTAGTAACGGTTAGCGAACAGCTACTACTGTTAAGAAACCACAATCTCGTCACAGTCACCCTTCTCCCGTTGGGGGGAAAGAGAAGACCTATCAGCAGCAGCTATTCAATCATTCTTACATCCTCTACCGCAAGAGAAGCTACTAGTACACGACACGGTTGTCGTTCGCCGAAGCCGAGGACTTGACGTACTCCAGACCCACGGGACCCGTATTGGAAGAGGACCGTAGTCAGCAGAAGCGACGCATCACTACACGTCAGTCGGACTGTTGGACCCGAGTAGTGTTTCGTGTACTCGTTGGTTTCCTTTCCGGCCCCCACCTGCATCCATCAACATCCTGCAGCTGCTGACTTTTGTTAACAGAGCTACATAATGCATATCCGTTTTCGATGTTTGCGCGTGTCTCAGATTCTATAGTCGCGTCGCCTCAGTTAAAAATGTATGTATTTTGACAGTGACAGTAGGCGTGAGAGGTCTCTAGAGCCCCTGGGGCCTTAGAGAAAAATCAGGCGAGGCGACGTGTCGTGTCGCCTTCAATCAAAACTGTATAGATTTTGGCAGGTGACAGCGTACCTCACGCCTACTGTCACTGCCAAAATACATACGTTTTTGAATGAGGCGACGCGACATGTCGCCTCGCCTGCTTTTTCTCTAGAGCCCCAGGGGCTTTATTCCGAGTTTTGACACGTTGACCGTCGCGCATTTTGCGTAAAGTACGGGTATTGAAATGTAAGTTCTATCCTGTTAATTATAAAGTTGAAATTCCAATGCTCCATACATGTTCAAACTTGCGAAGAATTCGTGTATTTCAAGATGGCTGCATTATAATAGCCAACCTAATACATACTATATAACCATTGGAATAGAGCTTATATTTCCATATTTATAGTTTGCGCAACGTCTTGTCGTGATTAGCGGTTGCAAACTCGGAATAAGGCCCCAGGTCTGCACCCTAAGGGCCTGGTTGAGCAGGAGGATGGCTGACACATACGTTACGTCCGTGATCGAGTGCTGCTGTGGGGGCCTTGGATCTCCGCTGGACACGCATAGTTTAATTATTATGTTAAAAGCGGAGGTCTCGCAAAATTGTCGGATAGGCTAGCGCGGGCATCGGGGGGCTATAGTGTTTTGTGATTCTGTACTACTTCTATATTGTAAAATGGTTTATCTGCTATGGGGTGTTCTACTTGTGCTCTTCAGCAGGATGAGGGTAAATTATCATATGCTATGATTATAAGCTAGTAAATAAGCATATCTCCTGATGGTCAGGTACATATGTGGAACGCCAGAGTTTTTTACTTGCTGGTGCCTTTTTCTCCGGGGTGTCTCTGGGGGACCAACATGCGGTCAGTGTTTGCGCTCCGATTGATACATTTTTGTACTTTTATATTAATTATTACTTAAAGTGGATATTTGGGGCGTAGATATAGTCTGTTAGGTTGGTCGGCTCGGTGGCACCTTTGCATGGCAGATAACGATGGACAGGTCAATGGAACCAGCTAACCACCTAGTCTTACACTGGTTGGTTATGTGGTGTGTGTTCGGTTTGGTTTCTAATTATTTTATGTATACATGCAAGAGCCTACCTAACCAAGCGCACACTTAGACCTTATACTAAATATAGTTTTTTTTTTTTGACTATGCTTAAATACCTGTAAAGGTTTAAGTACATGAAATAAATATTTTTGACTTTTTGACTAAACAGCCTTTGTGAAGGCCCTAAACGGCCTTTATCAAGGCTTGCTGTGCGGTATTGAACCAGCCACGCTCGCCCGATCTGAGGGTACGCATTGGTTATGCATGCCTTTGCTCTGTGGTGTGCTCCCTCTCTGTAGTCACATAAGGGTTATATTTTTTCTATAAAAACATTAAACAAGTTTCAAACGGAAATAAAAACTAAAATTTATAGGTTTTTGATGTAAGTATAATAAAATAAATTAAGTACATTAATTTATTTTTCGGTCTGAAAGTACTTTCACAATTGAGCCAGCTCCTCCAATACCATAAGCTTTTTCATGCCACAATAATAAATGTCCACTAGATCCCTCTGAAGGATATTCAAATCCTCTATAAATGTACTTCATAAGAATATCTATGTCATCTCGGGATAGATTAGCTACAGCTTCCTCAATTTGTGTAGATTTTATTGCAAGCAAAACTACTTATTTGTTCAGTGAGCAAAACTTTGAGCGTCAGAGCTAATGAGCAGTCCTGCAATAATTAATTAAAATATGTATAAATAAAATCAGATTAGGTACTGCAGCTTGCTTAATTTTATTGCAAGTAATCTTGAAATCATTTATACTTATTAAAATATGGATAAATAAAATTTTGTTACAACAAGTTGTAATGGCAGTTGGCGGGTTAATATCATATTATTCAATAGTTTAAATATATAATAATTTTTAACAAACACCATACGGCACCAGTGATTATACTATGTTTAACAAACCTTAACTTGTTGATTTGAGGATCCTAATGGAGCATTGTTTAATACTGATTTAAGAGCTTCTGTAAATTTGCCTGCGTGAAATGAGTTAAGAACATATAATCACTACATAGTATAAAATAAAGTCGCTTTCTCTGTCCCTATGTCCCTTTGTATGCTTAAATCTTTGAAACTACGCAACGGATTATGATGCGGTTTTTTTTAATAGATAGAGTGATTCAAGAGGAAGGTTTATATGTATAATAAGAAGGTTTATATTTAGTATCAGCATTGCACCCGTGCGAAGCCGGGGCGGGTCGCTAGTAAGTAATATTAGTATGTAGGTAAAATGACATTCACTGTATTGAAACATGTCATTCAAGCTGGATGGACCACCTAATTAAGAGAGTTCTCACATATCTAGGTAGATAACATAATATAGTATGTGATGGCTGTGGCATTCAATCAAGGTTTTATTGTTTGTGGACCCAATACTTTTATCAAAAAACATAAAAAATGTGGTCCAGCCTATAGATGTAAAACAGCGGTTTTTAACGGATAGTTATCCAAAGCAGCATAATAATGTTTAGACAGCGGCTAACAACCGTCTGCTTATCCAACTCAATACCAAAAGGTCTTACAATTTTTACAGTTCCTGGTGGGCGATTCTCGCGCTTTCGAGATTCAACTCGATTCGAGATTTTTAAATAAAAAATGACTAAATATGTCATTTCTCGTTCAATATTTATATATTTATTATTAATTAATAAATATTTATTTCGTTTAATGTTCGATATTTTTGAACGAAAAATGGCATATTTAGTCATTTTTCGTTTAAAAATCTCGAATCGAGATGAATCTCGAAAGCGCGAGAATCGCCCACCTGACTAAAAATTGTTATAATATGAGCCGTTATATACAAATAGTTATTTTTACTAAATTATTTACCTACTCTGTCATGGTGTAAACAAAATCTTTGATCCTTCAATCAAAATTGTATAGACTTTGGCAGGTGACAGCGTACCTCACGCCTACTGTCACTGTCAAAATACATACGTGTTTGACTGACGCGAAGCGACATGTCGCCTCGCCTGCTTTTTCTCTAGAGCCCCTGGTATATATCGCCGGCGAGAGCAGTAGCAGTTCGGGGAGCGAAAGCGACTCGGATATCTAACGCGATCGCTGCGAGTGGCCGAGCAGTATACGGATTTACCATCAAGCACTCTTTGAATCCTTAGACCAATTATAAGGTCACCAAAGACCTATCCGTAGTAACGGTTAGCGAACAGCTACTACTGTTAAGAGACCACAATCTCGTCACAGCCGCCCTTCTCCCGTTAGGGGGAAAGAGACCTATTGATTCATTCTTACATCCTCTACCGCTAGAGAAGCTACTAGTACACGACACGGTTGTCGTTCGCCGAAGCAGAGGATATGACGTACTCCAGACCCACGGGACCCGTATTGGAAGAGGACCGTAGTCAGCAGAAGCGACGCATCACTACACGTCTGTCCGTCAATACCGATATCACAAGTGATATCGGTATTGACGGATCCACTTCCCTACATGTCAGTCGGACTGTTGGAACCCGAGTAGTGTTTCGTGTACTCGTTGGTTTCCATTCCGGCCCTCACCTGCATCCATCAACATCCTGCAGCTGCTGACTAAACGGCCTTTGTGAAGGCCCTAAACGGCCTTTTTCAAGGCTTGCTGTGCGGTATTGAACCAGCCACGCTCGCCCGATCCGAGGGTACGCATTGGTTATGCGTGCCTTTGCTCTGTGGTGTGTTCCCTCCGCAGCCGAGCTATCAGGGAAGTGGATCCGTCAATACCGATATCACTTGTGATATCGGTATTGACAGACAGACCGACGCACTTAGTAGTCACGTAAGGGTTATATTTTTCTATAAAAACATATAAACTAGTTTCAAACGGAAATAAAAACTAAAATTTGTAGGTTTTTGATGTAAGTATAATAAAATAAATTAAGTACATTAAACTCTTTTTCGGTCTGAAAGTACTCTCACAATTGAGCCAGCTCCTCCAATACCATAAGCTTTTTCATGCCACAATAATAAATGTCCACTAGATCCCTCTGAAGGATATTCAAATCCTTTATAAATGTACTTCATAAGAATATCTATGTCATCTCGGGATAGATTAGCTACAGCTTCCTCAATCTGTGCAGATTTTATTGCAAGCAAAACTTTGAGCGTCAGAGCTAATGAGCAGTCCTGAAATAATTAATTAAAATATGGATAAATAAAATCAGATTACTGCAGCTTCCTTAATTTTATTGCAAGTAATCTTGAAATCATTTATATTAAAATATGGATAAATAAAATTTTGTTACAACAAGTTGTAATGGCAGTTGGCGGGTTAATATCATATTATTCAATGGTTTAAATATGAAATAATTTTTAACAAACACCATACGGCACCAGTGATTATACTATGTTTAACAAACCTTAACTTGTTGATTTGAGGATCCTAATGGAGCATTGTTTAATACTGATTTAAGAGCTTCTGTAAATTTGCCTGTGTGAAATGAGTTAAGAACATATAATAAGTAATATTAGTATGTAGGTAAAATGACATTCACTGTATTGAAACATGTCATTCAAGCTGGATGGACCACCTAATTTAGAGAGTTCTCAAATATCTAGGTAGATAACTGTATGATATTTGCCATAACAAATTTGATAGTAACCAATTGACAGGCTGTATTGTATACCGTATACCCAGTGGCTCACAGGGTATACGAGGGGTATACTCTCACCGGCTGTTTTCTCCCAAACCTAGCAGAACGAATGCTGTGAACGCATACCTCTTAATCGCATAATGTCTAGTTATAATAAAGATCTTCACAATGTGGATCTGTTTCGACTTACTCGAAGCCTTTACAGAAAGTCAGTCATGAAGGTTCTGTCAAGCTAGATGTCAGGTATTGTGTACTTAATTTAAATTCTATTCTGTAATATTTTCTTGTTAAATGCTTTTTCTTTTGTGTCCTTTATCTTACATACGTGTGGATAATGAAACTGTTTACACAATTAATAACTTAAATACCTATATTTAAATTGTAATAAATATTGTGTAATTGTTTGTTTTCCTGAATAAAGTAAAATAAAATAACATAATATAGTATCCATCGTGTCTAGGTTTAATTAATATTTGTCGTTATTTTGTTAATGAATAGCTGCCTAACCAAACGCACTCTAAGACCTTATTGTTAAACTTTTTTTTTTTTTTTTGACTATTCATAGCACAGCAGCATAATAATGTTTAGACAGCGGCTGACAAACGTATGCTTATCCAACTGAATACCAAAAGGTCTTACAATTTTTACAGTTCCTGACTAGAAATTGTTATAATATATGAGCCGTTATATACAAATAGTTATTTTTACTAAATTATTTACCTACTCTGTCATGGTGTAAAACATGAACAGGCAGTTTTTTTCAAAAATTAAATATTTTAATTCAGAGAGGAAATGCTTCTAGCGTATTGGGCACCATGCCACAGGACAGCAATTTGGAGGAGCCATTTTTTTGTAATTATTTTTTTTATCTTTTTTTTTAGGTAATTTAATTTTTAATGTTTTTTTAGTTTTAAGTTTTTTTTTTTAAATTGTTTTCAAGTTTTTCTGTTTATGTTCTGCAATCATTTGATAGTGTTTGGGAACATTTCTTAGTAGTCTCTAAACTTGATCAGAAAAAACATGATGCATGTAACTATATGTGTAGGTAGTATGTAGATAAACAAAAATAATCACTTAGGACATAACACGGATTCAATAAAACATAATGACATGTTTTCAACTGTAGACACCGTTTATGGGTGATCACCAAAAAGAGCGGCTGGTAACCCGCTCTGACTATGATAACAACCAGCTTCACATCTATAGTCCAGACACATTAGATCTCAGACCCCAAGTGTTTTAATTAATTAATAATTGTAGTTTATTACTTGGAATTGTAAATTTTTTTAAAACTTTATTATTATTATTAAACTTTTCGCCTCCGCAAACATGCTTAAAGCCACCAGCACCCTGTATGAGTATGATATTGAACACAAAGCGCATTGTATGACCGTTGAGTATAGTTAGTCCACAGGTTGCTCGTATACATAGTTGTGCAGTACGCTCTAAACAGAGTTGTTTTTACATGTCTAGAGCTACGAGAAAACCTGTTAGCTCTAACCGACAACACCCTTCGCTCCCTTTCTATATCCTCGTCGAGGTCAGCGGTAATAATGTGGCCTAAATATTTAAATTTGTACACCCTCTGCAGGGGAGAACCGTTAAGATGAATAGTGGGCACACTATATGGATATTTACCTCCCACCTCAAATACCATGAGTTCACTCTTTTTTACATTATACAGAAAGCCTAGTCATTTTAAATACTGTTCACATACATCTAAGAGCCTTCTGAGGCTGCACACTGATGAGCTGAGCAATACCATGTCATCTGCATAGCTAATATTGTTTATGCAAACTCCGTCAATGTGACATTCAACATGCATGCTGCTCATATCACCAATCAGTCTGTTGATATATAGGTTGAAGAGGCTGGGTGAGCGTAGTCCTCCAACCCATACCTACCGTACTAAATTGACATTCAACAAATTACACTGCAATGGCGTAATGCAAATAATCAATTACAGAGATTAAAACTCTTATGACTCAGAAATGTTTTAATAAGCGAAACGTCTGATTTCTTCCTGCGACATTAATATGGAACACTGATAACAAAACACAAAGGGTTAGGATTAGGGCGTTATTAAAATTTTAACTTTGATATGCAGTTATCCGATAATTTCATTGTTGTACGTAGTTAAGTCTGAATTATTATGAAAAGGATATTGATTAAGAGAGTTTGTGATCTCTTTTTCATCTGGGCCCGCAGGGACAGCTAATTCTGCTTCATCGTCAAAATTATCTTCATTATATTGATCAATATCAATTTTTCGAAATGCCGAGTTAAACGTATTCTTTGCCATTTTTCAACAAACAAAATAAATTCTGATTTTATTCAATTCAATTTTGGTTTCTGTCAGTTCTGTAATTTTTTTTTAATTAAAGATTCCTGGCATGGATACTATGGCCTTCAGACAAATCTGTCACTTATGAACGACATATTGCCACAAACAAATAATAGGCCACCGTATAACCATGGGACCTTTCATATTTTTATCGCACTACGGGCGCGTTTATTTTTGGACAGACAGAAACTGGGGCTCTAGAGAAAAATCAGGCGAGGCGACATGTCGTGTCGCCTTCAATCAAAACTGTATAGACTTTGGCAGGTGACAGCGTACCTCACGCCTACTGTCACTGTCAAAATACATACGTTTTTGACTGAGGCGACGCGACATGTCGCCTCGCCTGCTTTTTCTCTAGAGCCCCTGGGGCTTTATTCCGAGTTTTGACACGTTCACCGTCGCGCATTTTGCGTAAAGTACGGGTATTGAAATATAAGTTCTATCCTGTTAATTATAAAGTTGAAATTCCAATGCTCCATACATGTTCAAACTTGCGAAGAATTCGTGTATTTCAAGATGGCGGCATTATAATAGCCAACCTAATACATACTATATAACCATTGTAATAGAGCTTATATTTACATATTTATAGTTTGCGCAACGTCTTGTCGTGATTAGCGGTTGCAAACTCGGAATAAGGCCCCTGTTCACAACGATCACGATGTTTATTTATGCGTTTTTTTTTTAATATTTCGGCGGCAAAGTGACGTTGTGATCTGCCACATTGGCCGTTTTTTTCGCCCAGAATGCTACCGTAAACTGGGGCTTTATCCCGAGTTTTGACACGTTCAACGTCACGCATTTTGCGTAAAGTACGGGTATTGAAATCATAGTTCTATCTTGTTAATTATGAAGTTGAATATCCAAATTTCAAAAAAAAAAATTGCTTCAAAATGTCAAAATTCTATCAAAATCCATAATTATTTCATTAAATACACAATGTCATTAGAAATAATGAGAAATGAATTCAATATTATGATGTCTTATTAATAAATTCAATATCCAAATCCAAATGTTCTAAAATGTTATCATAATATAAATTAACTCAGTCATAGATCCTATTAACACTGTAACAACTACTATTGTATTAATGCATAATGTCAGTAGGAATAATGGAGCACAAAAACAAAAATAAACAAATCACTATGTCATTAATAAATTCAATCGCAAAATTATAAACTACTAAAAATTTAACTACAATATAGGTATATTTTGATGTCATATTATAATATGTCATGAGCACACACAATCAATAAATTACGTAGGTATACAAAAAAAAAAAAAAAAATGTCTCAGTCTTACTTACTAAGTTACTAAATTAAAATATTAACAAACTTGTACAAATCACACATTTTTTATTTTATCACTAAGAAACTCCTTCACTGTATAATACATTTTATTTAACAAAAATTTAGACAATTTATTCTTAAACATTCCTAATGAAAGATCTTTGATATTATCAGGGACGTGATTATAATTTTTTATAGAAATTATGTAAACATTTCTTTGAAATAGTGTAAGACGTTGGGGAGGGGTGTATACTTTATTTTGGTATCTTGTACTTCTTCCTAATGATAAAATTTCAATGTGTTGTTTCCAGTTACATTCTTTATCGATTACTAAACCTAATAATAGTTGTATTAGGTTTTAGACATTTCTAAAATTATATACGTGGTGGCCGGCCGAGTTGGTTAGACCTTGGACTTACATTTGTTTGACAACACCACTATAGTGCCTCGGAGAGCACGTTAAGCTGTCGGCCCCGGTTTTACTATACCATCTTGTGAAGCTGTTTATAGATGGGTTATTGAGTCTATTCAAAACATCGCGACGAGATAGGCACTTGTTCGGTGTAGACTCATACCATTAAAACCCCTCCGCTGGGTACCCTGGGGCCATCTAGGCGGTCTCGGGCGCCGTAAGGCACCCGTGATGATATGTATCTAAAATTATACTAAAAAAATACATAATCAACAACGAACACAATATTAACATAAGGACTTATTCTGGTGAAAAGGATTAAAAAAGGTTAAGGTTAAGAAATATAATTATTGTCTTTCATATTCGAAAGTCATCGTTTAATTACTATTACACTTAAATTACTTGGTAGGTACTGATTTATTGTGTTTATTTATTTTTAATCATAAATAAATCTCTAAATGTTATTAATCCTTACCACAAAATTCCAAACACAATAGAGTTGGAATGTGTTATTTAACGATGACCCTGATTTAGATACAAGAAGTATGTAAACATAGCATTGCCTAATTTCAGTCTGAATCAGAATCGTCAATTCGAATGCTACTTTGCTGGATAGAGTCACTGCACGCATCCCTCACGGCACGGTACCTATACTCCAGTCGTACACAGTCGCTATCTCTTCCTCCCATTCTTAAGTCCGAATGGTTCAGATGATGTCTCATCATCTAAAGTCCTTGAACACGCAAATAAGGAAAATGTTTGCGTGTTATATTTTATTGAACAAAAAGTTGGCCAAATACAGCGATACCGCTCCACCAAGTGAAGTGCCACCATTAAGTAGGTCTTGAGTAACATCAGGGTAGCAGACATCAGAGTAATCTATGATAGGGAGAAGTAAATAATGTACTAACAGCTTTGCCTTAATGGGATAAGATACTGCGCTTCGGCGAATGCATGTTGCTAAGAACCTTGCTTTACACATGTCCTCCGATCTTTCCCGGAACTACCACCTCGCAATCACAATCAGTAAACGCCTTTTTTGCCAGTATATTATTCCTTTTAAGGCAAAGATGTTAATCAATTCTTTACTTCTCCCAAAAAGGGAGGTGGTAAATTATTAAATAATACTGGAGAGATGGCTCCTAAATCCAATCTGGTCAGCATGTGTTTAGAACCAATGATCATGACCTAAGTCTTGCAGGGGTTGACTTGAATACCGAGACTTTGCGAATCGCGACATTTACGTCGCTCATATCAAAGCGACAGTTGCTAGTCATCGGCATACAGATGGTAGGAACTGAAGTTTATTACTTGAACCATGGTATTTATGAAAACCGATAAGACGATAATGGGTCGTATTCAAAATTTTTGTACATTTTTACATCTCAAAACGTCCTTGTGAATAGTGTTGAAATGGTTAATATTTTTTAAATAAGATCTAAGTATATATTTTAAATATAGGTTTTCCAAATTAATACCTCTTGTATTCATAAACAAAGAAATGATACCGGTAAGTATAAAAAAATCTGTTTTGCTATATACACATCGTACTTGGTTCATACAAATAATTATGTCTCCAGACACACGTGTGTTACAAAAAAGTAATTAAAAAAAAAAAACTAATTAATTTTAGATAATTCAAAATGTATCTAACTGCATTATGATTAGTACCACGTAATTCTTATAAAATCAATAAAATTAACACAGAGATACATTGATTATTTACAATTTAACACGTGTCCACATTATTTTTCATTTTGGTTATTCCCTTTTGTAACATTAATTTTAGCAGATTTCTAAATTTTTGGGTTTGCAACATTTTCGACAAATTTTCGAAAAGGGTGACAAAACCCTTTTGAAGTACTACAGACCCATCTCGCTTCTGAGTCATGTCTATAAACTGTTTTCGAGGGTCATCACGAATCGTCTCTCACGTAGGCTTGACGACTTCCAGCCTCCCGAACAAGCCGGATTCCGAAAAGGCTATAGTACCATAGACCACATCCACACATTGAGGCAGATTATACAAAAAACCGATGAATATAATCAGCCCCTGTGTCTAGCTTTCGTGGACTATGAGAAAGCCTTCGATTCGATAGAAACATGGGCGATGCTTCAGTCACTCCAGCGGTGCCAAATTGACTACCGCTATATCGAAGTATTAAAGTGTTTGTACAAAAACGCCACCATGTCAGTTCGCCTCCAAGACCAGACCTCAAGACCCATCCAGCTACAGCGAGGAGTGAGACAGGGAGACGTAATCTCCCCGAAACTTTTTACTGCGGCATTGGAGGATGTCTTCAAACTCTTGGACTGGAGAAGATTTGGCATCAACATTAATGGCGAGTACATCACTAACCTTCGATTTGCCGATGATATCGTAGTCATGGCTGAAACCCTGGAGGACCTCGGCATAATGCTCAATGATCTCAGTGGGGCTTCTAAAAAAGTGGGCCTAAACATGAACATGGATAAGACCAAAGTCATGTCGAACGCCCATGTTATACCCACTCCTGTAAAAATAGGAAGCTCCGCACTCGAAGTTGTTGACAATTATATATACCTAGGACAGTCAATCCAAACAGGTAAATCCAACTTCGAGAAAGAGATCTCTCGTCGAATCCAACTCGGCTGGGCAGCATTCGGGAGGCTACGTAATATCTTCTCGTCCCAAATACCGCAGTGTTTAAAAACCAAGGTCTTCGAGCCGTGTGTGTTGCCAGTGATAACTTACGGATCAGAGACGTGGTCGCTTACTATGGGCCTCATGAAAAAGCTCACAGTCACACAAAGGGCGATGGAACGCGCTATGCTCGGCGTTTCCTTGCGGGATCGTATTCGAAACGATGAGATCCGCAAAAGGACCAAAGTAACCGACATAGCCACCAGAATCGCCAAACTTAAGTGGCAGTGGGCAGGCCACATAGCTCGCAGAACGGACGGCCGTTGGGGTATTAAGGTTCTCGAGTGGCGACCGCGTGCTGGAGGACGCAGCAGAGGCAGGCCCCCCACAAGATGGACCGACGACCTGAAAAAGGTCGCGGGAAGCCGATGGGTACAGGCAGCGCAGAACCGGTCATTGTGGCGATCCTTGGGGGAGGCCTATGTCCAGCAGTGGACGCGCAAAGAAAGGCTGGCATGATGATGATGAACATTTTCGACATAAGGACGACCAATAGCATCCGTCTTGCGTGCGGCCGCAGTCAGCCATTTTGATGGCGTGAAATGGTTGTGCGACACGTGTGTTTTTTTACGTGTTCATTTATTTAAACAAATATATATTCCTTTTTCTTGTATAGCCTGTATATTTTACGATAAGTAAATGATAAACTATTACTATACTGTGTAAAATGCTGTTCATAATACATTTAAAACTGATTATTATTTTAATCTTAGAAGTTTATTTGTATCTTTATCGCTAAGGGTTATATTTTAAACATGTGATTTGTTTTCCTTTTTGTAGCAAATCGTTACGTTTTTTTGTTACGTTACAAAAATGATGTAGCAAAAATTAAATAAAGTATATTTCACATTAGGTTAATGAACGTAAAAAAATAGTTTTAATTTTTACAAGATTATGTAATAAATGTAAAGATACAATAAACTGTAATGATATATGGTAACTTTGCATTGTTTTTTTTAAAATTTTCGCTCTTTTAGAAAAGATGATTAGTTTTGCTATTTGTATACTTCCTGAGTAATAAATATTAAATAATGTTAAATGTTTATTTTATTACCATAGTGTGAAGAAGCCCTTACAATTCCTTTTTGTTACTTTTTTGTAACATTATTCTTATTTGTAACGTTATTCTTTTTTGTTACTGTACAATAATTTTGATTTTGACCCTAATACGCCACCCTGCGGGACACCTGCAGACAAGTAACGCCAATCCAAAAAGATGTCTACCCGTATGCGCTGCCTGCGTCCGCGAAGATAGGGATCGAACCACTGTGCCGCAGTAGGAGAAATATTTAGTGAACGAAGAATAGCAATGAGGATAACATGGCGTTGCTGAAGTCCAAAAGAACAAGCAGTGTTAGTTTTTTCTCATCTATACCATAGCGTATGTCGTCAGTAATATTTACAAAAACAGTGATTGTGCTATGAGACAATCGAAAGCTAGACTTCCGCGAGTTCATCAAATATTTTTTGGTTAGAAAATCAGTCAAACAAAATGATGAAATGATACTTAATGGTGACACTTCACTTGGTGTAGCGGTATCGCTGTATTTGGCCAAATTTTGTTCAATAAAATATAACACAACACACAAAAATTTGCCTTATTTGCGTGTTCAAGGACTTTAGATCATGTCTCATCTGAAGGAAACAATATGGGATACTATCAATGCCCGGAGAGGAATCATTAAGTTTATTCAAAACACTATCAAACTCGTCTGAACTAAAGGGATCATCCATACGGGCCTGGAAGTTAAACCTGCCTATTAAAGAATGGAAGCAATCCATGACAGGGTCAGGGGGACCCGACAATGAATCTGCAAATTTCTGTATCCAAACTAATGGGTCATTGGAGGACAAAGTCTTTTTATCAGATATAGCGCCACTAAATCTTCTAATATTTTTCCATATTAAGGATGAAGGGGAACGAGGAAATAGGATTTCACAAACTTTATTCCAACCAGGGGCCCTACCGGGAAGCCACTTGAAATACCGATCGACACGTCGATCGATCGAAAGCGAAAATAATATGTATGTGATTTGACGTTTCTCAGCGATCGAGTTCTACCCATAGACAATATTTCCTATACATTTTTATCCATCGACGCGTCGATCGGTTTGTCGATGAGGTAAGGCTTTTTTCTTAATTGATAAGAGTTTTCTAGTTTATTTTTTTTTCACAATTAAGCGTAGCTACGCTTATTTGATCCCAATCGTTATCAGTCGTGTCTAACATCGCTTCGAGTTGGTAGTCTCGCGTCGTTCCTGATTTTTCAGCATAATTATTGTAAATATGCCGTATTGTTGCATTCTAGAGTGCAAAAACGATAGTAGGAGAAAAAATCTTCGTAATGGAGGTGTTTCGTATCATCGGTAAGTACGATTTTGTTAGTATTCTTTAAAAACCATAGCTTATTTTAGTTTACTAATAATTGTAGTTTAAATGAAGTTAAAATCAACCTTATGCAATTGTAATAAAGAATACTTTAGATTGAATTTTGGATTTCAAAAGTTCTTTGCTACTCGGTTAGTGTTGTAGTGGGTGCTTATCGATATAACTTATTTATTTAAAGAAAAGAAGGAACAGTTTCGGCAGTTATACAAAATTATATACTTACATATTTTTTTAAATATTTATTCAAATTGTATCGCATACATTTTTTTTAATAGTGTGGGCTTAGAATAATAAAATGTACGTGTAAACTCTTTATAACGATAAACTCCCTATACGTATAAGTGAGCACAATTTGGTTGGTTTACCTTAAAACACATACATAAAAAAATCTTTATAGCGCAGCAGCCATTCTCTATTTAGAAGAATTGTGTTCATATTTAGACACAGTAACAGTTGTTTGTAAAAAGAAATTGAAATTAATAGTTTATAAAATTTATAAATTTATAAAATTTATAAAATTTATAAAATACTATATAAAGCTGGACTTACCACTGATTCACTCACTCACTCACTCATTGACAGAATTGTTCTCCCAGAAGGAGTGGGGGTGGGGGGGTGAAATTTTCGGAGGTTGAAGTAGATAAAAAAGTGACTGGGGGAAAAATCCGAAAACGCCAAATTTCCACTGGCGCACGGAGATATGCCCTCGAATAGCAAAAAGTCTCTATGTACCCCCCATGGTATCATAGCTAATTTTGATCAGGGTGACGAGGCAAGTCCGGACCAAAAAAAAAAAATGACAAAAATGACAATTTTTTGGAAGATGACATTGTGTGTCATACGCTATTTTCTCGGAAAGTATGCGTCGGACAGCTTTGTGCCCATACAACTTTTGGAAGAGAATTTAGTTTAGAATCTGAAAAAAATATAAAAATCCTGAAAACTGAAACATTTTTTTTCAGGAATTTTTTTTCTTAAAGAAAGTACGAGATAGCATAGTAGTCTCCATACACGGCAATGTTGGTATGACGCAGGACTATCCGAAAATATTTTTTTTTTCAGGATATGAGTTTCAGTTTTTTTCCCGAAAAAATCACATTTTTTTTTTTTTCTCGAAATCGGTGACAGATAGCGAAAAATGTCCATACAACTATTTTTTTTTTTTTTTAAGGAAAAGGACAATTTTTTTTTCCCGAAATTTCAAATTTTTAGGGTAATCGGGAAAAATCATCGAGGTACAAGAGGCTGACTTGCCAATAACTTTAAGTACCCAGAGGGCTAACTACACGTTACGCGGCCGCTTCGTTCGACGACTCGAATTGTAGATGGGCGGAACGGTGAAGAAGCAAGCCGTCGAGCGAAGCGAGACGGATCGCTTCAAACCGTTTCTCACATCTGCAATTCGAGTCGTTGAGCGAAGCGAGCCGGCGACCAGTACCCAAAAAAACTTTCACCCAGTCGCATTTCCACCCATTACGCGGCAGCTTCGTTCGACGACTCGAATTGCGGATGGGCGGAACGGTGAAGAAGCGAGCCGCGGAGCGGATCGCTTCGAACCGTTTCGCACATCCGTAATTCGAGTCGTCGAGCGAAGCGGCCGGCGGGCCGCACCCCACCCCCTAGTTAATAGTTTATAAAATTGAATAATCAAAATTTAGTAGGCTACCATTGTTACAATTACTTACCATTACCATTACTTACCATTTACCATATTGTTACAATGAGCGGTTTATATATAATTTCATTAAAATCATTGAAAGGTCATCAATAAGAACTTAACCAACTTTCTAACCTTCATTTAAAATATTTTTAGGTTTCCCAAAGACGCCACAGTCAAAGGGAAATGGATTGATGCAACAGGTAGAATTAATTGGATGCCAACAAAATTAAGCACCATATGTTCTGAACATTTTATAGAAGATGATATTTTAATATAAAAAAAGGATATAAATATACAAAACTAACAGCATTTCCAACTTTAAAAATCGTTAAGCTTTTTAATCAAGTTACCGTGTTTTTTTTTATTACTACATACATAGAGGTATTGGAAGTGTTTATGATATTATATTAAAAATTGGGGTCTGTACCATTGCGACTAAAAACTCATTTTTTTTTAAATAACGATAAAAAATATTTTTATAAAATAATGTAATATTCCAGGCAAAAATAATTTCTTCATTTTGCCTAATTTCTTTTTTTTTATTACAAAAATGCTAGTTATATTAAGATTGCGTCGCAAAGTTTTGTTTCGTGCTCACGTCACGACAACGTCACCCAACTCAACTTAAAAAAATAAACTTATTTCAAAAATCAGTTTTTTAAGCCTTTATATATTCTAAAAGTTTTATAGCTAGGTTTTCTAAAAAGTTTTCCCTTCCATCTGCGTTTAAATATATAGAGCACATTTATATTTTAAAAAAGCATCGATATCGATACTTTTAATATTTTATTATGTCGCCGCCTTTGAATTATTATATATGCAAGGAAAGTTCTATAATAAACTAAAATACTTTTTTTATATAAAAGATAATATGCCTTATGTCGACTGAACAAAACATTTATTCGAATGTTGTAGTAATCACGCCATCTGTGTAGGAATAGCAGAACCTTTTATAGGAGGTTCTTACTACTTTATGATAGATGGCATGATTATTTTTTTATATGAATTTAAATCTAATTATTTGGAGAATAGTGTTTAAAATTGCTGTGTATATTTGCAACCAATCAGGACGAAGTGGTTATAGATTCTATACTTATAGATATATGATTTTGGCGACACCGGTTCTAATACATTTGGTGCTTTATAGCATTTCCACTTGTTTTTTCTATTCCGTGAACTAGGGCAATAAAACTTCCAAACGCTAGAACATCAACAGTCGCAAAGAAAAAAATAATGATAAACTAAAAAGAATATTAAATTAAATTATTTATTATTCATAATTAACAAGATATATAGGTAAACTAAATCTTCATATTGTTGTTTATGATATAAGTAAGAATGACACTAATTATAGGAGGAAACCAAGTATAAAGTAAAACTTCTATAGATGTAGGCAAAGGAATTTTACACAAGATGAGAGAAGTATAAATTAATGAATGATCAAATAGATTGCAGGCAAATATAATATGATTTGAATCTGCTATTTGTAACCCACATTCACATAAGTCTGAGTTAAGTACATGAATCTTTTTTAAATGAACTGAATATTAAACGAGATATGATTGATGACTGATGTCTACTATAATGAAATTTTGAAAACCAAGGCTTTGTAGATATGAACGGTTGAATAGTATAATAAAATTTGCCACGTGTTTTAGAACTATTTTTCCATAAATTTGTCCAAGATTTATGTAAAAAGACTTGGAACATTTATTAAATCTTCAGAATAAATTTTAAATATTTTTTTTTCACCAGAAACAACTGCTTCTTTTGCAGATTGATCAGCTATTTCATTACCTGGAATTTCTGATGACCTGGAATCCAGACTAATATAATTTTTATATTATTATTTTTACATCTAAATAGAAGATCCTTTAATTTAAACAATAAAACATTTTTACACAATTTAAATGGATTTGATTGTAATAGATCTAAAGAACTTCTTGAATCTGAAAATATTATAGTTTCATTTAAATTACTATTAAGAACAAACACCACCGCCTCTAAAATAGCTAATAACTCCCCAGTAAAAACCGAACTTTGTGGAGGGGACTTAAATCTATAAATATTCTTAGTATTGTCGTGATAAAAACTATACCCAACACAACCTTCGCTGTATAATTTTGATGCATCAGTGTATATGTGATTCCAATTTGACCATTTAAAATTATTAATTTGATTTTTAAAATTATATTTTGCGTAATAATCTCCTTTAGATATACCAAAATTATTATTTCAGGTTTATATAAAACTATTTCATAATTATTACATTCAAAAATTGGTAATGAAGGAGAATGTATAACCGGATCTTTAAAAAACAAAAAATTTATAAAACTTTTAACTAAACAAGGACGAACTTTATTTAACCAATATGCTTTACAATTTACTTGTTTTGTTAATTTTTGTAAAAGTGAAAATACCGGATGATTAGAATATCCAACAATTTTAAAAACAAATTTGTCCGCCAAAAATTGTCTTCGCAAATAATAAGGTGGATCAGCACATTCAACCTGCAATGCATTTGTAGGTGTTGATTTCATAGCTCCTGCTATAATCCGTAACGCTTTGTATTGTATACGATCCAAGAAATCCCAACCATAGTCGATCCTACTTCTGATCATAGCGTTATAAATTAATCTTAAATAATATGGCTCTGACCCCCACCAAACCCCAGCTAAACATTTTAATATATTTAGATTTTTTTCACATTTAGCGATTAAGTATTCAAAATGTTTTTTACCACTTAATTTTTTATCTAAAAAAATACCTAAAAATTTTACAAAAGAATTTATTGGAATTTGCGTTTTATCATAATTAATAGAAAAATTTGGAATTTTATTATTTCTTGAAAATACTACAATGGAACTTTTAGATGGGGAAAGCTGTAACCCATTCAAATTCATCCATAAGTTAATTTTATTTAAACCACACTGTAAAATTTGAGATGCGTCAATATTTTTTTCTTTAATTGAATATAATAATATGTCATCTGCATACATCAATAATTTAACGTTACTTACAGGACTTAAGAATAAATTAAGGACATAACTATATACATTTAAAAAAAGTGGGCTTAAAACAGATCCTTGGGGTAATCCCCTATATACATATCTTTTACTATTTTTATTAAAATTATTTCTAACAATTATAGATCTTTCTGCCATGATATTATGAGAAAATATTGCTACTTTTTTGGGAACATTCAATTTAATTAATTTTTCATATAATATAGGTAGTTGAACATTATCATAAGCAGCAGTAATGTCTAAAAATGCTGCAACAACAGAATAATTTTGACTAAAAGCTAATCTCACATCAGTTATAAACGTAGCAAGACTATCTATTGTTCCTCTACCTTTACGAGAGCCAAATTGATATTAAGAAAAACCATTAATATTTTCAATATGCCATTCAATGCGATTTTTCAATAAATGTTCTAAAATTTTTAAACAAACAGATGATAAAGCAATTGGTCGATAAGAAGTACCTTCATTAGCATTTTTATCTTTTTTCAAAATACCAATAATAATTTGGGTTCTCCACGAATTAGGAACTATACAATATTTAAACATAAGGTTTATCAACTTTAAAAAATATATATGTGTGAAATTATCTGCCTTAGATATAAATGAATATATTATGCCATCTAATCCAGGCGAGGAATCTTTGACACGATTAAAAACAATTTGGAGTTCAGACAATGAAAATGAAGATTCTAAAGGATGTTGAGATTGATTATTATTTTGTAAATTATTTTCATTAAATTCATAATTTATAACCAGGGGCCTTACCGGGAAGCCACATCGACAAACCGATCGACGCGTCGATGAATAAAAATGTATAGGAAATATTGTCTATGGGTAGAAATTGATCGCCGAGAAACGTCAAATCACATACATTTTATTTTCAGTTTCGATCGATCGACGTGTCGATCGGTATTTCACGTGGCTTCCCGGTAGGGCCCAAGATCATTTTGATTAGGAACAAACGGAGAAGCGATGACATCAGTAAACTTTTCTAAAATATGTACAGATGGAAAATTTGATATTGATTTATTGTCAAAAGAGTTTTTAAAGTTACGATTTTTTTCCAAACTAACGACGCTGGAAGATTTGGTGAAATAGATTCACAAAATGTTTTCCAACCATTTTTCTTTTTTTCTCGTAAAAAAATACGGCATTTAGCAAAACACTTTTTATATGAAATATAATTTTCTATGGTCATACTATTATTATATTTTTTTTCTGTTTCTTTTCTTAACTTAATGATATTAGAACACTCTTTATCCCACCACGCCGGGGATGGTATTTTATTAGAAACCTTTTTAATCGGAAATGTCTCATCAGCCGAAAGAATTATAGCATCGGTAAATAAATTAGCACAAACTTCAATATTATGTAACGTTATATCAGGTAATTTTTCAGTTTTAAATTTTATTTTTTTGTTATAATTAGACCAAATATCTGGACTTATTCCATTTAAATTATATTTAAACAAAGGAATAGTTCTCTCAAATTTTAGATTTGTTGAAAAATTTATAAAAATAGGAAAATGATCGCTACCAAATGAGCTACTCGTATCTAAAACAGACCAAGATGTCTTATGGTTTAAACTGGCAGAACATAGTGTTAAATCCACAGCACTTTTATTTTCGTGGGGTTTAGTAACTCGAGTTGATTTACCATTATTTAAAATACATAATGACAAATCATCAATAATTTCAAGTAAAATAGAAAAAATATTAGGAGAATACTTGTTAATTAAATAAATTATTTCAGTTTTCGCTTTCGTTACACTCCTGCAGTTCCACTGAAGACAATTCATTATTTATAGTAGAAGATCTAAATTTAGCAACGTTGGACGATCTATTAACTTTAGAAGTTGAAATTTTTGAAATTAATAATAATAAACTTTGTAAAAAATCTTTTAAAGATACGTCCTCTTTTATAGAGGGATTATTAAAAATAGCGCATCCATTATTGGGCGAAGGTATAGCAAAGTCATCAATATTTTTTTTATGTGATAAAACCTTTGTCTAATTTTTTATGGGCTTTTGGTTTTAAAAATACTGTTTTTTGTAGCTAATATTATTATTTTGGGCCAAATTTAAATCAGGATTATTATTAGAAAAATTATTAAATGAAACAAAATTTGATTTAACAGATTTAACAACTTCAGCAAAAGAATTTACCACGGGAGGGTGAAGTTGACAAGCCTCCATATAAGAGATTGAATTTTGAGCCATAGACATTTTAATACTTTTTTGACGTACAAATTCAGGACATGTATTGTTTATAGCAAAATGATCACCATTATATGATATGCATTTTGCATTAACCTCGTTCACATCACATGATTCATTAGCGTGATCCTGTCCACACTTAAAACACCGCGGTTTAGAACGACAAATTTTTTTAGTGTGACCAAAACGACAACAATTAAAACACTGAATTGTTGGATATCTATAAATATCTACCTTAAAACTTGTATAATACAAATGCACATAATTTGGCCAATTTTGCTCTTCAAATGTAATAACAACAGTCTGAGATGGAAGCCAAATAGTATTGCCATTTGAAATGGATTTGTATTTTAATCTTCTTGCTTTTATTGCACTAACATTACCATTAGGGATTGTTAAATCTTTAATTATATCATCTTCTTCAATATCTGAGTCTATTCTAATTACTCCCAAGCGCGATACACAAAATGACGGTATAAATGCTTTAAACGAATTTCTTAATAAAATATCATTATTTATAAATGAATTGGCATTTTCGATATTATCAAACATTATTTTTACCCAATTCGTTTTAAAGATCCAGTAATAATACCATTAATAGATTTATCCTTTAAAAATTTACCTAACATTACCGGTTTTAATATTGTACCAGAGCTATTGGTGGAATCATCATCATTATTTACAATTTTTTGCACATGAATCACAAAAGGACCGGTGTCTTTGTTATTATAAAATTGTCTATGTAATAAACCTTGAGTAAAAGATTGTTTCATTGAGTCGGTATTCACTGTAGATAATATATTATTAGAATATAAAGACGGTGGTAACTGTTCATTAATAGGGGGTAAGGATACTAAATTATTTACTAAATTTTGTCCCAACGGTATTTGGGATGAAACATTAGAAACGTTATTTAAATTCAAATTACTAGAGCAATCACTATTAAAATTATTTGAAATTATACTATTAAACGAATCTGATCTCGATCTAGACGAACTAGTAGTACTTCTTTTTTTCCTACGTTTTTTACATTTATGATTTCTACTATGATTACCAGAATTTTTCATAATTTCATTCTCTTTATTTTTCAAATAAATATCTTTATTTGAAACTGTAATAAATGCTGCTGGAGATGTACATCTATCTAATGAAGAATCAAAATTATTCTGTGAATCTAAAGATGGTGATTGTGGCAAACTATATGAAATGTCGGGCGGCTTAGGAGGAGGATGAAAATTGTTCATTATGCAAAATTATTATAAATATTCTAACCCAAATATCTTGTGAATAATTTGTGAATAAGAACTATTAAAAATAATTGATATTTCTATTAAAATTGTAATATTTTTCCAATACGAGTGGATTCAATTCCAAACGTCAGAAGGAAGTCCAGTTTTCTAGTTTCAGCTGCATTTTTCTTGTAATAAACGCGGCCATAATCAGTGTTGCCAACTTAGCGGATTTTCCACTATAACTGGTGGTTTTACCCAGTCTTTCAGCGAGGAAATTTTGTTTTAGTGGCTGGTGGTTTTGTTTAAATCAGTTAGTGGGGAGCAAGGCATTCAACCACTAACTCTGAAGTTAAATTTCTTTAGCACTGTTGTAATCTGAGATAAAAAAAGCACTAAAAAGAGACAAAGATGTACCTACCTGTAGAATTCAGCTTGCGAAGTGAAGTGGAAAACATGACATCGTTTATAAAGTTATATTAATATAAATAAAAACATTATTATTAAAAACTATATAAATAATATAAATAAGGTGAAAATATCGTTATGAAATAAAAATGTATTTTTTTATAATGTGTCGATTGTATTGTATAAGGCATATAATAAATTTATGCTAGGTTTGACCCGGTTTATTTAATTAATTTGATTGCCAAATGTCGAATAATCTTTTGTCATGTAATCTTTATACGTTTTTTTTGTTTTTTGTGGTTTAAACCTCAGATTAATAATAATAATAGATGGAAGGTCAAAAAGGATAAATTAAAAACTCAGATTAATAATAATAATAATAGATGGAAGGTCAAAAAGGATAAATTAAAAATATATATGAACTTTTCACTCATATGGCTTTTCTAATGAGCCAAACAGAGATAGCAATTGGTTGTCAATCCACTTAAGAAGCAAGGTTGTGTCTTCTTTTTTGACTAAGGCCTGGTTTCTTGATGGATAGTCATCTCGACTAATTGTTAAATAATGACAGTTATGGCGTCTTTTATATGAATTTGAAATATGTTTTGACAAAAATCTCATAGAACACCCGCCATTTTTAACTATAGTAATGTAAACTATCCATCAAGAAACCGGCCCTAAATCATAAATTACAAATGAAATTAAGGATGGGATATTATTTAAAATATCGATAAATGGGTTGCTACACGAAAGTAAGATGAATATACGAAAGCCCCATAAGGCCCAAAAATGGCATGTATTAAAAAGGTTGATAAAACATTTATCAACAACAACTAGGTATATTCTATAGGCCCCTTCACGATTATCAATATTTGATATTTTATGAATTTTCACGTCCCTAATGTTTATACATTAGGGACGTGATAATACAAATATAAAGTTATTTCAAGTCCAAAAAGTCTATCCTCTAATGAAATAATGTTTCAGACATTTTAAACTAGTTAAGAAATAACATTTACAACATTATTTAAAACTATAAGTTACATTAATGAATAAATACCAAAAATAATTATCTTTGTAAAGTAAGATTTTTGGCTCTGTTTTCTTTCCTTGAGAAGTGAGTTTTGGTTTGATATTTTAACCAAACCATTTCTCTACGTTTATATACCACTAAAAAGCACTATATAATTATTATTACACTATAGAACACTAGAAAAATCTTTTAAAAAATTTAGCTATACAATCGCACCATATTGTTTTGCAATGAAATATAACCCGACTAAATAAAAAAATACTAAACGAAGATATTACAGGAACGGCATCAACTTAAATTCACATTTCGGGCGGTTAACCCAAGCAGTTGGACTCCAGCGACCACATTCTGTTTCTTATAACGTAAGCGTTAGATTGTCAAAATAACGAATACCGTTATTAGCGCTCTCTCCTCCAATCAGCGAAGGTTAAACAACTACTCTGATTGGAGGAGAGCGCGCTAATAGCGGAAATCGTTATTTTGACATTCCAACGATCACGTTATAAGAAACAGAATGTGGCCGCAGGGGTTTTATTCCGAGTTTGCAACCGCTAGACACGACAAGACGATGCGTAAACTATAAATATTGAAATATAAGTTCTATTCCAGTGGTTATATAGTCTGTTTTAGGTTGGCTAAAATAATGCCGCCTTCTTGAAATACACTAATTCTTCGTAAGTTTGAATATGTTTGGAGCATTGGAATTTCATCTCTATAATTAACAGGATAGAACTTATATTTCAATATTAATAGTTTACGCAACGTCTTATCGTGTTTAGCGATTGCAAACTCGGAATAAGGCCCCAGTTCTTTACGAAGTTGACATTATATTAAAAAAATCACCACTCGTTATCGTTTCTCACTTATGAAACATTTTAGTTTGCATGTCACGATATAGACCTCCGGGGGCTTTATTCCGAGTTTTGACACGTTCACCGTCGCGCATTTTGCGTAAACTATAAATATTGAAATATAAGTTCTATCCTTTTAAATATAGAGTTGAAATTCCAATGCTCATCTGGGGTTTTATTCCGAGTTTCGACACGTTCACTGTCGCGCATTTTGCGTAAACTATAAATATTAAAATATAAGTTCTATCCTATTAAATATAGAGTTAAAATTCCAATGCTCATCAGATGGTCAAACTTGCGAAGAATTCGCTTATTTCAAGATGGCGGCATTATTATAGCCAACTTAATACAGTCTATATATTGTAAGATGCCTAAATAATTAAAACAATATGTTGATGTATCTAAATAATTTATCATTAATTATAGTTTAAAATTAAATAATTTAGTTATAAATCATTACATTTGTTGATTAATAAGTATGTCAATTGATTATACATTCGCCACCAGAGGGCGCTGTATATTTTCTGACAAACGAGGGACTTCGACGACGACATTGTGTGTAATGGCGTCGTAGAAGTGAGTCGTTGATTGTAAAGATTTGTCGAGTTCTGTAGAATCTATTGTACTTTCGATTCATTAATATATTAATGTAAACAGTTTGAGTTTTAATATACCGTTAAAATAATTAATGAGCTAACAAATCAGAAGTGAGATCGAAACAAGCACGTGCCGACAAAGAGTTCATTATTGTCTACAAATTAAGATAAGTATAAGTTATTATTTATTCAATAATTAGAGAGATTTGGCATTTTTTATATCGCTGTGAGAGAGTAAATGTGAATATAAGTCTATAAAAAAAATAAACATCAAAGATTTATTTAATTTACAAAGGAAAATGAGCTAACATTTTTGGGAAATATGTTCAACAATTTTAAAGGGGAATCTTCAATACAAATTTATACTTCACTCGTTATTTATTATTTATTTATATTGTCAATGCCCGTTTCAGAGGACTGAAATTGACATGTCAGACGATGGCAGATTATGGAACATGATGGACAACGTGAATGACACGTTAGCGTATTCATATCCATGGCCTCGGACGCGGTGATCTACACGGACGAGGCGCTATGCATCGCTACGATGACTTGCACGGATGCGGGGCTCTACACGGACGTGGCGCTCTGCACGGACGAGGCGCTCTGCATGGCTGCGATGATTTATACGGTGGCGGCGTTCTGGATGTCCACGGCGCACTGTGTGGCGGCGACGTTCCAGATTGGCAGCGGGTCAACAATTGCTGCCAAATTGTAAAAGGTAGTAAAATGATGAATCAGACAATGGGTACTTGGTTTTTCGACACATTTAACAGGTCCTTACAGGCAATCGTTACTGTTAGTTATGAAATACACTTAATAAAATTTTATCGTTATCTCGAAATTGATCCAAATTTACAAAAATATAAGTAGGTAATGATTTGATTGAACAAGGCTAATAAATGCTCTTTAAGATTATTGACATAGCTGAGACATCAGAGACTATCGAACCATTAATAATAATTATTTGTTTAGTAGTTTATTTTATCTAGGTACAAAATATTCACAAACATACATTAGATAATTCGTAAGAGAGTAACAAACTTACATTCGTGTACCCTTAAACAAATCCATATAATAATAATAATAAAAAAAAAGAAAAATCTAGGTAACATAAAGTAAATTAAGAAGAAACAAAATTATAAGTTATAGGGATAATAAAGCTACAAATACTAAACTATGCAAATTATATGTCGCCAATGGCTTTCTTTATTCTGGAAAATATATCAATACTGTGCGTGTTTTTTTTGTAGTTTTGCGTCAAAAATATATTAATTTGGTTTACTTAGTGTAACAATGTTTTATGTAAACACTGTTTTGAGAACGAGATCATGTTCGCGCTACTATAAAATTATCTTTTTCTAATAATCAAGTATATATTTTACAATTTTACCCAAAAATATGGAGCCAAAATAATAATATAATCTACGGTTTTGGGATATGTTTATGTCGCCTACTATTATATTATTTAGACTTTATTAGAGATTAAAATAAAAATAATTTATACGTTTATTAATCCAAAAATATTGAACAAAATTAAAGTAACAAAATATAATGAAGTGTTAATTATGTTCCTTATTTCATAAATTAGTTTCATTACATAAAACAGTATTATGTGTGTTTCTTAATTTAGAATTTAAAATACACAGATGAAGGTATGGACGGGAAATTATCTTTAAATAAATATACTTAATTATCTGGGATTTACATGTTTAGGTAATAATAAAAAGAAACATAAAAATTATTAAAACAGCTATAATAACTAATTATACCTACCAAAATTGGTAGGTATAGCCAAACTAGTATAGAGGTTAGGTTAGGACATAAGACATCACAGGAGAAATGTTAAACTAGGCAGAAATGCTAAGGTTGGCTTTCACGACATTATATGGACACGATTTTGAAATATATTTTTTAAAGCTTAAAATTGTTTACACTAAATAACATTATTTATTGCATTTTCAATAGCAAGTAGCTATGTGAATATTAAACATGGTTTATTTTACTAAATAGCAAAGTTTGGATTATTGGAGGATTATTAACTTTGTCAGTGAGACATTCGCTTTTAGGGTTATTAGAATATATTATATTAAAATCGCATTTTATTAAAATGCCTAAGTGCATTTATTAGATTAATAAATATGATTTAAGTTGTTATGCAATCGCGCGTAAACGTTAAAAATGATGATGTGTTTGAGATGAAATGTGACGGAAACTTATATTAAATTAATTACTATTTAATAAAATTTAAACATTATATTATAATAGGTTTCAATAAATTTAATTAAATAATTATATTTAATTAACAATTTAACTTATTATGGTATGGGTAGAACTTCGTCAGAGGTAATACTCGGATATAGATTGATAGGTTTAAAAGAAAGCGGATATTGGTTTAGACATAGATGAAAGCGTCGGTGTGATGAAGGATTAACTAATATAAGATCGGAAGTAAATGTACAAAATCTCAGGGGAAAACAAAGTGAAACATTTAATAAAAATAGGAAGTCTTGTCTAAAATTTCTCTGGCTTTGTTACAAACGCAGTGATAGTGGACAATCTTCCGACACAGAAGATGATTCCGAAAATAATAATGACGAAATTAAACAAGACACAAGAGAATTTCATTAATTGTAAATATATTAATATCATTATGTCAATAATATTTTGTCAGGGTCTTGTTAAATGTGATGGATTAATTTAGAGATTTACTTATAATGAAGGATACTATTTTTAATAAGTCAGTTTATAGGTCGGCACATGAGTGTCGAGCACAATGAATGGTGTGCAATTGTAATAAATATTGAGAGCACAATGAATGGTGTGCAACGTCAGTTTATAGGTCGGCACATAAGTGTCGAGCACAATGAATGGTGTGCAACGTCAGTTTATAGGTCGGCACATAAGTGTCGAGCACAATGAATGGTGTGCAACGTCAGTTTATAGGTCGGCACATGAGTGTCGAGCACAATGAATGGTGTGCAATTGTAATAAATATTGAGAGCACAATGAATGGTGTGCAACGTCAGTTTATAGGTCGGCACATGAGTGTCGAGCACAATGAATGGTGTGCAATTTTAATAAATATTGAGAGCACAATGAATGGTGTGCAACGTCAGTTTATAGGTCGGCACATGAGTGTCGAGCACAATGAATGGTGTGCAATTGTAATAAATATTGAGAGCACAATGAATGGTGTGCAACGTCAGTTTATAGGTCGGCACATGAGTGTCGAGCACAATGAATGGTGTGCAATTGTAATAAATATTGAGAGCACAATGAATGGTGTGCAACGTCAGTTTATAGGTCGGCACATGAGTGTCGAGCACAATGAATGGTGTGCAATTGTAATAAATATTGAGAGCGCAATGAATGGTGATAAATATTGAGAGCACAACGAAGGATGTGCATAATGTTTTG
This sequence comes from Monopis laevigella, assembly GCA_947458855.1. NCBI lineage: Eukaryota > Metazoa > Arthropoda > Insecta > Lepidoptera > Tineidae > Monopis > Monopis laevigella. Next base: position 18,572,885 of record OX381583.1, on the reverse strand, counting down.
TAACAAGCGATGTGCTTTGTTATTGTGTGGAGCACAACGAAGGATGTGCATAATGTTTAGTAACAAGCGCAATGGATGTGCTTTGTTATTGTGTGGAGCACAACGAAGGATGTGCATAATGTTTAGTAACAAGCGCAATGGATGTGCTTTGTTATTGTGTGGAGATGTGGAGTACATTAAAGGATGTGCGGTGGTATTATCAAATGTAAGTATGTAGCACAATGATGCGTTTTCTAAATATTAACCTGTGCAGAATATGCATTTTAATTAGCACTATAAATGATGTACCTACTATATTTATTTTATTATCGACACATGCGTCGAACACAATGGATAAAGTTTATCGTTTTAAATCAGTTAAATATATTATGTGATGTTTAAGTTATTATCGATACCATGTATCGAGCACAATGAGTCGAGGCTGTTCTAGTTGTTAGTAGTTGGTTCTGTAATAATAACAATGAAGATTGTATACACCTTAGCACAACAGCATCGATACCCTCGATACAAATCGACAAAATCGATTTTATGAAGTCATTCTTAAACTTCATTATACCGACTGTCAAATTATATCGACGTGGTTAAGCTAGCATGTTTGTTTTATTATCGATACATAAGTTATTTGGCAAATTAGATTGTTGGTAACATCAAAAGTGTTTGTCATTAACCACCCAAACGTCCGCGGATACTTTAGTATCCAGTACACTTAAACAATGCGGCATTGCTTTAAGCATCATCTAGTGAATTACGTCGTCTCTCTTTAGTTTGTTGTTATAATATCACAGACAATGATATTACTTCACTAAATAATCGGTAGATGGCTAAATATAAAGATTATTTTATGACAAAAAAAAAATAAAAACTTTCTTTTCGTACTATTGCATTGGAATTAGAATATTGTTGAATTAAATCTCGTAAATAATATTTCCTGATATTATTAAACATCAAAATGATCTTGAGGATTTGTTTTTAAGATTACAGCTATATTTTATTGTACGTAATCCTAATCTAAATAGAGGGTCAAAATTATAGATATTATTAGGACGAGAACAATGGCCGGTTTTGACTGGTTTTTTGTGTTTTACAGTTTACTTTACATTCCTTTTAATAAAATAATATCAAAAATATATAATAGTTCACTATTTCCATAACCATATACTTATACTCGTATTATAGAAAAGTATTAAGATGTATAATATCTCAAAAAAAACGCATGAAACTTGATACCGCGAAAGAAATTTGAGAACAGATATCATGGTTTATATTCATCGAGTTCCGACCTCAGCATCGCTGCCACGGATCGCTGGTTTTTTTAGCCAAGGTCGTTTCACCGCGCGGAAATGTTAGCAATTCAAGTTACCATCAATCGTTCCGCGAACAGAAATTTTAACACGAAAAGTTAGCCTGGCTACTTTTTGACAGATGTTTGTTTACATGTGAATATCTATCTACAAATTGGAATTTAATTAATTATTTTATATATTTATATCTGTTTTAGTTTTAAAAGTTCGATTAAACCTTAAAAATAAATATCGTGTAACTAAATTCAGCTTTGGTATGTTTAGTTTGAGGTTGTTAATTAAATTAATATTGTGATATTATAAAATTATTGTATTTAAATAATAGTTAATTAAAAAATATTGATTTATTTTATAATGATAATATTTTTAATTTCAATTATTTAATTCATTTAGTGCTTCTTGTCAAAAAGTGACATCGAAAATCCACACCGATCGTTTCCGAGCTGCATTTTAGTATCGCTAAAAAAAATTACTTGGCTGTTGAAACGGGCGGTCGCGCTGGTTTTTGAAGTCAGCACGAAAAACTGCCCGCGCTAGCTCTCGGAACGCAGAGATTATTAAAGTATCGCGCAAAAACGGTTAGCGTATAACCGCGCGAACCTCGGACGTTAGCTATTTTGGTTTCGCGCGCTGTTGAGTGGTTAACTACTGATTTAATTTATTAATTTGGAACACCGACGAAAAAATCAAGTAGAAATTAATAATTTGTTAAATACGAATATTTACCTGTATAATGTTTTCACTCAGTGGTGTTTATACCATGCTGTAATTATAGCATACATAATATTAATTATTACAGCAAAACTAGTTATGAAAAACTAAATTTAATTAATAAAATAAGATTATACCTAAGTAACTTGGACTGAATAGTTGAGTTATAAGTTGTTTAGATAAATGACAAGATATTCAATTTTAACACTTTTACATCCATAGATAAACAAACACTCGCACCCAAAACAAATATACATGCATACACACATACAAGCACTCACTAACCCAAAAGCACGAATACATATTTCGCGCGCCTTACAGTGTTAAATTTATGGTATTGTAAAATCAAAATTCTACATGGCTTAATGTTTTACTAAAATATTTTGTAAATAAGATGTGCGAAATGCTGTTTAATTAAATAAATAAACAATGCATACACAGTACGTACCACGTATATAAGGCAAGGCATATAATTACTTAATATTAAGTTCACGAGGACGTGAACTTTTGTCAGGATGGACGAGCTGTAAGATGCCTAAATAATTAAAACAATATGTTGATGTATCTAAATAATTTATCATTAATTATAGTTTAAAATTAAATAATTTAGTTATAAATCATTACATTTGTTGATTAATAAGTATGTCAATTGATTATACATTCGCCACCAGAGGGCGCTGTATATTTTCTGACAAACGAGGGACTTCGACGACGACATTGTGTGTAATGGCGTCGTAGAAGTGAGTCGTTGATTGTAAAGATTTGTCGAGTTCTGTAGAATCTATTGTACTTTCGATTCATTAATATATTAATGTAAACAGTTTGAGTTTTAATATACCGTTAAAATAATTAATGAGCTAACAATATCCATTGAAATTGAACTTATATTTCAATATTTATAGTTTACGCAACGTCTTGTCGTCTTTAGCGGTTGCAAACTCGGAATAAGGCCCCTGGTTTGTGATTTTTGACGCGGGATCTATGTTATTATTATTAATCTGAGGTTTAAACAGTTACAAATCGCAGATTTGAAATAAATTATTTGGCAACACTGGCCATAACCTGCACAGATTAAATAGAGTACTCAGTGTAGAGTACTACGATAACCTGCCTGTGATCTGTGGTAGAAACTTTCTGTTTATTAATTATAATAATCTATGGTAGAAACATATTATTAATCTATGGTAGAAACCGTGTCGTTTGTTTATTTTGAATTCTTTGAAAAAATGAAATCAGTTATTTTAATTTTATGCTTGTCTAAACTTATCTGGTGTACTGTTGGCAGGGGCTATATAGCTTACTGTCCTTGCATGGGTAAGTAGAAGTGGCGGCATTTACTAAATGAAAGAAATATCTCGAAAGTAGTACCTGGTTCATACACTACAAAAAGTACAATTTAGAAGGCCCAAGCCCTGGGGCTTAGTCCTATTCTTTAAGACCTATACATAAACTTTATCATGTCAGTCCGCGGTGTACAATACTACATAGCGGACTCTCGGATGCTTTGAATGAACTTCAGACATTTAAGCATGATCTAGAGCATAAAAGCTCCAGACAAAAATCCCTCCAACATTGGAAATCACATAAAAATAATACCTCTCCAGTTTTCCCAACTTCTCAAATTGTAGGTCTTAAATAAAACATACTGGAAAAAAAACTACCCCATATCTGTTTTTTTAGCCATGGCCATTAAAACTCAATAAATTCAAAATATTAAAACTTTTTCCATTTACCCTTTATCCATGCAAGAATCCCTTATTTACACCCCTAATATAGTCTACCTTGGAATAACACAAATAACCCAAACATGGCTCTGCAACAAATTTTAAACAAAAGGTTTCTTCAGATTTGGGGGCATCAGTAAAAAAATCTAGGATAGGGATCTTTTTTACTGATGCCTCCAAATTTGATTAAAAGGGATCTGTGGGGTGCAGTTTTTGTATACCATAATAAGCTATTTGACTACATTTAAAATATATAAATTGTGGTCATCCTATCAGACAATGGCGAAAAAAACATATTTCACTTTATTTTAAACTAAATTATGTAGTCAAATATATATAATATATCTTTTGTATATATAGTATATCAATCATATAGTATATCTTTTGTAGATTACACGAAATAAAATTGAATATTTTTTACAATTTAATTTATAACAAAAATATCTTTGATTGATTGATGACTGGTGCAGTCACACGCAAGTAAACAAAACAATACACAGATTATAAATCATGTGGATGAAATAGAGTATATATATATAAGATTATTTAGTCTGTGCTTGTTTGTTTACTTGCGCGTGACGTCACACTTAACATAGACTGCGAAACAGCGTTTTTAGCGCCATTGTGGAAATTCAAACTTTAACATTGATTTTTATTAATAATAGAGTAGATATCCAGGAAATATCAATGTAGTGAGCTTATTATGTAATGAAGAATCATATAAAATGGGTTTCAAAAAGGAGTCAAATACCCTATTCTGGAACCTCACAAATCTTTAAATATCCATTCTATGGTTCTTCTCAGGAGAGAGTAAGGCAGTCCTGGAAGCAATTAAATTCAATTTAGAAGAATCATTAACTTTCTCGGATTGTATGCAGTAGTTCCATTGCATTATTTCATGATGGAACTAGTGGAACTAGTAGCAATTTTTTTTTGCACTAGTTTCATTTCTAAAGATTAATTGTAATAATGGAACTACTGTGAATAATATAATAATTACTAGCACTTGTTCCATGATGGTACTTCTAGTTTTTTTTATACAATAGTTTTATTACTATACTATAATGTTGCTTCGAATAATTAAATTAAGTTTGTCAGTTGTAATAACGATAATGCTTTTTAAACAAATATTTTGCAATGCACCAAGGAACAGATCCAGGAACTCTTGTCGTTTTGAGGGGATAACTTTTGACAAGATTTTTAAAGGGTTTTTTCTTTTTCACAATACGGTCTTATTACAAGATTTTTAAAGGATTTTTTTTGCCACAACTGTAACTGTAAAATGTCCTAACTGGTAACATTACAAAAACAAAAGTAGCTTAATATTTTTTTTTACGTAACATCATTTAATATTTTTTTTGTAGTATTCTTTCTTGGTATGAGCCTATTCCGAACCCAATTTTTTTTTATTTGTAATACAAAACATTAAAATGCTTTAGTCTTCATAAGATTATAGATTCTATAACCTTATGAAAACTTAAAAAAGAAAAGTATATTTTGATGGTTTTAGAAGGTAGATTCTATAAACATTGTTGAGGTGAGTGTTTGTATTTGCGTGCCTAACGTTTTTCAATTATTTTTTATTACATACAAGTAAAAACTGTATGGTTTGGAATATTCCCATGCCGAGAATAATACGACAAAAAACCTTATTAAATGATTTTATGTCAAAAAAACTATTATGTAACGTTACTATTTAGGAAATTTCAGTAAGTTATGGCAAAAAACCCTTTTAAAATCTTGTCAAAACGCCCGAGACGACAACAGTTCCTGGATCCGTTCCTTGGGTCATTGCGGAATATTTGATTTATAAGTATAATCATTATTACAACTGACAAACTTAATTTTATTATTTGCAGCAACATTATAGTATAGAAACGAAACTATTACATACAAAAAACTAATTGTACAATCATGGAACTAGTGTGAATTGTTAATTATTTTATTATTCGCAGTAGTTCAATTATTACTATATAAAAAGTGTCCTCACATTCGCAAGTGTTTACATAATATCTACTGTAGAATATGGTCAAGCAAACAAGTACCGACTGTTTTTGGAGAAGCAGCTTTTGTTCTTATACCAAAAAAGCCTGAGGTTACTGATCCTAAATATACAAGACCTATTGCGTTAACAAACACTATGTCCAAAATCTTCTTTTCTATACTTCAAGCAACAATGTCGAGGTTTATGATCACAAACAAGTACTTTTTATCCCAGCACCAGAAAGGATTTCTTCAGGGAATTTCTGGTTGTTTGGAACACAACACCTTAATTGTGGAATGTTTGAAGGATGCCAGGGAGCACAAGCGTCAATTGAGTGTCTGCTGGATTGATTTGGAAAATGCCTTTGGATCGGTCCAGCGTAAATTGCTGCAAGTTGCCCTAAAATAGTATAACTTCCCAACAGTGATTATGGATATGATTGCTAATTATTATAAGAACTTAAGATTTGTCATTAATAAAAATAATAATATGTAGGACAATTTACACAAATTGCTCTGGTCGCAAACTTAGGCTCTTGGCTTGTACCATGTGTACCAGAAGCAACAATATAATTCATATTATATTTTATAAACACCCAGACCATGACAAACTGTACAGAAAAAAACGTATTTTTTTTTTTTGCCATGGGTGGGAATCGAACCCACGACCTCCGGATACAACGCCAAAGGCGCAACCACTAGTCTATGGAGGCTGTCAAACAAAATGGAGGCATTACAAATAAAGACCGGTTCACAAATCCTCTTCAATATAATGTTGGGCTATTTCAAGGCTGTTGCCTTTCACCAATAGCTTTCAATATTATTATTAACATCTTAATTGACAAACTTAAAGCTAGTGAAAAGAAGTGGGGATATAGATTTATATTAAATAATGTATATTCGGAGTCCATCTTAGCATTTGCAGTCGACCTAGCAGTCCAAAACAATGCCAGAATCTGCTTACTCTGGTAGACGAATTCTGTGTATAGTCAAACGGCATGAGAACAAATCCATCAAAATGCTTCTGTCTGTGTCTGGGCAGACAAAACACTAGGTTTACGTCATACGACCCAGAACTATTCATAGCAAAGCAGAAAGTAGCCCCAGTAGAGGAAGCCATGCAATGCAGAAGGATCGATTTTAAAGAAAGATCACCATATTTAGATGTGGTTGTGGAACTCTTTATTAATGACACCAACAAGGTAGATGAACAGCCGATTAACAACTACCTAACATCTCGTCTAACATGGCCTTTTCTTGTATACGACTTCAACAAAACTCTTCTGGTAAATCTGGATGCAACTTTAAGCCTCTTAAATTTTAAAATGTTTTTTGGTCCAAATTTTTTTAACGAGCAAAAATACATTATCACAAAATTACCCTATATGTCTTTACAGCTTCAGTATTTGTACACGCAATACTCACGGTTTTTGGTGAGCGGGGGGTTTCATCCTACACACACTCAACATACACCGCCCCATGTCTACTACCCCATACAAATTTATCTATTTTCAAACATTTTAACCAACTAGCTACGCCCATGGTTTGGATTAGCACAGAGCGCTGACTCCTCTACGCTGTTCAGGAGACAGCAACAATTTGGGATGAATTTTAAAAGCCATCTGAGTTGTACAAACTTCTACGTGTAACCAAGCAACAAATCCTAAATAACTCATTGGCCTCTGAGATGAAGTCAAGACTTCAGTTCCAAAAATCATGAGCGGTGCACAGATCAGCAAAAGGGGTAACCCCCGGTTGGAAGAAAAAGGAAAGTGATAAAGATGTTATTAAATCTTTCCTTATTATATTATTATGAAGAACATGGCTACAGAGTTCACGCGATGACCCTAGAAGTACAGAATGAATGGCTTACTTTGGGGGAAGTTTGTTTGTATTCCTCTAGCCCTGAAATGGCGCACACTCATGTACGATTGGTCTCCGGCACTTATTAAGTTCTATCTTAATGCATTTCAAATGCCCCTACCTGACCAGAGTAATCTGGTATGATGGGGGAAGGCAATAGATAAGACATGTACATTGTGCGGTGCTGTAGGGATAGCCAGACATATACTTGCTGGGTGCAAGACTCTACTAGAAAAAGGTCATTATTTGCACCGACATGATAAAGTTCTAGAAATTATTCGTGAAGCTGTAAGTCTCAGTATTGCTAGAGCCAGAAAAGGATTATCAACAAATGATGGACCCGGCACCCGCACGGTGAAGCCATGGATAGCTAAGAAGCTCTCATACTCGTAAGAAATGAAATTAATGCGAAAAGAAAACTAGTTCCATCACGAACAACACAATGGAACTACTGCGAACAATGATGAACAATCCACTTTCTCTGACTCCTTAAGTTCTCTTTATTTACGCCATTTCCTCAAATCCCTCAAAAAAGAACTCCATTAGTCCCATTTCTCTGGATATAAAATAGTAAATAGTAAAATTTTTTAGTTGTTCCTAATGACTTACTTATTTCTCTTCCTCATTGGTATAATCCTGGAAACTATACTGGAATCAAACTAACACAAAAAAAAGAAATGACCTATATCCTTCCAAATATTCAATTAAAACCATGGTTCTCAAAAATATATTTAAGTAAGTCAATATCATCTGCATTTAGTCAACTCAGAATAGGTCATTGTACCTTCCTGAACGCTTGTATAGACTCGGAATACGAACCACACCCTCTTGTGAGTGTCAGTTGTGCGAAGGGGACATATCCCATATATTGTTCATGTGCCCTAAGCATCATTCAGCATCTTTATATAGCTTCCTAGCCAAAAATAAGGTTCTCCTTCATACAAACTTAAATACCTTACTCTCCTTTCTGTCAATACATGAAATTATTTTTTGATATCATTATAAATACTAACTTTTTCTCATTATTTATGTAATATGTTAAATGTCTATATACTGTCAATTTTATGTTGTGTTGTCTCTACTAACATTTGCAGTAACACTAAAGTGCAAGTGCACTATAACCATGTAGCTTACGCATGCGATGTTGGCAGTAGTTCCCTCCTCAAGCTAACAGAGAGACAGTGCCATAAACCAAAAGAGAAGAAGTGGCTACATTTGGTTAATTTATTTTGATTAAATATTATTATACTTTTATTTGTATAAATGTTCCATTAATTTCAGGTCGTTTTGGGAATCAAGCTGATCATTTTCTTGGTGCATTAGCATTTAGTAAAAGTCTCAATAGAACATTAATACTTCCACCATGGGTTGAGTATAGATATGGGGAACCAAAATCATTACAAGTTCCATTTGACAGTTATTTTTTTGTTGATAAATTAAAAGAGTATAATGAAGTAATAACCATGGAAAACTTCATGAAAGAAGTTGCACCTTCAATATGGACTCCTGATAAAAGAAAATCTTTCTGTTATACTGAAAGAAATGGAGAAGAAAATAATAGCTGTAATGCTAAAAATGGAAATCCTTTCGCATCATTTTGGGACACTTTTAACATTGATTTTATAGGGTCTGAGTTTTATGCACCATTAAATTATGATGTTTATAATGAAAACATGATAAAAAAGTGGAAATCAAAATACCCAGCTACCAACTGGCCAGTTTTAGCTTTTACAGGTTTGTATGAGTACATTTTTAATCAGTGCCTTTCGACCTTAGAACAAGGGTGTCAGACTCCATCTTCTAAAGGGCCTATAAAAGTTTAGGTGTACAAAATCACTAAAAGCATTCTGAAATATTTTTTTAAAAGGTTTGCTTGGTATATAATGTTTTTCTAACACTTGGTAACTATAGGAGTGCCCATATTCTACAATTAAAAGGGTAAAAAAAATATTGTAAAGATCCAGAGACCTGACTTGTCTTGTTTTTAAGAATCTGATTGATGCTGGGCATCATATATCTGGTTGTTATTTTAACATTACGTCTGTCCTGGAGATTTCCATCACTAAGCTATGTTTGTTCTTTTTAATTTTTAATCAAAAGCACCCATGGTGGAGTCCATGCTATTTACTGAACTATTGAAGGTCGCTGGCCATGTCATTATGGTCCTAGGGCCACATTTAGAAATACAATAGAAGTGTCTTTTTTACATCAAAAACATGTCAACTCAAAAGAATCGGGATAGCATTAAAATGGGTGTACAAACATTACTTTATTATCATACGTGATGACAATTAGTATAAAATTTGTGACCAGGGCAATGTATGTGAAATGTCCTACATATAAAAAAAACCAATGGGGGGTAAAATGGTTAGACTGCCTGTCTGACTAAAAACCACGCGATGGACCCCGCACCCGCACGGAGAATTCTTGGATAGCTAAGAATATTGTCTCTAGAAATAATGCGTAGTTGACACATGCTCGACGTAGTTATTCCGAAATGATTACCAAGTATATCAAGATATCGTATTGACAGGTATCCATGAGTTCTTGGCTAAAAGGGGCTGAGGTAGAATGACAGGTTCAATCACTATATAGTAGGTAGTGGGTGATCAAATTGTCTACCCACCATAGAACCCTAAGTTATTCAGCAGTTTCATTAGATATTTTGGTTAACATAGGTATCCCAATGTTTTTTTTCAGGTGCTCCTGCAAGTTTTCCAGTTCAAAGGGAAAATGTACATTTACAAAAGTATGTAGTATGGAATGACAATATTAGCAATAAAGCTAAAAAATTCATAACAGAAAATTTATCTGGAGGTGGTTTTATAGGTATTCATCTCAGAAATGGTCTTGATTGGAATAAGGCTTGTCAACACGTAAATAATAGTCCATCCCTATTTTCTTCGCCACAATGTACTGGTTACAATAATGAAAAAGGATCCCTGACAATGTCCATGTGTCTACCCGATAAAATGGATATTATAAGGTAACTATATTTTTTACCTTATCATCAAGTAGCAGATATATGATAATCACCATACCGAATAAACCTATGGTTATTTCCATATACCGAAGTACAAAATTCGTATAGTTCCATATAATACAACTGGAGTGGAAGACCAAAAATGTGCTTACCATCAGGTAAATACTATAGCATGGCATATGCTATATATAATCTAAAAGGTATAAGGGTGTAAGAAATTATGAGGGAAAAAATATATACCTACCTTTTTTGCTATATGTACCTAATCCAACATGTTGGAATTCATAATTTTTTTCGTACTTGTACTATTATTATTTATTTTGTGATACTAGTAGGAAAATTGTACAAATATATATGAACACCTACAAGTTTTACAAATACAGGTTTTTGAGAAAAAATCAAAATCCTTCACAGGCAAAATAGTACTTGTCGTTTTTAATTAGGTTCTTAAGTGTACTTAGTGCTTTTCATTTATAGTAATCTTGAATTTAAACTATTTGTATAGGTATTAGACTTTATTGAAATTTGAGTGTATTGAACTTTTTGCGTGTTGAGCAATATGCGTGCAGACCGTATTTTTACGTAAACATCTTTCTGTTATAATAAATACTTTTGTATTTGTATTATATATAAATCATACTAAAAAAGTTTTAAAATAATAATTAAAAAAAAAATGTAACAGAAAGACGAATAAATACAATGACGGAGAAAAATATTATTTTAATTCTGCGACAAACAGTAACGCAGACTTTGAGATCGTGAATGCGGTGTCCTTAAGTAAATTTCTTCATTTGGGATGCCATTCAGGCTAGCTGGACCACCTAACGTAGCGCATATCTAGGTTGATAATAAATAGCATGTGACGCAATACTTTTACCAGTAAAAATGTGGCCAGAATTTTACCTTTTCGAGCACATCTCAGTCACCATAGTGTTTTAGAGATCAATTTCTTACCATACGATTTATTATCAACCGAGATATGTGACAACTTTAGGTGGTCCAGCCAGCCTGAATGACATCATTTAGGGCCTGGAAGCGTCACATAACTGTTTACACAGCAGCACCACCAATGCTCCACCTCGGGCAGAATAATAACATAATCTGAAATTCGGTTTATTCACATCAAAGTTACAAATTAATATTCCATAAGTTACTCTCAAGAACCTGAACAGCTTATTCGTAAATCCTACTATCATAAAATATAGGTTTACAAAATCTGTTATTTTTGCCCAAAATTCACACGCAAACAAACAGTATACCTACTGTACCTACATTGTTTCCATGTCCGTCAGGATTGAGGGGCAAATTTTTTTATGACAAAAATTAGATAATAATTATTATGCCCGCTGTTAGTAAACATTGATCTTCTTCTTTTAAACGAATAAAAGAAGAATACCTCTACGCCATATAGGCGTAATTTTGCCAATATCAAGTGCGGGGTGATTGCGGGTAGATTTATAAAGCGGGTATAAAGTAAAAGTGGGATAATAGGATAGAAAGGAACCGGGAAAGGACTAGGGTAGAAAAAGGAATGGCGACATGACCTTATGAAAGCATACGGTATAGTCTTGCCAATATCAAGTGAAGGAGGAAAAAGAAATCGACAGTAAAATGGGTACCGCCACTTTACTGAAGATTGTGGGATTATTTGAGATAACACAAAGACCGAGATCACTGCGTTAATGCTACACTTCTCACACTTAATATTATTATACGAATCCTTATTCTACAAAATTAGTACACTTTTGCACAATAATATTCAATAAAATAAAATTTGAAAAATGTAATATAAACACGCGTCTACAGTGTTCGGGCTACCCTCAAAGAATCTAAACATTGATCTAAAGTTCGTAAAACTTAAAAAAAAGTTATATGGAGTTTTAGTTGGCCCCTGGCTTTTTCATTAAAGTAAACCCAATATCTCAAAATCTAAACTTTTTTATTAAGTTTTACAAACTTAAAATCGATTTTTACTAACTGCTGCCATAATAATTATTAGTAAATTGGTATTATAAAAATGTGGCCCCTCAATCCTGACGCACATTTTCTTCCCTGGAAACCATTTGGTATGTTGGATAGAAATAACTCTCATTAATTGCTGCCAAATTATTCTGTTTAGTTATGTTAGATATAAAAATGTAAGTAACCAAATTTTTTGTTTCAGGCAATTAAAAAAAACGTTGAATAAAGTTAAGGATATTAAGTATATATTTGTCGCTTCTGATTCAAATCATATGATAAATGATTTAAATGAAGCATTACTCGTAGTAAAAGCTGTGAAGTTACCGAGCTCTGATCCTCATGTAGATTTAGCAATATTAGGTAGATCTAACTATTTTATTGGCAACTGTGTGTCATCCTTTACTGCATTTGTAAAGCGCGAACGTGACGTAAGAGGACTTCCTTCAGAATTTTGGTCTATGTCTGTACGAAAGAAAATAAAACATGAAGAATTTTAAAGTTTGTTTTAATCTTAGATTAAGGAATAGTTTTAATGTAGATCACTACTACATTCCGTTTGTCCTATTTCTTTATTGATCCTAAAAAAAGATGTTAAAAAATATTACATTTTATAGGTTCTTTTTTTTATTGGAGCACAACATGTGACTTTGTATCTACCTGGTGGTGAGCAGTCCTACAAAGTCCATGAATGGGGTAAATCAATAATTCTTCTTAAACAATATTGATCGTTTGTAATATATTTGAATATTATCACTTACAATGATCTTTAATTATTAATATGTACAAGTGATTGTAAATGTCAGAATGGCGGTATCATAGCGGATCGTAATACAATAGGAATAGTTAGAACCCAATATGTCCTGAATGTGCCTTTATGGAAAACATATCTACTTATCAGGGCCGTGTTCGGAAACTAACTCTGGGTAATGTCACAGAGTGCGATAAAAATATTGAAAAATGCTTAGAAAACAAGAGATGCATATAGTGTAGTGACATTACCAAGTGTCAAAGTGTTAGTTTCCGAATGCGGCTCAGGATCAGATGCAATCATAAAAAGTAAGTGAGCCGCGGGCCTATGACTATAAGGTGTTTACCTACCGTTCTTTAGAGATTTGGACATTATCTTTGTGCTCTACAGTTCCATAAGCTGTGACAAATATTTAACGAGATATATTAAAAAGTTAGTGTTTTTTCATAAATATCTGTAAAGATTTACATGAATTAAATGGTTTTGATTTGGGTGTTTTTTAGAGGTATAGAACTTTAAGTTGGCAACACTGTTTTAACTGGCGGCCATTTTGTCAGCTGTCAAATGATTTGAGTTTGGTTTGGCATTTCAACATGAATAGACTGACGCCTGAACAACGCTTACAAATTGTGCAAATTTATTTTGAAAATAATGGTTCTGATCGAAATACGTATTGCGCACTACGTCCATTTTACGGTCAACATAATCGTCCATCAGAGCAATTAATTCGACTAACTATGGACCTTTTTCGCACCACCTTTACTTTAAATGATAATACGCATCCACAGAGATGTCGTACAGAAGAAGTCATTGCTGCTGTAGACCGTAGGGTAGAGGAAGACCCGAATCAGTCTATCCGCCATCGTGCACAGGAATTGGATATGTGTCTATCCACATCCACTTTATGGAAGATTTTGCGGAAAGATCTTAGTTTGCGTGCTTACAAAATCCAACTTGTGCATGAATTGAAGCTACACGATCACCTAACAAGGCGTAGATTCGGTGAATAGGCCCAAACAAGATTGCCGTTGATCCCGATTTTTCATAAGAGAATTTTGTTTAGCGATGAAGCTCCCTTTTGATTAAATGGCTACGTCAATAAACAAAATTGCCGTATTTGGAGTGAAGATAATCCTCAAGTATATGTTGAGACACCGTTACATCCAGAAAAACTGTCTGTTTGGTGTGCTTTTGGGCTGGTGGAATCATTGGTCCGTACTTCTTCAAAAACGATGCTGGCCAGAACGTTACAGTTAAGGACGTATATTCAAAAAGTTTTAAATGGCATGATTTCTGGTATAATTCTAAGAAGTCTAAGAAAACATATTTTTAATGTTTTTGATACCGATCGATGGTTTAAAACTTAATCTACGATTCTGATAAAAAAAAAAAAAAAAAATTAAGTATATTTTTTTATGAAGTAAAACCAATTTTAATCGAATTCCTTATGCGGTTGAAAATGGTTGTGTTTGGGTAAAATTTCCACAATAATTTGAGGAGTTATAATTAGTTTAAAAATAGTGCATGATGACATATACAGTCAATTTCAAACTCAATAAAAAAAATGATATTAACCTATCCAATAAAAAATAATTATTTTTCCTTTAAAACCAGCCAATTTGCCAAGTCAATTTCGACTTTATAATCATGGTATTAGGTAAGCCTGGTACTATTAGCAAGCATTTCAAAAAATATCTCAGTCCGGTCCGCGTTGAGACGCTGTTGAGGAAGGAAGCTGTGTCGCTGTTTATCAAATAAGAATTTTGTGTAATTATATAAAATATTTGACGCAACTGATCTTCGTAATTATTTTTAAAGGTAAGAAATACATAATACGTTAATTTTATTCCATATAAAATTCGAGATGGCTCAACATTGGCCGATGTAAATCGTCATTCTTACCATTTCTTTGCACGCGGGGTGGGGAATTTAGAAACAATTGAGAATCACCGTATATGTGCAAGTTTTAACTAGTAAAATCGCGCTCTTGGCTGCAAATTAAATTTTCATATTTATTTTGAAATTCAAGATGGCGGCCCTGGTCAATGTGTAAAAAATCGACATATACTGGTTTTCGACTAACTTTAGGGCTGTAAATTCAGTTTTCATATCAATTTTGAAATACAAGATGGCGGCTCTGGTCAATGTGTAAAAAATCGACATTATACTCGTTTTCGACTAACTTTAACGTTTTCTTGAGTCTATTCAAAACATCGCGACAAGCTAGCCACTTGTTCGGTGAAGACTCATACCATCGGCTACGACGAGGTGGGATTAAAACCCCTCCGCTGGGTACCCTGGGGCCGTCTAGGCGGTCTCGGGGGCCGTAAGGCACCCGTGATGATACATTTAGGGCTGTAAATTCAATTTTCATATCAACTTTGAAATTCAAGATGGCGGCCCTGGTCAATGTGTAAAAAATCGACATTATACTCGTTTTCGACTAACTTTAGGGCTGTAAATTCAATTTTCATATCAACTTTGAAATTCAAGATGGCGGCCCTGGTCAATGTGTCAAAAATCTACATTATACTCGTTTTCGACTAACTTTAGGGCTGTAAATTCAATTTTCATATCAACTTTGAAATTCAAGATGGCGGCCCTGGTCAATGTGTCAAAAATCTACATTATGCTCGTTTTCGACTAACTTTGGGGCTGTAAATTCAATTATCATATCAATTTTGAAATTCAAGATGGCGGCCCTGGTCAATGTGTCAAAAATGAACATTATACTCGTTTTCGACTAACTTTAGGGCTGTAAATTCAATTTTGAAAATGTGTCAAAATGGACTATATACTCGTTTTTAACTAACTAAAGCTGTAAATATAATTTTGATATCGATTCTTAATTTCAAGACGACGACGGCATTGGTAAATGTGTTAAACATGGTCATATACTTGTGAACGATGTGGACTGTATTATATTATTAGGCTGATTATTTGGATAGTTTTGGGTACAAATAGTAATGGAAATGCACTTATTAAAATTATAACAATACGTTTATTTACGTGTTTACAATAACAAATCAAAGTGACAACCGAAAGACAAATAAATCAAGGTAATCTAGTTATAAATATAGTAATCTTATAGCCAGTATCATCAACATAGCCCCCTTTTTAAGTGAAATAATAAGCCATATGCCACGTGGTAGGTTGCCATCAGCAATCAAAACTAAATCTCCCACTGCCAGATTCTTCGTTATTATTTTAGGACCACGTCGAGGGTGTAAGGTTGGTAAATATTCTTCTACCCAGCGTCTCCAGAAATGATCAGTAAGTCTTAATGCTTTCTTCCAGTCACAACGTCTTAATAAATCCTTGTCGTCCAGCTGTACTGAAGGTGGAATTCCAGATGATGATCCAAGAATAAAATGGAAAGGTGTAAGGGATTCAGGATCTTTTGGATCAACGGAAACATGAATTAGGGGTCTAGAGTTGATAAGAGATTCCGCTTCTGCTAGTAATGTTATCAAAACTTATTCTCTGGGAGCTATTGATTTTAAGGTAACATTCAGGGCTACTTTGACACTCTTTACTAAACGTTCCCATGCTCCTCCCATGAAAGGCGCAGATGGTGGGATAAAACTCCATTTAATTCCCTTGTTTGCAAAAAAATCTTCGATTGAATTATTATATAAAGCTTTTAGGTGAGATTGTGCGCCGACAAATGCTGTTCCATTGTCAGAAATAATTTCATATGGAGTGCCTCTTCTTGAAATGAATCGTCGTAAACTTAAGATTGCAGCATCAGCAGACAAACTGTGGACAGTCTCTAAATGAATGGCACGACATGTTAGGCAAGTATATAATGCGACATATCTCTTCTCTTGTCTTCGACCAATCGTAACTTGTAGAGGTCCGATAGTCGAGGCCAACATAAGTAAATGGACGTTTATGATGAGCCAGTCTTGCTTCTGGCAGATTTCCCATTGGTGGTGACATTGGAGTAGTGCGTCGAATTCGACAAAATATACATTTACTTGCTGCTGTTCGTACAGTATTTCTTAAACTTAGAATCCAATATTTTGTCTAAGTTCATTTATTACCAATTCATTATTAGCATGAGCTGACCTTTCATGGTAAAATTGAACTAATAAGCGAGTGACTGGATGCTTACCATCGAGTATTACCGGGTATTTGGTATTATCAGGAACTTGATGTACAGCTGATATTCGTCCTTTGAGATGTAAGAGTCCATCATTGTGAAGGTCAGGGGATAAATTGATCAACTTACTCTGACGTGGTAAAGGCTGGTTAGAATTGATTAAGAGTAGTTCTTCTTTAAAGGAATCCATTTGATATTTTCTTAAAATATGTTGTTCAGCCTTCTGTAGATCTTTAGCAGTGAGAGTAATCAAATTAGTGAAGTCTTTACAATTATTTACATTATCATATAAAGGGGGACTAGGCTGTTCATATTGTACATCTGTAATAGAAAATGAACACAAACTTCCTGGAATTAAATCAAGTGATTGGATGTCTACCCCCCGATTTTTAAACATTTGATTTTTAAATTTTTAATGTATTGATGAGCACGTGCTCCAATCGTACGCGCGCCAATCTGAGCCATTTACTAAATCGTTCTGGGTTAGCTGAGAGTGGTGTGGGTAATAGTGATGAAATGTTTCCATAGTGCATTTTAATTCTGTGTGCTGGTTTCAGCTCGTCTTTACAATGCTGTTACTTTTCTCAAGTGATTCCGAAGGCCAATTTTGTGGTGATGAAAGTAAAAACTCTGGACCAGAGATCCATCTATAATTTCTAGATAAGCCACCAGTATTTAACCGAGTAGCGTCATCTGCGACGTTTAACGTACTAGGTATCCATGACCATTCAGATACGTTTGTTAATTCTAAAATTTCTCCAATTCTATGTGCAACAAACGGTTTATAGCACCGCGCATCTCTTCTGAGCCACCCGAGAACTGTCATTGAATCGCACCAAAAGAATATTTTACATGGTTTATATTTGTGTGATTCACAAATTGTGGAAGCAAGACGGGCTGCAATCAATGCACCTTGCAACTCTAGCCTCGGAATAGAGACAGGTTTTAATGTAGCTACTCGCGCTTTGCTACTAATTAGTGCGAGCTTCACTTTTGATTAGGAAATATAAAACGCCAATATGCAACGGCCGCGTAAGCTAGTTCAGTCAGTCTAGTAGTCAAAATGCCTAATGGGTCATAAATACGCATAAGGTAAGAGAGCACAAGTCGTTTTGTTAGTTTATCTGGCAACTCAATGGGTGTACCGATATTAAAACTTATTGTATCTTGTAGAGGTTGCCAGATTAACCCTAAAGTTCTTACGCTTTGCGAAAAATTATAGTCACCTAAGTCAATGTTGTTATTAAAGTTTGGATCCAAAAGTAAGTTGGTGGGAATATTTGCCAAAGCTTTTGGATTATTAGAAATCCAATCTCTCATTTCAAACTGTGCCCTATTATGTATATTTATAATATTGGATGCAATCCGGGCACCGTCAGTAACATTGTCAAAGCTTCCATATAATCGTCCATGTAATGGCCATAAAAAATAGCATGGACTGCTTCTGGAAACTGATCTTTTACTTCCAGAGCATTCTTATTTTTGATATATAATGCAGTAAAAGGACTAGAAGCGGCACCGAATATCATACCTAGAAGACATACGAAATATTTTAATTGGATTATTAGGGTTGTCACGCCATAAGAATCTTTGTGCATCCCTATCCTCTTTTCTTATTTTAATTTGCGGGAACATTTCGCGAATATCAGCTGTTATTGCTATACAACCTTCGCGGAAACGCATAAGTATACCAATTAAAGGTTGAAGAATATCAGGACCACTTAACAACATAGAATTAAAACTTACATTTGTACCGGATATGTACACCGATCTATTTGCACCGGGATTGGAGGGACTCGGCCAGTGACTTGAATGAAACAGCAGTTTTTCTTATTCCAGCGGTGGTTTGATCGGGATCCTTGATGTTACCTCTTCGGCGGTTGAAAACGGAATGCGCGAATTCCGACCCCGCGGGCCTATTTATCGGCGGTCGCCCGCGGGGTACGGGGGGTGAGGTAACCAAGTTTCCCTTTCCACTTGCAAACTTTATTCAGCGATTCTTATTGGCTAATACAGATAAAGCTTACTTACTATTGGTCACACGAATAATTAACACGTTATACAATTATTTACAAAATACACAGATTAAACTATTAAGAAAACTAATACTATTAAAACAATTCATAATTCTAAGCCTTACACGAAATACACGATATAAACGATTTAACAAAATAAGACCTTATAACTAACTATGCTATGGGCTATCCCGTGAGCTGTCGGCTGTCCCGTACATCCTCCCGCCGCACATCGACGTCGTAGATCGGCGTTGTGGAAGTTACTGCATCATCAGGGACGGCCGGCTCGGTAGGTAGAACAATCAGTTTCTTCGTCGGGCGCCGTAGGAGTCCACCGCGGGTGCGCACGTCGACTGCTCTGGTGACGTTGTCAGGTCCTGGGTAGAGTGTCTCGACGACTCCTCGAGCCCAGACGTTGCGCGGGAGATTTCCGTCGGCTATTAGCACGACGTCACCGATTTTGATGGGGAGGCCGCGGCTATGGGGCTCCCGCCGGTACTGTAGCTCCGGGAGATATTCGCGAACCCACCTTCTCCAGAAGTGGTCAGCTAGACGTTGTGCTGTTCGCCAGTTGTTGCGCCCGATGAGCTCTGAGTCGTTGAATGTTCCAGGGGAGGCGACACGCGTGCAGATCCACCTAGTAAGAAGTGGTTGGGAGTAATGGCCTCGGGGTCGACTGGGTTCACGGATACATGAGTGAGAGGACGGCTGTTGACAGTGTACTCTGCCTCTGCCAACAATGTCGCCAACACTTCCTCGGTTGGGTGTCGCTCGCGGAGGGTCGTCGCTAGTGCTGTCTTGACGGTTCGGACTAGTCGCTCCCAAGCTCCTCCCATGAACGGAGCGCCCGGTGGTATGAAGCGCCACCGTATGGTATGACGGCTTGCCTCTTCCTCTGTTGCTTCTTCTGCAGCTGCGCGAAGTTCTCGGTCTGTGCCACGCAGGTTGGTCCCGTTATCAGACCAAATCTCTGCAGGACAACCACGGCGTGCGATCATTCGGCGTAGCGCCATGACTGCTGAGTCCGTGCTGAGTGATCCGGCGATTTCTAGATGGACGGCGCGGGTGGTGAGACAGGTGAACAGCGCCACGTACCTTTTCTGTGTCGATCGTCCGACAGTGACATTGAGGGGTCCAAAATAATCTATCCCGCAGAACGTAAAAGGCCGGCGATGGTGGCCCAGACTACACGTCGGATGATCACCGGTGGATGGCTGTGTTGGAGTTGCCCGTCGGATGCGGCAGGGCAAACATCGACTGACGATAGTTCGGGTCGTTGGTCGTAGTTGTAGAATCCAGTAGTATTGTCTACACTCGTTGATAACGGCTTCAACGCTGGCATGATGTAGAACACGATGGTAGTGATCGATGATGAGTCGTGTGATGTGGTGGCGACCGTCAATTACGGGTGGGCGTTTTACTCGGTCGACAATATCTGCTGCGGCGTTGATACGCGGGCGCAGGCGGATGAGGCCATTTTCCTCGTATACGGCGATCACGCGGAGACGACTCGTTCGGGTCACGGTTCCTGAGTTCTGTAGATCGCGTAGTTCATCTGGGAAGGTCTGTTCTTGGCAGCTTCTGATAAGTAGGTGTTCCGCCCGTTGAAGATGCTCTACATCGATTGTTCTATATTTTTGACTCATTGTCGTAGATTTTTTGTCTTTCCGCTGAGTCTTCGGTTTCCGTGCGCGTCTCCAATCGGGGTCTTTTTCAATGTTTTTTCTCGTCCTCTTGTGGAAGGTTTTACCCTTGGTGGTCCGGCACAGCGCGATAAATTGCAAAACTCTGGCGGTCGACCGTAACAATTTTTCCCATTTTGAGAAGCGCGCGTGGTCTGGTAGACTGATAGCTGTGTCTGGGGGCGTCACGGTGATGGTAAATACCTTTTCTTCTCCGGTTTTCTGATTTGATGTTGTGGACTGTTCGGTTGGCCATGAGTCGGGGTCTTCACGAAGAAAGTCGGGGCCCTTGTACCAGCGGTGAAGTTGGCTGAAGTTACGCGGCACGCCGCGTGTCGCGTCATCGGCCACATTTAACTTAGTGGGTACCCAGCGCCACTCGTTGATTGATGTATTTTCCTGTATAGCGGCGATGCGATGCGCGACGAAAGGTCGGTAGGCTCGGGCTCCGGTCCTCAGCCAGGTGACGACTGTACGACTGTCTGTCCAGAAGACTCTGGTTTGTGGTTTTATGCTGTGTTCTTCAATTACAGTGGCTGCCATGCGGCTTCCCATGACTGCTGCTTGTAGTTCGAGTCTGGGTATGGAGGTCAGCTTGAGCGGCGCCACTCGTGCTTTAGCTAACACGAGTGATGTTTGTGCGTGACTGTCGATGTTAGAGGTGCGCCAATATAGTGCGGCAGCGTAGGCAGTTTCGCTCGCATCTACAAAAACGTGAAGTTGGACGTCTTTGGCATGACTATATCCCAGATAGCAGCGAGGTATGGAGATATTGCGCAAGTTCTGAAGATGGTTCATCCATTCTGACCATTGTACTGCTAAGTCTGCATCCAGGTGTTCATCCCATCCTGTTCCTCGACGCCAAACTTCCTGTAGTATCTGCTTAGCTGAAATTGTCACTGGAGAGGCTAGTCCAAGTGGGTCGAAGAGAGACATAACTATTTTGAGTGCCTCGCGTTTCGTGGGAGCTTCGCTTTGCAGTATACGCTTCGGGACTCGTGCCATATCCAGGTTAAAGGTGAGATTATCGTTACTGGGTCTCCATATAAGTCCCAAAACTCGTTCAGTTTTGGCTCCGTCACTAATGTTGATGGTGTCTTTATGCTGTATCTGGCTGGCTCCGCTGAGATTCTCACTAACGGCCGGCTCGTTGGATGCCCACTGACGTAGTTCAAAGCGGCCTTTTCGATGAATTCTTCGAACTTCATTTGCTATTTTGATGGCTTCCTCGATGGTTTTGAACGACTGGATGTAATCGTCCATATAGTGGTTATTGACTATAGCAGTCGCCGCCTCTGGGTACAAATCTAGATATTTCGACGCATTGAAGTTTTTGATATATATGGCGGTCGTTGGAGAGCTGGTTGCGCCGAAGATGAGCGAAGTCATTCTGTACTCTTCGGGCGGTCGGTTGTCACGTCGATTTCCCCTCCAAAGGTATCTCAGCGCATCCCGGTCTTCTGCTCTGACTTTGACTTGCATGAACATTTCAGCTATGTCTGCTGAAACGGCGATTTTGTGTTCTCTAAAACGCATCATGACTCCCGGCAAGGATTGTAAGAGGTCTGGGCCCGTGAGTAGGTGGTCGTTCAAAGAGACTCCTCCGCTGCGGGCAGCCGCGTCATGCACGATGCGCATCTTTTCAGGCTTCATGGGATTGAAGACGGCAAAGTGTGGAAGGTACCATTTTCTATCTGTGGAATGGTGTGTCGGCGCTGGTTCGGCGTAACCCTTACGAAGGAGATCATTTATCTGTTCTTCATATCTGTGCTTCAACGATGGGTTCTTGTCGAGTTTCTTTTCTATATTGATGAGGCGCCGACGTGCATTTTCGAAGCTATCCGGCATGGGTATGGTCTTGGTAGCTTTCCAAAGCATTGGGGTTTCATAATAGCCATCGTCCCTTTGTATTGTTTCTGCTGCTAGAGTTCGCAATGCCTGTTCTTCTGGGTCATTTAGTGGTTGTTTCGGTGCGATGGTTAACGATTCCAGTGCGAAGTATTTTTTCATCTCTTCGTCCATATGTTCTTCTATCGCTGAGATATGGTTGACAAAGTGAGTCTGTTTCCCGATGATGCGAGTGTGTGCTCCGTGGAGTACCCAGCCAAGAGGAGTTAGTGAAGCTATCGGCTGGTTTGGTTTTCCACGGCGTATGTCCTTAGCCACGAGTAAGTTCCAGTTGTCTTGGCCGATGAGTACTTGGGGTTTCACATCTTTGTATTTCAGGATGTCCACGATATCTCCGAGATGTGAGCAGCCGTTGAGGTCTTCATCTGTTATGCTCTGCGCTGAGATCTGTAGATTTTTCATCGTACGTGCGTTGACTGTAAATGAATGTTCGTCGCTGTGCAGCGTGATGTTCACCCGGCGCGATGTCAACGCAGGTATTTTCGTATCGGCGATGGCTTCTATACAGAGTGGCTCCTCGGGTCCGTCTGCTCCGATCTGTCGAGCTAGCTCGGTGTTGACGAGGGTGACTGTTGACCCGTCATCCAGTAGAGCGAAGGCTTGAGCTTCTCCCGCCGGTCCGGATACTCGGATAGGGACGATTTTCAAATAGGTCCGGGTGCGGCGAGGCGTCCAAGTTGAGGCGACTGTTTCGGTTTTGTTACCTTCTTCAACGAGGTAGGAATAATGAAGCAGCTTGTGGTGTTTTCGTTGGCAGTCATCTACGCCGCACTTCGGTCTTCGGCAGTAGTGTTTTGAAGTACGTAATTGTAAGCAGCTGAAGCATAATCTATGTTTCTTGGCGGCATCCCATCGTGCATCGGAGTCAAGGGCGGCGAAGGTCGGGCATTTAATTATGAAATGTTCGGCTTCACACACAGGGCACGACGTTTTTTCTACTCGCTTCGTAGTAGTTGACTGCAGTTTAAAGTTGTTGCCGTAATTTGCACACTCGACGATTGTATGTGTCTTCTGGGGGGGACGTCGGTGGGTTGAAGCGCCTTCTATCTGGATGTACTCCGGCTGAGCAAATGGGGCGCAGCGATCGGCTTCTCTTTGAAGAAATTGTGCTAACATCAGGAGGTCTGCTTTCTGCTGTCGATCTGCTGCATAGTCGAACCAACGATATCGCAGTGCTGAGGTAAGTTTCTCTACTAGACCCGTCATTAGCTCTGGAGTCATGAGGTATGCGACGCAGTCCAATGAGCGAAGAGTGGCTACGATGTTGGTCACCCGGCTTGCGAAAATATTGACATCTCTCGGCGAGTCGGTGAGGCGCGGCAAAGATCGTAAACGGTCGATTTGGATTTGAGCGATTGCATCTGGTCTTCCGAATCTTGATTCCAGTTGACGCAGGATCTCTGTGGTTGAGACTCCATATTCCAGAAGACTTTCGACGGCTTCTTTAGCCCTTCTTCTGAGAGATTTGCGAAGTCTTCCTCGATTTTCTATTTCAGTGTGGCTGGCCGACGAGTCTCGGTAAGCGTTGCGGAAGGACAGCCACTCTTGATGTGCTCCATTAAAAAATGGTAGTTCAGTTGTTCGGTACGCATTGCTTCTGGCTGCCACAGCTATGGCTGTAGCTAGTTGAGAGAGGTCGATATTTTGCCCTATGTTGGCGACGACTCCCTCCGGTTTTGACTGTGACTCGGGGGTGGTGTTCTGGCGAGGCGCGTTCGACATCATGAAGTTCGGATTCGTTTTTTCTGTATCCTTCAGTTTTGTTGAATTTTCCTCAATGGTCGTTTTCGGCTGTGTGGGTGGTTCGACGACTGAGGCTGCTTTGATGGCCATCAGATGTGCTTGACTCGTTGTCAACCAATCTTGTACCCTGGCTTGTGAATCGGCTCCTGAGACGCAGCTGCTGGCTTCTTCTTCTGAGGAATTCTGTGCTTCTAATACTTCGAGGTCGGCTTCTGCGGCTTGTAGCTATAGGCGGGCTACTTTAGCGCGTGCTTCGGCAATGAGCTGCGCGCGTTTTGAAGCGTTGCTCCGTGTAGATCTTCCCCGTACGGTCGAAATAGCGTGCGATTTTCTTCTATCGGCAGATTCGGTCCCAGTTTTGTCTGTTGTTTCCGTCGTCGTCGGGGCTGTTTCTGTAGCGGCTCCGGTGCCGGGCGACCATGCTGGGTCGGTTTCCCGGGTTGACCCTGACGTCGGCGGTGTGCTATCTGGTTGTAGCCTGGGAGACGATGTTGCAACAGGCAGGCTTGTCGCTGCGGCGGCGGTGCTTCCCGGATGTAGCATCTGTGTACCCGTCCCTCTATGCGAGACAGGGACAGGCACTGGTAGATCTCGTCCACGGGAGGGTGAAGTTGCGGCGAGCGGTCTTGTTGCGGAAGCGGCGGCCGATTCCGTAGCAGGCGGCTGTGCTGCTGAGGTGGTGGGTGGTCTCCCGCCGCTGGTGGATCTTGTCACTGGCTTGCTTCTGAGTCCTCAGATCCGGCTCGAAGGACCAGCTCACGATGTACCGGATATGTACACCGATCTATTTGCACCGGGATTGGAGGGACTCGGCCAGTGACTTGAATGAAACAGCAGTTTTTCTTATTCCAGCGGTGGTTTGATCGGGATCCTTGATGTTACCTCTTCGGCGGTTGAAAACGGAATGCGCGAATTATATATCTAAGTCATCTCTATCCCCCCCTACGGGAGACGGGAAATTGCTACAAGGTTATAACCTCCTTACAATGATAGCTATTCGCTACCCGTAACTACGGGCAGGTCTTTGGGTGACCAGTTGGTCGACGGATTCAAGGGGCTCTGAGGAGATTCTGTTGTGCTGGTCCTACACGTACAGCAATCATGTTAGTCGCTCGAGTCGCTTTCGCTTCCCGAACTACTATCACTCTCGCTGCTCGTGAGAGGTACAAGGTCGCGCGCGTATCGCAGTTTGCCGTCCGGTGGTCTCGAATGCAGCGGCGTCAGGTCCCGTATGTGCGGGTAGTCTGATGCATCTGCACGCGAGAACATTCGGGTCGTTAAACGTACGATGAAGTCGTTCAGTGATTCCATCCGGAGGTCTTTTGCTATCACGGAATTCCGCATCAGAAAGGGTGCGCCCGTTATGGTGCGCAGGGTTTTGTTCTGTTGGGCCTGCATTTGGTCCCGACTTGCATCCTTACACAGCGCATACCAAGCAGGAGCCGCGTATGTAAGGATGGGCCTGATGTATGTTTTAAATATGGCCAATTTTGTGTTTATAGGTAATCTGGATGAAAGCACTGAACGCAGCCGACAACGCGCGACCGCCGCTTTGGCTCTTACCATTCTAATGTGCGGCTTCATGGTGATTTTGGAGTCAATTTTGACACCAAGGTACGTCACTGTGCGAGACCAGTCTACAGCCTGTCCACAGAGCTGGAGCGGGGGCGGGTGAGGCTTACCAGCCATTCCTCGATCCTGTCTGCGAATGAGGATGGCCTGCGTCTTTTTGACATTTACTCTAAGGCGCCATTCCGTCAGCCATTCGGGAAGGAGGTCGAGCTGACGCTGCATGTAGGTCGCCGCCATTTTCGGATTCATAGAAACCGAAAAATATGCGGCGTCGTCTGCATACAGAGCCAGCTCGACGTCCCTCTCGGCCAGCGGAATGTCGTCGGTGTAACAGCAGTACAGGACCGGGGAAAGGCAGCTCCCCTGCGGTACGCCCGCTGCGATGGGGTATGTATTGGAACAAAGACCTCCTATAGTAACGTGGAAGCTACGGCCCTCCAGGAAGGAGGCTATGACCCTAGCTACTCGACGTGGTATATTAGTATTCAAAATTTTGAACAGAAGCCCGCTGTGCCAGACCCTGTCAAATGCCTTTTCCATGTCAAGGAGCACTGCGCAGGTGAAGCGACCCCCGTTGGAGGTCTCAGTCATCCTGTGCAGAATTCTCGTTAGCTGGAGAGTTGTCGAGTGTTCGCTTCGAAAACCGAATTGTTCGTCGCGGGGAGTGAAATGTGGTACGATATGTCGCAGAAGTAGTTTCTCGAAGACCTTCGAGATCGCTGGTAGCAGCGTGATCGGGCGGTAGCTTTCGGGAAGCTTTACGTTCTTTCCCGGTTTGGGGAGCATTATTATGCGGCCCTCTTTCCACGGGGTGGGAAAATGCGCTGTTCTCACTATACCGTTGAACAGGCGGGTGTAAGCGGCTATTGCTCGCTGTGGCATTGACCTTATGGCCATATTATTGATGCCATCGGCACCAGGGGCCTTCCTGAGTTGGACGCGGCTGAAGGCGCGCGCCACCATTCCAGGGGAGAATGTTACCGGGGTTTCGGTCTCGGGTATCGCTGCGCGGAGGCCGGCCTCCACTGCGCGCACTACCTCTGCGACATGTTCGTTGGACTTTGGCGGGTTAGGACGAAACTGTCCTTCAAGGCATTCAGCAAAGATTCGGGCACGGTCTTCAGTTCGAAACTTTTGAGATCCGTCGCTGTCGAGGAGGGGATGGACCGCTGGTGGCGCACCAGACATCGAGGCGCACAATCGGTGGACCTCCCGAAGGTCACCGGTTGCGTCCTGGATCCGTGCTTGCCACCGGTCCGCGTAGAGCTCATCGAGGGCCTTCCTCACCCGAGCCGCGAGCGCGTTTAGGTCGGTCCTCACCGACGGGCAGCGTGTACGCTGCCACAGTTTCCGCATGTCCCTCTTACTTTTCAGTAAGTCCCTGATGTACTGGGGGAGGGGTGGTAAACCCCTTCGCGGAGGCGCCTCCGTAGAGGCCCTCTCAAGGGATTTGCGGGACTGCACAGTCAGTTCGGAAGCGAGCCTATCCACGTCCTCCGGCGTCGAGATGGGGAAGGACGTCGTGTGGTCGTCGAGTAACTTTGCAAATTTTTCCCAGTCCACGCGTTTGTGTCGCGCTGGGAGGGAAGCCTTTGTAAGGATGGCTGGTAGGGTGACTAAGACTGGGTAGTGGTCAGAGTCGAGGTCATTGAGAACCTCCTGTTCAGGGTCGCAGGGTAGGTTTCGGTGTACTAGTATGTCCAGCACGTCCGGCCAGTGCCCATCGCACCAGGGCACATGGGTCGGGCAGTCCGGGCCGGACACACAGAACCCTGCCCGCTCCGCTTCCCGGAACAGTTGGCTCCCGGCGGTATTTGTTTTGGCGGAGTTCCACGCTGGGTGCTTGGAGTTCAAGTCTCCAGCGACGAGGATTGGGACCTGCGTGTTGAGGAGCTGGCGCAGTCCCTTGGTGTCTAGCTTCACCTGCGGTGGCTTATAGGTGGCGTACAGGTGCAGCTCCCTATCACCTATGTGTACTGCCACGCCCAGCGTGTACAGGGATTGGAGTGACAGGATCGGTAGGGGTTGGTGGATAACGTTCCTCCGAACTAGGACCAAAAGCCCACGATAGACCCGGCCCGCGTCCGAAAGTTCGTCCCGCCGGTAGGCAATGTAGTTAGGTATTATGAAGGAATCAGCGGCAGATAGGAAGGTTTCACTAATCAGTGCGACGTCAACTCTCTGGTCTTTGAGGAAAATTTGCAAAGCACGACGCTGCTCACGCAGGCCGTGGGCATTCCAGTGCACCACGCGTAGAGTGGTCCCGAGCTCTATCGCGTTACTCGACTCTGCTGATAGCGAGTCCGGAGAGTCCGGATTCTATCGCAGAGCGTGGGTCGATCCCTGCCTCGACAGCTCGTATCATGTCGAGAAGGATAGTGACTACAGACTGCACTGGAATGAGTTCCAGAGCCTTCTGTGCCACATATGGTATCGCTGATGGCCGGGGGGCTGAAGGCCCCCCTCGTTGAGCGACGGGGCCCGGTCCGGTTTGAGCCTTGCGGCCTTTACCTTTTCGGGGTCGTCGCCCCCCGCGTTTGGGAAGGGCATTCTTCGGCTGATAGTCTCTGGCCGCAGGTTGGAGAGTGGTAGGGTGGGAAGGGCCCCCCGCCAACTGTTCCGCCTCCGCCCGACTGGGAACTTTTTGCCCGACAGCGGTAGTCAGGGCAATGGTGCCCGCCGTCTTGTTCCGCAGTTCTCGGCGAAAGACGGGGCAGGTGGTATTGTTGGCGGTATGTTCACCACCACAGTTGGCGCAGCTGGGAGCGTCCTCGCGTGGGCGAGGACACTCTTTGGCCGGATGCCCCTCGCCGCATCTGACACAGGCCTGGGGCCGGTGGCAGTTGTGCGAGGAGTGCCGGAATTGCTGGCATCTGTGGCATTGAGCTGGACCCTTCTTGCCACGCCAGGCTTCGATTTTAACTCCGGCCATGCCCAAGAGCACGGTTACGTTGTACACGGCCGGAGTCAAATCTGCGGTTCGTCTTAATTGCACGAAGAATATACACCCAGAGCGTCCTGCTCGGGCCTGAATTCGTTTGACGAGTTCAGGCTCGTAGCCGAGTT
Source organism: Monopis laevigella (assembly GCA_947458855.1). Lineage (NCBI taxonomy): Eukaryota > Metazoa > Arthropoda > Insecta > Lepidoptera > Tineidae > Monopis > Monopis laevigella. The sequence goes on along the minus strand of OX381583.1, from coordinate 18,543,519 downwards.
CCTGGAGTGCTGTGGCGATGTCGCTTTCTTCGGAATCAAAAGGGAGGCCTCTGATCGCAACCTTTAGGCTGCGCTCTGCCGGTAATGAGTAAGAGAACCACGATAGGTTCTCTTCTTTTTCAATTTTAGTGAGATACCGCTGGACCTCGCGGAACTCGGTCTCACTACGCGGGAGAAATCTAATGCCTTTCCCATACGGCCTTGCGTTGACTGGGTAGCCCAACTTACTGTTGAGCACCCTGAAATGGAAGGCCCAGTTGGGCAGGCGTTCCACCACAAATGGCGGAAAGCGCGGTTGGGGCACCCGTTTTATACCCGTGGGGGGGATAGAGATATCCGTCTCGCCAGCGGCCGTGCTCGCGGCTGAGGGCTTTGAGCCAATGGCCGCGGCATAAGAGACGGTGGTACCTGGTTTGTTGACAAATTCTATGCCGCCTTGGCCAAGCGGTTGGGCCCCCGAAGAAGAGGGCTCAGCGGCGGGTCTGCGGGCAGCAGTGGCTGCAGGATGGGCGGTGCCGGTGACTGCAGGGCGGGTGGCGCTCTGCTCGGCGACGGGTTGTCGGGTTTCGGGGCCGGGGCGAGGGGCCTCGGCGGTGAACCCGGAGCGGACGCTCACGGGCTGCACGGCGGCGGCGGGGCCCGCGCGAGCGGGGCCCGCCTGCTGGGTAGCGGGGCCTGGGCGGGGTGGTTGTACTGTGCGGACAGTGGCCGTCGGTTGCGCGACAGGGCCCGGCCGGGCGGCGGCCAACGGTTGTTGGGCGGCTCCGGGGCGGGCTGAGGTACCTGGGCGGGTGCGGCTCGGTTGAGCGGCGGTGCCGGGTCGAAGACCGCCTGGTCGAACAGCGCCCAGCGGTTGTTGGGCGGTCGCACCAGTGCGGGAAGAGAAGGCGGGGCGAGGTGCGCCCGCGGCTGTGGGGCCTGCGGCGCTCGGGCGGGCGCCCAACGGGATGAAGCGTTGGACGTCGGTCGTGAGGCGGGCGGTGATTCCGGTGCGCGTGCCGGATTGCGCAGCTGTGACCGAGCGCGAGGCACTCGAGGTCGGCGGCTGGGTGGCGGGTCCGGCGCGGGCGGCATCGCTATAACGAGCGGCGCCCGCACGGGTGGTGGTAGTGGGGCGAGCTGTGCTTGCTCCCGGCTGCTCCGGTTGGGGCACCATGACCCGCGCGCGCCGTGGGTCGCGCTGCGGGAGTGGAGCCGGTGGGTCCGGAAGGGGCTCGGCGACGTCGACACGGAGGACGCGCGGCGAAAGCAGCACCCCAGTGGAGTGGCTGCGGTGCAGGCGCGGGTCCGTGCGGCGGCGCGGTGTCGGCTGGTCGGTGACTGGTTGCTCGGCGGGGAAGGCGGGGGCCGCGGGGTGTCGTTCGCGGCGCTCCCTCTTCTCCTCGGGCGACGGCGAGGCGCCGCTGTTGCGGCTGCGAGGTCGCTTGATTCCCGCGGTCAATTTGTCTATAATCGACTTGACACGCGGGTCTAGGGAGGCTGGCGGTGAACCCGTAGGTGATGTGGGCTCGTCGGGGTCTTCGTCGGGCGGTGCACTGGTCACTGCCTCAACAAATTCGGCTAGTACTTCCGGCGAGAGGCCCGATGTCCTGATGCTTTCCAATAGGAGAGCCTCCTGGGCATCGGTGTCGCCGGGTACGGTAGCCGGAGGTGATGGCGATGCAGGCGGCGGCCGGCGGCCGTCCGACGCTTCGTCCATCCTCGGCTGTGTTCGGATGATCGGGTCTGGAGTGGGGGTATTCTGCTGCGCGGCGATTGGCGAGTGCGGAATCGTGGTGGGGATAGAAATCCCCGAACGCCCGTGCGCGGAACTGCAAATACGGCTGTCCATGCGCGAATTCCGACCCCGCGGGCCTATTTATCGGCGGTCGCCCGCGGGGTACGGGGGGTGAGGTAACCAAGTTTCCCTTTCCACTTGCAAACTTTATTCAGCGATTCTTATTGGCTAATACAGATAAAGCTTACTTACTATTGGTCACACGAATAATTAACACGTTATACAATTATTTACAAAATACACAGATTAAACTATTAAGAAAACTAATACTATTAAAACAATTCATAATTCTAAGCCTTACACGAAATACACGATATAAACGATTTAACAAAATAAGACCTTATAACTAACTTTGCTATGGGCTATCCCATGAGCTGTCGGCTGTCCCGTACAACATTACTAGATCTAGCGGCAGCATCGTGCACAACCCTTAACTTTCCCGGTTTATTCGAATTAACTACACCAAAATGTGGTAAATACCAACATATTGAATTGGATGGCGTTTGGCTACACTCTTCGGCATATCCTCTATCAAATATATTTTAATATTTTGTTTGTATAACTCCGCATATTTAACATCTTTATGAAACTTTCGTTCAAGACTAATGAACCTAGACAATGCTAAATTATAACTATTAGGAATATTTTTTATTTCATTTTGCCATAACAAACCGACCTCGAAACGACCTGACGGAAGATGGCGAACGGTTTTATTAAGAATATTAATAGCGCGGTTATCATTATCACTACGGAATTCTTTTTTGGTTATTCCAATAGAATCAAGTTTATAATGTTCTTTTATTAGTGTTTCTAAACGAAAGGTATCAGTTATCAGTTATATTATAAAAACACTCAGAACATGAATTATAATTAAAGAATTCAACAATTTTGCTTCTACTACAACCGAAACCAAATAAAACCCACCCTAGTTTGGTATACAGTGCAACTGGTTCAGATCGAGAACCCTTTCAGACTTCACTCGGAATTATTAGGTGCCAGTTATCAACACCAATGATTATGGTCGGTTGGCATCGCTATAGCAAAGCAAATGTTTAATGCTAGAAAGGTCTTTATATTTATGAATATCTTCAACAGAAATTGTTTGGCGGGACAGCCCGCGGCCCGGTATAGACTTGTATAAAATAGCATTACGTATTAAATTAGATTCTTGTGTATGTAACCCCTTTATGGATAAGTCTACATACTGAAATGATGTTTTGACATACCACCAATTAAATCAACGTTTAGTATACCAGGTGTGCCGGTGGCACCGATTTTCTGACAAATACTAGAGTCCACTAACGTTGCAGTAGAGCCATCGAAGAGAAGCGCAAAGGTATACTAAAAAAAAAAAAGGTACACTACCAGACGGACCCTTCAAAGTGACCGGAATAATTTTTAATTTCGGCCGACGAGTCCCTAGGTTTGGATCTATAGATTGGGTATCTCTAAATGAGTAACGACATCAGATACTTCTTGAATGTCTACCGAAGAATCGCTATTTGTTAAATTATTTTTATGCAATAATTTATGATGTTTAAACTTACATCCGTTTATCTTACACAAAGACTTCGGTTTACAATGTCTATATGTATGGCCGCCCTAATTTATACATCTGTGACACACCTTATTTTCTTTCACCCAGCGCCATCTACTATCAACCGAAAGCGCTAAAAATGTTTGACAATTAATTATGTCATGAGCTTGTTCACAATAGGAACATACCCTATTAGCAATATTGGAATTATTTCCCAGTGCCACGAAATTTACATTGTCGCAGCGACGATTACTGTCATGGGAATTTTGACTGTTTGTCATTGTAGAATTGGTTGCAGAATCATGATTAAGTCCGAATCTGTTTTTTTTATGCCGCTACCCTCGTGATTGATACACGTCTTTTTGGTTTGTCTTTATTTTATATGATATTCCTGCTGTAAGTCATTTTTTTTTGTATAATAATTTATATATTTTTTTTGCTTTGTACTCTAGCTGAATTTATTTTTGTGTAAATATGGATATTAACATCCCACCTAAACCTCCCGATCCGTGTCCATGGAAACTGATAGCAATCTACCCTCATCTCAGCGTAAGAGAGCAGCTGAAGAGGTAGTTGTTAATTGCTCAAATGACGCGAAAAAAAGTGTTGTAGAACCTTCCGCCTCTATAGACACAATTTATCAACATCCACTGCTAAATGATAATAGACTCTATTCTTCGGACGATAGGTAATGGTCCGTACCTGGGGCTTTATTCCAGGGACCGGACCTATATCCCCTTCATGGGTTTTTGAATGGGTTTTTAATAAGGATTTGCTTACCAAACCCGTTGCACCTCAAAAGTCAATTATAAAGCGCTATTAAGCGCTATTTTATAGCGCTAACCCATTGAAATCAAAATACGCATTGGGAAACCCCTTCATGTTATTAGGGTTTTAAAATAACAACTTATTGATTCAAACGATTTTGATATTACTGTGTAAGATTATAAGAGTTATTTTACATTAAATATTACGTTATTTTTTCATCGACGAAATGTTCAATTCTAATAAACTGCAATAATATTAATATTTGCAGTGTAAATTAATTATTAAATAAAACATGTTATTCGGTAACTATAGAGAGATATATTCATATGACATTAAATGACAATTGACACATTGTTTTTTAGGGTACTGTAGGCAAATTGATTATAAATTCAACACGCCCCCATAATCAAACTGCCACATAGACCATTAAATTAAATAAACAAAAATCTATAACAAAATTAAACTAATCTAAATTCATGTCATTAACACATCTGACACATAAATTTAATTTTATGTAATCTGTACTTAATTGTATATAATTGTATGTAATAGCTTTAATAAAATGTGTAAATATAAATAATAGATTTAATATAATATGTAATTAAATATTTGTTAAAATGTTAGGTGTAATGAATAACCATGTACATACATGGTTATTCATTACACCTAACATTATAATTACCTACTGTATCGACTTATTAGTAATAACAATATAATTTTTGAATGTAATAAAGGAATTGTATAATATCTTTATTATTATATATATTAAAGGAATGTTTATAACATAAGCAATAAAAAATGATTTGAATAAATTAATTTAAAGTGTTGATGATAATGATATATATAATAAATTAAATTTTAACAATAATGAATATATATATAATTAATAAGAATTAATTTGATTTAATCTGTAAATATACTTATAATAGGTTTAATAGAATGTGTCAATATAATTAATAAATATAAAGAATATGTAGCTAAATAGTAACTATTTGTTATAATGTAAGGTAGGTATAATGAATGTATCAGTATAGTAATGTCATAATATCACAAATTAATTTTCAAACCAGCTTGGTAGATAAGCAGCACAACACAAACTAAACTTGTTAACACCTTTGTAACCTCATGAGCAAATAAAGAGTTTATTATTATTATTATCTGACATGCTTAGCTTTAGTCAAAGCCTTTGTTAAAAGATACGCCGGCATTTTATTGGTAGGCATAAAATTTATATTAATCAATGCACTCCCTAATAAAATGAGCCTTGATGTCTATGTGCTTAGACCTACCATGAAACACAGGATTTTTAGACAATTTCAACGCACTTTGATTATCGTTGTAGAGAATCACTGTAGTTTAGGGACTATCTGTCATATCAGCAAGAAGCCTTAAATGAATAGCTTCTTTTCCAGCTTCCGTAATTCCAACATACTCCTTCTGTTGATGATAACGCTACACTTCGCTGTTTCCTGCTTTCCTATGAAACTGGACCATCAAATACCTTAAAAAAATATCTTGTATAGGATTTCCTATCATGATGATCACCTGCCCAATCAGCGTCAACATACCTTACTATACTAATATCCTTCATATCACATTTTCTAAATTTCAAACAATAATCCAAAATCCCTTTCAGATAACGAAGTATATATCATAGCATATGTCCAATGCTGTAGTATACTTATTACCATATTGACTCAGTACATTTGTTGCATGAGCAATATCCGGTCTAGTATTTAATGCAATATAATTCAAGCATCCAATAAAATTTTTATATGGCATAACTATATTTGCATCATCAGTATCCTCAAATAGAATAGATTGTATATTTGGATCTATAGGTATACTAGCTGTTTTGCATTCCATCATACCAAATTTCTTTAAAACAGGTTCAATATATCTTCTTTGATCAAGATAAATAACACCAGCTTGCTTATCATATTGAAGTCGCATACCCAAACATTGCTTTGCTTCACCCAAATTTTTAACTTTAAATCATTTATTCAACTCTCCAAACAACTTATCTCTAGTCTTCTTACTTTTTTCATTATAAAATACAAAGAAATCATCTACGTAAAGAGCTACAACAACATATATTTCATAAATAGACTTCTTCAAGTAACAAACTTTATTTTCTATACCCTCTTCTATACTTCCTTCTGGTTGAACCATGTACACAACTTCTTCTAAGTCGCCATTTAGAAAAGCAGTATTGACATCGAAATGATCAATATTCAAATCCCATTGAGCAGCTAAATAAAATAATAATCTGATTGTTGAGCGTCGCACTACAGGTGAAAACGTATGAAAATAATCTATGGTATTGACTGGGTGTAACCTTTCGCAACAAGTCATCCTTTAAACTGAACATTCTCATCAGCATAATACTTTATTTTGAATACCTATTTAGTACCGATTACTTTGCCGTTCTTTGGCCTATCCACCAAATCCCAAACTCCATTCTCTTTCATAGAGTCTAATTCTTTTTCATTGCCTGCAACCAATATTCCCGATTATTCGCATTCATTGCTTCTTCAACATTTTCTGGTTTTCATGCACTTTCGATAACAGCTTGATAATATATAAAATTTGGATCCCCATTTACACTTCTTTCTCGCAATGGATATCTTCTTTCTTGACTTTCTATAATATCCACAGGTAAAACAGAAGGTTCTAAATTAGTTTCATCCAAAGTTTCATTATTCACAACATTATTATTTACAATACTTTCTGGAAATATATGTACATTTTCATCAATAATTTCGCATGCATCATTATTTAAAGTTTTAGAAGAAATATATTGTCCAGAAAAATAACATCTCTAGCTTTCTGTATTTGTTTTGGATGATCAGGATCAAACAAACGATATCCTTTTGTCAAATTACAATATCCTACAAAAACATAATTCTTCCCTTTCGGCTCCCATTTAGTATGAAGCTGATCGGAATATGTTATATACAACTAGCGGCCCGTCCCGGCTTCGCACAGGTTTGTATAACTTTAACTATATGCTCAGCGCACGCCACGGAAGGCCTCAGAAACGATACTTTTCCCCCGTTTTTAAAACATTTTTGGTTACTGCTCCACACCTATAGGACCTAGCGTGATATTATATAGCCTATGTTACTTCTGAATAATGCAGCTTTCTAATGGTGAAAAAATTATTGCAATCGGTCCAGTAGTTTTTGAGTTTATTCATTACAAACATACAAAAATACAAATTTTTCCTCTTTATTATATTAGTATAGATATAGATTGAACCAAATACCTTAAAATGACTGAGATCTATCATCTTCCCAGACCACATTTCTTCTGGTATTTTATTAGCATTAGCAGCATGAGGTACTCTATTTTTAATATAGACTGCTGTATTACATGCCTCTGCCCACAATTTATTTGTTAGACCCGATTCATACAGAGATGAGTATGCATCTCTGTAATTGTTCTTAAAGTTCGTTCTGCTACTCCGTTTTGCTCTGGGGTATACGGAACTGTCGATTGATGTTTTATACCTTTGCCTTTTAAAAATAAATCAAACCTTTTGTTAAAATATTCTGTCCCATTGTATGTCCTTAAAATCTTTATCTTCATAATAGTTTCGTTTTCAACTTCTAAAATAAATTCTTTAAACCTGTCAAAAACTTGTTCCTTTGAACTAATAAAATAAGTAAAAATTTTCCTTGTCAAATATTAGCATATATCAAGCTCCTCCATTTGATGTTTCAGACATCGGCCACAAATATCTGAATGAACTAAACCCAGCTTCATAGTGGCTCGTTCCCCACCATTTTTATTAAAAGGTAGACGATGCTGCTACCCCTGAATACAAGGCACGCAGTTATCCATAGACACTTCATCAAAATGTACACCCGATACTACACCTTTATTCAGTAACTGCATATTTTGTTCATTCAACCGACCAAGTCTCTTATACCAAATATCTTTTGATAATTTATCCCTAACAGTCACGAGTGCATCATTAAAGGCTACTCAAAGTACTCGCTCCATCCGTCTGCCTGTCTGGACATTGAGGTTTAATGTGTCCTTTCTTGCCACATTTGTAACAACGAACTAGTTTCTTCTTCGATTCTATCGGCCGTTTCAATAAAAGCGCCGCATCAGACAACGACACTGAAGTCTGACTACGAATGTCTTCTTGCAAAAGTTTCATACGAACATTTTCAGAAGTAATCTCCAAACCTAAATGTTCAAGTGCCATCTTCAAGGGTCTGTATTCTTCTGGTAGACCACGAAGCATTACAACAGCAACCAAATAATCATCTAATCCTTTGCCGATATCTCGCGATTGTTGCGCCGTCGTCAAAATTGATGTGACGTAGTCATGCATATTTAAATGCTTCTCCAACTTCTGATCGAGAAGTTTATACAGAAGTGAAATTCTTCTATTCACCCCCTTATCCTCAAAAACCTTTGTCAGTTCATCCCAAGCTGTTTTTGCATTATCCGCATTTCGTAAATACGGAAATATGTGGGGTTCTACCGATAAACAAATAAGTGGTAAGGCTTCACTATCCTTTTCAACTGAATCAGTATCTGATTCATCATTCAATAGCACTAGTGTATTTGAATAACTTTTCACGCACCAATAACATTTTCATAGAAAATTTCCAGTTATTGAAATCATCCATACCATTCAATTTTGCGATTCCTTGTACACCCAAACGAGTATTCTTCCCTGCCATGACTACAAACTCGAAGTCCCACAGCACCGCGAAGAAAAAAATTGTGATGAACAAAATCCCAAATATATAATTATGGCTAGATTTTTCTTGCGAATTAATCTAGGTTAGTCAAAGTCAAAGTCAAAGTCAAAATCATTTATTTCATGTAAATCTTTACAGATATTTATGAATAGTCAAAAAAAAAAAAAAAAGTTTAACAATGAGGTCTTAGAGTGCGTTTGGTTAGGCAGCTATTCATTAACAAAATAACGACAAATATTAATTGAACTTAGACACGATGGAATGGAAATCTTAATATTAAAATTACTACCGAACCGAACACACACTACATAACCAACTAGTGTAAGACTAGGTGGTTAGCTGATTCCATTGACCTGTCAATCATTAACTGCCATACAAGAGAGCCACCAAGGCGACCAACTTCACCGACCATATCCATGCCTTATATTTGTTGTAAATAAAAGCTAAGTAACCAATCACATATAAGTAAAGGTATAAGGATCGGTATTTTTAAGGGCATAAACACTAACTGTAAAGTCGATCCCCTCAGAGACACCCCGGAGAAAAAGAAACCAGCAAGTAAAAAACTCTAGTGCTTCACACAAACTAAAAGAGGGGTACAGCTATTGATTGACTTATGCTATAAAGCATACATATATATAATATATATATATAGTAACATACTCAAAATGCACCCCACTGATCAGCATGCGTAGAACACCCTATGGCAGATTATTTGTTACGGTACCAATGTACATAACTACACAGTATACTATTAGTATAAATTAAGTATAAATAAGTAGGTAATCATCAATGATTACCTTATCCAAAGAAAAAATTTACATAATGTAATGAAAATAAATTATGTAATATAAAATTATTACAATATCGGACATTATATACCTACTAAACTAGGGTAGATTCTACATAAGCAATTTGTTTACTAGTTGCGAGACCTCAGTTGCATATCAGGACGGATCCAGACGTCTTTATCGTTAAGATAGTCTTTTACACTATAGTAAGCCTTATTGATTAATATGTGTTTTATACAATTTTTAAACTTTATTTCACTCAGATCTATAATGCTTTTAGGTAATTTATTAAATAACCTTATACTGTTAATGACGAAACATTTATTAGTTTTTTGCAGTCTAAACTTTGGTATATCGATTTTATCTATGTTTCTTAAGTTTAAATTATGTCTATCGCCATTTTTGCTAAACATATTTAAGTTTTTCCTAACGTACAATAAATTTTCATAAATATATTGAGATGGTAGTGTCAGTACATCAATCATAGGAAAGATTTCTCGAAGAGAATCACGAGCTTTCATGTTATATATTGCCCGAATGGCCCTTTTCTGTAGAATAAATATAGTATCTATATCTGCCGCAGATCCCCACATTATAAGACCATATGTCATTATACTGTGAAAATAGGCGAAGTATACTAGTCTGGCTGTTGCAACATCAGTTAACTTTCTGATTTTTCTGACTGCATATGCAGCAGAGCTCAGTCTATTGGATAAAGAAGTAAGGTGAGCTTTCCACTGTAGTTTGGAATCGACTGTAATCCCTAAAAACACAGTGGAGTCAACAAATTCCAGGTCAGTACCACCTATCTTCACTGTGGCATTGATATTAGATACATTAGGCAAAGTAAATTTCAGGCACTTAGTCTTCTTTGCATTTAAAACTAAATTATTTGCCGTGAACCATTTTGAAACCATTTCCAGAGTGTCATTTGCTGCCGATAATATATTATCCTTCCTACTAACTTTAAAAAGTAGGGATGTATCATCAGCAAATAGTACTATCTGTGCCATCTCCTGTACCATATGTGGAAGATCATTGATGTATACTAGGAACAGGAATGGGCCTAAAATTGATCCCTGGGGGACACCCATCTTTACAAGGGTTCCGTCTGATACACAACCATCAATATTAACACCTTGAGTTCTATTAGAAAGGTAGGACTTTATTAGATTTAAAGCTAAATCGCGAATGCCATAAAATTCCAGCTTATCTAACAAAGTTTGATGGTCAACACAATCAAATGCTTTAGACAGATCACAGAAAACGCCAACGAGATCCTGAGAATTTTCCCAAGCGTCAATTATTTCAGTAATCAATCTTGTACCGGCATTTGTTGTGTTTCTACCTTTTGTGAACCCGTATTGTTGATCATGTAACAATTTATGAGTATTAAAATGACTTAACAGCTGACCAAGAAGTATTTTTTCGAATATTTTACTTAAGGCTGGCAGGACAGAAACAGGGCGATAATTATTTGGATCTGTCTTACAGCCGGACTTGAATATGGGAACTATTTTACTATTTTTCATAAGGTCGGGAAAAATTCCTTCATTAACACAACCATTAAAAATATCAGCGAGTACCGGTCCTATAGTAGGAATAATTGATTCGATAGCTTTTACAGATAGCCCCCATAAATCTTCAGTTTTTTTTTTATTTAACATTTTAAAGTGTTTTAGTATATCCTCATTTGTGACATGTTTAAAATTAAAATTAGATGTAATTGGTATTTTTATATATCGTTTTAAAAATTCTTTAGCAGTACTAGCTGATGATTTAATACAGTTCGTGATTTGTAATGGAATATTAGTAAAGAATTCCTCGAATAACTCCGCAACTTGCTTTTTATCTGATAACATAACTCCGTTTTGTCTAATTGAAATGATATTTTGTCTGATAATATTTTTACCGGTTTCAGTATTAATGATTTTCCATACACACTTGGATTTATTATCTGACTGTTTGATTTTGGATCCAATGTGAATAGATTTAGCTATGATACAAACTTTCTTGAATAATTTTGAATAATTCCTAACATAATTATGGAAATTTTGGTCAGATGTATATGATCTTTTGTCATATAGATCATATAGTGTATCCCTACTTATTCTAATACCTTTAGTGGCCCAAGTAGCAAAATTTAATCTGTCAATAATTTTCTTTGTTTTAATTTTACATACTTTATTGAATTCTTGATTTATAATTTTATGTAGATTGGAGTATGTAACATTTGGTTGATTAATATTATATATGAATCTGGACATTTCACTCATTAAATTTTCATTAAAATTATTAAGTTTATTATCTGTTAAGGGTCTATACCTAATAATTTTATTTATAGGTTTAATTTGAGACTGAAAGCTAACTAACAAACCTTTATGGTCGGAGGGCACCCCGGTAATAATAGAGTTACTTAAGAGAGAACAGTTAGTAAATATATTATCAATACAAGTCCGGCTAGTTGAAGTAATCCTAGTCGGCTCCATGAATACATTATTTAAATTAAAAGAATTAAACAATGAAATAAGTTTTTGTTTGTCGCTGTTATTTATTAAGATATCTATATTAAAATCCCCACATATAAAAATTTGTTTATTTGAGTCATATATTTTTGACAAAACATCCTCCATTATATTAATAAAAGTATGTAAAGCAGAGGCGGGGGGTCTGTATATGCATAGAATAATGTAGGTATCCATCTCTGCGCATGAGATCTCACAAACACGTTCAAGTGATAGTTTTACAATATCCTTCCGCTCTTTGCATTTTAGTGTATCTTTAATTAGGATAATAGATCCACCTCCCTCACAGGAGTTTCTATTGAAAAAACTAGCAACTACAAAGTTATTTATATTGAAACACATTTTCTCTGCTTTTAGCCAGGATTCTGTAAAACACATCAAATCTAAATTATATTTTTCAATTAATAATTCAATATTGAGAACTTTGCTAGAGAGGCTTTGAATATTTTGATGTATTAAGGTAAGCTTACAATTGTCCTTCTCTATTGTCACATCTAAAAGTTTAAACATGGTTGTACCACAACATTATTAGTACTACTACTAAATGATGATGTGGAGTCAATACTTAATAATATATTATTAGCTACCAATGTAGCTGTTCACTGTTTTACGGCACTGGGTCCATAACCTATTAATATTTGCAGTGAAAATTAATTATTAAATAAAACATGTTATTCGGTAACTATAGAGAGATATATTCATATGACAGTAAGTGACAATTGACACATTTTTTTTAGGGTACTGTAGGCAGATTGATTATAAATTCAACAAATAACCATCAACTTTTAAGTTATTGGTAATATTTTATTAAAATAATGAAAGTAAATTCAGTTTATTACTTCGTATACAAATGTGTAGGACATATCTCGTCGTATATAATCGTTACATTAATTTACCATCACTGTATCTCATTCTATTGTATTGTATGACACGTAGCATCACGAATGAGCGAGACACCCTATGACAACCCGAACAGTGGCCGAGTTCGTTGACCGCGGGCCGAGTAGTGAGACTAGTTATTTGTTCAACGAGTGAGAGTGGGATGCAAGATGGTGTAATGTTTAGCTGAGCAGTGCCCAAGGTCGTACGAAAATATATTAAGCCGGGGAAGGGGTTTCCCTTTCGAAATGGTTAGCTAAATGTATGGGATAGCAGTTGAATTGGGTAAGCTTATTCACGTGGCAATTCATCGTAAGAGGTACACCGTTTAAAGGCTTAAGCCGGGGAACGGGTTTTCCGGTCCCTGCTTTATTCCGAGTTTTGACACGTTCACCATCGCGCATTTTGCGTAAAGTACGGGTATTGAAATATAAGTTCTATACTGTTAATTATAAAGTTGAAATTCCAATGCTCATAAGATGTTCAAACTTGCGAAGAATTCGTGTATTTCAAGATGGCGGCATTATTATAGCCAACCTAATACATACTATATAACTATTGGAATAGAGCTTATATTTCCATATTTATAGTTTGCGCAACGTCTTGTCGTGATTAGCGGTTGCAAACTCGGAATAAGGCCCCTGGTCCAAGTGAGCAAAAAATCAGCCGACCCAGCAGATGGTACGTATCTGAGACCAATCAAATTTGGACAATTTTTACATGTACATAAAATTAAAAATATTAAAAAGGATGGAATAAAATCTATAGGCAGAAACAAAATAAGCATTGAGTTTAATAATGGGGTGGATGCTAATAATTTTATTAATGCTCCATACCTTAATGATTATTTAGCTATCATACCATCATACAATATTTCACGAATGGGTTTAGTAAGAGGTGTTCCCATAGATTTACCTATGTCCGAATTTGTAGAGAGTCTTGAACTTCCTCAGGGTTGTGGGGCTGTGCTAAAAGCACGTCGTCTTAATCGAAAAATTTCTTCTAATAATACTTCATCATGGATACCAACACAATCCGTAGCTATCTCATTTGCAGGACAAAATTTCCCAGAAAAAATATATATTTTTAATTCAAGCTTAATAGTAGAAAAATATATCTACCCTACGATTCAATGTTTCAAATGTTGTAGGTTCGGCCACATACAAAAACAGTGTCGTTCTAAACCCAGGTGTTATCGGTGTGCCCAACCTCATACAGGAGAATCATGTCTTGTTACAGAAGAAGAATCTACATGCTTAAACTGCCGTGGTACCCACTTTTCAGTAAATAAAAAGTGTCCAGAACAGGAACGTCAAAAGTCCATAAAATTAATAATGTCAAATGATAATATTTCATACAGAGAAGCTGCTCGTAGAGTTCCTACGGTAAAAAAAATATTCTCGGAAATTCTTCAATCGAACAATTCCCAAACATCAGATAAAATATCCCTCTCAGAGTCCAATTTAACCCAGGCACAGACAATCACCCAAACTCCTAAAACTACATCATACCGGAAAACAGTTTTTCTAAAACCTAAACCCAAAATATTCTTTACAAAAGGGTTCGACAAGTCTGGAAACCATGCATTCTATGGTGAGGTTAATCCTCCCGCTCCACAAAATGGTTGTGCACTTAATCATAAAATCACTCCAAATGAAAATTTAATGGAATCCCTCCTAAACCTATTACTTAACATTATCTCAAAAACTAGCGATTCCGAATTACCGACCAACGTAGCAGACCTAATGTCACAACTTTTTAATACAGTTTATAAAAATAATAATAATGAATTTCCTTCAGTGGAACTCGAATAGCATAAAGAATAAAAAACATGATATTAATTATATTTATAATAATCACTCCCCTGTCATTCTTGCCATCTCGGAGACTTGGCTAAAACCTGGTTCTCGGTTCCGATTATCAGGTTATGGCTCTCTTCGGGATGATAGGAGTGACGGCTGGGGTGGTAGCGCTCCTTTTATTAAGAGGCATATTCCCTATACCCCAATCCCACTTCCCCATCATTCCCCTGAATACAATGTGGTGGCAGCAAGAGTGCTTAATATTTCTTTTGTATCAATATATATCCCTAGACCCCATCCTTCGTACATTTTGGAACTAAAAGCTATTTTTTCATAAAATTATTCTCCTTCCTGAAATAACAGAAGATAATTTTCTCACGATGTACGATAATCTAGTTGATATTCTTATCTATTCTGCTGATAATTCAATTCCCATTAAAAACCCTCCTCCAGTTAAAAAGAAACCTCCTCCATGGTGGGATTCTGAGTGTCTTACGGCAGTCCGCCTTCGCAAGGACGCTGAACGACGCTATTCTAGGAATATGACACTGGACAATTTTATGAACTACAAAAAAATCGCTGCCCAAACTAAACGAACTCTAGCCCAGAAGAAAATAAAGGGCTGGACAAGATTTTGTGAAAATCTTTCCCCGCGTTCTCCTGCTACATTAGTATGGAAAAACATTAGGATTTTTAGGAAGTCTTGCCAGCCTGATATGATTCCTATGGGTGATCCTGAATCATGGCTAAATTCCTTTGCTAATAAACTTTCCCCTCCCTATGTTCCCTTTAAAGATTCTTTTCAATCTTATTCACCTTCTTCTGGATTCCAAAATTTACCGGTATCAGAATCATTTAATGATCTATTCACTTTGAACGAACTAATTTCAGTACTTAACCATGTAAAGGATTCATCTCCAGGGGTAGACGGCATACCATACTCCTTTATTCCAAAGGCTAGCCTATCTACTAAGCAAGTATTCCTTAACATTATCAACTATATCTATTTAACTTCCCATCCCCCTGATTTCTAGAAACATCAAATTATCATCCCAATCTTAAAACCCAATCAAAACCCCAATGACTTCTCATCCTACCGCCCAATAGCTTTATCATCATGCCTATGTAAAATTATGGAACATTTGGTCAAAAATCGTCTGGAATATTTTGTTGAAAATAAAGAAATGCTAAATCACAATTTGGTTTTCGTCAAAATATGGGTACTATAGATAGTTTAAGCATACTTACTTCAGATATCAGATTATCCTTTTCGAAAAAACATATATTGGCTGGAATTTTTTTATGACATCTCTGCAGCTTATGATAATGTTCATCTTCCAATACTCAGGCATAAATTGCAAAAGCTGAGTGTTCGTGTGAGGATGGTACAATTCATATCTAATCTCTTCATGCATAGGTCAATACATATACGTTATCAAAACAGAATTTTATCGCCACGTTTTGTTTGGAAGGGTCTTCCCCAGGGATCAGTACTCAGCCCTATTTTATACAGCCTCTATACATACGATTTAGAGCGCTCGGTAACATCGTTTTGTAAAATTCTTCAATTTGCAGATGATATTGTCACCTATACATCTTCTGAAGATGTAAAGAGTATTCAGAAACTTCTCAGTGAAGGCCTATTTTATTTGGAAAAATGGTTAACTGATAATCACCTTTCCCTTTCTGTCCCTAAATCCAGCGTAGTCGTTTTTACACAAAAAAGAAATATACCTGACTTTTCTATTAAAATTTGCAATGAACCTATTCCTATTAAAGACTCCGTTAAATTCTTGGGAGTCGTTTTGGATAACAAATTGTCAGGTGATCAACATGTGGACTATATCAAACATAAATGTCTAAAAAATATAAACATATTAAGAGCCCTTTCCGGAGTATGGTGGGGATCTCACCCATATTCCCAAAAGCTTCTTTACAATGCAATAATCCGCAGTCACTTCGATTATGGCTTACACCTCTTAGTTCCATTAAATATATCTACAACTGAAAAACTCAACAAGCTTCAGTCTATGTGCCTCCGTATAGTTCTCGGTGCCATGAAATCCACTTCCATCCCAGCGTTACAAGTAGAAAGTGGTGATGCCCCTCTGGACCTCCGTAGACATATTATATTTGTGATAGGTATTTTTGTAAAACCCTCCAATTTAGTTCTCATCCTCTGTTTCCTATACTTAAATCTCTGTCCGCTCCAGCCTCACTTAGCTATTGGAATAATAAATCAATGTTACCCTGCCTTTTAAATAGTTTGAAAAATTTTTCCCAAATTAAAACTCCTATTGATTGTCAGCCAATTCCACTTATATATTCCATTAAGTTTGATATTCATTACTATAAACCAAGAGTTATTTTGGACTTAGGCATAGATAGAGACTCAATATATGCAGATTCTCAATTAAAAACAATTATTGACAAAAACTGGAAAAATTGGACCATTATGTATACTGATGCTTCAAAGTTAACCTCAAACGGTTGTGTTGGAGCTGCTGTATGGATACCAAAATATCAAATTATTCATAGATATAAATGCCCTCCTATCACTTCAGTGTTTACTGGAGAATCTATTGCCATTTTGGAAGCCATTTCATTTGGGGAATCGCATAGAATGGATAAAGTATTAATCATAACAGATTCACTAAGTGCTCTACACTCTATAATATCTAACCATCTATATGCAAAGACCAAATTTGCCCCAATATTGAAAATAAAATAAAAATTGTATTCGTGTCAGAGAACTGGATTGGAGATTGCTCTCGCTTGGGTCCCCAGTCATGTTGGGATTCAGGGCAACGAAGCCGTAGATTTAATGGCCAAGGAAGCTGTTAGTGCAGGAATTGATAATTATAATCTTTACTGCCAAGATCTTATTTCCTTAGCGGGATCTCACTTAAATCTACATTGGAATTATCTGTAGTCTAACTCTAACCTGGGTAGACATTTTTATGACATTCAGCCTAATATACCCGTAAAACCATGGTTTTTCATAGCAAAAAACTTACCTAAACCTGTTACATCCACAATTTGTCGCCTGAGGATGGGTCATGCTTGCACTCCAGTACACCTTGCATTCATAAGAGTTCGAACATCAGACTTGTGTGATTGTGGCATAGAGGAAGGTTCTATGGATCACATTTTTTTTAATTAATTAACTAATTTCTCCTTGTCCCTGTATGATATCCTTCCCCCTAAGACCCCCAGACCTATGAACTTTAAATCCATATTAGGCCTTGTAAATACACCCTTTGTAAATATTTTAGGATATTATATACATAGATTTAAAATTAAATTATAAATCATAATGACCCCCAGTCCCTGGAACATTAAATGGAGTACCCATTGGCTGAACTTCGTTGGCATAGTTCCTTCTGAACTGGTTTTGATGATGATGGTTGGATGGTTTGGCTGATGTTCTGGGGACTGGGGTGATTCTGTTCACTATTATGTATTATTTGGGCTTTTTGTAAATTTAGCTCGTTATTGTACAAAGGCACATATATATAATATATTATATATGTTTGATCACTAGGTAGTGACCTAGTGTGATATTAATATACATAGAATTTTGTTTGTAATTTTATTGTTTTTTTTTAGTAGAAATAATTTCATTGCTGCAATATTTATTGTGGTTTTATTTACTTAGATTTGTTTGCTCCTAAATTACTTATATTTGTTAGTGTATATGTATTATATAGTAGGCAATTGCTTTTTTCTTTATATTTTATAATTTGTTTTATGTACAAACTGTGTTTTTTTTCAAAATATTGTTATATAATATAGTTTTATGGCTTAATGTAACCCTGTAGGTATAATTTGAATTATATATATTTGTTATATCAGTTCTGTATTATAATCTTTTTGTTACATGACTTTGCAGCAGGATAATGGGAAAATCATTTTATTATTATTTTGTATTACCTTTTTTTAACGTGTATCTCTCATACTTGTCATTGGCAAAACAAATGGCTTTACCACTATAGCCATAAATAGGAAAAAAAAAAAAAAAAAAAAAAAAAAATTGCTATTCAGCTTCAAGCATAAGGAAATCGGCAAGAATTGAAATACTACCACGACTCTGACCTGGAACGTGTGAAGCAGCAAATTCCATCATTCGCGAACGCATACAGTTATTTAATTTTGAGATCAAAATTTTCAAAAGTTCTGGAGATTCTAAATAACAATTTTTATTTAATAAACGAATAGTTTCTACACAGTGTTTTACTCGACACGGCTCTGTACGGTCGGCTCCTGTACGTGGAGAATACTGAGTAATCTGTGATCGCAAGGGCATAATGTTATTATTTGATACTATAAAGCTATCAGATTGATGTGGCGCAACATCCTCGGTGCCAGACACTCCGTGACTAGCGGGATAGCCTGTTATAGGCAATGTTGACTGTGCTACATTTATCATTGGAACGTTACGGTCTAACCATTGAGATACTTCACTGTGATCACTGTTTATGCTGCCCCGACTGGAAACTGATTCAATAGATTCCATATTTAATACGGCTTGTTGTTTCTCAGCTATTTGTCGAGCTTGCTGTCGCTCTTGTTCAGCTAGTTGTCGCTCTTGTTGTTGCTCTTGAGCAAGTTGTTGTTGTTCCAGCTCAAGGATTCGTCTCGCATGTTGTGCCTTTGCTGCGAGCTTCCTAGCCTTTATTGTAGCGGACGGACGACATGAACTTGCTACTGACGTAGCTCTACTACGTCCAGCGTTGGTAAACACGTCTGCATGGGTTTGAGACGTACCTTTGGAAATACCACTTACGGAAGGCAACTGTGCCTCACCCGCGATTTGTAATTTAGGCGACTCCATAGTGCACTTCTTACTTTGAGCTTGTGCTCTTGTTTTCATCACTACTTGTAGGTAGGTACCGAAATTATGTTAAATTTTAAATATTAATTTGGCTAAGAAGGACCAAAATGTGAACGATGTGGACTGTATTATATTATTAGGCTGATTATTTGGATAATTTTGGGTACAAATAGTAATGGAAATGCACTTATTAAAATTATAACAATACGTTTATTTACGTGTTTACAATAACAAATGAAAGTGACAACCGAAAGACATATAAATCAAAGTAATCTAGTTATAAATATAGTAATCTTATAGCCAGTATCCTCAACAATACTTGTTTTCGCAAAAAAAGGTTTTTGCAATAAATTGAAATTTATTTAAAAGAAAAGGAAAAGATCGAGCAAGACACGATTCTGCAAAGTGCGAGTCCTCTATGGTTGGAAATTAGAAGAAAATTACTTCAGGTTTTCCGTAGTCTGTAAACGGCGACAGTCTACTAATTGCGCCCCATTAGTAAAACAAATACTATATGGAAAGGATTTAGGTAATGTGCCTTCCATTAAGCACGGAAGAAATTATGAACATACCGCTATACGAGAGCTTGAGATAGTATTAAAAACAGAAATATCAAAATGTGGACTATCAATTGACAAAGAATTTTCTTTTTTTGGGAGCTAGTCCAGATGGTAAGTGTCAATATGGAATCGTAGAAGTTAAATGTCCATCGTCTGCGTATGGAATGGACTCAGAAGAAGCAATAAATCAGAAAAAAGTTGATTTTTGGTTATACACATTGTGCCGGACAGATGCATAATGACGTTCTCCTTTATATCATTATCAATATATTTGGCTTTTCTCCTTTGTATTTATTTTAATACTTTTTAATCTTTTATGTCATCTCCATGTTCCATTTTTCAAATTAATTTATAATATTGTCACATTTTCATTGTCATACTTTCGTTTGTTATTTTAGTGAATAAGGCACAACATTCAAAATAATAAATCAGTCGTTATTTTATTCTCGAACAATTAACTAGTTTTATTGAAGTAGTGTTCCTATTCAGTGCGGTGAACGCTAAATTGGTGACCCCGACGTGATTGGTGATCTTCGGTGTACCACATGCAGACGTATTATTCACCGGGCATCGTGTCTAGTTTGCTGCGCATTCTGCACGCCTGTAGTCACAGGCGTCTGCTCGTCGTGCTTCGCATCTGCACGCCTGTAGTCACAGGCGTCTGCTCGCCGTGCTTCGCATCTGCACGCCTGTTGTCACAGGCGTCTGCTCGTCGTGCTTCACATCTGTACGCCTGTAGCCACAGGCGTCTGCTCGTCGTGCTTTGCATCTTCTGGTTGTGCTTCGCTTCTGCTGGTCGTGCTTCGCATCTTCGGGTCGTGCTTCGCATCTGCTGGTCGTGCTTCGCATCTGCTGGTCGTGCTCCGCATCTGCTCGTGGTGTAATCAACTCTTCAGGACTGCGCATCAAGATACAATTTTATTATTAAGTACCTATTGTAATATTATAAGTGTTTTTTTTTCAATATAATGATTTCGTCGGAGGCTATTGATTCCTCACCTCCCTCCGATCCTCAATCTATTAATCCTTGCCTGATTGACCTGTCAGCGGTAACTCAGACAAAGATTTTGCCGTTCTGGCGCGAATCCCCAAAATTATGGTTTGCGCAATTTGAAATTCTAATTACAGCTAAAACCAGCGACGACCAAAAATTCAGATATGTTATTAGTGTTCTTCTGCCCACCGATATACGCTTAATCAGCGATATTTTGCTTAAACCTCCTAGTACTAACAAATATGAAACTTTAAAAAAACGTTTGCTAGAGGTTTACGAAGATTCGGAAGAAAAACAGTTTCAAAAATTACTCAGCGGTTTAGAACTTGGTGATCAAAAACCATCCTACCTCCTTCGAAGAATGAGAGACCTTGCCGGTTCTTTAGCCCCTGATAGTGCTATACGTGTGTTGTGGAGCAACCAGCTTCCAGCCCAGGTCAGAGCTGTTTTAGCTATTAATAAGGAAGCAAATCTAGACACACTAGCTTCCATGGCAGATCTTATGATGGAGAGCTTAGAACCTCATTCATCTATTGCTACGGTTTCAAAGCCAACAGAACCAACACCTGCAAACATTTCATTAATTAACATGCAGTTTGAGAAATTATCATTGGAGATAGCAGAACTTCGTAAAACGATCGACCAAGATCCACATCCCCGCTGGCAGTACCGCGCTCGTTCACGTTCTCGCTCTCGTTCAAATTTTTCATCACAAAACCACAAACAATCTACAATGTGTTTTTATCACCAAAAAATCGGAAACAAGGCATACCGCTGCTCTAGTCCTTGTAGTTGGACAGCCTCACAGTCGAAAAACTAATTACTCCACCGAACCTGGCGGAAGTCGGTGAAGTGACAAGCAACCGCCTTTGCGTATTCGATCGTTATACTCAAGAACGATTTCTCGTCGACACCGGCGCAGACATTTCCGTACGAAGAAATCTTCTCCAGAAGCTCTCCAGCTCTTCGCAGCGAACAGTACGCCTATCAAAACTTTTGGTGAAAAAACATTAAAATTAAATCTAGGTCTTCGGCGTGATTTCCATTGGCAATTTATTCTTGCAGATGTTAAAACATCTATTATAGGCGCTGATTTTCTACGCCACTATAGACTACTAGTCGATTTACATCATAAACGAATTGTAGATAGTCTTACAGATATTTCAATCGACATCGTACAATTTCCGACCGCTCAATCTTCTATTCATATAGTGAACCGAAATAATTCATTTCATGATTTACTCCTAAAATTCCCTGATATACTGCGGCCCATGTCAATGAAGTACCCTCCCAAACACAAAGTCATCCATCATATTAAAACTTTTGGACCGCCACTTTTCTCCCGACCTCGACCTCTACCACCTGCAAAATTCAAAGCAGCTAAAGAACAATTTGACAAACTTATTGAAATGGGTATATGTAAGCCATCAAATAGTCCTTGGGCAAGTCCTCTACACGTAGTTACTAAAAAGAACGGTGAGTTGAGAGCTTGCGGAGACTATAGAAGACTAAATTCTGTAACTATACCCGATCGTTATCCGATTCCACGCATACAAGATTTTACATACCAGCTCTATGGCATGAAAATATTTTCGAAACTAGACCTAAAAATGGCATACTACCAAATACCAGTTCATGAAGATTCGGAGAAAACGGCGATCACTACTCCTTTCGGCCTCTTTGAATTCACCTCCATGACTTTTGGTTTACGCAACGCCAGTCAAACCTTCCAACGTTTTATGCACGAAATTTTACGTGGTCAAGAAAATTGTTTCAGTTACATCGATGATATTCTAGTTTTTTCTAAAAATGAAAAAGAACTTAGAATACATCTAGAGAAAATTTTTGAACGTCTTGACAAATACGGTGTTACTTTAAGCATTGATAAATGTGAGTTTGGTAAAAAAGAAATAAAGTTTCTTGGGTACGAAGTTTCATTTCAAGGCATCAAGCCAACTACAGATCGAATTGATGTAATTTCAAATTTTCCTAAACCCAATAACGTTCAAGAGCTTCGACGATTTTTAGGCATGCTTAACTTTTATCGTGACTGCTTACCTCGTCAAGCCACTCTTCAAAGTGAACTTAACCTTTTCCTTCACAACTCAAAAAAGAACGATAAAACTCCTATTATATGGACACCGAGTGCTGAAAAAGCTTTCGATGATTGCCGCAAAAGCATCACCGAGGCCACTACCCTCACTCATCCTCTCCCCGGCTCATCACTTTGCCTTATGACCGACGCTTCAGACCACAGCGTTGGCGCTGTTCTTCAACAAAAATTTGACGACGTCTGGAAACCTTTAGCATTTTTCTCCAAAGCTATGAGTTTTACTCAACGCCGTTACAGCGTGTATGATCGGGAACTATTAGCGATGTACATGGCTGTAAAACGTTTCCGGCGCCTTATTGAAGGAAGTGAAGATGTAGTTATCTATACCGATCACAAACCACTCACTTTCGCATTAACTAAACCTCCCAGTAATAACGACACTCCTCGACGCGAAAGACAACTTCATTTTATCAGTCAATTCTGCTCCAATATTCATTACATCAAGGGTGAGAATAATTCTGTCGCTGATGCTTTATCTCGTATCGAGAGCATTGAAGACTTTAAAGCTTTAACAACCTTTGATTATAACAAGTTAGCTGAAGACCAACTCGATTTAAAAATCCTTGGCACAAGACCCAATCTAAAATTCACAAACATTGCACTTCCTGGATCATCAAAATACATTACGTGTGAAAATTCTACTCCATTTCTTAGACCTTACCTACCACCGCCATATGGTTTTGCTGCGTTTAAAGCTCAACATGAACTTTGTCACCCAGGTATACGGTCGTCAAGAAAGCAAATCACTTCAAATTTTTTCTGGCCTTCCATGAACACAGATATCAATACTTGGGCTAGATCTTGCATTTCTTGTCAGCGTGCAAAAATCCATCGGCACGTAATCTCTCCTCCCGTGGATTTTCCATCATCACAACGTTTTGAGCACATACATATCGATATTGTCGGACCCTTGCGGCTTTCACACGACTATCGATATTGTATAACAATCATTGACCGTGCAACTTCATGGCCCGAAGCCATCCCAGTTAGCGACATTACAGCTGAAGTCGTTGCCAGAGTACTGTACGAGAACTGGATAACAAGATTCGGCTGTCCTCTTCGCATCACAACTGATCAAGGCCGACAGTTCGAATCATCTTTGTTCAATTTATTGTTAAAAAAATTTGGAATTACCAGAATAAGAACCACCGCTTATCACCCACAAGCAAATGGAAAAGTAGAGCGGTGGCATCGAACACTCAAAGCATCCATAATGGCTAGGGATGCCATAGTTCACTGGAGTGATGAACTTCCGACAATACTGTTTGGTCTACGAACTGCTCTTCGCGAAGACAATCTCTGTCCTGCTTTGATGACATACGGATTAACTTTACGACTTCCGTCCGATTTCTTTGAAGCGACCAAGTCGGACATTGACGACGCAGAATTTGTACGCCAACTTCAACAGTCAATGTCATCATTAGTGCCTACATCAAGGTTAATTTCATCAAATCGGCAAACATTTATTCACAAAGACTTACACTCTTGTTCACATGTTTTTGTACGCAATGATACCGTTCGTCCTCCGCTTACACCACCTTACGACGGACCTTTTAAAGTACTGCACCGTCACGAAAAGCATTTCAAAATACAATTGCCCAACCGAACAACGATAATTTCCGTGGATCGATTGAAAGCCGCTCATATCTATTCAGACCGGATTATTACTACAGCTGCCCCAACATCCATTCCACCAAACCCTACGTCAGTATCTCGTTCTATTAATAAAGATACTACCTTAACGACCAACCCGTCAACCCCTGCGTCAGTTTCTCCCTCTCCTGTTAAAGATACTTATGCCTATGTCACAAAACGAGGTAGAACTGTCAAGAAAAATGTACGTTTTTCTGTGCCGGACAGATGCATAATGACGTTCTCCTTTATATCATTATCAATATATTTGGCTTTTCTCCTTTGTATTTATTTTAATACTTTTTAATCTTTTATGTCATCTCCATGTTCCATTTTTCAAATTAAATTATAATATTGTCACATTTTCATTGTCATACTTTCGTTTGTTATTTTAGTGAATAAGGCACAACATTCAAAATAATAAATCAGTCGTTATTTTATTCTCGAACAATTAACTAGTTTTATTGAAGTAGTGTTCCTATTCAGTGCGGTGAACGCTAAAACATCAAACAAATATGTTGTAAACAAAAAACAAGTGGTATTTTCAAATTCAAGGACAGTTACGGATCACCGGACAAAACAAATGCATCTTTGCTATCTGGACAGGCCCTGGAAAAATAAAATTTGAATTTATTACAAAAGATGATCAATTTTGGAAAGAGGATATGGAGACACATTTAATACAATTTTATAAAAATTGCCTCCTTCCAGAGATAATTGATCCAAGATTTAATCGACACATGGATTTGAGAGCACACTCATCGCATAATCATAAAAATGTTTTAAAAATAAAAAAAATACTTTGACAAAAGTTACAGCGATGTATTTGTGGTCCTGCCATAGTCACGTTACTTCGGCAGGACCACCATAAAATAATGCACTTACCATGTTAGATCTTTCGCAGAAATTAGTTTTTGATTTTGTTAGAATTTGTTAGCTAATTTTCATTTTGCTATACCGCTTGGTTCAAAAGTTACAGCGGTGGTCCTGTTGATAAAACGTGACATCGGCAGGGCCACACTAGAAATAATGTAGTTAGGAGGTTAATTCATTCGCAAAAAATAGTTTTCGATTTTGTTAGATATTGTAAGCCTATTTTCATTTTGCTAGACCGTTTGGTTTAAAAGTAACGTTTCATCAGCAGGACCACCACTGTAACTTTTGAAGCAAGCGGTCTACCGAATTGAAAATATGCTAACAAAATCGAAAACTAATTTCTGCGAAAGAATTAACCTTCTAACTACATTATTTCTAGGGTGGTCTTGCCGATGTCACATTTTATCAGCAGAACCACCAACGTAACTTTTGAACCAAGCGGTGTAGCGAAATGATCTGTGAATTAGATAATAAAATATAACAAATTACATACTAAAACCTGGCATAATCAAAATCAAGATCACACGTGATGGTCCTACTGGTGTCGCGCATACGTCTTTTCTTTATTCGATTGAAAACAACGTTTGTATGGGACGGTGATATTACAACAAATGTTCGTGGGCCTTTTTTTTTTACCTAAAACGTGTTTTTTGTCGATTTAAAAAAATACATGTAACAAATCAAAACTCGGAGGCCGTAAGTTACTATAAGAACTATATTGACGAGTTTTTACAAGGATCTCAAAATGATAATAATTGAGGCTTATTAGATCTAGGCATTTAAAGTTTAGATCTTTAAATGCCTAGGTACGAGTATAATAAACTTCTTACAAAATACGTTTTAGGTAAAATATCTAATATTTCTCAAGCGGAATTAAAATTTATATGAAGTATTTTTACGATACCAACATTTTAAGACAATAAAAATATTTTAACAATAACATCTGTTTCGTATTTCACAGTTCTTATTTTATCCCACCGGTATTCTGTCACATGCTTTGTTAAAATAAATTTAGGTAATTGTATTATTCACCACACGGTCCGTAACCTTATCCTTAAAAACCGGTATAGTGGGAGCGACCAATATTATTGTTTAACAACAGTGTATTGGCTGTCCCTTTATGGACTCTGTAGTTTTGCTTACCATTAGGTAGAAACAGAGTCACATGTCGTGCTCCAATAAATGTGATATGATAAAGCATGCATGTGATAAAGAGAGATAAACGTTGCAAAACATAAACACCCGGTGGTATAGAAAATAAATTATAGTAATATTTAAAGTATCAAGTAGTGTTGGTCTTGTCACCGTTTCCCTCTAACTGCAGGCGTTTCTGTGTGAGTGCGCCGTGCGATTGTAGTAGTGAACTCAAAACCTAAACTTGCAGCGCAGTTAAACGTAAACGCGTCCTTAATGGTGAGCTAAAGAGCCATGATTACTGACTTTTTTGTTCCTCAATTGAACAACCAAGATGTGCAGGAGCTGTGGTTACAACAAGACGGCGCAACATGTCACACAGCTCGTGCCACAATTAATTTACTGAAGGAAACGTTTTATAACCGCCTAATTTCACGTTTCGGACCCGTGAATTGACCTCCAAGATCGTGCGATTTAATGCCGCTAGACTATTTTCTGTGGGGATATGTGAAGTCGCTAGTCTACGCCGGTAAGCCCGCAACGATCGACCACTTGGAGGACAACATTCGCCGCGTTATTGCCGATATACGGCCAAAAAAGTGATTGAAAATTGGACCTCCAGATTAGATTACGTCCAAGCCAGTCGTGGCGGTCATATGCCAGAAATCATATAATGCCAAAAGATTATCTTTTGAATAAAATCAATTTCATGTCAATTTAAAAAATTCAACCTATTTTTATTCCATTTCAAAGTTCTATACCTCTTAAAAAACACCCTATATAAGCGCTTGATTTTATTTTAATAAAATAATAATAAAGCTTCTTTATTCCAAACACAAAGCAAGTTGTTCATAATGATATTTACATAACTATATATATATTTAATAAGTACCTATACATACAATAGTGTTAGTATACTATGCAAGCTTATATAAAATAATTTTAGTTTTATTAGTGTTGTTCAATATTATAAAGGACTGGGCCCGATTAGGGTAAAAGCCTCCTCTGACTGTTAAAGCATAGCTTGCTGTTATGGTTCAAAAAACTTTGGCATAGACCATGGACATATATAGCCAACCAAATGCCTAAAATCGCCTTTCCAAGCATGAGAACAGGAGCTCTACGACAAGTTTTTGCAAACATGTTCTACATAGTCGCTGGTAACTATACACAGGTGTACCAATAGGTCGCTTGATTAACGTTAAAGTAAGAGTCAGTGGACAACTTTGTTCATACAAAAATAGGGTATTTGACTCCATTTTAAAACTCGTTTTATATGATTCTTCATTACATAATAAGCACACTACATTGATATTTCCGGAATGTCTACTCTATTATTAATAAAAATCAATGTTAAATTTTGAATTTCCACAGTGGCAAAACGCTGTTTCGCAGTCTATCTCAAGTGTGACGTCACACGCAAGTAAACAAACAAGCACAGATCAAATAATCTTATATACATTATACTCTATTCTATTTCATCCACATGATTTATAATCTGTGTATTGTTTTGTTTACCTGCGTGTGACGTCAACAGTCATCAACCAATCAAAGACGTTTGTAAATATTCAATTTTATTTCGTGTAATCTACAAAAGATATACATAATTGAGTTGAAAATAAAGTGAAATACCTATGTTTTTTTACGCCATTATCTGATAGGATGACCACAATTTATAGTATATTTTTAATGTAGTCAAATAGCCTATTAGACACACACTGCATTCAATATATTCATTTCTTTCTAAAAAAAGAGACTATGGGGCCGAGCACGCGCGGCATTCGGTTCGATACATATCGATCGATAAGACATATATCTACAAAGCTAACACGCGCGACCACGATATATAACGAATAGACTAATTTGACACATTGGAAGATATATGTCGACTTTTATCGAAAACGGTAGCACGCAGCTTATTAACATGAAGACTAAACTATCAGATTGTAGACAAAAGTCGATATATATAATTTTTTTATCACGTTTCTTTTAGGTGCTGATAAGTGTCGTAAATACTTTTGCTTTGATATTTTTATTGATTTAAAAGCGAAAAACAGAACCAAAATTGTTTTATTATCGTTAGAAAATCTGTTATACTTAAGTGTCTATAAATGTGCGTGTTATAGAAAAGTTGCTGGAACAAATGGAACCTCAAAAAACAATGATTAAAAAAAAATGTGGATGCCCAAACCAAGAAATAGATTATGAAAATAAGATTATCAGAAAATAAGTATTTATGTTTTTAAAGTTATGCTATTTAGAAAAAATAATTTAATTAATATTAAAATTCTTGTTTTATTTTATTATGGTGTAATTTTTTTATATAATTTTATGTATTTATTATTATGAAGTGGCAGTAGATTAGTCTTAATATTTTACAGCGAACAAAAACTTCGGTAACCCCCGAAGTTCAGAGGTTTTCAAGTTCAGATAGGTCTTGCGGAATGTATTGATTGTGTAATGTAATTTGATTATTCAGCAGGCGACTAATTCAGGCTGATAATTAAAATAAATCATTCACACGTCACCGTATTACATAAAATTCAAAACATCCATAAAATAAGATATTTGATTTATATCATTGAAGTATATTATTATAGGGAAGTACCTTAAGGCTGAATCGCCTTACCAGCCATAAGAACAAAAAATAGCCGCCCGAAATACAAACCAAAATAAAAAGTGACACAAATGCGATCATAACCAATTAATGCTCAAGAAAATATGTTTGACAATTCGTTTGAATAGCGTTTTTAGGTCTTAGACCACTTCCCTATCTATACTTACTTTCCTTTACATATTTTTAATCCTATCCAAAGCCTTAATAAATTAAAAAAAACTCACCAAAAAACAAAATGTTTTTTTAGGCCAAGGTACCGAGTTTTCTTCGGCTTTATTTTTATTTTGTTAAATATATGTATTTCTAAATCTTTTTAAATTAAAATATATATTTCTGTAACGATTATTAATAATAATATAAAATAAATGCATCGTCTAAGGTAATAATAATTTATTTATTACATAAATGTTTTTGAAATTGTCAACGAAAACACACTTGTTTTAACTAGTAGACAAAGCTCGAGAAATTTATCGATGTCGGTTTGCGTGCTCACCATGAAACTAGTAATAATAGGGAACTGTTACAAATTGTCTTATAATGTAAAAAGTCACGTACATGTATTTGTCTCGCTCGCACTCATTTAAAACTACATATAGCAAAGAGATAAATAGCTATTTTTTGTTTCTTAAAATTTTCATTGAAATGTCAAAACTGTTCGTTGGCGCCATATTCTGTTCTCACGTTTTTTTTTAAATGCGGTTGTTCTCAGCATCGATCTTAAAATCGTGGACCATGTTCTCATTTTAATAATTGTTTTAGTGATGTACCTGCTATTCATATTTTTTTAACGAATGCCTATTTATATATTTTTAGGCATTAGGACGGTTCCATATTTTATTCTTAGTTTTATTGGAAATTTGAATTCTCATCGCTCTTAATGCCAATGCAATAAATGCTATGATAGAGATCTATCCAAAAAATAATTTTATAATTAGACCATTGTGGTAATTGGCAAATAAAGATTTTATTATTATAATAAATATAAGTTATTATTCTGTTTGGTGGTAGTTACAAATTTGTAATAAAAAAGTAAGAGAAGTTATTATTCTGTTTGGTGGTAGTTACAAATTTGTAATAAAAAAGTAGGAGAATTTCATCTCTATTACAATAAAATTATTTTAAAGTTTACATTCCCAAATTTCCAATATGCCAAAGAATACGTGTAATAATAATGGCGGCAATTTGCCAAACTAATACATTAGTCTGTGATCGCAATAGAGATGATATTCCTAAGGCTGTAATGCATGGATATATATATATATATATATCCAGATATATATAGAGAGAGCCACCCTAATGCCTAAAATTGCCTTTCCAAATATGAGAACTAAAGATGTCCTCCGCCATTCGAACTCAAAATAAAAATAAATAATTTATTTTCTAACTTTTTGTTTTGAGTGTTCAACCAATCATTGAGCGTTGATTTATTGAAGTGAGCACACCATATGGCGACAACGAACACGTTTGACATTTCGTTGTAAAGGCTTTTTTATGCATTAAGGCGTTTCCATATGTTTCATGCTATATAGTGAG
This sequence comes from Monopis laevigella, assembly GCA_947458855.1. NCBI lineage: Eukaryota > Metazoa > Arthropoda > Insecta > Lepidoptera > Tineidae > Monopis > Monopis laevigella. The sequence goes on along the minus strand of OX381583.1, from coordinate 18,512,423 downwards.
AGCCCAATAAAACAAACTGCCGCGCCGTCTCGCAATGAAACTAACACAATTTCCGCTGGTGAAAACTTACCAAAAATAATATTAAATTAATTTAAAAAACCTACCAACTATATTCATCTATATATTCTCATAACGACGCGAATTTGCGTGGATCATCGTCACGAAAAATTAACATTGAAGACCACTTTTCAATTTATTTTTATTTTATATATTTTTACAATGATACCTATAAATGATGTAACAACTTTTAAAGCTTTACTTCATTTATACCAGAGGTTTAGACATAGGTATTAGGTCCATGTATAGGTTGACCCGTATTAGTTCCCCCCCCCCCCCCCCCCCCCAACAATAATTACAAAATGCTAATAAACCTTTTCAACTATTTTAATTTTCTCGAGACTTTTGATGATTGGTTACAGAGGCTCTACCATGGGTTTGCGCATTGTAGAAACGTAACGTATTCATTTACGTATACGTGAACAACCACCAGGATCGATTCAATCCTGTTACCAAAAATAAAGCGATCCTATTGGTTGTTGCTCACGTATACGTAAATTAATACGTTACGTTTCTACTCATTGTAGAGCCTCAGTCCATTTCATGAGTGCGCGTTAACTACATTTTGCATCGAATCGGGTCCTACAGGGAAGCCACATAGTTAAGCAATCGACGATAGTTTCGTGGCTACTGCTTCGATGCAAACGAATATTATTTTAAAGTTGTAATTTCAATTCATTGGACAAGTTTACACAAAGATGAAGAATTCGTGTTTTTAAGTTGACGGCATTTTTATAGTGAGAATTTCAATTAAAAAGTATAAAACTTTATGTAAGTAATGCTTCTAAAATATAATTTACATTAATATTAGCAAAAGAAAAAATAATCGATTGCTGAAATTTCAATTAGGTAAAATTATTATGAAAAAGTGTCCCACCTCTAGTTGTGTGGCCGCCATCTTCTGTTCTCACTGGAGAGGCGATTTAAGGTCAAAGGGCGCCTCCCTATTATATTATATACCTCCATGGTGCTCACCAGTTCGATATATTTTTCGACAGCAGACGGTATAAGTCGAGTCGGTATATATCTTATCGTTGTCCGCGTGCTAAGCCCCTATACCCAACTAAAGTGTTCGTCAAGGCCTCAATAAGTTTTTATGAATACTTAATAAACATATAACAATGTAAAATTAATCCTAATATACTTGTTCACAGTTTAAAGAAATAAAAATCATATAATTTAGATACTAAATGGAATTTACCAACCTAGGAATTATTAATAAAATTAAACAAGCTAAAAATTTTGTAGACAGTGCAAAACAAAAAGCCGAGCACTTTAATAAAAGTTCGGACATTTTAGTCACAAAATACATTGAGCATGTAGTATTTGAATGGTTTATATTTTTAAGTATGAACTAATCGATTGTTTGCTATTGAGGATTTATTTTGTCTCATAATGAATATAAAAATCCCGCTAATATTTAGGTTACCTACATGTTACGAAAACCTTCTAAGGGCGTGTTCGATTTGGTAATTTTAGCCCAAAACGCGATCAAAGAATTGCAGCCGCCCGATTAAATTCAGTGTTGCATATAGGCTTTGCGTTTCATATTGCAATTACTCGCAAAATATAGCTTACTAAAATAAAAGGTAATGATAGTATTTGTTTTTAATAAGGGAATTCGCTAAAAACTAAGTTTTATTATTAATTAAAAGATAAGGACTATATATGGTGAGAATATTCTATGAAACTATGTCAAAATCATAACGTCTATAGATAGTGTAGCCGAAAAATATTGTCTAAAATAGAATAATATGTGAACATCTGGAAGTATGAACAATATCAATAACAAATCCTCACAAATGCAAAGCAAACAGAGAACAACAAGTAGCTATTTGTCTCTCTTCCTTATGCAATTTGAACGAAGGCGAGCGAGACAGATATATACATGTGATGTCTAATTTACGAACTGTTATATCTCACACTGCCAGTTTCAAAGTGGCCTTACGTTTAGTTATAGCTTCTCATTATATTTTTTTCGTTTTTCTCTTGTATCCAGTAGATTATTAACTGCTTTATAAAGTGCACATATTGGCAAACGCTCATTCTAAATATGTGACACTGAGCCGCCTGCCATTCTTCTTTCATTCAATTCATTTTTTAGGGTACACCTATCCCTGCTAGTCATGAAGGTAAAAATCGTGCCCGTCCGCGCGCCGCTACCATTTAATTTACAGGATGCCGCGCGAGTGACAAATTTGTCACTCACACACACTTTCACATTTTTTACATCCTCAGTCTGATTTGTGCGTTCGGTGGAGAAAGTGGAAAAGAGCTCCGCTTTTATTGTCGAAAAATGGTTAATTGAGCATTAAATCTGTGTAGAAACTACTATTTAAAAAAAGTACCTAGTGTCACGTTTTTCAAATATGTATTTAACACGTTTTTCTTATATTAAACCTTAATAAAAGATAATAATAAAACCCATAATTAAAATATCAAAATCTGACGATAACTGTCAAACTATGTGCATCAGTTGGAAGTTGAAGAAGTAGTGACGTGTTTTTATTTTTAATGAGAATTTCGATACTTTAAAATAATTTAAAATTAATTTAATCAAAAGGTATGGCGACAATAGAACTGTCCAAGGAGGTTTGTCACTTTTGTCAGTTACAATTTAGTGATGTGATTTTATAGTTGATAAACTCGATTTTTGTAAATACTTTCATGGTTATGAAATATTATACAATTATTGTTTTTTTTATATAATACTAATTATATTTTCTATACATACAGTTTCCCGCGGGATCCGGCATTAAAACGTAAATGGGTAGAGGTAATTAAAAGAGAAGAAAATTGGATACCAACAATCATACAGTACAACAGTTTTTCGCCTTTTGTAGTTTGCATCGACTTTTATAACTTCCTCTTGGAGGTCGGTCAAAAATGTTGAGATTGCGTTTAGTAGGTAACATGTAGTTAGTTGTGCATGTTTTAATTAAGTAAATAATTTAATAAAGTAGGTATTTGAATTTATTGTTATATTTGCCTACATTTTTTAAATCCACTAGTATTATAAATGCTAAAGTGTTTATCAGGGTGAATTTGTATGGATGTACTTTGGGCTAATATGAGGTTCTGTTGACAAAATCTAACAACTTTTTCTATGGAACAACATGTCACAAATGAAAAAAAAAATTGACTTCCCCATACAATTTGGTCATTTTAACGTTACTAGTTTGTATGTAGAAGGCCATTTTGTAGATATAATTTGAATCAATATAAAAACATTTATTTTATACAGGATGACTTTGGACGGTTGTACTTTAGGCTAATGAGGCTCTGATCAAATCAAACAAATTTTTCCAATGGAACCATTTGTTGCAAATAAAAAAAATGGCTTCTCCATTATAAAAAATAAATATATAAGCTAGTAATATTAAAATAATCAATATGTATGGAAAAGCCATTTTTTTTTTGTATTGTTGATCAAAAATGTAAATCTACAAGGGAGTCCGAATAAATGCAGTGTAGGTATTTGTGTTTTAAGGGCTCTGCAGGTCTTGACGCCGATACAAACGTACTTCCAATATTACAACTTGGCTGTAAGTCGAAGTTCAATTATATTGGTAATTGTAAGAAAATTTATTTTTGTTGTGGGTAGGGTAATATTTGAATTGTAATATTAAAGTTTTTTTTGATAAAATATAAATATACAAAAAAATACCCATCAAAAAAAGTATAATTAACAAAACGACCGATGAAAACACTATTTATCTGCGGCAAACAATATTCGTAATACTGGAAGTGCGAAAGAAGCGAGTTCTTCCATACAAAATGTGTATGGAAGAACACAGACTTCGCGACTGCGAATGCAGTGTCCTTAAGAGTCTATCGAACATTTTTTAAATGCACCAGATAGAAAAGTGTTCTACTTAATAGGAAAATTTGGATAAAAGATGACATTTTTTACTTTTTGAGAACTTTCTTATAAATTTGATATTTAGTCATATTATTTGCGACTCTATTGGTTGGCACTTACTAAACCCCCAAATTATATCCAGAAATCTGTGATTTAAATTCATCATAGAGATAAGGCAACTTTCCGTTATGGCAGCAAGGCAGTGGTCAGTAACAGTGGTCAACATGTTCAGCAATAGGTAGTGCTATATGTAGCTATGACTAAATTAAATTTAGCCGAGGCTCTACCATGGGTCTGTGCATTGTAGAAACGTAACGTATTCATTTACGTATACGTGACCAACAACCAATAGGATCGCTTTAATCAATCCTGTTACCAAAAATAAAGCGATCCTATTGGTTGTTGCTAACGTAGATATACAGAAATGAATACGTTACGTTTCTACAATGCGCAGACCCTTGGTAGAGCCTCTGTTGCTACCATTAATAAGCAATAACAAGTTTGCTTTATTATACACGTATGAAGGTGCAGGCAAAAGCTATAAATAATAATAAATAAGTTTTATTTGGATTAATAATACATCTTTCGTCTTGCACGTAAATATATTATATTACATAATATTAAAAATATTCTTACAGTATATAATTTACAGTGATATTTGAAATAAAATTTAAACATCTAAATTACCTATCAAAGGTAATATATATCTACATATAATAATATATTTACTCTATTTGATTTGTTACCACTCTATAATAGTTAATTATTAATTATATTTGCACTTAATTATTTCTCAACTCAATTAATTAATTAACTCTTGAGACGTGTTCAATATATAATATTAAAACAATAATTAATATGGAATATTAACAAATAATAATTTTAAAAAAGTAGGTAGGTATAAAAAATAAGCCCTCAAAACAGGTTTTGAGAATGATGGGACAGAATTTAGTACCCATTCGTTAAATAAACTCTTCTTCATAAATACTTAATTGAGTGATTTAAAAACGCCGTTTTAACTAAATCACTCAATGAAGTTTTTATTTCAAAGGGTATTAGAATGCCAAATGCAGAGTGAATGCAACAGACTTTTGCGGATCCAGGATTTATAAAAAAAAGGGACCCACAAAATGAAATCTGATCTGTAATCTGAGTTTATAAATGATTCATATAGATTTAACCCCTATTCTATGAAATCCAGTAAATTTAAGATCCTTAAAGAGCTAATGCAAACTACTCGAAAAATGTACATATAGCCTATATTTTATAATTGTGGTAAATGTCATGCAAACATACAGTCTAATTAGGTGATTTAAACAATACAAAAGTTTATACGAGCGCTAGTCATTCTGGGTGTTTGGTAGAGAGCCAAACTTAAGGACTGAGTAGGTACACCTATTTAGAAAATACAAATTTAGTATTATGACCATCGGGGCCCAAATATTAATTTAGACCATTATTAATTTTCCGGCTTTTAGTCTTTAAACCCCTACATTTTTTTTACATGTTCCTAGTTAATACATTTATTGTTTTTTTATGACTAAAAAAATCTAGTAATGAACAATCAATAAGAAAGAAAAAAGTTAAAAATAAAAAAAAAATGGGCCCAATGGTTATACTGAATTTGTATTATCTAAGTGGACCTACTCGGTCCTTAAATTTGGATAACCCCCTACCAAACATCCTGTATGATTTATTTAGTATGCAGTAAATAGATATGATTTGTATACAATATTTATGTAAATTCATTAGCACTAAACGATCTTAATGACATTTCTAATTTCTATTTATCATTTTCAAAAACCAATACAAAATGTTTATATTATAAATTTGATAGTGTTTCCATATACATAGAACAGAACATTAGTTACAGGTGCCTAATAAAATAATTATTATTACTTAAATAATAATTATTTGAAAATTTGGTTATTACCAAAATACTTAAGCTCAAAGAATAAAAATCAACCATCTATATAATGATACCATACTTCGTAAGTAGACCTACAAAGTCATCAATGGGGATGACAAATATTATAACAAAATGCAATTCCAGTATAGTGCACCAAATCTTGAACAACTGGAAAGAATCAACAAAGTATTTAATGGTTCCACAATGTATTAATGGTGATTCAGGAAGAATTACAGTTTTAGTTAAACAACTGTTGTATGGTTTGGTTGTACTAATGCAAATATTATTTTATGAATTTGTATTATTACCGTCATCTTAAATGGTTATTTTTTATTACTTTAAAGTGCTTGTATTTGTTATTAGTATACCTAATAATTGATGACCTTTATTTAGTTATGTGATAGGTAATGTTGCACCTATTGGAATGTTTGGGTTAGTAGGAAACATCTTGTTTCAAGAATGTTCAGGAATGTCAAGTTTCCATAAAGCCTGTTATCTATAGGTACTTCTTCAGATGCAGTAAAAATTTCATATAATGACAGCTTAATTATGTTCTAATCATATAATATTTTTAGACACTACTTGAAAAAAATATGACCGTAAAAGGAATATCTTTCTGATTAACACCATATATTTTTTCGTATAACTAAATTATAAGTTTTAGAATGATATAATGACAAGGAAAAATATATGGCATTAAACAGAAAGATATTAGACATTTTGTAAATTTGCCATAAATTGGATTAATAAATGAGAAGTATGTTTGTATGGAAAAACCTTAAGATGACCTAGTTTAAAAATTACCCATCTCTAACAGTAAAAACAAATCATCTGAGGTGATCAAAGAATGTCTCTTCTTCAGCTATAACCATTGCATAAATATATACAGGGTGAATTTGAAAGGTTGTACTATGGGCTAATATGAGGCTCTACTGATCAAAACGAACAACATTGGTAACATTACTAATTTGTATGGAGAAGGTTTTTTTTTTTCATTTGAGATGGGAGCCCATATATAGCCCCGGTTATAAGCCCAAAGTACAACCTTTCAAAGTCACCACGTATTTACGGTAACAAAAATCTAGTGTTGTGCTGTTTACTCCAGATACGTTTTACTGGGTTCGTTTTTTACTACTACTTTTGATAAGTAAGGTTCCACTATTATAGCTACAGCGCCTTATGAAAGCGTGACATTTCCGGACAAATTCTCATTTGATATTCCCAGACTAAACCACAATACTTTAGTTCACAAACCAGCCAACTCCATTTGATAACATTTTTATTCGCAAATATTTCACAAATGAAAAATTTTGATAAGTAACACAATGATTGACATCATTTGTCATTTTGATACCAAGGTATCGCACACGGTTATATAAAAAATGTTTGCCAGTTCCTGTATGTTTAAAATTCTTTATTGCACAAATTTAAACATAGGATATAATACGCAGTAGACAGTTTAAAGAAAGGACTGAAATTATCAGTATTAAATGACGTAAATGCCATATTATTTGGCAGTCAGCGCTCGCACTTGGTATTACGTAGGTTGAAAGTCAGGCTGTGGAAAACTCAAAAACTTTGTCGTCAAATTATTGCAATAGACAACTACAGTACGGACAAAGAATATCGCACGTTGACCCCACATTATGCCGACTCGCTCACACGAAATAGTACGGAGTGACAGAGATATGAAGTGAGCGATCTAGTCCATATAATAGTAAGTTCTCTTCCGCGTCTGAAATACTTTTGTTATCAATTATGTCTAGTTGCTCCGTGAGCATTGCGGTCTTCTGTACCAAATGACAAATAAAAAAACTGACTAAGTTGGATGGTGTGCAAATTAAGGTATTGGCATGTAAACAACTAAATTGTCGACCCATTTTAGAACCATGTTACACATAATTAAATGTATCAAGAGTATCTAATTATAGCAAGTGGGTACTTTTTACAAGTTGCATTTAGTTATAACAGTAACTTCGCCTAAAAATTAGGGCCCAGAAAACACTTTCCCCAGCTTTTAAGTCTTTAAACGATGTACCCAGGGATCGGCTCGCTATCCCCCTTCAGAGTTTCTTGATAAATAAACCCTTTATTTAACACATTTATAAAAATGATTTAGGAAAAACTTTGAAAGGCTAACTCTATGTTTTGATGCCTAAACTGTATAGGTCATTTTTTTACATGGGTTGGCATAATTTAATCCTCCAATAAAAGGAAATCCTTTCAAAAGGGTTACCGAAATTAATTGGATATCAATGGAACTACGTAAGAAAATTCACGGGGTGATTCGTTGTTAGAGGTACAGTGTTTAAAGACTTAAAATTCTTATACAATTAAGGATTTTTTTAATATTCAGTTTTATCAAATTAGTTTAAAGCACCAAGACGATAGCGGTACTCATCAAAAGTAAAAGAGGGAAATTAATATGACAAGCTAGTAGCTAAAATGGACCTACTTTTATGGTGTATAATTTTGATTATATTACAATGCTCACAAATGTGTTATTTATAAAAACGACTTATTAACCACTTTGCTTTGTTAATTGAATGTCTATTTGTATTAGATACCACCAACCAGGCCTTAGCGTGAGAGGGTTCTACGATGGGTCAACAATGGTTCGAGTCGAAGGTGAGCTAACAGGAACAGGCATCCCTGGCGGCGGGCGGCGGCGCACGGCCCGGCGATGCTGGCTTGTGCTGTACGCCAGACTCCGCGGCGTTCAGGTCTAAGCGACCGTCCTGAATGCTTTGGAATATTTTCTTGGCTGTTTCCAAAAATGCTTCTTCTACGTTCTGCCCTCTGCAATTATTTATTATATCTGTATAAGCCATCCCGTTAATTAAATTTGGACAGTAGCTTCCTTTTGCATTGTAGAGGGACCTTACAGCTAAGAAGGTATTTTCCAAAATTCAAATGCTAAGGGGCTACAAAGAGGAGATAAATGAATTTTCAGTAACAGAAGATAGGCTTGAAATTTTGTCATACTCTTAACATAATCATAATATATATCTATATCTCTAAAGCGTAGTATCTATAAACTTGAAAAATTGTATGCAGACTTTTATAAAACTATAGGTATAATATAACTTCACTCTTAAAAATATATAAAAACATGGCGTTATTTTTTAAATATATCAATATTCATAATACTTCTTTAAAAATAAATTTGTAGGTGCTTCAGCTTTTTTAGGAGTAGTTTTTCATACTGTTTATCTCTGTAATGCCAGGTGCTACAACCAATAAAGTATGTACACTCTGCTTATAAAAGTAATAGACACATTTATTCATTCTATTTGTGTATAGTAACTATATAGATTTTGTATGTATTTTTATGTATATTAGATTTGAATTAGTTTTTTTTTAATTAAGCACCCAACTCATCATCGTACACAATCTTAAAGGTTAGCTGGATAATGCCTAAGGCATTAAGTTCGGCTTTGTACATAACTTTTGTTTATTGTGCAAGAGAGTGTTTAAATAAATAAATTTCCCATTTCGTTAAATTATAGGGGAAGCGGGGGCAGGTCAAACATGGCGTGTTTTTATAAATATTATTATATCAAGGGAAATTAATAGGTAACATTTTTACAGTTTGGAGGTGGGTATTATACAAATAAAATAATGGATGAACGGTTTAACTACCATCAAGGGTGCCATACGACGCTTTAGACTACCTAGATTCCCTCTCGGTACCAGTTTTAATATGCATGTAACGCCAATTATTATTATTTTAATATATAGTGTTCCTTTTATATCTTTGAACATACTTACAGTAATTTATTTTATTTTGATTAGCAAATTGTTTAAATACGGTTTTAAATATTTTTTTTTTTGTAGAAACGGGTCGCATTTCTAAACCCACCGACATTAGCAAACACTACATGTGACGTCATTCGTGCACAAACAAATGTCAACGTGTGTTCTGTAGTCTACAGTTTCTTGTTTTCTCTTACGGTAATTTATTTTATTTTGATTAGCAAATTTTTTTAAATACGATTTTAAAAATCTTTTTTTTTTGTAGAAACGGGTCGCATTTCTAAATGCACCGTCATTAGCAAACACTACATGTGACGTCATTCGTGCACAAACAAATGTCAACGTGTGTTCTGTAGTCTACAGTTTCTTGTTTTCTCGGGTATTTATTAACCTTTATTACGATAATTTGTGATAAACAAACCTTTTGACTAACTTTTGAGGTGCAATAACATTAAACTAATATGCTTTTTGAGCACGAATGACATCACAGAATGGCGGCTAGTGATGTAGTTTTTTACTGCGGTAGTGGCAGATAAAGTTTAAACTCTTTTATTTTTGTGTTATTACCTTTTAAAAAATGTTTAATATTTGTTTTTAGGGTCTAATGTAGTTACTCTATCGAGTAATGAAATAAAAAAAAAACATGCATATTCCTCCATCTCGTCATAGTCGATGGTTGGCGGCACGGGCGCTGCCACGTGTGATCAGTTCACGTGTCGCTGATTAACCGCAAGACACCGCATCGCATTCGCTAACCTTCGTACGTTTTCGACGTAAAATATTTTTCTGACAAAAATCGCACAGCGCACAGAGTGTTGGGTGCGTCGCCCCCAAATAATGAGGTTATGTAATCCGTGACCTACATGCAAGTTTAATTTTGCAACATTGTTTAATTAATAGTAATAAAAAAGAGTGGTAAACTTGTCCGACAAAAAATCCACCGCACGATTGCTATCCAACTCCCAAAATCTTCCGATACATCATGCAAGTCTTTTATTATGCTTTGAAATTAAGTATTATTCGGAAGAAAAAAAATCTTTATTTAAGACTTTGCCATATTACGAAATCATCGCCTAATCTTTTCACGTCGAGTTCTATCCTTTAGAATAACATTACAAGTTTAAAAAAATATATAGGTAGATAAGAATATACAAAAGAATATTTACCGTTTTTTTATTTTATTTTATAATTATCTATTAAAAATATATAAAATATCGCTTTGGGAAATAATTTTCCCGTCGAAGTTCTCAAAAAGAGTTGTGTGCGGTACCTATGTTTTTATTTCAGAATTAGTTAGAATTATTATTATACTAAAGTATTAACTAGTTACAATTTTTATTATACAATTATTTTTAAGTTTTTTAAAAACATGAATATAAAGAGCATTTTATTCCATCATATCAGAATTCCCTATTACTTTGTATACGATTTTCAACCATATAATTTTTTCTTCAAGACACCATAGTGTAGAAATGCATAATTATAAAAACTATTTTATTAATACCTATACGAATAATATTTTTAAATGAAATATTAGTTAATAATTATTTTCATAAAACTTGAATACTGTTTTGTTTCAGAATAAAAGCGACGACTAAACTTATTTAAAAAAAGCGGCCCCAGCCTAGTGGTTAAGTCACTGCGCAACTTATAACAAGGTTAAGCAGATGACAACAAGGCCGGCCTGGGATGGGTGACCGCTTTATACAACGAGGCTATTTCATCATAAACACCGCAACAACCTCGCCACTTGTTAGGTGTTGCCTCCAAATACCATTGGCGAAATGAGGACGGGTTAATCACTCAGCTGGGTACCCTGAGGCCGTTTAAACGGTACTCGGGAGCCAAATAGGCACCCGTGATGGTATTTATTAAATTTATTTTATTGAAGCAGAGCAACAAAACATATTAGAGTCAGTTAAAGGAAAAAGGATCATACATATGAACTATTTTTACGTTTTTGTTTTAAAGGCACTATCATAGTGCGATATTTAATTATACTTTACAGTTTAATGGAGGAAAATAGAGTTGGATTGTTATAAAAGTTTAAGTATAAATTCGTAATTGTTATCGTATCCTCTGGAATAAATTACTCTCAGTTTGAGAACATTTTATCATCTAATACCTCTGAAACATACTTTGCCAAAATACAGATGCTGAAACCGAGGGGAATGGAAATAATGGAATTGCAATACTTAATAGACGTATGTGCTGATGAAAGCTCCCACTATAATTGGCCGAAATGGAAGGGGAAGTCTTTTTTATGGCTGTTAAAAATAAATACTGCCACGTGCTAAATTAATGCACGTGCCTAAAAGAAATGTTTGACACCAAATGAACACATTTACAAAAAAATAAATATGACGGATCTTTCCCGGGGATGAAATCGGAAATAGAGAATATGCATTATTTGTTTTATTGCTTTATTTGATAGTATTTACTTTATTAAACCCTAAAAAATATATAATACTCCAAAATAAATGTGATAATCCTTAAAAAAGGGATTAACATTTATCATTCTTTAATGTATCCGAAAACGGCGCATCACTAGCACGCCATCGCTGTGACGTCACAGCACACTAAATAAACAATGGTTCTATCTCTTCTTTTGCACGGTTAGAAGTATATTACAACCGTAAAATTTGTTTGTTTCGGCTACTGTGACGTCATCACGTCAGATAGTGTCAACATTCGCTGTTTAAAGGCACAACATATATGAAATATACATATTTTAGAGTTACACGCATATTCCCTATTATCAGTGAAGGTTTTAAAAGATCATTGGAAATGTATAACATTATGTATGGAAGACTTATACATAATGTTATACATATTATGTATGGAAGACTTATTGCAGATCCTCCCAGACTCCTCCATGGATGCAAAAATTCTGGCACTCAATCCATATTTGTTGAGAAAATTTAATACATAATTTGGAGTTTCGGAGGACGAAAAGTATCTCTTATAATTTAAGAAGTTAATCATTAATGTCAGATTAAATACAAAAAATGTCTTTGCAGTTTGGGTAGGCTTAAAAATTAAAAGAGACAACAATTTTAGGGCCAAAAATAGGAGCAATCATTAATATAATTTTATATTAAGTGTATGCTCTGAGCTATTTTACTGAAGGCATACACGAGGTACGAAGGCATACGCATTTCTCAACGCTCCGACATTAGCAAACATTACATGTGACGTCATTCGTGCAGAAACAAATGTCAACATGTGTTCTGTTTCAACAGTTTCTTATTTTCTCGGTATTTATTGTCCTTTATTACGATAATTTGTGATAAACAAATCTTTTGAGGTGAAATAACATTAAACTTATATGCTTTTTGAGCACGAATAACGTCACAGAATGGCGGCTAGTGATGTACCGTTTTTTACTGCGGTAGTGGCAGATAAAGTTTAAACCCTTTTATTTTTGTGATTACCCTTTAAAAAATGTTTAATATTTATTTTTAGGGTCTAATGTAGTTACTCTATCAAGTAATGAAATAAAGAAAAACATGCATATTCCCTATTGACAATTAAAATTCAAAAATCATGGAATTTACCACGGGTTAAACGCGATCATCAAATTTTACTAGATTCTGTAACAAATGATGACCGCGCAGTATTATAGCAGTGTCTGAATACGAATCTAGTCATTGGCTTCATGCGCTCTCCTCGAAAAATCTTGGTACCTTATTAGATAATAGCCACACACACTTAGATTATCAGTTTTTTGCGGTTAGGGCTAAAGGTGTGCGAGCCACATCGCTGTCTATGTGGTAGAGATGTCGATGAGCTTGGTCACCACGGACTCTCGTACGTGAAAAGTGCTGGCCGATTCTTTTGTCACAGCGCTATCAACGATCTTAACCGCAGGACGCTTGCCACAATCTCAATTCCTTCGATTTTGGAGCCTAATGGCTTGAGTCGAGATGATGGCAAGCGTCCAGACGGAATGATTTTGGTACCTTGAAGGATGGGTCAGTTCCTCGTATGGGACTATGGGTATCAAAGTGCACTTTTACAGTCATGATGTCGGTTGTTCCACTTTGTATCCATCTGGGCGCAAAGTGGAATAACTGTCAGTCGTGATGCTTGATTTACTATCTAATAATAATTTTTTTTTTTTTTTTTCATATTAGCCCTAAAAGGGCATCCTTCCAAAGTGACTATGTATATATATTATTACTCTACCGATAACGCGTAACTTCTACAATATATAATTGAATTTTCGAAGTACTATACAAAAGTTTATTTTGGCGTTTTGATGAGTTGGACTTGTTGTTGCTGGACAGACAGCAACGGACAGACAAAAATTAAGCGACGGATTTGTTCAAACGTTTTTTATTATTTTTAATAATCAATTAATATTGTAATAAATAGAATTGCATGTATCAGGAAACATAAACTCATTATTTTTACATTTTGGGGGCTGACGCCCCAATTTGGACACGATTTTTTGTCGGAATAATATTTATTTCGTCAAATTTATGCAAAAAACTTTGAATTAAAGTGCAAAGAAAATTGCATGTATTGGTAATATAGCATCAGAACGGCTCGCTCGCAAACGCCGCAGCGCCGAAATGTTCCCTTAGCAAAGTCGGACTTGCCTCAATGAAGGCTCTCACAAAATTTGCCACTTGCATTTTGAAATAGAATACTATTGGTTATGTACCCTGAGGTTGTTTAAGCAATCTTGGGCACCCATTATACATATATAAAAAAATAATGTACGTACGTCTTGGCACTGGCTTCAACAAACATAAGACCATTTTCATCAGCAAACTGTTTGGCCTCCTCGTATGTGACATCTCTTTGGGCATCCAGGTCTGACTTATTGCCAATTAGGAAGATCACAGTGCTGGGATTTGTCAGGTTACGGGTATCAGTCAGCCAACTGCTTAAGTGATTGTAGGTAGACCTATATAATTTACGATTTTAGTTTCAGATATAACAAATAAAAAGGATTTAGAAATCTTATTAGTTTATACAGATATTTAAACTATCAAGTATTATAAAGTTATCTCTTCTAAACATACTCTGTTATACACAACAATCAATGTATGTATGGGATTGTCTATAGTAAACAATGTAAAAATAACATTATAATGAACAATCTGGCATGATTGTTAAGCGACCAAAGTCCCTAAATTAATTTAGTATATAAAAAAAAAATACAAAGAGACGTTTCGTCATGCGTAAAACTACATTATAAAATCTGCTGACGTCTCTATCAGTTCTCGTGGGATAGAGTATTTGTAAAATCATGTTTCGGTTAAAATAGGCTTTTGGTCACACAACTTTTTTTTATCATTACTGACTTACATCCTTTTTTAATCTAGAAGATGAAAAAGGATGTAAGTCAGTAATGATTCTATCTATTAAGTCTATTCGATTCTATCTATTAAGATACTTTTGACTTATAGCTCAACAATATATACTATTCGGAATAGTATATTTATTGGTTTTCATATACCTATATAAAAACCAAAACAATAGTTACTTTTACATAAATTAATGTTGCCAGATAATATTCCAATAATTAAGAATAGATATATATAAAACATTATAATTTATGGTATAAACCTACCAACCTTCTTGTGATATCATAAACCATAAGGGCTCCAGCAGCACCCCTGTAATAAGAACGGGTTACAGCTCTGAATCTTTCTTGACCTGCTGTGTCCCATATTTGTAACTTGATCTTTTGACCAGCCACTTCAATTATCCGTGTACCAAATTCAACTCCTATAGTATGTGGACAATCTGCCATAACTAAAAAATATAATTATATAGGTTAGGAATTTTTATTCTGTTTCAGAAACAACTTATTTATTGCAACAGGTTGGCCACTTTTTTTTCGGATACAAATTTTTCAGACTTTCCAGTAACTTTTTTTAGATTTACCTTGACCATAATTAGCTTCTAAAAGAAAAGAAAAAATCCAAAAAAAATATTATTTGTTTTTTTTAATAATTTTTGGATAAAAATTATTAGAAAATAAAAACAATACTTTTTTTTTGAAAATATACAGCAACAAAATATATATCACATTCCTAAAAAAAGAGCATATTTTGAATTTAGATGGATTTGCAAAGCTTAGGTTGCCAGCCAATTACAGTAGCAAGTTGTCTGTGTACTTTAAATATTTTCCCTGACCTTCTTCTTCTTTCCGAAAATTCCCTGAGTTTTCCCGGTTTTCCATGTTTTCCAAGAAGTGGCCACCCTGTTGCAACCTTAGCTTTCAATAAATAAGTTTGCAGGATTTTTCTTCTGTTTGCATATTATTTAATATTATATTGCAAAAATCATTATTTTGTCTACTAATTAATCTATTAATCTTAGCTACATTTATAGATATATATAGAGGGGGGCCGGGTGGGCCATGCCCAACCCAGGATGTTGGGTTACCTATTCAAAATTATAGGTTAAATTATTGACACAAAATCAAATACAATTAGGTAATAATATTCTACAACCAAAAAATATATGTATTTAAACCTACATAATAATATTCCATTTAGTTAATTTCTAAGTCAAAAATAATGAAATCCTGGGAGTCAACTCGGCTTCATCAGTCACCGTATCTCAGAGGCCACCCCTCGTGTTAAATAGCCCTAGGTACACCAATGCTTAGCTTAACAACTAAATAGTATTATTTGTGTGAATGGTGGATGTTTTGTAGTGTTTAGTAAATATAGTAAGGACTTACATTTTTTCTCAGTGAATTGGTGAAGCAGGCATGACTTGCCAACACCCATATCACCAATAATTATATATTTGAATATATATGAATAATTGTATGGTCCAGAAGTCATCTTAAAGCTAAAATATATTGAAATTAAAATAAATTAATGGATATTATAAATGTGCAAGTACTTCACATAACACTTAAAAGTGTCTTCTATGAGTAATGTTTAATGGAAAAATTATAATAGAAGTATTTGTTAAGAATATTATAAAAATTATGTTTATACAGTAATTTAAAAAATACCCGTGTCATCAAAATATCAATGATTAAGATTGCATTAAGAATATTCTGCAAGGGAAAATTAACCTTAATGTTTTATAACATGCAAATGAACTTCAACCACAATTTTGAGTGACTGTACTAAAGCTTCTTCATTATATAACACAAGTAATTAAAAGTAGGCAATGCTTATTATTTATCATCAGGGGCCTTATAAATTAGATATCAACTGCATATGAAAGCCAATTTAACATAATCCCCTAACAAAATGTGCAACATTTTGGTAAGGAAGCGTTGTTCACAAAAGTAGCTCCACCTGAACTTAAAATTTAACTGATGGCATTTTGTATGGTTATTAAAAATAATAAAGTATAGTAGTTTTGTATATTTATTTAATTCCACATGGTAAAATAAAAATGAAAGACATTTATTTTTATTTTGGCAGTAATTTCAAAACCAAATTTAAGATATTTCATTTTGTTTTTTACTTACAAACAAATTGTTTTTGATTTGGGAATTTTACTAACCCTATAACAAACCCTATCTCTTAAACAATCAGCATTGTAGCTCACCAGTAACATTCTAAAGCGAAGCCGTGAGCTACCAACTAAAATATTGACTGCAGAGTTATTAGATAGATTAGTAAACAGAGTCGTCAGTAAAACATGTAGAAATCATTATAATCATCATAAATATGTGTTTTATAATTAGCTCGTCATTAGGTATTGAACTGGTTAGCACTTTAAAATAAAACACGTAAACACAAGGTTGAGCCATAAGTTCTAAATTTTCTTTGATTTTGCGGATAACAAAAGATTTAATGATGCAAATAGGAGTAGGAGTATAATATATACATAATATGGTTTCTCGAAATAATGCATTGAAAAAATATTTTCTGACATTAGGCACATACACAAATATTGGTGAGTATTGCAAAATAGTTAAATTGTACTTACCTATTGTTTATTTATTTTCAATTATATTCACCAATAATATACACAATTTCGAAATTACAAGTTTTTGTTCTATTGATGACACACTTTATTTGTAATAATATTTTTCAGTGGTGAATGGTTGTTGTCAATAGAGGTGAGCGTTACGTAACGTAGATAGTTACAGTAAAGTCGATATTTCTTAAATAACTAATAACGGTTATTATATTTGTAATAACTATTTAATTAAAAAAACGTAATTAAGAAAAAAAAACATAATATTGATTTTTGAGTATTAAAAGGGTTAGATCTCATTATTTCCTTTTATTAGAGTACAAACACGATAGGCTTACGACCGACGGTTGACGAGATAAATTGAAAAAACATTTTCGACCTTAATGACATTGATCGAGTACCTTTTTTTTAAATTTCATTCGACTTATTAGATGGCATACCATCGAATTCTACCAATAAAATGCAATTGTCAATAAGGTCGAAAATCCTTTAACAAAGCTGAAATTACTTTCATTGGCTAGATATCATCGATACCTATCGTTTAAGTACAAACACTTTGGGTCTAGGGCCAGGGGTTAATAAGTTATAATAAAAAAACGTTTTGACATGACATATCGTCAGATTACACCAATACCATAACTATGAGTCCAAAATCAAAATATAAGCCATGTGGATATAAGACTTATTATCAAAACAAAAATTTAATACTTTTATTAAAAAAAAAAACAAAATAAAAACTAAAACAAGATAATTTTTAAATACAACTACAAAAAACCTAGAAAGAATGCGTCACGGAACGTACCGCAACCAATCACAGCAATAGCGTGAACAACATTAACCACCTCGTCGGAGTACAACGACGATATTTTAAAAACCGATACAAGAAAAAGAAACTATAACGAGGATAGCAACAATAACTCAAAAAAAAACACCACGGCAAAAAACCTTAGAACGAATGTGCAACCAATCACGAAAAAACTACTATAACAAAAATCACTAAATATCACAATCACGTGAAGTAACAATAACCACCACGTTACAAGAGTTTCCATCGTTACAAGTTACAACCGTTACAAGCGTTTCAAAGTGATATCCATATAGATAGGTACATTTGTTCCGTCCGTTTAAATCACAAGTTGTGGAATGTCGGCGAGCAGCGACATAGCGCAAAGCGGTGATATATTGAACTAAGTAAACCAATAACAACTACTACAGAGAGATGGCGCTAATAAATTAAATAATGCAGAATATAAGTATTTTGTGGTCAATAAAACTTTAGCTGTCTATTGGATGTTAAAGATAAAAATTGATTAAAATAAAAACACATGTAAAAATCATAATAAAAATATAAAATTAAAAAAAAGAATGCAGAAGCGGGGATGGAACTGGCGTTCTGTGGTTGTTAAGTTATTTAGATAGAATAGAATCATGTCGCTATTAAAAAATTAAAATAGATAGAAAATTTGAAATAAAGAAAATTTGTTAAAGAAATAATTGTACAATGTAGATACGTTTTCTGACTGCTGTTATAGTGAATAAGTTTTTATATTTAAAAATTATTGGTACACGGGGTAAGTAAGAAAATAATTAAGTAAAGCAATGATTGTTTAGAGATTTATTTGAGAGTAAAGTAGGTACATAAAATTAAAATTATTTTCGAGGCACTATTTTTTTTTTTTTTTTTTTTTTTTTTTTTTTTTTTTTTTTTTTTTTTTTTTTTTTTTTTTTTTTGCTTATAATTAGATTTTTTAATAATAACTATAAATAGTTACATAACGGGTGATTAACAAAAAGAAACGTAGCCGTTACGTTACAATGAAATCACGTAACGACCCACCTCTAGTTGTCAACAAAAGAAATATCCATGAAACTGGAAGAATAGTATATGGAACAGCCCTAATGCCTAAACTCACAAATATTCAAACTAGACGGCCTCCGTCTAAACTGTTCCCACGGTAACTTCTGGGGGCTTTATTCTGAGTTTTGACACGTTCACCGTCACGCATTTTGCGTAAAGTACGGGTATTGAAATGTAAGTTCTATCCTGTTAATTATAAAATTGAAATTCCAATGCTCCATACATGTTCAAACTTGCGAAGAATTCGTGTATTTCAAGATGGCGGCATTATTATAGCCAACCTAATACATACTATTTATTTATAGTTTGCGCAACGTCTTGTCGTGATTAGCGGTTGCAAGCTCGGAATAAGGCCACAGACCGTCAAATAATTCATGTTAGGTATACGTTTTCTGGTATCATTAATAGAGCGAAGAAAACCATTTTGATACTTTTAATTTATTTTTTACACAAAATATAATTGATTTGTCATTAAATGGTCTATGTATAGTTATATATGGTTGTGCCTTTGGCGTTATATTCAAACATCGTGTATTTTCTCAAACTAAAGTCGAAAGAAGAAAGTTTCAATAGATTTTTCGCTTGTTTAATGATCGTATTAGTTTACCTAATACAGACTATATAACCATTAGTTATAGATATACACACACCGGCAGAATTAGCGGAACCCAAAAAAAGGAAGAATTAATATATCTTTTTCGTAGCACTGGCCGGTTACATTGCTTTTTTTATATTTTTTTTTAAAAACATCTAATTTGAAAATGTCAACAGTCATTTTTTTCATTCGTTTGTTTTAATTTTTCATTCATACATCTCTATCGACTGCTTCGAAGTAGATTTTCCGTTTTCGTAAAGTTCATAAATTCCATTTGAAAAACATTATATTGCAGTTTTATGAAACTTTTGTGTTTTCTTGCTTATTGATAAGTTACGAACATATAAGTATGCCTGATTTAACGCTATCAGAAATCATCAGGGCAGATGAAATGAGAAAAAATGGACAATCCTACAGATCGATTGAAACAAGACTTTGTCGATCGTTATCAATGATTCATCGTATCATCAAACGGTACAGATTGAAGAATTCTCTAGTGAAGAGAAGAAGACAAGGCAGGAAAAGGTGTACTTTAAGGAGAGATGACCGTTTTCTACAACTTCAAGTTCGTCGGAACACGAGACTTACGGCGGTGCAGGCCCGTAATGCATTGGAGGAGGTTCGAGGAGTAAAAGTGAGTGAACGGAAAGTTCGCAAAAGATTCGAGGAAGTTGGTGTATACATTTATACCCGCCCAAGCACCAAAACTTGAGAGACACCACCGCACAAACCGACTATACTTATGGTCTGGGGAGGGATATGTTTAGGAGCTCGCACGGAGTTAGTGGTAGTCGAATGCTGATCGGTATATCATGGAGAATTTAGAGGAACATGTTGTGCCATTTGCCCCATTTATTGGTAACGACTTCATTTTTATGCAGGATAATGCCCGGGCTCACAGTGCTCGCTCAGTACTGGCATACCTAAACCATGTTGGTGTTACGGTGATGGAGTGGCCAGCACGGTCCCCGGATATGAATCCGATTTAACACGTTTGGGACTTGCTAAAGAGGAGTGTCAAATCAAGAATGCCACCACCTAACAATCTGGGCGAGCTGAAAAACACAGTAGTTGAAGAATGGCAGAGGTTGCCCCAAGAAATCATTGACAATATCATTCGCAGCATGCCCAGACGGATGGAAACCTTAATCAGGGCAGGGGGGGGGGAACACTCGTTATTAAACATTCATTTAATTAATTTTAAATCGTCATAAAATCTAAAATTTACAACTGTTTCTCTGTCACTACGAAATCTAAGAAAAATGCATTTTGTTTAGTTGTTTTTTTTTTCATTAAACTTTAAGTATGGTGTTGCAAATTAATGTCAAAACATATTTATTTAGATGTTGTTTCATTTTTAATTATTATTTGTTTAAAATTAAAGCTAACTATGTTATACTGTCCGTGTGTATTTAAACCAATAATAACATATATTTCCATATTTATGGCCTTATTCATTAAAAAAAACTTATTAAGTCCTTCAAGAACACTTTAGTTATAGAAGGTTTTGTCTCTTTTATTTAGCAACAAAAATTTATATACGTAAAAGAGACAAAACATTCCATAACTTATGTGTTCTTCAAGGCCTCATTAAGTTTTTATGGATAAGGCCATTCAAGTTTAGGCAACGTCTTGTCATGTTTAGCGGTTGCAATCTTGGAATGACCCCCCAAGTTTGACCTTTCAATCAAAAATGTTCAATATTTAGACTTTACGCTACGTCTTGTCGTCTTTAGCGGTTGCAAACTCGGAATAAGGCCCCTGGAGAGATATCCACAAAAACTGTCAAAAAAGGCTGTTTCTTTACTTGAGTAGTCTATATTTCTATATAGACTATTCAAATATAGACTCTAAATACTCTATGAATTAAAACTAAATGTTGGTATTGCAAGACGTGTTATATTTTTACCGTATTTTGTCACTTTTATATGTATCTACTTACTCGTTATTATTGCTCTCTATAATCTTTAGTAGATACCCTGTCAAGAAAAACTTCGTAAAAAAGACTATGGTACCTTAGAAATTCAAATTTAATTACTAATATGATGATATTTAAAAGAAAAAATATTGCTTAAGTTGGTGCCGTAAGGCAAAGTGCTCACGATATTAGTGTACATGTTAAACAAAGTTAAGTAAATTTTATTAATTATTCTTATAAAGGTATTTGATTTCCTATTTATTCTAAATTTTGGGTGTTATTTATATATTACCGCTATCTATTTTGACAGTTTTTGTAGATAGCGACTAAACGCCATCTGTTGCGTTAAATAATAACTACTGGAAAACTCCCCATTGGGCCGACTTGTATCCACTATCCAATCATCCAGCGGCCGAATTCTGTTTCTTATAACGTAAAAGTTAGATTGTCAAAATAACGATTTCCGTTATTAGCGCTCTCTCCTCCAATCAGCGAAGGTTAAAAAACTGCTCTGATTGGATAAGAGCGCTCTAATATCGGAAATCGTTATTTTTACAATCTAACGTTCACGTTATAAGAAACGGAATGCGGCCGCAGTGCTATGTATTATACAGGTTGTTTGGAAGGGAGCTGTACATACGCCTAGGGTAGAAACTAGGGATAGTCTGCTACCTACCCCCGCCCAATATATTGACCTTGGCCTCAAGGTGAACGTATGGGCAGGCGTCATCGGTAATCGGTTGATAGGGCCGCACTTTTTGCCAGACAACCTAAACGGGCAAAACTACTTAGATTTCCTCGAAAACGATTTTCCCGATTTAGTGGAAGAAGTGTTTGACGAAGATCGGCCCATAGTCTTCCAGCACGACGGCTGTCCTGCTCATTGGAGCCTAGCAGTGAGGGAGCTTCTGAACAACTGCTTTCCTAATTCTTGGATTGGTCGGGGTGGGCCAATTCCCTGGCCCCCAAGGTCGCCTGACCTTACCCCGCTCGACTTCTACGTCTGGGGAAGGGCGAAAGAGTTGGTGTACGCAGAAGAAGTACCAACAAGGGAGGTTTTAATTAACAGGATCCACGCCGCATTCGATACAATGCGCGAGGAACTGCTGCTTGGAACGGTGACCGTGGAGATGAGGAAGAGGTGCCGAGCATGTTTACAGGTCAATGGTCATCAATTTGAACAAAATTTGTTATTAATTAAAATTAGTAATTAATTAAAATTAGTAATTAATTAAAATAAGTAATTAATTAAAATTAGTAATTAATTAAAATTTGTAATTAATTAAAATTTGTAATTTAATGACATTAGTCATTACCAAATTTTTTGTTTCATTTGCCATCCTTTTACGATCGAACACATTTAATTTTCATTAGTTGAAATTTTTGCTTAAAGTGCCCTAGTTGCGGAAATTAATTAATAACTTTAAAACTAAAAGTGATAATTACACTTTTAGCATATCGTTAGAAAGGGCATGGACTGAGGATGTTTTAAAAAAATCAGAAGAACTCCAACCCTGTTAGATTTTATTTAAACCCCATAGAAAGTTGCCCTTAAAATTATTTCTTTACCTTACTACGGTACTTCAGGCCCCATAACTTTTCTTCTCCACAATTTTCTGGTGTAAAATAATTTTTTGCAGGACCCTAAGACTCTAACGATTAAAACAAGACCATTAGCAGACCGGTCCCATGGATAGATTTTGAGCTACAGGTAGTTTTAGTAAAAAAATCACAAAAAAGTCAAATAAAAAATAAAAATAAATTAAAAAAAAACCTTGAGGCCAAGGTCAATATATTGGGCCCCCGCCCAGTAGGTAGCAGACTATCCCTAGTTTCTACGCAAGGCGTATGTACAGCATGGTCGAAAGATCTTTGCCTTCCATTTCATGAAAAAAAAAAAAAACAGAAAAAAAACTTTTAAATTATGAAACATAAAAATGGCCGATGGACGTATCCAGTGCTATGTTAAAATTTTTTTTTTAAAAAACAAAAATAAATCAAAATGTTGAAAGTAAAAAACTGACTAAAATAAATTCAGATTTTAGATTATAGTAATAATCTGTGATTTAATGCCCGATTCCTGCTTTACAATGTAAGTATTCTTAAATAAACTTTAATTAACCTGTTATTTTTTTTTTGCAACCTACACTTAAATGATAAAATTCATTACACTACTAGTTATTTGTAGAGTGTATTACACTGGTTTCTACCAATATACTCTAAAAACAAATTTGTAACTAAAGCATAGACCTTGCAGTATTGTAATTTGATACTACATCTAAAAATAAAAGCCTAAAACTATTTAAATAGGTATATGTTTAATTCCTGTCTGAATCAAGTGTGCTACCTACCTACTGAAATTTGATTAAATAGCACACCACTGAATAATTAATTCCAGTTTAAGAATGTTCTAAACAGTACTTTGTCACATATATCATAATCTTCCTACTCGCGAGGGGAACGAAGGTTCTTGCTTCACCTTCGGCATTTTTTTATTTCCAAGATCAGCCGTCGGAACTTTTATGGAGCGTGTTTCTAAGATCATTTCTAAGGCACTAACAAGATCATATAGTATTTGGTTTAGTAGAGAGGGTAGTGAACACAGTGCAGGTGAGAGTTCAAAAGGCCTTTAAACCTACTTCGTGGTCTCAAGTCCGGGAAAGCTGCAGTTCATTCCCCTGCCTTCCAACCACGCAATGGACTCAGCACTTGCACGGTGAAGCCATGGATACCTTTGTCTAACTATTATTGGCACCACACCAAATCATTGTTGTGAAAATTAAGTCTAAACCATTTGGTACAATTAATTATTTATTAAATAATGTTGTACTTTTCAGGTTGACCATAATGTAAACTAGTTAAAAATGGAGATGTCATATGACAATGCTCAGAAATATTGGGCTACTATACCAGCTACAGTTGATGGTGTTCTAGGTGGGTTTGGATTTATTTCCAATATTGACATAAAAGCGTCACAATCATTTTTGGAGTCCATTTTGTCTGCAAATGAGGCCCCATCAACTAAGTTAGGACTTGATTGTGGAGCTGGAATTGGTAGAATTAGCAAATTTTTATTAGTGCCCATCTTTGACAAAGTAGATCTTGTGGAACCTGATAAAAAATTTTTAGAAGCTGCTACAACATTTATAGGAAATGCAAATGACAAATTGGGATCCTTATATATGGTTGGACTTCAGGAATTTGTTCCTGAAAAGAAATATGATCTGATTTGGAACCAATGGGTGCTGGGACATTTAAGTGATGAAGATCTTGTGTCATACTTTTCGAGATGCCGGTATATATCTATTATTTAAGTTATATTTTTATATAAATAATACACTAGCACACATATATAAATAATACACAGGCAGATGCATTTCACTTTTTTGTTATTCTTTAGTAAATATTTCATTCAAATTCAAAAGCAGATTCAGGATGTCCATTGTATCTGGTTGACCTTAAGAGTCAACTGTCACAATTCCTTCTTGTCAAAAAGTACCTTGAAATAATTAATAAAGTTCTAATGAATACATTGGGCATAATATCTTTATTGTGGTTGTGGGTTCAATTTCCATTCATTTCAACAACAAAAATGTTTTTTTTTTACAGTTTGTCAAGTTTTATGTGCATATAAAATATAATGTGTATTAGTATTGTTTCTGGTACACATAGTACAAGCCTAGACAGGTCAATATGTGTGAAATGTCCTACATTTTATAATTATTGTTTATTATCTCTATTCAGCATTTCTGTACTAACTGGCTTTGAGATCGACACCTATCAATCATAGTAGATAACTAATAGTAAGCCACTATTTCAGTATTGTGTTTCATTAATAGTGCTGTAATAATATTTTATTTTGGATAATTAATAACTTCACTCCAACATTGTAGTGTAACTGGTAGAGAATGCTTAGTACCATTAATAGTCTTTGTATTTTTTGCAGTAAATAAAAACGAAGTGTTTCTATAGTGAACAAACTCAAATAGCATTTGTTTTACCAATTCTTTATTTACAGAGATGCCTTGAATGAAAATGGAGTAATTGTTGTGAAAGAAAATGTAACATCATCAGAAATATTGGAATTTGATGAAGTGGACTCATCTTTTACAAGACCTTTAAAACAATTGTTAGGTATATTTGAAAAAGCAAAATTAGCAATAATAAGTCAATGTAAACAAACTAATTTTCCAAATGGTATTTATCCAGTGTATATGTTTGCCCTCCAACCAATGATAATTAAGGATTCATAAAATTATGTATACAATGTCAATAAATGTATACAAATTAATAAAATATATTTATATAATCAATGTTTTTCAATCTCATTCTCATTTTGTTCATTACCAGTTAAATTTCAAGCCATTAACTGACAAAAACTTACAGCTTTATGTGTTAAGCAATGAAAATTAAGGATTCATAAAATATTTATACCATGTCAATAAAACACAATTAAAATAAAAACTTTATAATTTATTTCAAACTCTTTCTCCTTCATTCATAAACAGCAGTAGTAAAATTTCAAACCAATGAATAACGAAAACTGCTTTATTCATGTTCCCTCATTTATAATTTTAGTTATTAATTATGTCATTATAATAAAATACATTAATTGCATCATATTACCAAAATATTTCCATAAAAAAAGGACACAATTATATTTTGTCGATATGTATGTTCTATCGGACAATACCGGTAGGTGTCTAGTAGTAGTGGTAATAGGTAATAAAATAATATAGGTACTTGAACTTCTATTAATTTACAGTTTAATACCATAACAAAAATGATGTTGCTGTTCACTCACGCTTTTATTTTAATTTTAATAGGTAGCCTTTTTTAGTGACATGTTTTTGCACCTTCAAATGAAAATCTTCCCCAGTTTTAAAATATGAAATGATTGTGAAAATAAAAACAAAACATCATTTATAAAATTTATTCAATAATTTTGTATAAAATAAATAAAATAAAAAAATGTTAATAACTAATTAATTAATACTTACTAAACTAGGTTTTCAACCAGTTCATAATTTTGTCTTATATTTTTATTTAAGAGAATAATTTTTTCATATTTATTCTCTTTACCGTCATATTTACTTACATGACAGTAACTCTTAAATTCACATTTAACTTATTGTTGTCTTGATTTTATTATTTGACAAGTTCTTAATTTATTTAAAATCACAGTAAAACTTTTAGTTGATACTTGTTTGTTCGCTTATATCTCGAGAACCACTTAACCAATTAACGTGGGTGGGTAAAGGTCATTCCAAGATTGCAACCGCTAAACACGACATTATGTTGCGTAAACTATAAATATTAAAATATAAGTTCTATTCTGTTAATTATAGTTGAAATAATCTAATACTCCAAACATGCGAAGAATTAGTGTATTTCAAGATGGCGGCATTATTATAGCCAACCTAATACAGACTATATAACCATTGGAATAGAACTTATATAACCATTGGAATAGAACTTATATTTCCATATTTATAGTTTACGTAACGTCTTGTTCTGTTTAGCGGTTGCCAATCTTTGAATGACCCCCGGGCTATATATTGTTAAATAATTTAAAGTAAAGGTCAGGCCACCTTTTAAAATATTATCAATTGGAAGATTGTATGATTCGTTAATTTTGGAAAACTTGCAGAATGTGGCTAATTTAAAGGATTTATAACTGACATTCACTAGTTTTGTCTCTATTTTTGCAATAAAAATTAAAAAAGACAACCTAGTTTAACTAAAAGTGTTCTTCAAGGAAGTTTTTATGAATAAGGCAATTTATATTTAAGGGAAAATTAACCTAAAGAACTGATAGTAACGTCATCGCGTCTATACGTACTATGTTATTACACAAGAAAGTTAATATACTACTGATGTCGCTAATAGTCTATAGTAAACAATGTAAAAAAAAAAAAATGGTGTGTAATGTTATGAACAAAGCTACTTTTCGTGGTACCGGTCGGATGGCGTCACTATCAGCTCTCGCGGAATAGAGTATAGGTGGTTCATAACACATTTATAGTATAACGTGGTCTCTCTCTATATAGAATACATTTTACAATTTGGAAGGTGTAGTGAGTAACAAAACATCGTGCATGTCACACAAGGCGCGTTCGAGAGCGCTACGATAGCGGTCGACATCCGAATGTGGGTTTCTAAATGCTGACGTGGCAAAGTTGATATCTTGGTCGCGCGGGTTGTAACACGTGGCGTAACCGTTCGGGACCAGCGGCCCGTAACACATGAACGCGTCACATTTACATGCCACCTGTAATTGTATGAAAAAAAAAAAAAGACTAAGTTATGCTTAGCATAACCACATCGATATATATCGACAATCAATAAAATGAAGTTTATGAATGAACATTCATTCATCAAATCGATATGTATCGAATTTGTCGATTTAACGAGCCTATCGATGCTGTTGTGCTAAGGCCCTAAGACCCAGTTGTATTAAAGTGTATGTTAACGTAATTGTAATGATAAAAGTTAAAAATGGGGTTTGCAGTTCGAACGACACCAGCGGCCACATTCTGTTTCTTATAACGTGAGCGTAAGATTGTCAAAATAACGAATTCCCTTATTAGCGCGCTCTCTTCCAATCAGCGAAGGTTAAAAAACTACTCTGATTGGAGGAGAGTGCACCAATAGCGGAAATCGTTATTTTGACAATCTAACGCACACGTTATAAGAAACAGAATGTGGCCGCTGGTACTTTTGACGCCATTCTAACTTTTATATATTTACAGAACTTCCTTTTGGTGCAACTCAGCCTGAGAAGGGTTGCATAATAACGTGTTACTTACTTGACTAGTAGATATCCTCATGTGTGCGCTCTTCACATAGCCGGCGTCTTGGTATAGTTTAGGAATGTCAATACCGTTTTCAATGGCCACTAACTTCAAACCTAATAAATGCCTGTCGACGCCTAATCCTTGGAGAGCCTGAAAAATATACAAATTGTCCCTTTTGGAAACTGTTTTTCTTCAATATCTTTGTTAAGTTACGTTTAGTATACTTAAAAATACGAGATTCAAATCCAACGGATCGGCGGGGTGCGCTCGGAAGTAACGAAGAACATCACTCACATAAAATACATGGAAATTATTAAATATAGTTGGTAAAAACACGGTAATATTGGTCCAGTTACCCTTTACGAAATATCGTAACCTCGTCGTTTAGCCAGCAAAGTGGGAGCGATCAATATTGTTATTTATTTATAGGAAGACCATTGGTAACAAGATAACAGATTAGGAAAATAGCACAAAAAATTAAGAACCATTGAAGGTCTTCACAAATATAAAACGGACATAGAGTTGACATTGATTGTTGAAAACTATTTATTGATCGACCCCATTTATGGACTTTGTATGTCCGCTTAACGTCAGGTAGATACAAGGTCATATGCTGTGCTCCTATAAGAAAGAATACGAAACACTAGCATTAAATATTTGTATGTCTAGTGCCTTAACCTAACAAAGTTAAGGGACAATAATGACAGTTGTTTCATAGCAAATAATAATATGTCAAAATTCTTATTTAGGGGCTCCTTCAGAGTTAGGGATCGTTGGTGAAATCGGGCATAGCTACTCCTATTATAAATCAGAGACTTGTAAAGTAGTAGGTATATACAGTTTATTCTTCATGGCCAATATATGTATAGCTTTATATTTGGCCTCCTTGTCTTTAGGAGAGTTTGGATTGATAATTGTTGTCACAGAATATACTGACTCGGGAAAACACAAGCAAATACAGCCTACGTTGACCCGTGTTTGCACCTACGGCGTTGGGCCAGTGGTCGTGGGTTCGTGTGCCAGCCATGGCAAAAAAATATTAGTACGTTTTTCTGTACAGTTTGTCATGTTCTGGGTGTTTATAGTGACAATATTACCTGTACAGTATAATCCTTGTGCGCCTGTACGGCTTGCTTCATAGCGGCCACCTTGTCCTTGGGAGAGCTGTTGGGGTCGAGCATGGTTCTAGCAAAGTGTACGGACTCGGGGGAGCACGAGCGTATGGTCTCCGTCCGGCCGCCCGCGAACATGCGAGTCGCTGCAGACTCGTAATGGGCTCCTGGTGCATTCTCAGCTCTAATCATTGAATTATAGATATACATATACAGGGTGAATTTGAAAGGATGTACTTTGGGCTAATATGAGGTTCTGCTGATCAAATCGAACAACTTTTCCCAAAAAAATATTGGCTTTTAACATTACTGGTTTGTATGGAGATTTTTTTTTTCATTTGCGAAACATTGTTCCACGGGAAAAGTTGTTCGATTTAATCAGCTGTATCTCATATAAAGTCACCGTGTATAGTAGAGCTCAAAAATAAAATTTAGAAGAACTATAGGCTCACTATGCTAACTGTATTTACGCTAGTACGTAACTATAGTTAGGGATTAATAAGCCGTCTGCAGAACACAATTATTTAGGGCCCCATTAAAAAGAAAAAACAAAGTTACATGTCCAGAATGTTACTATTTTATAATAATTATGGTTAATTGGTAGGTATCTGATAATTCCTATTAGGTATTTGCCTAAAATTAAAACAGCCCCTTAGAATAAAGACTTACCTATAAAATGCATATTGCATAGCCATTTGTAAATAACTATCCGGACTAAGTTTTTGTGTCTTGATGAAGTTTTTTCCATAATTTCCAAAAGTAAAACAGTTCAATACCAAATCGTCCGCTAACCTGCGAAATAAATATTTATATTTGATGGAAAATAAAGTGCACAATATTATGTTATCAAATAGAAAGGGCACACAATTGGTATCGTGGTCCTACGCTCGCCGCATATAATTTGTTACTGTGGGAACTTCACACTTAAGCGATTTATTATATTGCAATGCGATTACATATAATAAATCGAATGTATTTTGACCACTCGATTTTATTAAATATGTATATTGTAACACGGCATGTGACTTTGTATCTACCTAGTGGTAAGCAGACCTACAAAGTCTATAAATGGGGTTGATAAATAAATTGTTTTAACAATATTGATCGCTCCTACTAAACGATGTTGAAATGAAAAAAACGTTTTCGTTTTTTTAATTTTCTACCTTGATATTTCATCGGACTTATTTTAATATGAGGGATTTCTTAGCGGTTTTTTTCGGATTTCAGGGGTTCTTATATATTTTTTCTATACCAAACTTAAAAGGAAAACGTATGATCCTAGATATCGGCCTAGTTAATAACGCCTCCGAAAATTATAAAAATCTATCAATGTGTAGGGGTAGAACAGTCAAGACTAAAAGGTCGTAACTGTATGGAAAATCCTTGATCAAACGCTCCTCTTAATATAATATGGCTTACTTGTTTAAATTATTTTCTGCAACTTTGATAGACTTTTCAATTTCTTTATTTACATTGAACTGTAATTTGTAAGGCTTCTTGGGCTTAGTAGATGGAGCTCTTCCTATTGTTTTATTCTGCTCACTGAAAAAAAACGGTATAAAATTATTACAAAACCTTTACAATAATATCTGTAGGTATAGCAGCCCGAATAAATTGGTGACACATCAAAGGGTGACTCCAGGGCTCGCAGGGGTAATGTCACAGAGTGCGATAAAAATATTGAAAAATGCTTAGAGAACAAGAGATGCATATAGTGTAGTGACATTACCCAGTGTCAAAGTGTTAGTTTACGAAGGCAGCTCAGTAGGGTACTATTACAACTTGGGTGAGTGATACAAGCACGTACCCAGAATTTTTTGTTGGGGGAGTTGGTAAATGATTAAAGTACCTAAATGACACGTAAAAGCTTCTCGAAAATAAATAGCAAATTAATTGTTACATAACTGCGTAGTAGACTGGTGGTTGCGTCTTTGGCGTTGTATCCGGAGCTCGTGCGTTAGATTGACCCACCCATGGCAAAAAAAATATATAGTACCTTTTTTCTGTACAATTTGTCATGGTATGGGCGTTTACAAGAGATGTTACGTGTTGGCCGAGTTGGTTAGACCTCAGCCTTAAAAAGATTAGTGTTTAGATGTGCGGTTCAAACCCCGGTGTGTATGAATTGTTCATTAAATTAATTATGTAGGTACATTTGTTTGACAACACCACTATAGTGCCCGTTAGGCTGTCAGACCCAGTTTCACTATACCAACTTGTGTTAGCAACTGTTTATAGATGGATTATTGAGTCTATCCAAAAAGGGCGACGAGGTGGGATTGATGCCCCTCCGCTGATTACCTGAGGCCATGTAGGGCGCCGTAAGATACCCGTGATGTTTTTTTTTGGTTGGTTCACATATTAGCTGTATGAAAATGATAAATATAGGTTAGCAAGCGCTAAGTGCTTCGGACTGCTTATTCATCACTTTGCGATCTTTAGCTTTAAACTAATGTCCCTTCTGCAGTTATCTTTAGCTGTAAACCTTGTACCTATATCTTTTAATCATCGATATGTTGCATTGAATACACAAGAAAACAAAGACTAAACCTGATTAGATTGTTATCTTATCTAATCATGATCATTTGCGCCAAGTTAACGCGTCGATATGTTTTTACTGAAGTACTTTATCTACATGAATTAACAGGATGCAGACCTACAAAATGCATTAATGTGTACGCGTGTCGATCAATACATATTGTTTAACAGCATTCGGCCCACTATGCCGGCTAATGAAGCAATTTCCAAAAGATGATTTTGCATTAGGAGTCTACTATATTAGCCTCGCTCTGTTATCCTCAAATTGTCAGTTTTGTAACCGCACCCTGCAAAGTGACTTCCACCTTGATCAGAAATCGAGACAATAGTTTCCTGAAAATCGGTGAACCCACAGACTAAAGCCGAAACATGATGTGCAGATCACTTGACGTTTTTGCATTTGTATGGGCGTTGCTAACGAAACCATTTGGTTGGCCTAAGAAGGAAGTTAGAAACACATTTATTTGTGTGTGTGAAGCGTGACTGCGAGTGTTTGGCGTAACTGTGTGTATGCTTTAATATAAATAAACTTTACATAGCGTTGATAATAAAATCAGTCATGACAGCAATAGGTTGGCCTTCAGCGGGGGAATGCTCATACGTCAATCCTGTGACACCATCCCCACCCACAATAAACTGAAATGTAAACAAACATTACATAGCTAAATACAATCTTTTCATTCCTCCTAAACAATAATGGCGACCGGACGACACCAGGCACGGTCACTTTCTCAAAGGTCAAAGTATTTGCCCCAAACAACTACACCCACACGTTATGTTCCCTTAAAACTAAAAAAATAGTTTTTTTTTAAATTAAAAATTAAGACTAGTAGTTGTTCCCATTATGTCAGCTAAAGGCAAGTTAAAGGTTTATAAAAAGTTGGAGGAACTCTTTATTTTTTCTTTAAATAGTATTTTTATATAGGCATTTGTTTATATAGGGGTCAATAACCATTCCAAAAATTAATAACAATTCTTGAGATATTTAATGTGGACAGACAAACATCAAACCTGATCATAGAATAGTACAGTAGCTCTACCAACAGTTTTTGTTATCTAACAAGTATCTGTGTTTACTATAGTCGCTAGTAACTATAGGTATAGGGATCAACCAATAGGATAGCTTTATTTTTCAAATAAACCTGTATTATTGGTTGATATATAGTTATTAGCAATTAAAGTAAACACGGTCAACAAAACTCTGGTAGAGCTACAGAATATCCTTCGAAAGCTTTAAAAGGAAAGGCATACCTGCACAGTTTTATCGAACCACCTATTGGCTCCATTGCTGTGTGCCCCACCCCCATGTATGGTTTGTTTAGCCGCGATGTTCTGCCGCTCGTCCTTGTCATTCGCACTCCAAACCCCAGACTCTTGGTCCAGACATAACACCACCAAACTCTTGTGAATATCCAATAATGATGCTTTGTTTACTTTATCTGAAATATTTGGATGACATACCTATAGACATATTGCCGAGCTCTTTCCAGATACCTACGGGGTCAACAGTGCTACCTACTGTAAAATTGTTTGCTATAAAGAAAAATAATAGGAGTGAGTAAGCAAAAAAACAATATTGACAAAATATATTTAACTAGTTGTTGTCTGCAATTTCGTGTGTGTGTTATACATTATATTGATTTCTTTAACTAACCTTTAACAAGGACATCATAGGCTAGTCCCCAAGAATCCCTGTGCTCAGATGTAAGAATACCAATAGGACCAGTTGCTGGTTCACTAGACTCCTTGACAATGGCTTTTAAAGAATCTAGTATTTGGTCCTCATTTAATATGACACCATCATCTCCCCACAAGTCCATATGGAAAATCTGGAAATAATACTTATTGCGTAAGCAAGCAAGCTTATAAATTGAATCTAGATATAATAATAATATATAGGGCAGTTTACACATATTGCTCTGGTTACAAACTAAGCTCTAGGCTTGTACTATGTGTACCAGAAGCAAAGATATAACACATATTATATTTTCTAAATACCCAGAACATGACAAACTGTACAGGAAAACATACTAATATTTTTTTACCATGGGTGGGAATCACACCCACGATATTTATAATAAATATAATATTTAGGGTGCATTCAACCAAAATATAAATTTCTTTCTTAGATAAGCTATAAAATTATTTAATGAGTCTAAAATTTTCTTCTGAATTAACATCCAAATTAATAAATAAAATTTATAATGTTGTATCTGGTAAAAATATCAAAGATGGTGAGAGTAAAAATGATGACTGCCTCCATGGTTTAATTGGTTACAATGTTGAGGTTGTATTGAAGGTTGTGGGTTAGATTCTCAATCATTGCAGTTTTATGTAGAGTTGTGTAAGGTCTGGATGGTTATAAAATATAATATGTAATACTATTGTTGTTTCTGGTACACATAGTACAAGTTTAGGGCTTAGTTTATGACCAGGACAATAAGTTTGTAATATCCTAGGTACATTTTATTATTATTTTAATAATAAGAGATGTAGATTCAGAATCAATATATAAACTTGCTGGGAAACTTGAGGCCGCCTAGGCAAATGATGACTTTATGCTTGCCCAACTAGCTAGACACATCGACGATAATGTTGGAGTATGGTTTATTAAATAAAAAAGCATACATGTTTATTTCTTAAAATAGTAACATATTTACTATCACTGTACATCAAGCTGTCTCTCTTCACCCCAGGTATTCTACATGTACCAAATATCTTCTTGTATTGTGACATATCCAAAGGACTCTTTCCCATCATTTCAGTTGGTATTCCATTTCTAAAATATAATAAACAGCTCTTAATTTCAACAAATGTTGTTTCCTACTTTATTCTTTGTTCCTATTATGCTAATTGGTGTGGTTGTGCAATGGATAGCAATTTTGTCAGTGAAAGCCATATATTTAAACTACCAAAATTTTCAGCATTATTTAATGCTTAAATCAACTAGAGATAAGATTTTAATAAATAACTTTTCCTTTAAATTAATTAAGTATGTACCTATATCAAATAGTATTTTGCCTAAGGGTTTCTAGCCAAAACTTATCAACAACAATTTGTTTAAATTTAACTTTTATGGATAGAATGAAATGGTGGATATTATATTATTTGATATTATTTTCATATATCTGTGCTCCCTTTTTTTTAAATAATCAATTTTATAATCATATTTTATATTAATAACAATTGTGCTGCTACTAATACTGGCTCCAGGATACACAATAATAAGTTTAAAATGTTTGACATACCTACCCTAAAACACAATTAAAAACTGTATTAAGATATTAAATGATTAATTAATTAATTATATTTTTTGTGTTATCAAGAGATTAATAAATCAGCTCATGTAATTACAATACTGTTATCTAAGTTATACATTATTTATAAAGAGAAAAAGTAAAATAAAAGCTTATACCTATCAATAAGGTGTTTATAGTCCATAGCTGCTAATAATGTCTTGGCAGCATATTTTAATTGATCATTTAGTGTTTCAAATTTACGAAACGGAAATACTAAGCCAGGGTTAGAATAAACCACCACAGGTGACCTGAAGTCTAAATATGCTGAATGGAGCCACCAATCTTCTAGCCAGTTATCAAAGTTTTGGGCTCGCTTTTCTAGCAAAGTCTGAAATATATATTTTATTTTACACACAAGAATTATTTAATGTAATGAATTATTTATGAATGACTAGCAGATCAGTAGTGATTGGAAATTGAGGTACCTAAATGATGGTTAGGTATAGTTAAACATTTTTTTCGAAGAAAAATAAGCCTTTCTAAATTTTTATTTTATATTTTCATGTAAAGAATCCTGTCTAGAGGGAATCTGGTATTTTTTATATGAAAATATTAATAAAAATATTCAGAAAGGCATATGTTATCAGGAAAAGGTGTAGTTTAGGTATAATTGCACCCAAATTTCCAATCACTACTGATCAGACACGCTTCGTAATGATAATATTATTTATATAAATTATAATATCAATTATACATAAAATATTTTCAGTTAATATAAAACATATATGAAATTTTTTTTTTATCAAACTTACAAAATATTTCTGATTGAACATTATTAACATCCAAAAATGTGATAGCATACAACAATTTTTAAAATACATTAAAAAACATCACAACGAGGGGATTAAAACCCCTCCGCTGGGTACCCTGGGGCCGTCTAGGCGGTCTTGGGCTCTGTAAGGCACCCGTGATGATACATATATATATATACATACATATAGGGATAAATAAAGAGTAAATATTTATTTAAAAAAAGTTGAATATAGTGAGAAGAATATTTTTGTACAAACAATTAAAATTATGACTGATATATTGCAACAGCAATAGATGACTGAAATATCATTTAGTGCGGCTGAATGTGTTAATAAAATTGTTTTAAAAACCTAAAACATTTAAAGTAATTTGAAAAATAATGTGTTCACATTTTTTTATATAAAAGTAATAAGAGCAACAATACCAACCATTCTCAATATTCTTTAATTTGACCAATAGGAATTATTTTAACATTGGAAATTTGTATTGGATTTTTTTTGCTGATTGCTTACACAAATTTTACTTTAAGTATTATTATTTTACATATATTACCCTGATTACAAACCTAAGCCCTATGCTTGTACTATGTGTACCAGTATGGATAGTTTCGTGGTTATATGTAAAATAAAATTGAGAATGGCTGTAATTAGCTATTATTAAGTAGACACTGTATAAGAAAGTTTTATACCTGCAATTTGTGTCCAACTCCACTAGCAAAATCTTTAACCAATCCACTTGTAACTTTGTACTCTTCTTCATTAAGATGTGGTTGAACCGATTTTAGGTATTTATTTAAAGTATCTTGAAGTTTTGGCACAGGCAACTGTGGTAGATTCTGGACATTAGTTTTAGCTTTTGCAGAACAAAAATGGGATACTAATTGAGTAGAACAAACATAGGGTGAAAGTAACATTCCCTGATGTACATTCTGAAAGTAATAATTTATTAATTCATCATTAATCAATATATTATATAAAATTTCATTAATAAATACAGAAAAAATTGAGGAGAATCTTGAAAAATTCAATTTCACTAGTGTCTAGCATTATATCACATAAAACCAAAATTCACAGAAGACTTACCTATTTAATTAGCCAATATTATATTTAATAAAATTAAGAATCACTTACAGTCATTTTTATAGCTCCTCCAACCCTTCTTAGCATCATAAAACCTGATATAAAATTTTTATTTAATTACTGTGCAATAATTTAGAGAATCACCTAAGAAGAAGTAATCACCAAATATACCAAAGGTTCTGTTTAGGTGATTTCAGATTGGTAGAGACTAGACAGAATACTGAACAGATGATGTTGTAAAAGGCCTGTAAACCTTATTTCCAGTCCCAATTCTGGAATACTGCAGTGCCCTCCCTTCCTTCTACAGGGTTTTTGCACATATTGCCCTGATAACAAAACTAAGCTCTAGGCTTGTACTATGTGTACCAGAATAATTGATACTAATATATATACCTATTATATTTTATAAGCAACCAGATTATGACAAACTATACAGAAAAACGTCCTATTTTTATATATGGGAATCGAACCCACGACCTCCTGATACAACGCCAAAGGTGCATGGAGACGGTCCAAAGTTTAACAATTTATATTTTATCAGTAGGTTAACGTATAAATACTAATTAAAAATATAAAAGTTACCAGCTTACCAAGTAACGGAAGATATATATTAATTAAATTTAAAATAAATATAGCAAGTAGTGAATTATTTCAATTAATTGATGATCCAACTTTTTGAAAGTTGTTCATCGAGTTTTTTTTTGACACTTTTGTGTGATGTGTTGTGATTGGTGGCGGTCCGAATAGGCTTTACAAAAAACTCGAAAAAAAAATTAAATTAAACTATAGAGTATTATTGAATCCAAATTTCGTGTCAATTTCCAATATTTATTTTAAACAGTTTTTTTTTGCAATATTTTCTCAATTGACGCATCACAAAAATAATAGATTAATGGCCGAATTCACCAACTTTTAGGGAGCCCTAAATAATTAATGACAGTTGTTTCATAGCAAATATGTCAAAATACTTTTTTTTTTATATAATTTATTTTACGGCTCTGGATACATGTCCTTTTGAGCCAAATACTTATTTAGGGGTTAGAGTTAGGGATTGTTGGTGAAATCGGGCATAAGGGCCTTAGCAAAACAGCATCGATAGGCTGGATAAATCGACAAAATCGATACATATCGATTTTATGAAAGAATGTTCATTCATATACTTAATTTTATCGACTGTCAAACTATATCGATGTGGTTATGCGCTAAGCCCCTTTGGGCTGATTTTTCAATCGTCAGATAAACTTGAAATATAGACTACTCAAAATATAGAAACAGACTTTTTGACAGTTTTTGTAGATATCTCCTACTCCCATCAAGTGGCATATTTTGGAATCGTCATTAAGAAAACTCCTCATTGGTAAGAATATTCGTAAAAGTTTTTTAGATTCACCTCTCTATTACCAAAGAACACTATCGCCAATCGAATCGCCGCAGCGATCGATGAAAATGTATAGGAATTTTACTCTATGGGTAGAGCCTAATCGACTAGAAATGTCAAATCCCATACATTTGGCTTTCGATGGGTATTTCGATTCGATTATCGATTGGTCTTTGGTAAGGCCCCAGATTGAATTAAAATGAAAATATTTATTTTCTAAAACAATTAAAATCTAATTATAGATTTATAAAAGGTAATAAAATAGAAGTCATCTATTTTTTTTATTGGGATAGGACAAGCAGTTAATTTTAGATTAATTTTAGAGACACTAATGCCAAATAGCTAATTTATATTTTTTGAAAATATACGAAATTTACTATTTGGCATTAGTTCCTCCCTTAAGTATAAGGATACTTGAGTTAGTCGACCCCTCTTTTTTAACTATAAAAAAATATACAGAATACAGAAATAATTGGTACAGTAATAACCAACGTTGATATTAAAGAGTTGTTTTAATTTTACAGGGTGAGTTTTGTAATATAATATGTATATTGAATATGTATCTTACTGCATTGTAATAATAAAAAAGTGTTATTTTCAAATTTTATTTCTTATAGGTAATGCCAATAGCTTTACAAGATTTCTTGTATATAAGATAAGTTTTCAGAATGACGTAGACAACTTAATAAACTGTAGAGTATTATCGGACCCAAATGTTCATTTCACTTAGCGGTAACCAATAGAAACGCTTGCTTGTGACATTGACATATGAACATACATTTTTTTTTGTTCTACGCTTGTACTATGTGTACCAGAAGCAACGATATAATACATATTAGATTTTACAAACACACAGACCATGACAAACTGTACAGAAAAAACGTACTAATATTTTTTGCCATGGGTGGGAATCGAACCCACGACCTCCGGGTACAACGCCAAAGGCGCAACCACTAGTCCACGGAGGCTGTTGATATTATTTTTAAATGCAGCCTGTTTTCTTTGCTAGCGTGATAATGACGTAGCACAAAAATAATATATTAAAATGTTCAAACATGAATATCTTAAGAACCAATTTTTTTAATTGATAAAAACGAAATTAGTTTCTTATTTTAGCCTATATTTTCGAAATCAAAAATAAAAATACTTTTTTTTTAATGAAGTACTAAGGGCCGATTTAACCACAAGATGGCATAACTTATACCAAGATCTGTAAAGTCAAATCACATTCAACAAAAGTATTAATAGTTTTAAAATATGTTTTAATTTGTTTTATAAACCTAAATAAATTAAGTTATTACTTATAAAATATAATAAGTTTAACTTTTATTAATAGGTTGTGTTATTATTGATATTTCTGTGTTTACACATTAGTGGAAAACAATCTTGATCAATAATATTAACGTTATATTTTGTACTACAAATGGTTGTTTGCCGTAGTGAAACCGAATTAAATAAATAAATGAATAAATTTAATCTATGAATAAATATTTATATGGAATTTGTCATTACTATCCCCAGTATAATTTATGCCTTATTTTGGTTGAACCGACCCTTAAGAAAATGTATTTAAGGGCGATGCATTCGTAATGGCGAAATTCGCGTTCGTCGTACAAAATTAGCTTTCGCACTTATAAACCTAATAAAACTATATAAAATGGATCGAGTCTGCTAATAAAAGATAATAAGTAATTTAGATTTTAGATCTAATTCTCAGCCGGAAAATTCAAAAGTTTTCCATAAGTCAGGTTGGCCGAGTGGTCTAAGGCGCCAGATTTAAGCTCTGGTTCCCGAGAGGGAGCGTGGGTTCGAACCCCACATCTGACATATATTTTTTTTTAAATTAAATTATTAAAGCTGGTTACCTACTTTTTTATGTAGGTATATTGATGTAAATAAAGTTTTATATAATTAATACAATATGGATCATCTATCTAATATTTATTATTTTTATCTAGAAACCTATTTAGAAACGGTCTTTGCTAACAAAACATACACTGGTTAATTTAATTTAAGTATAAATGGGCCCTACAATGTATAACCAATTAATTTGATCGATAGTGGTAGGTAGTAGGTATTCAACTTATAAAATGTACAGTCTTTAAACCATTACCGCAGAACAGGAAATTATATAAACTTTAAACTGGAGCTAAAAAAAATATAAAAAATAATGATTGCAGCATTGGCTTATAATAATAGAAAGGTTGCGCCAACGAGCAACGATTGAAGCTGCTGTGACCGCTACGGGACCGCACGCCAAAAGAAAGTGTATTGAGCAGATGGCGGAGTCGCCAGTCTCCTTCCGAGGGATACATAATATATAAACGAGCGACATATCTGTCACTCTACTTTTGTAACTCGGTTGTAGAGATAGGTACACGAGACGCAATGGGCTCTTTGGTTAGTTTTGTTTTAATTTAAAAATAAATATACTTTAATTTATAATGACCCTTTTTAATTGTTATTTATTTTTCAGAATATTGCAGTGTTTGTTTTATGTATACATTACGTTTTGGCGGGATATTCACATCATTCTCATACCATACCGATCGAAGGTTATGAAACAAAATTGCATGATTTGGGTCAGCATGTGGAATATAAAGAAACACCCGTAAAGGTCATAAAAATTACAAAAACCGTCGCCGTGAAAATACCTGTTCCATATCCAGTTAAAGTCTGGGAAAAGGTTCCATATCCGGTACACGTTTCTAAGCCTTACCCCGTTCCCGTTCCACAAATTATC
This sequence comes from Monopis laevigella, assembly GCA_947458855.1. Taxonomy (NCBI): domain Eukaryota; kingdom Metazoa; phylum Arthropoda; class Insecta; order Lepidoptera; family Tineidae; genus Monopis; species Monopis laevigella. The sequence goes on along the minus strand of OX381583.1, from coordinate 18,470,858 downwards.
AAAGTGCCTCATGTGGTAAAGGTTTCACAAAAAGACAACCAGGAGAATGCTGCCGGTGGTTGGAACAGCAATGCAGGCGATCAAGGCAGTTCCAGTGGTTCCTTTTATGGTCAGCAGCAAGGATTACACTTAGGCGATGATGGTCACGGCATCGGCCGAGCATATGAAGTGCAAGAAAATGCACAATCTTATGCTCCAATTTCTGATACACATTCTCTTAGCAATGTTGACTCTAATCAAAGTCATGACGTTAGTTCGTCTGAATATTCGTATCAACCTCAGGCTGATTACGGTTACCAATTTGGAGGAGACGACTCCGGAAAAGCTTCTTTCGCCGCAGAAACCCAAGCTTATGACGATGCACTAAATCAGTACTATAAAAAACAAGGCTCCGAAGCAACAGGGTTAGGTGGACAACCTTCATTCAACGAAGATCATTCGCAATATTAATTTATGAATTATATTATTAAGTATATATTGTGAGTAGCTACTTAGGTACATAAATAAGTATACTTGGTAGGTACCAAAGGTATCTCATTATATTTCCGAGTCAGATTTCTGGATGAGATGGATTGGGTTAAATTAAGACTTATTTAAAGTGTAACTGCAAATAATGTATGAGTGATGTATTAATGTATGTTTGTATAATGAAATAATGTTCAGTATTATAGGCATTAATTATTATATAGGTAAATAGCTTGCTGAGAATATTCCGCCAATATAATGTAAATATAAAATTAAATAACAAGCTACAACGTATTTTTTTTATTGTTACTATTACCTGTTACCCACATATTAGGTACGTATCTAACTATATAAATACTAAACTTGTGACTCGTGAAACTCGTATATAATTTGGTTTAATTGTGAGATTAGGGTTGAGACTTCAGTTGCTAATAGTTTTTATTCAATGATGTAGGTAGTATGTATGTATACTGTAACTATAATAGAACCCAGCCTGGAGGTTTGTAATCTTTAGGATCATCATAAACTGTTTACCACGGTATATCCAATTAGATTTTCGATGATAGAAGAGTAGCGGATCCAAATTCGTAATCTTACAATTTGGGATATAGTAATGTTAGTAATATAGTAATTAGTGCTGAAAAAAAACATTTCAAAAGTCAGAGGCCAAAAAAAATACTGGGTCCGCACTACTCCGCACCTTCAGGATTATTATCATTTTTGTAAAGCAGCCTATATAGGTAGGTTAATTATTTTTAAGGCGTTCTTTTATAAATATGTATGTGTTCAATAAATATATGTGTTTGACCATTCTTGGAAATGTCATTAGGGGCTGGGGGAGGGGGTAATTTTTCATATATTAGGAACGATGGATGCTGAACAGTGAACCAAAACTTTGTATGTAGACAGACTCTTCTTATAAAATTGTTGAACACGTGACTATTTATTAAAAATCTAATAGGAGATTCGAAGATGTGGCAACAATTAAGTGCTGTTTTTTAGTAATTAATATCATAGGGAACCATGAAGCTCTTCTTATAAAACTAAGTCTTATCTACATGTTTTACTATTTTCCGAAATATCAATACCCCGAATTAGGGGGAATAAAAATAAGGTGTTCATTTTTTCGTACTACTTATAACGAGAATAATGATAATTTATATTATTTTATAAAACTAATAGACAGACACGTTTTTAAAATTTTATTAGGGTAAGGCAAATATAAGTTTATTTTTCGTAAAATAAAGGGAACAATGAAAATTTGGATGGAGATTCGTATACTACTGTTGCGTAGTACTTTTATTCGTCTATGCTACCAATAGACCATGGAGGTATATAATATAATAGGGAGGCGCCCTTTGGCCTTAAATCGCCTCTCCAGTGAGAACAGAAGATGGCGGCAGGCCGGCCACACAACTAGAGGTGGGACTCTTGTTGATAATAATTTTACCTAATTGAATTTTCAATAATCGATTATTTTTTGGATTTTTTCTCTTGCTAATATTAATATTAAATTATATTTTAGAAGCATTACTTACATAAAGTTTCATAGTTTTTAATTGAAATTCTCATACTATAAAAATTCCGTCAACTTGAAAACACGAATTCTTCATCTTTGTGTGAAATGTATGGAAATTACAACTTGAAATTCGTATTTTTTTTATAGGTGAGTATTTTTTTTATTTTTTTATTTTAGTTTATATATAATTTAGTTTATTTTGCAGTAAGATTTTATTTTTAATTTAGTTTTTTTAAGTATTATGTTTTTTAAATTTATAATACAAAGTACTTACATTAATAAACAAATTATTTAAATAAATTTAGGTATAGTTTTAATTTTATTAGTATTACTTATCTATGTTTTGTAAGCTTCCTTTAATAACTTTTGTACTATTTTATTAAAATAAAAAAATATCAACAGTTTAATTTCTAAAGTAAAAATTCACTTTGGAACTTCATCTTATAATGAGGTCGTTTTCAACCTTAAGTCTCGAGAAAATTAAAATAAAGCGTCATTACAAAATGTAAGCGATCATCGTCGTTAGTTGAAAATGTTTATTAGCATTTGTAATTTTTGTTGGGAGGGAAACTAATACGGGTCAACTTACACTCCATGTAATGTAGGTTGATCCGTATTAGTAACCTAATATCTATCTGGTCTAAACGAAGTAAACCATTATAAGTTGTTACATATATAGTTGTTGACCTAGATTTCATTGTAAAAATATATAATATTTTTATAAATATATTTATTATTTCAATGTTAAGTTTTCGTGACGATGATCCACGCAAATTCGTGTCGTTATGAGAATATGTAGGTGAACATACTTGGTAGATTAAAATTAATTTGGTAGTTTAAAATTAATTTGGTAAATTATAAGACAATTTGTAACAGTTCCCTATTATTACTAGTTTCATGCAATAGACAAATCTTTTTATTTTTTTAAATCAATAGGTGAAGGTGGAGGTAAGTGGATCAAAAATAGGGTATTACGGGAACAATAAATATTTTTGCTAGTAGTTTCTTTCTTCCTATAAAACTAACAGACACGTGTTTTACTATTTTTTGAAATTTAAATAGGGGTAGATGGTATGAATAAAATCGGGTTAACAAAAGCTAGTCTTCTATACTATACTTTTAATAAAATACGTGAAAATAAGTAGTAAAATAAAATAAAATGTAGGTTATGTAATTACATTAATTTGAATTATAAAAATTGGCAAGATATAAATAGACTCCAAATAGGATAGAGAATAATCTAACATTTTTAGAATGAAATTAAAAATTTCTGTTATTTTTAAAAACTACTTTGCAAGGACCGATTTGTATTCGTATTTTGATTAATAAAAGTTACTAAAAAGCAATAAATAGCAACGAAGTTACGCAGTTAAGCAACAGTTACAAATAGAACTCTGTTTTTGACGGCCTGAGGGTGAGATGCACGTGGATCGACATGCATCATGTAGATTTGATTCATCGTCTGAGGCTCTACCATGGGTTTGCGCATTGTAGCAACGTAACGTATTTGTATACGTATACTCGTACGTGAGCAACAACCAATAAGGCCGCTTTATTTTTGGTAACAGGATTGAATAAATAGATCCTATTGGTTGTTGCTCACGTTTACGTATTCGAATACGTTACGTTTCTACTTTGCGCAAATCCTTGGTAGCCTCTGATTAGGCTCTTCGATGCTCATGCAACTGCAAAATATTAATATACTAGCTGTGCTCGCGACTTCGTCCGCGTGGAATAGTTATTTTTTTATCATATAAACTTTCATCCCCTATTTTATCCCCTTGGGGGTAGAATTTATCAAAATCCTTTCTTAGCGGATGCCTACGTCATAACATCTACCTGCATGCCAAATTTCAGCCCGATCCGTCTAGTGGTTTGGGCTGTGCGTTGATAGATCACTATGTCAGTCAGTCACCTTTGAGTTATATATATTTAGATTATTCTTTAATACATATTTTTTGTGTATCTTGAACCGTTTTCACGGCGCACGCAACGGAAGGCTTCAAAGATGAAATAATTTCTCCCGTTTTTTACACATTTACCACTATATCTTTGCTCCTATTGGTCGTAGCGTGATGTTATATAGCCTATAGCCTTCCTCGATAACTGGACTATCCAACACAAAAAGAATTATTCAATTCGAACCAGTAGTTTCGGAGATTAGCGCGTTCAAACAAACAAACAAACAAACTCTTCAGCTTTATAATATTAGTATAGATGTATGTAAAAATTCCCCCGACCAATAAGAGAAAGAGCACGTATGAGACTTTAAGGCCAAAACTGTTTCCTCCCCTAAACTTTAATGAATTTGAAAAAAAAAAATCTTATTTTATCGAAGAAAAAAAACCTCCGTCTTTTTTTTAGAGCGACTAAATTTGCGCTATATAAGATTGGAACTATTTCATTATAAATTTTACCAGGTAACATCAGATTTATTTATAATGTCAATTGAGTGAGAAGGTATTTTCCTGCATCTACTGTATGTGACATCTATGTAATGAGATCTCGAAGATGTTGAGGTGTCAACACCTCCACACGAACCATTAGGAAAACTTGACAAGGAATTTAGAACATCATTTTCATCTATTTGCACATTAAGTTGATCCAGAGTAGGTGGACTAGGGAGCTGCATTGAAGGTAAGGGTGAGGGATGTTTGTTTTGTAATGCATTATATGTATCAATGGAGTAACCTGCTAACCTGCTATGGAGTCATCTGAATATTCGAGTATAATATTAGCACCATCTCTGACATTCCCGTCGGAAATCTTTGATTCTATTGCCTTTTTTAATGAATAATTTGATTTATTATATTCAGTGTTATTTATGTCAGGGATAGTAATATCGGTTGTGTTTAGTTTAATTTGAGTTGTTAATGATTTTTTTTTGGTTCGATATTTAACATGGAGCATGGAATATGAAAAAGTCATGAGGTTTTGCCACGATGTTAATAGTATTATATGCATTCGCAACGGTTATACGAGCCCCACGAGGAATTTGAAACTTTGGAACTTTTTATTATTTGAATACTGTTTTTTAATTTTGACAAAGTCCTCCAAAAATCCGTTGAATTATCTTGAAGTTGTATGGTTTGTGTGACTGGTGAATTGAGGACGAAAAAACTAATTGTTGTCCATCGTGATGTTGTTGTGAACTCGAAGACTGAAAAAAATGTTTGCCGTCTGAAAACAAAGGGCTTAGTAGGAAATGTTGACTACCAGTTTGCCCGTGGAAATTCATTTATATTATTTAAAAAAATCTTTGTTTACATTTTGTAAAATGTCATAACAAATATTGTATGACATGACAGCAGAAAGATGAAACTATAATTAAATTTATTGCCTTATATTCATGGGATATTAAGTTTTGCAAATATTTATACAGGTACCATAGGTCTTCAGATTGATTTTGATGTATAATATGTATTTGAATAATTATAGCAAACATTTATTTCTTTCTTTATTCTAATTTGTATTTTGTTGATCTAGACTTTGTTTTTTTTTAGAGATATTTTTGCGATTAAAAAAAAACCCCAGCCTAGTGGTTAAGTCACTGCGTGACTGATAACAAGGTTAAGCAGATGACTGCAAGGCCGGACCTGGGATGGGTGAATGATAAGGCTATACCATGATAACAAGCTCGCCACCTATTAGGTGTTGCCTCCGAATACCATCGGCGAAATGAGGACGGGTTAATCACTCCGCTGGGTACTGGGTAACATATTTCACTCTCCCAAAGGTTAGCTGGTAGAAAATGCGTACAATTTTGTGCAATAAAGATTTTTAAATAAATAAATAAATACTCTGAGGCCGTTTAAACGGTTTCCGGAAGCTAAAAAGCACCCGTGATGGTATATTTATTTTATTTATTATTAATTTTTGTGATTTGTTTTCGGATTTCAGAGGTTGATTTTTTTTATTTTTAAATGTAGGGTAATAGCCTATTCGGGTTGGCGTGGAATGTTGACGTTAGTTGACAGAAAGGGCGCCGCCATAGTCTCAGCTGTTTAAAAAGCGCAGGTCGTATTCCCAGACATTCTCTTCTCAACGACATAATAAAACAAAGTCTAACGACTGCATTTCATCCATCAATCCTAGAGCCGCCCCGGAATACGTTCAAATGCTATAACGTTAATACCTTGGTCTAATGGCATCTCATTAGTCTGGGATGCGACGTGTGTCAATACTTTAGTGCAGCTAAAGCACACATTGACTCTACAATCATTGTCCAGGCTCTGCCGACGAAAAGACGGCTAAACTTAAACATAATAAATATTCAAGTCTTATACAAATCATATATCATATAGGTATAATATTCTTTCCTTACGCAATAGAAACATTAGGTCCTTGGTGTTTTGAAACTAAACTTTTAATTGAGTAACTAGGAAAAATATAGATATTTGAACAAAAAAAATTTCTGGAGATAGTCGGTCTAAAAATTATTTAAAACAAAAAAAATCTAGGTATAGCAGTGCAACATGGGAATGCAGCCAGTGTTTTCGGTACTTTTAATCATGTTCAACACATCACAATCATTTGTGACATATAGGTTCCACAGGAAAAGTTGTTAGATTTGATCAGCAGAACCTCATATTAGCCTAAAATACATCCTTTCAAAGTCACCCTATATAACAGGATGTATTCTTCAGACACAAATTCAGGCGATGTTGACCATCCCTTAATCATTATTTCAAACTCTGGATTAGCTGCTCTTTCAGGTACTTCAAAAGAACATAATGACGCGATCCAGAAAGAAAACATACACCCTATCAATATGAAGGAAGACACTTATTTATTAGTGAATGAAATGAGAAGAAATCATATTTAAAACATAAATTCTTGGTGTTATTCTAAACGAAGTCGAAGAAGACGATGAAACTATGTATACACGATTTCAGAAAACTATTCAGGATGGTCGAACAGATTTATTCCATAAACCGTTATGAGAATATTATAAACTAAAGGCAGAAGATAATATTACGTATTTGATTTGTAGACTTTTTTGAACAATAGATGATGATTGTTATTTCTATTTGTTTTGTAATTAATCTGTAGGTTTATTTGAATAGAAATTCCCCTGGATAAATATTGCTTTACAACTATGTTATCGACGTGCTATTTTGTTACTTCGGCTGTCCCAAAAATTTCAAAAGTAATTAAGTACTCAAGTAAGCTTTATAAGTAAGTATTTCGGAGTATTTACAGAAAAACTTGATTGTTTATATGACATGTATAAGAATACTTTCACAGAGAAAATAAATAATTTAAAACAGGTTTAAGAGAAGGAGAAAGAAGATTTAGGAGAAGGACAGTCGCTACAATTAAGTTTTAAACTTATCCAATTCCTTTTTTAATAAAATAATATGAATTATTAGTAACTTATGTGTTTAATTCCTTCCATCTAAAAGTACTGATTTAAAAAATACTGCTGCAAGTTCGCTGCTCAGTACAAATATGCGATTTACAATGGCTATTATCTTAATTTAATTTAAATTAGTCTAAATGATTCTATTCTTCAAAATAATCTAAAGGTCCATTTAGATGCAGGACTTGTTGGAGAGGCACGACACTTGTGGCAAAATTTAGCTCCAAGACAAAACAAACCAATAGAAAAATGTATTAAAAAAAAATTGGGACACACCAATATTAGAAATGAAGAAACAAAATTTATTTTCGCAAATGTAGTAACGTGTAATGATAACGACAAAGCTTGTTTTTTGGCAGCCTGCAGTAAAGACTCAGGTGCATGGCTTCAAGCAATTCCCCCCACTGCATTAGGTACCTACTTTATTAGACAGAGAAACTTTAGGTATTTCCATAGGACTTCGTTTATGCTTGCCCTTATGTATATCTCATACCAGTAATTGCGTTCAAAATGTTGATATGTATGGAAGACACGGATTAAGCTGCAAAAGGAGTGTGAGAGAGTGAGAGGTGGATTTTCACGTCATAATGACATCATCAAAAGAACATTAATTTCATAAAAAAATCCATCAATTTTAGAACCACCGGGCATTGGTAGATCTGATGGTAAACGTCTGAGGGAAAATCACTGATTTGGGACGCCACTTGTGTAGACACCTATGCGCAATCATATATTTCGGTTACATCTTCGATCCCTGGTTCAGCCGCTTGCATGGCGGAGTCACGGGAGCGGCTGAAGTACAGGGATTTACTACAAAATTACGACATCGTAGCATTTGGGGTCGAAACTTCTGGATGCTTGGGATCTGAGGCCAGCGAATTTATTCAGGACCTTGGAAAACGAGTATTTTTAGAATGTTAAATATTCATAACAAATGTTATGAATATTTAAGACAAAAAATCAGGATTTGCCATTCAACGTGGCAATGCTGCCAGCGTATTAGGTTTCTCTTTAATTTAATTATAAAATATATTAATATTTAGGTACTATTTCTATTTGTAAAATGTTTCATCGATAAATTTATTTCACTTTTAAAATGTAATATTGTTGTTTGTTTAATTTTATTATTATTTTTCTGTGTATTATTTTTGTTACTGTATATACTTACTTTAATTTAGTTAAGTATTAGTTTTAGTATAGAATTAACATTATTTATTTTTTAAATTATTTATTTTAATTTGTCTAATTGAATATGCTGCCATAAAACTGTACTGTATAAATTTTTGTAATGTAACCCCACCAACTTATTTTTACTGTTACTCTTAAATTCACTCCTGCACAAAAAAATAGAATGACCCGACTACACTCTTTTTTTTTTACGGGATGTAACCCAATATCTTAGGGTGGGCACTAGAACATTATGGCATGGGCACGGAACACCACTGAACCGATTTTCAACTTACTTTTAGTGTTGGATAGCCTATTTATCGACTTATATAACATCACGCTACGACCAATAGGAGCGGAGCATCAATGAAAAATGTTGGGAAAACGGGGAATTTGTTCCTTTTTAACGAACTCCGCGTTCTCCATACAAAATTAGCTTTCGCACTTCCAATAATCCTAGACTGTTTGTCGCACAATTAAAATAATATTTGTGGGGGTCATTGTATTTATTAATCTTTCTGTGTTGTGTAATTACTTTTATTATTATAACCGCAGAGTTACTCTGTGATTATAACAAACATTGGCCGATGGACTTGTATCCAGTGCTATGTTAAAATAAATTAAATAAACACAAACATTTTTATTACCGATAACAGAAGGATTTTTGCGTAAAATTATGAACATTAAAAAAAAAATTACTTTGGCCAAACCCAAGTTGTAATATTGGAAGTAGGTACGTTTGTACGAGCGTCAGAAAAGTCAAGTCGACTCCAGCTGACAAAGTCAGTTAGGTAGTTGTCAGATAAAGTTATTTGACATTTATTTTAGGTAAAGTCTACCAATTAGTACCAATTAATAAATAAATCATTAATCTTTAGTAGGTATACCTACTAACAGAATACCTAGCATAGTCCCGTACTGTGTTTTATTATATAAAAACCAAATTTTATGGACCATATTGGTCATAGGTATAGCATTTTGAAGTGGCACAAAAGCACCAAACGGAAAATTCGGAATGAGTAAAGTAGGGTTTTCCAAGTTTTTTCGCTCTCCTGTAAAATTTGCTCTTGGTCCATACTGGGTTTTCATTTAGGACAGCCGTGTTAAAAGTTTATAAGGTTGAGTTGTGTATGTGTGTTATTTAAACCTATCCTATGATGTATATATATATCTTGCTCGCCGATCACATTTTTGCTGCACGTCCAACTTGTCTTTGTTCAGTGGTCACGTTGTTTTGCTACGCGCTACACGTGCACCTAAGAGTTATAATACCAGCTTCATGCAATTACCCGAAAAATTGGCATAATTTTAAACCTTTTAAGGTATGATATATATATATACCTTTGGTTATCTTCTTTTTTATTATTATTTTTTATAAATGAACTCCATATAACAGAAGTAAGTAAGTACGTAGATAAAAAATAAAATTGCTAATTATATTTATTAAAGCTAGCTGGTGCCCGCATCTTCATGAGTGTGTTATTTACCTATTATAAACAAAAAATAAATCACGCGACAACCAGTCAATTCACTCCCCTGCCCCCCAACCACACGATGGAACCAGCATCCGTACGGAGAATCCATGGATAGGTAAGAACATTGTCTCTCTCTCTGTATAAATAGGTATGATGGAGATTGTAACGTTCCTTCATTCTTTGCCCAAATTCGGCAAAATAAAAAGCCTATATTAGGTAGTTACTTTGGAAACATCAGCGGGACATAAAAATAATCTTTGACAGAAAAGAGTTACCTAATGTTAGAACACCATTTTAACTAACACGGTCAATAAAGATATAAACCTATATGAATACCTAATTTAGATTAGGTAGATATAGGATAAAATATATCTACCTAATTATATATACATATTATTATATACGTGGTGGCCGAGTTGGTTAAAGACCTTGGACTTAAAAACACTTAGGTCCCTGGTTCGAATCCCGGTGTGTACCAATGAGTTTTTAATAAAAAAAAATGTATATTTATTTGATAACACCACTATAGTGCCTCGGAGAGCACGTTAAGTTGTCGGTCCCGGTTTCACTATACCAACTTGTGAAGCTGTTTATAGGTGGTTTATTGAGTCTATTAAAAACAGCGACGAGCTAGCCACTTGTTCGGCGTAGACTCATACCATCGGCTACGACGAGGTGGGATTAAAACCCCTCCGCTGGGTACCCTGGGGCGGTCTAGGCGGTCTCTGGCGCCGTAAGGCACCCGTGAAAATATGTATGTATGTAGGAAAAAATATGAATAAAAGCATTATTCAATTTTGTTAAAACAAATAAATAAGTAATTCAAGGTTCAGCGAAAAATCATAGGTACAGTCAGCAACAGCTTAGGTTATCCATTTCCGTTAGTTGTTCTTCTCTCTAACACAATGAATTCGCTTTCGAAGGTAGTAAAATTATGGCAATGGGTAATTTAATTAAGCTGTCCGCTGTTGTAGGTACCTACATAAATAAACTCAACGTAATAAACGGGTAAATGTTTTTACGTTAGTAACATTGCTCTGGTTTGACAGTTTAGCTCACGTTTCCCATTTCCTGCGAAATTTAAATTGAAATGCAAATTAAAATTTAAAAACGCTTGCTCTTGGTTTGTTCAGTAAATTGGTTTAGTGTTTTACAAAATTGTGAATATAGGTATGTAATGTACTTATTACTATTTCATTTTTGTGATAATCTTTTAGTTGAAAAAGCAATTCAAAATATGTGTTCATATTGAAGTTCGTCCATTCAAACAAAATGTAAGTTCAATATTTTTACTCTACTTCGCATGAAGCAAAAATATCTAGTACCTAGCTTGTAACTTTCGTATATAACAAAATACCTATCATAATAATATATATATAATAGAGACTGTAGTATGAGCACCTAATCTAAAGTATAGATGCAACCGCCCTATATAAAAATAAATTGCTGACTGCCATGATATTATGTGTTAAAACTCTTTAATGGTTAAAAACCATAAGGGGAAAGGTAAGTTCTTTAATTGTTTTGTGTAAATGGAACCCTAAATTGAAATTAAACATTGAAAAAATAGTTAATTCAGAGAGACATTAAAATTTTTTTTGGGTATATGTACACTAAAGCTGTTCAAAATTGTTGGAATCACTCTAACAGATCGCTCATCTTTTGGGTTTGCCATTCATAAATATATGTAGCTTCCTCCAAGAATAATTAAATTTGAATGCGCTTCAGATATATTACACAAAAGGGCCTGTAATAATTCAATGTAACTAATGGCTGTTGGCAATAATAATAATTATTATTTATCAGGCAGGCAGTTGAAACAACTGATAGAAGCCTGTACTTGTTATTCTTAGGTGTTAAGTATTTCTTAGCTGGTGTGGTTTAAAGATGTCCAAACGATTTTTAAATTGATAGTCTCAGCTGATACAACTTCTTTTGGTAGTTCAAAAAATAAAATTGGAATGCCTCTCTGAATTAATTATTAATTTATGTATTTTTTTTTGACAAAGCAACCATGCTTATGGGTAAATTTGTGCTGAAGTGTCAACTTCTACCATTATTACTAACAGCCAAAAAAAGTTTTATTGATCATTGAAAATTGCTTTAGATGACCAAAGGACTGGTACCTAATTGCAGTAGTTAGTACCTCAATTTCAATTTCTTGTTTGTATGGCCTCTCGCTTTTCGCGAATTTTGCCAGTGTCTAGTTATGAAACAGGCACTATCACTAAGGAGTTAAAATAGTTAGATTATGACAAGTTACATTAGATTAGTCTTCTATTTTAGAAAAACTGTATTAGTATAAGACGAGACAATACATAAAATTGATAATATATTACGATTAAGTACAGCACAAATTAGGATTGAAGTCATAAGGGCCAAAAGTTAACGAACACAGGACGACACAGACATCTGAAAAAGAAACAATTAGGAATTTAGAACATAAATATATATACAGAGTTTAAAACACTATTTTATACCCTGTTATATAGTTATATAAAAAACATAAAAATGTAAAGTCAGAGATGTCAACCAAATTTTGAGAACCAATGAATCTATTGTACCTCACTCTTTCCAAAGAAATGGTGGGGCAAACAGCAGTATTTTTTTAATATATTTATGGTTAGCATCTCCGACTGTCACCGGAGGCCCTTGGGTAGGATTTATCAATAATAGAACTCTTATAGTTTTAATTTAAACTTCTTTATGTATTTAGCTAAGGCACATAGGCCAGAATAGCTAGACAATGTCAGTAGAGTATTTAGGTTTGTGGGGAGGGGTACATCAGATGGGAGAATGTCATACAATGAGCAAGTATGTAATGGACAGTTAAGAAATATATGTTCAAGGGTTCCCAACTCAGAGCCACAATCACATAGAGCGCTTTCACTAACTTTAATTTTGTTGAGATGGATTGGGGAGCTGTAGTTAGTACCTCATAAAGTCTTAAAATTTGTGATGTACTTAGCTAATAGTACCTTAACATTTCCTTAGGCATCTAAAGCCTTGATACCAGGTTTGGTACCAGTTTGTACCCAGTACAAAATGGTACATGGGGATACCAGGAAATTTTTGGTACTGAGATTATTTTGTCTATTTACTGCAGGATTGTTTTTTAATATATTTTTTAATTATGTATGTGCATTTTACTACATTGATTTATATTTACAACAATAATTATGTTTTATAAATACTCCTCAGCTGAAAAATGGATTGGGTGCTTTCACGTCCACAGATCCATAATATGTTTGCTTCACTTGGAGTGCAGGAGGCAGATGGATATCACATATTTAAAAATTGTAATGGTAAGTATATTCAAAAAGGTATTCAAGACACCTGTAGAATTGTAGATTTATAGCAAACTGACTATGAATACTGTGTTACTAGCTTACTTTAAACAAAGCCCCTTGTATTGGGTAAGATTCTGACATAGGTGGTAGTGTTTAATATACCATATGCTCTACCTGCTTGTGTGTACCTTTCTTATAATCTTGAGTCCTCTAAACAAAGATTGTATAGGCATCTTATGCTGGCATAATAGGTGCAATCAATGGTAACGTAGCTCATAATTGTTGGTTGCATTTGTTCTTTGACCTTCATATTGCTTTCCATCAGGTGGATACATTCCGAGCTTTCATAAAAAAAAACGTGACCTGAAAATACTAAAAGTAGTACTTTGTACATTTGTTTTATATAAGGTTCCTAAACCAATCCCAAACATTTCTCTGTCCCTACAAATTCATATATCATTACTAAAAAATATAACTATGGATTTGCCTCTACATAAATTTTTGTTTTTTATTAAAAAAATAGTAAATAATGTGAATCATATGGATTTTTATTGCCTTCTGGATGGAGTTAGTCTATAGCGAACTAGGTCATGATAATCTTCTTCTTGATAATATTCTTCTTCTTGTAATTAATATATGAAGTTTAAAGTAGATACTTTTTTTTTACAGATACTTTAGAAAAAATTTTGGACAATATAAGAAATGAAGACAAACAATTAAGGACATATAGAAGAAGCATCAGCATTGGAAAAAATATCAGTAAAGATTTAATACCATTACTAATTCATACCACAGAAGATAAAACTATTGAATTACTTATAGAAATTTTATTAAATCTCTCCATACCTCTTGAATGTCTACTTTCATTAGATATAACAGCAAAAACAGATTTTGGAAGACATATTATTTTTGAATTAAACATGCTTTTACATTCATGTAAAGCCGCATTCACAGATCGTAAAGTAACCAAAGTGCTGATAGATTGTTTTAAGAAAAATATTGAAAATAGATGCAACAACGTAATTCGAACGGATCAATGCAATAATATATCCAATTGCCTTCTGATGCTTAGAAATATTTTGCATATTCCTGAAATGATTGTTTCAAGTTCTAGTAATGGAGGAACTTCACCGTCTCTACAAAACCAAGTATTATGGAATATGTTTAGCCAAAGTATTGATAAGATACTTATTAAATTGATGACAATACCAGAAGCTGTAAGTATATTTGTATTTTTTTTTTAAACTACAGTACGGCCTCATTCCAAGATTGCAACCACTAAACACCACAAGACCTTGCGTAAACTATAAATATTGAAATATAATATAAGTTCTATTCTGTTAATTATAGAGTTGAAATTCCAATGCTCCAAACTTGCAAAGAATTCGTGTATTTCAAGATGGCGGCATTATTATTGCCAACCTAATATAGACTATATTACCATTAGAATAGAATTTATATTTCCATATTTATAGTTTACACAACGTCAACCAGATTTTAGTTTACTTATAATAAATCTTATTTAATTCATTTTACTCTTATTATGTTGCATGACAAAATAAAATTCGATATAAACTAACTGGTACATGATGCCAAATCACGTCCCTGATGGTAAGCAGACCTACAAAGCCCATGAATGGGTTCAATCAAAAATAATAATGATGCGGTTACAAGATGGGCGGCGACATGAAAGTATTTGCATTACGAATCTATTTTAATATCCTCACTGTTTTGTCGTCAAATCAATCACCCTTTTCTTAACGTACCATGATAGGATACACCTTGGCAAGAAATCGATGCAGTATGAGACTACTGCATCGATTTCATAAAACTTATACATATAATTAATCAATCAAACAACATGAGAAATGATTTATTCCAGTCTATGTGGTCAAAGGTCATAGACCTTACTATTTATTTGTACTGCTTTATAACATATACTAACTACAAACTATTCAAAGATTTGATGGAAGCCAATTGGTATCATACCCAGGGGCGTAGCTACAACCGTATGATTGATACAGGGGCCCCGAACGTACAAGATAAAAAAATCGGCACTGTATTCGTAAATGCGAACTCCGCGTTCTCCATATAAAATTAGCTTTCGGACTTCCAGTAATACTCGATTACAGTTTGTCGCAGAATTAAAATAATATGTTTGTCGGTCATTGTATTTATTAATCTTTCAGTGTTGGGTTATTATTATTGAACTTTAATTAAAATTGAAGTTCGACTAAAAGCCAAGTTGTAGCACAGAAGAAATAATAGTACAAGTACCTAGTTGTAGGTAATATTGGAAGTACGGTTACGGGCGTCAAGTCGACTACAGGCCTCTTAAACTCTTATGGCCTTATTCATAAAAACTTATTGAGTTCTTAAAGAACACTTTAGTTGTAGAACGTTTTGTCTCTTTCTTTCAGCAACAAAAATTAATATATGCTTAAAAGCGACAAAACCTTCTATAACTAAAGTGTTTTTGAACGGTAAGTTTTTATGAATAAGACTATAAAAATCTATCATATTCCACGAATTCTAAAACAATAAGGATCGGCCCACTAAATTGCGTAGGTTGACACTTTAAATTAATCACGTTGTAAACACAAAATTTCAGTAATATTCGTAACAACCTCCCACGTCTTTGCGTGGGTTGATTTATAAGTCGTTGTTGTTAGTAAACAAAATGAGAATTATTTAAATAATTTGAGTGACGAGCAATTTAAACGATTTCTCCAGTCGATATACATGCTGCCATACAATCTTACTTGTTATATTATTAATCCAATTATTGACAAAATTGAATAAAAAATGTAATTTATTGTAAGTAGGTAATTTATTTTAGTTTAATGACAATTTTCCAAAGCATTATATTATTATTCTAAAAGATATAATTAAGGCCGACTAAGCAGCTTCATTATAATTTAATAATTATAAGTTTTAAATTAATATGAAAAATTTGAAAAATTGCAGTGTTAAATTTTTTTTTTATAAACTGCATTTTTATTGTATTTAATCAATAATTGGATTAATAATTTGAGAAGTTTGTACGTTAATTTGGCAGCACACTCAACCAAAGGAAACTTGATACGTGGTAGTGAGGTTATATTTGTAACTAAAGGGTTGTAGGTATGTCTGAACCTTTTGAGATAGGAGATTTACGACACAGCATGCATGCTAGTATACATATATTTTGATCTTCATCGATTACACTATTCTTTCTCACCTACATAAGACTACCTCCGTAGTCTAGTGGTTGCGCATTTGGTGTTGTATCTGGAGGTCATGGGTTTTATTCCCATTCACGGCAAAATAATATTTGTATGCTTTCTTGTATGTTTTGCCATTGTTTAGGTGTTTATTAAATATAATATGTATTAGCTTCGTGTGTGTTGCCAGTGATGAATTACGTATCAGAGACGTGGTCGCTTACTACTATGGGCCTCATGAAAAAGCTCACAGTCACACAAAGGGCGATGAAGTACGCTATGCTCGGCGTTTCCTTGCGGGATCGTATTCGAAATTATAAGATCCGCAAAAGGACCAAAGTAACCGACATAGCCTCCAGAATCGCCAAACTTAAGTGTGTGCAGGCCCCATAGCTTGCAGAACGGACGGGCGCAGCATTAAGGTTTTCGAGTGGCGACCGGGTGCTGGAGGACGTAGCAGAGGCAGGCCCCCCACAAGGTGGACCGACGACCTAAAAAAGGTCGCGGGAAGCCTATGATTACATGCAGCGCAGAACCGGTCGTTGAGGCGATCCTTGGGAGAGGCCTATGTCCAGCAGTGGACGCGCGAAAGGCTGGTATGATGATGTATTAGCATCGTTGTTCCTGGTACACATAGTGCAAGCTTAGCTTAGTTTGTGACCAGGGCAATATGTGTAATAAATGTCCAGCTACATATTATTATTATAAAAATAATACGCGCAATACAAAACGTAAGTAAGTTTCAAATGATCGGCGAGCAGTTTTGATCCCACCTCGTCGTAGCCCATGGTATGATTCTACACCGAACTAGTGGCTAGCTCGTCGCAATGTTTGGATAGACTCAATAACTCATCTATAAACAGTTTCAAGTTGGTATAGCGAATGTAACAAATGCATGTTTTTTTTAAATAAAAAATTTTTGGACAAACACCGGTGGTTTGAAACTTTGAACCGGGGACTAAAAAGTGTAATGTTTTTAGATTTCCTGATATAGTACCTATAGCTAGTCTGCATCTATCATTAGTTTACATAGGTCGATATTGTTGCAGCATTACTGGGCGATGACAATGGTGCAAGTCATTCCGCTGCTCTACAGAGATCAGCATGTGACGACTCTTCACAAATTACTTAATTTATGGCTGGAGTCCTCTGTATCTGACAGTTCAGAAGACAACGAAAGTAATACCTCACCCCCTGATAGAGGTAAGAATAGCTACCCTACTCCATTGCCCTCAATATCTATTTTTGCGACGTCAGCAACATTAACAGAAATTTCTTAGTAAAATGTTTTACGACACGCCAATATCCTTACTGACTGACAATATCGTTGCCTGAAATTTGAACAATTAATGAAATGAAAATTCTCACAATTAAACGATTATTAGATCACTAATTTTAGGACAGATTAATAATTAAGGGCTGATTTTTCAATCGTCAGATAAATTTATTCCACAGATAACTTGTATGGAGAATAAATAAATTTGTCAGTTCTTTATACAAGTTAACTGTATAAAGAACTGACAAATTTATGATATCTGATATGATATGATATCAGGGTTGATTTTTAAAGTTATTCGACAGTTAACTTGTATGAAGATCTGCCAGATTTGGGGCAGATTTTTCAATTAACAGATAAAGTTATTCAACATTAACATTATCTAAGGATTGAAAAATCGGCCCAAAGTGTAGAATGTTGATAGTTTAATAAGTATCCAGTAACAACATAACATAACATTTTATTTAAATGTTCAGCTGTAAGGGTGGTGCATCCTGAAAATTAGCGCGTGATACTACAAAGTAACCGCAGATCGCACACAAGCTGAGGTCGTAACCAATTTTATAAATACAGTGTGTTCTCGTTTGATGTAATTTAGATTTAAGTTTATTTTTAAAATAAACGTTAATGCTTATTATCGTTTAATTTTTAGGTATATTATCCTTTTATTGTAGGTCTCTTATTTACTATTGGATGTGTTTGCTTTTTAAAATATTATAAAAGTATTCTGTAATAATTTTCTTTTCATATATTTAATTACGAGCGAGTACCGACTGATTGTTGAAGTATCACGTGATTAAATAACATAATACCTAACGCTACTTTGAACTTTTAGGTAGTGATGATTCTTCCCCAATGTTAACTTCAGACCCAACGTCAGATTCATCAGACACTGGGGGGAGCGGTAAGAGTAACGATGATTCTAAACAAGAAAAAAAGGATTGGCAGAATAATCCAGGCAATGTGGACGGACAAGAATTTGTTCATCCGGGTAGCGTTGTCAAATCTGTAACAGCGACACGAAAATCTAACAAGAGTCAGAAAGAAACCTCGGAGGGAAAAGATTCTGCTAAAAACGTAAGAGACCAACTATTTTATTATATTTTTATATCTATTTGACTTAGATATTTATTATATATTTGTGCACAGCTTGTGGCTTTGTACCTATATACCTGATGGTAAGCATGCCTATAAAGTCCATGAATAGGGTCGATCAATACATTGTTGTTTAACAGCATTGATCGTTCCCACTATAACGGGAAAATTATTCGGTCAATGTGCAATCGGCCATTAATGACGATTTTGCTTTACAAGTATACTTTAATATTATAATAATTATTATATGTTTTTTTACACATATTTCCCCGAATACATATCGGCTACTTCAGCCAATATGTTGACATAGAATGTCAACTTTTAAACGAAAGAAAAAATAGCCTTAAAAAGTTAATATAATTTCTAAAATATTTAATGCAGTTTTATGCCATTTTAATATACCAACTTTGTTTCATAGACCACTTTTTGTATCTTGTGTATTTTAGAACTTTTCCCAAGAGACTCTTAAAACACAAACACCCTGTATATCTGCACCCCCATAGGTATGTTCAAATGTAATACACCATGTTATACCCAGGGGTTCAATTAAATTTACCTCCCTTTCACATTTCATCAAAATCGGTTCAGTTGTTTCAACGTGAAACAAACCCTCACTCAACATAATTGTCAACAAAAAAGCCTAATTCATCAGAAACCTCATGACCTCAAACAAAGAACAACACTAAAAATAGGACTTCGTAAACATTACAAAAATAGTGTGGATAAGAACCTTATATACAATTTTTTTTTAGGACTCTTCAGACACATCTAGTAGTAATAGTATAAGTAACAGTGATACCACCAATAAAGTTAAGAACACTACTACATCCGAAAACTCTGACTGCGGCTATGTCACACAAATTGAAAATCAGGGTTCCATTTCAACATCCAGTAACGAGGATGAATTGCCGGCTAAAAAGCCTGTACACCAGAAACCTCATGGGCACAAACAAAGAGTAACCACTAAAAGTAGGACTGGATATACGTTGCAAGAAAAGAAACGCAAGAAACTTGTGAAGAGGGGCAAATCTAATATGTAAGTGAAATATTTGGATGAGATTTTTGTAATTTTCGACCTATTTATTTATAATTTGTTAAATTTCAGTATCAACGTCCAAGGTCTTTTACACAAAACCCCAACCAATGAAGATATTTCAAACGTACTGAAGGAATTCACAGTTGATTTCTTACTAAAGGGTTACAATTCCTTAGTGCACACCGTTCATACTCACATATTGACCAATGCTGATATAAAATTTGACTCGTCTCATTTTTTCTGGCTCATAACGTATTTTGTCAAATTTTCTACCCAAATAGAATTGGATTATGAGCATGTTAGTTCAGTTTTGTCGTTCGACATGATATCGTATTTAACATCTCAAGGAGTATATCTCTGTGAACAGTGTGAACTATCTATCAAGCTGGACACATGTGATTTGAAATCTAATACGAGGAGGTTGCATTTGGTGAGTAAACCAGACTTTTTCTTCTTTGAAGTTATGTCACAGTTAGATAGTTTAATTATCCATTTACTATAGAGGCATTTAAATAAAATTGAGAACGAGTATGTTACACTTAATGGTTATTTTATTACAACAAATACCGAATACTTACAAATTCTACAGTGCGGTAACTACATCTTAAAATTTCAAGCCCCTCAGTTTTTTTTTATGATCTAGAAATAACTGGGGTCGCCAGGTTATTCTGGTGAATGTGGAAGAAGCTCAAGTAATTCAAAGTCAGCAACTTGGATAGTAGCTGCCATATAAACTCTGGACTTAATACTGGTGATAGAGAGCAACCTTTTCGCGAATTTCATTTCGCATATCTTATTATATATTTGCACTGATCCATAATCAACTTTGACTATCCGCGAAAGGAATTTGCTTAAATTCTTCCGGTCTTGGCGATCTTTTGCAGGGCATTATTGACTGTTATTTTTTTCTGGATCGCAATGATGAAAGCAGTTTTATCCATAGTTAAAAATATAGTAAAAAAATGCTCTAGGTCTCTAAAGAGTGTAGCGAAATACTTTGTTCGGTTCAATTTTGAACGACTTTAAGCACTCTGTGTACCTAAACGTGCAACCTTGTGCATTTCCATGTACTTTCACTCGACGATAGGCTATAATTTTTTAAACTATTTAAATATTTCGGTCACGATTTCGATTATTTACTTTATTCTCACTTTTATTTGAACGCCCCTCATTAATCAGTAACAATTTTTTTCTCTCTTATTTTATTTCTCTCTTATCTTTTTTTCTCTCTTATATTTGCTTATTTTTATGTAGGTATATTATTTGTCTAATATATTTTTTGAATTTTCTTAATTAACAGTTCTAAGGGCTGATTTTTCAATCGTCAGATAAAGTTATTCGACAGCTAACTTGTATGAAGAACTGTCAAATTTATTATTTCTCCATACAAGTTATCTGTTGGATAACTTTATCAGACGATTGAAAAATCAGCCCTAAACAATGATATATTTATTACCTACATAGGAAGTAAACAGTTCTTATATGCGTCATAAATAACCAGAATGTTGGTTACAAATGACTGTTATACAATTAGGCAAACCGTTAATATTTATTGGCAAGAAATAGTGAAAGTAGCAATCTTGCGTAAGCTCATAAATTTGTCTGGCTTTATCTTTCTAACATAATTTTATCTCCCTATAGATAAAACAAAAAAAAATACTTTTCTAGATTTCGTAGCCAAACTATGTTTATCCGGTCCAGCAGTTATCGGTTTAACTATGCTTTGTTAAACCGCTATACCCTTTCCTTTCACTTTTGAGTTACTCATACATTTGCCTTTTATTTATTACATCTAGCTTAGAATATTATAAGTATCTAAACAAATTTTAAAGGTGGTGACAGCAATACGGGAGATTGTTCAAGCAATAGAAATGTATCAGAAGTTGTCGCATCTGAGTGACAACGACAGGGAGGTGCTGGCGCAACTCCAGATCAAAATGGGTCAGACGGAGGAGCTGAGATCTTTATTTGTATTGCTGCTAAAGCATTATAATCCTAAATACCACCGCAAACAGTATTTACAGGTAATATATACAAATAGGACACATTTTATTTTTTTAGGCGCGAGAAAAAAATCTAAAGGGGAACCTGGTGGGACTTGATTGGGTCTTTTTCGAAACCCAACTCGACCTATTTTTAACCGACTTTAAAAGAGGAAGACGTTTTCAATTGAATGATGACGATAAATCCATAAGCTAGGCACCGGAATCCCTAATAAAGCAATGAAACCTAGCTTGCTTAGCAGGATTGTCATGAGAGTAATTCTTGCTATAAGTGCCGTATATTCATATAATTCGTGTATTATGTGTGGCCTTGATTTTCAGATTTTGTAGCCTCTTTGTTTAAAAGGATGTATAAGTCTTCAAATTAATTTAGTTAAAATTCATAGTGAAAATACAGAACTAAAATAAATGACACAGAAAAGAGATAAAATAAAAACTTTTTAATGATGAAAATGACTAATCACTAAAATGTAAAATTTACAAGTGTTATTTAGTCCTACTGGATTCTGATTTGTAAGCGCTATCTGGAGTGTGGGAAGATTATATATCCCAAGTTTTACGTCCATGTTATAACATGGACGTAAAACTTGCGATATTCCTCTCTAATTCTTAAATCGGGATTTAGAGAGATCTTATAAGTTATTAAAACTCTTATTGCCAAATCATTAGCTTCTAGAAGTTCCTTTTTAGATTTTTTGTCCGGTGACAAAAGCGATTATCTAATAACATTATACAATAAAATAATTTTTGAATTGTATTCGTATAATAAATCGTTACGTGACATTTCACCAATCATTAAATGTTGAAGTGATATATTATATTGTTTTTATGTTACCAAAATATTTCTATTATAATTGCTGCAAAACTTTCAGGACCTCGTCGTAACAAATCATCTGTTAATATTATTTTTGGATAGAGTAATGAGGCAACCGGAATACAAAGGCCATTATGCTATCACGGAACATTTTAAACAGTAAGTTTTATTTTATAATAATTGAACTAGCGACCAATTTATATTGAATGTTTTTCAATAAAGCGTTAGGTAAATTTTATCACGGTTTCTAGGGCGCCACGCTACTTGGGCATGTTGCCTGCGTCTAACTGTGAAATCTCTTAACACATATAATTATTTTAATTTTTTGTTTAAATGGAGCACGCACGGGACTTTGAATGAACCTGATGTTAAGCAGACCTACAAAATCCATGAATGGGGACGATCGATGCATTGCTATTTAACATCATTGATCGCTCCCACTTTGCTGGCTAAATGATGCGGCTAAACGGATGGCGCCAAGGACCAATTAGCTTTAAGAGTTTACTTTAATAACTCCGCTGCGTTAGCATCAAATTAACAGTAACTGCGCCCTGAAAGGAGACTGACACCTTGACAAAAAAAATGTAGTAGTTTCCTAAAAACCGGTGAACCCACAGACTAAAACCGAAGCATGATTAAGTCACTTGGCGGTTTCTGTATCTGTATAACGACCAGTCTGTTGGCCTAGCGAAGTTTAGAGACCTTCCTTTCATCTAACAAGAGAAGTCTCCTAAAGACTAAAACCGAGACATGACTATAGGTCACTTGATGGCTTACATCTGTATGTGTTTTCAGGTTTGCGACATCGGAAATAATGTACCAGTATGGATTATTGTTAGAGAATTACGAATCGAATGGGCAGTTTGTGAACGATTGCATCTTCACGCTGATGCACCACGTGGGCGGGGAGCTCGGCAGCCAAAACTGTTTGTTTCAACCAAAAATACTAAAAACGTTCACAGAAATTCGGAAATCTGATTTTGAAATTAGTGACGTAAGACAATATTTTAGTTTTTCTCATTATAATGTGCAATAAGTTTTTTAAAAATGTTTTAGTAAATATTAACTATGGTAATAATATGGTTATTAAGGAAGTCTGAAGACAAATATCTTCGGCTCTTGATTCTTGAGAGCCAAATCATGTGATGATGTGACTGGTTTGGAAAGGAGTCTATATGAATTTACACTTTTCCAGTTGATTTAAATGTTTTAGAACATTTGTCAGATTTTGAACTGTGACAGTTAAAGTGAAATAATGACGTTTTGTGATATAACTGTTTGATCTCTATGATTATTTTATACTCAAAAAGGACTTTTAAAGAAAAAATCTAAACTGAATAAACAATTAAAATTCGTATTTGATAACATAGCAAAGGTTTAATTACTAAATAAAAACCTTTATTAATTAGACACAACAAAATTATATAGAATATTTAATATTTTTAATAGTGCCAGTTATATAATGTATTTTGTTATACCTACTTTAATATTTACTTATTTGTTTATAAATTAGATTATGCTTTATACTAAGCAATTACTGTTGCTTGATACTGTTAAGGGTATAAAAAAGCAAAACTTAACATTTTCTGGCACTAAAAATCTGGTATTCAAAAAAGTAAAAACTGTATCAGTTTGTAACAAAATTTAATATTTTTTTCTGATCAAGAATTTTAGCGACCTTTGCTTAGGCAGTTCACCTAACAATCAAGGATATGGACATTGGGGTTTTGGGTTCCTAAGCGTGTTCAGATAAAACTTTATTCGCGTCATCATTCGGCTTCATTATCGTGCTTACGGTCTTCGTTACCGTGTGTACGATCGGTTTCGGCGGAGGGTTCATGAGGTAATCTTAGATATTTATGACTATGTCCTTTACACATTATTCCAAGTTATTTGTTCACTACACTTTTTGTATTTAATATACAACCAATACCATTCAATTAACGAACTTCCAACTTCCGTATTTTAAGTCGTATCTGTAATTCCACTTTCCACTGATAGCATAGCACACAAATGTGGTAAGTATTTTTTTTTGTCAAAATGATTTAAATACAGATACAGCTTGTTTAATATGAAATTTACTGTGTTCGAATGCAGTAAGTGCTGGACCAGTTGGTAAGATATTAAGTACATAGGTAATATAGAATTCATAATTATAAACTTATAACAGTTTTATGCCCGATTTCACCAACAATCCCTAACAATAAAGGAGCCCCTGAATAAGAATTTTGACATATTTACTATGAAACAACTGTCATTAACTGTACCTTAACTTAGTTTAGGGGGCTCCCTACGAGTTGGTGAAATCGGGCATTAAAAAGGCAAGTTCAGACTTAAATATGTCTCCTGAAAATTAATCATTTTTACACACCCCACGTCTGTACACTTAAGCCATCGAATGTCATGACAAAAAATATAATGAGGCAGAAGATCATTGAAAAGTGGAGTTAAGGATACAACATAGAATATGGACCTATGCTACCTAGACCATAAGTTAGTTTTTATATATATATTTTTTTAATTTCAGGATTGGTCAGATTTAGTAGGGTTTGTGATCAACACGTTCGTTAAAAAACCAACCATCATACAAAATGTGGACACTAAGAATACTGAAGACGACAAATTTGTAACATCTGTCCCGATGTCCTCTGATGAGGCCAACAATGATAAGAATAATAGAAATAAACTTACAAATATCGGATATGCAGCGAAGGATAAACCTGATAAGTATGTTTATTATTTACATCATATATATTTACTCATTATACCAGTTGGAAACGTGGGTTCTGCAGTCATTGTACGTAAAAATGTAACAATTTGTATTATTAAAATATTAAAAAAGTATAATTTCTGATTTAAAAAAAAATCCAAAACAGAAAGACTAATACAATGTCGGACAAAAATATTATTTTAATTTTTCGACAAACAGTTGTGGAGTAATACTGTAAGTGCGAAAGCTTATTTTGTATAAAGAATGCGTTCTCCAGAGACTTCGCAAACGCGAATGCAGTGTTCTTAAGTAAGAACGTGTACAAGCGATTATTTAGTACCTAAATATAAACTTAAGTTACCTAAGATAAACTTTAAAACCAAAAAATAATATCGAAAATATGTTGCCTAATGAATATTCACGTTAGCTGTTGATCCCAGTGTCACTCATCCAACTTGTGGAACTGTTTGGTTAGAGTTGTTTGTTTGGTAGATAGGTTATTGGGTCCATATAAACACCGCGACGAACTAGCCACTTGTTTCGTGTATATTTCATCGGCTACGACGAGGTGGCGTGGCAGACTGAGGCCGTTTAGGCAGGCTGGGTGCGAAGGCACCTGATTCAATAAACATACTACAAAACGTTACACATGGTAACAAATAAAATCTTTGTTTTAGATGGACAGACGAAGAATTGTCTGAGTTAAATTGGAATTACATGCTATGTAAAAATAACACAGACATAATTGGTAATATAGTTATGTTGTACCAAAACGCAGGCATTGAGAAAACCAAGGGTTCGGTCATCAGAAAGTTGTACAAACAAAAAATTATAAATAAGACCGATTACGATAGCTATACGAAAGAGCACAGCGACTGCCCCAAGCCCAGTCAGCTGACGAAGGAGAGGGAAGACGAGATCTATAAGTTCTGTGAACAGCTCACTAATGATGGAAAATCTAAATCTTTGGGCTGGGTGCAGAAAGTTCTACTTGATATTTGTAATGTCAAAATACATATAGAAAAGAAGGCTCTGGACATTAAAAACGTAACTGCAGATAATAACAATATATTGAATTTTGTATTGTTTAAGAAGAAGCTCGGAGAAGCTCCCTTGACATCCCCAGTGGCTTATCACAACCTGCGTAAGTATCTACTTAACTCTTAGGCACACACCGTACTGAATAATAAGATTTCTTTAAAAAGTTCAGTGTTCATTCCTTGAATTTTATAATTTTCTGGAAGTTTATATTAATATTTTTATGTAATTGCAATATATTTCGCCTTACATGGTGTCTTCAGTATTATGATATTGTTTAATTGTAATAAAATCTAAATAAAATAAATAGTTTTCTTATGGGTAAAACTATGGAAAAAGACATCGGTTCCATACACAGATTAAAATATCCATCTAGCAAGATGAAGTTGGATGGGGGAATAATATTATGTAGAACTTTACACATATTGCTCTGGTACCATAAACAAAAATTAGTATTGCTAATACATGTTTGATCGCCTCCGTGATCTAGTGGTAGCGCTGTCGGCGTTTTATCCGGAGGTCGTGGGTTTGATTCCCACTCATGGCAAATAATATTAGTCTGTTTCTGTACAGATTGTAAAGGTCTGGGTGTTTACAAAATATAGTATGTATTACCCCCGTATTCTAAGACGTATCCTTAACTCCACTTTACACTCAAGGAACGTCTGTCTCTTTCCACCAAATGTCAACTATAAAAAGCAAGTTAAGACAGACGCTCCTTGAGTGAAGAGTGGAGTTAAGGAAACGTCTTAGAATACGGGGGTTAGTATCGTACACACCTAGAGCTTTCGGCTTTTATGTCGGGTCCACATATTCAAAGAATATGTCTGACAATTTATTATGGAGATCTGTCACTTTTCATTCAAATATATTGAACTGACACGCATTTCGAAAGTGTCAGAATGTCTATACATATAAAAAAAAAAGATTTTTTTTTGTTTTAGTTCTACGAAGATCGATACCTCTGGTTCCTTGGAACTGTGAACAAGCCGCCAGTTGTAAGGATCTGAAGTTTCTTCAGCTGGTGCATAAGTTGGGTTTCCAAATGCCCGTAGACACCGGGCATGTGTTCATCTGTATACCATGGAACTGGTCGGCGGCGCACATCTATAATATGGCCTCCAAAATATTACCCATTGATATTAGTAAGTACTGGAAATGATTATAACTGGATATAATAATATATTTTGAATATATTATGTATATATGTGGTGGCTGAGTTGGTTAGACCTCAAATTAGAAACACTACATTTTTAGGTCCTGGTTCAATACCTGGTGTGTACCAATGATTTTTATTAAAAAAATATGTACATTTGTTTGACAACATAACTAATAGTGCCTCGGAGAGCAAGATTCTAGTTTCACAATACCAACTTGTGAAACTGTTTATAGATGGGTTATTGAGTTTCTTCAAACACTGCCATGAGCTATTCAATTGTTCGGTGTTGACTCGTACCATCGATTCTCATAATCTTTTTGGTTACTTAAATAATTTAGAAAGTTCTTACTAACACTAGACAAAACAGGCATAAAAGGACTAGAATCCAGTGCCGTTAAAATAAAAAAAATTACTTAAAAGCTAGTTTGACAATAAAACCACAAGATAGAGGGAGCGACCAATACTAATATATTGAACGACCCCATTTATAGACTTTGTAAGTCTGCTTACCACCAGGCGGATACATATTCACATGTCGTACCCCAATAGATATTTTTTATGAGTTATGGCTAGGATGTAATGTAATCCAAAGTGTGTTGTTGCAGGTACATTACCGTTTACATTAGCCGATATAGAAGAAAGCCGCGCTGCTTCCTCAATGCCTGCATCTATGGATACATGTCCAGGGGCAAAACAAAAGTAAACATATTTTTTAAGCTTATAATTAGTTCTATATATTATATAACCAAATATACAAATTATAAGTCTATTAGATTGTCTTGAAACATGATCAATAAGTTTTGATCTGTTTAAAAGAAATAATAAAAAAATCTTAGGTATCTATTTAATTATATTTTATTTAAATTTTGTTTAGGGTTCCATACGTTAAAAATAATACAATAAATAATGTTGTAATTTACTCGCAACGAGAGCTACAGTTCAACCGACTTAACTGTAAACTAAAAGGTGTCATGACCGCATGGAGATATATATGTAGAGGCAACCGCCCTCATGCCTAAAACGCCTTTCCAAACGTGAGAAGAGGTAATGGCGGCCGCCATACAAACTCAAAACAAAAAGTGCAAAATAAAAGAACAAAAGTTATTATAAGCAATCGCTGAGTGTTGATTGGTCGAAGTAAGAACAGAATATGGCGGCTACGAGCACGTTTGACATTTTGTTTTATAGACGATTTTAGGCATTAGGGCGGTTCCATATATTATTCTTAGTTTTACGTCACCGTATTTTTAAACAATCAAATGACATTTAAAAATGGCGGCCTTCCTATATAGTTCCTATTTTCGACACTTCACAGTTAACTTTGTGAGTCTGTGCTCTGTACATATAAAGCAGCTCTGTTACTGCCTCCGTAGAATCGGAGGTCGTGGATTCGATTCTCGCCCATGCCAAAAAATATTCGTATTAGTAAGTTTTTCGGTACAGTTTGTCATGGTCTGGGTGTATATAAAATATAACATGTATGATATCGTTGTTTCTGATACATATAGTACAAGCCGAGAGCTTAGTTTGTGACCAGAGCAATATGTGTAAATTATATAGGTATATATTATATTTTTTGTATATTGTTATATAAATGAAATGCACTTGACAGCTGTTTTTAATATTGGTAATGTGGATATTATATTTTTTATTTTATTTCAGAGTATCTGGAAAGGATGAAAAAGATAACATTGTCCTTGATGGTGTAAAAAATTCTAACTGGCTGGAGCTAGTCAAGCAGTCTAAGGAATGTAAAATGATTTCAACTAGGTAAGGTACTTTATTTTTTTTATAGAATCTAATCTAAATTTATGTTGTGATGATTTATCAATAGTAAATAGTTATCATGTCTGAAATAGGTTTTATATATAAATAAAGCTATTAACTTTATTTCTACTGTTTATGCACGCCCTACGCGCGCAGATATGCTAGAATATGTATGTACTAAAACTGACTGTTATCCCTTATTAACATACTAACCGGTTACTAAAAACTTAAATATTCTGTAGTGCGGGCAGTAATAAATAAATTGATGGCCTAGATAGCTCGAATTAAATATATACCTAGTAAATACTAATAAAACCTGAAGCATTACTCTCTTATTCATAAAATCTCTTTTCTGTCAAAGATATTTTTTTTTGCCAAGAATGAGACGAAACATCATTTTAACTAAAACGCTTAATGATTTTTTTATGAATAAGGATGTTTTTGTCTTGTTTTAAATATTGTTGGAACATACTATCATAATGCATATTTCGTTATGCATATGTTAAGATATTTTTATTAATATTTCAGTTTGAAAAATCAAGTCGTAGTGGACTCTGTTGTGAAGAAAGAACCCGAACCCTTCTACATGAGCTCCACTGTAAATATATTTACCAATGAATTTACAGCTGATGATAATCTATCTGATTGCCCCAGTAGGTGAGTATTTGATTCATGAAATTAAGAAAAATATACGGAACCACCCTCAGACCTGAATCGCCTATAAAACTAATTGTCAAACATGTTCGTTGCAGCCATATTGTGTTTTCACTTCAACTAATTAACTCAAAAAGATTGGTTATAATAATTATGTTCTCACTTTTTGTTTTGGGTTTGTATGGCGGGTGGCTTTTATACTTTCATGAACTAATAAGTTGCAGTGAATTAAAAAAAAAAACGAGAAGTGCGATAACACGCCCGCGGACGGTTTCCATCTATTGCTAATCATATTGTTTTGCTTTCCATGTTTAAGTAATTACCTATAACAGTTATGTTTCCGCAATTTTAATTTTTTACTAAAAAACTAATTAAATAAAAAATTGTTTTGAAATGAGCAAAGTTACAACATTTATTTCGATATTATGAAATTTTACAAATGTGTCTGAAAATCTATAAGCATATATGATAATATCTTTCTGTTTATCACCATATAATATATGGTTTATGTTTCCAAATAATTATATTCTAAAATTTATAATTTAAATATAACTTCGCTAGGCTGACTTCGTTCTCTATACGTCCGGTTTCGTTCTCTATACTAATATAATAAAGCTGGAGAGTGTGTTTGTTTGGTTGAACGCGCAACGTACGTCTCAGGTACTTATGATGCTTCGAATTGAAAAACAAATTTAGTGTTGGATAGCCTATTTATTGAGAAAGGCTTATAGGCTACATAACATCACGCTACATCTATTAGGGAACAATGAAAAATGTTGAAAAAACGGGGAAAAAATGTTGCTTTTGAGAGTGTACGCTGCGTAAACGGTTAAAGTTACGCAGACGAAGTTCGGCGGATTAGCTAGTAATTAATTATTTGGAAAAATATATGTTCAACAGAAAGATATTACTTACATAATTAATAAAGTGCCTTTTTTAATTTTGTGAATTATTTGATTAATAATATAAAAAGTAAATTTATATGGCATCACTGGAGAAACCTAAGGCACTGCCGTAGAACAAAGTTTCTTTATTTTGTGTAGGCAATTCGGAAAAAATATGTTAATTTTTGTC
This sequence comes from Monopis laevigella, assembly GCA_947458855.1. Classification (NCBI taxonomy): domain Eukaryota; kingdom Metazoa; phylum Arthropoda; class Insecta; order Lepidoptera; family Tineidae; genus Monopis; species Monopis laevigella. The sequence goes on along the minus strand of OX381583.1, from coordinate 18,439,751 downwards.
CTTGTTACAGTATAAGTGAAACAGCATCCGTAGCTTCGGATCTAACGAGGATGTATGTGTCTGACGAAGAGGACAAGTTTGATAAGCAATCTGTGTCCGTGCGAGACGATTCTTCGGACGCAGACCGAGCGCCACCCAAAAGGCCGCGAGTCTCTTAAATACCGTCAATTAATCTGTTGAACATTGGCCTCGGGTCATCTAAACATCGACACCAAGTTGACTCGCCTAAATATCGATCTCTAGTCTCTTAAACACCGGCTTTGAGTCTCTTAAACTCAAATTCGTAGATCTAAACAAAAAAAAAAAACATTTCTTGAAGTTTTGTAAATGGTAAACTATTTTTAACATCATTATAAAAACCTGTAGTAATAGTATATTACGGACATTAGTGTTAATATTTTGACTGTGGCCTATAGTTTTTCCGCCCTAATAATGTTTGTTGCGGGTTCGCATGTTTTTTAAAGTTTATAGATCCTTTAGGATTCATTATATAAACGTGATGATGTGATCCTAATGTACCTACCCTATATTAATCTTTTCCATATTGTTATACCTACCACACCGACATACCGATCGACGCGCGTCGATTGATAAAAATGTATAGGAAAATTTGTTTATGGGTAGAACTCGATCAAAGAGAAATGTCAAATCCCATACATTTGAGTTTCTATTTCTATAGATCGACGCGTTGAAGTGCTTCCCGGTAGGATACCCGGGAAACTTCAAATTCTTAGATATTTCTTCACCTGTCAAAAACACCCTTTGCAAGGAATGTCCTCAGAACTCCTTTCGAGGATCTTAACGAACTGTCAAAGTTTTTGACAGAAATGCATTCCTTAAGGAAATTTCGAGATAAGGAAAAGTCTTATAATGCTTTAGAAGCAACATATGTAGTAAAATTATGATTTAGTGCACAAAATGGATGCTTGAGGTCAGGTTGTATTCCTTCGCCTTCGGTAATTTGCCTTACTTTGTGAATGTGGCCCTTGGTAGCATAGTGGTATTTTACTATTTAAAATAAATGGTGTACCTAATTTTTTAAGATTCTACATTAAATGTTATTTTTAATGTTTAGTTAGTATATTAAGTGTTATAGAACCTATATTAAATCGTGACACTATATCGTAAATGTACGATAAAAATTTCGATTAATGAATATTTATATATTAATAAATTGTAAATAGTTACATGTTACGTAATAGTATATATTTTTAACAGGTCTGTATAACCTGTTGACTTTGAATGTTTGTAGTTTGGGCTAATATGAGGTTCTGCGGATCAAATTGAGCAACTTTTCCCATGAAACCACATGACACAAATGAAAAAAAAATGCCTTGCAAACATACAAACTAGTAATGTTAAAATTACCAATTTGTATGGGCAAGCCAAACATTTTTTTCATTGTTCCATGGGAAAAGTTGTTCAGTTTGATCCGTAGAGCCTCATATTAGCCCAAACTACAACCTTTCAAGTCACCAAAGTATATATTTCTGTGCTCTAACTAATATATTTAATCCAAAGTTTTATTTGATTGTAACTGATATTACAATAAAAATAATAGGGATGTACTATAGAACCATATAGTACTAGTGCAATTGTTTGTGCCATTATAATAGAGTAAGATCTAAAATCATGGAACTACTGAGACAACCTAAGAATATTTTTTCTTAGCTTGTATATACTCGTATTAATAAATTATTATACATAGTATATATTTTTAACAGGTTTGCTTAATTTGACATGCTACTTATATAAATTAATGTTTAATTTTATTGTAATAACAACTAGAAATGTATAAAATAATACTTTACCGAGTGTTTTTTTTTACAATAGTGTTTTTATGACTTAAGAATCACTTATACAACTCATTTTTTAAATAAAAAAAAGTTTTAAAGTACTTTTTTCTTCAGAAAACGCCTGAAATATATTCATATAAACGCCTCTGTGCTTAAAATTACTCCAACAAAAACATTTTTTTTTGTATAAAAGAGAATTGTTGAAATTTTTTTTACTTAAAGTAATTTTATCTTAATATTATTGTATGGGCGACACAAAAAAGATAAAGTACGTGTATCATTATTTTCTTCATAAAACGCAATATTTTTTTTTTACAACGGTGACAAAAAACACTCCGTATAGTACTATACTCTGTTAAATGTAGCTTGATTGATGGCAGAAGACACTGCGTTTAAATACACAGTTCCTTCTTTTTCTTTTATGTAAAAAAAAAAAAAATAACAACACGAAACGACATTTTTTAACAAAATACACACTAAATTACGTATTTAATCAAAATGTAGAAAATCCATTACCATTTATTTACTTTTTGTAAGTCAATGTCATCATTTTCAGACTCACTGTCGCTGGAAGAGTCTCATTAATTATCAATTCATTGTCTCGAAAATAGTCGAAAAAAAAATCTTTTACTATACGGTTATCTATACTAATATAATAAAGAGAAAAGATTTGTATTTTTGTGTTTTTGTATGTTTGTAATGAATAAACTCAAAAACTACTGGACCGATTGCAATAATTTTTTCACCATTAGAAAGCTGCATTATTCAGAAGTAACATAGGCTATATAATATCACGCTAGGTCCTATAGTTGTGGAGCAGTAACCAAAAATGTTTTAAAAACGGGGGAAAAGTATCGTTTCTGAGGCCTTCCGTGGCGTGCGCTGAGCATATAGTTAAAGTTATACAAACCTGTGCGAAGCCGGGACGGGCCGCTAGTTGGTATATATTTTAACCGATTCACTATATTACGTTCGACCTACCAGTTTCAAATCCTTGAATCTTCAGATTATTATTATTAAAAGTATCGAATGACTGTTTTTTATATTGTCATTACAACATAACATGCGCAACACCATCCGCATTAAAGAATCAAAAACATTTGAAATCAATTTGATGCTTATTTTTTTGTTATCAAAAGATCAATCGTTATTGAGTTTCGACAGCGTCACATCACTAGCAATAAATGTCATAATAGCTGTTATTGATCAAGCTACATTTTACAGAGTATAATGCATTTTTTTCCACTAAAATTATGGAACTACTGAGACAACCTAAGTCTATATATAATAAATTTTCTCAAGTGTTATAAGTCTAATTATTATATAATCATGGCTTGTAGGGTAGCCAGAAGCCTTTTTATCTTTAAGTAATATAAGGATTACTAATTGTATTATGTATTAGATATTCGCTTTTAGTACATAAGTCACCGCACACTCCTTGTTCGTAACTCAATTTAAAAACGTATGTAGGTGTTATTGTAGCTTAACCCTAAGTAAATTTAAATATTAACAATTCAGCCTTGCTAATAGGTGCTTGCGATAGTAGTGCTTGGAATAAAAAACAGAATTATATTTCATTAAATTTAATTTTACAGCAATAGTGCTTAAATATATAAGGAACAGTTAATTTGCTAAGTATAGCGTACAAATTGTTTTAAAGCTGCTTAGAATCGCGAAGAGAAAGTGTCTGCAAATCTACTGCCATTGCTTTAAAATTTACTAGACGGGAGGTACTGGGTGGTTTTTTCTCCTATGCCGAAAAGAATTTAGTGCACTTTTATGTTGGATGAAAAAGATAACTACAATTTTATCAAAAATGGGACTAATAAATTATTTAGTCCCATTTTTGATAAAATTGTAGTAATCTTTTTTCTTAATAAATACCATAAAAAAAAATGTATTATGGTAAAATGCCAAATTGGTGACTTGGAATATTTTTTTTAAGTTATGAGGGCTTATAATCATATGGTTAAAATTGACGGCGGATGAATTTCATTACAGAAAAATACGTGATCTATTATTTTCGGCATGATTACGACCAAAATCACCCAGTATTCTTGCCACCCCTATACTTATGTTATAATAAATAATTTGTAGGTTTTTTTTTCTAATATTAGATTGATTAATTAATGGTATGTCAAATAGGTACTACCACCATGCCTATGCTAGTACCTATCCTATCTTATATTGTTATACTGTGTGTTTGTATAGATGTTGTAATTTTACAAAGTTCTAAAGAACCTAATTTAATTATTTTATTTACTATTTTAGATGGATTAATTTCTTTTGTAGAATGATATATCTGCATCTATTTTGCTGTTTAAATGTAGAATAAATATTATTTAATATATATTACAAATGTTTATTTTAAAATACCTACATGTTTATACCTCTTTGGATCATATTTCACATTACCTTTAAGTAAAATCTACTTAATTTTTTTTTAACAGTTTTCATTGCTTAAACAATTGTTCATAATAATTGCACTGTTTAACTCTTTTGAGCCATTAAAAATATAAGCAAAGTAAATGAAATAATAAAATTGAAACAAAATACATATATAAATAAAATATATTAGGCTAATCCCGAATAAAAGTCAGAAGCATTTTTATAATTACTAGAAGGTAAATTATTCTTCATGTCCTTTTTCTTATTCTGATTTTTGTTTGCTTCCAAAACATTTTCTACTTCTTCAAAGTATTTTATGTTCCAGAACTTGACATCATTATCATGAGACACTGATGCTATAAACTGACCATCGTGGCTGATGTCCAAATGCTCAACAGGTAGCTGATGCTGACCTACAATGCCCAGTTGCTTCTGAGGGAACATGTGAGCCGCACGCAGAATGCCATCCTCGCCTGATGTTACAACTATGTTCTCCGTTATAGGCACCATACAGGATATAGAGTGTTTGTTACCAATATATTCATCACTGTGGAGACCAAACTGCATCCAATTATAGAGATACAGCTTTCCCTTTGATGAGCCAACTAATAACTTGGTTTCAGATCTAAATAATCCCATACATGTTAGTTCCGAGTCATACTCTTCAGATCTGCTGTAGATTTTACTAAAAGAACATGTGTAATTGAAATTAAATAACTTTGCAACAAACTTATATTTAATAATTATGACAGTTCAAAAATATAAGTTACAATTAATTGCATGTTTTTTTTTGCAATGTAGATATATTTTTTTATTGGAGCACGACATGTGACTTTGTATCTACCTGGTGTCAATCAATAATTGTTCTTAAACAATATTGCCCACTATGCCGACTAAATGATGCGATTACGAAATGGGGGGCGACAATAACAAATTGCATTACGAGTATATATTTTAATATACTTGCTGCCTTATTGTCATTTCAACTATCTATTTCTTAACCGCACCCTGAAAGGAGACTACCAACTCGACAAGAAATCGATGCATTAGTCTCCTGAAAACCGGTGAACGCACAGACTAAAACCGAAACTTCGGCCTGATGAAGTTATATGACCTTCCTTCCACCTAAAATTTCATTTTTTTAAATTTGTTATATAAATTTCCCAAAAAAACCATCTCACCTTGTAATAGTTCGTTATATTTGCAAATTTAAACTGTTATGTCTTTTATTATCTTTAAATTGTTTATTTTATTTATTTTTATTTCCGCCATATTAGACTGTCATGTGATTCACTTACACTTAGTGTTTCTTGCACCCTCTTTAGGGTGCGTTTTATATTGAATAGGCTCATCTATTTGATATTTTTAATAAATTGAAATCTGGTTATATTCATTAATATATAGTTAATGGAAACTAAAAAAGCAACAGTTAAACATAGTTTATATACGTGGTGGCTAGTTGGTTAGACCTTGGACTTAAAAACACTTAGGTCCCTGGTTCGAATCTCTTGGTTATTGAGTCTATTCAAAACATCGCGACGAGCTAGCCACTTGTTCGGTGTAGACTCATACCATCGGCTAAGACGAGGTGGGATTAAAACCCCTCCGCTGGGTACCCTGGGGCCGTCTAGGCGGTCTCGGGCGCCGTAAGGCACCTGTGATGATACATACATACATTAAACAGTACCATATGAAAACATTATCTTTGCACATGTCTTTTTCCCCGAGACATGGCACAAGTATTTTTTTACTAGTTATTGGTTAGCCAGTCATAATTACCTGCTCTTTAAATCAATTGATGTCAATGTACCATCGCCTCCCGCACATACCAAATATTTCTGTGCTTCATTAGTGATCATATCGGAGATATGGTCCTCTCCAACACTCACACTGAGTACAGGATCAGCCTTCCTCAAGTCCCACAGTTTTACTGTTCCCTCTTCATCACCTTTCAACATAAACTTATTTACTTATTATTATTGAATGGAATAATATGTTTGTATTAATTTAAGAAAACTGGGAGTATTAGATATACAATTTTAATTTAAACACAATGGCCGAGTTTGTTACACTATACATTTTTTTTTTTTTTTTTGGAGTATGACATGTGATTTTGTATCTACCTCCACTCTCTCCAAAAATATTCTCAGCGGTCTTGGGAGAGATATTTAGAAATTTACAATGGGAAGAGCTGGGTATTAACATTGATGGTCTAAAAATAAACCATCTAAGATTTGCTGACAACATAGTGTTAATAACGGAAAATCCGGAAACCTTACAGTTTATGATACAGGACCTTGCATTAAAGAGTAAAGAAGCAGGTCTATCAATGAATAAAACAAAAACTAAAATAATGACTAATAGATCTAAGAGTATTATTACTGTAGAAGATGAAAAGGTTGAATATGTCGAAGATTACATACACTTGGGGCAACTTATTTCGTTTAAGGACCCAAGAACAAGTGCAGAGTGAGAACAGAATGCAGAATCGCAAACTCTTGGAAACGCTTTTGGTCCTTAAAACACAAACAGTACTCCCTAACAATCAAAAGAAAGTTGTTCAACTCTTGTATTCTACCAATACTAACATATGGATGCCAAACATGGGCAAACAAACAATTGCGTCAAACTGATGTCAAAGATTTTTTTACTATTTTAACTTGTATTTTTTTATTATATATATGTGTACTCTGTAAGCAAATGAAGGCTTTGAAATTGATGGTAAGCAGACCTACAAAGTTCATAAATGGGGTAGACCATATATTGTTGTTTAACAACATTGATCGCTCCCACTATGGCGACGGCTAACAGGAGACTGATGTCAATTTTTTTTTCCTTTTTTAACTTGTATTTTTTATTATATATATGTGTACTCTGTAAGCAACTAAAGGCTTTGAAATCGAAATTGATGGTAAGCAGACCTACAAAGTCCATAAATAGGGTAGACCATACATTGTTGTTTAACAACATTGATCGCTCCCACTATGTCGACGGCTAAATGATGCAGTTACGAAATGGGAGGCAACAAAGATATATTAACACTAGCTGTGCTCGCGACTTCGTTTCGCGGACTGTTTTTTAGATCATTAAAAGAGATATTATTCTTTAATACATATTTTTTGTGTATCTTGAACCGTTTTCACGGCGCACGCAACGGAAGGCTTCAAAGATGAAATAATTTCTCCCGTTTTTTACACATTTACCACTATATCTTTGCTCCTATTGGTCGTAGCGTGATGTTATATAGCCTATAGCCTTCCTCGATAACTGGACTATCCAACACAAAAAGAATTATTCAATTCGAACCAGTAGTTTCGGAGATTAGCGCGTTCAAACAAACAAACAAACAAACAAACAAACTCTTCAGCTTTATAATATTAGTATAGATTATGAGTCTATTTTAATAGCCTTGCTGCTTTATTGTCTAAAAAATTATAATATGAACAACATTACACCCATACTGCCTTGTCACAAACTAAACTTTAGGCTTGTACTATGTGTACTAGAAACAACAATATAATACATGTTACATTTTAACACCCAAACCATGATAAAATCTATCGCCAATTTCGTAACTGCACTATGAAAGGAGACTACCACCTTTATATGTAATTGATGCAGTAGTCTACAGAAAACTGGGGAACCCACAGTCCGCCTAGTAAGGAGGCCTTTTTTCCACCTAAAATAACTAAATACACACAATATTTAGATCACCAATTTGTACTACCAATGTATTTTTGTATAATGTGAAAATTGTCTACAAACTCTAATGTGAGGTGGAAATATTATAATTAGTAATAAGTGAATTACTTTGGATAAATGTGAATGTTTTAATTAAGGTGTGACACAACATTATACTTATGTTGAATTGTTACTGATATATTACATATATTAGCGCGTTAGTATGAAACGGACCGACTGGCGTCGCGATGTCCCATACGGCCAGATTTTAGTCTTGTGAGACAACGTTCTTAGCTCTCCATGGATTCTCGTTTCCGTGTCCATCGTGTGGTTGAAAAGCAGGGGAATGAACTGCAGTGTTCCTTGACTTGAGATTGCGAAGTAGGGTTAAAATCTCCCCTTTGCTGTGTTCACTACAATTTCTACTTAACCAAATACTATATGATCCTGTTATGTATATGCAACTAGAGGTTTCCATTCAAATATAAATAGATTACCATTTTAGTTTTTTTTTACCAATTCTTTGTATTTTTGGGTGTGGGCAAATTAGTTCACATCTTAATAGGGAATATGCAGGTTATTTTTTTATTTCATTAATTGATAGAGTAACTACATTAGACCCTAAAAACAAATATTAAACATTTTTTAAAGGGTAAAACACAAAAATAAAAGGGTTTAAACTTTATCTGCCACGACCGCAGTAAAAAACGGTACATCACTCCACCGCCATTTTGTGACATCATTCGTGCTCAAAAAGCATATTAGTTAAAAGTTATTGCACCTCAAAAGTTAGTCAAAAGGTTTGCTTATCACAAATTATCGTAATAAAGGACAATGAATACCCGGGAAAACAAGAAACTGTAGACTACAGAACAAACGTTGACATTTATTTTTGCACGAATGACGTCACATGCAGTGTTTGCTAATGTCGGAGCGTTTAGAAATGCGTTCCGTTTCTACAAAAAAAAATATTTTAAAAATCATATTTATAAAAAAAATTGCCAATCAAAATAAAATATATTACTGTAAATATGTTCAAAGACATAAAAGGAACATTATATATTAATATAATAATAATTGGCGTTACATGCATATTCCCTATTGAAATGAACAAATAGTTTTGATGAACAGGAAGTAAACTTATTCAGTATTCTTTATTATAATACAGACCTGTTACAATTTTGTTCTCGTTTAATTCTCTTAGACAGTATATTGGTTCATCATGTGCATTTTCATAGCAGTTTACAAGCTTTCCGGTTTCCAGATCTGTAGCCATTATAGATCTATCCTGTAAATAAATAACTTTATAGGTACCAAATTTCATAATGTACAGTAGGTTAACTATTTCCTCCAACCCAGGGCCTTATTCATGAAAAACCAATTGAGTCCTTAAGAAATAGTGTTAAAATAGGTTTTATCTAATTACGCATATTTATTTGTTTTACAAAAAAAGAGACATTTCATGAATCTTAGATAGTTAATTTTTGCTATGATTAATTTTTGTATTCATGTGGGTAATTTACTTCTTTCACAAATATTACAATGCCAATGCTTGGGATATAATAAAACTAATGTAATAATAATTATTATTTGTTTTTTTTAATGGAGTACAGCATGTGACTTGATGTTAAATGATGCAGTTTAAATGGGGGGCTATATGTATGTATTTGCATTTAGATTTTAATATCGTCTTTGCTTTATTGTCGCATCAATCACCTATTACGTAACTGTACCATGAAAGAAGATTGTTGTATTCACTTCTCTTTTAAAATCACACATTAAACCCAGCACCTGCATGGAGACTAGTCAAATAAATTGCAGTTCCCCCTTATATTTAAAGTTTTAAAGACATGAAGGTAAATTGGAAAGAATTTATAAAAAGATGGGAAACCCTCTTTTGGCAAGTTTTCACACTTGTTTTTTTTATAGGCATGTAGCTCTTGGAAGAGATATAGTTTAGATAAGTTTTGAAGAAGGATGTAATAGTCTTCATACACAGTCAATTATGTGTAGCAAGTGGGGGGGTTTTCTGCTTAATTATATAGACATGAGCAAATCAGCCTGTAGCTCAGGGGATTCAATTCTTCATACAGATTTCTTATTGTCACAATAATTTCAATAATCCATTTTACTTTTAATATATCATTATATTCATAAGGCAAATTCATACATACTTTTATTATATTTTTTATGATGTTTATTATTGCCACATATCAATAACATGGTAGGGAGGCAGGGAAGTCCTTAACCAGGATATTGATTTGATATTGGTTGTCATTTGTGACAACTGCTTAACCAATAGCTAACCGTTGGGTTCATTGTGTGATTCAAACAAGGGAGATTATTAATTTTAAGCTTTATCTTGAGTAGCTATTTGTTGGACATACCTATCAATAAACTATTTCTACTCATTGGGCCAAGACACATCATTATGTAGGCGATAGACTAAAGTTTTTCATAAATTGCATTGCTGGGCAATAGGGAATATGCATGCAATTATTATTATTTTAATATATAATGTTCCTTTTATGTCTTTGAACATATTTACAATAATCTATTTTATTTTGATTAGCAATTTTTTTTATAAATACGATGAAAAATTTTTTTTTTTTTGTAGAAACGGAATGCATGTCTAAACGCTCCGACATTAGCAAACACTGCATGTGATGGATTCATGCAAAAACAAATGTCAACATGTGTTCTGTAGTCTACAGTTTCTTGTTTTTTTGGGTAATTATTGTCCTTTATTACGATAATTTGTGATAAGCAAACCTTTTGACTAGCTTTTCAGGTGCAATAACTTTTTGAGCACAAATGATGTCACAAAATGGCGGCTGTGATGTACCGTTTTTTACTGGGGTAGTGGCAGATAAAGTTTAAACCCTTTTATTTTTGTGTTTTACCCTTTAAAAAATGGTTAATTTTTGTTTTTATGGTCTAATGTAGTTATGCTATCAATTATTGAAATTTAAAAAAAAACATGCATATAGGGAATATTATTATTCATGTGACCAATTCTATAATTAGGGTATGACATATAAATATCATAAAAAACACCTAGACCATGGCATGTTGTATAATAATGTTCATATGCTGTGATCTGAGTGGGTAACAAAGCCATGACTTGTATATACAATAGATAATAGAGGTGGTCAAAAGTTACATTATTAACATTTAATATTACCTTTGCAGCAGTGTAAAGAACTGTCCCATCTTCATTAAATTCAACACCTCTACATGCCTTGACATGTACTTCATGTGTAGATAATAACTTGTTTTCTTCATTAGTGTATTCATAAATTAAGACATCACCCATAATTGTGGCAAGGGCAATCAAATCTCTGTTAGGATGAAAACTTATGTCAACAATGAAATCTTCAGTTTTAATGACTGGAGGGTGGTCGCGTTTCTTTCTCTTTTCAGCTTTTATAGCTGCAACTAGCTCGTCCTCATCTTCATCTGTATCCTCTTCACTGTAGTATTCCACTGTTGGCATGTCCGTCTCAATAACATTTCTTTCACTATCAGTCATATAGATATCTGTAGGAATAATATAATTATCCAAATTAATAAATAAAAAGTACATACACAGGTTAAATTTAAATAATTTAAAACGATTACCATTATCTGACCCTGGAAGATCGTCCGAATCACTGTCGCTTGATTCAGAACGAAATTTATTCATTCTAGGAGCCATCAATATTATTTTAAGTTAAAATCCCCGAATTCAATAAAACAAATCACACGATCGATCATACAAGGTATCCGCAGAGCCGTGTTCGGAAACGTAACACTTTAACACTGGGTAGTGTAACAGAGTGCGACAAAAATATTGAAAAATGCTTAGAGAAGAAGAGATGCATATAGTGTAGTGACATTACCCAGTGTTAAAGTGTTAGTTTCCGAACACGGCCCAGTACTCTATTTTATCTGTGGTTGTCCGTTGTAGGTACGTAGTACATATTACTCTGTGATATTACTATATAATCTGTGGTTGTAGAACACAGATTAATATTATTGAACATTTTCCTTGCAGTCCGATTCACGCCAAAATCGATGTCAGCGCTGTCATCACCGGTCCGATTGGGCGTAAGCGCGCTAACGATAGATGATTTGACATTAATAGTGACGTCATTACAGACGCCATATTGGACTTACTTACAGTGATTTTGCTAGTGGGTGAAATCGCTGTGAGCGCTGTCAGAATGACATTTATCTAGAAACATGATTTTAAGGAAAGTAATAAAATTCCTAAAATAATTATTAAGTAGATAGTAAAAAGTGTTATGTTCTTATTTATTTTGGTATTTATGTAAACAAATATACAAAATACGTTAAAATTCATTAATTTGTAACGGCAATTTATTTGACATTAAAACAGAGTGAGAGGAGAGTGAGAGATATGTTTTAGTTGCAAGATAGAGGTAGATACAAGAGAGGTTCTTGTGAGCGCGCTTAATCACTGGTCCGATTCATTAGCACGCTAATAGCACCGTGAGTGATTACATCGCGCTTTTTGAATCGGACCGGTGATTATGAACGTCAGCGCTGACAGCGGTGTTATCGCCATTCGGACCGTGAGGTTTATATCATCATAGAAATAGAATTGAAAAAACATATTAAATGGAGTACTACGTATATAGAGATACTACGACAAACGAGGTAATAATTAATCCGTGCGAACCTCAGATTAATAATAATAATAGATGGAAGGTCTAAAAGGATAAATTAAAAATATGTATGAACTTTTCACTCATATGGCTTTTCTAATGAGCCAAACAGAGATAGCAATTGATTGTCAATCCACTTAAGAGGCAAGGTTGTATCTTCTTTTTTGATTAAACCTTTGGCCTTATTCCGAGCTTGCAACCGCTAATCACGACAAGACGTTGCGCAAACTATAAATATGGAAATATAAGGTCTATTCCAATGGTTATATAGTATGTATTAGGGTGGCTATAATAATGCCGCCATCTTGAAATACACGAATTCTTCGCAAGTTTGAACAAGTTTGGAGCATTGTAATTTCAACTTTATAATTAACAGGATATAACTTATATTTCAATACCTTACGAAAAATGCGTGACGGTGAACGTGTCAAAACTCGGAATAAAGCCCCTTATTACAAATGAAATTAAGGATGGGATCTCATTTAAAATATTGATAAATGGGTTGCAACACGAAAGTAAGATTAATATATTAAGGCCCAAAATGGCATTTTATAAAAAAAGGTTGATAAAACATTTATCAACCAGGTGGGCGATTCTCGCGCTTTCGAGATTCATCTCGATTCGAGATTTTTAAACGAAAAATGGCATATTTAGTCATTTTTCGTTTAAAAATCTCGAATCGAGATGAATCTCGAATCGAGATGAATCTCGAAAGCGCGAGAATCGCCCACCAGGTACAAAAAAAGTCATACATTCTATTGTCTGGGGTTCTTTTGATAAGGGGCTAAAATGGGTATTACTTATCCATTATCCATACTAGCCCAATGAATGGATCAACTCATCTCAACAACAATCTGTTAAAATGGTAAAATTTTAATTAACATCAACACGAATAATATGTAAGACTAAACTGCTTGTTGTACCTGAGAGCCAATCGATAATCGAATCGAAATACCCATCGAAAGCCAAATGTATGGAATTTGACGTTTCTCGTCGATCAGGCTCTACCCAAAGAGTAAAATTCCTATACATTTTTATCGATCGATGCGGCGATTCGATTGGCGATCGTGTTCTTTGGTCAGGCCCCTGTATTTGTAAGAATATATAATTGTTTTATATACTTAGACCTCACACTTTTGATTTAAAAATAAAATATTTTATAGGTAGGTATTACCTACTACTTTGTTAAAGTGTTACTTTGATTAGATAATAAAAAATAAATGTGGGGTTGTTTGACCCATCTCATGCTGCGTGTTAAATATTTTAACCTTACGCTCGCCGGATTAACAATAAGCTGACAAATTCCAAAAAGCTGATCATTATATAATATAATATGGAGAGCAAAATATAACATCTAATAATAATAATATGTAGGACAATTTACACATATTGGTCACAAACCTGTACTATGGGCAGGGCTGTTCCGCTTTAGGCATAACACTACAAGTACCCGGCCGTATCCATGGATATTGCATAGATATGTACCTGCAACAAAGTTGTAAGTAATAAAAAGATCTACAACTTTTGTATTTAGAATTTTTTCACATAACCTCAAAATTTATGTGAAAAAATCAAATAAGCAAGTTATTAGTTTTTTATCTTTTACATTTTTTGGTTTTTTATTTCCCAAACTCATTGTAATTTTTTTGATTAAAAATATTTATTTTTTTCATCTTATTTTGATATAATATCTGTTTTTTTTTAAGTCGTCAGGCTTTTTGTTTGTTAAAATCTGTACTATCTGACGGTGTAAAAAAAGATACATTACTATGGCAAATGTTCTCAAAAAATTCAAAGGAACGGTTATTCCGTTCCCTCGAATCCAAAATTAGGCCCAGACCCTTTTAGCCCCATCCCCACTTCTCTATGAAATCTTGCAGGATGAAGGGACCATAAAAACAATTATTGACCACTCAATATAACCGTTTTTGTTAAATATGACCGTATTATATCTGTAGGTTGTGTTAGCTGCTGTTATATAATAAATTCTGATTCACACAAACACTTTAGAAAGCTTTCTAAAGTGTTTCGAGTAAAATTGAATAATCGTTGATATGATAGTCATAGCTTCTATAGGTACAGTATAATAAAAAAATAATTAGATATATTCAAAACAATCTTTATTTAAATAAATTGGAGATAGTTGAAGACATCAACGATCAAGTCGTTCCCATCCCTCTTTCCTCCCTCCCTCCCGTGTGGTGCCTTGAGCAAATTTAGTTATGATGTTTTGGGGTCCATCCCATATTCCCAATTGCTTAGTATGCTGCAATTACAAGGAAATCTGAAAAAAAAAAAAAGATAATATTTAGAGTAATTGCGAACATACAATTTTCGGATACGAATTGAATGGGGATATTATAGTAAATTAACTGTGTGTAATTTGGTATAAAGAAAAATACGATGTTATAATATTGTTAATTATATTCGAAGTGTCATAAAAACATACTTGACGTATTTAATTATTTTGACAATATACTTTTCATTAGATATGAATTATAAATGCACAACAAATGCCCCCTTAATTCAGATCTCACGAACACTTACAATAGTTACATGAAAAACAAAAGAGAAATAAACATAAACAAAACACGACAGAGATAATAACATAGCTATAAGGTAAAAATCATAAATAAATAAAAAATAAAAATTAAGTAATACCTATACTTATGATACATCTCCGATGTGCAATACGTGCAAGAGGTTTAGTGAGAACATCAGCCAACATTTTATCCGTAGATAGATAATGAACATCAATAGAATTGTCAGCGATTTTCTCTCTAATAAAATAATATCGCACATCTATATGTTTGGTTCTGTTATGGTGGATAGGGTTCAACGCCAATTTTTGCGCACTCTGGTTGTCATTAAAAATTACTACCACATCTGATTTACCTACTAATTCAGAAATGAACCGTCTTAAGAATATGGCATCTTTAGCAGCACTAGCTAAAGCCATATATTCTGCCTCGGTTGAAGATAAAGCCACAGTGGTCTGTTTTTTACTTTCCCACGAAATGGCACCACCAGCTAACTTAAACAAATAACCAGTATATGAACGACGGTCTATAGAACTATTCGCCCAATCTGCGTCTGTAAACCCTTCTAAATACTTTCCAGTTTTGCAAAACGAAATACTATAATCTATAGTCCCCTTTAAATATTGAAGAATTCGTTTAGCAGCCAACCAATGACTTTTATTAAATTTATTATTAAATTGACTTAAAAAACTAGTTGCATACGAAATATCCGGTCTAGTATTTACAGACAAAAACATTAAACAACCTATTAAATTTTGAAATGGATATGTAGACTTATCACAACTCTCATCCGGAACTAATTTATTATTTTCGAGAGGTGTATCACACGTCTTACAATCTTCCATATTAAAACGTTTTAAAGTGTTTTCAATATAAGTACGTTGACTTAACTTTATAACATCGCCATGATGTTGAATATTTAAACCTAAACAATACTCCAATGGACCAAGATTTTTCAAAGAAAAATATTTTTGTAAATCTTCTTTGACATATTTAAACATGTGATCATCATTGTAAAAAATAATAAGATCATCTACGTACACAGCTAGGTAAATGACTTTCTTACCGTCTCTTTTAATGTAAACACAAGATTCTGATGGTGTTTTTATGAAACCTATTTTGTTTAGAGTTTTATTTAACTTAATATTCCATACTCTAGCAGCTTGTTTTAAGCCATAAATAGATTTTTTTAATAGGCATACCTTATCCTCTTTACCTTCATTTACGAAACCTACTGGTTGAGTCATATAAACTTCCTCCTCCAGATCACCATTCAAAAAAGCTGTGTCTATGTCTATGTGTTGCATTTTAAACCCATTTTCAGCAGCTATAGCAAATAGTGTTCTTAAAGAAGAATTTCGAACAACTGGAGAAAAAGTTTCGTAATAATCGACACCAGCAACTTGAGTGAAACCCTTCGCTACTAACCTTGCTTTGTATCGAATTATAGAACCATGAGCATCCTTTTTAATTTTGTATACCCATTTACAAGGTATTGCCTTTTGTTTTGGCCTATCCACGAGTATCCATGTTTTTCTATTAATTAACGACTTATACTCATCTTCCATGGCAGTGCACCAGCTATCCTTATTTTCGGAGCACATAGCATCTCGAAAAGAAGTAGGCTCATCACCATCTACATCCGTGGAAGCTTTGTATAAAATAAAATCAGGACCAAAATCTTTAGGCTTTCTTACTCTTCTCTCTCTTACTTGATCAACAACAACACGCTCTTCATCATTATGCACGATACCTTAAACGATGTTCTCTTCTTCCTGTTCAATACAATCGGTAGAAACAACATCTGTTAAATCAATAGTATTTGAAGATGAAGTAACACCTGTTGGGTCAGGATAATTATCAATAGGACTTAAAGGTGAAATGACAGGTGTACTTAAATTAGAATTGTCAGAAAGTATGACAGGTGCCTGCTGTATATTCAACAATTCATCTTCATTTTTCAAGTCACAGAATTTGTTTTCAAAAAATTCTACATACCTTGCTTTCACCAATTTTCGTGGATATTGGACATCTCTGAAAAAATAACTATTTACATGGTCACTATATCCAACAAAAATGCTTTGTGTGGCTTTCGGATCAAGCTTTTTCCTTTGACTAGAAGCAACATGTACGAGAGCCCTACAACCAAAAACTCGCAAATGACATAAGTTAGGTTTACTTCCGAACCACTTTTCATATGGAGTAATATCGATAGCTCGATGAGGACATCTGTTTTTAAGATATACAACAGTATTAGCAGCATCTTGCCAATATGCTTTAGGAAGAGAACTATGAGACAGCATTGACCTAGTCTTTTCAATTATAGATCTGTTGGTCCTTTCAGACACACCGTTCTGTTGTGGACTGTACGGTACAGTTGTCTGATGTTGAATACCGACAGACTCTAAATAATCGGAAAATTCTCTATTTACAAATTCAGTTCCATTATCAGTCCTCATAATCTTTATTTTAGCTCCAGTCTCTCTTTCAACCATATTTTGAAAATTTTTAAACTTATCCCTAACCTCTGTTTTTGATGAAATAAAATATGCAAAAATCATTCGAGAAAAATCATCTATAAATAATAACATATATTTATTACCTTGAAAGGAAGTAGTAGACATAGGCCCACACAAATCCGAATGTATTAATTCTAGTTTAGAAGTAGCTTTTTTATACAGAATTTTCTTATAAGGCTGTCTTGCCTGCTTACCTTCTATACATGCTATACACGATTCTTTATCTACCTGACTATAATCTAACCCTACAGCTTGACCATTCTTAAGACGGCTCATTCCTATACGGCATAGATGACCTAATCGTTTGTGCCACAGGCGGTAGTCGGTTACGTCATTACGAACGTCAAAAGCCGTAAAACTCTGACGTGATTTTACAGTACAATCTAGAGTGTACAATCCACCATTCAAAGAACCATGTAAAATAGCATCACCTGTACATGTATATAAACTAGAATCATTTATTGACAGTTTCACCACAATTACCAATAAATATGTCACCAATACCTTCACTTTGCAGTTTCTCACCATTTGCCACAGTTACCGTACCGCTCGAACAGGGAATATAATTTTCAAATAAATCTCGTCTTGAACTCATATGCGCCGTGGCTCCTGAATCAATAAACCAGTCAGTTCGGCTATTATTATCAACTTCGGCATTCAAAGCACTCAACATATTCGATTCCATAGTCACCTGTTTAGCCTTCTTCTCCTTCTTCAGTGGACAGTCAGGTCGTTTGTAACCAGGCTCGTTGCAGTCATAGCAAACGATTGGTTTGGATTTCCTAGACTTCTGCTTTGGATTAGATTTTGTGCGTAGTGCAACTGCTTGTTCAATATCAGAACTTGTTTTGGAGAGTTCATTTAATAATTTGCTTTTTACTAAGTCGCTGGTAATTTCGACATTTCAATTCTCCAAAGCCATGACTAAAGGTTCGTAGTGGGACGTTAGACCTCCTAATAAAATAGCAGCAAGAGATGCATCTTCAATATGTTTTCCAATATCAGCCAAGTCTTGCGCGATTGACATAACAGCGTTGATATAAAACTCAATATTATCAAAATCAGTGAGGCTGCATCTATATAACTTCCGCTCTAGGGATAATCGTCTACCCATACCTTTATCTTCGTAGGCGTCCGCAAGAGATTTCCAACACTCTTTTGCCGTAGTACAACGCCGAACGTGCGTGATTGCGGCACCGTTGAGAGTAAGGCAAATCTTGGACATTGCCATCTCATCATTCCTGGCTTTAACAGAAACATTAGTAGTATCGCCTTCAGGATAACCTTCGATACATTTCCATAAATTATCGTGGACTAAAAGCATACGTATTTTGAATTTCCAAATACCGTAACCATCTCTGCATGTGAGAGGCTTAATACTCGACATCGACGACGAGCTTTCGTTTCGACTTCTACAAACCGTATTATCACCGTGGCCGGGCATTATTAATGTGCCCAAAATACACTACACACACTTATTACTTGATTACGCTGGGCCCATAACCTTTTATAGTAAATTAACTGTGTGTAATTTGGTATAAAGAAAAATACGATGTTATAATATTGTTAATTATATTCGAAGTGTCATAAAAACATACTTGACGTATTTAATTATTTTGACAATATACTTTTCATTAGATATGAATTATAAATGCACAACAGATATAAGTTGTTTTCATTCTAATCATTCAAACATTCATCTTTTTACTAAATATATATATATATATATATATATATATATATATATATATATCAATGATAATGAACAAGAGCTTATATTCTATAAGCCCCTTCTCGATTATCGATATTTGATATTTTATGAATTTTCACGACCCTAATGTATAACCTATAATAAATACATAAAGTCCAAAAAGTATATCCTCTAATGAAATAATGTTTCAGACATTTTAAACTAGTTAAGAAATAACATTTACAATATTATTTAAAACTATAAGTTATAACATTAATGAATAAATACCAAAAATTATTACTTTTGGAAAGTAATATTTTCGGGTCTGTTTTCTTTTCTTTGAGAAGTGAGTTTTGGTTTGATATTTTAACTAAACCAATTCTCTACGTCTATATATCACTAAATATCACTATATCAATTATTATTACACTATAGACACTAGAAAAATCTTTATGAAAATTTTGCTATACCATACTGCACCATATTGTTTTGCAATGAAATATAACCCGACTAAATAAAAAATACTAAATAAAGATATTACACGAACGGCATCAACTTAAATTCGCATTTCGGGCGGTTAGTTTTACGAAGTCGATATTAGATTAAAAAATCACCACTCGTTATCTCTTTCTCACTTATGTACCATTTTAGTTTGTATGAAAGATCAATTAAATAAATAGCGACTCTTGCTCCGACACAATAAAGGTCAGTTCAGGTGGGCGATTCTCGCGCTTTCGACATTCATCTCGATTCGAGATTATTAAACGAAAAATGACTAAATATGTGATTTTTCGTTCAATATTTATATATTTATTATTTATTAACTAATATTTATTATTTATTTCGTTCAATGTTCGATATTTTTTAACGAAAAATGGCATATTTAGTAATTTTTCGTTTAAGAATCTCGAATCGAGATGAATGTCGAAAGCGCGAGAATTGCCCACCTGATCGCACAGCGCTAATGGCCTACATTTATATTCACCTAAAGTTGCCTCTCTTTCTATCGCGTAATTCTTTTCTTTTCTAACACTGTTAGGGTTGTGTTCTTTTAAAGAAACCTAGGTTAGGTACTTAGTAGAAGTACGTAGATCATAAAACAATTTTATTGTGGGATGTCAGCCTTATAGGTATTTTAATCTAAGGATACTAAGTTGAAAGAAAAACCAAAACCAGCATAATAGCAGCAAAAAATATAATAGCAGCCGCTATTATATTTTTGATCTAAGGAGACCTGAAACTACTAGTCTGTGTTTGTCAGTGACATTAGAGATTTCAGTATAGTATATTTTTTGTTCAGTGAGATTTTTTCGTAGATTTGTGGATTTAAAGTGTTCATTATGTTTTTCTTTACAACAATATAAATAAACAGTAGATACGTAATAATAATAATTTATTCTTTTGTATTGCAATTTTGCTGTAAGTGAAAACAAACAGGATGACAATGGGTGATGAACTGCCTGTTACTTCTCTTGTTTTGCCTGTACTTATACGTCCCGTATTAACTCAGGTATTTACTTCCAAGTTTTTATATATTAGCTAATTAATAATTAATCAACTAGTTATTGTCTTCATTACTCATCCCTTTTTTATTTGGTATGACAACTTTCTATGCAGTTGTTTAAATGTTACAAGCTTGACATATTTATAATTTATATATATAATTCTTAATTTCAGTTAGAAAAGTATGATTCTAACGCTTCACAAACCCTACGTGCTGCTTTGACAAAGGCAGAGGCTGCCATACCGGGTCTTAATTATGACCTGGTGGCAGGCATCATTCGCCGAGCTGATATTCCTGTCAACATGAATGAAAGTCTTTTGCGATTGCAGGGAACTTTGACTGAGGTTGAAAGTTAGTACTCATATTTTTGTTTATTATAAAGTTTTAAATCATTTCTTTGTACCAATAATATTGTAATTTTATTGGTAAGAAATGATTAAAAATTATCATAGTAAGTAATTGAAGAAACTAGTACAGTAATAAATATTTTTATTTAAAAAATAAAAGAAGACAAAATATTGATGTTAGTCGGCCAAGAATGTGATTTACCACCCTTTGGTTCATTTGCTATTTATTCTAACTATAAAACTACTAGTTAAGTAAGTTCATTAAGTCCATGACAGTTAAATTTAGTTATTTTTGGAGTAAGCTACTACTGTAAGACAGTACAGTGCCTAACCTAAATAGTAGACTCGAATGAATTCTTGAATGCACCTTTGGTAATGCTAAGTGGTTAGTGTACAGGTAACATATTAATTAATAAATGATCATTAATTCATAATGTCATTATTGCTGCCTATTTTGTAACTGCATAAATATGCCAGCATACTGAGAGGAATCAATGCTGTTAAACAATAATGTATTGATTGACCCCATTCATGGACTTTGTAGGTCTACTTAACATCAAATAGACACCATGCCATTTTCAAATAAAATATAAGTTATAAGTAGCAGGTGACAACATAATCTCATTAGGAATGAAATAGCTGAAGAGATTATGAATCAATGAATACATTAACTGCAGATACATTTTATACAAAGTGGTAACATTTAATGTTTTA
Organism: Monopis laevigella; assembly: GCA_947458855.1. NCBI lineage: Eukaryota > Metazoa > Arthropoda > Insecta > Lepidoptera > Tineidae > Monopis > Monopis laevigella. Next base: position 18,417,902 of record OX381583.1, on the reverse strand, counting down.
TTTTATTTAGATGGTGGCTTCAGTATCCACACTTATGGCTTCTAGTTCACTAAATGATCTCTTCTTATTTTTCAGCTTCAGATCTTAGACTGAATCGTACAGAGGAAGCATTCCAAGATTTAAATAAGAAATCAACTGCACTGAAAAAGATTCTTAGCCGCATTCCTGATGAGATTACTGATAGGAAGACTTTTCTGGAAACTATAAAGTAAGTAGCAATTCAAACATAATAAAATAAAGTCGCAATATAATAATTAATAATATATTATAATAAAAGTCACAGTAATTTTAGTTATGTCTATTAAATACTTATTCAACGACTTAAATAAAATAATTAATATAAGCATTAAAAAAAATATGTTGGCTAGTAATTTCAATTTCAAAGCCATTATTTGCTTACAGAGTACACATATATATAATAATAAATACAAGTTAAAATAGTAAAAAAAAATCTTTGACATTAGTCAAATATATCAGCATCCTTTGATGCAAAGGCCTCCTCCAACCTTTTCCATTTTCCCTATCCCTTGCTGCTCTCGCTGCTCTCGCCCATTGCTGATCTGTGGTTTTACGCAGATCGTCAGACCACCTGTCCTCAACTGTCTTCCTCTTTTTCTCTTTGTATTATAGCGAGGAGTCCAAACTGTAATTAGCCGGTTCCATTTTGTTGTCTGTTCTCTAATCATATGGCCTGTCTAACTCTATTTGATTTTTTAAATTTATCTTTCCACATCTTCCCATTTTGTTATGTCCCTCAAATCTGTTGCTTGTTTTCAGTCTCTTCTCTTGTATACTAATATGCTTCTTTCCACACTCCTTTGGCAAGTTTTTGTAAGTTAGATTGTTTGATTGCCCATGTTTGGCATCCATATGTTAGTATTGGTAGGATACAAGAGTTGAACAACTTTCTTTTGATTGTTAGGGAGTACTGTTTTTTTTTTATATGCTTTTTAAGGACCAAAACCGTTTCCAAGAGTTTGCGATTCTGCATTCTGTTTCTAGGAGTATTTGGTCCTTAAACAAGATAAGTTGCTCCAAGTATATGTAATCTTCGACATATTCAACCTTTTCATCAGACAGTAATAATACTCTTAGATCTATTAGTAGTTGTATCTAATAATTAGTAATAGCTAGTAATTAGTATAATATAAATAGAGGTTGTTGTTTGGATTTTTGGCAAACATGCAGAAGGGATAAAGCTTTAAAGAACTGCACTCAGACAGTGGTCTAGTATATGAGGTCTGTTCAAAAAGTATAGTGAATTTTGAATTTTCACCGGCTACGTGCATTTGATTTTTTATTTGTTGCGTTATATTAGTACTCTTATCCCTTACTTATGGGTCAATATTTGATAATCGGCCGAAAGCGGCCACAATATTTTAATTATATTTTTTGTCGTAATTTATATACAAATGATGTAATATAATAGAGTCAAGTTAAAGTCTACTGCCGAATCCATACACTTTATTGAATTTAAAGGATTTAATAGCAATTTTTGTAAAGACATAGAACAGGAAAATGACACTAGTGACAGGATAATGAAATTAATCGTCAAACTTATGACAGATGAGCAGAAAAACAGAAAAAATATATCAATATTATGAATTATTATATTTATTATGAAATTAAGAATAATTAATGTGATAGAAACAATGTTAAATTTCTCTTAATATTTGAAATAACATAAAATTATATTAATTCAAATATAATAAATATTTGGTTAAAACATTTGACCAGACTCATTAGGAATTTAAACTTACTGTGTTAATCAACAAATAAGTAACATTTTAAATAACATAAAATCATATTATTTTCACCTATATTTAGTTAGTAATAATAATAATAATATACACAGTGGTTCCCAATTAGTTTTTTCTGCGTACCACTCCAAGAAAGACCTCAAACTCAAGTACCCTCTATTGCAGGAAAGTTTAATAAAAATATTAATCAGATATTTTTACATTTATTACAATCAAAATACATTTATTCTATATTGGGAAACACTGATATAGGACATTACAAACATATTGCTCTGGCCACAAACTAAGCTCTAGTAATACATTTAACCAGGCTCATTAGGACTTTCAACTTACGGCATTAATAAACAAATAAATAAAGATTTAAAACTCAACTTTATGCAGTGGAAGTTGGTGCAAGAGGAATTCCAGCAAAGCCTTTGCACCATCTATTGAAGGATCTTGGCCTTCCGAGAACAGTCGTCGGAACTTTTATGGAGCGTGTTTCCAGGATGGCGCTAACAGGATCATATAGTATTTGGTTGAGTGGAGACGGTAGTGAACACAGTGCAGGTGAGAGTTCAAAAGGCCTTTAAACCTACTTCGCGGTGTCAAGTCCGGGAACGCTGCAGTTCATTCCCCTGCCTTTCAACCACGCGATGGACCCTGCACCCGCAAGGTGAAGCCATGGATTGCTAAGAACATTATCTCTCTATTTTTAATTTATAAGCCTTTGACAGCCTCTATCACCAATCTGTATTCAACTGCCAGAAAATCTGTCCCACATATATCAATATATATATCAAAATATTACACACCATAATATATAGCTATAGCACAGCTTCCATAAAAATTGAATCACCTGGACCACCCTTTCAAATTCAAAAAGGTGTTACACAAGCCGATCCTCTATCTCCTAAACTATTTACGAGCGTTCTCGAGGAAGTCTTCAAAAAACTGGTGGCTAGCTGAAATGAAAGAGGCATTATCGTCGGCGAAAGCAGATTAACAAATCTTCGTTTTGCCGACGATATTGTTCTATTCTCTTCCACGGCTACTGAATTGGGGCAAATGCTCCAGGAGATCAGCACTGCAAGCCTCGAAGTTGGACTAAGGATGAACATGTCAAAGACAAGCTGATGACTAATAGCACACAACATCTGCTAAAAAAGACGGTGAGACGATTGTCTATGTCCATGAGTATATTGTCAGTACCTTGGCCAGATAGTATTTTTCCAGGCACGGCAAGAAAAGGAGATAGACCGGCGTACCGAAAATGCGTGGAAGAGCTATTGGTCAATGAAAGGGTTAATGAAGGGTAACCTGCCATTAACCCTGAAACGTAGACTTATGGATATGTGCATTATTCCCATCCTAACTCATGGAGCACAGACTTGGTCTTTGACTGCCCACCAGAAGTTCAAAATCGGGGTTTGCTAACGAGCCATGGAGCGCAGTATACTAGGCGTCAAACGTATAGGTTACGGAACAGCACACTGAGCTCTAGGACGCAAATAGCCGACGCCATTCAGAAAGCCGCCATGCTGAAATGGGACTGGGCCGGCTACGTGTGTCGAATGCCAGGCGAAATGTGGGCGAGGATTACCACAGTGGGTGCCACAGGCCCGGAAAAGACAACGCGGTAGGCCCAGGAGGAGATGGAGAGACGAGCTAGACGCCTTTTCGAGGAACTGAACAAGATCACAAAGAACGTTTTTTTAAGTTCTTTGAGGAATGGAAAAAAACGCTGGCTTAAGTGTATTATATCTGAGGGTAATTACTTTGAAGGGGATAAAATAGATATTCAAGAATAAATAAACACTTTTTTTAGCGATAATTTTTGAACAGACCTCGTAGGGTGTGCCCTTGTATTTATGTTTCTTGCTAGTTCATGATTTATTATTAATTTTAAAATAAAATAGTGTGGATATGGATATTTATTGTACTTTATGAACAATTATTTTAGGTTAGGTAGTGCAAAAAATAAGAAAAATATACCTAATTAAAAAAAACCTTAGTATGTATATAATAAAAATCTTATAAATAAATTATTTGATTATTTAATATTATGTTTATGAACTGTTTTGATAATAGTGGCATAATAAAAAAAAATATATAATACAGTTGATGTATACAGTAATATTGTATGACATTTGACATACATTTTCCTGGTCACAACTAAGCTCTAGGGTTTTATTGTATAAAAATGTACCAATTTTGTGAAATCGTAATTAAGTGTTAAAAGTGTAGCATTTACGCAGTGATCTCATTGTTTGTTTTATCTCAATGAATCCCATAACCTTTGATAAGATGGCGGTACACATTTTATTGTTGGTTTTCCTTTCTCTTTACTTGACATTGGCAGGACTATACCATAAACAAATGTGTTTGCATATATTTTTTTCTACACCCTTGTCCTTTCCACCCTATTTTATCCCTCTTTCACTAATAATAAATGTGTTTTTAGAACTACTAATCACTAGACAATAGCAAAATTTCGCGTAATACGAAGAGGCCATTGATTTAAAAAAAAAAAATAAGGTATCTAATTGAATTGTGTTCTAGGGAAATAGCTTCGGCTATCAAAAAACTATTGGATGCAGTGAATGAGGTGTCTACGTATACCCCAGGCCCCGGAAAACAGGCCTTGGAACAGAGAAAGAGGGAATTTGTCAAATATTCCAAACGATTCTCCAACACACTCAAAGAGTATTTCAAGGAAGGACAGTAAGTATAGAAAAGAATTAAGCAAATATGCATAATCTATTCTGGCTATATGGTAACAAAATTGGCAACAATAATGATGAATTTGCATTAAACCAATCCATGACCACACCCTGAAAGGAGACGTTGACTAGACATTTGACTAAAAAAATCTTTAAAGTGAGAAACATTGAACTCATAGGCATGACTACTAGTAAAGTGTGATTTTGTATGAGAAATATTTTATTATCACCACTACTTTTCTCTGTTGCCAGATCAATCATCTACTTTAGGTAATTTTTTTTATTGGAGCGCAGCATGTTACTTTGTATCTACCCTATGGTAAGCATACTTACAAAGTCCATGAATGGGGTTGATCAATATATTGATCGCTCCCACTGTGCCGGCTAAATGATGCGGTTACGAAATGGCGGCGACTAAGAATTGCCAATTTCGTAACCGCACCATGAAAGGAGACTACCACCTTGACAAGAAATCGATGCTGTAGTCTCTAGAAAACCGTGAACCCAGCCAGACTTAAACTGGCTAGGTCACTTCACGGTTTTTGCATCTGTATGGGCGGTGGTAATGATGATAATGATCGAGGACTGAATATGCTATAGTGACCTTGTTGACACCTCCTTCTAATTTCACCATATTCTTTCCGATTAACGACTTACCAGCCGACTTAAACTGACACGAACAGCTAGCAGAATGCAGACACACATTGTATAACCCACTGCATCTATTTCTTATAGAGGTTAAGTCTTATTTCAGGGTGAGGTTATGAAAGAGGTAGCCTCAGTGGCAGCTTCGCAGGACAGATAACAATTGCCAGGTCAATGCAACCATCTAACCACCTGCCTTATAATGGTTATATGTGTTGAGTGTGTTTGGCTGTGATGCTATTTGTTTCCTTGCAAGTGCACGAGTTGCAATTTCATTTTGTTTAAACAACAGAATGTAAATTATATTTTTTTTGACTCTTCATAAATGCCTGTAAAGGGTATACTTTTACAGGCATTTATGGAGATTAAGGGCCCAGAGGCTCTACCATGGGTTTTTACTTTGTAGCAACGTAACGTTAATACGTGAGCAACAACCAATAGGGCCGCTTTATTTTAGGTAACGCTATTAAATAAAACGATTCTATTGGTGGTTCCTCACGTTTTAACGTTACGTTGGTACAAACCAAAAATCCAGGGTAGAGCCTCTGGAGTCGACTTGACGCTCATACTCATACTCATTCGGTTTTCTAGAGACTACAGCATCGATTTCTTGTCAAGGTGGTAGTCTCCTTTCATGGTGCGGTTACGAAATTGGCAATTCTTAGTCGCCGCCATTTCGTAACCGCATCATTTAGCCGGCACAGTGGGAGCGATCAATATATTGATACAAACGTTAAAGTACTTCCAATATTACAACTTGGCTGTTGGTTGAAGTTTAATATTTTTTTACTATCGTAATCTTTCTGTTGTGGGCAATTTTTTTTTTATATTATAATATCATTTTAAAAGTTTTATTTTCTCATTAAAAAAAAATGACTCAACACAAAAAAAAAATATACAAGGACTGACAAAAATATTAATTTAATTCTGCGACAATCAGAAATTAGTATTATTGAAAGTGCAAAAGCTAATTTTGTATGGAGGACGCGGAGTTCGCAATTAGAATGCAGTCAAGTTAAATATTTTTGACTTTGACTTCAGTTTATTTCTTATCTATCTTGTTTCGACCCCTGTACCCGTAGCACGGCCAAGCCAAGACAAGATATGGGGTCGTCAACCAATGTCAAAAGTAAAACTATTTTTTAATATCAACCAATCAGAGCGCTGCAAAGTTGCACCTGATTGACTGATATCCGCTCGCGACTTTATCTCTTGTATTGGCTTGGCCGTACTACGGGTGCTGTAATAATAATACAAAAATAGAGGGAAAAGTTCTTCAGAGCACTGTCGCATCATAATTCATAATAAATTGAATTAAATCAGAATTTATATTACAGATGTGGTAATGTTATTAATTATGATTTCAGAGCGAATGCTGTGTTTGTGAGCGCTTTATATTTGATTTACCAGACAAATCAAATTCTCTACACTGTCAAGAATAAATCTGAGTGAATTGCCAACTCATGAGTATTACATTAAGTAACAGCTGATAGTTTGTCGCACGGCATTTGTTTGCATTGTTGTGTAGGTTAAGTCGAAAAATTCTATGTATCATTTAATTTTATTAACATTTCTTTCCATTGAATATAGTAAAGGTTTATTATATAGCAACTGTTAAATTTTGGTTTTATTTTATATTTATTATACTTCAATTCAACATTTAAGGTAACCTTTTAGTTATAATTTATTAAATGCGGCTTGTATGCATTGAACACAAATTCTTGGATAAAATAATCCATCTATAAACAATTTCACAAGTTGGTATAGTGAAACCGGGACCGACAGGAAACGACATACAATAAAAGCATAATAAAACCTACCATATAATAGTACATTATTGCCGCGGTCTATAATGACTACTTTGCTGGTCGCGCTGATGATGGCCGACAGCGCTGCTCCAGGCCGACACAGCGCGGTCAGCGTGCAGCACTTGATGAACGAGCTGAGATTAAGGCCGAGACCGTAGGTCAAGGTCTTTACAGCGAGGACAGCCAGGACTGCACGCTGACCGCGCTGTGTCGGCCTGGAGCAGCGCTGTCGGCCATCATAGCGTTACTAGCGAGGCAGTCATATTGGGCCAAGGCTTTACTCAAAAATAGCAAGTAACTAATCTAAATAAAACCAGCAAGTAAAATATATATTAAAACGTTGAAATCTTAAAATAGCGACTGGCAATGTTATGCCGGCCTGTTAGAGCGACCAGCTAAACTTTGCCGGCCGCTCCTTGAAACAGAACGGTGTGGTCGACTTTGCTCAAACAAGGTTGTCAAAATAATGACCACATTACATGCATTTTTGAGTAAAAATATATTCTTGAATAGAATCAATTGAGTAATCTGGAATTAAGTAAAATATTGTTTAAGTTGTCTAAGCTATGAACTTTTACTTTGGTTTAAAAAAAAAATAATATTTTTGTAACAATTTGTATTCTTCGCTGAAGAATGGGAATCAGACCAAAAAAAAAACAAAAAAAAATATAGACTAAAATAATAAATTAATTTTGATTATTTTTTAAATAAAAAACTAAACCGAAACTGGTTTCTACGACCGAAACCAAATTTCGGCAACAGTCTCTGTTTCGGCCGAATCCGAAACTGAAATAACTTATTAAAAAAACAATTAGGGACGTTTAGGTAAGTAACTAACTGTACTTGCCACTTGAATACCTTGGTAATAAGTATTAAAATTAATTTTGAAACCCTGAATCCATAATATTATCACCACTAATGAACTATAGTAATTACCAAGTACCTAACTAATGTTTGTTTAGGTATACTATTAACGAGAGAGTTAAATCAACCAAAAAAATATTTAGATAGATTAAACTTGATTCTTCTATAATCTATGTATTAGTTTGTTATAATGAATTATTTTTTATGTTTACTACCTACTTTTATGCTATATCACGTCGTAAAAGCAACCGAATTCAAAATAAATCACACGAAGACTCGCAACAAACAAAACGAACTGCAAACACAAGCCAGTCACAACATGATTAGGCACGTGGACGCGGCAAAATGTCTTACTCGCTTAGATGGAATTTAACGTTCCGAACATGACCGATCACAGGGCGAGAGCTCCCGAATGCAGTTTCGGTTTCGGTCGTTGTTTCGGCAGGTTTGCCGCTGAAACCGAAACACATTTTTCTTGCCGAAACTCGACCGAAACCAAACATTCGGTTGGCTATTCTAATAGGTAATGATAAAAATAAAGCTTCACAAGGTTTCTTGTAGAAAAGGTGGGAGGGGGGGGCTGTGCCCATCACCAACCCCGAAAATCGACTCACAATGTCGGTGACCATTATTACCGGTGTGAAGTTACCGGCCGAAATGTTACCGGCCGTTATAACTCGACCAATTTGAGGAGTTTTATAAAATGTGAAGTTACCGGCCGAAATCTAGCGGCTGTTATAACCCGACCAAATTGAGTATAGAAGCTAGAGTTAGCTTCTATACCCACTACAGTATTCTGATAAAAAATATAAAATAGGTACTCCATAATTGCCTAAAGACGGTAGGTATAGTGGGTTCTACTACAATAACCTAGGAACTCTGGAATAAAATTCTGAAAATCTTATGTTTTGTTCAGTATGTTATGTGATGTAGCTTCTATACCCACGACAGTACTCTGATAAAAAAAAAAAGTAGATACTCCATAATTGCCTGAAGACGGCAGGTATAGTGGGTTCTACTACAATGACCTAGGAACTCTGGAATAAAAATATGAAAATCTTATGGTTTGTTCAGTATGTTATGTGATGTAGCTTCTGTCGTGGGTATAGACCCACGACAGCACTCTGATAAAAATAAATGAGTGAAGTACCTACTCATTTTTTTTTCATACTGCTTGAAGACGGCAGGTATAGTGGGTTCTACTACAATGACCTAGGAACTCGGGAAAAAAAATCTGAAAATGTTATATTTTGTTCAGTATGTTATATAATGTAGTTTCTATACCCACGACAGTATTCTGATAAAAAAAAATAGGTAGGTACTCCATAATTGCCTGAAGACGGCAGGTATAGTGGGTTCTACTACAATGACCTAGGAACTCGGGAAAGAAAGCCTGAAAATCTTATATTTTGTTCAGTATGTTATGTAATGTAGTTTCTATACCCACTACAGTATTCTGATAAAAAATAAAAAATAGGTACTCCATAATTGCCTAAAGACGGTAGGTATAGTGGGTTCTACTACAATGGCCTAGGAACTCTTGAATAAAATTCTGAAAATCTTATGTTTTGTTCAGTATGTTATGTGATGTAGCTTCTATACCCACGACAGTACTCTGATAAAAAGAAAATAGTAGATACTCCATAATTGCCTGAAGACGGCAGGTATAGTGGGTTCTACTACAATGACCTAGGAACTCGGGAAAAAAAGCCTGAAAATCTTATATTTTGTTCAGTATGTTATGTAATGTAGTTTCTATACCCACTACAGTATTCTGATAAAAAATAAAAAATAGGTACTCCATAATTGCCTAAAGACGGTAGGTATAGTGGGTTCTACTACAATGGCCTAGGAACTCTTGAATAAAATTCTGAAAATCTTATGTTTTGTTCAGTATGTTATGTGATGTAGCTTCTATACCCACGACAGTACTCTGATAAAAAAAAAATAGTAGATACTCCATAATTGCCTGAAGACGGCAGGTATAGTGGGTTCTACTACAATGACCTAGGAACTCTGGAATAAAAATCTAAAATTCTTATTATTTGTTCAGTATGTTATGTAATGTACTTTCTGTACCCATGACAGTACTCAGATAAAATTAAATGAGTAGGTACTCCATAACTGCTCGAAGACGGCAGGTATAGTGGGTTCTACTACAATGACCTAGGAACTCGGGAAAAAAATCTGAAAATCTTATGTTTTGTTCAGTATGTTATGTGACGTAGCTTCTATACCCATGACAGTACTCTGATTTAAAAAAATGAGTAGGTACTGTGACCGAAGTGTATGATTTACTTTACTTTTCGGTCACCGTACCCGATTTCCTCAGGATTACCTCCTCCAGATCCTTCTTTAAACACAACTTTATACCTTTTATACGTTTATTTTATATTCTCTTTATTTCCTAGAATATAATATCCCTGCGAAGCTATATAAACTTAAACTGTGAGGAATAATCGCGGTTTCTATTCGTTTTCTATTAAATTAATCAATCACACTTCCATCGTGTGTCCCTCTATTGATTTCTCTTTCGACTCTTTTGTTTCATAGATTTGTTCTATTCCCGTCACAAATGTCATAAATACTCAAATAAGAAAGCTAACAATATTTATGGCCAGTAGTAGCCTTACTCTACAATAGAGAAGGTTACATTTCTCCCCCCTCTTAAATTTTAGTAAAATATTAATAAAAAAAGATTTTACTAAACTAAAAACAAAGCATCAGGACATAGATCAAAAATATTATTAGTATTATAAAATCGCGACCTAAACACACTCCATTACTTAAAAGGTCTACAAAAAAAAAGTCAACCTAATCGCGACACGTCGACTAATCCTCTCGCGAGCCTTAAAACTATTACAACCCTAATCACTCTATTGGCATACCGCAGTCAGCCTTTTAACGGTGACTATTAAATAAGGATCCATCCAATCAATACAACAGCCACGTTTTCACCCAGCCGAAATACTAATCAACTATTTCGTCATTTAATCACATCCGCAAAACCCAAAAACAAATGTGCACAACGACATACTAATAGTTAAATCTTGCGTGATATCTATCAAATTTAATTTCTTGCTAAATGCAAAGACAAATCATTAAAATAAAAAGTGACAAGAAGTTACATATAGAAATAAATAAAAAAATATATCTACTTAATATTATCATCAGATGACACCATCTGTATTATTTGTAACTTCATTTTATTTCACCACAGCACTTCCACTGATAGTCCCTAGATTGTCTATTTTCTTTCTGAAACTAAATATGTTGTGTACAACATCACATACTAATAATTATATTATAACCACTTTCATAAACTTCTCATTATCTATAACATCTTTATCTATTTTATAAATTGCATAATATTTCCCTATAATTAATTATCATACTCTTTAATAAAACAATAACTAAAACACCCCATATAAATTAACTATATACTTCAAAGATTGATGGTCTTCAATACCAATGCCTTAATAAATTAAAAAAATATATAATAAATTTCAGGACGAAGGACTTGTATTCAGTGCTATGCTAAAATAACTTAATTAAAAATTATGATTCAAGTCATTATTAAATGTCATTTATTCTATATAATCTATCTATCGAAAATTCGAGGCATTAATTTTATTAGCACAAATCAAGATAAGTTTTTGCAACTCTCGTACCTATTAAAACAATAAAAATAATTCTACTAGATTACAAATTTTATAGAGACAAAGTGTATATTTTCTTTTTAATAAATAAATTAAACCTTCCTTTAAAGTTCACTTTATAAACTTTATTTAAATTCAATCATACTCTTCCTTTCTCTATAATAAAGCCATCTTTCAGCATTCTAAATGTAAACAACATGTAAGATTCACGTTCTATATTGAACTGCAATACTGTGTTCTATATAGAACTGAGACAAACTATCTTCATAGATATGTTCACTCGCAGTAATACATTCCAACTATCACGCTTCACCTTCACATTCTGAACATATGCTTTTACTACACCCCGTTAAACAATACACTTAACTTTCGATCGCATCTTTTTCATTAGCGTGCCACATCGCATACAACCTTCACACGTAACTATCTGCCATCTAGCAATCCAATGCTAAAACGACAAACACCAAGACCAGATTCCATCATAGTCATCTCTCTATCTTCTGTTTTCTCCATTGTCATCATATTATGCTGCTTACAATATCAGCACAGGTTTTTTTTTCTCACGTTCACATAAAAAAAGGAACATTAAACACATATTAATACAACTTTAAAATAAACATATCTATACCCTAATTATATTTTATATGTTTTTATATTAACAAACTTTTTGTATAAAATTCAAATGCTAAGTTTATTTTTTATTATATTATTTTTTTATTATAAAAGTTTATAAACTAAATATACTATGTATATACAAAATTAATTTAATATTTTATATTCTATATTTTTATTTTTCCATTTCGATTTCTTTCTTTTATTATAACCTAGTTTATACACACAATTAACATATTTATTTTCATATTTTTGTATCATATCATACTCATTTATAAGTAATGGACTTTGTATTCCATTTACCTTATAATTTAATCTTCTATGTTCATTACCTAAACCTATCTTATAACCTACATTTCCTACACTGTTATACAGCTTTTTCTCGAATTCTACCTTCTTATATATTTTACTACAAACTATCTTATTGGAAACGTCATTTCTAAATTCAAGTATGAGGACCTTATCCATTACATCATTATTTACTACTATATCTCTCTGCTCGTTCCCTAAATCTTCAAAATTTATAGAATTATTTTCTTCATTATATAATTTATCTTCTTCATAATCTTCTTGTGCCACTGTTAGCTCTATGTCGACTTCTTTATCGACATCCCTAACTTCTTCAATAATCATTATTTTATCTTCATTATTTTCTACTTCTTTTACATAATTATTATCATTTCTATCATTAATTAAGAGCTCATTATTTTTCGCAACTACACTAACTATATTTTCTTTTATATTCCATGGCGAAACATTGTACTGACCTTGATTGGTTGATATGGGAGTGATTTCTTTTTGCACCACATTGTCCATCTGTCCATATTTTACACTAGCACCATTGTCAACACTACTGACACTTCGTCCGATTTGCTCATTGGGACCACTTTGTTCATTTCTCCATGAATGTTGTTGCGGCACATACGGATTTCGCGCAGGTTCCGCATATCGTCGTGGCGGCGCCGTCCTCGGTATTAAATTACAACTATGATCAGGGATACAAAAATTAGGTCTAAAATTATTTTGAGCCGTATACTGTTGTTGTCCCATATCTCCATGAGCTCGTCTATCCTGTGGCTCTGGAGTTGGATACATCATCCTATTGGGCAAATTATATTCCGCCTTATTATTCGAGGAATACACGTTCTCGAACTGTATTATTATATCCTTTACTTTTATCATATTAAGATTTCCTTGATATGCAAAGTACTGCCTATGCGAATCATTTAATCCCTTAATAAAAACATCTACAATAACTTTTTCATCATTTATATTTGTTTTTTTTGCTAATTAACTTATTTTATAAAAATATTCCAATAGTGATTGTTCCCATTGGACGGAATTAAAAAATAATCCAATATATGAAATTTGGGTTTTAAACTCGTCCTTTAAAATACACACTAACGCATTATACGCACTCACCTAATATTGATTTATAAAATATTAAAGCGGGACCTCTTAAATAAAAACCAATTGCCGACTTCTTTTGATTGTCATCCCACCTTTATAAAACAGCTACACTATTAAAACTTACTAAAAAATCTTCTATATCTTCATTTATCTGCCCCGAGAAATGATTTATTGATTCCATTTTAATTTCTTCATTAATCAACGCTATTTTTATATTTAAAACCCACTAACCTTTCTTCCTGATACATATAAACTTTATTTTTACACTGCTTGCCCTTCATTTCCTTGACACATATCTTCTTTATTATTTTATAAACATTTTCACAACAAAAATAGGTAACCGACTTTTTTCTCATTAAATTTTAAAATCTTGCCCGGCGCCTCCACCAAAATGTGACCGAAGATATGATTTACTTCACTTTTCGGTCACCGTACCCGATTTCCTCAGGGTTACCTCCTCCAAATTCTTCTTTAAACACAACTTTATAACTTTTATACGTTTATTTTATATTCTCTTTATTTCCTATAGAATATAATAAACCTGCGAAGCTATATAAACTTAAACTGTGAGAATTAATCGCGGTTTCTATTCGTTTTCTATTAAATTAATCAATCACACTTCCATCTCTATTGATTTCTCTTTCGACTCTTTTGTTTCATCGATTTGTTCTATTCCCGTCACAAATGTCATAAATACTCAAATAAGAAAACTAACAATATTTATGGCCAGTAGTAGCCTTACTCTACAATAGAGAAGGTTACAGTACTCCATAATTGCCTGAAGACGGCAGGTATAGTGGGTTCTACTACAATGACCTAGGAAATCGGGAAATAAAATCTGAAAATCTTATATGTTGTTCAGTATGTTATGTAATGTAGTTTCTATACCCACGACAGTACTCTGATAAAAATAAATAATAGGTACTCCATAATTGCCTAAAGACGGCAGGTATAGCGGGTTCTACTACAATGACCTAGGAATTCGGGAATAAAATTCTGAAAATCTTATGTTTTGTTCAGTATGTTAAGTGCTGTAGCTTCTATACCCATGACAGTACTCTGATAAAAATAAATAAGTAGGTACTCCATAATTGCCTGAAGAAGGCAGATATAGTGGGTTCTACTACAATGACCTAGGAACTCGGGAATAAAATTCTGAAAATCATATGTTTTGTTCAGTATGTTATGTGACGTAGCTTCTATACCCACGACAGTACACTGATAAAAAAGAATAACCTAGGATATCGGAAAAAAAATTGAAAATCATATGTTTTGTTCAGTATGTTATGTGATGTAGCTTCTATACCCACGACAGTACTCTGATAAAAAAATGAGTAGGTACTTCATAAATGCCTGAAGACGGCAGGTGTAGTGGGTTCTACTACAATGACCTAGGAACTCGGGAAAAAAAGTCAGAAAATCTTATATTTTGTTCAGTATGTTATGTAATGTAGTTTCTACACCCACGACAGTACTCTGATAAAAAATAATAAATAGGTACTTCATAATTGCCTAAAGACGGCAGGTATAGTGGGTTCTACTACAATGACCTAGGAACTCGGGAATAAAATTCTGAAAATCTTATGTTTTGTTCAGTATATTATGTGATGTAGCTTCTATACCCACGACAGTATTCTGATAAAAATAAATGAGTAGGTACTCCATAATTACCTGAAAAAGGCAGATATAGTGGGTTCTACTACAATGACCTAGGAACTCGGGCAAAATAATCTGAAAATCTTATATTTTGTTCAGTATGTTATGTAATGTAGTTTCTATACCCACGACAGTACTCTGATAAAAAATAATAACCTAGGATATCGGGAAAAAAAAACTGAAAATCATATGTTTTGTTCAGTATGTTATGTGACGTAGCTTCTATACCCACGACAGTACTCTGATAAAAAAATGAGTAGGTACTCCATAATTGCCTGAAGACGGCAGGTATAGTGGGTTCTACTACAATGACCTAGGAACTCTGGAATAAAAATATGAAAATCTTATATTTTGTTCAGTATGTTATGTAATGTAGTTTCTACACCCACGACAGTACTCTAATAAAAAAAAATGAGTAGGCACTCCATAATTGCCTGAAAACGGCAGCTATACTGGGTTCTACTACAATATCGTAGGAACTCGGGAAAAAAAATCTGAAAATCTTATATTTTGTTCAGTATGTTATGTAATGTAGTTTCTATACCCACTACAGTATTCTGATAAAAAAAAAATGAGTAGGTACTCCATAATTGCCTGAAGACGGCAGGTATAGTGGGTTCTACTACAATGACCTAGGAACTCGGGAATAAAATTCTGAAAATCATATGTTTTGTTCAGTATGTTATATGATGTAATTTCTATACCCACGACAGTACTCTGATAAAAATAAATAAGTAGGTACTCCATAATTGCCTGAAGTAGGCAGATATAGTGGGTTCTACTACAATGACCTAGGAACTCGGGAAAAAAAATCTGAAAATCTTATATTTTGTTCAGTATGTTATGTTATGTAGTTTCTATACCCACGACAGTACTCTGATAAAAAAAAAATGAGTAGGCACTCCATAATTGCCTGAAAACGGCTGGTATAGTAGGTTCTACTACAATGACCTAGGAACTCGGGAATAAAATTCTGAAAATCATATGTTTGGTTCAGTATGTTATATGATGTAGTTTCTATACCCACGACAGTACTCTGATAAAAATAAATGAGTGGGTACTCCATAATTGCTTGAAGTAGGCAGATATAGTGGGTTCTACTACAATGACCTAGGAACTCGGGAAAAAAAATCTGAAAATCTTATATTTTGTTCAGTATGTTATGTAATGTAGTTTCTATACCCGCTACAGTATTCTGATAAAAAAAAATGAATAGGTACTCCATAATTGCCTGAAGACGGCAGGTATAGTGGGTTCTACTACAATGACCTAGGAACTCGGAAATAAAATTCTGAAAATCATGTGTTTTGTTCAGTATGTTATATGATGTAGTTTCTCTACCCACGACAGTACTCTGATAAAAATAAATGAGTAGGTACTCCATAATTGCCTGAAGAAGGCAGATATAGTGGGTTCTACTACAATGACCTAGGAACTCGGGAATAAAAATATGAAACCCTTATGCCTTGTTCGGTATGTTATGTGATGTAGTTTCTATACCCACGACAGTACTCTGATAAAAAATAATAACCTAGGATATCGGGAAAAAAAATTGAAAATCATATGTTTTGTTCAGTATGTTATGTGATGTAGCTTCTATACCCACGACATTACTCTGATATAAAAATGAGTAGGTACTTCATAATTGCCTGAAGACGGCAGGTGTAGTGGGTTCTACTACAATGACCTAGGAACTCGGGAAAAAAGGTCTGAAAATCTTATATTTTGTTCAGTATGTTATGTAATGTAGTTTCTATACCCACCACAGTACTCTGATAAAAAATAAAAAATAGGTACTTCATAATTGCCTAAAGACGGCAGGCATAGTGGGTTCTACTACAATGACCTAGGAACTCGGGAATAAAATTCTGAAAATCATATGTTTTGTTCAGTATGTTATATGACGTAGCTTCTATACGCACCACAGTACTATGATAAAAAAAATGAATAGTCCATTATTGACTAAAGACAGCAGGTATAGTGGGTTCTACTACAATGACCTAGGAACTCTGGAATAAAAATATGAAAATTTTATGCTTTGTTCGGTATGTTATGTGATGTAGTTTCTATACCCACGACAGTACTCTGTAAAAAAATAATAACCTAGGATATCAGGAAAAAAAATTGAAAATCATATGTTTTGTTCATTATGTTATGTGATGTAGCTTCTATACCCACGACAGTACTCTGATAAAAAAATGAGTAGGTACTTCATAATTGCCTGAAGACGGCAGGTAAAGTGGGTTCTACTACAATGACCTAGAAACTCGGGAATAAAATTTTGAAAATCATATGTTTTGTTCAGTATGTTATATGACGTAGCTTCTATACCCACCACAGTACTCTGATAAAAAAAAATGAATAGTCCATTACTGACTAAAGACAGCAGGTATAGTGGGTTCTACTACAATGACCTAGGAACTCTGGAATAAAAATATGAAAACCTTATGCTTTGTTCGGTATGTAATGTGATGTAGTTTCTATACCCACGACAGTACTCTGATAAAAAAAATAGTAGGTACTTCATAATTGCCTGAAGACGGCAGGTGTAGTGGGTTCTACTACAATGACCTAGGAACTCGGGGAAAAAAGTCTGAAAATCTCATATTTTGTTCAGTATGTTATGTAATGTAGTTTCTATACCCACGACAGTACCCTGATAAAAAATAAAAAATAGGTACTTCATAGTTGCCTAAAGACGGCAGGTATAGTGGGTTCTACTACAATGACCTAGGAACTCGGGAATAAAATTCTGAAAATCTTATGTTTTGTTCAGTATATTATGTGATGTAGCTTCTATACCCACGACAGTACTCTGATAAAAAAAATGAGTAGATACTCCATAATTGCCTGAAGACGGCTGGTATAGTGGGTTCTACTACAATAACTTAGGAACTCGGGAAAAAAATCTGAAAATTTTATGTTTTGATCAGTATATTATGAGTATTGTAGTTTCTATACCCACGACAGTACTCAGATAAAAAAAAATGTTCGAATCAAACTTCGAACGAACATTTATGAATATTAATAAAATTAGTCTTCAACAAAAAGCTGAAGACTTCAAAAATGCTGAATAAAATTCTGAAAATCTTATGTTTTGTTCAGTATATTATGTGATGTAGCTTCTATACCCACGACAGTACTCTGATAAAAAAAATGAGTAGATACTCCATAATTGCCTGAAGACGGCTGGTATAGTGGGTTCTACTACAATAACTTAGGAACTCGGGAAAAAAAACTGAAAATTTTATGTTTTGTTCAGTATGTTATGTAATGTAGTTTTTATTATATTAGTGGTTATAGAACCACGACAGTACTCTGATAAAAAAAAAATGAGTAGGAAAAACTCGGGAAAAAAAATCTGAAAATTTTATGTTTTGTTCGGTATGTTATGTAATGTAGTTTTTATTATATTAGTGGTTATAGAACCACGACAGTACTCTGATAAAAAAAAAATGAGTAGGTACTCCATAATTGCCTCAAGACGGTCAAGACTATAGTGGGTTCTACTGCAATGACCTAGGAACTCGGGAAAAAAAACTGAAAATCTTATGGTTTGTTCCTCGGTGTAATGAGGTTTACAAATACATTTGTAAACCTCTTTACACCGAGGACTTCAACTGTAGTATTTAATTTCATTAATAGTTCTTCCTCTGTGACTTTTACTGGTACTCTAATAATACTTTGAGACTCTATCTGGTCAAAGGGAAATCTTGGCTATCCATTTATTTTCTGACAATAAATTTGTGTTTAAAATAAAAGAATTGGCTGCACTTTTATTCTTAAAGAAAATTTTGAGATAATAGTTCCCCTCTGGTTTTACACACAATACTTCATTTATATTTTTAATTATATTATTAACTTAAAATATATCTAGCTTTACATTTTCTGTGGATGAGATTAGGACTGGATAGTTAACATTGTTTTCCGTTTCATATATAAAATGCAAATCTTTAAAAATACCTCTTTTTGTATTTAAAAATTTAAGTGACATTTTATTAGATTTGGTAGTTGATTCGTTTGTACTGTAACTATTAACAAGGTTTTGGTATAAATAAATCAAATTAACCAATTAAATAACAAATTAATTCTGAAAATTATCATAATTTATTCTCTTATTTACCAAAAAAAACGAAATTTAAACAAACAACACGTAAAATAAACTCATTGACTTATATAATTTACTTCTATAAACTCGGTAGGGTAGACAAACTTGTATCTTAATTTTAAAATGTTGTATAATAGTACCAAAAAAATCAAACAGATGGCGCTAGCTTCATTTAAGAGTGTATAGTGTCTTGATTGTGTTCACCAGCTATAACGTTTAGAAAATATCATTGTCGTCACTCTGGTTTCCCTTCAAAACGTATAAATCTTTCGCCTTTTACTAAAGATTTCCGTGGAGGGGAACACTCAAATGAGTCTTTTGCATTTTTGAAGTCTTCAGCTTTTTGTTGAAGACTAATTTTATTAATATTCATAAATGTTCGTTCGAAGTTTGATTCGAACATTTTTTTTTATCTGAGTACTGTCGTGGGTATAGAAACTACAATACTCATAACATACTGAACAAAATATAAGATTTACAGATTTTTTTTCCCGAGTTCCTAGGTCATTGTTGTAGAACCCACTATACCTGCCGTCTTCAGGCAATTATGGAGTGCCTACTCATTTTTTTTTATCAGAGTACTGTCGTGGGTATAGAAGCTACGTACGTTACATAATATACTAAACAAAACATATGATATTCAGATTTTTTTTCCCGAGTTCCTAGGTCATTTTAGTAGAACCCACTATACCTGCCGTCTTCAGGCAATTATGGAGTATTTACTCTTTTTTTTTATCTGGGTACTGTCGTGGGTATAGAATCCACATCACATAACATACTGAACAAAACATAAGATTTTCAGAATTTTATTCCCGAGTTCTTAGGTCATTGTAGTAGAACCCTTATTTATTATTGATTTATTATTAATAGGAGAGTGATGATTGTCCATATAAAAGGTGACTAACAGCTTTAGCCGCATATTTGGAGGCGTTATAAATATGACCAATATCTAGGCTTGTACGTTTTCCTTCTTTTTAAAGGCTGGTATAAGAAAGAAAATATCAACCCCCTAAGTCCAAAAAATCCCTCATATTAAAATATTTCCTATAAAATATTAAGACAGAAAATTAAAAAAAGGAAAACGCAGTTATTGCGTATTTTCTCTTTAATAAAAAGAGACCATTTTTTTCAAATCCATGAAAATTTTAAGCAACAGTAATGGCCCGATAGTCGTTTTGCTGCATGTAAGTATAATCTCATACGTGAACTTTCTTTTATTAGGGGTCGGGGGAAAGGTTTACATACATATGTATGGTAGGGTTACCGACGCACCAATTTGGCGTTGTCGACACGTACCAACTTTTAAAACTGCAATTTGCGCCTATGGGGTTTTCCGATTATCGCAAAATTTACTGATTGCCGCGCCTAAATTTAGCATAGTTTTATAAGAAAATGCCGGTTGCAGTTCTAAAAGTTGCTACGTGTGCACATCTATAACCAGCATAGAGAGAGAATCATTGCTCTGAGACAACAATATATTAAATGACCCCATTCATGTACTTTATACATTGCTGATTACCGTAAGTTGGGTATATAGTTACATGCTGGGCTTTGGTAAAAAAATCAGAAACGCCTGATAAAAACAATACAAATCTAACTACAAAAAGGATGCTTTCAATGTATGCGTCAAAGTAGACTGGCAGGTTTGCCTATGCGGACTGCAACACCCAGTGATGATAGGCAAAAGAATGCAGATTAAATTGCAGATGGCATTTGTGAAGAACTTTCTAAATTATTCCGTATATACGTACATCTATAGTAGGTATGTAACCTACGTACAGTGACAGTTTATAGCTTGTGTTAGAACGTATTAAACAAGGATAAGATCTCGTGTGTGAGCTATCTGTGCTAGGTATCGGTCGCTTTCATCTTCGCACGCACCAGGAGCGTCGCTATCTTAGCTTCAAGTAGGGTTGGCACATTTTTTTTTTACTAAAACTGAAGTTGTCATTGAAAACGTAGTATAACATAGCGCACTTGCCGCATATTTAAACATGAACATTTTATTTAGCTATAGGATCGGATGTCTTAAAAAAAACATTCCCATTTAGGGCATAACTATACAGTAGGTAACAAACTTGAAGTTTGTTACCCATATTCAATGTAATTAGGCTTTGTAAAAAAAATAAACTATTTTATCTTACACCCCAGCCGTGATTACGCGCCCTAAACTTTAATCGATATGATGCAATTCTGACGTACCTAATGCAAACCTGGTAACATAGAATTATTAAAATTGACAGACAACTACGTCATTTTGGTTAAAATTTAACTTAACGTTGCCCTACAGTTTATTAGGTAATAATATATTTTATTGTAACAGTCAGGTATTTTTGTTTACATTGTCTAATTTGACTGCGTTCTATTAAGTTGTTGATTTTGCCAACAAACAGTGTACCTGCATTGGTTTTTAATATTATTGTAGTATAAAATGAACTAACAGAAAATATTCAATGTAGATAGGTAAGACACTGGCGTTTTGAGTAAAAATATCTAAATCGAATTTAGTAGCGAAATGTGCTAAAAACGAGGCAAAGCATTATTTGTTAAATGTTCTAAATTTTATTATTAGGTAATAAAATATAATTTACTTTACGAAATTCATTTTACCACGTCGATTAGAACGTGCTGCATGAAAAAGCTGAAGAACCCATGAATCATAAAGCCAGATATTTCCAACTGACAACCCTAGCCGCGAGTGAGAATCAATTACGCCCCCGCCGCAAAGCTATGAATATTTTAACTGATCTTTATGATTGACTCATTGTTACGAGGCGACTGTCGTTATAACACTCAGAAGAGAGTTGTAAAAGTAGACAAACAGGTCAACTGACTTTTTTAAAGGTCACTAATTGTTATTGTTGGGTAGGTACAATATAAACAAATTTTAAATTTCTAATCAAAATATTACTTCTCTATTCCATTAAACCATTAAGTTTTGCAAAAGCTGTTAACTTACAATAGCACTAACTAAAAAATAACCATTGTAATATTTTCAGGAGTTTTGAAAATAAAT
Source organism: Monopis laevigella (assembly GCA_947458855.1). Lineage (NCBI taxonomy): Eukaryota > Metazoa > Arthropoda > Insecta > Lepidoptera > Tineidae > Monopis > Monopis laevigella. Next base: position 18,395,662 of record OX381583.1, on the reverse strand, counting down.
AAAGCGACAAGTGTAGTTCTCGACCGCGAAAAAGATTCAATTATATTTATTGACTACCTATACGTACATAAATAATACATTTTTAACAAAAAAATATAACCGACTTCAAAAACACTAAAAAGTATAAAATAACAAATATTTACAAACTAAGTGTTCTATCTATAATCCTATTGGATTCTACTTTATGAAGTCGGCACCAAGTTATCAATATTAGGTGTCATTTTTGAAGCTATACTTATATTTGTGTGCTATCCATATGACACATTGGGGTGGCACTAGACATTGATTTTAATGGCAATTATTTCATTAAGCAGTGCCAACTTTAAAAGTAGAATCCAGTAGGACTAAATAGGCTACTGGATTCTAGCCGTCTAAGAGTTCTTTCGATACTTAAAAATATTATTATGTGAAAAACATTGTACGTGCTTTTGAAATTTGAGGGTTTACATCGATTTCCCCGGATTCCACCATCAGACCCTGACTTGGTTCCAATGGGACCACCTCGGAAGTGCACCATTCTACACAAATATCTGATTATTTTAGATAAACTTAAGTGAAAAACATTGTACGTGCTTTTGAAATTTGAGGGTTTACATCGATTTCCCCGGATTCCACCATCAGACCCTGACTTGGTTCCAATGGGACCACCTCGGAAGTGCACCATTCTACACAAATATCTGATTATTTTAGATAAACTTAAGTAAAAAACATTGCACGTGCCATTGAAATTTGAGGGTTTCCCTCGATTTCCCCGGATTCCACCGTCAGATTCTAACTTGGTTCCATTGGGACCACCTCGGAAATGCACCATTTCGAGTAAAAAAGATATATGAAAATCGGTCCCAATTGACGGAGAAATCGGTGAACATACTTAAAAAAAAAAATCATTAAAACATAGAAACTCTTCCGTTTTTGATGCAATTCTAACGTAATGCAAACCTGATGACTTTGAAACTAGTGCTCTCTTACTACTATATAATTGAGTGAAAAGTAAATCTCCATAGAATTTAAGAATTTGTCAGTTTTATTCTAGTATATCGAGCCGACACACATTAAAAGAGACAAAACAATCCATAACTAAAGTGTTCTTCAAGGCTTTAATAAGTTTTTATGAATAGGGCCATAAGAGTGCAGCGAAGGAGGAACTGAACAAGATCACAAAAAATGATTTTTTTACATGCTTTGAGGATTGGAAGAAACGCTGGCATAAGTGTATTATAATATCTGAGGGTAATTACTTTGAAGGGGACAAAATAGATATTCATGAATAAATAAACTTTTTTAAGAAAAAACTAATTCGCGATACTTTTAGGGCAGCGGCCACATTCTATTTCTTATAATATGATCGTTAGATTGTCAAAATAACGATTTCCGTTATTAGCGCGCTCTCCTCCAATCAGAGTAGTTATATAACCTTCGCTGATTGGAGGAGAGCGCGCTAATAACGGAATTCGTTATATTGACAATCTAACGCTTACGTTATAAGAAACTGAATATGGCCGCTGATCTCGTATATAACGAAGGCGCGAGAATTCTACCCTTGGACGATTTTTTAACCCCCAAAAAAAAATAAGTAAATAAGGAACAAGGTCACGGTCAAGACCTGTGTGAAGTTAGCGGCCTAAAATATAGCGGCCCTCATAACCCGACCGATTTAAAAAGTCGTATGAAAATGTGAAGTTAGCGGCCCCTATTTTCTTTAATCTCGTAGCATCTCGTAGCCACTCTACAATTTCATATGAATTCTTCAGGATTTTTTTTGAAAAATCTGTATCAACAAACTGAAATGCGATTAAAAGGGGACGCTGTGTGATAACTTCTATACTAGACATAATATTCTGAGCAAACTCTCTGAGCACATAGGCCTAGATACATATTATATAATGTATATACTCAGCTCTACTATAAAAGCTTAGGAACTTCTGAAAAAATATTTTAAAACTATACTTTTTATGAGAATTTCTAGTAAAGAGAGCACATTGTTACGGCTTGCAGCTACTAAACCAGACATAATATTCTGATGATTATTTTTATATATAAAGGGAATAAGAGTAGGCATCGAACAGTTATAGTCTCCATTACTATAAATGTTTATGTAGTCCTCAGGATTTTTTTGAAAAATCAGTATCCACAAACTGAAATGCGATTAAAAGGGGACGCTGTGTGATAACTTCTATACTAGACATAATATTCTGATCAAACTCTCTGAGTACATAGGCCTAGATACATATTATATAATGTATTTAGTCAGCTCTACTATAAAAGCTTAGGAACTTCTGAAAAAATATTTAAAAACTTTACTTTTTATGAGAATTTCTAGTAAAGAGAGCACATTGTTACGGCTTGCAGCTACTAAACCAGACATAATATATTGATGATTATTTTTATATATAAAGGAAATAAGAGTAGGCATCGAACAGTTATAGTCTCCATTACTATAAATGTTTATGTAGTCCTCAGGATTTTTTTGAAAAATCAGTATCCACAAACTGAAATGCGATTAAAAGGGGACGCTGTGTGATAACTTCTATACTAGACATAATATTCTGATCAAACTCTCTGAGCACATAGGCCTAGATACATATTATATAATGTATTTAGTCAGCTCTACTATAAAAGCTTAGGAACTTCTGAAAAAATATTTTAAAACTTTACTTTTTATGAGAATTTCTAGTAAAGAGAGCACATTGTTACGGCTTGCAGCTACTAAACCAGACATAATATATTGATGATTATTTTTATATATAAAGAAAATAAGAGTAGGCATCGAACAGTTATAGTCTCCTTTACTGTAACTGTTTATGTAGTCCTCAGGATTTTTTTGAAAAATCAGTATCAACAAACTGAAATGCGATTAAAAGGGGACGCTGTGTGATAGCTTCTATACTAGACATAATATTCTGATCAAACTCTCTGAGCACATAGGCCTAGATACATATTATATAATGTATATAGTCAGCTCTACTATAAAAGCTTAGGAACTTCTGAAAAAATATTTTAAAACTATACTTTTTATGAGAATTTTTAGTAAAGAGAGCACATTGTTACAGCTTGCAGCTACTAAACCAGACATAATATTCTGATGATTATTTTTATATATAAAGGGAATAAGAGTAGGCATCGAACAGTTATAGTCTCCATTACTATAAATGTTTATGTAGTCCTCAGGATTTTTTTGAAAAATCAGTATCCACAAACTGAAATGCGATTAAAAGGGGACGCTGTGTGATAACTTCTATACTAGACATAATATTCTGATCAAACTCTCTGAGCACATAGGCCTAGATACATATTATATAATGTATATAGTCAGCTCTACTATAAAAGCTTAGGAACTTCTGAAAAAAGATTTTAAAACTATACTTTTTATGAGAATTTTTAGTAAAGAGAGCACATTGTTACGGCTTGCAGCTACTAAACCAGACATAATATTCTGATGATTATTTATATATATAAAGGGAATAAGAGTAGGCATCGAACAGTTATAGTCTCCTTTACTATAACTGTTTATGTAGTCCTCAGGATTTTTTTGAAAAATCAGTATCAACAAACTGAAATGCGATTAAAAGGGGACGCTGTGTGATAGCTTCTATACTAGACATAATATTCTGATCAAACTCTCTGAGCACATAGGCCTAGATACATATTATATAATGTATATAGTCAGCTCTACTATAAAAGCTTAGGAACTTCTGAAAAAATATTTTAAAACTATACTTTTTATGAGAATTTTTAGTAAAGAGAGCACATTGTTACGGCTTGCAGCTACTAAACCAGACATAATATTCTGATGATTATTTTTATATATAAAGGGAATAAGAGTAGGCATCGAACAGTTATAGTCTCCATTACTATAAATGTTTATGTAGTCCTCAGGATTTTTTTGAAAAATCAGTATCCACAAACTGAAATGCGATTAAAAGGGGACGCTGTGTGATAACTTCTATACTAGACATAATATTCTGATCAAACTCTCTGAGCACATAGGCCTAGATACATATTATATAATGTATTTAGTCAGCTCTACTATAAAAGCTTAGGAACTTCTGAAAAAATATTTTAAAACTTTACTTTTTATGAGAATTTCTAGTAAAGAGAGCACATTGTTACGGCTTGCAGCTACTAAACCAGACATAATATATTGATGATTATTTTTATATATAAAGAAAATAAGAGTAGGCATCGAACAGTTATAGTCTCCTTTACTATAACTGTTTATGTAGTCCTCAGGATTTTTTTGAAAAATCAGTATCAACAAACTGAAATGCGATTAAAAGGGGACGCTGTGTGATAGCTTCTATACTAGACATAATATTCTGATCAAACTCTCTGAGCACATAGGCCTAGATACATATTATATAATGTATATAGTCAGCTTTACTATAAAAGCTTAGGAACTTCTGAAAAAATATTTTAATACTATACTTTTTATGAGAATTTTTAGTAAAGAGAGCACATTGTTACGGCTTGCAGCTACTAAACCAGACATAATATTCTGATGATTATTTTTATATATAAAGGGAATAAGAGTAGGCATCGAACAGTTATAGTCTCCATTACTATAAATGTTTATGTAGTCCTCAGGATTTTTTTGAAAAATCAGTATCCACAAACTGAAATGCGATTAAAAGGGGACGCTGTGTGATAACTTCTATACTAGACATAATATTCTGATCAAACTCTCTGAGCACATAGGCCTAGATACATATTATATAATGTATTTAGTCAGCTCTACTATAAAAGCTTAGGAACTTCTGAAAAAAGATTTTAAAACTATACTTTTTATGAGAATTTTTAGTAAAGAGAGCACATTGTTACGGCTTGCAGCTACTAAACCAGACATAATATTCTGATGATTATTTTTATATATAAAGGGAATAAGAGTAGGCATCGAACAGTTATAGTCTCCTTTACTATAACTGTTTATGTAGTCCTCAGGATTTTTTTGAAAAATCAGTATCAACAAACTGAAATGCGATTAAAAGGGGACGCTGTGTGATAGCTTCTATACTAGACATAATATTCTGATCAAACTCTCTGAGCACATAGGCCTAGATACATATTATATAATGTATATAGTCAGCTCTACTATAAAAGCTTAGGAACTTCTGAAAAAATATTTTAAAATTATACTTTTTATGAGAATTTTTAGTAAAGAGAGCACATTGTTACGGCTTGCAGCTACTAAACCAGACATAATATATTGATGATTATTTTTATATATAAAGGGAATAAGAGTAGGCATCGAACAGTTATAGTCTCCATTACTATAAATGTTTATGTACTCCTCAGGATTTTTTTGAAAAATCAGTATCAACAAACTGAAATGCGATTAAAAGGGGACGCTGTGTGATAACTTTTATACTAGACATAATATTCTGATCAAACTCTCTGAGCACATAGGCCTAGATACATATTATATAATGTATATAGTCAGCTCTACTATAAAAGCTTAGGAACTTCTGAAAAAATATTTTAAAACTTTACTTTTTATGAGAATTTCTAGTAAAGAGAGCACATTGTTACGGCTTGCAGCTACTAAACCAGACATAATATTCTGATGATTATTTTTATATATAAAGGGAATAAGAGTAGGCATCGAACAGTTATAGTCTCCATTACTATAAATGTTTATGTAGTCCTCAGGATTTTTTTGAAAAATCAGTATCCACATACTGAAATGCGATTAAAAGGGGACGCTGTGTGATAACTTCTATACTAGACATAATATTCTGATCAAACTCTCTGAGCACATAGGCCTAGATATATATTATATAATGTATATATTCAGCTCTACTATAAAAGCTTAGGAACTTCTGAAAAAATATTTTAAAATTATACTTTTTATGAGAATTTTTAGTAAAGAGAGCACATTGTTACGGCTTGCAGCTACTAAACCAGACATAATATATTGATGATTATTTTTATATATAAAGGGAATAAGAGTAGGCATCGAACAGTTATAGTCTCCATTACTATAAATGTTTATGTACTCCTCAGGATTTTTTTGAAAAATCAGTATCAACAAACTGAAATGCGATTAAAAGGGGACGCTGTGTGATAACTTTTATACTAGACATAATATTCTGATCAAACTCTCTGAGCACATAGGCCTAGATACATATTATATAATGTATATAGTCAGCTCTACTATAAAAGCTTAGGAACTTCTGAAAAAATATTTTAAAACTTTACTTTTTATGAGAATTTCTAGTAAAGAGAGCACATTGTTACGGCTTGCAGCTACTAAACCAGACATAATATTCTGATGATTATTTTTATATATAAAGGGAATAAGAGTAGGCATCGAACAGTTATAGTCTCCATTACTATAAATGTTTATGTAGTCCTCAGGATTTTTTTGAAAAATCAGTATCCACATACTGAAATGCGATTAAAAGGGGACGCTGTGTGATAACTTCTATACTAGACATAATATTCTGATCAAACTCTCTGAGCACATAGGCCTAGATATATATTATATAATGTATATAGTCAGCTCTACTATTAAAGCTTAGGAACTTCTGAAAAAATATTTTAAAACTTTAATTTTTATGAGAATTTCTAGTAAAGAGAGCACATTGTTACGGCTTGCAGCTACTAAACCAGACATAATATTCTGATGATTATTTTTATATATAAAGGGAATAAGAGTAGGCATCGAACAGTTATAGTCTCCTTTACTATAACTGTTTATGTAGTCCTCAGGATTTTTTTGAAAAATCAGTATCAACAAACTGAAATGCGATTAAAAGGGGACGCTGTGTGATAGCTTCTATACTAGACATAATATTCTGATCAAACTCTCTGAGCATATAGGCCTAGATACATATTATATAATGATTATAGTCAGCTCTACTATGAAAGCTTAGGAACTTCTGAAAAAATATTTTAAAACTTTACTCTTTATGAGAATTTCTAGTAAAAAGAGCACATTGTTACGGCTTGCAGCTACTAAACCAGACATAATATTCTGATGATTATTTTTATATATAAAGGGAATAAGAGTAGACATCGAACAGTTATAGTCTCCTTTACTATAGCTGTTTATGTAGTGCTCAGGATTTTTTTGAAAAATCAGTATCAACAACTGAAATGCGATTAAAAGGGGACGCTGTGTGATAGCTTCTATACTAGACATAATATTCTGATCAAACTCTCTGAGCACATAGACCTAGATAAATATTATATAATGTATATACTCAGCTCTACTATAAATGCTTAGGAACTTCTGAAAAAATATTTTAATACTATACTTTTTATGAGAATTTTTAGTAAAGAGAGCACATTGTTACGGCTTGCAGCTACTAAACCAGACATAATATTCTGATGATTATTTTTATATATAAAGGGAATAAGAGTAGGCATCGAACAGTTATAGTTTCCTTTACTATAGCTGTTTATGTAGTGCTCATGATTTTTTTTGAAAAATCAGTATCCACAAACTGAAATGCGATTAAAAGGGGACGCTGTGTGATAACTTCTATACTAGACATAATATTCTGATCCAACTCTCTGAGCACATAGGCCTAGATAGATATTATATAATGTATATACTCAGCTCTACTATAATACCTTAGGAACTTCTGGAAAAATATTTTCAAACTATACTTTTTATGATATTTTTTTTGTAAAGAGAGCACATTGTTACGGCTTGCAGCTACTAAACCAGACATAATATTCTGATGATTATTTTTATATATAAAGGGAATAAGAGTAGGCATCAAACAGTTATAGTCTCCTTTACTATAACTGTTTATGTAGTCCTCAGGATTTTTTTGAAAAATCAGTATCAACAAACTGAAATGCGATTAAAAGGGGACGCTGTGTGATAGCTTCTATACTAGACATAATATTCTGATCAAACTCTCTGAGCACATAGGCCTAGATACATATTATATAATGTATATAGTCAGCTCTACTATAAAAGCTTAGGAACTTCTGAAAAAATATTTTAAAACTTTACTTTTTATGTGAATTTCTAGTAAAGAGAGCACATTGTTACGGCTTGCAGCTATTAAACCAGACATAATATTCTTATGATTATTTTTATATATAAATGGAATAAGAGTAGGCATCGAACAGTTATAGTCTCCATTACTATAAATGTTTAAGTAGTCCTCAGGATTTTTTTGAAAAATCAGTATCCACAAACTGAAATGCGATTAAAAGGGGACGCTGTGTGATAACTTCTATACTAGACATAATATTCTGATCAAACTCTCTGAGCACATAAGCCTAGATACATATTATATAATGTATATACTCAGCTCTACTATAAAAGCTTATGAACTTCTGAAAAAATATTTTAAAACTTTACTTTTTATGAGAATTTCTAGTAAAGAGAGCACATTGTTACGGCTTGCAGCTACTAAACCAGACATAATATTCTTATGATTATTTTTATATATAAATGGAATAAGAGTATGCATTGAACAGTTATAGTCTCCATTACTATAAATGTTTATGTAGTCCTCAGGATTTTTTTGAAAAATCAGTATCCACATACTGAAATGCGATTAAAAGGGGACGCTGTGTGATAACTTCTATACTAGACATAATATTCTGATCAAACTCTCTGAGCACATAGGCCTAGATACATATTATATGTGTCTCCTTTTTCATCGCATTTCAGTTTGTGGATACTGATTTATCAAAAAAAATCTGAGGACTACATAAACAATTATAGTAAAGTAGACTATAACTGTTCGATGTCTACTCTTATTCCCTTTATATATAAAAATAATCATCAGAATATTATGTCTGGTTTAGTAGCTGCAAGCCGTAACAATGTGCTCTCTTTACTAGAAATTCTCATAAAAAGTATAGTTTTAAAATATTTTTTCAGAAGTTCCTAAGCTATTATAGTAGAGCTGAGTATATACATTATATAATATGTATCTAGGCCTATGTGCTCAGAGAGTTTGATCAGAATATTATGTCTAGTATAGAAGTTATCACACAGCGTCCCCTTTTAATCGCATTTCAGTTTGTGGATACCGATTTTTCAAAAAAATCCTGAGGACTACATAAACAGTTATAGTAAAGGAGACTATAACTGTTCGATGCCTACTCTTATTCCCTTTATATATAAAAATAATCATCAGAATATTATGTCTGGTTTAGTAGCTGCAAGCCGTAACACTGTGCTCTCTTTACTAGAAATTCTCATAAAAAGTAAAGTTTTAAAATATTTTTTCAGAAGTTCCTAAGCTTTTATAGTAGAGCTGACTATATATATTATATAATATGTATCTAGGCCTATGTGCTCAGAGAGTTTGATCAGAATATTATGTCTAGTATAGAAGTTATCACACAGCGTCCCCTTTTAATCGCATTTCAGTTTGTGGATACTGATTTTTCAAAAAAATCCTGAGGACTACATAAACAGTTATAGTAAAGGAGACTATAACTGTTCGATGCCTACTCTTATTCCCTTTATATATAAAAATAATCATCAGAATATTATGTCTGGTTTAGTAGCTGCAAGCCGTAACACTGTGCTCTCTTTACTAGAAATTCTCATAAAAAGTAAAGGTTTAAAATATTTTTTCAGAAGTTCATAAGCTTTTATAGTAGAGCTGAGTATATACATTATATAATATGTATCTAGGCCTATGTGCTCAGAGAGTTTGATCAGAATATTATGTCTAGTATAGAAGTTATCACACAGCGTCCCCTTTTAATCGCATTTCAGTTTGTAGATACTGATTTTTCAAAAAAATCCTGAGGACTACATAAACATTTATAGTAATGGAGACTATAACTGTTCGATGCCTACTCTTATTCCCTTTATATATAAAAATAATCATCAGAATATTATGTCTGGTTTAGTAGCTGCAAGCCGTAACAATGTGCTCTCTTTACTAAAAATTCTCTAAAAAAGTATAGTTTTAAAATATTTTTTCAGAAGTTCCTAAGCTTTTATAGTAGAGCTGACTATATACATTATATAATATGTATCTAGGCCTATGTGCTCAGAGAGTTTGATCAGAATATTATGTCTAGTATAGAAGCTATCACACAGCGTCCCCTTTTAATCGCATTTCAGTTTGTTGATACTGATTTTTCAAAAAAATCCTGAGGACTACATAAACATTTATAGTAATGGAGACTATAACTGTTCGATGCCCACTCTTATTCCCTTTATATATAAAAATAATCATCAGAATATTATGTCTGGTTTAGTAGCTGCAAGCCGTAACAATGTGCTCTCTTTACTAGAAATTCTCATAAAAAGTAAAGTTTTAAAATATTTTTTCAGAAGTTCCTAAGCTTTTATAGTAGAGCTGACTATATACATTATATAATATGTATCTAGGCCTATGTGCTCAGAGAGTTTGATCAGAATATTATGTCTAGTATAGAAGTTATCACACAGCGTCCCCTTTTAATCGCATTTCAGTTTGTTGATACTGATTTTTCAAAAAAATCCTGAGGACTACATAAACATTTATAGTAATGGAGACTATAACTGTTCGATGCCTACTCTTATTCCCTTTATATATAAAAATAATCATCAGAATATTTTATCTGGTTTAGTAGCTGCAAGCCGTAACAATGTGCTCTCTTTACTAGAAATTCTCATAAAAAGTAAAGTTTTAAAATATTTTTTCAGAAGTTCCTAAGCTTTTATAGTAGAGCTGACTATATATATTATATAATATGTATCTAGGCCTATGTGCTCAGAGAGTTTGATCAGAATATTATGTCTAGTATAGAAGTTATCACACAGCGTCCCCTTTTAATCGCATTTCAGTTTGTTGATACTGATTTTTCAAAAAAATCCTGAGGACTACATAAACAGTTATAGTAAAGGAGACTATAACTGTTCGATGCCTACTCTTATTCCCTTTATATATAAAAATAATCATCAGAATATTATGTCTGGTTTAGTAGCTGCAAGCCGTAACAATGTGCTCCCTTTACTAAAAATTCTCATAAAAAGTATAGTTTTAAAATATTTTTTCAGAAGTTCCTAAGCTTTTATAGTAGAGCTGACTATATACATTATATAATATGTATCTAGGCCTATGTGCTCAGAGAGTTTGATCAGAATATTATGTCTAGTATAGAAGTTATCACACAGCGTCCCCTTTTAATCGCATTTCAGTTTGTTGATACTGATTTTTCAAAAAAATCCTGAGGACTACATAAACAGTTATAGTAAAGGAGACTATAACTGTTCAATGCCTACTATTATTCCCTTTATATATAAAAATAATCATCAGAATATTATGTCTGGTTTAGTAGCTGCAAGCCGTAACAATGTGCTCTCTTTACTAGAAATTCTCATAAAAAGTAAAGTTTTAAAATATTTTTTTAGAAGTTCCTAAGCTTTTATAGTAGAGCTGACTATATACATTATATAATATGTATCTAGGCCTATGTGCTCAGAGAGTTTGATCAGAATATTATGTCTAGTATAGAAGTTATCACACAGCGTCCCCTTTTAATCGCATTTCAGTTTGTGGATACTGATTTTTCAAAAAAATCCTGAGGACTACATAAACATTTATAGTAATGGAGACTATAACTGTTCGATGCCTACTCTTATTCCCTTTATATATAAAAATAATCATCAGAATATTATGTCTGGTTTAGTAGCTGCAAGCCGTAACAAAGTGCTCTCTTTACTAGAAATTCTCATAAAAAGTAAAGTTTTAAAATATTTTTTTAGAAGTTCCTAAGCTTTTATAGTAGAGCTGACTATATACATTATATAATATGTATCTAGGCCTATGTGCTCAGAGAGTTTAATCAGAATATTATGTCTAGTATAGAAGTTATCACACAGCGTCCCCTTTTAATCGCATTTCAGTTTGTGGATACTGATTTTTCAAAAAAATCCTGAGGACTACATAAACATTTATAGTAATGGAGACTATAACTGTTCGATGCCTACTCTTATTCCCTTTATATATAAAAATAATCATCAGAATATTATGTCTGGTTTAGTAGCTGCAAGCCGTAACAATGTGCTCTCTTTACTAGAAATTCTCATAAAAAGTAAAGTTTTAAAATATTTTTTCAGAAGTTCCTAAGCTTTTATAGTAGAGCTGACTATATACATTATATAATATGTATCTAGGCCTATGTGCTCAGAGAGTTTAATCAGAATATTATGTCTAGTATAGAAGTTATCACACAGCGTCCCCTTTTAATCGCATTTCAGTTTGTTGATACTGATTTTTCAAAAAAATCCTGAGGACTACATAAACAGTTATAGTAAAGGAGACTATAACTGTTCAATGCCTACTATTATTCCCTTTATATATAAAAATAATCATCAGAATATTATGTCTGGTTTAGTAGCTGCAAGCCGTAACAATGTGCTCTCTTTACTAGAAATTCTCATAAAAAGTAAAGTTTTAAAATATTTTTTCAGAAGTTCCTAAGCTTTTATAGTAGAGCTGACTATATACATTATATAATATGTATCTAGGCCTATGTGCTCAGAGAGTTTGATCAGAATATTATGTCTAGTATAGAAGTTATCACACAGCGTCCCCTTTTAATCGCATTTCAGTTTGTGGATACTGATTTTTCAAAAAAATCCTGAGGACTACATAAACATTTATAGTAATGGAGACTATAACTGTTCGATGCCTACTCTTATTCCCTTTATATATAAAAATAATCATCAGAATATTATGTCTGGTTTAGTAGCTGCAAGCCGTAACAATGTGCTCTCTTTACTAAAAATTCTCATAAAAAGTATAGTTTTAAAATATTTTTTCAGAAGTTCCTAAGCTTTTATAGTAGAGCTGACTATATACATTATATAATATGTATCTAGGCCTATGTGCTCAGAGAGTTTGATCAGAATATTATGTCTAGTATAGAAGTTATCACACAGCGTCCCCTTTTAATCGCATTTCAGTTTGTGGATACTGATTTTTCAAAAAAATCCTGAGGACTACATAAACATTTATAGTAATGGAGACTATAACTGTTCGATGCCTACTCTTATTCCCTTTATATATAAAAATAATCATCAGAATATTATGTCTGGTTTAGTAGCTGCAAGCCGTAACAATGTGCTCTCTTTACTAAAAATTCTCTAAAAAAGTATAGTTTTAAAATATTTTTTCAGAAGTTCCTAAGCTTTTATAGTAGAGCTGACTATATACATTATATAATATGTATCTAGGCCTATGTGCTCAGAGAGTTTGATCAGAATATTATGTCTAGTATAGAAGCTATCACACAGCGTCCCCTTTTAATCGCATTTCAGTTTGTTGATACTGATTTTTCAAAAAAATCCTGAGGACTACATAAACATTTATAGTAATGGAGACTATAACTGTTCGATGCCCACTCTTATTCCCTTTATATATAAAAATAATCATCAGAATATTATGTCTGGTTTAGTAGCTGCAAGCCGTAACAATGTGCTCTCTTTACTAGAAATTCTCATAAAAAGTAAAGTTTTAAAATATTTTTTCAGAAGTTCCTAAGCTTTTATAGTAGAGCTGACTATATACATTATATAATATGTATCTAGGCCTATGTGCTCAGAGAGTTTGATCAGAATATTATGTCTAGTATAGAAGTTATCACACAGCGTCCCCTTTTAATCGCATTTCAGTTTGTTGATACTGATTTTTCAAAAAAATCCTGAGGACTACATAAACATTTATAGTAATGGAGACTATAACTGTTCGATGCCTACTCTTATTCCCTTTATATATAAAAATAATCATCAGAATATTATATCTGGTTTAGTAGCTGCAAGCCGTAACAATGTGCTCTCTTTACTAGAAATTCTCATAAAAAGTAAAGTTTTAAAATATTTTTTCAGAAGTTCCTAAGCTTTTATAGTAGAGCTGACTATATATATTATATAAAATGTATCTAGGCCTATGTGCTCAGAGAGTTTGATCAGAATATTATGTCTAGTATAGAAGTTATCACACAGCGTCCCCTTTTAATCGCATTTCAGTTTGTTGATACTGATTTTTCAAAAAAATCCTGAGGACTACATAAACAGTTATAGTAAAGGAGACTATAACTGTTCGATGCCTACTCTTATTCCCTTTATATATAAAAATAATCATCAGAATATTATGTCTGGTTTAGTAGCTGCAAGCCGTAACAATGTGCTCCCTTTACTAAAAATTCTCATAAAAAGTATAGTTTTAAAATATTTTTTCAGAAGTTCCTAAGCTTTTATAGTAGAACTGACTATATACATTATATAATATGTATCTAGGCCTATGTGCTCAGAGAGTTTGATCAGAATATTATGTCTAGTATAGAAGTTATCACACAGCGTCCCCTTTTAATCGCATTTCAGTTTGTGGATACTGATTTTTCAAAAAAATCCTGAGGACTACATAAACATTTATAGTAATGGAGACTATAACTGTTCGATGCCTACTCTTATTCCCTTTATATATAAAAATAATCATCAGAATATTATGTCTGGTTTAGTAGCTGCAAGCCGTAACAATATGCTCTCTTTACCAAAAATTCTCTAAAAAAGTATAGTTTTAAAATATTTTTTCAGAAGTTCCTAAGCTTTTATAGTAGAGCTGACTATATACATTATATAATATGTATCTAGGCCTATGTGCTCAGAGAGTTTGATCAGAATATTATGTCTAGTATAGAAGCTATCACACAGCGTCCCCTTTTAATCGCATTTCAGTTTGTTGATACTGATTTTTCAAAAAAATCCTGAGGACTACATAAACATTTATAGTAATGGAGACTATAACTGTTCGATGCCCACTCTTATTCCCTTTATATATAAAAATAATCATCAGAATATTATGTCTGGTTTAGTAGCTGCAAGCCGTAACAATGTGCTCTCTTTACTAGAAATTCTCATAAAAAGTAAAGTTTTAAAATATTTTTTCAGAAGTTCCTAAGCTTTTATAGTAGAGCTGACTATATACATTATATAATATGTATCTAGGCCTATGTGCTCAGAGAGTTTGATCAGAATATTATGTCTAGTATAGAAGTTATCACACAGCGTCCCCTTTTAATCGCATTTCAGTTTGTGGATACTGATTTTTCAAAAAAATCCTGAGGACTACATAAACATTTATAGTAATGGAGACTATAACTGTTCGATGCCTACTCTTATTCCCTTTATATATAAAAATAATCATCAGAATATTATGTCTGGTTTAGTAGCTGCAAGCCGTAACAATGTGCTCTCTTTACTAGAAATTCTCATAAAAAGTAAAGTTTTAAAATATTTTTTCAGAAGTTCCTAAGCTTTTATAGTAGAGCTGACTATATACATTATATAATATGTATCTAGGCCTATGTGCTCAGAGAGTTTGATCAGAATATTATGTCTAGTATAGAAGTTATCACACAGCGTCCCCTTTTAATCGCATTTCAGTTTGTGGATACTGATTTTTCAAAAAAATCCTGAGGACTACATAAACATTTATAGTAATGGAGACTATAACTGTTCGATGCCTACTCTTATTCCCTTTATATATAAAAATAATCATCAGAATATTATGTCTGGTTTAGTATCAACAAACTGAAATGCGATTAAAAGGGGACGCTGTGTGGTCCCCTTTTAATCGCATTTCAGTTTGTTGATACTGATTTTTCAAAAAAATCCTGAGGACTACATAAACATTTATAGTAATGGAGACTATAACTGTTCGATGCCTACTCTTATTCCCTTTATATATAAAAATAATCATCAGAATATTTTATCTGGTTTAGTAGCTGCAAGCCGTAACAATGTGCTCTCTTTACTAGAAATTCTCATAAAAAGTAAAGTTTTAAAATATTTTTTCAGAAGTTCCTAAGCTTTTATAGTAGAGCTGACTATATATATTATATAATATGTATCTAGGCCTATGTGCTCAGAGAGTTTGATCAGAATATTATGTCTAGTATAGAAGTTATCACACAGCGTCCCCTTTTAATCGCATTTCAGTTTGTTGATACTGATTTTTCAAAAAAATCCTGAGGACTACATAAACAGTTATAGTAAAGGAGACTATAACTGTTCAATGCCTACTATTATTCCCTTTATATATAAAAATAATCATCAGAATATTATGTCTGGTTTAGTAGCTGCAAGCCGTAACAATGTGCTCTCTTTACTAGAAATTCTCATAAAAAGTAAAGTTTTAAAATATTTTTTCAGAAGTTCCTAAGCTTTTATAGTAGAGCTGACTATATACATTATATAATATGTATCTAGGCCTATGTGCTCAGAGAGTTTGATCAGAATATTATGTCTAGTATAGAAGTTATCACACAGCGTCCCCTTTTAATCGCATTTCAGTTTGTGGATACTGATTTTTCAAAAAAATCCTGAGGACTACATAAACATTTATAGTAATGGAGACTATAACTGTTCGATGCCTACTCTTATTCCCTTTATATATAAAAATAATCATCAGAATATTATGTCTGGTTTAGTAGCTGCAAGCCGTAACAAAGTGCTCTCTTTACTAAAAATTCTCATAAAAAGTATAGTTTTAAAATATTTTTTCAGAAGTTCCTAAGCTTTTATAGTAGAGCTGACTATATACATTATATAATATGTATCTAGGCCTATGTGCTCAGAGAGTTTAATCAGAATATTATGTCTAGTATAGAAGTTATCACACAGCGTCCCCTTTTAATCGCATTTCAGTTTGTGGATACTGATTTTTCAAAAAAATCCTGAGGACTACATAAACATTTATAGTAATGGAGACTATAACTGTTCGATGCCTACTCTTATTCCCTTTATATATAAAAATAATCATCAGAATATTATGTCTGGTTTAGTAGCTGCAAGCCGTAACAATGTGCTCTCTTTACTAGAAATTCTCATAAAAAGTAAAGTTTTAAAATATTTTTTCAGAAGTTCCTAAGCTTTTATAGTAGAGCTGACTATATACATTATATAATATGTATCTAGGCCTATGTGCTCAGAGAGTTTGATCAGAATATTATGTCTAGTATAGAAGTTATCACACAGCGTCCCCTTTTAATCGCATTTCAGTTTGTGGATACTGATTTTTCAAAAAAATCCTGAGGACTACATAAACATTTATAGTAATGGAGACTATAACTGTTCGATGCCTACTCTTATTCCCTTTATATATAAAAATAATCATCAGAATATTATGTCTGGTTTAGTAGCTGCAAGCCGTAACAATGTGCTCTCTTTACTAGAAATTCTCATAAAAAGTAAAGTTTTAAAATATTTTTTCAGAAGTTCATATTCTTTTATAGTAGAGCTGACTATATACATTATATAATATGTATCTAGGCCTATGTGCTCAGAGAGTTTGAACAGAATATTATGTCTAGTATAGAAGTTATCACACAGCGTCCCCTTTTAATCGCATTTCAGTTTGTGGATACTGATTTTTCAAAAAAATCCTGAGGACTACATAAACATTTATAGTAAAGGAGACTATAACTGTTCAATGCCTACTATTATTCCCTTTATATATAAAAATAATCATCAGAATATTATGTCTGGTTTAGTAGCTGCAAGCCGTAACAATGTGCTCTCTTTACTAGAAATTCTCATAAAAAGTAAAGTTTTAAAATATTTTTTCAGAAGTTCATAAGCTTTTATAGTAGAGCTGAGTATATACATTATATAATATGTATCTAGGCCTATGTGCTCAGAGAGTTTGATCAGAATATTATGTCTAGTATAGAAGTTATCACACAGCGTCCCCTTTAAATCGCATTTCAGTTTGTGGATACTGATTTTTCAAAAAAATCCTGAAGAATTCATATGAAATTGTGGAGTGGCTACGAGATGCTACGAGATTAAAGAAAATAGGGGCCGCTAACTTCACATTTTCATACGACTTTTTAAATCGGTCGGGTTATGAGGGCCGCTATATTTTAGGCCGCTAACTTCACACAGGTACGGTCAAGTACATGTCAAGTGTGAGCGTCGCTTCGGGTGGTGGTCACGTCACGACCCATTTTAGTTCCAGGCCACGAGGAACGATGACAAGCCATTGCGGGACGAAAGCTGTTCGATTACCAAATGTCACGAACATAATCCACGCATTTTTGCTTTGAAGGAAAAACGCTTGCCAACTCACATTCTCCAAAGTCGGTGTGGATGTATTATGACGACAGTTATCACGATTGAGAGATGGGATGGCACAGATGGAACAAGTCTAGATTTTTTTTACATTTCATAGGGGCAAGCCATTGGTCAAAACGGCTAAATCCTAGGTCTGTGAGATTTGTTTGTTAGACTATTAGGTACTGATAGGTAGTGTCCTAATTCGTTTAATGTGCAACAGGTTTTCGGCATTTCAATTAAAACATTATTAAAGTTTAAGTAATTAATATACCATGGACCAGGCATGCATTCGGCCTGTCTACCCAAAGATCTGGCATGATAATAAATAAAAATTGGATAATTGTAATCATCTTAATAAAATACATAATTACTATATCTAATACTATTTACTACTACTATCGCGACACGTGGACCAAACACAACATCCACAGCCCATTCACCTTCATGTAAACAACAGTTCTCCAAATAACTTTATAAATTACTTCCATTCAGTTAACTTAACATAAAAAAATCATTTCACGTTATATTACCGAATTTGTTTTATATTTAGGCATGGCATAGGTTATTACATCCGTCTTGTCGAAGATCCATTGAGGACCAATACATAAAATATGTAAATCGTAAGATGGCATAAATATAACCGGGATGAGATCACTTTAGACCTCTTTCTGAGTGAAGAAGTCTTCTGCTCTAATGCTGCAATATTTCTATGTTCGAATTTTGAACGGAGATGAGCACAGTTTTTAGGGTTCAGTCTGAAAATGTATAATATACTAATAGGGTAGTTTATCTAGTATATTAAAATATTTTGTTGTCCCTTGGTCCGAACTCCTGAAAAACGATTGATTTTATTTAATTTTGCACATAAGGATAATGGCTGATACGACCACAAACCTAGTATTGCGAGGGCACAAGCAAGAAAGACCCTATAGGTCTGTGGGTGCGAAATATAGGGTACTTTAAATACTACGGCAAAAGAAAAGCCATCTAGGACATACCTAAGTATAAGTACATTTACAAATAATAAACCCACCGCTGGGTATTCTGAGGCCGTCTAGGTGGGCTGGGGTGCTGTTAGACACCCGTGATGGTACGTAATATAATTAATTAGTATAGATCAAAAATTCCAGCGTCGACGTCGCGTGCAAAGCTTCGATTATCTATATCTATACTTCTATACTAATATAATAAAGAGGAAAGATTTGTATTTTTGTATGTTTGTAATGAATAAACTCAAAAACTACTGGACCGATTGCAATAATTTTTTCACCATTAGAAAGCTGCATTATTCAGAAGTAACATAGGCTATATAATATCACGCTAGGTCCTATAGTTGTGGAGCAGTAACCAAAAATGTTTTAAAAACGGGGGAAAAGTATCGTTTCTGAGGCCTTCCGTGGCGTGCGCTGAGCATATAGTTAAAGTTATACAAACCTGTGCGAAGCCGGGACGGGCCGCTAATTTAGATTATATAGAGATTATTTCTATCTGTTTTATTTTATAGACATGATCTCTGGCCACAACCTATAGGGTTAGGCTGCAAATAACATCGATAGGGGAAGGGCCCCTCACTAGATTGACTAAAACTCGCGAGAAATAAGGTTTAATATGAAGACAATTAATTAGAAATAGGTTAAATAAATATACTTAACATAAATATTTATAAGTAAAATGGTTTAAGAATGTTTGAGTACTTACAGTTCCTAATAATAGGAGACCTATCTAACGAAGACTGTTCTGCCTAACTCTGACCGTAAAGTATGGAAAGACTGATGAGGGACAGGCTCGATGACTGGCATATAGACAGGCGACGAATCCAGTGCCGTTAAAATAATTATTAAAAAAAACAGACAGACAGGCGACGACAGTAGGAGTAGATAGACAATAGCAGAAACGCGACGGCACGATGGCAGCAGCAGCAAGCACTACTGCAGCAGCATCCGCACACGATGAGGCGAGACTTCGTTTCTCAGGCTTATAAACTTTATAAACAACATATGTAGACACATTGAATTTTATGATATCTAAAGATAATTCGTTTCTAAATATGTATATGTCCAAGCTCAATATCATCAAACAGGTCGTCACTCATAATAAGATATATACATACACATATAATCACGGGTGCCTTACGGTGCCCGGGACCGCCTAGACGGCCCCAGGGTACCCAGCGGAGGGGTTTTTTAATTTAACCTCGTCGTAGCCGATGGTATGACTCTACACCGAACAAGTGGCTATCTCGCCGCGATGTTTTGAATAGACTCAATAACCCATCTATAAACAGTTTCACAAGTTGGTATAGTGAAACCGGGACCGACAGCTTAACGTGCTCTCCGAGTCACTATAGTGGTGTTGTCAAACAAATGTACATATTTTTTTTAAAATTAAAAACTCTTTGGTATACACCGGGATTTGAACTAGGAACCTTAGTGTTTTTAAGTCCAAGGTGTAACCAACTCGGCCACCACGTATATGTAGTTACCGAGTGTATGTGTAGTTGTGGTGGCCGAGTTAGTTATACGTTTTTATTATACGTTACAAGTAGAGTTCTTTGGCAGTCGTCCGCGTCGTGAAGGTTTGGGTCTGTGGTGGACATTTACGTTATTTAGGTTCATTTCTTATTATTAAAAATAATGTAAGCCATTCTATACCTAAACACCATCCTTGCATCGCCCACAATAAGTGTGAGTAGTCAAGCTCTACTCACTATTTTAAAATGGAACCCTCGACCTTTCGTATAAAAACTTTAAACGACAGAACCTTAAACCCAAAAAAAAGGAAACAATGTGATAATTTTTGATAGCGAACATTTATTTCAAATAGAGGATTGATCGATCTAATGTTACCAAATTTACATTCGAATATTTGCAGAGTCCAAAGAAGCTGCTTTTGAATGCATCACATCAGAATGTATGCCGCGAGAGCATCCCATAATTGGTGCACATCAATCTCTGAGACTTCTTGTAAAAACAATACATTTTTTATCATTTGAATTAACATGAAATAGTGAAGGCATTTGTTTCACTATGTTTTATTTATAAGCTAGGTTATTTTCTTATACGTAAAATAGATGAATCAATTTTGTGCTAGTTTGATCGACTGTGCATAATTTTGTTTCGTTGCACGTGTTTGTCGTATTATGTAAGTAAGGTTACTAATTCTAGATTTACCTCTTGTTATAATATGTAATGTTACAAATATTTAACAACATAAGGTTCATTATTGAATGAGGCTTTAGCTATAGTGGTAGCAGTGGGGCTCTGGGCAAAATACACATCAAGAATCTATTTGAATTACTAAATACAAAATATTTATACGTTATATTTAGTGATTTCGTAGTCTTGCATTCGGTGTGTACTCGTACTAAGCTTTTAAGGATCGGTTCAACCAAAAGAAAGCACACAAATAAATATTTTGGTCGAACTGGCCTTTACAAATATCATATAAATCAGTGAGCCAGATAGACATTGCATTTGGCGCGCTACATCGACTATTTTTTTTTTATATACTTATTGCTTATAATTTTAAAACTACAGAGCCGATTTTTAACAACTAGGTATATCTAAGAATTTAGCTGGGAGGAAGGCCTCTAAACCTTCGCTAGGCCGATCGACTGGTCTCGTTACAACAGATGCAAAAACCGTCAAGTATCTACTTAGGTTTCGGTTTTAGTCTTTGGGTTCACCGGTTCTGAGGAGACTACGGCATTATTTTCTTGTGGTGGTCTCCTTTCAGGGTGCGGTTATGAAATTGGCGGCTGATTTGACGATAAAGCAGCGAGGATATTATCAGAAAAGACTCGTATTGCAAATTCGTCCTCGTAAATGGATATGATACCAGCATAGTGGGAGCGATCAATATTGTTAAACATCAATTTATTGATCGACCCCATTCATGGACTTTGTAGGTCTGCTTAACATCAGGTAGATACAAGGTCACCTACTGTGTTCCTTCCTATATTAAAAAAAAAACATTACATGCCTTACGGCGCCCGAGACCGCCTATACTTATAATCCCACCACGTCGTAGCCGATGGTATGACCCTACACATAACAAGTGGCTAACTCGTCGCGATGTTTGGATTGACTCAATAATCCATCTATATGCAGTTTCACAAGTTGGTATAGTGAAACTGGGACCGACAGCTTAATGTGCTTTTTAGATCAAAAACTCATTGGTACACACCGGAGTTTGAACCAAAAAACCTTAAAGTAATTTTAAGTATTTTTTTAAATAATCTCGGGAAAACCAACATATTTAATAAAAAAAAATGCACGGAAATCGTTCCGGATAAACGATCCCCAAGCAGACCAACAGACCAAAGAGGCTAAATAACACCCATCTTTTTTCGTCGTGGGTTAAAAAGTCACAACTGTATTAAAGATTCAGAATGTTAAAACCTTACTTTGAATGATCTTATTTTTGGAAGCTTTGAATATTTATAATCGACCTGCTTGTTTCGAAACGGTTTTTCAGAAATTTATTTTAATAGCTGCAGACACAGATTAACATTAGAGAAAACAGATGGGCGGATGAGATTTGATGCCGCATACTGCTGACTTACAAATGCTGATCAAATATGCTGGATACAATATTAATGTGGCATCTGCAGGACGTCGGCGCGACACCAGCGCGGGGACAGGGGGATAAACCCTAGGGATACCACATATATTATACAGAGAAATCGGGAAAGTGGGAAATATGTACCATCACGCGGCGATATAAGACGAAACTTGCTCGTGGAGAGTGCTCTGAAGAACTTTTTCATCTCATTCCTCCTTCTCCTTTCCGATATAGCTCTTCACGAACAGGTAACAAAATGCATGCACATACTGTGGCAGATATACCAACCCGCATAAAAAAATGGTAATTCGAATATCTGTCGCACTATTAAAATGTTGAATGCTTGCGTGTTTCCTTCTTCTTATAATCTCGAGTCCTTTAAACGAACCGTATAGTACCTTAAGCTGGCATAATAGGTGCAATTAACGGTTACCTAGCTCGTAATTATTGGTTGCATTTGTTCTTGGACTTCATACTGCTTTCCATCAGGTAGATGCGAGGTCACATGCCGAGCTCTCATAAAAAAATAGAGACGGCCTCAGTATACCCAACGATGAGGTTTTATTCCCACCTTGGATAGACTCATCATTGATCAGAACATCTATAAACAGTTCACAAGTTGGTATAGTGAAACTGCGATCGACAGCTTAACGTGTCTCCGAGGCACTATAGTGGCGTTTTCAAATTGATGGTTTCACCACATACATTTCGTTTAGACATATTTGTTTGTCGCACCAGGGGTAGTTGCAAATGACATCTCGAAAAGTTTGCATCTTGATTAGGTACTTTATGCAAAGGGATTTCATTATTGAAAAGAATTGCTAGTGCTAGGTCATGAGCATTAATATTGCAAAAATTGGGACAAATTTTACTAATATCTACCCTTAAAGGTATTGAAATACCGGGAATGTTTTTTTAATACCGGTATTGAAGGAAGAATCGACTGGTACTGGATTTCCTGGTTATTCAAGGAAACAAATTTGTCAATAGTCATGGGAATTATATTAATCAGGTGATGATCGTGTCTCTCCAGTTGATGATTTAGATGTTCTTGACTTCTTCAGTTCGCTGCACAAACTGCTCTCTGCTTCTCGTCGTTGCAGGAGTTGCAGGTGGATGTTAAATCAGACCCACCATATTTATAAGTCGACTTTTCCTTGAATTGCTGGAATAGTCTATGATCTGTTAGTGTTCTTGTCTCTTTTCCTAAATGTATAATAATATTTTGTTGAAATTTTTTAGCTTTATATGTAGTTGTCACACAGGTCGTCATGTTTCGATTCTTCACGAAACAATAAACATCTTCAGCGCTAAGTTTTATTTTTTCTTTACTTTCCTTTTCTTCTATTATACACTTGCGAGAATAGAAATGAAAACACTTTTGTAGGTGTCGCTTTACATTGCTTATTGTATTACTTAACAATATTTTTAAAACAAAACATTTCATCATTCAAATAAGCTTGTTATTAAGATTATTGGGTTGGAAATGGATAGCTCGTATAAAAAAAAGTAGATGAAACAATCAAAAATAAAAAAACAATTTATTTATCGAGTGATCAATTATATGGTAGGTCAAATTACTTCGAAGTTAATTTTTCATCGTATAAAAAATATCACTATAATACGTTATTTTAACATCGCTATTATATTTGCTCGTCATAACTTTTTTTGCTTTAGAAATAACAGTTATGACAATTCAAATTCCGAATGTAATAACGACCGATGACTTATCTTAGCTTTATGTAATTAGGCTTGGTCATCGGGACTATAATTGCACCGTGCTTAAAACCTTTCTTTGAGCCCATTTTTCAATCGTCATTCATTTTTCGACTCAGTTAGTCGACACTTAACTTGTATGAAGATCTGACTAATTTATTTATTCTCCATACAAGTTGAAAATGTTTAACTGACCATTGAGGAATTAACCCCTTCTATGTATTTTACGTATGTTTTAGACACCCACGTTTATATATTTTTTTATTCATGTCCTAAAAAGTAAAGAAGTTTGGAGTCCCTTAGGTTTTGGTTTGCATATGAAGCAACAGTCGGGAGGTGATCGCCAACCTAATAAATGATAATCACACGTCTACTGTATAAAGTGATGTTTTGACGGGTCAAGTGTCTGTCAAACTGCTTTTGTATCTCCTTACAACTACAATGGAATAAAAAAAAAATACACCAACCGCGCGCTGGTTCAAATCCTCTATTTCGTGGGTTCGATTCCCACCCGTGGCAAAAAAATATCAGTACGTTTTTTTTCTGGGTACAGTTTTCCATGGTTTGGGTGTTTATAAAATATCACATAGTTTTTTATCGTTGTTCCTGGTGAATATAGAACAAGCCTAGAGCTTAGTTTGTGACCAGAGCAATATGTGTAATTGTCCTACATAAATTATGATTTTCTTTATAAAAATAGTTAATATTTAACTAAGTCATATAGATTAACTATTTATAAACTTACGTATAATAGGAGGAAGACCCACAGAGTACTTTATTATACTAGAGGAAGGCGTCTATAACTTCGCTGGGCCGACCGACCGGACTTATTACTACCAAAACCGTCAACTGACCTGGTCTGTTTCGGCATTAGTCTGTGGGTTTACCAGTTTCCTGGAGACTACTGCATCGTTTTGTTGTAGAGTGAGCGAGGATATTAAAATAGACTAGTAATACAATATTTTTGTCGTCGCCAATTTCGAAGCATCATTGAGCCGGCATAATGGGAGCGATCAATATTGTTAAACAACAATGTATTGGTCGACCCGATTCATAGGACTTTATAGGTCTGCTTACAAATATATAAAAAAAGTATTAATGACCAATTCCTATAATCAGATGCAAAAACCGTCAAGTGACCTATTTTGGGTTCACCGGTTTTCCGGAGACTATTTCATCGATTTCTTGTCGAGGTTGTCGTCTCCTTTCAATGGTGCGGTTACGAAACGGGTGATTAATTTGACAATAAAACAGCGAGGATATTAAATTACATAGATACATCATCACGGGTGCCTTACGGCGCCCGAAACCGCCTAGACGGCCCCAGGGTACCCAGCGGAGGGGTTTTTTAATCCCACCTCGTCGTAGTCGATGGTATGAGTCTACACCAAACAAGTGGTCGTTTGTTATGTTTTGAACAGACTCAATAACCCATCTGTAAACAGTTTCACAAGTTGGTATAGTGAAACCGGACCGACATATATAGTGAAGCGTGCTCTCCATAGTAGTGTTGTCAAACAAATGCACATAATTTTTTTAATTAAAAACTCATTTTTACACACCGGGATTGGACCCAAGGACCTAAGTGTTTTTAAGTCCAAGGTCTAACCAACTCGGCCACCACGTACATTACGAGGATATTAAAATAGAGTCGTAATGCAAATATATCTTTTTCGCCGCCTATTTCTTCACCACATCAATGAGGCGGTATAGTGGAAGCAATCAATATTGTTAAACAACAATGTATTGTCCAACCCCATTCATCCTTTCAAACTTTGTAGGCTGCTTATCATGAGGTATATACAAAATCACATGCTGTACTCCAATAATAAAAATAAATACCTATTGGCCAATTCCTATAACGGTAACGTGCGTCCGTAGCTTTATCTGTCATTTTTATATGGGAATAAGGAACCGTTATTTTTACTGTTGATTATAGGAATTGGCCATTAATCTTTATTATATTACTTAAATATAATAAAACAACAGGTTCAGCCATATGTTGGTCAGTCACGTTGAACTGTCTTTGATAAAATCAACATGGGAAATCTAAAGTGGTAATTACATATTTACTTTGATATAATAAATTAATTTAAAATACTTTTAAATTAAATTGTATTTAAAAGAAATTAATTATTTATAAGTCCTTTTTATTTTTCATTACCAGCGGCGTGATTACGCGCACAACGTTAAGCTAAACTTTAACCCATATGATGCAATTCTGACGTAATACAAACCTGGTGTAATTGAAAATTGACATACTACTACGTCATTTTGGTTAAAGTTTAGCTTAAAGTTTAGTTGCGCGGCGTAATAGGCCTACTGGTGTTTTCGTGTGATTATTTAACCCCTCATCTCAATTGTTTCAGTATAGTTTAGCCATAAACATACAGATAAACAATTCGGTACTCTCTTCTCATACTATGTTCGGTGTTTTTAAAACAAATTTCCCTTTGTTTCCCAGTATACCTACCTACAATTCTAATATACAGTTTGTTGGGTATCTAAATACCTCTCAAATGACACCTCACTCGTCCAAATAGCTTAAGTAGCTATTAAGTTAATTGACACAATCTGATACCAAGAATCCATTATTGTGACGTTATAACCCCCCCCTCCACGGGTTTATCAAGCGACAACGTCATTTTTCCTATTCAGGAAATATCACTGGTTCTTTACAATAAAATACCTGTCTAGACAAGTCACTTCAACAATATGCCGCCTGCGACTGGGGCATAATAGTTCTCCTACTCACCTATACAGGATTAAGGTTAGAGAGAGCCCTATGTGTGACTGTGGCTTGGATGTTGGAACTGTCGAACATTTACTATTTACTTGTCCAAACCAGAGTATTTCTCTCTATGATATCCTCCCTCCCAACATCCCTCGACCTACCAGTATAAATAATCTCTTATCATTGTCAAATTATGACGGTATACTGGCTGTAGCCAAGTACTTAAAAAAATTAAAATTAAAATATTAATTTATTAATAATAATTATCTATCACCAATTGTTATTATACCTATTATAATGTCCAGTTATTGTATGTTGCAGGGCCCCCTTGTGTTTTTTTGTATCTTAATATATAATAGGAGTTAAATTAAATATTTAATTCCTATATATACTCAGTATTTGTTTCTTTTTCAGATCTGTGTGCTGGTTTGTGCTGTCCCTCCCTGGGCCCCATTTTAACCCATTGTGACGTTTACCCTTGTATATTTTACTGTTTTATTTTTTATGTGTTAAAATATAATAATCATTGTCATGTTTTTTGACTTTTATAAGTGAACTCAAGTACTTAACTATAATTAACAATCTCAGTGCCTTTTCAACAACTAGACATTGGCAAAGTTACGCGTCAAGCGAAAAGCCATTCATCAAAATAATAATAATAATAAATATCACTGAATCCGATGATGCCATTTGTCGGTACCGCTCAGTCCCACGAATTTTTTTTTTAATTGCTTAGCCTCTTTACTAACTACATTGACGAATTATATAAAATAGTTTTGAAATAATCAAAGTTTTTTTTTTTCGATCCTACACGACCTTCACAGATGCAAGTTGTTACTTTTAATTACTTTCCCTGACCTTCCAGCGGTTTCCCTGACTTTTCCAGACTACGAAAATTTTCTGATATATCCCGGTTTTCTCTGTTTAGAAAGTAGGTAATCATTTGTTATTATTTCTTTATTTATTTAAACACTTTCTTCCACAGTAAACAAAAGTTTTGTACAAAGGCGAACTTAATGCCTTAGGCATTATCTATCAGCTAACGTTTAAGATTTATATCCTTTAAGATATATTTAGTGTTGTATCCGGAGGTCGTGGATTCGTTTCCCACCCACTACCTCCGGATACAACACTTACGTGGTTATTAATCGAAGAACATAGTGAACAATTGTGCGAGTCACCCAGCAACCTTAGCACAGCCAACCACGACACGATATGGAATCGCGAATTCACGTCAAATTCATGTTTCGAAGCTCATAACTTTACTAATAAAAGGTTAATTTAAAAAAAAACAAAAGCTTAATAAGCTTTGTATGACTTATTCAATTAGCAACCAATAAAATTCGTGTTCTGTTACTAAAGGAGACGAACTCATTTCAATGTGACAACCATTCATGACAATACTGTGAGTGGCCGTGATACGCCTGCAGGAATTGAAAACGTTGTTTCAAATAAGAAGGAGCAAGGCGATTATTGAGGATATCACAGAGAGAGGTCAGAAGATAGACAGTTCTGCGAAACCAGATATTACGCCACTTTAACTTGTATTGATGCTATAAACATTACATAGATGCATATAAAAAATAATTTATCATCATATATGCCTATTTAATGATTTGGGCAATATTGTAGTCCCCCATGGTTCTCTATGAACTCATAGTTCATGAGATATTGTTGTCGAAATTAATTGGGATCCCACTTCAGCGTAACCACCCTCTTATCATTCACCAGTTTCGGGACGAGTTTAGAGGAAATACTAGGGTGACCATGTGTTGCAAAACTTTAATAAACGTTATTAAATTTATATATTATGTTATCTAAAACTACGCCCAAAGTAGGTGTCACTTGGTCATTCATTCATCTTTCGGCTGGATATAATTTGATAAAATATCACATAACACCGTCACATTTAGTAGAGTATTTATATTATATATATCATCACGGGTGCCATACGGCGCCCGAGACCGTCTAGAAGGCCCCAGGGTACCCAGCGGAGGGGTTTTTAAACCCACCTCGTCGTAGCCGATGGTATGAGTCTACACCGAGTAAGTGGCTAGCTCGTAGTATTTATATTAGACAATCTCTAAGTGATCAGATTTCTTTTGAGCTTTATTGATTATAATTAATAGACAATATAACACATAAGGTTTCTATGGTTATCTGAGATCCGAAGTTCTAGTTAATTTTAATTTGGGGCTCTTCCTACCACACCTAATATTTGCGTTAGTCGGAGAATTCGTACAGACGTGTTTTGGGGAAGTCTGGGGATTCATTCACCCACAAACTTTACGTAAGTCTGGGAATTCATACACACACAGTTTGGGTAAAACCGGGTATTCATATGCACACACTATGCATAAGCCTGGGGAAACTACACACACTTTGCGTAAGTCTGGGAATGCATAATAAAAGTTTACTCACGGACGTAAGGCAGAATGAAGAATAAATAATTTATTTGTTGATAAGATTGGACATTTGAAAAATTATTAATCAATGAATTATTAA
Source organism: Monopis laevigella (assembly GCA_947458855.1). Lineage (NCBI taxonomy): Eukaryota > Metazoa > Arthropoda > Insecta > Lepidoptera > Tineidae > Monopis > Monopis laevigella. The sequence goes on along the minus strand of OX381583.1, from coordinate 18,366,110 downwards.
GAATTTAAATTGTTATACTGCTAATCAAACCGAGTTGGTGTGAAAATTAATAGGTATAATTTTATTGTTCCGTATATATACATAAAAAAAAACACGTTGTAACATGGTGACCCTACCCCTGGTATGCGTCCTTGCACCATCCCTTCCGGACGCTGCCGGCGACTTCGCACGCGGGCGCCTCCATCTGCTAGCCGTCGTGGGAGTGTGTCCGTAAACCGATCGCACCATTACAATAACAATGTACACACATCACAAACACACTCTATACACACCAGCGGAGGGGAGTGTGGGAAAAACATCTAATAATATTATTTGCAAAATCACAACTGGGGCTAAATGATCAACTGTAGCGAGGGTGAGCTCCGACCATGGGATTCTCGTAATAATGGGTTTTAATCACCAGCCAATAATAATATTGTTTAGTTATACAATAGAAAAAAAATGATTCAAATTTTAGTAGTGGGAAGTATTTATTATTATTTTCAATCTTTAGGTATCAAATGATTATACATATTTCTGAATACAAATTGGTATTTTTACTAAATGTAATTTACTGAATTTCATTGATGATATTCTTATTCTTTAAAAATTACAGTTTGAGTCGTACTTCCTTACATGCTCCAAAGATTAAATGCACCTATAATATGGTGTTATTTATGGGGAAGGTCTCTATAGTAACGTCGCTACCCCGACCGAACGGGTTCCTTACCACCGCATATCAAGAACTGTCAAGTGACCAAGTTAGGTTTCGGTTTTATTTTGGGGTTTACCGGTTTTCAGGAGGATACTGCATCAGAAATCGATGCATGTGGAGGTGTTAGTCTCCTTTTAGAGCGCGTTATGAAACGGGCAGTTGATTTGGCGATGATGCAGTAAGGATATTAAAGTAGACTCGTAATGCGAAATTCGACGCCGCCCTTTTCGTAACCGTATCATTTAGCCGGCATAGTGGTTGCGATAAATACTGTTAAACTACAATGCCTTGATTGACCGCATTCATGAACTTTGTAGATTTGCTTACCATTAGGGCTACTCTACTTATAGGTAATATAAATGAACTCGATATCAAAGGCTTTGTATATGAAAATCTTTAAAATTTTAACTTTGATATGCCGCCGTTACCTAATTACGTTACGTTCTTTGACTTGATTAGTAGGCCCCAAGTAGATACATAATGTGCTGCAATGAAAAAAAAAACAATAAAAAACTATTTCAAAACTCCATGTTTCGAGCTTAATTAACTGGATGATGTAAATTCTGAATTTCAATTGGAATAATTGAACAAGTAAAGGTCCATCTATCCTGTTTAAAACATTCACCAGTTATCATATTATAGATGTTTATCACTGACCGCAGTATTTATGGGCCCTGCATAGAGTCACCTGACGAGCTGACCCCTCATAAACGGTCGAGGGTAGCATCACCATATTGTGCCCGCACTGACATCGCATGACCAGTGCATTTACTAATTAATGAAATAATATACCAAATGGTTTCTAATAAGAATTTGTAACTTTATTGTATTGGTGCTTGAAATTGCTAGGCAAGCGATAGGTAATAAATCTAATTAAAAAAAAAGATAAATAATATCCTAAAAGGTTAAATAAATACAATAGCATTTTTTTCAATGGAGTCACCTGATGTTAATCAGACCTACAAAGTCCATGATTGGGTCGATTAATACATTGTTGTTTAACAATATTGATCGCTACCACTATGCCGGCTAAATGATGCAGTTTAAAAATAGGCGGCGACATGTATTTGCATTACGAGTCTATTTTAATATCCTCGCTGCTTTATAGTCAAATCAATCGCCCTTTTCGTAACCGTACCATGAAAGGAGACTACCCCTTCGACAAGAAATCGATGCAATAGTCTCCGGAAAACCGGTGAACCCACAGACTAAAACCGAAATATGACTAGGTCACTTGACTGTTTTTGCTGGTGGTAACGAGTCCGGTCAGTAGGCCTAGTGAACTTATAGAGGCCTTCCTCCCACCTAAATACGAGCCAGCATACTGGGTCTGGGTGTTAATAAAATAAATATTCTAGTAGGTATTGTTTCTGGAAGACACTTATATGGTTAAGATATGATTTGTGTTTATGTTCCTTTATTTGAAAATAATAATATATAGAACATATATATATAATATACTGTTCTGATCACAAACTAAGCTATAGTTTGTGATCAGGTGGGCAATTCGCGCGCTTGCGACATTCATCTCGATTCGAGATTTTTAAACGAAAAATGACTAAATATGTCATTTTTCGTTAAAAAATATCGAACATTAAACGAAATAAATAATAAATATTAATTAATAAATAATAAATGAAAAATGACATATTTAGTAATTTTTCGTTTAAAAATCTCGAATCGAGATGAATGTCGAAAGCGCGAGAATTGCCTACCTGATGAATAGCATTTTTTTCAATGGAGTCACCTGATGTTAATCAGACCTACAAAGTCCATGATTGGGTCGATTAATACATTGTTGTTTAACAATATTGATCGCTACCACTATGCCGGCTAAATGATGCGGTTTAAAAATAGGCGGCGACATGTATTACGAGACTATTTTAATATCCTCGCTGCTTTATCGTCAAATCAATCGCCCTTTTCGTAACCGTATCATGAAAGGAGACTACCCCTTCGACAAGAAATCTATGCAGTAGTCTCTGGAAAACCGGTGAACCCACAGACTAAAACCGAATTATGACTAGGTCACGTGACTGTTTTTGCATCTGGTGGTAACTTATAGAGGCATTCCTCCCACCTAAATACGAGCCAGCATACTGGGTCTGGGTGTTAATAAAATAAATATTCTAGTAGGTATTGTTTCTGGAAGACACTTATATGGTTAAGATATGATTTGTATTTATGTTCCTTTATTTGAAAATAATAATATATAGAACATATATATATAATATATAAGATACTGTTCTGATCACAAACTAAGCTATAGTTTGTGATCAGGTTCATTCATTTTTCGTTCAATATTTATTATTTATTTCGTTTAATGTTCGATATTTTTTAACGAAAAATGGCATATTTAGTCATTTTTCGTTTAAAAATCTCGAATCGAGATGAATGTCGAAAGCGCGAGAATTGCCCACCTGAACAGTATCTTGTATGTTCTATATATTATTATTTTCAAATGAGGGAACATAATCACAAAATAACTCCTCAAAATATCTTGCGTAGCGAATTTTTCAATTATGATAATAATAAAATACTTACAAAATAATGCTTAAATAAGTTTTATTTGATATACTTTCATAGTTTGTTTATACCTATTTGTTTACATAAAGTTTGATGTATCGTGTAAAACCAATTGTAAAAGCAAACAGCTCCTCCTAAATCCCACGAGATGCGGCCCCTTAACAAACGTCAACAAAGGGAAATTCACGTACTCTCTATACTATTATTTAATGAATAAACAATAGAGTAAAGATGGGTTCACATGTAGAGTGGTTACGGACCATAAGTTCCACGATTAGATCATCGGGGGCGTGTGCCATACGATGGGCCATGCCACCAACTGTTAGCGGGTCGCGTGCCCTCTTAATAAGCCCTTAATGAAATTAATGGCGATGCGACGTGCCATGTTGTAGGGGTATTTGATAAAATCGTAACAATTACTAAAAGTTAGCCGTATGCTTGATGCGCTTCGATGACCGCTGCGTGTCAAATAAATAAAATAAAATTTGTAAAAGTTAAATAGTTATGTTTGTTTGACAACACCACTATAGTGCCTCGGAGAGCACGTTAAGCTGTCGGTCCCGGTTTAACTATACCAACTTGTGAAACTGTTTATAGATGGGTTATTGAGTCTATTCAAAACATCGCGACGAGCTAGCCACTTGTTCGGTGTAGACTCATACCATCGGCTACGACGAGGTGGGATTAAAAACCCCTCCGCTGGGTACCCTGGGGCCGTCTAGGCGGTCTCGGGCGCCGTAAGGCACCCGTGATGATATATATATATATAAATAGTTATTTAGTTGAAAGCAAATAGACTCAACAATAACATGTTTTTATTGATACCTATATATCATTATAGGTCTGTATGCCTTTTAAGGTAGTCCCTTGTAGGTAGAGAGTAAAGAACTTTGCATGATCTCTACATACCTACTACCCTAGCTTCCTCCACATCCATGCATGATTTCGTTTGTTTTTTAGATTTCGTACCCAAAATTTGCGCTTTGGTCGACCACGTATACGTTATACATAATACATTGTTATTTATAATAGGTATAAAAAGCTTAAATAATAGGTACTAAATAATATATTTAAGAAATGCACAACGTTTGTATAAGTCAAGTGACCTAGCCATGTTTAGATTTTAGTCTATGGGTTCACTGGTTTTCAGAAGCATCGATCCTTTGTCGAAGTGGTATCTCTTTTCAGGGTGTGGTTACGAAACGAGCAGTTGATTTGACGATAAAGCAGCGAGAATACTCATAATGCAATTTCGTAACCATACCGTCACACAATATAATATCTATAGTGTAATATTTATAGGAAGAGCGGGGCTCTCCTAATACAGGTGTTTTACACTTAACAGGAGAGTCCCAAACCATGTTAACATACCTTGTAAAAGAAAAAATAAATAATTTTAGTTTTTTTTTTTGACTATGTCAGATGCCGTGCTTTAACAATAATTAAAAAAAAAAGTTTTAAATAAGCGTAATGTCGGTGACTGCAAGTGCCATAGAGTGATTAAGTTGCTATCCAACGGCTATTTAATAGTATTTATGGACAGTGATTAATTAATATAACATGTTTTGATTTATGTACCTCTATACTTTACTTTGTAACTCCATATATAGATATGAATTTTGTAATCTCGTGGTTAGGCTGATGGGTTGTCCAAAGCCTTAAATAAATGAAAAAAAAAAAAAAAAAAAAAAAAAAATATAACACGGCGTGATTGGCCGGTCCGTGGTGCGTACTAAACTAGTTGGCCAAACTACGCTACCATGTTAGTGCACCTGGTTTTATTACAACCATAATTAAATAATAGCCCGTTATTTAGTTATACCTATTATCACATTGAAAATAATATTTAGTAGGTAGGTGATAATGAAAAAAAAATCATTATTAGATAGTAACATTATCTGAAATAAATACCTAAAGGGTGTTAGATGTCCTTCTTATTAGGTAAAGTATATAAATTGAACCTATAAAATTTATTATTACTACATACTATCTATGTATAGATATATGTTATATATACCTAAGCTGTGATTTATAATTTATAATATAGGGATCTTTTGACAGTTAACAAAGGATAGTTTAATAGTAAAATTTATTAAGAATAACATTTTTCGTTATCGAAGGCATCGTCTCCGGGAATTATCAGATTAAAAAACTAGCGAAATGTGAAATCAAAAAGTAAGTTATAGGTATTTTACAAGTTCAAATTAAAAATGAATCGTTGTTTGTGTGTGATCATAACGTTCATAAGTTTTATAGTAAAAACATCTTTATTTTTAGTTAAATAAAACAAATAAAATAATACTAATATATTTAAGTTTGCTGATTGTACAACTATTAAGTTATATAAAAATTATAAACAATATTCGCCTAGAGACCATAATTACAGATAACCCTAAGGAGTTCATGATACCAAAACTAATAATAATATAAAAAAGAGTACAGACTAATAATATCAAGTTTTTTTGTTGATTTTATTGGAACACGGCATGTGACTTTGTAACTACCCGGTGGTAAGCATACCTACAAAGCCCATGAATGCATGGGGTCGATCAATACATTGTTGTTTAACAATATTGATCGCTCCCACTATGACGGCTAAATGACGCGGTTACGAAATGGGCCGCGACAAAGACGTATTTGCTATACTCGCTGCTTTATCGTCAAATCAATCGCCCGTTTCCTAAACGCACAATAAAAGGACACTACCACCTCGACAAGAAATCGTTGCAGTGGTATCCGGAAAAAAAATCAATAAAAAACCGGTGAACCCACAGACTGAAATCGAAACATGACTAGGTCATTTGACGGTTTCTGCATCTGAACGGGCGGTGGTAACGAGACCGGTCGGTCGGCCTAACGAAGTTATAGAGACATTCCTCCCACCTAAATACATATTTCTTGTTAACATATCATTAACACTGTCTATCTGTAAAAGTAATAGCTACTTTTAGCTTATCTAATCTTGCTAAGAAAGCAGAGAATTTCGGCAATAACACGTGTGGACCCCACGTGTTCGTCTTATAAGGGGCCGTTTCACAACACTTGGCATATGGGGTCACATCAACATATTATGAATCCTTTGATAGTGGCAGGACAACAGACTCCTTTATGGTCGGTATAACACTTGGTCCAATAGGTGGGTAGATAAGGAGAACTTGACTTGCGAAATCCACGTGTTATTTCGAAATATTTTCATATATTTATTAAACTTTTTTACAGCTTTTTCAAATTCTTTATTGACATATTTCTGCGCATTACCTATAATAGTAGGTAAGATGTGAGTAATATTTTGTTATGTTTGATTACAAAATACTTTGACACCTTTGTGCAAAAGTTTAACTACCTAACTTCAAGAATTTAAAACATTAGACTCATACTGACAACACACCGAGACACAGGCTTTGTGACTAATTCAGGCTCCAGTCTCACAATTTTTTATCAATTGATGTTGTGAATTATTAATAAGCTTAAAAATAAATAAATAATAATTATTATTATACTATAGGCAACAACATGGCGGGTGAACCCCAACGCTGAAACACGTATTTGCAGAAAACCGTCGTATTCTTACGATCAACCATAACATCTCTGTAAGTCCCACCCTCTATGTTTTTATTGCAGTTTTCACGTTATAATTTTAATATAAGAAACATGTAACGAATTTATATAAATAAATAAAAGTACGTGGAAAATAAATAAAGCTTTGGTTATTTATGACTCTATTCAATACCATTTCGATAAAGCAAGTCTATAGTTCACAAACCTAGGTATTTTCCGCCGCCGACGTCTAGCTAATCCCTGTTTTATCCGTTACATTAGGTACATACCATCACGGACAGCATCAGATAATATAGAACAAAAGTGATATAACATTGCTTGAACACATCACTATCCTCGGCTATACCAACTCGTAAAACTGCCTCTAAAGTCTATACAAACACCCCGACGAGCTTGCCATTGTTTGGTGTAGACCCAGAATACCATACCATCAACTACGGCGAGCCTGGAATAAAACCCCTCAGCTGGGTACCCTGGAGCTTTCTAGACGGTCTCGGGTGCTGTGCGTGTTGGTACTTTTATTATCAACATAACTTTCCTCGGATTGGTCTTTTTCAATGTTAACTGGCTTGCCCACAAGTATGTTGAGTAGTTGCTACAAGTGTAAATCTTGGAAAAGTTTTAATTGATGCATCTGGGGACCATCGAGTAAGATCCTACTTTTCCAACGAATATTGCTGAAAATTCAGAGGGGCGACGCTTTATGTACTTTGGACACATGCGCTTCGTTACACAATATATAAAATATATATTTGAATGTTAAATGAAACAAGGGTGGTTGAAACATGAAAAGGAAAGGTGTCTAGAAATACCATCCCCTATTTATTTTGTTAATATAATTAAGCTTTGAGTTTCCCATCGCGGCGTGCGTCGAGACACGTGCGCCGGCGCATGTGGCTGTAACGTTAGAATTGATCGTCCCCCGCCACCTGATGAATTACGATCTCAGTAAAAAAACTTACGATTTCATAAAATGAGCAGCGCCACATAAATCATAAGGTAAAAACTTCCGGTGTTAAGTACGTAATGTGATTAGGCGTACATAATAATAATATGAAGGATATTACACTCTTCTAGGCTTGTACTGGTGTACCAGAAACGATGGTATTAATACATATTGTAGGCAGTTTATAAACATCCATACATACATCGTTATGATAAACATTTATACTTATATTATAAAGCTGAAGAGTTTGTTTGGTTGAACGCGCTAATCCCAAAAATTACTGCAATACTGGCTCGAATTGAAAAAATATTTTAGTATTGGATAGCTCATTTATTGAGGAAGGCTAGGCTACATTACATAAATTAAAATAGTTCATAAATAAAGTATAATATTCTTTGTTATTATACCAATAATAAGCATTTGCCAAAGTTTGAAAACACTCTCTTTCTCTGTAAACAAATGACCCTAATGTATATGGTCCAAGGAATGATAGAATGTGTTATATTAATAATGCATTTTTGTCTTTTACCTGTTTTATACATATTTTTTATTCCCACCTCGTCGTACCGGTCTGAGGGTTCACCGGTTTTCAGTAGATTACTGCATCGATTTCTCTTTCAGGGTGGTTGATTTGTCAATAACGCAGCGGGAAGAGACTTGTAATGCAAATTCATCTTTGACGTCGCCCATTTAGTAACCTATTTAGCCGGCATAGTGGTATCGATCAATGCTGTTGAATCGACTCCATTAATGGACTATGGAAACAATGAATCGGCTCCATTAAGTCTTTTTTATTATTTGTCTGCTTACCATCAGGTAGATACAAAGTGCCGTGATGAAATAAATATTAAGTACATTGACAAATGATCCTACCGTATTAATTTATAACTTACCCCAATCAGGTTGATCTACATATCACCTCACAATACCAACTTATTCTAAAACATGAATAAATGTATGGGTTCGATACTAGTAAGTGTAACCGTTAAATGATTAATCATTAATAAAATCAGGTTATGCACTAATAGAGGATGAAGAATCGTGGGTATGGATGAACCTGTGGGATCTCACTGGCGATACAGATTCGAACGACGCTGCACTTCGTCTTATTCTTATGCAGATCATAATCTATTGATACCTATTTCCATTTAAATTGTATCTTTACATATGAAGTTATTGTAATAGTGTTTTTTGAGATAACCTGAGCTTCGAATACATTACTTGTATTGTTTAATATTCTATTTGACTCAGAGATCTAAGATTGAATGCTTATGAATAAATTTATTATTTAATTCAATACCGTTGATCATAAATACCGTTTTGGATTAACAGTTACAAAATTGAAAAAAAACTGTTCAGTATTTGTATTGATCTACTTATTTTATCTCTGTGACATATAAATTGAATAGAATCGATGTTGTAACGTTTTAATAGTTATAAAAAATATCGAAAAAAATATCCCGTTTTGGGAAATATCCTTTGATGTAATAAGTTCTCACGAAAGTAACGGCAAGTGTTTCCTTTAGCGTTTTTTTCATAAAACCGCCAGAAACTCGTCTCACCGTTGTAAGGGGAAGCGTTTTTTCCTTTCGTTCTGTCGGAAGGTCATCGGTCGTGCACCCGGATTCTGTGGGAACCAATACTTTGTCAGTTTTACACATGATATTGTTTCCTCTTCTGTAGGTTAGCTTTTGTTGTTGCAAAGGGCTGCAAGCTTCACGGGACCCATCTCAAAATTGCAAATCTCGGAAGGTACATAACGGTCGAGATTTAGTTAGTTAAGCGGTCAAATTTCAATTGTTACAGATTTTTTTGGATCATCGAGTTCACATACTGTATTGTTTAAGAATACACCTTTGCGCATAGCGAATATTGAATAACATTTGCTTTTCTATTAGCAGGTATAATGGGCAGTATAAAGTCTGTACATTTGTAAGACCGCTCTTAATAAAGATTTTTTTACTAGACTGAACCATGGAAAAAAAATGTTTAGTAAAAATTCAAATGTTATAAAAATCGAAAGGCCGTAAAGCCATGCATTATTTTCCAATGTACGTTATTATAAGATAGAGTTTAGATATGAAAATAGTTCCTTTCGGGCTATATCGAGTTAGGTTACAGTATCTTAAATAAAAAAAGTAATAATATAATTTATTTGGAGATATAGATCTGAAACCCTTGTCTGTTGTCCTCTAGGTCATGATATTAGACTACTAGATGCCAATTTTTTTTTTTATTAGACGTAGTAACATATAATAGAAAATATAGAAATTAAAATTAGCAATGGCGATCAAGACATTGAATCCGGGGTGTATTTATTTAATTAGTAAATACTCCAAGGAAAGGGAAACAATTCAACTTCCTAGACATTGACCTTGTATATATTTTTTAACCTTGAAGGTTAAAATACTTTACCATCAAAAACGGACTTCTTTAAAGACTTAATAAAGGATAAGGAATGGGTCGTGCACGAAAGATCCTAGGATCCCAGGATTAAGATACCTTGAACTAAATCAGCTCAACACATTAGATAAAAAAACAAATGATATCTTTAATAAGTATATTTTGACCACAACTGATGGTGGCGATGACCAGCGAGAGCTATAACTAGCTCACTTCTGCGTCAACTGTAGATAAATTTATTCCCAAAAAAGGTTTCCAAGGATAAAAATAGAATCCTAAGACCATTTGACGGGTTATTGAACTCTAAGTGCTCGGTTTGGGACCCAAGGTAAGCAGGTGGATGGAGTCAGGAAGAGAGGGAGGCAGCTATATTTGGCACTGGAAGCTGGGGAGCGTGAAGGGATGGGGAGTCATACGAGAGAACAGTAAAAATACCTCACCACCGGTACGTGACAGCTGCAGGCATTGTTTTTGTCGTTGGAATTAATTAAAATAGGAAGGAATAATGTATGCATATGAAGTGTGGGTTACTGTGTTCATCTGAATTGGTTTGAACTACATAAGTTTTTCTGCTAGTATTACTTTTGATACTATTTGGAGGTAATACACGATAATCTCATGTTGAGGAATTGTTATTATTTTCAGGATTTTCAAAAAATATTTCGTGTATTATTAGAGTATTAACTATATCAATAGCTAGTAGATAATATATACTTATTATATGTAATCTTTTATAGCTTCGTCTCTTTCAAAAAAAAAATCGTCTAGAAGCTATAGTTTACTTCTTTAGGTTTGATCAATATCAAATACGTAAGCGGGTGTCTTTATAGACTCGCTTGCGTAGCCATATATTCACGTGTGCATTTTGTACACTTTATAGAGATACATATATTGTAGCGCTGACATAATATAATAAGTGTTAATTTTTAGTAAATAAATATTTATATGAAAATATTACAAAATACATAATACGCTAGCGTACTTGTGCTTTTATGAATTAAAATAATATTGTTAACTCCTCTTCAGTAGGCTTTCACATTTATAATATTAGTCTGAACAGTATGTATATTTACCACTCCGATAATATTTACACATATCGATAAAGATTTTATAAATAAAATGTATTGTTGTATTATGTTTGGTTTAGGAAATACTTAGGGTCATTGACTTAGAACTTCTTTTATGCAGGTGAGACTAATAGGTGAGAAATCATAATATTATCAAGAAATATACTAGGGGACGGTAAAATAGATTACAAGTTTCAATATTCAACCCAAGCGTGAGACTTACTTTTAATAGTGAATAAAGACAGGTGCTTAGTTATAGGTTACCCTTATACTTTCTAAATATTTGATTTTTGTCAAAAATTCCCATCAGAACATTTTTCCAATCGAATTAAAATAATATCTAGCTACACAAGATTGATAAATGGGCTTATTCTAATGAAGAATGATAGAATATAAATTTATTATTATAATTTATGTATAAATTAAAAATACTATAATTTATTTTTTTATTACTTAAGTACTTCTTATTAGATTTTTTTTTGTTTTTAATCTTGTTTATTTTTAGCTATTAATTTTGTTTTAATAACAGGTTTGAATTTTTATATTTTACGCATAGTTTATATTTTTATTTACATTTTTTTTGTAAATAAATCTCGAATACACTTTACAGTAAAGTGTAATTTGAGAATTTGATTAGTATTTCTTTACAAATGACTTCCGGTCAGCGGTAGACTTGAGTACGGATATCCTGAGAGCTGAACTATTTACTCAGGCCAGCCTACGTCATCCTCACATGTGAAGTACCCATACCTAGGAGTCAGCTCCCCTATTCCATTTAAAGCAGCTGTTTCCACAACTTAGAAAAAAATATGTTTGTAATTTAACTTATATCCTAATATTTTAACTTTATAATTTTATATTATGAGTATAATACAGGGTGAATTTGAAAGGTTGTACTTTGGGATAATATGAGGATCTACTGGTCAAATCGAATAATCTTTCCCATGGAACCAATGTGTCGCAAATGAAAAAAAATAGTCTTCCCTATAGAAATTGGTAATTTTAACATTGCTTTTTGATTAAAAAAGGCAATTTTTTATTTCACACATGCATCCATGGGAAAAGTTGTTCAATTTGACCAGTAGAGCCCAAAGTAAAACCTTTCAAAGTCACCATGTATATAAAATAAATACTGCCTTAAAATAAATAATAATGTATGCCTGTAAAAATTACTGAAACACAGCGGAGTAAATTAAGGTGGTAAAGTAGAATCGTATGCAAATATTTTTGGGTTGCCGCCTATTTCATAACCGCACCATTTAGCCGCTAGTAGGTATATGCGTAATACAACACAAGATAATTTATTAGTATAATATATGTGTATTATTATATTAATCATTTATCTTGTAGTGTATTACGAATATTATATTTATTGGAGTACGACATGCGATTTTGTATTTACCTGGAGAGCTGTAAGGTCCACAAATGGGCCAATCAATAAACAATAGTTGGTTAATAGAATTAGTCGCTTTTACTATATCGGCTAAATGATGCAGTCATGAAATTAGCGGCGACAAAAATGAATTTGCATTACAAATGTAGGTACTTATCCACCTTACTGCCCACCCTACGCAACTAACAAAGGTGTTGTCGGTATGCCTAGAAAGTGAGAGCAATATGTAAGTAATTTAACTTATATTAATACTCGTATTTTAACTTTATAGTTATGAGTGTAATACAGGGTGAATTTGAAAGGTTGTACTTTGGGCTAATATTAGTAAGCGAGCGAGTCATAGACACCCGCTTGCGTATTTGATATTGATCAAACCTAAAAGAAGTGAACTATAACTTCTAGATGATTTTTTTTTAAAGAGAAGTAGCTATAATAGATTACATATAATAAGTATATATTATCTACTAGCTATTGATATAGTTAATACTGTAATAATACACGAAATATTTTTTGAAAATCCTGAAAATAATAACAATTCCTCAACATGAGGTTATGAGGCTCTACTGATCAAATCGAACAACTTTTTCTTTGGAACCATCACAACTAGCAAGCACACCCTACACAACTAGCAAAGGTGTTGTCGGTGTTCCTTGAAAGTGAGAGCATCGCACCAACCGAGGGCTCGAGCAACCTGCTCCTCTATTGTTCGCAAAGAATGAGGCAATTTTTGGCGCAGCTGTTTGGTCCCGGCGGCTGTGAGCTTCAAGTCGTTTCAGCCAGATTATGGTACCATTGTGTTTGTGCAACTGCAAAATTTTTATAGATCTTGGTAAACACGGCATTGATGTCCGTGAAACCGAGGTAGATACCTTTGTGCCACACCTGTGCGGCGCTTCGTCAACTGGATCTACGTTGGAGTAGAATCTAATTGCGATTTATGATTATTTTTAGTCGTGTAATACAATTATACATAATAAACATAAAACTAATTAAAAATAAAATACCTAACAAATAAAACTGACTACCTTATGTATGAGTAATAATAATATTTACATGTCCACGAAATCCAAACTCTGATCCGATCCGAATGTACCCATAACACTGGCAGCATTTCCCCTTTGTACTGCCAGTGATATTCGCTGTTTAGTCATGCTATTTAAAAGAAAACCGTAGTATGCAACTATGTATAATATACGATGAAATATCCGAGTATGTTATCTCAGAAAGGGCATGGACTTCTCCAATTTCCTCTAGTGCTAAGTATTGTGTTTATAGAAAGGTACCTACTACTTTCAGTAGTAATCAATAAAATGCTATATTGCTTCTTTTTTGTCAATAATTGGATTATGAGAAGTACGTTTGTATATATCTGGCAGCATTCTCGACTAGAGAAATATTAATGACGTATTTAATTTTACAAGGTACTTTTAATTTTACAGCTTGGCTGTTCGAAGTTTATTTGTTATTATTATTTTTATGTTGAATTGTACGTAATAATCTTTATAATATATATATATTTTTAAAATTTAATTTTAAAAAAAGTCTCCACAACAAAATATACAATGACCGACATAAATTGTATTTAAATTCTGCAACAAACAATAGTGGAGAAATACTGGATGTGCATAAGCTCATAGGGAACGCAGACTTCGCGATCGATAAATATACATAAATTATGCGTTATATGTTTAATTTCTTAAAAAAAAAATGCTGAAATTGGAGAAAATGATATGGGTGTGATTCACTGAGGATACAAGGAGTGTGTCGAAATAAAACAAAACGTGGCAGTCAGTCGACTATGCTTATCTGGTAGGTAAATGAAACAATCATTTTAAAAGTTAACAAAATATAATTTAAAACTGTGCTACTTTCAAAATTATCGAATCAAAAAGCAAATCTACCTACATGGGTACCTGCTCTGAGATATGATCAGCTGCTCTATCTATTCAATTCTTTGTGAAGTCAGTAAATAATAATAATCTTTACGACGTTTCTGAGAAGTTAACACAAACTCAAATGGTTCACTTGTCACGATTCTATCATCATCTGTTGTCACAGCATCCGAAACTCTCGCGCATCTATTCGTCTTCTTCTAACTTCAGAATAAACCACAAAATCGAGAGAGATGTCTATAGCTGAAACTATTTCATTCATTGTAAAAAAGATTTGCGGAGATGAATGGCTTTTATTTCGTTTGATTTCTTACCGATTTATTTAGTTTTGTGTACGTAATGAACTTTATAATAGGTATTGTGATCTCAGATTTAAAATAATACTAATAATATGTATTTCACACAGATAAATCTGGATAATATATACTACAAAAAAAACTAAAAAAAAACTTCAGTTTCTGTGACCATGTAAATGCATACCCTGTATTGCAGGGTATGCATTAACAAAATTGTAAAAGTTGAAAAAGGTCACACCTTTTTCAACTTTTACAATTTTGCTTTAATGATAAATAAAAAATAGAATAAATATTGGCGAAAAAGTTAATAATAAACTCTTTATTTGCCAAAAAATATGGTACAGAGATGTTAATTTTTTTATTTGGTTCAAATATTTTACTGTATTTTACAGTATGATAATGATGTTAACGTAGTAGTATAGTCAATTGGATAGTAAACATTAAAAAAACTTATAGGTAGGTACCAGGGCTACATAACAAATAAGTTTTAGGGTTATACTATGTGTACCTACCGGAAACAATGATACTAATACATATTATATTTTATAAACACCCAGACTAGGGCAAACTGTACAGAAAATTGTACTGATATTGATTTGGCTTGGGTGGGAATTGACCCCACAATCTCCGGATACAACGCCAATATATTTTATAAACACCCAGACTAGGGCAAACTGTACAGAAAATTGTACTGATATTGATTTGGCTTGGGTGGGAATTGACCCCACAATCTCCGGATACAACGCCAATATATTTTATAAACACCCAGACTAGGGCAAACTACAGAAAATTGTACTGATATTGATTTGGCTTGGGTGGGAATTGACCCCACAATCTCCGGATACAACGCCAATATATTTTATAAACACCCAGACTAGGGCAAACTGTACAGAAAATTGTACTGATATTGATTTGGCTTGGGTGGTAATTGACCCCACAATCTCCGGATACAACGCCAAAGGCGACGCAATATACTATTCCATCGATCACGGAGACTCATTAATTATTATTATTACTAAATAAAATCTAAATTATGTCAAGGTAAATGGGTAATAATTTTGCATAAGTTCACCTGCAGTACCTGCTAGGTATAATAGTAGGTATGTGGGTCATTCCGTCGGTTCGGATATAAATCGAACCAATAAATCATGCGGCGAATTTGGTCGCTGGCACATTCTCTAAGCTCCGTTCACACCGCAAAGTTTGTGCACGAAAAACTTTATCGCTAACAATTAATTATTAATAATAATAATAGGTACATTTTGTTTAATAATTAGCTCATACCAAAAGTTAGGTTTTTTTTTTGAAGAAAAAATATTTTGTGACAAAAGCGATATGTGAAAAAGCAACATCTAGAACAGCAGTACCTATAACACAACAACAAACAGTCTACCTATATATAGACTGTTCGGATACCACTGCCCCAAATACAAAAACCATTAAATGACCTAGTCATGTTTTGGTTTTAGTAACCGGTTCATCAGCTTTTTACTTTAAACTTTTAGATGTGACAATAGAGAAGGACATTTGTAAACTTAACTTAATTCACCAAAATATTCAAAGCTTCTCTAGCAAAGTTCTTGACATTGAATTATTAATAGAAAAATATAACTTAGATATAATGTGTTTTACAGAATCCTGGCTAAAGTCCGACAAAATGTGTTTTAATATAAAATAATTTCTCAGTTGCTAGTTTTTTTAATAGAACCTCCTGTGAAGGAGGTGGCTCTATAATTTTAATTAAAAATACTTTAAAGTATAAGGAACGAAAGGATATCGTAAAACTATCTGTTGAACGTGTTTGTGAGATTTCATGTGCAGAGATGGACTCATATATTATCCTATGCATATATAGACCCCCAACATCGTCTTTATCTTACTTTATAGATACAATGGAGGATATACTCTCAAAAATATTAGATTTAAATAAACGAATATTTGTATGTGGGGATTTTAACATTGATATTTTATTAGATTCATGTGACAGACAGAAGCTCATTTCTCTTTTTAACTCCTTTAATTTAAATAACATATTCACAGAACCGACTCGGATTACTGCAACTAGTCAGACTTGCATTGATAATGTATTCACTAATTGTACCATTTCAGATCACTCTGTCATTACTGGTGTACGCTCTGATCATAAATGTCTGATGATTAGCTTAAAGGCGCGAATTAAACCAACCAATAAAATAATTAAGTACAGACCTCTTACTGAAAATAGACTAGAAATTTTAAATAATAATATCATACATAAAATTAATAATTTCAAGTATAATACAAATAAACCGAATACAACATATTCGAATTTACATAATTTAATAACCCAAGAATTTGATAAAGTGTGTAAAGTAAAGACAAAGAAAATAAATGATAAATTTAATTTTGCTACTTGGGCAACTAGGGGTATTAGGATAAGCAGGGATACTTTATATGATTTATATGATAGGAGATCCTATACATTAGATCAAAATTTTCATAACTATGTTAGAAATTATTCAAAAACATTTAAAAAAGTTTGCCTTATGGCAAAATCTAATTTTATTAGCTCCAAACTAAAACAGTCTAAAAATAAATCTAAGTGTGTATGGACAATAATAAATAATGAAACTGGTAAAAACATACATAAGCAAAATGATATTTCCATCAGACAAAATGGAGTATTGATATCTGAGAAAAATAAAGTTGCTAGCTTATTTGAAAAGTTTTTTGCTGATATACCTTTTAAAGTCACGAATAGTATTAAGTCGTCATCTTGTATGGCTAAGGAACTATTAAACCGTTATGTTAAAATACCAAATTTTACAGAATTTAATTTTATACATGTCTCAAATGAGGATATTATAAAACACTTCAAAATGTTAAATAAAAAGAAAACGGAAGATTTATGGGGATTATCCGTAAAAGCAATAGAACCTATTATTTACACCATTGGGCCTATCTTAGCCGACATTTATAATAGTTGTGTGGATAACGGTGTCTTCCCAGACTTTATGAAGCACAGTAAAATAGCCCCTATATTCAAATCGGGATGTAAAACAGACCCTACTAACTATCGACCCATTTCCGTATTACCCGCGCTTAGCAAAATATTTGAAAAAATAATGCTAAGTCAGCTATTAAGATATTTTAATATCAACAAATTATTACACGATCGTCAATATGGGTTTACAAAAGGTAGAAATACAACAGATGCTGGTACTGGATTGATTGAGGAAATATTTAGTTCTTGGGAAAAGTCTCAGGATCTCATTGGTGTCTTTTGCGATCTGTCTAAAGCATTTGATTGTGTAGATCATCAAACTCTATTGGGTAAGCTGGAATTCTATGGAGTTCGCGGAGTAGCGTTAAACCTTGTGGAGTCCTATCTCTCTAATAGAACGCAATGTGTTAACATTAATGGTAGTCAATCTAAAGGATCTCTTGTGAATATGGGAGTCCCCCAGGGATCAATTTTAGGGCCTTTCCTGTTTCTGGTATATATCAATGACCTTCCGCATATGGTACAAGAAACAGCGCAGATAGTGCTGTTTGCTGATGACACGTCCCTGTTGTTTAAAGTTGATAGAAAAGACAACATATTGTCAGCAGCAAACAATACTCTGTCTATGGTCTCTGAATGGTTCACAGCAAATAATTTGGTTTTAAATACTAAGAAGACCAAGTGCCTGAAATTTTCTTTGCCAAACGTTCGGGTAATTAACTGTTCACTGAAGTTAGGCGATACTGAACTGGAATTTGTTGACTCCACTGTATTTTTGGGAATCACATCGACTCCAAACTGCAATGGAGAGCTCATATAAACGCGTTATCTAATAGATTGAGCTCAGCAGCATATGCAGTCAGAAAGATCAGACTATTAACTGATGTGGCAACAGCCAGGTTAGTGTACTTTGCCTATTTCCATAGTATTATGACTTATGGTCTTATTATCTGGGGCTCAGCGGCAGACATAGAAACCATATTTATCTTGCAGAAAAGAGCTATTAGAGCAATTTACGGCATGAAGACCCGGGAATCCCTTCGAGAAATCTTTCCTGAAATTGATATAATGACCCTGCCCTCCCAATACATATTTGAGAACTTATTATATGTTAAGAAAAATTATAATATGTTTAATAAAAATGCAGATAGGCATACCCGAAACTTAAGAAATATAAACAAAATTGACATACCAAGATTCAGATTACAAAAAACTAATAAATGTTTTCTTATAAACAGTATTAGGCTATTTAATAAATTACCAAAATCAATTATAGAACTAAATGATATAAAATTTAAAAATTGTATAAAGCAAACTTTAATAGCCAAGGCGTATTACAAAGTTAATGATTATATTAATGACAGAGATGTCTGGAATCAGTCCTCTCTGCGTCTGGAATCTCTAAACTAATAGTAACTGTCATATTGTAATAATTCATAATACTTACTATTATAGGTATATATATATATTTTTTTATACTACAATAGGTATTTTTTTATATATTTTTGGATGAGGTAATAACTTGTTATTACTATAACCTTTTATCATTATTTTAATTTTAAATATTTACTATTTTCTACAAGGTAATAATTAGTTATTACTTAACATTTATGTTAATTTGTCTTATTTATTTTAAGTTATTTTGTTAACAGAGTTATAGAATACATTTCCATGTTTTTTTTTTAACTAGTTGATGTTTGCGCAGGCCTTGGATTCAGCTATGTATTTGGCCCTGCAATGTAGTAGTATACGTATCCAGCGGATTTCCTCTCCTTTGAAGGTCATTGCAGTGGTGGCGCGTGTGCCGGGTTCTGGTCTGCACCCTAAGGGCCTGGTTGAGCAGAAGGATGGCTGACACATACGTTACGTCCGTGATCGGGTGCTGCTGTGGGGGCCTTGGATCTCCGCTGGGCACGTACGTTTGATTGTTATCATATAAGAAGCGGAGATCCCGAAAAATCTTCTGCTGATAGACCGGCGCTGGCATCAAAGAAATGTTGTGTTCTGTAATTCTGTACTTTCAATATTGTAAGATAGTATATCTGCCTTGGGGTGTTCTACGCGTGCTCTTCAGTAGGATAAGAGTATATACCACATGCTATAAGCATAGGTTTAAGTCAATAACCATGCAGGACCATGCTCCTCCGATGTACGGTACATGTGGAACATCATAGTTTTTTACTTGCTGGTACCTTTTTCTCCAGGGTGTCTCTGAGGCGATCGACTTGTGATCAGCGTTTGCGCCCTAAAAGATACCTTTCATCTACCTACTTGTAGGTATATTTTGATTACCTATACTAAAGTATGAATATTTGGGGCGTAGCTATGGTCTGTTAGGTTGGTCGCCTTGGTAGCACTTTTGCAGGGCAGTCAACGATTGACAGGTCAATGGAACCAGCTAACCACCTAGTCTTAAACTGGTTGGTTATGTAGTGTGTGTTCGGTTGGGTGGTTTTTTTTTTTTTTTTTTTTTTCTTCCCGCAAGGACAATAGTTTAATAGTTTACGATTTGTTTATTTTGTATTATATTCTCAACATTTGTCTGTGGGAGGAATGGCGACCTGGCCAAGTACACACAGGACCTTATATATACTTTTTTTTTTTTTTTTTGACTTTTCATAAATGCCTGTAAAGGTTTACATGAAATAAATATTTTTGACTTTGACTTTAAAACTACTGCATCGATTTTTCGTGATTTATCGTCGAGGTGGTAGTCTACTCTCCTTACAGG
Organism: Monopis laevigella; assembly: GCA_947458855.1. Classification (NCBI taxonomy): domain Eukaryota; kingdom Metazoa; phylum Arthropoda; class Insecta; order Lepidoptera; family Tineidae; genus Monopis; species Monopis laevigella. The sequence continues at coordinate 18,345,621 of OX381583.1, read as the reverse complement.
TGCCGTTCCGAAACGGGCAGTTGGTTTGGCGATAAAGCAACAAATATATTGTAGTAGGCTTTGTATGATTTCTTGTCACCGCGGATTTCGGCACCGCATTAGTTAGCTGGCATATCGATCAATGCTTTTAAACAATAAGTATAGTTCGACTCATTCATGGACTCTGTAGGTGTGCTTACCATCAGGTAGATAGATAGATAAGCCACAGCCTTGAAAACCCAGTTAGGTAACCCTAGAACGTTGATAAAATTATTCAATGAACATATACCTATATCTTGTACCTAAACATTACTTCGTGGATGGATCACAGTAAAGTGATATGTCATCAACTAATTATAAATATCATCACGGGTGCCTTACGGCGCCAGAGACCGCCTAGACGGCCTCAGGGTGCCCGGCAGAAGGGTTTTGAATCCCACCTCGTCGTAGCCGATGGTATGAGTCTACACCAAACAAGTGGCTAGCTTGTAGCGATAGACTCAATAATCCATATATATACAATTTCACAAGTTGGTATATTGAAACTGGAACCGAAAGCTTAACGTGCTCTCCGAGACACTATAGTTGTGTTGTTAAACAAACGTACATACATTTTTAGAATAAAAACTAATAGGTACACACCAGGGTTGAACCAGGGACCTAAATGTTTTTAAGTGTAAGGTCTAACCAACTCGACACGTATATTTATAGAAACAGGGGGTTAGTCAACTACGGACATAGTAAGTAAGTGACAGGCGCAGTGCAGGTTCGTTAATCCAGAAAGTCCAGTCATATTAGCCCAGTTGGTTTCATATCTCGTTATCCAAGTGAATTGGTAACTATTAGAGTAGAAGTAACCGCTTTTCTCTTGTTAGAGTGGTTTGTTGCGTAAAATATAGATAGGTGTGCTGATAGCAAGCGGGCCCTGAACCCCGGTCACCTAATTGACAAGCGGCGCCCGACCGACCACGTCACCGATCAACCCGATTCAACGATTGTACTTTTAAATTCACATTCAAGCTTCAGATTATGGGTCTTGAGTCTTGGATTTATCTTGTAGGTATTCTTGAGTAAACGCAGTTCGTTTGGATTTGTTAATATTAATGGATTGTGTTTTTTTAACGATTTCCATACAAATACTTACTTTATTCTATCATTATATCTAATTCTAATTCCATACAGTTTCTTTGTAGATATAGTCTAAATATATAAAAGAGCTTGATCTGTATGACTGACTTACTCATGCTCAGCCAATATACCATACTCGCCGTGGTCTTCGGGAGAAGACGGATAAATAAAAAATAGATAAATAAAACATTTTTTCTTTTAAAAAAAAACCTTTTTTATTAGAGCATACTGTCGCTATATCAAGACTTAAATTGGTTGTTTGGATATAACAATCTCTATGTTCATGTATGGAATTTAATTTACTACTGTTAAAAATGTTATCAAAATTGGTTCGATCGAATAGTTAGCGCAGCAAATAAAAAGCCAGACTAACTTTTCGCATGGATTACCGAAATATTCGCAATTAGGACAAGGCGTCAGGCCGAGCGTTAGCACAATCCGCTTGGCAGACAGCTAATCATTTCCGCGATAATATTTTATTGTTAACAATAGAACAAGTGGTAGCCGGTCGGTGGAGTTGTTCAATAATTTACAACTGGTTACACTAGCGTGCCGCCGCCCGGGCCAAACTGGTCGGGCGTGTGTCGATTTTTCATAAGGTTCGTTACTTCATTGTGGCCGAGCGACGGGTGTTGTTCTTGCGAACGGTACTACGATCGCATCTAGAGCCGACCACCGCCCGCTCGCTCCACTATTCGCACCGCACGATACGCACGCGTTTTACTTAGATTGTTTCCTCAAAGCAATAATAATATATTTGCGGGTGTATATCTGCGCCCCGCTCCTTGTTAGCGATAGGGCATTAGATCAAGGATAGCTGTGATTTAGGCCGATCGAGCTTTCACGTCAAACGTTTATCTTACAATACGAATAGTTGAATGATAGATTTTGATCACGTATCTCTGTTGCAGCAGACAAACGACTGATATACTTGTTGTGCCCACTGTGAGAATTTTATTCGTCGAATTAACGATAGTATTATATATATTAAAGTTAAACCCAAATATATAATATATTTCGTGTCAACCATTAGAGGCATTTATGAAGATTAAAAAATATATAATAGTATAAGGTCAAAGAGTGCTCTTGATCAGGGAGCCATTCCACATTACACCAACAAATCTTCGCTGTCTGCCAAGCGGATTGTGCTAACGCTCGGACTGACGACTTGTCCTAATTGCGAATATTTCGGTAATGCATGCGAAAAATTAGTCTGGCTTTCTATTTGCTGGGCAAATTATTCGAATCGATAAAACGATCGAACCATATTTTGATAACATTTTTAACAGTAGTAAATTAAATCCCATACAGAACATGGAGTTTGATATATCCAGCCAACCAAGTTTTGATATAGCCCCAGAATGCTGTAATAAAAAAGGTTTTTTTAAAGAAATAATTGTTTTATTTAAGACTAGTTTTTATTTATTCGCCTTCGCCCGAAGGCGACGGCGAGTATGGTATTATGGCTAAGCATGAGTAAGTCATCTCTTGTTTTCAACCTGAACGCTATGCTATCAAAATTAAACGTGCAAGTTGCAACTAAACGGCAACTCGTGACTTTGAATAGGAAAAAAAAAAACAATCCAACTGAACACAAAGCTATATAACTAACCAGTGCAAAACTAGGAGGATTTAGAATGATAATAGTTAAATATTTTCAGAACACCACAATCGACAGATTGTCGATCTATTATAAACGCTGAAGCTACGAGTGAGTACAAAAGCTTAAATCTTAGGCCGTAGCTTTAGTTTACGTTGTAGAGATAAGACTTATAAAATCTAAGTCCTGCATGAAGGGGAAAAAGTTATGGTTATCGATAATTTCGAAAGGTTCGATTATTCAATGTTAGTCATCGATATTCTCGTAACTCGTACATGGCATGGCATAAGAGGTACCTACTATTTAATGGTGAATACCACCAGATGGATGTAAAAGTCGTATAGGCACATGTGACTTTTATATCCATCTGGTGATGTTCAGATTTAAGAAACCATTAATGGGATCAATAGAATTCATAAAATAATGGGTTACTCAAAAAATCAAAAAAGTTTTTAACGGTTAAACAAAAAGCTCAGAATTTAAAGTTAATAATAATTAATGTTATCTATAACTCTGAAAATGCCACACCCCACACCAATCTCCAATCAAGCACCAATAAACAACATTTATTGGTCCATAACCTTTAGGAAGCTGAATATTATTGAATAATTGAACGTTTATTACTTAAATTGTATTGGAGTCAAAGTGTACATAGTTAATTGGAGGCGCTACGGTGCGGTGTTAGGATCGGCTATCGACAGATAGTGCTGTAAACACTTCGGCAGTATCGCAACTATCTATTTATAATCACGGCTCAAGGGACCACTGTTTGTTAAATGTTCATATTTACGAGAACTTGGCGATTGATAGTGTTGCGCTGAACAAAAACTATCGATACATTATTTAGTATATTTGGTTGCGCGTAAGTGGACTGTATAGATCGAGATGCGGGTGCTGTCGTAGATATATAGATCGTACCTAAAGATGCACTGATACAAACAATATATGTATAATAAAATTAAAGGAGATGAAAGAAAGGACCTACCTCGGTATTTAACACTCCACGCACGTCCAGTATTCAAATCCTAGTTATATCAGTATGGTCCAGGCGCGAGCGATGGCTCTTGGGGATGCGGTTTTGGTGAATTCTCCGATTTTTCTCGCGAGCGGGTATAGTGGGAGTTCGGAGCAGTAGTGCAGAACGAAAGCGGCTATTTTATATCGAAACGAGATTATTTTGGCGTACACTACTGTTTTCGTCATGAACTCATTAAAGACTCGTTCTTCCCTCCTATCCACTTATCGGTACCGAGCGAAAAATTACCTATGATAGGTGTAGGAAAGGGTAAGGTATATGGGTCAGTGATCAAGAAAGAAAAGGATAGCTGGGGTAAGGTATAACATGGGCAAATTACATATTATAAATACATAAATGGATACGACTTAATTTACCAGCATTACCGCAAAGCGCCTCAACAATATTTATATGTAGTATATTTATTTAATTTAATATATAATGTGTGTATTTGATACTTTTAATTTTCAGCACTACTCATTCTTGCTACATTGCTAGGGCATCAGCATTACAATGACAGCAAGGCATGCTAGCTAGCAATAATAGGTAGTACACGAAGTTGCGGGTTATGTAATATAATATGAATTTTGGGAAGACGTATATTAAACACTTGGGTAATATTTCTTACATGTTGTTAATATAAATTGGATAGCAGCAGCAGGCCAATGTGTAAAATTAAATAACGATTGACGTCTTTTTTCTTTCCTCTCATCCTTGTATTTATAGAAATTTAGTAGAAAGTAACCCCATGAAAAACTAAAATTGGTGCTATTTGGTATTGAAAAATAAAGTAATTTATTGCCATATATTTATTTACCTTTATTAAATAATAAAGCAATTTATAATTTTTTAATTCGCACACTCGAATGCCACCGTGATATTACAAAGTGATAGTACAAAAAAGGGGCCAATTTGACCCAATGGCATTTATAAATCAAACCATTTAGTAATTAATCGATATCGATAAAGTAACTGAAAGTACCCACAATATTGGGTGCATAGACGATTAGCGCTCAAGCTTCGTAGGAACCGCCTCGCACGTGCGCGCCACTCACACTTGTTCGAGATCCAGTCTTGGTTACAGAGTATAAAAAATACTACAGACAGATACTTCTTAATACGTGGTAGCATATGGATTTGATAATATGAAGTAAATAAGGCGGGAAATATCATTAAAATAACAAGGGATTTTAATTCTGCCTGATTTAAAAAAAAAATCTGATAGATATATTTACTTAAAACTGCAAATTTTGTTGATTTTCTTTTTGTTATGGAATTTATTTTTGATATGATTATTGTATTTTTTTTAGGTTGTTAATTTAATTTTGTAGCTAATTAGTTAAGTAGTAATTATTATTTTGAAGTAAATACTTAGATCTTTTTCAATAAATTTTGTTTTATAATTTTATTGGTTACGTTTGGATTTAAATAATTAATATTTTATTTCTTAGAATTTCCATTTTTTCAGTTTTATACTTATATTTAACGATTTAATATTGTTTGTTTTAAAAATACCGATTTTATACTACTATACATACGAGTAATATTGTCAAGATGATGCGGATATTAAATTATGATTCCTTTATATTTATTTCTAGGACTCCATCTTTGTTAAAGACTATTTCAGTGAAACAAGTAGGTAGGCATTTTATATGAAATCAATTTAGCCTTTTCTAGTTTAGAAGTTTATAAAGTATGCCACTAAAAATAGTGCCAAACATAAGATAATAAGCGAAATATATCTCATAATCGAAAACATGATCATAGTAGGAACATAAAAAAATAAAAATGTATTCTATCAAAGTAAGCGGTTCTTCTGTCCATGTGTACTCTGTGGTCGCGTCGAAGCCTGCCCGCTGTCTGCAGAACAAATCGTCTGATTGATCATCGAACGGCCGAGAGACAGATAAATACTCGATGACGCATTGCATACACCATAAAATTGATTAACAAGTCTAGATCAATAAGTAGGTATTTTGTATATTTATAAATCGATGAATTTTCAGCTGTAGCCAGTAAAATCAGTTAAGTGACATTATTTGGCGAAAGAAGTATGTATTCAATTATGTTTAGGAAAACGAAATTTTAATGAACTCATGAGATAACTGATACTATACATATCTTTAAAATCTTCTGATGCTGCACGTGTTCAAAATACTCAACGCATTGCCCCTCTGAATTTCCAGCGATATTCGTTGGAAGAAATAAGACCTAGCGCGATGGTCTCCAGATGCATTAATTAATAATATGTGTATTTTTTTTATTTTAAAACTTTTTTAAGATATTCGTAAAACACCCTGTTTATCAGTGATATACCCTATATCCTTCCAAGGATCTCAAACTACCAATTTTCATCTAAATTGGTTTAGGGGTTTAGACGTAAAAAAGTAACAGTCAGACAGACAGAGTTACTTTCGCATTTATATATAGGTATGACTATAGTATAATAAATAATAATAATAATATGTAGGACAATTTACACATATTGCTCTGGTCACAAACTAAGCTCTAGGCTTGTACTATGTGTACCAGAAGCAACGATATAATACATATCGTTTTATATCGGTTTATAAACACCCAGACCATGGCAAACTGTACAGAAAAAGCGTACTAATATTTTTGTTGCCATGGGTGGGAATTGAACCCACGACCTCCGGATACAACGCCAAAGACGCCACTAGTCTACGGAGGCTGTCTGAGTATGGATGGATAGTATACGTTTGGATAAAATTTTGTCATATTTGCTCCTGTTCTTTGCTAATAACAACTCGCCACAAGGTTTTACACAAAATGTTATTTTTTAAATAGTAACAGGTACCTAATATATTTAGTATATAAACAGTATCTAATAATAATGAATGAGTACAAAAAAAAACTTTTATTAAAATCCGGTTTATTTATCTAAAAATAAATTCAACACCAAAGAAATAAAGCGTCCATTTCCTAAAGAGGTCTTTGCCCCCAAGCAGGAAGGAACAAGGGATCGCGCAAACACAAAATCCGAATGAAAGATGTCCTGTGCCTTACCGGCCATAAAAACTAATGCCGAGTGTAATGCTAGAGCGGAGGGTGGCTGCGGCCTCACCTGCGACTCCTGCGACGATGCCATCTGTGCGCCCGCGCATCGGGATCTAATAGACACTTTTACTAGGAATCTATTCTGTATTCTTCTTTACAATAATAATAATATGAAGAACATTGCACACATATTTGCCTGGTCACAAACTAAGCTCTAAGCTTGTACTATGTGTACAAGAAATAACGATACTAATATATATTATATTTAATAAAATGTAAAGATTTTTTTTTGCCATGGAACGCTTAAACCAGATCCTCGTGACAATTTTTGTTTGGTATGTTATATATGTATATGTATTACATTTATTATATTATATACAGTATTTAAATAGTTGCTAAAGTATTGTTATGCATCATTGTTAAAATTATTTCTATATCCTTCTATCGAAAGTTCTGCACCATAAGCATATTTTACTCTCTCAAAGGTTAGCTGGTAGAAAATGCCTAAGGCATTAAGCTCGCCTATGTACAATTTTGTGCAATAAAGAATTTTAAATAAATAAATTAATAAAATGAATACAAACAATTGATTTTTCATATACCTTTTGACAAGCTTTTTGAAGAATTTATAATCATATTACAAATTAGTACATTTCCGCCACTGGCCCATTTCATAATCGCATCATTTAACCAGTATAGTTGGAGCAATCAATGTTGTTTAACAGTATTAATGGACCACATTCATGGTCTTTGTAGGTCTATCATCCAGGTAGGTACCAAGTGACATGTCGTGCTAAAATAAAATAAAAAGCAGTAACGAATCATTCGTTATACAAAGTGAATATGAATGTAATATAGTAGAGTCACGATGAATGGTCCGTGTCTTTCACAGTGGGTGCATTATAAACAAATCCATTAGTAACGCTCATCACGTTACTGTTGGTCTACATCCACCCCAGCTCACCCTTTGTACAATTTTACTTAATTAATTTAATAATTAAGTTTTATTAGGTAATGGAATTGTATTTTATGTTGTGTATAGGGATCATTACATTCTTGTTTTAAAATATGTTTGTACTAATGATAATGACATTGTACTGTAACGTGCATTCGCTATGGTATAAGTAACTAATCATAATAAGTGCTATAAAAAATAAACATGTGTACCCAGTGCATACGAACACTCGCAGGATCACGACTACTTATTCTTAGATTTTCATTGCCATTTTAGAACACCATTTTAACTAAAACCAGGGGCGGATCCAGGATTGATTTGAGGGGGGGCTTGGGCCTTTTGACAAGCTTTTTAGAGGATTTTTTGTAATAACTATTACAAAATAGTAGGTTTTAAGTAAATTTCGTAGCTTAATGGGGGGCATAGCCCACTGCCCCCCGGATCCGTCACTGACTAAACGTTCTATAAAGTTTTTTGAATAAGGGACTAACTTATATAGGTACACATTTATAAAGTATAAGCAGGTACTTCGAGTGTCACTACCTTTAGGCCGTCTAGGCGATCGCGCGTGTTGTTACACATCTACACAAACATTTTAAATAAATACTAATAATACTACCTTTTGCAACCATATCGATCGCATAACAAGATCTTTAACTATTCCGTATGTGGCCAGTGCTTTAAGAGATATTCAGGGCAAAAGACGGAGAGACACCTGAGTTTCATCATAAGGCTTCCTATTTTTTTCGGTAGGTACCACAATAAAAAAGTTATGTTTAAGAATTAGGTTTTCAGAAAACTACTGCATCGATTTCTTGTCGAGGTGGTCTCCTTTTAGGGTGCAGTTACCAAACATAGTTAATTTGAGGACTGCTCATTTCGTAACTGTTAATCAGTAGGTCTGATTACCACGAGGTAGATGCCCCGTCACATGCTTCAATAAAATAAAATATAATTAATAAAAATAGCATATTAATAATACTTGCCTTAAATAATTCTCAGTTTTATTTTAAAATTCTTCATTATGTAACTAAGTGAAAGGTATAAATAATTAAAAATAAATACCTCTTAAATAGGTATTTCTATATTCAATTATTTTAAATACGTCTACCACACCATAACATTAGAACTATATATTTTGTTAACATTTGCAATAGACTTTAAACAAATTACTTATTCAGCGAGAATTCCGCTGTAATAAGACCTCTCCATAACAATCATATTCCACAATAATTGCTATAATATCGTATAGTTAAATAACCGTAACATTTCCGTTCAACAATATAGTATTAACGACAATTATTAAATTGCTGTTTAAATTCTTAACGATAGTTAACCCGAAATTGAAAGAGTCGCAAAGCGTTCCCAACATGGGATCTCTTTATTAACGAAATCGAAACTCTTTATTCAATAAACACTCGTATAGTCTAAATTGCTGACTACAAACAGTTGACGGGTTACTACAATTTAGTAGTAACGTAACCCTTCATTAGCAGTTCGATCCTTGTTTGTTAAAACGGACCTATTTGACTTCCTCAATTGTTACGATATGCTGTTTCATAACTGCACCAATTCTCATGAATCTCGGGTTTTATGAAGGGCAACTTTAAGTACCGTTCTCATTATCCAAAAAGTATGAGAGTTTAATAAATTAAAGGGTTTTTACAATAGAATAATGGGTTTATCGACAATTGTATTCACTTGTAAATATGCATAAATAATAATAATTGTTTAAGAGCTAATTTACTTCATTCAGAAGCTCTGTATTCAGCAAAACTGAAGATGCAAGTAAAATATACAATATTGTTTGATCATATTTTTTACAGCTGTTTTTAACGATGTAAAGTCAATCATGTTAAAAATACATCATTTGTTTTATATTACAAAAAAGGTTGTATTAAAAAGCATAACTCAATTAATCATATTTAAGAAAATTATAACATCATCTTCTCGGTTGTCTCTCCACCAGTAGGTACAGCCTCAGGGTGCTTAGTTAATGATATTTTTTCATTATCCATTCCCATATCAATTTACATTAGGAGGTTCAGGCACACCTTTTATTTACGCACGTGAATTGGAATCTAATTAGACCAGAATTAAGTAGATATTCTTGTACCTAGTATAATGAACTGCCTAGCTCAATGTTAATAAGGTTCTGTCACTTTAGGTTTACGGGCTATGTCACCGGCGCACGCGCACATAATGATTGCGTAGCCTGCGCGCCCTTTGTGTCGGCAGCATCGCTACACGATCACTGTTGTCATTATGCAAAGTATCCTTTGTTCTAGCCTAGCTCTGAGCCAGCACGCATTCTAGATGTTTGGGACCTGCCTTCGCGTTCCTTAATCAAGCCCTTTATTATGCTATGCCAAAAGTAGGTACGTACTTAGATATTTACCTACAGATATGCTTATGTTATTTCTTAAATTAACACCAGTGCAGTGTTGTCAACCTATATTAGTATGTATTTTTGTCGCAAGGTCAAAATTTGCTTTAATTCTTTGATGTTGTTCAGACTTAGGTAAATTATTTTAATAAAATTTCGCTTTTATTTGAAAATCTTTAGAATAATAATCACATGGACCGTAAAGAAAAAACATCTGCAAAAGCTAGTGAAACAATAATGTGAGTGAAAAAAACTACATTGAAATCGCACCCGTTTTGATGCTACGAACGCTTCAGATAGAGTCAAACAGATAAGGGGTACCTTACACTTACAACATCCCACTTTATTCGTCGGGGGTTAAAACGGAATCTGTAAATCAGGTCGCTCATTTGTTTGTGACATACAACAAGTAGACTTCAATACAAATTGTAATGCCAATAATTAAGTAAAAACAAGTAAATAAACACAATAAAGTAATAAATTCAGTCAATTTGTATAGCGCCCTATAACTTTTGTGGTCTTAGACTGGAATGGACATGTTATAAAACGTGGCGCTGAACCTGTATCTCCGAGACTCGAGCATGGCATGCCGATATAAATAACAGAGTGGAACAAGTTAGTTTTGTTCATTCCGCCATTTGTTCAGACAGTTGTAATCGCTTGGCGACGATATAAAGTAGGAACGCAGCAGGTTTAAGTAAATCTTGTCGTCGGTGATACGCGGCGGTGCGCGGCGCATGCGGCGCTAAGTGAGGGTGATAGCGCCGCGCCGCTGATGAGTCAATCTCTCCCACGTCTGCCACGACGCAGCCAGTTATGCTAAACCCCCAACACCCGGCCTAGCTAATGCGTAAACTAATCTACACTACGACAATCAAGTGTCATATCTAATAGACGACGAGACACTACATTTCAGAAAGATAGGTATCATATATAACAGTTCTTTCTAAACATACGAGGTCGATCAAAGACTTGTGTCAATGTTTACATCAGGTAGATAGGATGTGTTGATTTAAATGAAATAATTAACAACTAACAATAATGAAATATATAACAGTTGTCCGTGTGGAGGTGACAACGATGTATTTGGGCGCCATGGGCTGTCATGCTCCAGGAGCGCAGGGCGTTTTGCGCGATACAGCCTCATCAATGATTTGAATAGTCGGTCTCTTGCCGTCATACATATTCATCAATCTTAGAACCAGAGGTTCTTATTCGTGATGACGGCAAGAGAGCTGACGGATTAAGTCGTTGTTTAGTCTGGGATGCTACTTGATCTCAAATGGCGCAAATATAGTCAAATAGCAAACAATTATATATTTGTGCCATTTTGGGTTAAAATTTATAAAAAAAAAATATCATCAGACCTTATTGACGTCACCGGTGGCCAGAGCGCTGGCTTTTACCTCTTTCAATGATTAAGCTAGAATATTCAAAGAGGTAATGTGGCCAGCGTTCTGGGCACTAAGCCGCGCGACAACTGTGAGGATTTATATTTTTTTAGGTAAGTACTTTTATTTATTCTATTTGTGTTTATTTAAAATTAATAGTAGTTAGTAATAAATAAATAAAATATATGAGTACTATAATTGCATCCAATTTTTTATTTTATTTTGTACCTTTAAATGTTGATAAAAATCTATATCTACGGGTATACTAAACTATTATTAATAGATAGTTTAGATAACTTCACAAAAAGTTCCTTTGGAATAACCTGAGCCACAGAAGAAATAATAGTATAAGTACCTGGATTTAAATATAATTACCATGGATCAAATAGAAAATTACAGGCGAACAAATTATGATATAAGCCTCAAGCTATCAATCGGGCCATATCCTCTTTGCATATTCTGCTTATAGGTACATGCTTTGTGGATAAAAAAAATTTTAGGACACTTTGCTCGCTCCCAACATATCATTAGTAATATATTTTGGGAGTAAATTGTTTAATTCTGTTTGCCTGGTCAGATTTATAATAGATAGGAACTCCTACCGGGTTGTAAAACCTATCCTATAGTTTTATCGCATGCTATATAGATCCAACATATAACAAGTGGTAAACTGGTTGCGAGGTTTATGTTGGTCTACCCCATTAACTTAAACTGTAACATAAGTTTATAACGCCTCTCCAAACAAACTTATTTAGTTATAATAAGTATAATAACTTATTAGGTAAAGCAGTACATTAGATACTAAATACAGGATCACCACAACCGGAGAGAAAATTAACTTCTAAATTAAAAGCATAAAGCAAGTTCCCGCAGCTTTTACTTTTATTTCTCTGATGGGAGAGAGAAATGTGAACGAGATTGCATGTTAAATGCGCGCTTTGCAGGCACAAAGATGCCGCCGGAGCACTACTAATGCATAGCCGGTGTCTGCCACTACCTGCTGGCTATTTAGGGAGCCGCCAGCAACCTAGGCTGCAAGTTACGGACCTTAATTAAATTACTAGATAGATAGTAATCAAATAATGGTGTTGACGCCAATGGAGAAATTTCTTGCACGTATGGGTGGATAATTTTATACAATTAAGGTTACATTATTAAGTAAGTATAGGTAAATGAACATTTATTTTTCTTTTATACTTAAACAAGTACTTAAAGTTCTTTGTTATACATACATACACACATTGAGTTATTATTACTATGTGGTACTAACGTTATAGTACTCATATGAAAGTTTAATATACAATTTGTATTTATTACATTTTCTCTGTAGTTTTCCTTTTCTTTTTCTCTTGCATGGAATACAATTACTTTTATATCATCTTTTAAAAAACATAGATTAGTTAGTATATATATAAAATTAGCATGTTGTGTTAATTCTTTTCTTGTAGATAACATATTGTTACCTTTCTATGTTTATAAGTGTTATGTTATATTGACCGCCTCCGTAGACTAGTGGTTGCGCCTTTGGCGTTGTATCCGGAGGTGGTGGATTAGATTCCTACCCATGGCAAATAAATGGTATGATTTTCTGTACAGTTTGTCATGGTCTGGGTGTTTATAAAATAGAATATGTATTATATCATTTTACAAGCCTATAGTTTAGTGTGTGACCAGAGCAATATGTGTGAATTGTCCTACATATTATTATTATCGAAGTTGGTTTTCAAATTGTGTATTAAATAAATTAATCTTTTATTTACTTTTCTAAATGAAAGGTAAATTCTATTACCATTTTTTTACATCTTTGTTAATCCATAGTCCATTCTCCCATTTGTTCTGTGCTCATCATTCTGTGATCTTGTAATTTTGAATAAATTTATTTTAAATGGAAGTAAAATTTAATTAGATTCTTTTATGGGAATAATGGTGCAACACATCTTTGTACCTATAACCTTTAAAACCTCGCTTGCAATTCAGCCCAATTAAAGTAACAGCAATTAATTCTCAGCAAGCAAGTATTCTTTAACCAAGTTTAAAAGTGATAAATTGATTTTCAATACATTTATTGAATTGGCACAACAATACCGTACATTATGTTAGTGTGTCATTCGGTACTATTTCAACCGCCTGTCGATCAGTTTCGTCACCTCCCCGGCAGGTTTCCACAGCAAGCGTTAATCACGATTCCGATTCATGATATCTATTAACAATGCAGTAATCAAAACATCACTCTCACAATAGGTACGTGAATATTGCATAAGTGTATTGTGCCAAAATGATCATTAATTGAATATAGTGTTGGGTTCCATGTCATCATATAGCGCGGCCCGCAATTACCGCGTCACCTAGCACATCAAATGGTATCACAGTTTAGAGAAGTGGGTCATTAATTACAATAAATAGTAATTACGTTAATTATTTGCGGTGTTTTGTGAGCAAGTCGTGAACAAAGAGACAGGTTAGTGTTAGGCGAAGGCGATCATGTAACCGTCGTGTTTGAGGGAGATGTGATGCTGTGCTTATATTGAAATCGTCTTGTTTTATGTTCATGGTTGAACTTTTCAAGCAACAGTAATAGTAGATTTTACAACAAGTGTACAAAACGAACCATTTTTATCCGAGACTTTGAGCTGATAGTAATGTTGAGGATAAAATGGTTTTGTGGACGAGTTATAAACTCTGCTTTTCACTTCGATTTCGAGGAAATAAAACAGTAGTATAACATAACATAAATTAACTTTCAAAGTAAAATTAGACCAGTTTTGAATACTGAAGGAAATTGTTTTTATGTCTTAAAAAACACCCAAGGCAAATAAAATTAAGTAAATATTATAAAATAACAAATTCTATCTATGAACTTCTTATTGTGTTTGGCTGTATGGCTCATTCTCATTGCCTTAATATAGATACATTTATGAGTAGATACGTTAATCCACATGTGCACAAAATTCGATTTTGTGCAGCCTATATTCTGCACAAATAAGCACTTCCAGAGCATGAGAAGTAAAAAGTTTATTAATTATTGTATTTACTTATAAATTGTAAAGATGGATTTAGAACTAACGTAAATCAAAATAGCATGATATTAATAATAAATAGTTGTAACTTACATACAATTGGTACTTATGATCATAATTTTCTATAAAAGTTTCATAAAGGTGGTATAAAGATTATGTGATATGTATAAATTACTATAACTTGTTACAGTTAATGATGTTAAATAACAGTGGTTGGCGCCACGGACGACCCTTTGTTTCTTTTTTTTTGCTCGAAACAACTTTTTTTTTTTTTCCGAGATATTTTTTAAATTTTTACACGTAAACGTTATATGGCTACCTGTTTTGTTAATCATATCTCAGCAGCAGCATAACAAGGTGTGAGATTTTTTTTGTTGAGTTTGCTATAATAGTGTTTATTGGCAAAAAGGCTTGTTGTGTTTTAAATGATTTGGGAAATAGGTCCCGTTTACAAGGAATTTATTTATTATATTTAATGGGTACCCTTTTACAATATTACAAAGGTAGTTTTGTTTTTACCGTTACCGGACTTTGTTGGATTGAAACCTCGAATATTTGGGTCAAGTTTATGTTTTAAGAACAAATAAAAGCTTATTAAAATATAACGAAAAACTAATATTTATATATCTTTAATATATTTTTATTATATTATATCTATAAGTTATTTTTTATACATTATATAAAAAAATCTAAGTTATTTTAACAACTATATATAATAACTTTTAGTTCCTTGCAAAACTAAGGCTATTTTTTTTACTGTAATATGCTTACGCATTCATTATTGTTTAGTCGAACCAAACCTAACCAAAGCTAGGAATGTGAAATTAGAGAGCTTCCTTTTGTATTAAAGAGACCTACTAGGATATTTACCACTAAGGTTTTTATTCCAATTTTGAATACCAATTAATATATCGGCAAAGAAAGGTATTACAGACTTGAAATTTGGTCAACATAGCATTAAGTCAAACATATTCTTTTTTTAAAATACATTTTAGGCAATTTTCCTTTTAATTGTATTAATTAGGAGCGGAGTAAAAAGGTAATCCATACCGTTTTATATCTCAGTTCTTTTCAGGGATATATGATTGCTACAAACTTGAAGTACATATACAGACTCTTGTTATAAAACGACACGTGTTTTTGGACGGTTTACTTTTTTATTATCACGGGAAATTAATTGACAAATAATAAAAAATTTGCAAGTGTACCTATATTATAATAAGACGGGCAAAGCCGGTCAACAAAATGCTAGTAGTCTATATAAACATTTCAATTAAAGACGATAAAGTACCTACTACTAATAAATTACCAGTCCCTGCAGTAAGGTAATTTAATCAGGCTTGCGGCATCTGCTTCTCTGCCAAGCTGTATAGCACCATAATGAATGCACTGTATTCTGTAGCAGATAACACAACTAAATAAGCCACAATAAGAATCACTGAAACCGTCTAGTCACGCAGTCGGGCACCTGATAGCCGAATATGCCTCTGTAGCTAAGATTTTATGTTCTAGATATGCCGTAAAGACGATGAAGTGGTTTGTTGGAACAGGTGTATGCACATTTAATTTTGGATCGTAAGGATTTGGAAAATCTAGGTTTACTCGAGTTCATCGAAAATGAATCCATATATGATAGCGAAAAGTCCACCAGGACAAATATGATCGGATCTGTCGCACTAATCAAAATTGGAATACTCTTCCCCTCCACCATCAATCCAAAGTTCTTTAAACGATGCGTAAATAAATTTATAGCAGACCAGCCCAGTTTTTATTCTAACGTCGTAGCCTGAGTCTATCTGAATATATATATATATATATATATCATCACGGGTGCCTTACGGCGCTCGAGACCGCCTAGACGGCCCCAGGGTACCCAGCGGAGGGGTTTTAATCCCACCTCTTTGTAGCCGATGGTATGAGTCTACACCGAACAAGTGGCTAGCTCGTCGCGATGTTTTGGATAGACTCAATAACCCATCTATAAACAGTTTCACAAGTTGGTATAGTGAAACCGGGACCGACAGCTTAACGTGCTCTCTGAGGCACTATAGTGGTGTTGTCAAACAAATGTACATAAATTTTTAAATTAAAAACTCATTGGTACACACCGGGATTCGAACCAGGGACCTAAGCGTTTTTAAGTCCAAGGTCTAACCAACTAGAGGTCAACAACACGAATATATCTATCTGAATGTTATAGACTTAAATAAAGAGTTTCATAAATTAGTGTAGGCACCTATAGTGAAAGGGGGATAAATTATGTTTAAAATATTTTAGAATCAATATTTTTAGCTCTCTACACTTCAGATTCAATTGACAGCCTCCGTAGACTCGTGGTTGCGCCTTTGGCGTTGTATCCGGAGGTCGTGGGTTCGATTCCCACCTATGGCGAAAAAATATTAGTAGGTACGATTTTTCTGTACAGTTTGTCATGGTCTGGATGTTTATAAAATATAATATGTATTATATCGTTGCTTCTGGTACACATAGTATAAGCCTAAAGCTTAGTTTGTGACCAGAGCAATATGTGTAAAATAAATATTTCCAGCTGCCATTACTTCTAGCAATAAAATCTTCAGGTAATACTATCTATCTATTTTATACACTGCTTTATTCATTACTCACAATCTCGCGTTTACATTATGACCAATTTGGTAAAAAGATAAATGGAAATATTTCAATCCCCATTACGTACCTAATAGAAGGAATTTGTAATTGAATATTTACGAGAAGTTTCATGATTTATGAAGTCAATAATTTTCTTAGAATTCCGAAAGAGTTACTTTGTGTAATTTATGTAAACTTATGGAATATTAATACAGAAGACGTTATGGGAGATAATAAAGTTAAATAAAATCCAATAACATTCTCATTATAGAAAGGGTACGTAATAGTTGTTCACACACAACCTCGGTGATCTGTCATGCCATAGTTGCTACATACATCAGAAGACTTATAACAATATCCCTTACAGCACTATTATAATTATCAACATCGCAATATAGTTTCTAATTGCATCTATTAGTCAGACCTGATGGATGTTAACCTTGGCTAACACTTTAGCGTGTAAACAAACAACACAAACGTGGCTACAGACCACAATATTACAGCCTATCGATGTGTTAACAGCTTTATGAATAGATATGATTGTCGGCGGCAGGTGCGCGGCCCGCGGTCATCAGAGCTATTATCCGATATCGACACCCCGGACCGCCACAGAATGATCATCATCATCCTACTTAAAAACCAATTGACTGATAGATTGTGGCTAATAAAAGGTTTATCGGTAACTATTATAAAATTGATGACTCATAATCTGTGGAATCAAAACAAGTACCTATTAAAATTATTAGGGTTAACTCTGATAATATCTGGTAATTACTAATCTGTTCCAAAATTTTCAATAATATTTATTTTAATTTAAACTTTACTACAAAATACCCTTTATGAATTTAGTCTTACTATTTATACAGGGGTTTGATTAACTATTCAGAATTTTCTAAAATCGTAATTCTAGAGGCAAAGGTAGGTATAATAGAAACTGATTTGATTTATATCAGACATTCCAATAAAAGTGACTTTTAATAAAAGAAACAGACTTTCAGAAAAACACCTGGTTGGAAATGAAAGCGTCCCTAGTTTTTTGAGAACAACATTAAGAAAAATAGTAAATAATTGTAAAAAAGTTTTAGTAAGTATCTTCACAATTTCTATTGATTTGGTGTGAATCTATTCGTGTAACCATGCGGAACCTGATCTCAAATGGATTGAAAGCATTTCTCATTGTCCTCTGACACCGGCCCAGGCCCCGGTGGAAGGTCACGAACTCACGACCATCGTCACGGTCACGTCACCAGGTCGATGATGGTCCATCTTTAATATGAGTGAAGTTAAAATTCTTTGAGATTGTTCAGTATAGTTTTTTGCCATTCCTCGCTTACGTGCTTAGATTGGAACCTGCTATTT
Source organism: Monopis laevigella (assembly GCA_947458855.1). Classification (NCBI taxonomy): domain Eukaryota; kingdom Metazoa; phylum Arthropoda; class Insecta; order Lepidoptera; family Tineidae; genus Monopis; species Monopis laevigella. The sequence goes on along the minus strand of OX381583.1, from coordinate 18,327,166 downwards.
TAAATTCTTATATCGACGTCATTATAAAGCCATCTAGAGTATACCTAAAATATATTGATTTATTCATAATATAAATCATAGTTTATGGAACTGTAAAAATTATTAAGTGAGCACTAATAATGATAATACTGATCTAATAAATCCTAACAAAAGAGAAAAGTAGAAATAATTGAGAAAATTGTTCAGTAAAAATCTAATATCAAATGGTCCAGACTATTTGTATTAATGTGGGTAGAGCACTTTTTAAATGTGAAACAAATATATAATAAAATAAAAATGTATCAAAATATTATTTATATCGTACTTGTTATTACAGATTTAGTTAAATGTTCATCCCCAAAGTCACGCCACATGGTAAAAATCTGAAAAATATTTAGCTTAACGTAAAAAAAAGAAATCCATAATTTGAGATTAAGAACTTCGACTAAATCTCTCCATAATTTCCTTTTTGTATATTCCAAAAGCAATAACTGAGTCGTGCATGACCAGGTCGTGTCTTCCCACGGCCATAAACGAGCACAAGTAATCCACAACTATTTTTATTGCATATTTTCTAAAAACTAAACTATTACTGAGATTTAGGGTGGACTTTACCTGATTGAGTTCCAGTATTTGGGTTGTCGACATCTGTAGCTATGTCATGGGACACACATGTGTGCCAATGAATGGTTTTCCTGTAAATATCACAGGTAAATATCGGTTGTTCGCCATCGTTATCAATCAATAAGTAGGGAACGACAAGAGCTCCTTTCTTTGCGGACACGTGCTTATCTCCCGCTAAGATATCGGTATTGCGTTCAATGATTCATTTGTGCAAACGAAGTACTGTTCCGTTTTATCTTAGTTACTTACCTACCTACCAGTAAATAATGCGTCAACTAGTAGTTTTACAACAACTGGAATTAGTAGTGAAATAGTTGTAACTGTTTGTAGGTTGTTCATTATAGTTAACCTTTCAAGACATACCTACAGAATGAACCAAATGAACGAGACGTGACGAACAACTTGTTACGCGCGACATTTGAAGGCATGCGCGAGTTATTGGGCCACTTCGTATATCAACCGGACTGGACCGTCTACCAATACGACGGATCGGAAACGATAGTCACGATCCGAAGATTAATAATTTGTTTATTCGATGTCGTCCATCGATATTATCGAGACGAGTGGTAGCTTTGTCACAATAAGCAATATTTTTTGTATCACCAAAGGAGGCTAAGTTGGGCATCACGATGTGGCTACTCAACTTTCGTTGGCTCACATCGCCTACGACGACTGCGCTGATGGACGTGGCCCTTGCTTGACATTTGTATGCTAAGTCTTTATCTTTTAATCGAATGTTTCAAAATTATTCAGGTGACGCTATAGCTCTTTATTCAACAACTAATTGTAATGTTTGTTTATTTTCTTCATCTATATAACATTCTTGGCTAATGGTAGCTTTATCATAATAAGGCTAAACATGAGAATGGGTTAACCCGACCGCACGTGGTTGGCGGAGGAAGGCGGCATATCAAAGCATACAGTCGTTTGGGCCAATTGTGCGGCGCGCGCGACCTCAACGTGTTATTATACGGTTACGGCCGCGGGGGTGAACTCATCGGCTATTCCGTCTCGGAATTATGATAAAAAATAACCATCTGTTGCACCGCACCGATCCAACTAACACCCGCTGCGATCCTAATTGACCCCAGTTGTTTTTTTTATTAAAAAAATTGGTTAAATTTCATTCAGAAAGATAACAGGCGTTGATAAACAAATATTAATTAACAAGTAACTCAATAGAAATAAAATCTAGTTAACATTAGAACTATAAGTAACGATAACGTAAAACTGAGTTTATATTCTAATAACGGCCGTTCTCAATAAATATATCTATTTCGATTTTGACCAACAATAGCCATTGAGATCTTACTAAGATTTATAAGAATAGTTTCTATGGGTAGATCGTTTGAATGTAGCAAGAGTGAACACAAAGACAAAATATTTAATAATATAATTAAGAAACGATAAAAAAGAAAAGCAATAAAATGAACTGTTTTCTAGACAAAACATATACATCTAGATACCTTTAGATAACAGTAAATAAAACTTTGTTATTTATATTGTAAACACTAAAAGTGATTTTATTATTTATACCACAAGCAAGGTAAGCTTACACTATTCTAATCTTTTTATAAATGACTAGACACTTAAAATCTCACAATATTAAAATAAATTTCATTAGCTACAGGGGTTGCCGCCTAATATCCTATTTTAGAATGATAAACAAGGTAATTTAAATCAATTTCCGCCGCACCCGTTAACCCTTTCGGGAGTCATCCACTTTTTGTGCGTGATGTGTGAGCGTGCGCCATACACCATACTACACCATATAAATTAATAAAATAGTTTCTTAATACACCGCGTTATTATATGGATTTTATAAGAAAATTTAGTAATGTTGCGCTTCATTGAAATTTTATATTGATACAAAAAATTACATTGTGAGAATTTTTTGGTTTGTTTAATTATGCAGACAATAGATTCGGAATACATCTGGAGACATAATTGTTGCTTAAAGAATTGTAAAGTGTGAGAACTTAGTCGCCAGGATGTCTGCAGTAATTCTGGACATTTGGAAACACTTGTAGATAGCAATTTAAATCAGGTGTTGGGTATGTCCGGCTCCGAGCCTTTAAGTCTGTTTGCGCCACGTGTTGTTCCAAACAACGTAATAGCATTATCGGTGTTTGCTCATTGTTTGGTGCGGCCGTAAAGTGGAAAGCGACGGCTGCGGCGCAGGTGGCGGCGCAGATCTTTGTCTCTAATAAATGAGCGTAAACTAAGTTTTATGGCTATTAGTCTGAAATGAATGGAGCGAATGAGGCTGGAGACAATATGTCTCTTTAGACACTTGTCTTGTTACGGCTGGGAAGTCTTATAAGATCTCGTAAACCTGAATTTAAAGTCGGAGTAAGAATTGATGAAGACGAAGAATAATGAAGAGATGTGAAGATGATTTCTCCTAAAATCGTTTGATGTAAGTCACGATCATTATAGAACCTATTAACAGAGACATCCATCGATCATCGTGGGTCAAATAGAACGCGGAAACAAACAAGCAGTTTTTTCTTCGAATAGGATCAATTAAATATTTGGGATTCAGAGCGTTGGTGGGCGCTTTAGAGAAGGAGATGATTATGGCAGTGACGGGGTCGCGTGCTGATGGTTTTTGTTTCGTCTTAGTAACCTGCTCGGTCGGTTTGGACAATGTATAACGGACCACCTGATTACCCGTACCTAGGGTTGCCATTGTCTCTAAAAATTGTGTTTGTTTTTAGAATTGAAGAAATATCAATATAGTAGGTATCTATTACCTAAAAACTCTAATAGAATTTAGATCACATAGCCCTCGTCTATGTGCACGATGACCGTTTTCGTGGTCTAGTTGAATTACATTGGCGTTGTATTCCGTAGGTAGATTTAACCTCTCTGGGCGCGTCTGTAAAATTTACTTAAAATTAATTATATTTTTTATTGCACACTTACCTAAACCTAATGTTCTAATGTCCCGAAGGTTTGACTGTCAGCCAAATATTATGTAATAAAGTTTTATAAATAAATAAAATAGAAATAAAAAACTGGTGGTGTAAACAACCTGGTGGCCTAGTTGGTTATACCTTGGACTTAAAAAACACTTAGGTCCCTGGTTCGAATCCCGGTGTGTACCAATGAGTTTTTAATTAAAAAAAATATGTACATTTGTTTGACAACACCACTATAGTGCCTCGGAGAGCACGTTAAGGTGTCGGTCCCGGTTTCACTATACCAACTTGTGAAACTGTTTATAGATGGGTTATTGAGTCTATTCAAAACATCGCGACGAGCTAGCCACTTGTTCGGTGTAGACTCATACCATCGGCTACGACGAGGTGGGATTAAAACCCCCCCGCTGGGTACCGTGGGGCCGTCTAGGCGGTCGTGATGATACATAAAATAGAAATAAAATTTACCCCGGTGTGAGTTTTAATTATTATGTATTAGTATTGTTGTTCCTGGTACAGGTACAGGATTAGTTTGTGACCAGGAAATTAAAGGTTTAATAAATGTCTTACATATATATTAAATATCTATGCATTACGTAAATTATTGTCATGTTATTTTTAATACTTTTAGCATCCAAAACGAATTTAAATGTTCTTTTGATTGCAAAATATATTCTGGCATAGGTAAAGCAGTATTGCAAATCAGTATGTATATACAAAGCAGCCCTAGCTACTGATGTTTGGTCGCAGCGCACCTCGCATCGACCGTGAGCTATGCAGATATGGTAGCGAGTTCAGATCAAATTAATTTACAATGATCGATAGCCCCATACTGTTGATTTCAGATTATGATTGAGGCAACGATATGCAGGTTGCTGAACCTTCTAATATTTGGAGTATTGCTTATGAGATAGATACCGTTATATTTATTGCATGGAAAGTATAATAGTTGTTACTACAACTAATGAAAATGCTGGAAAAATGTAATAAGGTATTTTAAACCGTTTACCACAAGTATATTGGTATTGATGATCAATATGCGTTTATGGAGAAACCTACAAATGATTCAGTCATGTTTCAGTTTGTAGGTCCATCGGTATTTAGAAGAATACTACATGGATTCTTTCGTTACTGTATGAAAAACCATTTAAATTCGGAATTGTATGAATACTGCAAAAGCACGGTCGCAATCCTCAAGCGTATCATACGCAGAGAAGATACTGATACATACTGAGATTTATTAGACAGATCATAACATGATTTTAATCTTGAATGGTTCTAGAGAACATATCCAGGTGACAGACGGATGCTCAAACCTTCCTCCAAACACAGTGCTGAAAATGCTAAACTATTGACCGCATTGGATTTGATATGAAATTAGCAAAAAGAAAAGAAAATTAGCTGTAGTTTATCCCACCATTTATTTTAATAAAAATATATATATGCGGTATATATAATACTTAATAAAGGACCTGATTTCGTACATAAATATAGTAGGTATCTATGTATAACATATACTTAATAGTTTGTGGCCAAGCTCATAATTGAAACAATAAAACAAAAAAATTAAAAGGAAATTAAAGTTTTGCATTAGTAGGCCCTATTGGGTCATGATGTTTGGACCATCTGTTATAGGTCGGTATATAATTGTTCGTCCCTGCCCACCCCAACACGTGCTCCCTATGGATATGATTAATTGGGCCTGTTGATTAATATACGATGCTCTAAAACCTTACCACCAATTATAGTTTTTATTTGGTTCAGGGCTGCAGGCCAATCCCATATTGGTTTTTTAATTACAATGACATTCAAATTTTATCGTATGTCTGAAAAAAAGATTCAGGAGGATCATCGGAGAGCGTTTATGGTAAGTCTCAGGTTTTCTCTGTCTCCCTGTATTGCTATGAAATATCTTGAGAACTACTTTTTGTCTGTAGGAATAATTATCAGCCATGTAAAAGAAGTAACATGCATTGTTTAACCAAACTTCGTAAGCGATCTATCGTCCCGTCTTATTAAAGAACAATTATTGATTGACCTCATTACTGAAAAAGTACTAAGATTTAATTTAGGTATTAATCGCTAAAAAATAATTTAATAAAATCTATCTATTTTTCCACAATAAATAAATAAATACCATCACCGTTTAAACGGCCTCGGGGTACCCAGCGGAGGGATTAACCCGTCCTCATTTGATGGTATTCGGAGGCTAACAAGGTCCGGCCTTTTTGTCATCTCCTTAATTTTTCCACAAGTTGCAGTTAAATTATTTGTTTGCAAGAGAATGTCCTATGGCCCCTTGGCCCACAGTAAAGCTGTTAAGAGTTAGTGCAAACTACAGATTCCTAAAACTTCTGAAAGTATGATTGATTATATTATATTCTAGGGAAAATCGGCCAATCATATAATAAAATAAAATGTAACTTTTATTTTATAAAAATAATAAAACTATGAAAAATAAAATAAATAATAGGTACGAGTATAAATACTTACCCAAAACTATATTTCTAAAATGGTGCCATGTGGTTTAGTTTCCAGAACGCTGGCAGCATTCCCTCTCCGTATTGAGATAGAAATTCTCTGTGCTAGGTAGCTGAAAGCCTTCTGGTCACCAGTCAGTGACATCTATTAATTTTGGAGAAATTTCATTAAAGAGTTGTTTTGAACTGGGACCCCACTGGCTTAACGTCTCCACTCCAAACGGCATAAATATAATTAATTACTTCAGAATATTTCCGCCGCTTGGAAGTTTCAGCTCGTTCCGTTGCAGTACCAGCTTTCTACCGCGTTCCTGGAAGATGGGACGCTGCCATGGTATCGACGCATGTGGCGTCCCATACCAGGCAGTGTCCCCGTTTCCATGGCACCAATGACATATCGTCAGGCCTCTTGCCATCAACACGTGCTATCCCGTTCGGTTCTAATATAACTGGCACGTTTATGGAGACAAGAGCCCGTCGTAAACTGTCATTGAGTGAACCATTTCGCGAGAACCTGCCGCACTCTTGGTACAGGACAAAATAATAAATAAATATCACGGGTGCCTTACGGCGCCCGAGACCGCCTAGACGGCCTCAGGGTACCCAGCGGAGGGGTTTTTAATCCCACCGCGTCGTGGCCGAGTCTACACCGAACAAGTAGCTAGCTCGTCGCGATGTTTTGAATAGACTCAATAACCCATCTATAAACAGTTTCACAGGTTGGTATAGTGAATCCGGGACCGACAGCTTAAAGTGTTCTCCGATGCACTATAATGGTGTTGTCAAACAAATGTACATATTTTTATAATAAAAAATACATTGGTGCACACCGGGATTCGAACCAGGGACCTAAGTGTTTATAAGTCCAAGGTCTAACCAACTCGGCCAACACGTACATATGGTGCAGGACTGCTCGTGGTATCCCAGTTCGTCGACCACTATACAAATTATACTACTGGTCGCCGTTTTAGTTGTACTTTGGGCTCATATAAAGCTCTACTGATAAAATCGTAAATTGAAATCTGAAAATTGATCTGATTTAAAAGAATAGTGGAATGGTCTCTAAATAGGCTATGGTATAAAAAAATAAATAATTTAGAATTAATATCTTATGTCTGTTAGTCGGAGCATCACTTAAAAACTACTCAATAAATTAATTGCGGTCTTTTTGATAAATACATCCCATAGAAATAAATGTTCTAAGAAGCGAAGTTGGATATTATTTAATGACATAAAACTGCACAAAAAACATATTTTTGATTTAATATTTACTTTTTGAGAAATTTACTTTTTATTCGTATAAAGTTTAAATTTTATGTCATGTTTTTGGCAACTAAAGAACTTAGTAGGTAAATTTGGGTTTTAGTAAGTACTTAGGTAAAGTACTTACTAAAACCCAAAATTATACTATTATTAAGTATAAATAGGGGTTTTAAATATATAATGAAGGAGCATACTCGGGCATGGTAGCCATGGTTAACATTACTTTTACTTTACCTTAGTAAAAGTAGGTACCTATCTATAAAAAAAACAATAACAAATATTTTTGTTTTGTTTTCAAATAAACAGCTAGTTTTTTTTTAAAATTTATTTTAACATAGCACTGGATACAAGTTTATCGGCCGCATTAATTATAATAATATAATAATTAACAGTACATTAAATTATTTCAAAAAAAAAAATCTAGATTTTTTTTTAATTTTTTTTATACTGGTCCTATAGTTTTAATAATATAATCATATAACAGCTAGTATAAAATACTTAGATTCAATTTCTTAAATGTTGGTTGCTAGTCATCATCTACCAAACGGAGCGCGATTTATATCTACTTAATTTTGTAAACGCGATCCTAATAAAACTTATTGGTGATTCCTGAACTATAGTATTTGAAACTGATTAGTTTTTTTAAAATATGTGTATGTGTACTTAGGACAATTTTACACATATTGCTCTTGTCACAAACTAAGCTCTAGGCTTGTACTATGAGTACCAGAAGCAACGACATAATACATACTATATTTTAAAAACACCTAGACTATGACATACTGTACAGAAAAAACGTACTAATATTATGTTGCCATAGGTGGGAATCTAACTCACGACCTCCGGATACAAAGCCAAATGCGCAACCACTAGTGGTTGTCTACAGTTAATCTAATAATAGAAAGGGAAGTAGTCTTAAGTTGTTCACCGTCCTAAACATTATGTTTTCATATCTCTTTGTAACGCTCTCATTATAGTTTAATCGTTCGCACCTTAATATTCAACTGGGATAGACAGTCCCACCCTTTCCTGTGACACATAAGTCTTATTGTGTCACTAATAAAAAGGATAAGTACACAATTGTGCAGCAAAAACTGGTCACCTTGCTACTTGTTGAAGAAAAACCGGGGCTTGGAACAGGTAGCTAGGGTAACCATTCATTTAATTTAATAATAAAAAAAAAATACTTCCTTCCTCATTGGTTTATTGAATTTGGTGTGGGAAGTCGTGCCTTTAGTATAACTTAACTACATGTTTTGTATTTTAGTTTAGGCATAGTGCTTATTAACAAAGACTGGAGTAATATAAGAACAATCTTTATATTATCGTTAGTGGGTAGGTTGATGGTGAAATTCCTAAAAATGATGGATATTTTTTATTTTACTGATATTGGAACTTCCTATTGGACTTGACTACAAATGATAAATATTATTTATTATCTGATAGATATTATATATATACATATTTGATATATGACTAATTCTAACTTTATAATGTATTTAAATACTTCAATACTAAAGTTTTTATTATTGATAAATAAAATCTGCTTTTAACCATACCTTTCTAATAGAAAGAATCAATTACGTCGAAGGAAAATAATGTTATCTTCTTCTTTTTATTGGAGCGCGGAATTGCAAAGTTCATTCAATGGAGTCGAGTTTTATGAGTATCCTCGCTGCTTTATCCCACCGCCCAATTCGCAATGACACCCTAAAATGAGCTACCGATGATACACGATAATAAATCAATGGATTAGTCTCCTAAAAACCGGTAAGCCCACAGATTAAAACCGAAACATGACTAGGTCACTTGACGGTTTGTGCATCTGTATGGGCGAGACCGGTCAGTTGGCCTAGTGAAATAAAGGAACTACCTAAAAATCATTAAGTAAGCGCCTATTCACTCTCTTATTAAAGTCTAAAATAAAAAAATAATGTGTGGTTACCATAGTGATTAGAGGAATCTCGTCGATTCACACGCGGCGCGGCAGGTAGCTTGTGGGAACTACTTCCTGTCTTCCTGTATGTTCCTCACCTATGAGAAATTATTATTTCTTTGTTGTTTTTTCACGTCACCTAGATACATAAATAAACACCTGTAGTAGGTATAGCAAAACGTTCTGATTTCTTTATTAAGCGCTCTGTCGTCGACTTGACGCACCAACGTACTTCCTAGGCTGTTAGTCGAATTTCAATAATTATTTTTATGTTATAAAAAAACTGGCCCCAGCCTAGTGGTTAAGACACTGCGCAACTGATAACAAGGTTAAGCAGATGACAACAACAAAAAGGCCGGACCTAGGATGGGTGACCGCTTTATACAACGAAGCTATAACATCATAAACACCCCAACAAGCTCGCCACTTGTTAGGTGTTGCCTCCGAATACCATCGGCGAGATGAGGATGGGTTAATCCCTACGCTGGGTACCCTGTGGCCGTTTAAACGGTTTACCGGAGCCAAATACCATCCGTGGTGGTATTTATTTATAAAAATAATAATTGTAATGTACAAAAATATTACTTTAATTCTGCGACAAATAGTAATCGAGTATTACTACTGGAAGTGCAAAAGCTTTTTGTATGGAGAACGCGGAGTTCGCGATTACGAACTAGTGGGCAATTCTCGCGCTTTCGACATTCATCTCGATTAGAGATTCTTAAACGAAAAATGACTAAATATGCCATTTTTCGTTCAAAAATATCGAACATTAAACAAAATAAATATTAATTAATAAATAATAAATATATAAAATATAACGAAAAATGACATATTTAGTCATTTTTTATTGCCCACCTGGTCCAAAATTCTAATATTTATTACCCGTGTCGTATATTATATCTCTCGGGGAATAAAAATGATGGAATATACATAATTTAAGTTACATATATCTAACAGTTTGGAACAGGCCCTTATATCTAATGCTGATCCAGTTTACGTGGTGGCCATTGGTTAAAACATCGCGACAAACTAACCATTTGACCGCCTCCGCAGACTAGTGGTTGCGCCTTTGGTGTTGTATCCGGAGGTGGTGGGTTCGATTCCCACCCATGACAAAAAAATATTAGTACGTTTTTTTCTGTACAATTTGTCATGGTCTGGGTGTTTATCAAATATAATATGTAGTTTATCGTCGTTTCTGGTACGCATAGTACAAGCCTAGAGCTAAGTTTGTAACCAGAGCAATATGAGTAAATTGCCCTACATATTATTATTATTTGTTCGGTGTGGATTTGTACCATGCATCGGCTACAACGAGGTGTGATTAAAACCCCTTTGCTGGTACCCTGAGTTTGTCTATCTAGGTGATCTCGGGCGCTGTGATGATAATTATTTATTTTTATTAATAAATAAAAAATAATTTTGTACATAAATAAAACATCAGCAGAGCGTGGTTTCGATCCACGGACCTCTGTGGGGTTCCAGCCCCGCCCAGCACGCTTCCTCTGCGCCACTCTGCTTTGCGGAACTAATGCGAAATTACCTATTACTTTTGTATTGAGTGTATAATAAATAGGTACTATGATAAAATAGAGCTTCTTTGGCGGCCTGTATTCTACTTGATTAAGGGCCGATTTTTCAATCGTCAGATTAAGTTATTCCACAGTTAATTTGTATGAAGAACTGTACTTTTTTTGTATATATGTCATAATGTACCATGATTATTTTGTAAATATTGTTGCCTGAAGACGCCCTAATAAGGCGAAATATAGCAAAAGTATTATTATTATATTGTGTTTTATTTATGTATCTTATTGAATGACCTATGAAAAATAATAAAGCAGCTACTGCAAATGAAAATATAAAATTTAAATATGAAGAACTGTCAAATTTATTTTTTCTATATAATATGTTCTCCATACAAGTTATCCAACTGATAACTTGTATGGAGAACGTTATCTGACGATTGAAAAATTGGCCGTTAATTTAATAAATATATAAAATATATTGTAACTATCTTGAAAACTACACTAGGCCAACTATTATTTGTTCCTACTTGTACTATTAAGTGTGAGAAGTGTAGCACTTACGCAGTGTCTCAGTGTTTGTGTTAACCCAATGAATCCCTTAACCTTCGATAAAATGGCGGTACCCATTTTTCAGCAGCATTCGGGAGGCTACGTAATATCTTCTCATCCCAAAAAGCGCTGTTTTTAAAATCAAGGTGTTCGAGCAGTGTGTGTTGCCAGTGATGACTTAGGTACGGATTAGAGACGTGGTCGCTTACTATGGGTCTCATGAAAAAGCTCACAGTCACACAAAGGGCGATGGAGCGCGCTATGCTCGGTGTTTCCTTGCGGGATCGTATTCGAAACGATGAGATCCGCAAAAGGACCAAAGTAATTGACATAGCCTCCAGAATCGCCAAACTTAAGTAGCAGTGGGCAGGCCACATAGCTCGCAGAACGGACGGCCGTTGGGGCATTAAGGTTCTCGAGTGGCGACCGTGTGCTGGAGGACGCAGCAGAGCAGGCCCCCTACAAGATGGACCGACGACCTGAAAAAGGTCGCGGGAAGCCGATGGATACAGGCAGCGCAAAAGCGGTCGTTGTGGCGATCCTTGGGGGAGGCCTATGTCCAGCAGTGGACGCGCAAAGAAAGGCTGGCATGATTAGCCATTTTATGGGTTGGTTGGTTTTATTCCTCTTCTTCACTTGACATTGGCAGGATTGGATTGGCTATACCGTATGCTTTCACACAGTCATGTCGCCATTCCTTTTTCTACCCTAGTCCTTTCCCAATTCCTTTCCATCCTATTATTCCTCTTTAAAATTAAAGTTAAATAACTTTATCTGACAATTGAAAAATCAGCCTTAAGTATAATAAAATTAGTTAATTGACTGCATTCTACTTTATTCAACTTAATAAATATTATCAAAAATAATTGTAACTAATACCTAACATATTCATCTTGAAAACTAGGATTATTTAAAAAAAAAAAACTACCTACTCATAATTATAAAATAAACCTCAATAATAATAAATAAAAATAAATACCATCACGGGTGCCTATTTGGCTCCCGAGAACCGTTTATACGGCCTTAGGGTCCCAGCGGAGGGATTAACCCATCCTCATTTCGCCGATGGTAATCGGAGGCAACACCTAACAAGTGGCGAGCTGGTTGCGGTGTTTATGATGAAATTGCCTCGTTGTATAAAGCGGTCACCCATCCCAGGCCGGCTTTGTTGTCATCTGCTTAACCTTGTTATCAGTTGCGCAGTGACTTAACCACTAGGCTGGGGCCGCTTTTTAATCAATAATAATAATATCGAATAAATAATTAAGATAAAGAATACTTTCTCATCACATTAAGTGAGCACTCTTCGTCAATCAGATAAGCTTATTTTGACTTGTTAAGTAATATAACTAAACTATTTGTGAAGAGTAGGTACCAAATACTATAGAAACTCTTCTAGAGTAAATATTTGAGAGTACTCACTTCAAGCTGGGAACTCACACTAGGGCGTCTGAGATCTATGTATTGTTTCCAAAATTTTATAAATTTTGCCCCACAATTAATGCTTACCTTTATACTGGATGATTATATGTTTTTTTTAACAATGATAATATTTTTTTGATGCCTCCAGTATCACTTTTAGAACCCATTTTTAAAATTAAAAAGGTAAGAATTTTTTTCTTCATAAAAAAGTCCGAAAAATAAATTATTATATGAACAAGCGTCTAGGTATATGCTTAAAATTACTCCTACAAATACTTAACACACAACAAGTAAAACACAATTAGACAAGTGATAGGCTTTAATTCGTGAGTTTAGTATGAAAGTTAACGTGATTTGGAGATCTTTTTTGTACTTTAAGTTATTTATCTTTATGTTTTTGTATAGGCGGAAATATTGTATAGGAAATAAATAAAAATATTATTTTGTATAGGAAAAAGTACGTGTTTCATTATTTTCATCATAGAACACAATATACAATGTTTATCACCGTGACAAAAAACTTCCAGCATAAAAGTACTTTTCATATTTTTATATATTTTTATTAATAATAATAATTAAAAAAATAAGTTGCATTACCGGTTATCTACTTAAAAAAAAATACAGCAGAGCGTGGTTTCGATCCACGGACTTCTGTGGGGTATGAGCCCCGCCCAGCACGCTTCCTCTGCGTCACTCTGCTTGACAAATATGCGAAATTAGGCATCTCTTTCTGCTCCTGTAATCTAAACCATTTATATATTTACCTACCTCCTAAAGTGCGAAAATAGTCCGTTGACTTGACACCACACTAATCTCGTCGCTCGCGCACAAATTGCCAATTGCGTGCGAACGAGTGTAAAATAATGCACGAGTGATAGAGGTAAGTACTGTTATTGCTAGAAATTGTTCCTTCTACGCGTCTGTACTTTTTCAATACCCTCGTATAAATTATTAACCATTTAACAGGCTGTGAGCTTCACTAATAACGTGTTATATACATATTAAAAAGAATTAAAAACCACTCCGCTGGGTACCCTGGGGCCGTCCAGGCGGTCTCGGGCGCCTTAAGGCACCCGTGAAGATATATATATAAAAAGAATTAAAAGTAATATCTACCTATACGAGTATAGATTCAAAAAATTAATCATAATGGTGATACCCATAGGTTATGATCTGCATAGAATGTGACTAAAATTGCTATTCCAATTTACTTAAAATTTAGACTAGAATAGGTATACCTACGAGTACACATTATACTTGTTCATATTAGTATGTATATATATATTTTTTATGTTGAAATATTCATGTATTTCCTATTGGTCTGGGTATTAATAAAATATAATATATGTATTAATATCGTTGTTTCTGGTACACATAGTACAAGCCTTAGTTTGTGGCCAGAGCAATGTGTTTGTAATGCTATTTTGTTAAGTCCATATTATTATTATTATTTAAAGTTAAAAAGCAATTAAAAAATCCTGGTGGGTGGGACTTGAACCCTCGACACGCAAATTAAATATAAGATTATACTGATAAGGTATTTAAAAAAAAAAATATTGGTATTTTAAGTTCATATTTTTACCAGTTTAAAATTACAATAACAATAATTAAAAAAAAAACACAAACAATAACAAACACAGCAGAGCGTGGTTTCGATCCACGGACCTCTGTGGGTTATCAGCCCCGCCCAGCACGCTTCCTCTGCGCCACTCTGCTTTCTGGAGACCTCGCGAAAAATGCTATTACTTCCTAAAAGGCTAAAACAAAGAATCTATACTAATTATAATATTATAAAGAGGTAAAGTTTGTAAGGTTGTAGGGGTTTATCTCTGTATCTACTGAACCGATTTTGGTAATTCTTTTAGTGTTGTATAGCTCATTTATCGAGGAAGCCTATAGGCTATATAATATCACGCTATGCCCAATAGGAGCGGAGCATCAATGAAAATAATGCAAAAACGGGGAAAATTTATTGCTTTTGAGAGCTTCTGTTGCGTGCGCTGCGTAAACGGTTGAAGTTAGGTATACGAAATTGCACAGTCTTTAGTAAAATTGTAGACATTTCGTTGTAGAATTAAAGACTTGCAAAAAAAAAAATACGGGATACAGTAAACTTTATACCCTAATTTCGAAAACATATTAAAATATTCCTATTTCAATTTTACGCTGGGCACGGTAAAGTTAAAATTTCAATTATCTTGTAGGTGGTAGTGTTATAACATAAAATTTTCAACAAATGATTAACATTATTCGTTCTTTTTTTTTTACAAAAAAAAATCATTTTTTTAACTAATAACCGATGATATTATAGATCCACAATGAATCTAACTCGTATTTCTTTCTTTTATGTCCGTATTAAAAATTTTTTCTATAGTTTTTTTAACATTAAATTATATTTTTTCTATAGTTTTTTTAACATAAATTAGGTATATTTTTTGTAAACATGTTCTTGGTACAACAAATAAATATTTTTAAATGATAATTTTAGGATTATTCGACCGAAATATTTTTTCAGACCCCTAAAAAGAAAAAAATGCACGTCGCTATTTTTTTATAAAATTCAGTATGTTAAAAAAAATATATTCTTTTTGCATAATAACAATAACAAATAAAAACTGAGACATTTATAGTAAAAAATGTGGGCCCTGAGAAAGCAAGCAGGCAGCCATAATAAACAATAAGTTATTCATAAAAAATAATGCAAAAACATATATTTTGAATTGTAGATTTTAACCGGTCTATTTATAGTTGCCAACTGCAAAAATGTATCACAAAAAAGAAGTGTTATTCATTATTATTTAAATCTTCTTTTTACTGTAGCATTTTTTATCCTTTTTTTAATATCATAATTTAGCATAAGTAATTCAGGAAGTAATTTCTTGTGAGTGCATAAATTGGAATAAACTTAGGACTGATTGTGCGACAAGTTGCGGACATACTAGTGTAGATTGGGAGCGGGTCATGCGCACCCATTTGTAGTGTAGACGATGTGAATTGGCCCTTTGTAAATTTATTTCCTCTATCTGTAGTGTCTTCCTAAAATATAAGATATTCGAAAGTGGAAATAAACGATTTACATATAAAATTAATGTTTTGGTGATTTATGAAAGTATTGTAAAATCATGTCTTTAGTCGAGAAGCGATAGATACATAAAAACGTTTTATTTTTATGTAAAGTTAATAAAATAATTCAATATTTATTTGTACTTTCTACAAAATGTTGACTGTTTTCACCGCATTTAAAATTTCAAAAACTAATAATTTCATTAAATAGTTAAATTACAGTTCACGAAATTTTAAATGCATTAAAACATAGGAAATTGATAATTTAGCATGTTATTAGAAAAAGTGTTGTTACCTAGTTTTCTTAATTACTGACGTATCAGCCAATTCACAGCGTCCCCACAAATGGTTACCCATCCGCACCAATATTGGTAGTCGGTGCAACCCTCCGCTCGCATCGCACCGAGTACCAACTCTATTGTTTGCACAGAGAAATGAAATGAAAAAAAAACCCGGTTCCCAAACCTATCGTGGGAAATTGCTCAAATGTGCTCCAAATTCATTAAGCTTTAGAGAAATCAATAATATCCTATTACGGTCCACTAGCATTGAATGACTTGACTACAGGTGTTTTTGTATTTGTTAAACATGTAGGTACTACGTCGGACTTCGGAAGAGAGCTTTGGTTTTATGAGAAAGTTTAGACGTTTGACGTTTGTCGTGAGAACATTGTAGGTATGTAACTTGATAGTTGTGATCTTAGAGTAGGTAAATTAATTAATTACCTATGTATTATTTGAGTTTTTTTTCCAATTAATGGTTACAATTATCGTTATTTAAAAAAAAAACTAGCATAGGATGGCTGCGTTATTCCATCATAAAGCGGGGTTTGGAGACTTCATCTTTGGAGTTGTATCTTTATATCCGGAGATGTTCTTATATTTCTGTTTATATCCGGAGATCGTGGGTTCGATTCCCATCCATGGCAAAAAAATATTAGTAGATTTTTTTTCTGTACAGTTTAGATGGTCTGGGTATTTATAAAATAAAATCGTTTGTATATCGTGTAAAATCGTTTGTACATCGTGTAAAATCGTTTGTACTACGGTACAAACCTAGAGCTTAGTTTGTGACCAGAGCAATATGTATTAATGACCTATATTAAAAAAAAAGTGGTACTTAACTAGCACTATAACGGCTAGTACTATACCGAAAAGTCGGTGTACTAGCCTTCATAGTAATAGCGATCAATATTATTAAATAATAATATATTGATCGACCCCATTTATTGATTTTGTAGGTCTGTTTGCTATCGGGTAGATACAAAGTCAAATGCTGTCCTCCAAAAATAAATATATTTAGTTTCTCTGGAATGAATATTTCATGAAATCTTTCACTTTCAGCAGACACTTTCGAGCAATAAACTTCCACCGCCACAAGTAAAGATTTCAGAAAAAAAAACATTCTGCTAATTCAAATATTAGCAAATTTTAAAATTAATTTCTGCTAAAAATTGGAATAGCATATAAAGTTTAATCGAAGTTTGTTTTATGATCACTCCATTTATGATCCGAAATTTGGAAGTGTAAAATTTGAAATAGGTAAATGACGAAAAAAAAAGTATTATTTCAATGACGATTATAAAAATATTCAATAGTTTTATGCCAACATATTCTTTGGGTATTTTTTTTTGTTCTTGCTTTTTACCTACTTACATATAAAATCAAGTTTATAGTAGGTACTCAGTAATGTTGATGAAATGAGTGTTAGGCTCAGGAGCTTAGTAGGGCCTAGTCGCCAATAAATCCTGGTATATATGTCTTGACGGCCTACTCTGAGAGATGGAGGACCAGCTTATACCACCCCCGAGGATGTGGCCTTATGTCAACGCGCTATTACCATTTTAGAAACATATCCTTGTTTTTAAAAGTCGCCTAAGGATATGATATTTCTCAAAAGGTTATAGTTAGATTTTTTATTAAAAATATTTACTATTTTCCTTGGCTGTCTGTATCTCAATGAGAAAATATGGTTTTTCTATTGTTTTATTAAGTGTAGTTCTGATTTTCTAATAAAAAAATTAAGCCTGTTTGTCTGCATGTGTATAAATACCTCCAAAGCCACTGGACCGTTTGATTGCAATTATAGAGCTCGAGATTTTATCTTGTTCTCAGATGAAAATGGCCTATACCTATTGTAAATTACAAAAAAAAATTGTTGAGAAAATAAATTGGATTATTACTTCGTTTTCTTTTTTTTATTGTCTAACCTTCCTTTAAAAATGGGCTATCAAATGATAGTTCCAGAGATTAGCGCGTTCAAACAAACACAATTCAGTTTCATATTTTAGTATGGATGCTATAGCAGTTATTTCGCACTGTTCTGCTGAACTTACTCACGTGGCTGAACTATTCAACATAATATAAAAAATACTATACTATCAATTATATCCAATCTCTATGATTCGATCTTAATTCGGCCCTAGCACCGCGCCCTGCGGTAGTCAATTGATATCAAATTATTTTGTTTCACAAGTACTCTAATAGGACCAAGGTTCTGTTTTCATTTGTAGGTACTTGGCAGCCTACTAACTGTACCGAGCCTGCACTTGCGCAGTGACACATTCGCATAATGCTGAGACAGGGGCGGCGTTGCGCCACTGCCACTACGCCGCGCCGACGCCACTATGCCACGTGGCCAATGCTGACTCACGCCAATCCTGTTCTAGGCTACTTACTATCGTACTACACTATTTCTGATTTTCATAGAAAGCGCAGCCAATATAATAATGTTGTCCTGTAATTTAAACAAAAAGAAGGTGTCAATTTGAGAAAGTCTAGTACTTAACTCTAAAGACACAATTGTCTTTATTATTACTGAAATTCATGGTGGTGCTTCAAACTTTATACGTGTATATATTAAGTAGATATTTTCGTACACTATTCAGAAAAACGGAACCAGACCGTTCAAAAACAGATTGAAGTAGTTAATTCATATTTAGAATAGTAGCATAGCTTAGTCGCTAATTTTTTAGTACATGTTATAAAAAAGCTCCCAAGGAAAAGTTTGATTTCAAAACGTTAATGTTTGATAAAATTTTTTTAGAGAGGCAATTTTAGTCCTCGTAAAGGTAAATCACATTTTGAACTAAAAATCACAAATATCATCTATCTCACTCACTGTGATTTTTACTTTTGTTTCTTAATTTTTTTCGAACGAAACGTCAAGTAGATTCGTTCCCATTTCATCATCATTTTTAGTCTCACTTTTTGTTTTGGTTTTGTATGGCGAACGGCCCTCTTTAGGGCATTTCCCTATTATATAATTTCACAGCCTTAGGGCACTAAATAGTACCTTCAAATATTATTATTTGTTGCTGAAGTTGGTAAGAATTGTGCGTTTTCTATCGATTCCAACACCGGTGAGTCGTACTATTACAAACGAGTCTACCAACAATACATTGTCTTTATCGAAATTAATGCTCAGACAACTATCAAGTGTGATTTAACGTTGTAGCCGCAGTCGCCACTGTGTCCTCATGAGAAGTCGGCTGCCTAATAACTATGCGATTTATTGTCTTGTTTATACGCGCCATGGAGCGCCAGCCCATGACTGACTCATGACTGGTTATTGAAAATTTTGGTTTATTGTCTAATACATAATCGCCGAGAAAATTTACGGTGAAAACTATTCGCAGTCTTTGTTATAAAACAAATAATTACATTGTTCGTTCAGCTTCGTCTAGAAAACCTATAGTTTTCTAGACGAAGCTGAACGAACGAGTTTTGATGTCTCCTGTGAATTTCACGTTAAATTTTATTGTCACCTAATAAAAAAAATGGTCAATTGTGAAAGATTACATTACATTTTTCGTACATAAGCAGAAGAAGAATAAAAACGGGATTATGATGGAAAGTTTGATTATGATATGTGATAGAAAATTTAGAATAATTATAGTAAATATAATAAACTCATACAATTTTCTAAAAGCATTTTTAAACTAAGTAAACCCGGTAACATGACTATTTTAATTTGCCCACCACACGTATCAGAATAAAAAATTACAGCTTTTATAATCGAGAGACTGGTCCTCCGGAGACTGAAAGCCTATATAGAACTTCGTATAGAGAGCAGTCAGTGGCGTAGCTAGGTAACCAAGGACCCTGGGGCAAATAAAAAAATAGGGTCCACGGCCATCTAAACTGGTTAGGTTTTATCAAAATGATAACACTGCCAACCACCAGAAAGAATTTAGGGAAATTCCCTAGGTATAACTTTCGAATTTCTCTCAACTGAGTTGCCATGATTAAAGTCGGGTTGCAACTTGTCCATATTTATTTTGAAAATGTGAGAAATTTTCAAAAGTTCAGTTCGATCGAGATTTTCTGGTAAGGATTCAAGGGGGCCCCCTGAGCTTGAGGGCCTCGGGGCACTGCCCCGCCTAGCCCCTAGGTAGCTACGCCTCTGAGAGCAGTACGGTTTCCGTGAGGGACGGAACCGAGTCTGTCAGAGTCTTAACCTTATGGCACCCGAGACCGCTTAGACGGCCTCAGCGGTAGGGTATTCCCACCTCGACGTAGCTGATGGTGATTGGAATCTACCCTGAACAAGTGCCTTACGTGGGCTTTGGTGTTTGGATATACACAAACAGTTTCAAAAGTTGGTATGGTGAAACTGGGGCCTACAGACATGCTCTGAGGCACTTATACACATAATGATGTTGTCAAACAAATATACTTACATTTTCACATTAAAAACTCATCGGGTACACACCGGAGTTTGAAACTGCAGTGATATTGTATGGTCTAACCAACTCGGCCACCACGTAAGTATACAAAACTCAACCAGACCAGGAACTTAGCATAAGATTAATTATAACAAAAGTAACAGGTACTTTTTCAAACCAGTATCTTTATAAGCACACATCCAATATCAATTTAATGTCATTAAATTTAATCTAACCGTGACATCGCGTCGTTGATGCTATGCTTCTATCCGTAAGTAGTCACTTAATCCGATTGTATGAGGTGACACTGCGCATTATATTTGTCTGTTTGTCGGAGGACAACAGAGGTTGGCATGTGTCGTCAATATCTGAACGAAGCCGCCCGCCCCGTTATTTTGTTTTAGATCTAAATAATTTATCAAACAAACAAAAAAAACTACTTATGACTTTGAAAGGATGTAGGTACTTTAGTTAGGCTAATATGAGGTTCGGCTGATCAAATTGAACAACTTTTCCCATGGAACCATGAGTCGCAAACGAAAAAAAAATGCCTTCCCCATACAAACTAGTAATGCTAAGATGACCAATATGTATGCGGAAACCATTTTTTTTAAATTTGTGACACATGGTTTCATAGGAAAAAATGTTCGATTTGATCAGCAGAACCTCATATTAGCCCAAAGTACATCCTTTCAAATTCACTCTGTTAATAAAACATGTATACCTAAATAATAAAGCTAAAATAAATATGAATTATTAACAAAAAATTGTCTATATAGCTGCCAAAAGTTAGGGTTCTCAATAATCTGGCAATTAATAGAAACATTATATCGGAATGTTTACGGTAAACGAATAACCAATTGTTATTTTAGGTATTATTGCGGCATAAACGTATAATAATGACAAAACCATCACATCGCCAAAGCTATTCATTAATAATTAAAATAATTAGAACAAAGCAGACTATAAGGAATTAACAGACCTCTGACATTTAGGAAAAAAAAATGGGACAATAAAAACTGTCAAGTCTAATGACCAATACTATTTGGGTCTATGTGTATTATTATTGTTTCGGACATGGCTTCACTCCATAAAAATATTTATGTATATGAAGCAAGTGAGCTAAGTGGGCCGCGCAGGTACAACGCCACACTGATTTTATTGCGATCTTGATTAATATTTATGATTCAATTCTTTGTCCGATCGTGAACTACAAGAGGCCCGTGCCGTCTGTAAATTGATAAATTGGTCTTTACTGTTACGATTTACTAGTGAAGTTTATGTCTCATCTTCACTAACAAATATTTTATGATCGAGTGACATTGATTTAGAAATTTACATGCTTTTTATGTTATCTATGTATGTTGTTACGGCATTACATATCGTTTTGTGATTTGTTATAGTGTCAGCATTTGTAATGTCTTTTGGCTTTGTATAAGGTAATATTTACCAAATAGATTTATTAGTCAAACCATTTTTATTAAAATAAATATATACCTATCTTAGCCATTTCTTTAAATTTATATTATTATTACAGCCTGAACTAAGTTTGTTCACTACCGTGTAATTTACTGTATCTATATAAAAAAATCAGTTCGTTGTAGTTGATATCCTAAAAATCATAATTTATTGTAGTAGGAGTTTAATAGAATTGATTGTTTTGATAGGATTATTTGTGAAGTATTAGATACTCAAAATCCACTTCAGTTCTCCCCACTTAATTTCTAGTATTGTTATCTATATCTTGTACGTATATCTTGTTTGAACAGTATTTTTGTTCTAATTATTTATTGTCTATTTTTTATGGCTAAAATTTTTGTGTACAAAAACCGTTTGGAATGCAATTATGGACATAAAGTGTGCTGCTCAATCATTAGAGAAGTTCGTGACAAGCCACCAGTCTTGGAACCCACTTTACATTGGGCAAGGAGAGCACTTAGCTCGACTTAGCGAAATAACCGCGATTTATCTTCTCTGGAGATCCGCAGGTAAGTAATCTTTTAAAAATAATTGGTACCTAATACATAATTATATACTTATCAGTTGTCTATTAGATATTTTTTTATTAATAAACAAAAAAAAATGATATTAGTAAAATCAGAACAGAATGAATGATTATGAACAGAGAATGTATTTGTTTGAACTAGAATATAATAGAAGCAAATGTTCTGTTTTATGATTATTACTTGCCCATATAACATTAGCTTAATTAAGTCGTTTAATCTTATTAATAGTGTTGAAAGATGCATGACATAGTCATATGATAACTGATCTGGGTTTGTAAAGTTTGTCGTCCGGTGGGCGCTTTGTCAGTTTTTATGTAAACGCCCACTGGTTATTAGAGATGAAATATGTTTCAACTGTACTTTGCGTCAGTCATAACTCTTAATCCCACTTTCTAGGTGCATTCTCTTCCGATTTTAGCGATTGTAATCCGACATGCACGAAGAGTTCGCGACAATTGTCAATCACCATTCGACTTAACCTGATCGCAAATAAATTATTTGTTATTTATACTTAAATACTTATGCAAATCTTTGTTTATTATAATATGATCATTAGAAAGCTTGACAAAAAACAGGGCAGTGGATGCTGGAGATGGATCGGAGATAAACAAACGAGCGCGGATGGTAGCTGAGCGACTAGCGGTAGCGGACGCGTGTCTGCCGTCAGAACAAACAACGCTCCTGTTTGACAGATACGATCTTCGCCGCCCGTCGACTGTCAGCACTCGGTATTATTGTGACAGCTCGGGGCTGCGGCAGAGACGAGTACTAAATAATTTAGATTCGATTGATCGATCAACGATTGACCTTGTTACAAGCCTGACCGCAGCGACTACCTGGTTAACATGCTAGTTTTTTTGTGTTTGAAATATTCAAAATATCTTCCTCGAATACCTGCCTGAATTCTTTAACATTATATTATCTTCAATACAGAGATACTGACTTAAGTTATTAGGAAAATATCAAAAGGTTAAGGGTTAACAAACTGTAAGAATCTGCAACTTACCAGAGAGTTATCAAATTCAAGCTACAAATAAATAGACCGATCATTGCGGTAACAATAATAGATCATATCGCATTAGAAGCAAAACAGCATCGTGCAGATACAAGTTCTTTTATCTAAATCTGAGGTCGTCGCTTGGATCGCTGATGCAAGTGACCGCGATTGCACAAGCGGCTCCCGTGTGTAGGGCGCCATCACCGACCCCACAACATTTGATTGTGATGGTCAGAGCCCGCAAAAAACTTGGAGATTTTGCATATACGAGTATTCTAGCATTGTTCTCAAACAGGACAAGAATACAACATAACAATGCTTTTAAATGCAATTATAATTCTAGTCGATAAAGAGGAACCAGTTAGTAAATTTTATAAACAACTAAAAGATAATTAAAAGAAAAACGTTTATTAAACCCACATTTTCCAAGTAATAATATTCTTTAAGTAATTAATATTAGTTTTATAATAAACAGAATAAGATGTAAAACCGTACATTGGACCGTAAAATAAAAGGTAAATTGAATATAAATATGTGTTCCAATACGTGGAAGGTCATTGAATATATATTATTTTAATCACACTTACATAATATTAGAAGAACTTAACTTCTTTATATATTTTTTTATATGTACTACAACATTTAGTTACCAGCACCTTAGAAGTGACCCGAAGATATTTTAAACAAAGTACCTAATATTTACTAATCAAGCTAAAGAAAAATGTTTAAAAAAAAATCGCTCACAAGTATGCGTGCTCTAAATGGGTGTTATAAAATCGGTATGAAGCACTTATCTTGTGGTCAGCAAACGACAGAGTCTCGTGCAGGGCCTGACCTGACCGAGTGACGAAAGTAGCAGGCTCGTGATCGCCGGTGCTCTCCAATCACTCATTAAACACCGGTCCAGAGCGCGGCCCCCGGCTAATCGCTGTCGACCCATTCCAAGCATTTACTTTGACCGGACTACAATAGGAACACACTTACCCACTTTCAGGTACTTATGGCCACTGTGACTGTTGTCAAATGTCTGTATGTCATTCCTAATTATTTCGTCGGTATCAGTGTCGTTGATGAATACAAAAGACTTATCTTCTGACACACTTCTTAAACTTATAAAGGTGGAATGCTTGAGCTTAATTCTTTCGGTTGGCTCTCGCATAATAACACGTAACATAATTTTCTCGAATTGAAAGTGAATCTCCATAAAAAATGTGTTGTCACGGACATTCGGTCAGTATAATAATGTACGGCACATTCTTGGTGCCGGCACGTTCGCGGGTCGGGTCGAAGGGAATCGATTCTTGTACGAAAATACCACAAAAACTGACCCCAAAAGGATATTTTTGAAAAGAGTTGTTCGCGCACGGTTATCGCGTTTACATTCCAGTAGAATTAAAATTGGGTGTGGGCAACCCTTAAAAGAATTTAAATCATGTAAAAATGCGTTTTCAGTTAACACTGTTAATAGACATTTGTTATTGAATGAATAGGGTAGGAAGTTGTATAAGAGACTATTGATTTGAGATACACATTTATTGTTATTTACAGGTAGGAGGTACACCTTTTGTTTTTATTATATCGGTCTACGATCTAGATTTGACTTAGTAAAATTTACAAATTATGTAATTTATACATTGGCAATAAAAAAAAATCATCGCCCAATAAAATAACAATTGTAGGGATTAAATGCTATGCTATACGGTAGGTACATACACATTAATTTAGACTTAGTAACATTGTTTTTCTATAAGTTTCATGTTTCTTACCTCGAGTTCCACTACTTGCCAGCTTTATTTTTTTTGAAATATTGCTACTAGTTTTGTGTAACCTGAATATCATAGGCAATAATTTATTTCAGGAGCCGAAAAGCATCCGCGATGATAAGCAAAAGTAATGATAAAGATTTTACATAATTTATTTAATCAATATTAGAGTGCTACCAACTGATAAGGCACCGCTTATATCTAGATCCTTATCAGGAAACTGCAAACAATAATTAAACAGCGACTGGAAATAATTTTGATCTAGCTACTACAGCTAAAGTAGTTAAGCGATATGGTTTCGATATTCCAGGCCTTAGGAGTCTCGGAGGGCGGGAACGGGTTAGCAAGGCGGTCAAGTCAGAGGTCAATCGGGTCTATATGAGTCGTGCACGTCCCGACTGCGGACTGCAAGACTACCGAACGACGCCAATTGTACGAAACTTGCTTCAAAAATATTTAGAGGGATCTTTTATTTGTATATTGTAAAGATGAAGACAGGTAGTCATTTCAAAACTGGGATTTATGCGAAGGTAATGGAATTCCATTTTTTTTTAATATGTTTTATGACTCGAGACCTGAGGTTAGTGGCAATGTAATGTCCAAGAACGTTACCAATAATATATAATAATAGCAGAGATGCTGGTTGATTCCGCTATATCTGTTTGAGAAACTGGACTCAAGATTAAAGAAAGAAGGAAAAATGCACGCAGGCGAAGTATTCCACTTTTTTATCGTACGACATATATAAGAATCACCATATTTTAATTATTTTATTTGATGTCTTCCATGATTGGTTGCGGAGCTTTATGGAAAATGTATCTAAGGTGGCACTTTATAACAGAATCATATACATAGTAATCTGATTGAGTAGAAAATGTTCCGAACGCAGTGGAGGTGGGTATTAAATTCACAAAGAAAACAAGTTTGTTTCACTGTGGTCACTCCCCTGCCTAATCGTAAGTAAAACTCTGCAGCTAAAAGTTATACTGCTAAATTCCTAAAAAATCAGCTAAAATCTGTAATGTGGAGCAAACAAACTCTACAATAAAGACTCTACTTCAGGTCTTAAATGGTAAAGAGAACAAACCTCTCTCTAGCAATGGACTAGCTATAGCAAGCTAGTACATAATAAACAGTTTATAAGATTTTTTAAGGGAAAAATAATCATCGAGTTAACCTTGCAAGCAAAACTTTGATTTGTCAGCAAATTGTTTTGCTCACCCAGCCTTGAGAGTGCGGACCAGAATATTCATAACCTTCTATAGCTATACATGAACTACCTAAAAAATACCATCACGGGTGCCTATTTGTCTCCCAAGAACCGTTTAAATAGCCTCAGGGTACCCAGCGGAGGGATTAACCCGTCCTCATTTCGCCGATGGGATTCGGAGGCAACACCTAACAAGTGAGAGTATTTCATCATAAACACCGCAACGAGCTCGCACTACCTAGTTTTACTGTAAAATTGCCTATTGGTGTCTACAGTCCACTATGACTAATTGTAAACCACTATACTTGTAAGTGAAGGAGGGCGCTGCTGTCGCTCACAAGCCTAGACAGCCGCGTCAGTAGAATTTTACACAATTACCTCATGTTAACAAAATTATTTAGATATTTAAAATGTTACTATTTAATTCCTAATGTCACCAGCTCCAACTGCTATTATAGCAGTGGCACTATAGTAACCAATAATAATCCTGTTCTATGTTGAAAGTGAAGGCAGTGTAGCGCGCATGCCCAGTTCTTAGAGGGCAAGGTACGTGTCCTTGAACTAAATAATAACCTTGAAGAAAAACTGTTTATTGATATTGTTTAGGGTATTAGCATAGATTTGTTGATCGATTAAGAATTAAAGTCATCTTCAATCAATCCCGATATTTTAAAGAAAAGTTTATGTAAATACATAATACTTAAACTCGTAATGCAATTTGTCGCCACCCATTTCATAATCGCATCATCTAGCCGGCATAGTGGGAGCAATCAATTTTGTTGAAGACCAATTATTGATCGAACCCATTCATGGACTGAGCAGGTGCATGCCGTGCTCCAATAAAAAAAAACTTACCAATATAAAAAAAAACATATAACGGTCGACGGTGTCAATTATAGGAATGGTCGTTGTAATCCTGGCCTGGGACTTTTCTTTAATAAACTGTATATTAGGCATCTTCTACCTCGTTCAAAGGTCTATGGTAAATCGGAAAGTAAGACAATGTGATGTTTATTACGTCATATGGTCTATTGTTTGAGTAGTCGAGTGCAAACAGATAACGCGGTCTATTAGCTCCCCATCGATCAGGCTGCAACGTTCCACATACGACCGGATTTTTACTGCGGAATTAGAACACCCCTATTCTTATAATACAGTAGATAGCATGATCTGTAAACCTGTTTCTAATAGAAGAATCAGCTTTATTTGAGATTTAAATTCAAAAGTTGTTTGCTTTGTTTTGTCAGTAAAGATTAATCAGGTAAAAACTCGCCATATTGCGGAAATTCTTGGTACTAAAGGTAAATAGTACCTAATTGGCGATTGCAGCGCTCGGAGACAGCATGGTTGCAGCTCATGATTTTTTAACGTTACAAGTACCTACATGAGTGGCGGATTTTATTAGACAGTATAACTTAAAAAATATATAATTGTAGGTATAGGTAGACCACGAGTTCAAACCCCGGTCGGTATATGTTAGTCGGGAAATATTTAGTCATTGACCCACCTAGCGGTTTCTTAAAAAAAAGTGTTTGTTTTGTTAACTTATGACCAACTTGTTATTACCAATGAACTTTTAATGTTAAAATATATGTATAAATCCCCCCTCTCTGGGTACACCGCTGTAAGTACATTTTATCTATACTAATATCTATATATCTACTAGGTAATATTATAAGGAGAAAAAGTTAACTAAAAACATTTTTCACCAATAGTCAGCTCTTATCACAGATAAAATAGTTATCATGGGCAGTATTTTATTTAGGATATATTTTTTTAATTAAACGGGCGTAAAATCGCCTGGCACAACTACCTAGTTTATTTTAAAATTATCGCTTAGTTTTGTTTAAAAAAAAAGAAAGTCTGTCCCTGACCTCAGTCCAATTTTTTATTAGGTATACCAATTAGGCTTTTGTTTATGATAATGGAATGAATTCAGGAGTATAGTATGAGTTGGAATTGTAAAGTTTATCTCTACCAACAAAAAATAATAGGTCTTAAATTTTTTTTAAATAAAAAATACAAATTAAGAAACATTTTTTTAATCTATAAAAACACAAAAAACTAAATATTAATAAAAGTAATGAAAAAAAAAGTTAATAAAAGCAATAAAAAAAATATGCTCCAGGTGAGGCTCGAACTCACAACCCCGGCATTGCTCACGTACACTGACTTATAAGTACCGTGCGCTAACCAATTGCGCCACTGGAGCGATGAGCAGTGGCGCGAAATTGAGGCATAGCTCCGGACGTCCCCCCGCGCAGCGCTTCCTCATACCTCCACCCGCGCTTGACTCATTTGAATTGATATTCCGTCATTATGGCTGTCGTTTATTCTTTCAACTCTAATATAATTTATTTAAAACAGAGTATTGTTTGATATGGAATGTTAATTTAATGAAATATTTTTTTTAATAGGTAGGTAATGAATGAATATTAAACAAACACTTATTCGAGATAATGTTTATGATAACGAAATAGTTTGTTGTAAGGGAATGAATAATATTTTATTTAGATTTATTTCAATAGGTATTTTATGCTATCTTCAACTAATTTTAATTATCCTTTAGTTTATTTTTTTATTGGAAATATACGAAAAAAAAAATTTTCTTTATAAGAAAAGCCCGATAGTGCGAAAACTCGCTCGCAGAGGGTTTTTTTTTTCTCGACAACCTTTCACTTTTCGGTTAGCATATCATTTTTCTCTCAATATTAAAATAATTTACATACAAACCATTTCTTTTATATATTCGAACTTTGGAGGTGAAGATAATGGAATGGCCATTTTCCGAACATTTTTGATTAACTTACTAAAAATTAAACCAAATTAATTTTAAAAATGTTATAGTTTTTTCAACTTGGACACATGTTACTCGTATATAAATATATACAAGAAGATTCCAATGAAAATTTTAAGTAATAATGAAAATAATAATATGTGACCTACATTTAAAAAAATCACATATTGCTCTGGTCACAAACTAAGCTCTAGTACTATGAGTACCAGATGCAACGATATAATACATATTATATTTTATAAACACTCAGACCATGACAAACTGTACAGAAAAAACGTACCTACTATTTTTTTTTCGCCATGGGTGGGATTCGAACCCATGGCCTCCGGATAAAACGCCAAAGGCGCAACCATTAGTCTACGGAGGCTGTTTCCAAAACTTATTCAGTCTCCGTAGCACGGAGCCCTAAATTCGTTAATATAAAAGTTGAGGCCAGAACACTTTAGTTAAACTATGGTTTGTCTCTTTTACGCATATTTATTTTTGTTGCTAGATAAAGGTTGCTTAGCAAAATATTTTAACTTAAGTGGTCTTTAAAGACTCTATAAGTTTATATAAATAAGGCCATAAACATATACCTACTACGAAAAGAAAACCTTATTTAATAATATAGAAGGTATATACCTACTCGTAATATATGTATATTTTTTTGATAAATAAAATCATCCATCTCCTTCATAAATTGTTGTGCTAAAGACAACAAACGCAGGCTGTAAGTTCCGCAACAGAATTCACGCCACCATCTATTTCTGTCAGCCAACGTTACTGAACCGATTTATTAGCAGTGCTGTGAGAGCGCGCGTCCCACTCTGACTTATAACGCTGTCACCCTGAGCCCTGAGTTCCTATTGTATAAACATACCTTCGGGTTAACAACACAATTATTCTGTACCTATATCTCAACTATGTATGGTTAGATTGTTTATATAGATACGAATATACACATTTTTTATTATTTTATTTAAAGGAAATTAACACATATTGTCCTGGTCAAAAACTAAACTCTAAGCTACCGGATTGTACCGGAAAAAAACGATATTATTAATTTTTTGTTATACATATCATATTTTTATAAATATCTAGACCATGACAAACTGTACAGAAAAACATATAGGTACTCCTTACTTAATGTTTTTTGCCATGGGTGGGAATTGAACCTATGACCTCCGGAAGCGTAGCCACCACGGAGAAGTAGGTATCTTGTTTTATTTAGAAACGAGTTGAATATAACTATTAAGTTATAATATCCAACTCGATTTTTTTATAAGAACTAGAGAGATATTGGTTAAAAATTGTTCTGAAAAGGAAATAGAAAATTGAGAAAATTAGTAATTTTCTTTTTCTCACCCGTTTTGGCTTTAAATTTTCCGATCTATTGAATATATTCGGCTGAATGACTTTTTTCTGTGCTATAAATATACCTAAGTTAAAAGGTAGTTTTAGCGATCTTCTAAAAAAACCATTGCATATTCTCTATTACGCACTTAGGGTTCCGTATAAAATAATATAAACATAATTATTAGACGCAAAAACCTCCAAGTGACCTTATATCTAATGTTTCGGTTTTGATCCGTAGTCTTCTTTAGGGGACTACTGCATCGATATCTTTTTGAGGCGGTAGTCTCCTCTTAGGGTACGGGTAAGAAACGGGCAGTTGAAATGGCAAAAAAGCAGCCAGGATTTAAAAATAGGGTAATGCAATTTCGTTTTTGTCGCCGCTCTTTTCGTAACCGCATTATTTAGCTGGCACTGTGAGAACGATCATGTGTTGACTGACGTCAAAACCTTGACCTTGTAGATCTGCTTATTATCAGGCTTACAAAGTCTCCTGAGATACAAGTGTTAAGTTTAGTTTGGGAGCTGGCTGAATATTGTAAAATTGTAATGTACGTATGTAATAAATAAAAAAAAAAATAAAAAAAGTCACATGCCGTGCACTAATGAAAATAATAATAAAATTGATTGTCGAAATTGATTAGCGGACTGAGTGATGCTTTCCATTTTTCTTTCACGTACTAAAAAGATCTGAATGGAAAAATATAACCAGGATTAGTCACCCTATTTATTTATAAGGACCCTCTGGACTAAACGTCTTTTCTAACCTAATACATATACGCCTTTTTCATAAAAACTTATTGAGTCCTTAAGGAACACTTTATTTATTTTGTCTCTTTTACGCATATTCATTTTTATTGCTAAAATAAAAAGACAAAACCTACTATAACTAAAGTGTTCGTCAAGGCCTCAATACGTTTTTATGAATACCGATGTTACACTGTAACCTAATACTGAATAACAGATACAAACTGAAAATTTAATAATGGACCTGCAGAACCCTAAAAACAATTAAATAAAGATCATCCAAGTAAGTTTACTTAATCAATCAATTACATTAAAATAAAGACTAATGATGATCGCTTTGACAGTGATTTGGAACATCACCTGACCATCAAACCATAGACCTCCCCGAATCACCATCATCATCGACTCCATGGCGTCGACTAAGCAGCAGGAGGTATCGGCACTAAAAAATTTTTTTTTTTTTAATCGGTGCACGGCACATGTTACTTATCTACCTGTTGTATGACCAATATGTATTATTGATAATAAATAATACTAATTATTACCTATTTCTTCGAAGTTACACTATTTTATATTTAAAAGCTTCATTGCACATAATGTACATAGGCGATATTTTCTAGCAGCTAACCGTTGAGAGAGTGAAATATCCTTAACCAACAAAATTTTTGATGAATGGGGTCGATCAATACATTGCTGCTTAACAATATTTCGGCTACATAATGCGTTTACGAAATGAGGGGCGACAAAGACGAATTTGCATTACGACTCTATTTTAATACCTCATTCTAAAGGGAGACTAGTACCTTGATAAGAAATCGATGCAGTGGTTTCCTGAAAACCAGTGAAATCATAGACTAAACCCGAAACATGACTAGGATGACAAAACCGCTAAGTGCTGTTTTTGTTTAACTGATTACAAGGTTAATGGATGACCGCCTCGCTTTATACAATGAGGCTATACCATCATTAACACCGCAACAAGCTTGCCACTTGTTAGGTGATGCCTTCGTATACCATCGGCTATGAGGACAGGTTAAGCCCTCCGCTGGTATTAACTGGAGGATGTTTAAACGGTTCTCGGGAGCGAAAAAAGGCACCCGCAATGGTATTTATGGGCGGCAAAATATAAAAAATATTTATACATAATTTTGATATAATAATAATATCCTTCCTGCTTTATTATTAAATTAACCGTCCGTTTCGTAACTACAGCCTGAAAGAAGACACCACGGCAAGAATTGAATCCAGTAGTCTTCTCACAGTCTAATCTCTAACCTCACTAGATTATACGTAGGTTTTTTTTACATCTGTAACTTTAGAAAGGTTGCTATGAAAAACAATAACTTATGTTTTAACACTCTATTACCGTTATTAGTGGGTGCCCAGTAATAAGCGGGGTTTGTAGCGGCTCGGGGGCATTCGATTAGCGTGAAGCGAAATGATATGTTAATGGCTTATCGAGAATTATGGTTTATTGTTCGATCCCAAGTCGGCCGGCTGCGCGTGCGCCGCTACTGGACTATGGTAGGTACACCGATTGATTGTCTTACAATTTTATTTAAATACAACAATTAAATTTATATGCGTGGTGGGCGAGTTGGTTAGATCTTTGACTTGAAACACTACAGTTTTAAGGACCCGGTTCTAAGCCCAAACAATGAGATTTGTATTTAATAATTATGTACATTTATGACAACCACCTACTATAGTAAGATAAGATAGTGCCTTGGAGAGCACGTTAAGCTGTCTGTCTCAGTTTCACTATACCGACTTGTAAAACTGTTTATAGTCCATCCAAACACACCTACGAGCTGGGGCCTTAGAGAAAAATCAGGCGAGGCGACGTATCGTGTCGCCTTCACTCAAAACTGTATATACTTTGGCAGGTGACAGCGTACCTCACGCCTAGTGTCACTTGCCCCTGAACACTTGTTCGGAAAAACTTCACATTACCATCAGTTACGATGAGTTGTAAATAAAAAATCCCCGCTGGGTACCCTGAGGCCTAGGTGGTCTCGGGCGCCGTAAGGCACCTGTGAAGGTATTCCTCTGCCCCGGCAACAGGGTCAATCCGTTCGGTTTCACCGAACAACCATGGCCGAATGATCATCGTCACTTAATATGAGGTATAGGTATATTATATACAATAATTAGCTTAAGAGAAATAATAAAAATATAGTAGTATTGTTATAAATCTGCTGTGAGAGTAATTTAATTAAACTGACACGAAAAAAAAAAAGTTCAAAGTATGAGTGTAATGATTTTTTATCTTTGCCAAAACCCACGAGTGTAAAAAGAAATTTAATAAATAACTGTTCCTAAAAATATTATTAATTAATATTAAGGGCCTTAGGACAACAGCATCGATAGGCTCAATAAATCGACAAAATCGATACATATCGATTTTATGAATGAATGTTCATTCATAAACTTCATTTTATCGACTGTCAAACTATATCAATGTGGTATATGCTAAGCCCCTAAGTAGTTTTGTAATCAAAAAAATATTGAAATATGTAGTGGTTCAGGCTTAGATTAATAATCTAAGCCTGAACCACTACATATTTCAATATTTTTTTGATTCCAGAACTACTTAATAATAATATTTTCAGGAACAGTTCATTACGTTTTTTTTTGCTGCCTGAAATTCGGTGATATTTTTTTTATTTAGTTATTTGTAAAGTAGATATTTATACATATACATATTTATAATAATACATATTTATTTATTTAATGGCATACTTAGATACTAAAACTTACACAGAAAGGTTGTTTCAATTAGTTCTATTTTTAAACTGTTACAGATTTGTTTATATAACAACCCACGTAATTAAAATGATATTGTCTTAAACAATAACATGCACCATCGCACTATTAAATTATCGATTAGAATCGATTGTTTAAGTCAGTAATTCGCAGGTTCATTTACGACATCGTGACTCTCTTACGTAACTCGAGCAAATATCGCACGAGTCATCTCTTCGTTTCTAATCGTCCACTTGCATAATTGGTATCATTTTTACAGTGGCTGCATCATCAGACTGAGCATCAAGCTTAGGTCGTTTTGTAATCGAGCGCAATAATCGATCCTCCACCGATGAATCGATGAAATCGTTTCTTTGCCGATATGGCGCATCTTTCACTTAATAATCGTTTTAAATTATCTAATCTAAACGATTTATTGTTTTATTTTAACATAGGTAGGCAGTTATTTATTTTAACGCTCGTTTTAAACATTATAGCTAGTAATTTTGGGTTTTAAGTTTTTTAACTGTTGTCATAAATTAGTATCTATAATAAATTATTATTATATGCTATGAATAATTAAATCATATAAGGCATAGACCGATTTATAAAACAATGTTAGGTAACTATTTTTTTTTTCCAAATATGATTTTGTTTTCGGCTATAACATTGTCTTAATCGTGTAGTTTATACTAATGTTATAAAGAGAAAAGATTTAATTGTATGTTTGTTTCGGATAAACTGAAAAACTACTGAACCGATATAAAAATATTTCAATTGAAAGCTACACATTATCACCGAGTAACATGAGCTGTGTTTTATTTTTGATCCGATTTCTTTTAAGTTAAATGGCGGGCGAAACTAGTCAATTATAAAACTACGATCATAATTCTAAACTCCCTAAGAGATTTCATGTTTCTTTCCTCCAGCGACGGTGATTCTCTTTGCATCCGCTATTATCCCTGGATATTTTTATTTCTAGTAAATCTCATGTACTATATTTCTAGAATGTATAATGTATATGTACTAGAAATAAAAATATCCAGGGATAATAGCGGATGCAAAGAGGATCCCCGTCGCTGGAGGAAAGAAACACGTTGTACCTAACAGAATTTCAGTTGTACCTATGTAAGGTACAACAGTCTGTATCCAAGACTCTACTCCAATTGCTATTATAGTCAGGCTTATGGAAGTTCTAAATATTGAGAAACAAGTGTCGGTTCCACCATAATATCCAAGTTACGGTCACATTTGTCGGGTAAAAAATTTGCAAGAAGCTGTCACAAACACGCCAAAAAACTCTCGGTTAAAGTTGATATATCTTAACATGATGCAATTCAGCCTTAACGAGTGGGTGTTAAGTAATGTGGTAGTTTCAGTCGTTTTATTTCCTCGTGAATGGAGACAAGGGATCCCGGCGTGCAGCTCTCTTGACTTAATAACGCCACACAGAGCGAAGGCACTGGATAATACATTAATGACACTTGCCACCATGCGCCTGCGCAGTGAAGCCTGCAGGGCTGTGCTAGTAGCTTTATTTAAATATACTCACACTGGTTTTATATGTATAAAATGTGCTATGATTGAAGTTTCTATAATGGATAGATAAAATACAAAATTAAAATTACTTCTAAAATAATTAGTTAATGCGATATAACGGAAAAATAATGTTAATCAGGATTCTGAGGCATCATTACTAATACTTAAATCAATATAGTCATTGGTTATATTTGCTGGAGAACAGGTACCTTTTGAAGCAATTAAATCTATAGTAGGACTACATCGTATACCCTACAGATACTCTAGAGACAAACTGTAAAATATGTATATCGGATGTTATGCCAGTTTATCCAAATTTAAATTCAATACTTATTTAGCTAAGTCAAGATATTTTTTACCAAATGTCAAATCAAGAAAGAATGAACGTTACTGCAATAAATATAGTATGTAAGACAAAAACATTGATGACTGTATGTTGCAAACAGATTACAAACAGATTTTAGTATTTTTCAAAAAGATTTCGCCTATAAAATAAAATAACATGCTTTAAATACTTTTAATTATATCTCTACCTCAAATATTTTTATATTTTGAGGAACAATATAGTTATCTACTTGTAAAATAAACCAATAATTAGGTTCCAAACTATTGGTTTAGGCGGGAGGAAGTCCGTAACTTCCTCCAACCTAAAGCTGACAAGGTCACTTGACGGTTTTAGCATCTGTATTGGCAAGACCGGTCGGGGATCACAATGTATACTACTGCCTAGAGACATACATTATTGTGATCACACACGGCATCTCTAAGTTGAACATTTGATCTGCAGCTTCTAGTTTTTACCACGTTGTGCCAATTTAAACTTTAACGCAATGTTTTCAAGCTATAAATTTAGCCACTGTACGATGTCGGATTAAATTTCAAAAGAATGTCAGTTGCGGTATTAAACGATAATTACTCGTATATTATGGCCTTCAACCAACATTGTGTTCAGCAAATATTAGTTAAATTATAATTTAAAGCTATCAATTCTTAAATGAATCAATGAGAACAATAAGGCTATGTTGCCATACTCGCCATTATGTTTGGATCGTACGTGATCTCTGTAATAACAATCATCAATGGAATGAACCAAAATTGGCTTTACATAAGAAGTATTATGATATGCTTAAAAATAATATAAAAGAAGTGCGGGTCATGGATATCTATCATAACATACAGTATAGGCATACTCAAGACTTCCATGGAAACTTTTAAGGCCTTGCGCCATAATGTCAAGTGATTAAAGATGGTTATTAATATAATATAAAAAAATATCAAGAAATACTATTTTAAAATTAAATATTACTCCGTAGTTAATACAATAAAACATATTTCATATACAAAAGCAGTAATACTTGATCCAGAAACAACTTGGCAGACTAGAGCGGATACTGAAAGCAAAACAAAATAAATGAACTTGTATGAAACTTTGTTAGCTCATATAATCGGATTCAGTAATTCCCTGCAGCTCTTAGAATGACAATAAAATAAAATAATTCCATGATTAAAATTATTCTCCAAAAAATAAAATACTTACATAAAAAAACCGCGATGAGCTGCCCACGAAAATAATATTATGTACATTTGTTTGACTACACCATTATAGTGCCTCAGAGAGCACGTTAAGATATCGGTTCCAGTTAAACTAAACTAACTTGTAAAACTTTTTATAAGTCAATATCGTGACGAGATTTCGATTATTTTAGTGTAGACTCCGAATACCATCGGCTACGACTAAATCTCCACAGGGATACCCATAGGTGATCTCGGGCGCCGTAAAGTACCCGTGATGGTACAAAAATACATAAAGAAAATAATAAATTTAAAAAGAAATAATAATATAAAAATAAAGAGTGAGAAATGCGTAATAAATAAAAACAAAAACTACAAAATGAAATTATATTAAACGATCAAAACAAAGAAACATGATACCTAATGCAATGAATCTGAGGAATGTTAAATGAATTGCACATTTGTTCGAGTATGATGCACAAAGCTTAGGGTAATGGCGTACACGTATGCGCCGGCGCAGGTAGATTGTGCATTGTAATGTAGAGCAGACAGCGGCCACCCAGCGAGCGCCCGCAAAGCTGTGCCGCGGATGTGCGCACTGTGCCAAACTAATGCAACCTGAATACTCAATGCACACAAAATTAATCCTAAAAATATATCGTTAATATATTATAAGAGTTTAATATATTTTGAACTTCAAACATAAAATCAATTATATAAAGATATTTCTTTTTTTAAGATAAAAACCGAAGGTCACAACGTCAATCCGCGATATTAATGATATTGTTATTGAAACTTATTTCGTTCCAATGATAACTTCTGGTGCAACACTAAACCAAATTCCTTTGCATATTTACGATTCTACAAGGAAGATTTAATAATAAAGCTAATCTCTATTGTAAACACTTATGACCTAATTAAAAGTCGAAGGATTACATGCTACATACAATTTGCCGCTGCGAATGTAATATATATTCACAAACATATTTAAAAGCAAACAGTTTGCGATGACAATTCGCTGGGCTTGTCCATACTAGAATAGAGCACACTAATCTTTAGAACTACGAGTATGATTAAAATGAATACTGAAGAAAGACTGATTTCACAAATTTGATCTTCCAAAACGTTTCCCTAATCCAGATTTATTCAAAATATAATTTTTAATGTATTTTGTCACTTTTATTCCAAATGAATATGTGTTCTAAGGATGAAATACGAAAAACTAAATTTTCAGTGTTGCTATAAATATAATTCTTCTCGTAAGCAAAAGGCGTTTTGGTTTGTTTTATTTATTGCAATATAAATAATACTCGGAGTAAAGGCGGGAAATCAAACCCCGTTATTAAAAACGCGGTCAATATTTACACCCATTTCTTATAAATTAGTTTTTGTACAAATATTTGTTTAACTTTCTTCTGGTCTACACCTGCAATTATCTATCTTGATTCGTTTATTGATTTTTTAAGATCCTTAACCCTTTTAGATAGGGCAGCTGATGTTAGTTTAAATAACTAATATTTATTGGGTTTTTATTTTAAATTCAAACAAAAGGTATATATTTTTTTAAATTGAACTTACTTACTTGCTGTCTGTTTTGAGTCATATTTTTGTTGACACAATTACAAAATTTCTTTGTTTCATTTGACTTGATTCACTTTTTCTTTGTTAGTAAGTAGTATAAGGTAACTTGTTTGCTATTACGACCTATATGATAACGTGCAACTTTAGGACGCCATGGTGTGTTTTGTAGTATGATTATTGCTGTAAACATAGAGCTCCAATTGAAAAGTTGACAAGTAGGTACTTGTCAACTTTAATAAGTACTTCTACACTACAGTTAGTTTAAAGAAGGTTCAGAATAATAATTCTAAATATATCTCTGAGTTTAGGTAGTTTAGGTTCTTATTGGCGTGTTTGAGATGTTAAAGACAGTTCAATTAAAAAAAAAAAATGCGACCTACACTTATTTTTTAAATCTGACAGTCAGGCCATCATGCATGGCACTTGGTGAGACACGTATTACTTACGTACATACTATGGAATGTACTTACTTTTCGTTATTGAGAGCACAGTGCACAAAGCGGGTTTATCTGGGAGCATTATGGAGAGCATCTCCGCGATCGCGCGATAATGCTGGTCGCGGCACAAAAGTATTTGGTTGCGACTCACGAGCGACGCACGGCCGGGAGCCGCATGCAGGAGGTGATCTGACCTTTGAGTGCGGCCGCGGCTTTGTGTCGTACTCCGCTTGTCATCGTCCTCTCGAGAACCAACTTTGTTGTCTTTCTCGAAAAGAAAGTGGGTAGAGATATAGACGAGGGCATTGTTCCGCCTTCGAGTTAATTCAATATCGTGCTGTTGTCTGTCGAACACCATTTTGGTTAACATTTGAATAGGCCTCATTGTGCGTTCGGAGTTCAGAGGCGAGCAGGTGTGTATGGTGGTCTATTAAATCTGCTTCACGACCTATCTTCGTACCGCATCGAGCGAGCGTGACAGGTACCAATCTATACGGGCAAAACTATGATTATTTATTACTTATCGGATCATTTATATTTTTTATGATTTTGTAATGAAATGAGAGAATTTAAAGCTATTGTTGTTGGGACAACAATACGAAGATAAAACTTTTGGTATGTTAGAGTTATGGATTAACATTTGTATAGTCACCGGCTTCCAATGAGCGATGAAGAGTTGTGTCATCAGATCGGTGTATGGCGTTGGATTGTCGTTTGACACGCGGACAAAGATGTCGGGGATTAGGATTGACCGTGTCGCCGAAGCGCCGCGCTCATTCGTGGTCGCGCATCCCACCGCGGGCTTATTAACTTATTCAAATGTTTTATATTGAACCTTTATATCTTTTGAAATGCCATTTGTTAGAATGGAATCTTTGGATCCGGTGACATACTGATTGCGTGGGAATTACTTATCAAATCTTTTATTGGATAGTTCTGTAACAGATTGTAATTTTATTATTGTCTAAGTGAAAGTAGTTTTGTATAACAACATGTTTATTATTCATAGTTAGGTATTGTAAGATCCTGGATTGAGGTTGATTCATTGTAATTGCAGATAAATGCACAGTATTAAGATTACTGTAATACTCGAGCCTCGCCCAGAATAGTTAATGGGCAGGTAGGTTTAATATAAATATCGGCCATGACCGCAGTCATGGTCTAGTGTTATTTGTAATTCACAGAAAATATTAAGAAACATTTGCACAAACACACATTTGCACTTATTAGTAAAGATTTTGCCTCAATATATATTTTTTTACTGGTGGACAGCATGCGACATTAAAGCCAATGAATCGATCAACCTATTCTTCTTTATTAGTATTGGAACAGAAGAAACGAGTAGTATTGGTCTCTTCCAGCTAAACTGCCCATTTCTGTCAGTCAGTAACTTGTCGCGTCAGAAAGTATGGTTTATAGTGATGGGGCTGGGAATTGCTCGCCGCCGAAAGACTCCCTCGGCGTAGAGAGTCTCTTCTATGGGGAGGCAGCGTGCGCAACGGAGCGACAACGGAGCTCATACGGTCCGTTGTCGGCCCGGTCATGAATTTGACGGATGAACAGTTCAACAAATGCCGCGAGGGATTCGACCTTTACATCATCACTGATGATCGTTTCTGAAAGGAGACTACTAACCTCGATAACAAAACGATGCATGAGGCTTCTGAAATCAGTGATTTAAATATTGACAAGGTCACTTGTCTAGTATCTAGCCATCTATATGGCTAGTTAATTCACCATAATGTTTGCCACGAACGTTTGACTTCTACACATAAATATGTGAACGATCTATTTTTGGTTTAATTATTGAACGAATAGACTGTTTGTACTTACAACCTTGTGGGATCCTATTCATCACATGTGGGTAAGCGTTACATACCTACTTAACTCATAATTATGATATGATTGTCGGTTAACAGATCTATTGTTTTTGTAATAGCTGGGTCTGTGGCCGACATAGTCTCCACATAGATAGCGATCGCTAACTTAGCGGATCCGGTCGCTAACTCGTAACGATTGCGTTTTAACGATTTTTGGTAGTCTCTATTATCAAAGTCAAATTTAGCCATGAAGGTAAAAACCGTGCCCGTCCGCGCGCCGCTACTGGAGTAAGCATCATTCAATTTGCAGGGTGCCGCGCGAGTGACAAATTTGTCACTCACACACACTTTCACATTTTTTACATCCTCAGTCTGATTTGTGCGTTCGGCGGAGAAAGTTGAAAAGAGCTCCGCTTTTATTGTCGGAAAAACGGTTAATTGTGCATTAAAGCTGTGTAGAAACTACTATTAAAAAAAAGTACCTAGTGTCACGTTTTTCAAGTATATATTTAACATGTTTTTCTTATATTAAACCTTAATAAAAAATAATAATGAAACCCATAATTAAAATATCAAAATCTGACGGTAACTGTCAAACTATGTGCATTAAAAGTTGAAGAACTAGTGATGTGTTTTTATTTTTAATGAGAATTTCGATACTTTAAAATAATTTATAATCATTTCAATTTAATTTAATCAAAAGGAATGGCGACAACAGAACCGTCCAACAAAGTTTGTCAGTTACTATTTAGTGATGTGATTTTATAGTTGATAAACTCGATTTTTGTAAATACTTTCATGGTTATGAGATATTATACAATAATTGTTTTTTTTATATAATACTATTTATATTTTCTATACATACAGTTTCCCAAAAGATCCGGCATTAAAATGTAAATGGGTAGAGGCAATTAAAAGAGAAGAAAATTGGTAACCAACAAGCATACCCTGCATGTTCAGTACATTTTGACGAATCAAGCAAGCGATTTAATTGTTTTTCGCCTTTTGTAGTTTGCATCGACTTTTATAACTTCCTCTTGGAGGTCGGTCAAAAATTTTAAGATTGCGTTTAGTAGGTAACATGTAGTTTTTGATGTAGGACAAATTACACAGTTATTGCTCTGGTCACAAACTAAGCTCTAGGCTTGTACTATGTGTACCAGAAGCAACGGTATAATACATATTATATTTTATAAACACTCAGACCATGACAAACTGTACAAAAAAAAAGGTAATTGCGCATGTGTTTTAATTTAATAAATAACTTAAATTAATAAAGTATTTTAATTTATTGTTATATTATTATAAACTTACCTACATATTTTAAATCCACTAGTATTATAAATGCGAAAGTGTATATCATGGTGGATTTGGAAGGATGTACTTTGGGCTAATATGAGGTTCTCCTGATAAAATCTAACAACTTTTCCTATGGAACCATATGTCGCAAATGAAAAATGAAAAAATCCCCCCCATACTAATTGGTAATTTTAACATTACTAGTTTGTATGGAAAAGGCCATTTTTTTTTTTTGCGATACACTTTGGCAACCTCCGTAGACTAGTGGTTGCGCCTTTGGCGTTGTATCCGAGGGTCGTGGGTTCGATTCCCACCCGTGGCAAAAAAATATTAGTACTTTTTTCTGTACAGTTTGTCATGGTCTGGGTGTTTATAAAATATAATATGTATTATATCGTTGCTTCTGGTATACATAGCACAAGCCTAGAGCTTAGTTTGTGATTAGAGCAATATGTGTAATTTGTCCATATTATTATTATATCATATTAGCCCAAAGTATATTCTTTCAAAGTTATTGAGTCTATTAAAAACATCGCGACTAGCTAGCCACTTGTTCGGTGTAGACTCATACCATCGGCTACGACGAGGTATGAGTATGTGTATTACAATTGTATATCGATAAAAAAATATTAATCTTTGATGATCTCTATAAATCCCAAAATATTTGGTTTATATCGATAAGTAATAATATTTGTTGTCGGTGGCAACACTATTGGAACTATTAAGTATGCAATTTAATATTTAGCTTTTTACATGAAGCTAAAAAAACGCGCCCCGCGCCAATGGAGTAAGCATGATACATAAATTGTTTCATAATAGTACGATACCGGTGTCGCCAATTTCTGAGGCGAACAAATGAAGAACGGGGAAAAAGGTGTGGCTTCAAATGGCAGCTCAACGCTTCTGACACTTAAAAAACTGCTTGAGAAAAAAAGAGATACAAGCAAACACGAATGTGTGCGCGTG
The DNA here is from genome assembly GCA_947458855.1 of Monopis laevigella. Taxonomy (NCBI): domain Eukaryota; kingdom Metazoa; phylum Arthropoda; class Insecta; order Lepidoptera; family Tineidae; genus Monopis; species Monopis laevigella. Next base: position 18,283,974 of record OX381583.1, on the reverse strand, counting down.
TCTATGAAGTGTATTGTTTTTTTATTATAAAAAGCTAAATATTTAATTGCATACTTAATAGTTTCGATAGTGTTGCCACCGACAACAAATATTATTACTTATCGATATAAACCAAATATTTTGGGATTTATAGAGATCATCAAAGATTAATAATTATTTATCGATGTACAATTGAAATACACACACATATCATCAAGGTAACCAGCGGAGGGGTTTTAATCCCACCTCGTCGTAGCCGATGGTATGAGTCTACACCGAACAAGTGGCTAGCTCGTCGCGATGTTTTGAATAGACTCAATAACTTTGAAAAATATACTTTGGGCTAATATGATCAAATCAAACAACTTTCCCATGGAACCATGTATCGCAAAAGAAAAAAAAATGGCCTTCTCCATACAAACTAGTAACGTTAAAATGACCAATTTGTATGGGGAAGTACATTTTTTTTTTCATTTGCGACATATGGTTCCATAGGAAAAATTGTTAGATTTTGTCAGCAGAACCTCATATTAGCCCAAAGTACATCCTTTCAAATCCACCCTGATAGACACTTTCGCATTTATAATACTAGTGGATTTAAAAAATGTAGGTATATAATAATATAACAATAAGTTAAAATACTTTATTAAATTAAATTATTTATTAAATTAAAACACATGCACAACTAACTACATGTACCTACTAAACTCAATCTCAACATTTTTGACCGACCTCCAAAACGAAGTTATACTCAAACTACAAAAGACGAAAAATAATTAAATCGTAGCTTGATAGTCAAAATGTACTGAACATACACGGGTATTCATGTTGGTTACCAATTTTCTTCTCTTTTAATTGCCTCTACCCATTTACGTTTTAATGCCGGGATCTTTCGGGAAACTGTATCATGTATAGAAAATATAATTAGTATAAAAAAAACAATAATTGTATAATATCTCATAACCATGAAAGTATTTACAAAAATCGAGTTTATCAACTATAAAATCACATCACTAAATAGTAAGTAACAAACCTCATTGGACGGTTCTGTTGTCGCCATACCTTTTGATTAAATTAAATTGATAAGATTATAAATTATTTTAAAGTATCGAAATTCTCATTAAAAATAAAAACACATCACTAGTTCTTCAACTTCTAACTGATGCACATAGTTTGACAGTTACCGTCAGATTTTGATATTTTAATTATGAGTTTTATTATTATTTTTTATTAAGGTTTAATATAAGAAAAACATGTTAAATACATACTTGAAATACGTGACACTAGGTACTTTTTTTTATAGTAGTTTCTACACAGCTTTAATGCACAATCAACGATTTTTCCGACAATAAAAGCGGAGCTCTTTTCGACTTTCTCCGCCGAACGCACAAATCAGACTGAGGATGTAAAAAATGTAAGGGTGTGTGTGAGTGACAAATTTGTCACTCGCGCGGCACCCTGAAAATTTAATGATGCTTACTCCAGTAGGGGCGCGCGGACGGGCACGGTTTTTACCTTCATGGCTTTTTATAATAAAAAAACAAATCACTTCATAGACAAGCGCACACATTCATGTTTGCTTGTATCTCTTTTTATCTCAAGCAGTTTTTTAAGTGTCAGACGCGTTGAGCTGCCATTTGAAGCCACACCTTTTTCTCCGTTCTTCATTTGTTGGCCTTAGAAATTGGCGACACCGGTATCGCACTATTATGAAACAATTTATGTATCATGCTTACTCCATTGGCGCGGGGCGCGTTTTTTTAGCTTCATGAATTTAGCGATTATCGCAAACTTTAACGACGGGTGTCAAACACCCCGCAAAGTCATCGTTACGGTCGTTAACTTCACTAAAAAAAAACAAAAAATATTTTAGCGAAATTATTACAAATTGAACGATCGCTATTTATGTAAAGACTGCTAATTAGACAATATTAAGAGGCCTTAGTGATCCTATAATTGCAACAATTGCATATACTGAATATACATATATATACCCAATTATGCACTGTTGCATTAAAATGTTCAGATATTTTTTTTACTCTATTATACAAAGGAATTGATTATACAAGTATTTTACCATAAAAAATAATATAAATATAAACTAGTTATATTTATATATACCAAAAATACTGTTTTTTATTCCAGAAGAAATTGAACCCACGGCCTCCGTAAACAATGCTAATAATTTATCAACTTGTCGGGGACACCTCGTAGGTAGTCACCTGTGTCTGCAGGTAGTTGTAATCATAAAGTATAGTAAGTTATTACAGTTCCTCATTATTACTTCCCTATTCATAATTATGATACTTTATTATAAGTTTATTATAAAAAAAAACAATCCATTTTAGGGTTCCATAGTCAATACTCGGTTTTAAGACACTGGATGCAAAATTGTATCTAGTGATCGCGTACTTACACACTATTGTTTCACATCCCGTACCTTTAGTTAATATATCGGAATACTATTGGCGCGAATACTTATCACTCATGTTTTTTTTTAAATTCCGTATGTTTTAAAAGAAAAACAGAACTTTATGGGATAACTCAAAAACTGATTGAGATATAAAGTTGAAATTTGCCCATAGCATTTGTTTAGTCTTTTCGGTCCCAAAAGGTATTATTTTTGAAAAAATAATGTTTCAAGAGCAAAAGGTAGAATTCGATAATTTATTATTATTATCTCACTCGGTAACCATTTGAGGTAGAAAGCTGAAATTTTGAATATTTCTATGTATTGTAATATTAAGCACGGCTGAACTGTCAGTTTATGTATTTAATTGAAACAAAATTGAACTTCAAGAAGCGGCCCTTAGCTGACTGACTAATTCTAACCGCTGCGCTGTCGCAAGAAAAATCAGCATGATAGACTATTTGACTACATTAAAAATATACCTACTATAAATTGTGGTCATCCTATCAGACAATGGCGTAAAAAAAACATATTTCACTTTATTTTAAACTAAATTATGTATATGTCTTTTGTAGATTACACGAAATCAAATTGAATATTTTTTTAAATTTTATTTAAAACAAAAACATCTTTGGTTTGTTGATGACTGGTGACGTCACGCGCAAGTAAACAAAACGATACACAGATTGTAAATCATGTGGATGAAATAGAATAGAGTATAATATATATTTAATCTGTGCTTGTTTGTTTACTTGCGTGTGACGTCATACTTGCCATAGACTGCAAAGCAGCGTTTTTAGCGCCATTGTGGAAATTCAAACTTTAACATTGATTTTAATTAATAATAGAGTAGACATTCCGGAAATTTCAATATAGTGTTATTATTATGTAATGGAGAATCATATAAAACGGGTTCCAAAAAGAAGTCAAGTACCCTATTATACTAACGGCCTTAAGGCTGAGTTGCACCAAAATTAACTCTCTGTAAATGTAACGAATAAAGTTAAAAATGGCGTCGAATGTACCAGTTTTATTTTAAAAGTAGAATGACAGTTTTAACTTTAATAGTTACAATTACTTCTATGCTGTAACTCAATCTATGAGTTTAATTTTTTTTTTGCTGTTGTTGGTTTTATAGTTTTTATGTTATAAAAGTATATAGTATATATCAATTAAAGTTATTTCATATAGCTAGCTAGATATAAATATATCTCTTGTTTTACGAGTTCGTGAGCTAATTCACTAAAAACATGTTTTTTCTTGTTGTAGGTACGGAACTCTAAGTGCGTGAAAAGCAATCGCACTTGACAGATTTTTTTGTTACAAGGAACTATCATAAACAACTCGTCTGCACAACTGAAAATCTTACGAAATGCAACACAAGGAGAAATAATTCTTCCCTTGTGTGATATACGGCGACATTCATAATGCCGAGGAAAAAAAAATTAATTTCTTCCACCTCGCTTAAGGTGCTAACACTTGCCAATGACCTTGACTGATTTGACCTATTAAACAAATAGTTATTTTTAGTAATAATAATAACATAAATAATAATATTAAGGACATTAAACACATATTGCCCTGGTCATAAACTAAGCTTAAGGATTGTACTATGTGTACTAGAAACAACGATATTAATTACATATTATATTTTATAAATATCCAGACCATGACAAACCTTACAGAAAAATGTACTAATATAATTTTGCCATAGGTAGGTATGGAACCCACCAAAATTAGCAAAACACACCTTATTCCATTTCCATAAATTTTGATGGAATTTACAATTTTCTGGATAGGTATTCATATGTACATAGGTATATTCGTAAATATGCACATTCCATGATATGACAGCCTCCGTAGACTAGTGGTTGCGCCTTAGGCGTTTTATCTGTGGGTTCGATTCCCACCCATGCCAAAAAAAATATTAGTACGTTTTTTTCTGTACAGTTTGTCATAGTCTGGGTGTTTATAAAATATAATATGTATGTATTGATATGTACCATAAAACAGTGTATAGTTCATAGGGATCCCAAAATTTTGGGTGGTTTCTTAAGATATAAAGTACCTTTAGCTTTTTTTCTTAGTGTTTTATACGATATGTAAATCTAATTTAATATTAAAACAAAATCTCTGTAGTAAAAGTAAACTTATTTTAAACCTATTTACTTTTAAAATGAACCTGCTACAAAATAGCAGGTTTAGGTGCTGTTATCTCCTTAAATTATTGGCACAAACAGGCAAAATTTAAGACGTGCCAAGTGCCAACACAGACAATGGTGAAGGCGTTAATCTTGTGACCATCGATAAACTCTCTGATTACACACGGCGACAAAAATAATCTCTTTTTTCAGTTACGTCTTTAATTTTATCATTTATTCAATGGTTCAATTCGGGGTGGTTATCTGTGGGTTCGGTTCGATATAGTGATAAAAATATAGAAATTTAATAAGTTTTTTTTATGTTAAACTTTTAATTTATTACTAGGAAAATTCTGCACAGAATAAATAAGGGAAAGATGATTTTAGAACGAAATTATTATTCTAGTAGCAAGGAGATAAAAAGTTAAAATATTGAATATTTGTTCGTATTGTGGATCTCCGCGCAATCATTTTATTCTAGAACTTATTAATAACTATTATTATAAACCTATATTATTACTTATAAAAACTTTTTATTTAAAATTATGAAAGTTATTTATTGAAAACTGTTTTAATAAGTTGCTCATCCCCCTAGATACCTTAAGAGGAATGTCTGATGAGGCTCTTGGATGCTCATGCTGATTCAACTGCAAAGTTAACCTCTATGCGCGGGGTTGACGGTGAGTCGGTAACACTATCATACATTTATGTAAACCTTCCCCCCGACCCTCAATAACAGAATGAGATTATACCTACAATTTAGGCAGCAAAACGACTTTCGGGCCAAAACTGTTTTCTACCCCTAAACTTTAATGGATTTGAAAAAAATGGTCTCATTTTATTAGAGAAAAAATACTACGACTTCCTTTTTTTAATTTTCTTACTTGTAATTTTATAGGAATTATTTTTCCTACACCAAACTTTAAAAAAATTAAAACGTACGAGCCTAGATATAGGTCTTATTTATAACGCTTCCAAAACTCATAAAAATCTATGAATGTTTACAACAGTTAGGAAACTCATAAAAATCTATGAATATTTACAAAAGGTCGTGAATGTATGGGAAATGTTTGATCAGACTCCACTCTTAATAGGTCCTTTAAACCCTTTAAACACACGTACGAGTATATTCAAAATTTTGGCTTGGTTCAAACCGTTATTTTTCTACAAATAAAAAAAACTTCTATTAATGTTCATCTAATGTACACTAGACTTTTATCAAATCAGAGAATATAATATCAATGATAAAAAAAAAATTGTTATATAGACATACAAACTAAGACAACTCTATAAAACTGAAGGGTTATCATAAACCAATTTTAATTGAATTGGGAATGTGTTTTTTTCCCAAAATTGGGCCAGATGACGTTCCATCTACTTACTTAGCAGATGTTTCTCCAATAGATCCGACTATGTCACCAGGCGCCGAAACAAACGTCGAATCCAACGAAAATGGTCAGCTGCATTTTTTTTCTGGACATACTGCTCTTTGACCATATGGTCGTAACGCGAATACGGTCAGGTATATCATTAGACGAAAAAAAGTTTTAATAGTTACACCTATGGGTCAGGTATTAATATTTTGTTTGGTAGTTTTAAATATTAGACTAACCTTACTGCTAGTTTTCTAAATAATGAAAATCACGCATATGATTTGTGGAAAATTTAATCATCTACACCGGTATCTATGTACCAATGAGTTTTCAATTTAAAAAAAATGTTAAGCTGTTGGTCCCAGTTTCACTATACCAACTTATAAAACTGTTTAATATTACGACGAGGTGGGAATAAAATTCACTGCTGTACCACCACTTTTGATTTTACTTTTTTTTAATACGACATGGAACTTTTTGTATCTACCTGGTGGTGAGCAGACCTACTAAGTCCATGAATGGGGTCAATCAATAATTGTTCTTAAACAATATTGATGGCTTCCACTATGCCGGCTAAATGATGCGATTACGAAATAGGGGGCGACAATGACGAATTGCAATATGAGTAGGTATATTTTAATATACTCGCTGCCTTATCGTCAATCCAACTACCCATTTCGTAACCGCACCCTGAAGGGAGACTACCACCTCGACAAGAAATCGATGCAGTAGTCTCCTGAAAACCGGTGAACCCACAGACTAAAACCGAAACATGACTGGGTCACTTGACGGTTTTTCATCTGTAAAACGAGACCGGTCTCGTAAGTGAAATTATTATAAGTGGAATAAATAAATAACCTATCGTAAACCCTGTCATAATTAGGTGTGAAAACCTGTCACCATTTCTTAATAATTGCTTTGACAAGTTTAATTTCTCGACAAGAATTAATTTTCTACTTAATAATGATATCAACTTTAATACACTTTTAAAACTCTTGTTTGATAAATTAAGAGATACTAACACTTTTCTTGGAAATATATTTATCTTATCAACACGTATACACAGTCTTGTTTAAAAATTATCATCCGTGTGTGACTTTCTTCGTAAACAATTTTTCCTTTCTTATTTCTTAATTTATCTTAATGCCAGCTCCTAAATCCTAAAAGGGTAGGTAGACAGTACTGAGTACCATCTAACTCTTTCTCCTACCTACCTCTACATACTGCTTTGGTTTGCTCCACATTCATTACCTCAGACTAGTAATGTATAGGTCATAACCTTTCTCATTAGATTAGTTTATTACTGGATGAGGCAAGATGTGAGGCATGTACACTTATTAAACGATTGGATGTTCAGGTGCTTTATATATGTATTAATAATAAATTATTAAAGAAAATACATTTTTTATTTTTTTCATGATTTTTATTTTTTTTATTAAACTTGAACAAAAAAAAAAAACAATCCACAATACTTTAATCTCTCCATGCTTCTTTTCCTTGTCCCTAAAAATAAACAGTACATATTAAAGAGTTAGGTATAGCTTGTATAAATCGTTTAGTGCAATAAAGAATTTTAAATAATAAAAATATTCTACTTGTCTTAATCTCTACATGGTACTCTTCCCTCGTCCATGATTATAGCAGTACATAGTACTCTGAGAAGGATTATATGGATTTCGAAGAGACAAAAGGAGTAGATATGTATAGTCGTGTCGAGTTAACATTGGACAACATTTTAGTATCAAAGACTTTTAATTCTACAATGTCACTGGCTAATGCGACCTTGACAATGAAGTTTTGCTTGTTTCTTCTTTCTTCTCATTAGATGAGTTATTTACAGGACTAGGCAAAAGGTGTGAGGTAAGTGCTACTTGTCTTACCCCCGTATTCTAAGACGTTTCCTTAACTCCACTCTTCACTCAAGGAGCGTCTGTCTCAACTTGCTTTTTATAGTTGACATTTGGTGGAAAGAGACAGACGTTCCTTGAGTATAAAGTGGAGTTAAGGAATACGTCTTAGAATACGGGGGTTAATATCTTCATGCTTTTCTTATTCCATCCATAATTAAACAGTACATACTGAGACGTAAGGAAGAAATAAAAGAAGGGGTTTTGTTTAGTAGGATTATACACGGTGAATTTGAAAGGATGTACTTTGGGCTAATATGATGTTCTGCTGATCAAATCAAACAACTTTTCCCATGGAACCATGCGTCGCAAATGAAAAAAGAAATGGCTTCCCTATACAAATTGGTCATTTTAACATTACTAGTTTGTATGGAGGAGGCATTTTTTTTTTCATTTGCGACACTTGGTTCCGTGGGAAAAGTTGTTAGGTTTGATCAGCAGAACATCATATTAGCCGAAAGTACATCCTTTCAAAGTCACCCTGTATAAAAAATGTGAAACGAAGACTTTGAATTCTACATTGTCACTGGTTAATAAGACTTTGACAATGAGGTTTTGCTTGTTTGTTATCATGAGATGAGTTATTACTGGACAAAGCAAAAAGTGTGAGTGCAAGTCCCGCTTGTCTTAATCTATATATGCTTATTTTTCTTCGTCCATATTTAAACAGTACGTACTGAAGAGATGTGGCTATGGAAGAGAAAAAAAGAGTAGGTATGTACGAGTATAGTCATTATCAGTTAAAAGAGATTTATTTTCTTAAAAAACGAAGTGTTTCACTGACTGCTTTTTCCTCGTCCATAATTACAACAATACATACTTCGAGAAGAGATATAATTACGAGAAAAGATATGACTATAAGAGACAAGAGGAGTAGAGAGTATTAGTCGTGACCACAAAAGTGTGGACCATTATAAACAACAGCTTTTTTTTTACTTTGTCACTGGTTAAAGTCGAGATCTTGGCGAATCAAATCATCTATGCAAACAATGAATTTTAAACCGATTTCAGTTACTAATATAGAAAGGATTATACTGCCTTTGAGTATTATTGGTGTGTATTATATATAGTGCGGTATGTCTTCGGATCACAGGTGTTGCACCGACTTTTAAAACCTAACGAAATATCCCCCCCCCCCCTCGTCTCGCTTAAAATCAAAGCTGACTTCACCAAATCGTTAAGCATTTGATCAAAGAACCAGGAAACCAAGCAAATGTCCAATATCGTCATAAATAGTTTTTTGCTTGGAGATAAGCATGACAAATACCAAAAAGAGTATTTGAACATCTTGCATAGCATCACAGGAAGACAAGCGGATATCCCGATTTATTGACGCAAGGAATGATAGCTGTATCGATAGGTAGATAACATGCCGATATCTCTGTGAAGCTAGCGTTAGACTCAATAAGATTAATTTATAGAGTAGTAGTCACTTAACTTTAAAGAAGAGCGCATACAATTGCACTGTTAGTGCCTAATAGTATCAGAATCATAATCCTTGCCTCTGCGCAAAACAGAATTTTGTACAATTGTTTATCTACAATGTTGTAATCATAAAATAATGTTGACGATAATTAAACGAAACGTAAATATTATGGTTATAAATAAAATAGGTCAGCATGGGATCTAAAAGTTAGTTAGATCCCATGACCTATTTATTTATTCATTCGTAGTTTTTTTAATCATGCGTTTGAACTTTAGTTTAATGTGAGCAGCCTAGTGAATTCAGTAACTACTTAATCTTCTAGGCTAGACACACGAAAAATTAAAGCGTAGGCACAAGCCTACGCTTTTTCATATTTTTCTTATTTTTAGTTATTTCGTACAAACGAAAAAACTAAGTTTAAATAATAGTATGCCATCAAATTTTCTCGTGCGCAAATTTTCATCCTGATTTTTTTATAATTCCACCTCTATATAATTTAACCTCATTGCTTTGCTTACTAAAACCCCAATAAAACCGACTTTTAACATGTTCTATTGGGCGTGATATTATAAATATGGAGCAGGTATGATTTACAAACGATTCCTATGATATGAAAATTTGTTCATATTGCGTCTGATCAAATATTTTTTGTCCGGATATTACCTTTGCGGCTCAATACTAACCCAGTTATCTATAAAGTAGGGCACCATTCAAGGACAGAGTTTCAAAGTTTCCAGTAATTCGTATAAAATACACAGCCTAAGTTTAGGTGATCGCCTCAGGCAGATTTGGTTATACCATGGGAGACGAGAGTAGACAGGAGGAACAAAAGAGGAGGAACAAAAGAGGAGGAATAAAACCTAACCCCTGGGTCCCTGAGGCCTGAGGCAATTTTTTATTATATATCTAATACATTTAACATTTATTATATATTCTCGGCTCTTGCTGTAACGACGCTGTGGCCTTGGAGCAAGGATAAGACAGTTGGTGGATCAGATTGGTCGACTACTGATCCAAACATTTGGGGATGCTCGTGCAAATTATCTATTCAGAGGGGCAATGCCGCATCAGTTCTTTAATAATAAGAAAATTTATATATTTATATATATATATTTCATCAATGCAATGTACATAAGGGTTAGCTCATCAAACGTCACACTAAGTAGAAACTACTACTTGCCTTGTATATTATTTTATATTAAATACGACAGGCCTAGGATTGTTTGGTTGCGCATACGTTCTAGGAGTTATGTCATTATATGTCGTTTTTTAAAGAGTTTTCGTTTTTATCTTCGTTTAATTTTTAGTTTTCATTTTGTTTTATAAAGGCAATAAATATTTATTTCAATAATAACCCTCGTAACCTTTGGGTCTATAGTTGTTTAATAGGCTCGTGCTTATTGTTACGGAGAGTAAGCTTCATGATCAGATAGCTGTAATCATAAAAAAAAAGTTGATATTAATTTCAATACCAAAAATTGAAAAAAATTAGGTATTACCACAGGAGAAATAATAGTATACCTAAGGACAGTTAAATTACGTATTTGCATCTACTTACCTATTTTATCAAAGCGTTATAAGTACGATTTCTGATAAGAGTAAGCAGCGTTGATTATCAAAAGTCGTACGGAAAGAAAATGTCGCAAGTCACAATGAATTTAAATATTAATTTAAGGAAAACTACATACATTTTTAAAAATATATTTCGACAATATTTTTTTTATTATACACTTTTATTATCTATACGTATATATATAAATAAATCATGTTAAACACTTATAGTAATGTTTATGAAAAATAAAATTTCAGAGCAATTTTACCGATTTATTTCTAGCAAAAAAACTATTTTATTTTACGTTACTACTTATTCAAATATTTTTTCTAATATAAACAACAAGGCTAGTTATTGTTTACCCATAAAACTAAAAGTTTACTCACGGTGCAATTTAACAAAATAAAATCCCAAAAAAAAAAAAACAAAACACAGTCCAAAACATAACGGTTATATCCGTGCGAAACAAACTGCGTCATCAACCAGTCGATCGCACGTGCCGACCACGCGCCCGGAAGTGAAGCGTCCCCGACACACTTCGCGACTCCTACGACCGTCCAACTAATGGGTATCATTCACCCTGCACTTAAAAGCTTCGGAGCACTTTTCCAGCTAGGCTGTGTCTAATTGCTCGTAGTACTCAATTAAAACTTACTTTTTATCATGGTTAAAGATACATAAATAAAATTATTCTTCGGGCTTCGCAGCTTCAGGCTTCTCCTACTGAATTTTACCTACTTATTATGCACTTATTGTAAGCTAATCTGTGTCAAATTGTGCTTAAGGTTTATTATATAGCTACAACCTCACTCATATATTTCGGAGGACGTTTAAATTTGTTAGCCGAAAGTTTACCTAAAATGTAATAAATAGATGTATAAATATTATATGTTTTTTTAGATTTTTTTACCATAGCATAATCAAATTATATAACCGTGTGCATACCATTCGCCTAAATATAAGGTACGATCACATGTGGCTTACGGCCCAAGAGGACACCTATACTTATACGGATTTAGGATACCCAGCGAAGGGATTCCCACCTCATCGATAGTATTCTTAGTATATACTGAACAAGTGTCACGCTCGTCGTGATATTTGTAACTTGTATTTGACAACAGTTCCACGTGTTGAGACGTAGCCAGGATTTCATCGGGGGAGGTTTAAGCCTCGCGAAATTTTATTTTTTTGATTGAAAAAAAAAAAAAAGGCCGTCGTCATAAATCACTTGATATGCGGTGCAGGTATCAAAAGCGCATTAGGGGGGGGGGGGGGGGGGGTTTGAATAATTAAGAAATATTTTGCTGCCCCCGAAGACTTGTGGTTGCGCCTTTGGTATTGTATCTGGAGGTCGTGGAACCGATTCCCACCAATGGCATGTATTATATCGTTGTTTCTGGTACACATAGTATAAGACTAGAGCTTTGAGCGAGCGAATATGTGTAAAATTGCCCTATTTTTTTTACCATTTCAGTTTCTTGCGATCAATACAAATTATTTACTTATATTTATTATTGACTTATTATTCTATATCTATCTTTAGAATTACACCAGAAAATATTTTATGATATTTTCCTTTAATAATATACTTACTTTCATCGATTCCTACAGTAAGTGTAAGGAAGGAGGTCATATATCATCACGGGTGCTTTACGGCGCCCGGAGAGGAGGGGTTTTAATCCCATCTCGTCGCAGCCGATGGTATGAGTCTACACCGAACAAGTGGCTAGCTCGTCGCGATGTTTTGAATAGACTCAATAACCCATCTATAAACAGTTTCACAAGTTGGTATAGTGAAACCGGGACCGACACCACTATAGTGCTCTCCGAGGCACTATAGTGGTGTTGTCAAACAAATGTACATAATTTTTTAAATTAAAAACTCATTGGTACACACCGGGATTCGAACCAGGGACCTAAGCGTTTTTAAGTCCAAGGTCTAACCAACTCGGCCACCACGTATATTCGGCCACCACGTATATTCGGCCACCACGTATATAAGGAAGGAGGTAAAGGTATTTATACAATAATACAAAATAAATAAATTACCTATAAATAAAACTTAGTAGGTACCATTACAAAATACGTTAGAACCATTAATTTCCTAATATTGCCTTCATGTCACATCCATCCCACACAAGATATCTCCATCTCTAAATAAGATCTATATTTATTTCTCTTGTGGCAGTAGTGTTGTCTCCAAAGCCTTATTAATTCCCTTATTAGACTGACTATGCAGGTATAACTTTACTAACCATTTTCGAACTTAATATCTAGTTTATGTTTTATTTTTGTTGTTGCTTTAAGCTAATTGTTAACATCAACTTACTTACTTTTGGAAGTTTTGTAAATTTAAGTTTTTATTTGTTTATATTATTAACAGTATTGAGAAAACAGTCTACAATAATTACGCAATCGATATAAATTAAAATTAGTAGTACCATGGGTCATAGACATTTTCATAATTGAATTATATGATCTAAAAATTAATTATGAAAACATTATTATTATTAAAATCAATATAAATAAAGAGCCCAAATAAAACTAGGTATTACTTTTTATCCGATACGTTTGGCAATACTACACATTGCGAAATCTACCGTAACTTTTATTCTATTACGTAGGTAACTTTAAATTTTCTTAAATAAAAACATTTTTAAACTTATATTTTTTAGCATTTACTTATATATTTTGTGGTATTACCTCTTTCAGGTCTTTTAACTCTTGGTGGTCTCTGTGTCTCATAAACTTTGTCGGTCTAAAAAGGGATACATAAAATCTTTGTTTGCCTCTATTACAAACAGTTTCGGTCAATATAGACTTTTATGGCTTGATCAACCAAGTCCATGGTGTGTTGTTATTTGTTACCTTACACGAGTTGTTACAGCAGTTGACCGTACATTGGAAACAATGCATAACACACATCTCTGAGGTGTTATAGTTGAAATTAATGGTGTAGTTAGCTGTGAGAGTTGTATTTGACATTTCACTTGCTTTCTTAGCTTTTGATAAAGTGATATAGTTTTCTTTACATGAGACAATTGAACTAGCAGATGCTATTTCTGTCCAATAAAATTGTAACCAAGAACCGATAATAATTAATATCAATTTTAGGTGATGTTAAGCCTAATGTCGTAAAATATAATTAAGCTGCTCAGGCTGTATTGCATCACGTTATCAAATATTTATGGTCGAATTAATAGTCGTTGCTTAGTCTGAGCCATTGATTGGAACTGTAAAAATTAAGTTTTTTCATATGCAGTTTGACAGTCTGAAGCATTGTCTAAGCATTAGCAATTGCTTAGCAACGACTATTAATCCGACCCTTAGAAAACTATTGTATAGTAATTATAAAATAATATATAATCGTTTGTTTAATTTTTTTACAGGTTGCAAACTTATATAAAGTGCTTAGGCCTTCTAGTAGGTAAACAATACCTGTGTCAGAAGGTCTTACTCTTTTATAACTACATAAAAAAGAAATAAAAGCAACAATACATTATAATCTTTATATTATTATGGTTACCTTTAAAATTAAGCCCTGTATGGTCAATATGGTTTTCATTATTGAACTGACAAATTAGTCTATGCAATAATGGAAACTAAATTAAAATAAATTTTAATGACTTTTTGAAATTAACGCAAGATGCCAGATAGCTATCATTGTCATATTGCTACGTTACGTTACTTTTGCGAGCTGGCAATTGCTTATTAATCATATTTTCAGATGTTTTATGGATCTGCACCTACTCTTAACAGCTTTACCCTGAGGCTCTAGCCATGGGTTGGCGCATTGTAGCAACGTAACGTATTTGTATACGTATACGTGATGGTAGAGCCTCTGGCCCCACGGGCCATACTTATGCTAATATATATATATATATATATATATATATATATTTAACCGCCTGTACTGAACGCAGTCAAATTTACAGATTTTAGCAATTATTTTTTGTTGGATAGAAATAGGTTCAGCGATGGTATCATGATGGAAACCCTAAATATCTGAGGGTATTTAACTCCTTAAATATTCGAACGTAGAGTTTTTTGTTACTTTTTTGTAAATTGATTACCGTAAAACAGGGCTACTTTGACTTCCAGGGTAACTTTGACAGTTTTTGGGGCTATTTTAACAAAGTGCTAAAATCGGGCTGAAGAATGCTGCTGAAGAGACTGATTGATTCATTGGCTCCTAATATGACAAAAAATCTGCAGAGTTCCTTTGAGCTACAGGTCTTTATCCTTTCGATCCTCATGCTGTCTTAAAAAGGCTTCCAGCTGAACGCTTAGAGGAAACTGGACGTATTCTCGACAGTTGTCTGGTGGACTTCTTAAAAGACACTGAAAGGATTCGTCACAGAAGATAAAAGAAATTGAATAATACCCAGGCGCACAGATAATTAAAACGAGCCAAGAAAATGTTCCAACTCTAGACGTTGTCCCAGAAATCGATTGGTATCAGTTTTAAGTGAAATAACAACATCTTTTTTTTTTGTTTTTTTTATGAGAGCTCGGCATGTGACCTCACATCTACCTGATGGAAAGCAGTATGAAGGTCCAAGAACAAATGCAACCAACAATTACGATATACATAACCGTTGATTGCACCTATTATGCTTCGTTTAAAGGACTCGAGATTATAGGAAGAAGGAAACACGCGAGCAGGTAGAGCATTCCACATTTTAATAGTGCGACAGATATACGAATCACCAAATTTTTTAGTGAAGTCCTATATCGGAAAGGAGAAGGAGGAATGAGATGAAAAAGTTCTTCAGAGCACTCTCCATGATAAAGGCGATAAAACACGCTCAACGTAGCTACATCTCTGCGAAGCTGCAATGGCTCTAGAGTGTCCGTGAGCTCTACTCTATTATATATAAAGTCGGCGACAAGTTAATAAAATATAATAATTTGTAGCACCACTAAATTACATCATACTAGTAAAATATAACGATATCTTGTTGCTGATTTAAAAAAAATACAAAACCCTTAACCAAGATTTGATTATTTTGCTCTCTCTAGTTTTTGAAAAGTCGATTATTTTGTTTTATTAAAGTTAATTGAAGACCCGGAGATGTCGCAAAGAAATCGGCTAAAGTTTTTGTATAAGTTTAATATTAATAAAATCAAGATACAAATCTGAGTGGCTGCATCGGGCAACAAGTTCACATGGAGGGCAGGTGATGTCCATCTCCTCACAACGTTATCTTGCTGTACGTGCGTAGATTGTCCGACGAGCGTGCTCTATCCGGAATAGGACACTTTCTGATCAAGTGATCAAGATTGACTCTTATAAGAGCCGATAATAACTTGCTCATGGAGGAGTTTGTTTACTTGTGAAACTTTGCTTAGTTGGGTGACTTCTTGATTGAATACTATTTATTATAGTTCTTGCTCTGGTCAGTTTTAGTCGTCGTAAACACTATGCAACACACGGGCGTAGCCAGGATTTATATCGTTTAATAAGTTTCGTTATTATATATAGTCTCTCCTTCTCCAGAATTTTTGATGAACAAAAAAAAAACGCCATCGTTTCAATATCACCTATATGTCTCTTACATAAGTGATATATGTCTTCACAATAATTTAAAGAGTGCCTTCATTACATTTTCGGGAGGGGTTTCTTCCTCCAACACCACCCCCTCTCTACTCCTCGTGCCAAATTTATCTATTTTCAAAGATTTCGGAAGGGGTTTGAACCCCCTTCCCCTCCCTCCTGGCTACGCCCGTGATGCAACATGTCTAGAGCTTGTTAAAATAATACAGGATTTCAGGTAGATGATATCGCCAGAATTCTTCTGTAGCCAGCTAGCTTGAAGCAGATATACTTGTAAGTAAATTCTCGTCAGAATATCTAGACGCTACATCGCTATCCAATGCATGATACCAAGGAATTATTGATTGTTACATGGAACTGCCAAAGGATTTTGAGTTATTCAAAATCAATTGCATCTGAACTCAGCTATAGTACATACATATCATCACGGGTTCCTTACGGCGCCCGAGACCGCCTAGACGGCCCCAGGGAACCCGCGGCCTAATCTTTTAATTTAATCCTACCTCGCCATAGCCGATGGTATGAGTCTACATCGAATAAGTGGCTAGCTCGTCGCACTGTTTTGAATACAATTAATAACTCATCTATAAATAGTTTCACAAGTTGGTATAGTGAAACCGGGACCGACAGCTTAACGTGCTCCCCGAGGCACTATAGTGGTGTTGTCAAACAAATGTACATACATTTTTTAATTAAAAACTCATTGGTACACATCGGGATTCGAACCAGGGATCTAAGTGTTTTTAAGTCCAAGGTCTAACCAACTCGGCCACCACGTATATATACGCTCGAGACATTGTTCAAGGACAAAAGTAAACACTAGTGGAATAATATAGGTGGTTATACATATATACATAGTGTTGAAAAAAAACTGCAAAGAATTTGTATAACCACCTATATTATTCCACTAGTGTTTACTTTTGTCCTTGAACAATGTCTCGAGCGCTCGGAGATGTTTCCAAAATCCTCTTATACAAAAAAGGAATTTAGCATTACGCCAGCCAGTGCATTGTACAATGGTGTGGAATTTGGATAACATCAGCGACGCACTAAATCACACATGCGCTGTCCTTTGTCGAGTAGAGAATGTTTACGCTCCCGACGAGGAAGAATAAGGTATATTTTTTTGTACAGTTGAAATTAAGACCGGGATATTTGCTGAGAAACAGAAGGTGTGGGCGCAATACGAAGCAGGTACGATGGAGAAGCTGGTATAAATCTTGCGGGTGCTGTAGTCAATGTTCACGCCTACGAAGGAGCCCGCGCCCATACGATCTCACGTTCTTAGCATATCTGAATCTACGCGTGTGCTCGAGCCGCGGCTGTACCGCTGCCTTATAAGGGGAAAAATTGAAACGAGGAACGTATTATCTCTACCGACATGAAATAAAGTCTCCAGCTTTCTTGGTTCCGGCTCGTTTGTTCTTTTGCTTATAAAATCGTAGACGAATCTGAGAGATTATGGTTGTTACGTGCACCTAAGCGTTCACGATATGGCTTCAAACAACTTATGCCGAAACTTCACCTGATATACTATGACGTAATGCAGTAATTCTTCGAGTGTCTACATCTATTCAGTAATTATAGCAGTTTATGGAATTATTTTTAGATTTTGCTTTAGGTAATCTTTTATTTTATTTTTTGGTTTTTATTTTATAAGTTATATTAAAGCATATTTAGCAACTCTATCGTGCCTATGGTCTAACTGTCATAATTATTATTGTCCATTTTGCCCGCGCATGACCCATTATTTATAAGTATCTGCTACTATAGTTACAACGGTCCTTACTTCATTAGTTCTTATAATAGTTTATAAATAGGTACCTACGGGTACCTACTACTTTCTAAAATATTATATATAAACTACAAAAACGGCTGATATTTTTCTTTTAAATTATATTATTATTTTTTATTACAGCGCGGCATGTGACATGTCACTTCACTTGATGACCTAAAATGACTACGTCGGGGAAAATAATGCGGTTACGAAATTGGCGGAGACAAAAAAGGATTAACATTACGAGTTATTATTAATATCTTCTTAACCGCATCCTGAAAGAAATCTTCATCTTCGAGAAATCTATGCAGAAGGCTCCTGAAAATCGATGAATTCTCATACAGGTCACTTGATGGTTTTTCATTTGTATTATAAAAAAAAGTTTTTATAATCTACATATTTACAAAAAGAAAAAAATCTTAAACAAGACGGACTTAGCCAAGGTAGCGATTAAATTCAATATCCACCTAAAAAAAATGCGGGTATTAGATTACTTAGTAATTACCGATGCTTCTCGGATGCGGGCGATGATGGCGTCTCAAAGGCTGTGTAATGTAAGGTGGTTTTTTTTTTGCACTTCTAGTACCTGCGAGATCCCACGACACTGCTCTCTGACAGGTGCACATGTGAACTGAACGTGTTTTTTGTAAAGCCTTCTAAATAAACAAAACAGGGCCAATGCTTCTCCGTGATTGATGCTCAGCTTCATTCATGCTCGAGAAAGGAATGCTTTTATATTCGGCAAACTGAATCGTTGAACATTATTGATTAAATCCATTGCGTGCATTCAAAGAACAATGTTGAAAATAAGGTGCATTATAATTTATGATTTTTGGTTTGGGTCGTGAAATTGTTTGTGTTTTGCTAGGCGCCATGGACAAATGTTTTGCTTTTGTTTATCTAAAATTTTGTCTGTATATTGGTTTAAAAAATAATATATAAATAAGTATTATTATTTAAACAGCAAATATCGCCAGAAACAATTTATTTTAAAATACACAAAAATACATTTATTCTTTTTTTTATTAATATGTAGGACAAAAATTATTTTATTTTATTACATGTATGCGAGAGTTATGACTGTGGACGAGGCAAAAGAAGAATGTAGAGATAGAGACAAGTTGCGCTCGGTTGTCTCTGCCGACCCCGTAAGACCTGGCGTGAAGATAAATAAATAAATATTTTATTTTACTGGAGCACGGCATGTGACTTTATATCTACCTGGTCGTAAGCAGATCTACAAAGTCCATGATTGGCGCCGATCAATACAGATCGCTACCGGCTAATGATAAATGACGAGGTTACGAAAAGGGCAAAAATATATTTGCATTACGAGACAATATTAATATTCAAGCCGCTTTATCGTCAAATCAATTGCCAGCTTCGCAACCGCAGCATGAAAGGATACTTCTACCTCGACAAGAAATCGATGCAGTAGCCTCCGGAAAACCAATAAACCCACAGACTATAATCGAAACATGACTAGGTCACTTGACGGTTTTTGCATCTGTATGGGTGGTGGTAACGAGTCCGGTCGGTCACAAACTAAGCTCTAGGCTTCTACTATGTGTACTAGAAGCAATGATATAATACATATTATATTTTATAAAAACCCAAATCATGACAAACTGTACAGAAAAAACGTACTATTAATATTTTATGCCATGGGTGGGAATCGAACCCACGACCTCCGGATATAACGCCAAAGACGCAACCACTAGTGTACGGAGGCGGTCAAATACTATACATCGTGAATGGAAAAATATTGGCTTCCCCATACAAGTAGGTCATTACTA
This sequence comes from Monopis laevigella, assembly GCA_947458855.1. NCBI lineage: Eukaryota > Metazoa > Arthropoda > Insecta > Lepidoptera > Tineidae > Monopis > Monopis laevigella. The sequence goes on along the minus strand of OX381583.1, from coordinate 18,264,056 downwards.
GTTTGTACGGTAAAGGCGCAGAGTTATCTGTGGGAGCAGGCATTTTTTTTTATTTGCGACACACGGTTTAATGGGAAATATTGTTCGATATAATCGTCATATTAGCCCAAAGTACAACCTTTCAAAGCCAAGATTGGTCTCCCGCGGCCTCTTCAAAAAGTAATTGAATTTACCACCTTTTATAAAAATAAATTACACATCATTAACCTTAAAGTAACTTGTCACAACTCCATAGTTAAAAACTCATGCTAGGGCTACATATTGTCTCTTTTAGACTAAATTCGATATATAATTATTTCATTCACATTTTAGAAACTGTAAATTATATAAACATTTACCAATAACCTAAGTGTTTGTATTTGACCGAAAATGAATAATCTTGAAAACAACAGAATATAAAAGATGTTAAAAATATTATTGAATTCAAATTCTTTATTGTAAGCTATAGATGCAAGCTATATAAGCTACCCTTTAGATGATCGAAAAAGTACGCGCAGAGTGCTGCTCCAAAAATAAATATAGGTATACTTAGATACCTACACATAAAAAATCATATCACAATTCGTCGTCAGCAACTAACATACGTTTATCAGAAGTTGGCAGTACTTACGTCACCAATACGCATACCTGTTTGTTATTCCCATCAAACACTCTTTGGCCTTGAATTGACACAAATATTAACTATATTATTTGCATTGCACTTTAATTCTGGACATTTTTTATATCGTCTAGCTCCAATATTCGTTGGATAACCTTGTGAAATTGAAGGAATGTTTACCCACTTACCTACCTGTAGGATATCTCTGACAAACAAACGGACAAGTCTGATTATTTACTTTCTAACATCTTATCACCTTTTCTGCTGAACACGTCTACGTGATAGTTCTACCTTATTTAATCATTTATGTGAAATTTATAATTTTCCTTCATGGCACCTGATAATGACTGCTGGACAGTCTCTTATCTTAGGCAGGCTACGTGACATGTAATCGAGATTTTTTTTTTTTTTAGAAATTGTACAATCACTTATTTCTTTTCTACAAGTTTTAATGTTAAAAGTATCAGTATTACCTGTCTTTATAAAGTCTTTTTGATGTTAGTAGTGATAAAAACGATTTTTTTAATGCACCATCACATGCCTTTTTGTATCTACCATATGGTAAGCAGACCTATAAAGTTCATGAATCGGGTCGATTAATACAACATTGATCGCTCTCTCTATGCCGGCTAAATGACTGGGGTACGAAATAGGCGGCGACAAACGCGAATTTGCATTACAATACTATATTAATGTCCTACTTTATCGTCAAATCAACTAATTTATACCCATTTCGTAACCGCACCTGAAAAGATACTACCACCTCTACAAGAAATTGATGCAGTTGTCTCCTGGAAACCGATTAATTATTACTTACCTAAAGCGAAGTGTTTCAAGGTTTCATTCATCATTACCCTTTACGCAAGTGTTCTAAAAACTGAAATATCACAATCTGAACCTGTATCTGTTCATATCACCTCAGAATTTACCTATAATAAAATATTTACATTTTATCAGAAAGGTGAGTGTGTTGAGATCAAATGTCCGAGGAGTTAAACAAACAATAAAGCGATGAGGGATGAGCAATCGATTGACCTCGTAACAGATTATATCGGGACGTGGTTCTTAGAATAACATTTATCCATATATTTATGGTTTCAACTATACGAGATCTCCAATAAATAGATGATTCAATTTCATCTTCTATCTTTGGAGGTTTTGTTATCTTCTACTATATTTGGCTGTTACATTTTTTTTAATGTTTTGAATATAGTAACCTAAATTTTCATATCATTCTCATATAATATAATTCTGTAGTACAGGCTTGTAGCCTAGTTCAGACTCCAGTCTCTCACAAGGACTACATCTTATAAATAGTGTTTAAACTATATTGTACTTCTAATTTTAAGTTCCTTGTGAAGAAAAATAAAGATTATTATTATTATTAAATTCAACTTAGCCGAATTTTGTTAGACTCGCGATTTACACTCTAAATGCGTTTACTGACTGTCAAAGTGATAAAATTTTTGGCTGATAAATAAATTTAGCTAGGTAAATTTATTTTAAAAAAGTCACCAAGCCGCACTTAGAATACGGACCTAAAGTAATTTAATATCTGTATATAATTTACAAACTTTATTCCATCAATATCCGTCATGGAGTCTTCTTCATTTTATGTTATGCATTGATAGTTGATGCACCTATAAAGTAGTCACCCAACCTATTTATTCATAAGCAAGATCAATAGTAAGATCACAAGTGGCCTCTGCACCCGCTCCGCTGGGCTCATCGCTTGGTCGAAGCCGCACCCGTCTTTGTTTCATGTGAACGTAATAATTCACGCTTCACTTCGCTTTATAATCGTCCTATATTGTATTCGCATCCTTTATTTGTCCGATATCGTCTTCTTATAAATCCTGTCGACATTATAACCACTTAGAACAATATCTTGCTCCAATGATTTGGTAAAGTGCTTGAGTTGATTCTTACTTATATCGGATGCGCATGGCTAGTTCTACTGACAAATCATTTGAATATTGTGTATGAGTGATGTACTCTATGTAGCCTTTGTTCTTTATGAGAAAGTCTTGGGTGAATCAAAATAATATTATTTCCTTTCTTGGGTTTTTATTTAGTATAATTAAAAATTAAAATTAGCACAATTCACACATATTTTCCTTGCCACAAACTAAGCTCTTAGTTTATACTACTAAGCGAGATTTATCCATTTGAACACGAGAAATACATGATCAGCTTTTAGATGTTAAATAATTGTTCTTATCATCGTGGATGGCCGAAAGTGAAAAAGGGGTAAGGTGGAAAAATTATGCCTTTTAAAATATTATTTTAGTCGTCTTCTTTTTTTTTTGGGCTAATATGAGGTTAGGCTGATCAAACCGAACAAGTTTTCTCATGGAACCATGTGTCGCAAATGAAAAAAAAATGCCTTCTCCATACAAACTAGTAAAGTACAAATGACCAATCTGTATGGAGAGGAATGCGCCAGTCCTCTGGTCAAGTGTGACGTCCACCAATTTTAATGCAATCTCTTTTAAAAAAGTGTTTGCTTCAGGGCCCCACGGTCCCATTGTTTCTACCCCAAATGGCATAAATATATAGTTATTAATAACTTAACAATATTTTCAGCGTAGGCAGCAGCGGCACCAGCCTCCTTTTTAGGCCTTGAAAGATGTGAAGCTGCCAAAGTATCGACACATAATGCATCCCACGCTAAACAGCGACCCATCTTCCAAGCGGCCAAACTTAATCCGTCAGGTCTCTTGTCGTCATCGCATGATAGACCACGGGGTTCATAATTGATGGAATATTATTTACGGCAAGGGACCTACGAATCAAATCGATTGGCAGGTTGTGCCGTGAAAACCGCCCGCACTCTTCGAACAAGATAGACCATGGTGCCCAAATCGGTCGACATCACATCCGCACGGATATCTGTGAGGTTCACAAATAGGTACTCTCAACCTCAACCCTACTTGTATAGCAAGTATACTTATTATTATTGAAATTTAAGGTTTCTTCTTAAGCTTATTGAGGAGAAGGTTATGTTCAATCCAAGTCCTTCAATTTCATTTACTTCTATTCAGAAACGTTTAGTTAAACTAGATTTAGCCTAAAACAGAAATGTAGGGGGAAACCAGAGACTTAGCTAGCCAACCAAAGCTTCTTTCGGAACTTTTATTGATTGACTCGAACGCGTACAACATTGTTAATTGGGTGCCAGTATAACTTCAGACCTAGATGAACAAAAAATGTTTAGGGGAATGTTTAAAGGCGTGCACTTAAGCAAGTTTATCTCAGTGTTGGCGGGGACGCGTCGAGCTCAGGAGATAGGTGAGGGTGACAGTAATTGACAGGTCGGCGGGTGCAGGACACTTGACGCACGTGCGGGCTCGGGAACTAAGCAGGATGTCTTTAAATAGACTAAATACCTTTGTGAAGGCATGCTCTCGGAGGGCGGCGACGTCCGGATGCGTCGGCGCATACAAGTAGGGTCTCAGAAGGAAACTTATAAATAACTTGTTCGATTATTCTAAACCATTCGACTATGAAAACGAACTACTTACCTAACTGACTCATTGCTCAGTAACTTACAGTAACCTACCAACTACTGATATACATAATTTAAATTGTGAAGCAGTCGTTATCAGAGATCTCGGAAACGCGGTGTCGCTACGGAATGCCTATTGTACGATTGTTAACCTGTTGCTCTATCTCGTATTTTAATTATCTTACTTCGAATTTTTACAATACTAGTAGTAATTATTTGATAAGATAAGCTTAATCTATTGCAGAGGAACTTTGATTGATTGTTGTTCATTTTTGTACAATGTTGTATTGTAACTTTTTAAAACTCGACTTGAGTGCTTGAATCGTCGGCAGGTAGCTCCAATCTTTTACTTTCTTAATTTTTTATTATTTTTGGTAAGAAATCATATTGCTTTATACGTCTATGGCGTTGTATTCGGAGTTCGTGGGTTCAATTCCCACTCATGGCAAAACAATATCAGTAAGTACGTTTTCCTGTACATTTTATTAATGTCTGGGTATTCATAAATTATGTATTAGTATAATTGTTTCTGCCAGACAATGTGTGAAATGTACCAACATATAAAAAAAAGGCAAGAAATGGTACGCTATATTACATCTCATGACCTCGTTTGCTTATAACCACAGTGTAATATATGTCGCACGAAAAATAGTGGAATACATTGCCTGTGTACGTTTTCCCTGCTTTCTTTAATCTAGAGTCCTTTAAGCGAGGCGTGAATAAGTTTCTTAAGCAGACATAGCGGAATCAACCAATTAAAGCATCATTGCTACTATTGGTTGAGAACATTCTTGGACGTTACATTGCCACTTAGCATCAAGTGAATGTAGGGTCTCATGTCCTGCACTATTATAAAAACTAAGTAATAATACTTATGTATATGAGTGGCCACCAAAAAGATGGTTAGATGATATAAAGGAGATTACGGTAGAACTATAGAAGGAATCAGCGCTGGACAGAAGTAAATCTACAAAAATGGAGGAGGCCTACACCCTTAGGGGACCTTGTAAATAACAAATTTAATGTAAATATTTATGATGTGTTAAAATGATTGTATAAGTATAAGGAAACAAATGGCTTTAATAATAATAATATGAGTGGCTTTAACCCATATTAAGAGCTATCTAAGTCGTACCTAAATAAACATTATGTGACTTTAGCCTATAAAATAAGAATGAAAATGTGTCAAGCCAAAGTCGCAGTTTAGCGATATCCGATATCAGGTTAGCTAATTCACGCTCAAGGACAACATCTCCTTCGTACAATTCCTATAAATATTTACCACAAATATTGACAGTATATGTTTTATCACGTTATCCGTGAATATACAACCATTAGGTATATCTACCCATGTTTGTACGTTTATTATTTTGCCTTATTCGTTTCTTGCTTTAACAAAATTTTGTATGTCAGTTGAAAGGGAAAATACGGTTTCAATTTGTTTCAAGGTTAGGTTTCTTTGCAGGTTATTTGATTTTATAACTAACTTCATTCAGCTAAAACTGTTTATATTGGATTTCTGTACTGGGGCAATCTTAGGACGTACGGCAACTTCCATAATATTAAGACTTTCAGTCATATGAACTATTTATTACTTCCATCTACTATTAATTTATGCCCTGATTCCTGTAAATATTATGGAAGTGCCTTAACTGCTAAAATGGCCAGTGCAGTGAGAATAAATTACACTTGGCCGTTTATCCTAATGTGAATACATTTTAAGTTCGGGCACAGAAGAAATAATAGTACCTACAAGTAGTTCGGGGTAATGGTACCGTAGTGAGCCTCAGCGGGCTCACTACATGCATTTGTGCTTGGGGTGGAGCCCCAGAGACCTATCTCATTGAACTCGAGCGAGCTTAGAGAGCGGTACTCAAATTATCCTTATCACTACCATACAGACACCCAACCGCATCGGTGTACGAAAGTTCTGAAGTTTTATCAGTTCGAAAACTGTTCGTATACCAATGCGTTCTAAGACACCACAAGGCAATTATTCCTCAGTTGAGTACACAGCGAAGACGTGTAGACCATTGCCCCGTACCAGTCACCAATAGCTCATATGCACAAAGACAATACTCTTATTTAGCAGCTAAATTGTATAACATATTTAATAAAAAATATTATATAAGAAACAATAACTCTAATATACTAAAAAGGCGTATAAAATCACTCTTAAATAAATTAAACTACGATCAAACTGAAAAACTTCTAAATGTTATAAGCTAAGTATCAATGTTATCCATTTAACTTTGTTATAAACATCCAATAAATACACGACCCCGCACTCTCATACCCACACACATACTTTCGCACATACCACACACACATACCACGCATACCACACATACACACATTACACACAGAGACACATACTTTACACACAAAAAAATAAATTACCATACCTTTAATCTATATAATTATTTTATATTTTTTATATAAATATTTTTTCTGTTTTTGTTTTCCACTATCAGTTTATTTGCAATTTATTTTCTTTTGTTATTTTTATATATATGTTAAGATTAAGTACCTACACCATTTATTTGTGTCAAATACACAACTTTGTATCCACGCCTGGGCAGACACTGGCTCCTGTAAGACAGCATCAGCTAGCACGGGAGACAGGGTTCCAAAACTTTTTTGAGTTAATAAAGTTTTTTTTTTATTATTTTTTTATTATTATTATTATTTACATGCATTCGAAAAAACTATGCTTTCGGGAATAATCTATCGGCTTCATCGTTTCAGTACCTCAAATATTGCGACCCGAATTCAAGTTTTCAGCCAAGCCCCTGCTGACCCGAATGCAGGCAAACGAACATATCCATGGCATAGTGCATAAAATAATGTGGTGTAAATTTATTGATGAAAATGAGTTGCAAGACACTGTGAAAGTACAGAGACGACTTGTATTTAATATGAAATTAATGATATATACTCGTAATATATAATTAATAATTAGAAACTTTATGAAAATTCAGTAAGGCAAGTTTAAATGTGTCTCTTGTACCTAAATGGATATTTTTTACACATCTGTGCACTTGCAATCGAATGAATAATTACACCATAGTTTAAACTAAATTATTTCATCAAAATTAATACATCAATGCTATAAGATAGCATAAGCAATTAAACGATCTTGTCTTGCAATTGCTATGCAAATTTTCTTAAACCGGATATGAGATCACAAAGCATTTCATCTCAAAATGAACTCATGTATTAAATAGTATATTTTGTGGACCGGTTGTATGATAACTGCGCAGATTTCATCCAAGACAGCACAAAGGGCAGGCAAGAGAAACGCAATGAGATCCGGCTTAGTCAATAAAAGTAGTTTAGGCGGGTACTTATGAAGGATTGAAGATGCACGTGTGAGAGGATGGGAAGCGACTTCAATGGGACCAATGAGATTGTATAATCTTATCGTCTAGAGGCGCAATTTGTCTAATCAAATATAATACTGGAATCAGCTAACCATCTAGTCTCACACTAGTTGGTTATGTAGCGTGCGTTCGGTTGAGTAGTTTTTTATTATTATTTAATGACATCTTTTATTAATTAATCTACGAGTAGGTATAATGGTTATATATATATAGCAGCCTAACCAAACGCACTCTAGACCTTATTGTTATAATATTATTTTTGACTATTCATAAATATCTGTAAAGATTTACATTAAATAAATAATTTTGTTTTGGATTTTTTTGATTTAATGATTTTTATCAGTATAAATGCATTCATTCAACTGTTACCCGACCAATGGCGATGCTAAAATTAAGCAAATAGGTACTAGTTACTACTTCGGAGTAGTTTCCACTCAAGGCAAAACATTAGTACGTTTTTTTTTGTATAGTTTGCCTTGGTCTAGGTTTTTATCATATTATATGTTATTGTTTCTTGTATACATAGCACAAGCTTAGAGCTTATTCTGTGACCAGGACAATTTGTTCAGACAATGTCTGTTGTATATGTACATATGATTATTAATTAGAACCGTAGTTTTCATTTGTTCTGATTTAAACGTATTTGTACAGATAAATGTATATTTGTGACCGCTGAAAATTGGTAGAATTTTGGTTCAAAAAACTTTGCAGTGAATAAACCCAAATAAACTGGACTTGGAAATAAATAATAATTTTAAAACTAGTGACCAATTTATATGGGTAATGACGTTATGGGATTCAAATTAAAAAAAACAATACAATCACGGGTGCCTATTTGGCTCCCGAGAACCCTTAAAACGGCCTTAGGGTACCCAGCGGAGGGATTAACCCGTCCTCATTTCGCCGATGGTATTCGGAGGCAACACCTAAAAAGCGAGCTTGTTGCGGTGTGTATGATGAAATGGGATTTTATAGGAGTTAATACTCTATACTATTTTATCTCAATGAATAAAAGCCAGGCTGAGTACAGGAGCTTACCTACCTGCGCACTGTGCTCAAACAAGTGCTTCCGGTCAGGGATCGCGATATCCGGTGATTGCACAATTTGTGACGAATCGGTGATGTGTTCCAGATTTAAAATAATTTTGATAATATATATTTGCTAGAAATTACTTAGAAATCAGATATGACTTATTTACATTGCCTAAGGAATACATTTAACATTTTAGGAAGTATTTCATATATTGATGACTTATTTATTTCAATGATACAAGTTAAAGTTTTATGTTCACTTTCATTATTATTATTATTATTATTATTATTCTTATTATTATTATTATTCTTATTATTATTATTATTATTATTATTATTATTATTATTATTATTATATTACACTTTAATTTGTTTATTACGTATATTTAGGTAAATTGTCCCAAAGGTTTAACTGGTATAGAATATCTAGAAATTCTATACTTACTACCGTTTAAATTTTTACTCGAGCACGGCACCTACCTGGTGGTAATTTATTGTTTGTTTAACCGCATTTATCGCTCCCACTATGCCAGTTAGGAAATGGATGGCGACAAAGACTAAATTGTCTTACGAGTCTTAGACTAAATTGTCCTACTTCACCCTCGTGCTGCTTTATCGTCAAATTAACTGCGTGTTTCGTAACCGCGTCCCGAAAGGAGACCACACCTGTTGGTAAGCCTAGCGAAATTTTGTAGACCTATCCCACCTAAAATTTTATGAATATTTATTATCTATGACATAGAGTTCTTTAGGCATCTATAGTCGTCTTATAGATACAGATACCGACTCGTAGGCATTCTAATGCGGTTATGATAAGGAGCATATTGGTTCTACCTAGTCTATAATACAAATAGACGCGTATCTAATCTAATCTAGTCTTGAATGAAGTTTTTCGTAGGGAGTAAATACACTTTCATACGAAGCTTTGAAATAGTAGTTGTTATTATTATTATTTTATTCGAAATAACTACCACTAAAAACCCCGCACTAAAAAATTTGGTGATTCGTATATCTGTCGCACTATTAAAATGTGGAATGCTCTACCTGCTCGCGTGTTTCCTTCTTCCTATAATCTCGAGTCCTTTAAACGAAGCGTGTATAGGCATAATAGGTGCAATCAACGGTTACGTAGATCGTAATTGTTGGTTGCATTTGTTCTTGGACCTTCATACTGCTTTCCATCAGGTAGATGTGAGGTCATATGCCGAGCTCTCATAAAACAAAAAAAAAATTAGCGCGATAAAAATTTCATTTGATAATAATTAGGCCCAGTTACACTTTTCAACAAAATAAACCTGATACATTTCTTAACTTTAATCGTTACAATTACTTTAAGAGACGTTTTGGTGCAACTCAGCCTTGTTCGTTTCACGAAAGAGTTCCTTTCGACAGGGCATTGCGCGAAAGGGTTTTGGTAAGCTCAGTTTTAAAACTTTCCAAAAATAATTTTAGGGTGAAATCGAATTATTTTATTAATTAAATATTATATAAACTATGGAAATTATGTTGACATTGTATTTTAGCACATATTGTTTACTCTCAATTTTATTAGTTTGCCGCGAGAATTATTTCGTAAAACGACCTAACCTAACAATGAAAAAACATATATGTACGAGTATGTGTATGAGAAGAGTGTGTATGATTTATACACTTGTGTATGTGCTATTGTTACATATCATCACGGGTGCCTTACGGCGCCCAAGACCCCCTAGACGGCCCCAGGGTACCCAGCGGAGGGGTTTTAATCCCACCTCGTCGTAGCCGATGGTATGAGTCTACACCGAACAAGTGGCTAGCTTGTCGCGATCTTTTGAATAGACGCAATAAGACAGCTTAACAGGCATTATAGTGGTGTTGTTAAACAAATGTACATACATTTTTTAATTAAAAACTCATTGGTACACACCGGGATTCGAACCAGGGACCTCAGTGTTTTTAAGTCCAAGGTCTAACCAACTCGGCCACCACGTATATATCAATATATATATATATATATACGTTATATTGTTAATATATATATATATATTAGTTATTATTAGAACATAATTAAGTATTTGTGACCTAGTCATGTTTCGGTTTCAGTCTGTGGGTTCACGGTTTTGGGAGGGAGAATAGTATAGATTTGACAATTAAACTGTGAGGATATAAAAGTAGACTCGTAATGCAAATTCAGCTTTGTCATCATCTCATTTCGTAACCGCATCATTTAGCCAGCACGATTGAAGCCATCAAAGCATCAATAATAATAATAATAATAATATGTAGGACAATTTACACATATTATAGTTCTATGTGTACCAGAGGCATATAATTCATATTATATTTTAAAAACACCCAGACCATGACAAAGTGTATAGAAAAACGTACTATTTTTTTTTGCCATGGGTGTGAATCGAACCCACGACATTCGGGTACAACGTAATTAAATATAACGGGTTCACCGGTTTTCAGGAGATTACTGCATCGATTTCTTGTCGAGGTGGTAGTCTCCTTTCAGGGTGCGGTTACGAAATGAGTGGTTGAATTGACGATAAGGCAGCGAGTATATTAAAATATACTCGTAATGCAATTTTCGCCGCCCATTTCGTAATCGCATCATTTAGCCGGCATAGTGGGAGCAATAAATGTTGTTTAAAAACAATTATTGATTGACTCCATTCATGGATTTTGTAGGTCTGCATACCACCAGGTAGATACAAAGTCATATGCCTTGTTCTAATAAAAAAAAACGCCAAAGGCCTAACCACTAGTCTACGGAGGCAGCCAAACAATGTACTGTACAACCCCATTCCTTCTATAACAAAATATCTCATTTTTGTAACCATAAGGGCCGGTAAATTATCACAAGTGCTAAGATTACTCATTGACAGATTTAAGATAACAGCCTCCGTTGACTAGAGGTTGCGCCTTTGGCGTTGTATCCGGAGGTTGTGGGTTCAATTCCCATCCATGGCAAAAAAATATTAGTACGTTTTTTATGTACAGTTTGTCATGGTCTGGGTGTTTATAAAATATAATATATGTTATATCGCTGCTTCTGGTACACATAGTACAAGCCAAGAGCTTTACTTGTGACCAGAGCAATATGTGTAATTTGTCCTACATATTTATTATTATGTAAGTCACTATTCCTAACTTAACATTTAATTAAATTTTAAAGGCCACCTTAATATTAAGGAAGGATTAAATACTACATAAATGTTTTGTACCTCCAATCCTGGAGACCAGAGCTCAGTCATTGACTACCCATACATGACGGAACACCCGGGGTGTCATTCATTCTCAGGGTCCTGCAGGTGTCCTCAATGGTCCTGATTAGAGTTTTATTGTTAAACCGGTCGACACAAAGACGGTAACCTGTTTCTGTATGTATTGACTTCTTTTACCATTATTTAAATATAGGGACGGAACTGTTGTACAAATCGTCTGACCCTAATGACTCTAAGTTACCAGTGATTTTATAAAATAATAATCGTAACAGAGCTTAGTGCATGTGACTCTGTATCTACCTGATAGTAAAGTCTATACGATGATATGATCAATACACTGATGTTTAACGGCGTTGGTTGCTACCATTATGACGGTTAAATGGTGAGGTTGCTAAATAGTCGGTAACAAAGACGAATTTGTAAATCAAATTTGCCAGTTTCGTAACCGCAACTAGAAAGGAAACTAGCATTTCTACAATAAATCTAAAAAAAACATATAAAAACATTGAAATTATATAATTAATTCAATGTAAATTAAATTAAAAGGTCACAATTTGATCAACATATTCTAGAAAATCATCAAAATTCTATATACCACAATTTCCAAATACTACATACATGTCAAAAAGGATTACATTTCAATATATGGGAACAATTAGAAATAATTAAAAATTTGACAGACAGCCTAATCAATGAACAAATCAACGTTACAAATTAACCTATACTACTTGTACTATTATTTCTTCTGAGCCTATACTACTTGTACTATTATTTCTTCTGAGCCTATACTACTTGTACTATTATTTCTTCTGAGTCTATACTACTTGTACTATTATTTCTTCTGTGCCAATACTACTTGTACTATTATTTCTTCTGAGCCTATACTCAACTTATTTCGGCCATCATAAATAAAATCCAGTCCTGAATTTCGCTTCGTGGAGAAGCGAAACATGTCGACGTCACGGCGTCGTTTAAATACCAGCGGAAAAAATTGCAATAAAGTAAATATTAGATCAACATTATTATTTTGAAATTATATGCCAGTGCAATTTTCATCTCTACATACTCTTTCTCTATCTACTCAGTGATAGACAGTATGTATCTCAGAATTAACAATTTATTATTCGGAATTTCGTATTTATATTTTAATCTTGGAATTTGTAATCTGCTTAATTTGTAAGTCACATAACGTTATTCAATAAAAACAAATATTGCTTAACCTGGTTACCAGAGCATTAATCTGTAAGCAGATAAATACCTTGGAAGGAGTTTGTTTGTTTCCAGTCCAGAACTTAACCTTGAGAAAATAGTATCATAGCATTACAGGTGCCTTACGTTCCCCGAGACTGCCCAGACGACCTTAGGGTACCCAGTGAAGGGGTTCCTACCCCATCGTATCTGATGGTACCTACCGAATAATGGCAAGCTCGCGGTTTCTTACAAACATTTCATAAGATGGTACAGTGAAACTGGGATCGACAGCTTAACGAGCTATCTGTGCCACTATAGTGATGTTGTTAAACAAATTTACATTTGTATTGTTGTTTGAAGTAATTGTCGATTAAAGTTAAAAATAGCGTCGTACGTACCAGCTGTCATCACTCGACTTTCAAAATAAAACTGGTACATTTGACGTCATGTTTAACTGTAACCGTTACATTTACAGAGAGTTTGCTTTGGTGCATCCCAGCCTTAATTGTTTTTAAGTCTACGATCTAGCCAATTCGGTCACCACGAGTAGTAAATAAACAAAAATACTATTCTAACAAAGTCCAAAGTTCATAATTGTAAATATAACTAAGTAACACGTCACCATAATTACTCACACTATAAATATAGGAATAACACAATGGACACAGGAAACTACATTGAATATGATTTTTGTATTCATTGTACCTACAAAATATTACCATAAGTGTACTTTATACTGTAAAGTAACCCACGTGTGCAATCTTACCTTTTATATAGAATCTATTTAATATTCACGGACCCTTCTTAATGTTATGAAAGAAACCTGTTTTTAAACTAGTCTTCCACCTTGCTAAAACTTACTGTTAAAAATATATTTCCGTATAGTAAACATACGTATATAGTAATGACCAAATAAACAGGGTAATCCCATTTCTTAATCGCATCATTTAGCCGGCATAGTGAGAGCGATCAATATTCTTTAAGAACAATTATTGATTGACCCCATTCATGGACTTTGTAGGTCTACTCACCACCAGGTAGATACAAAGACACATGTCGTGCTCCAATAAAAAAAAATGTTTATTATTTCCCAACAGTAGGTAATTATTTTTTTTCATTTTTTTTTACTACCTGGTGGTGAGTAGACCCACAAAGTCCATGAATGGGGTCAATCAATAATTGTTCTTAAACAATATTGATTGCTTCCACTATGCCGGCTAAATGATGTGATTACGAAATGGGGGGCGACAATGACGAATTGCAATACGAGTATATTTTAATATACTCGCTGCCTTATCGTCAATTCAACTACCCATTTCGTAACTGGAAGGAGTCTACCACCTCGACAAGAAATCGATGCAGTAATATCCTGAAAACCGTGAGCCCACAGACTAATAACGAAACATAATGACTAGGTCACTTAACGGTTTTTGTATTTGTATGGGCGGTGGTAACGAGACCGTTTGGTCGGCCTAGCGAAGTTATAGAGACCTTCCTCCCACCTAAATACTTCCTTTTAAATAATCCCTTTTGTTTCTAATATCAGTTTTTTAATTTCTAATATCACAGGTCCATTGTCCAGGGGAGTAAACACCGACTCCGAAACCGTAAGATCTCGTGCGAGTTTCTCAACTCAAAAAAGACGTCATTTTATACAAATGAAATTATATTTTTTTTGTAATAAATTAGGTCTACTCTACTCGAACTAGTTATGCAGTGGTCAATTCAAACAACGGTGTTTCACTTTTCGAAATACCAAAAACATTGTTTTCGATCTCACGGTATCGCACTCGAACTCCAACGACATCTCACGGTATCGGTCGGTGGTTACCCTGCAGATCACATTAGCATCGTTTCTTAACATCAATATCTAAATATATCTCATTAGCTCAAATCTAGATAAATAAAAATAAAATAAAATGTCATCTAAAATCCTAACTGCATAACAGCGGACTGTCTGACTCTCATTCTGGGCAAAGTATATAGGTAGTCAGTCTACCACATTAATTAAACATTTGTAAATTGTTAAAAAAAAAAATGAAAAAAAAAAATTACCTACTGTTGGGAAATAATAAACATTTTTTTTTTATTTGAGCACGACATGTGTCTTTGTATCTACCTGGTGGTGAGTAGATCCACAAAGTCCATGAATGGGGTCAATCAATAATTGTTCTTAAACAATATTGATTGCTTCCACTATGCCGGCTAAATGATGTGATTACGAAATGGGGGGCGACAATGACGAATTGCAATACGAGTATATTTTAATATACTCGCTGCCTTATCGTCAATTCAACTACCCATTTCGTAACTGGAAGGAGTCTACCACCTCGACAAGAAATCGATGCAGTAATATCCTGAAAACCGGTGAGCCCACAGACTAATAACGAAACATAATGACTAGGTCACTTAACGGTTTTTGTATTTGTATGGGCGGTGGTAACGAGACCGTTTGGTCGGCCTAGCGAAGTTATAGAGACCTTCCTCCCACCTAAATACTTCCTTTTAAATAATCCCTTTTGTTTCTAATATCAGTTTTTTAATTTCTAATATCACAGGTCCATTGTCCAGGGGAGTAAACACCGACTCCGAAACCGTAAGATCTCGTGCGAGTTTCTCAACTCAAAAAAGACGTCATTTTATACAAATGAAATTACATTTTTTTTGTAATAAATTAGGTCTACTCTACTCGAACTAGTTATGCAGTGGTCAATTCAAACAACGGTGTTTCACTTTTCGAAATACCAAAAACATTGTTTTCGATCTCACGGTATCGCACTCGAACTCCAACGACATCTCACGGTATCGGTCGGTGGTTACCCTGCAGATCACATTAGCATCGTTTCTTAACATCAATATCTAAATATATCTCATTAGCTCAAATCTAGATAAATAAAAATAAAATAAAATGTCATCTAAAATCCTAACTGCATAACAGCGGACTGTCTGACTCTCATTCTGGGCAAAGTATATAGGTAGTCAGACTACCACATTAATTAAACATTTGTAAATTGTTCTAAGTATTCATATATAATATAATATGTAGGACAATATAGTTGTTTTAATACAAACTTAGAGGAGAATGAGTTAGTATCTACCTCTACTACGGTTGAGGATGGAGATGTATATAAAACAGTTTAAAAACTTCGATTTCAGGTTATAATATTCCATCGTATAGTTAATAGTTATTTAGATAATTTGTTATTTGTCTAATTATTTGAAAAGGGTATATTAAAGTTGTTTTTATATAGATTTATAAAAAAAACTAATAATTTTTACCATTTTTCCTAAGATTATATTTTTTCAAAAATATCGGTTTTAGCTTGAACATTAGAGTTACCATTGAACGCTATTTTTTTATTTCTAATTCAATAAATATTATTACTGTGTTCTAATGAAAATGTAGAGTCATTTAAAATCCTTAACGACAGTTTTCGGCCCGAATTAAATACAAAATCGTAAATCAACTCGCTGCGGTTCAATATTTCACTATTATTTTGATTAAAAAATATTTAGAGCTATTATAATAAAACATAACCCCACATCTTTTTAGTAAAACATGTACATTTTTATTTGGTATATTCTATTAGCATTTTCACGTAGTGTTATAAAAAACTTTAAAAAAATATTTAAAAAGCGCTTTCACTGGATTTTCTTTCGATCGAGGGAAGTAATATTAATTACGTTTTAAGTCCCACACAAATACCAATTAAATGGTCTTTATGACATATATTTTTTTCACTATATAAAAGGTATAATTTTCATATTTAAAACTAACTTTTAAAATCGGTAAAACTGGAAATCCTTCCGCTCGCCGAAAAGAAAAATTCCAAAGGAAACTGATGATATCCGTTTACTTAGAATTACTTTTCAGTGCATATTATGCTTATCTACAGGGTATAGATGTGACAATCACAAGATTCTCTTGTCATTTGACCTCTCCCACCCATATAGAATAAATGATATCATGTTGTATTATCTGTTTTTGGTAAGACATGCAGCATAGGACGTGTCGTGGGCCAGCAGAGCAGCAGGATGTCCATTGTCTCGTATATCACTTAGTCCATTATATTTGCTTGTCGGAGCGTGATTTTATCGATTATTATTGTACGCATTGATCGGAGGATGACGTCTTCATAATGATTGTTAATATTCTTTATTGAACTGCTCTTATAAACTTTCACCTTACACTTTATAACAATGGATCTTTACATTCTTACACGATTTGCTTCTAAAGGATCAATTTTGTTTTTGTTCATTGTTCACCTATCGTTGTTTTGATGTTTGTTATTTGATTAAATTTATTTTCTATTGATTTATCAATTTGAATCCTTGTTTCATTTAGTATATTAATAATGTAATTCTTGTCGTAAAGGTTTTTTTTTGTTTTGGCAAATTATTTAGTAATATTATACTTAATTGTTAGTTATGAATGTTATCATTTAACATCTTTATCGATAATTTTCTACATCATTTTTTTTTCTTTCTGATAGCATTATTTGTCTATTGCAGTTCAATGATGTAAATACCAGAATTTTAAAAAATATAACAATTTGCAATATACTATTCAGCCATTAGTATAAATTTAGATTTTTTCTCCTTTACGCAGATAAATAATTAGTAATGTACTATTGAGCCGTTACCTACAACAGATTAATTAAATTTCTTCTCTTTAGAATATTTATATTCTCCTCTGTAGCCTAATCTAAATCTCTGGTTTTATGAGTGACATTGTTGATCAGATGAAGCATTGATTTAACTGCTGTTTGATTTGGTACTTAGTCGGACCACCATGTTTATGTTAAGCGATACTGCCGGAGTCGTGGTATCAAAACTCCAATGCTCCAACGCTTGTCAAATTACATATTTAAGTCCGACGTCACGTCAACATGATTTACCTTTTTGTGGCACTTAAAAGTTCGAAAGCTATTAAACCGAACGAGATTTCGTCGAAGACGATGACCTGTAAAGGTTTCGCAAGAGCCGGGCCATAACCCATTTCGGTTTTAAAACGGCGTGACGCGACCGGCATTTTACGCGAGGAGGCGGCGCGTCAACAAAATAGGGAGACGGGATCACCGAAAACAACAATACGGTACTGTTACCATAATGACACTTTACGAGCACAAACATCGGACTCAAGATCGTGCACGGTGGGGCACGGAGCGCATTGTCTCCGGCGACGTTGATGGCTCGCGAACAAAGGCAAAAAGTGCAAGAGTTGACGTATCCGCGCTGACCTCGGTTGACATCCGCGCCGG
Organism: Monopis laevigella; assembly: GCA_947458855.1. Classification (NCBI taxonomy): domain Eukaryota; kingdom Metazoa; phylum Arthropoda; class Insecta; order Lepidoptera; family Tineidae; genus Monopis; species Monopis laevigella. The sequence goes on along the minus strand of OX381583.1, from coordinate 18,245,874 downwards.
TTCCTAGAATTCAATTTGGATACGCGTCTCAGCGATAACACTCCACGATGATTAACAGATTTTCATGTCCGTAATCATTATCATCGATCTCTTTTACTTCGACGTTATGCGGACTCGATTCAGAGAAGCAAATAAGTAGGCGTTACGTACAATTATTTCGGTAGGAAACGATCGAGTTGACCCTATAAAGGAACCGCATCGATGGGGCTTTCGAGACGATGTAAATAAAATTAATGTCATAATTTTGTTTTTGCAGAGGAGCATTTCGTATCTTACTCACATTTATGTTTAATGAGCAGTGCGATGGAGTTGTAAAAAAGTGTACACATGACCACAAAATTGGACGATTTGTACAAACGCGGTCCGACAGTCCGACCGCGTCTCAAGGATAATAGCAACAGTTTAAGACATTAACTTTCTCCTCGTTCTTGGATAAAAATCGTGTTACTTTCTTCTCCAGATATTGTGTTTCTAAAAAGTTATTCATTTCCATGTATTGTTTATCAATTACGTACATTATGAAGAAAGTTAGCCGAAGCACGATGAATTTCAGTATTTTAATAAATCTTTGTGATTTACGTGACTTTGAAAGGTTGTACTTTGGGCTAATATGAGACTCCCATAGTTTTCCCATGGAACCATTGTTATATTAATCATAATTAACTTTAGCAGTTTTGAATTTTCAGGAATATATATAAGGCTCTATAGATTGAATCAAAACACTTTTTCCATGGAACCATTTGACGCAAATTTGGCTTCTCTATAAAAAATGGTAATTATAACATCACATATTAGTTTGTATTGAATAAATATGAAGAAGCCATTTTATTTATTTTGCGATACATGATTCCATGGAAAAAGTTTTTGATTTAATCAGTAGAGCCTTATATTAGCTCTAATCCCGTATTTATTTTTTTAAAAGATAAAATTCACTAAAAAAAATCCTGGTGGGACTCGAACCCACGATCCTCGCTTTTGCGGCAAGGTAATAAACCACTAAGCTAACCAGGTTCTAGTTAACCTTCACGAATTTTGATATTGCATGTTATCCTTATAAACAGACGCCCTCTATGTGCTTTCTTGTAAGCTAATAACTCTATATTAGAGAGAAATTAAAATTTTGATCATATAATGATTTCGTTTAAGAAACTGAAAGTATTTTTTTATACTTAGAGACATTGTATTATTTATTATATTATGATTTAAAAAGACAAGTCACAGTAAGACAAGTTTAAATAAAATTATCCACCTGCATAAAAGTTCCTCATTAAACTATAACTAACATGATACGAATAAAAATTAAGGTAGATAAAAAGCTTTGGAATCTAGGTATTAATTTTAAATTAAAAACCAATAGATTTTCTATAAATTATAGTTTCATCGTGTACCTACATAACAATGCAGATTCCTAAGTGGGAGTACTTGGGGTAAGGTCGCCTTATCACGAAGCACGCACGCTGTCAAAAGATCCGCCCGCCCTGTGCCGCGTAACTGTCATTCGTGAAACCTAGGCACCACACACAAACACCACTAAATACGCACCAGCAGGGGGCTGACCATAGACCTGTAACTGTAGATAGGCATAGAAAGAACGTTTTAAAAAAAAGAGAGTTTTAAGCCAGGCGTAATGAACGGCAATGTGGTTAAGCAATAATGTACTGATCATCCCCATTCCCCATTCAGGACTTCGTAAGTGTCTTCTTATCATCAGGTAAATAGAAGGTCAATTTCCGTGTTTTAAAAAAAAGTTGTTATGATATGATTTAAATCGAGTCTCAATTTAAATAAGCAATTAATACCTATTAATAATTATACCCTTTACTAATAAAACAATATTTAATTTTTAAAATAATATATAAAAACAGGTAGGTTTTTTTTATATTTTCATATTTTAGAGGATTAACTTAAGATGTTTTCATTAATTAAAATTTTAAAAAAGGTACTTAGGTAAGGTAAGTATTTCGTTTTATTCTTTTGAATACATGGACATTTATTACCTACCTAATAGCATCTCATTACTTGATGTTAGTTTGTCAACTATTAGAATTTAAAAGGAAGAAAGAAAAAATATATCAAATGTTGTATAATCGTCATTAAAACTAAGAAAAAAAATCAACTATAATATAAAAATCATACATATATACCATCACGCCTGTATCCCTGTTAAGGTGTAAGCAGAGAGCATATACGCCACTTCGCATGGTCTCTACATTCTTCCCTAGCTTCCTCCACATCTATGCACCGATTCATACAGGCGCGTATGTTTTTTAGACTTCGTATTTTTCTATTTTTAAGGATCTGTAAAGTGTATGTAAGTATCTCGAATTTGATCTGTAAAGTGCGTCTTGGTCGGCCACGTAATCCACTATTATTTTGTATTTTTACTTTATATATTTGTTTCGTTATTCGTTCATCATCCATACGCTCAACGTGGCCGAACCACCTTAACATACCTCTTTCAATCTTCGTTCTCAACATTATCATCCTTTCCACTTCTTTTTCTGAGTACACTATTTTTAATTCGGTCTCTGAGGGTTACACCACACATTTTACTAACTGTTCCCATTTCAGCCACATTACTATACTTCCATGCTTCACTTCCATACGGAAGGAAAAAATGCGTGTTTTATTATTTTTATCATAGAAAACATTAATTTAGGTACCTTAATTTGCACTGTAAAAACACCAATATACCTATGTCAGGCTATTCACAAGCGTTGTGCGCTCTTACCTTTTACCCTAATAAATTCCTGTGGTTCTGTCTGACTATTTTAATATATTACTTTACCAGTTCATAATAAACTAGTTTGTTAGATGATAATTTTATTGTACTAAGGAAATAATAATATTTTAATACTATGTAGAGACTTGTAAAATAGGTATATATTTAATAAAAGCTTAGTTGAAAAAAAAACTACTACTAGCAACAACTAATAGTAAACGATAAAAAACTTACATGACTTTTAACCAATGAAAGATTTTGTATTCTTTAGTAAAACAATAGTAAATTGTTATCCAATAAGATACATAAATAAAACACATAATAATGGCTTGCTAAATTTCGCCTTAGGTATTAAGGCGTCTTCAGGCAATATTTACAACAAAAATAATAATAAAAAAAGCTGTTATTATATTACAAAATAATATTAAAAGATAAATAATTGATATTACAAATAACAAATATAAGTAACAATCAAAATAATGAAAACAGAAATAAATAAAATCTTACAAATAAAAATAATTTACTAATGAAAAACCTATCTAAAATTAACACATAGAAAATCACAAGGAAATAATGGCAGCTACAGCACAAAGTACTCCTCCAATCTGTCCATCGGCATTGCACCCAAGGCGCTGGCGGCATTGCCTCTCTGTATGGCTAAACTTATCTGTTGTTTAAAATAGCCGGCAGCTCTCGAGTCGCCTGTTAGGTCCACAAGCATGGGTGCCAAGGTTTTTAAAAAAAAGTTATTATATTGCGTTTTATTTATGTATCTTATTGGATGACCTATGAAAAATAATAAAGCAGCTACTGCAAATAAAAATATATAATTTAAATAGTAGATTGGTGTTACATAACGGTCGAAAGGAAACTATTTAGGCACGAAATGGTTTAGCGCTGAAAACATATTTTTTATTATAAATTTGGTACTTTTTTATTTTTTTTATTACTCTACTATGGCATGTGAATTTGTGTCTGACATTGTGATGAGCAGACTTACAAAGTCCATGAATGGGGTCGATCAATATAATTGGTATTTAAATACACTGATCTTATGCCGGCTTAATGATGCGATTACACAATGGGCGGCAACAGAGACGAATTTTGCATTACGAGTCTCTTTTAATATACCTACTCGCTGCCTTATCGTAAATTCAACTACCCGTGTCGTAACCGTACCCCGAAGGCTACCACCTCGACAAGAAATCGATGCAGTAGTCTCCTGAAAACCGGTAAACCCACAGACAGTATTGAGTCGTTTCAAATTTGATACTTTACATTTCATTGGTATTCGATGAATAATTGAAATGATTCTCTTCAATACCATTTATGTACTGCAGTCTTGGGTGAGTCATACATAAAATACTGAATAGGTAATAACATTTACTCTTATTTCACATACTCGTTCCTATAATAGGTACGGTATGAAACACGACGCGGCCTGGGTGGAATGAGTAAGAGGAAATAACATATCTAGGACAATACCAAGTCCAAGAAAGGCCACAACAGAATCAAATTTCATTATCATTTTATATTTTTTTGTAATCCAAAGTTCTTCTTTTTCCCCTAATCGTTTCATAAAAGAAGCGACCTATAATTTAAATTATCAAAACTATAGATGGTATATTGGATAGACTAATAAATAAATGTTAATATTAAATAGTAATCGATAAAAACTTCGAGTAAATTAATTATGTTTTATGGTTTTTAAATTTGAGTTTAAAAGTAAAGATACAACAAAACTTGTAGATAAAAAATAAAACTTGTATTATACTATCTCCTACAAAACCTCAATTACACATACAAAAATCGTACTTAGCCGTATTTCGTAATAGACCATGGTACATCGCTTGAGTGATGTGTGGATAGGTGCACGATGGTTTCAGATTGGAGCCAGGTGTAGACGCGACAGTTGTGGGCTAGCACGCGCACCCTCGCTGCGCTTTATTAAATGCACACAAAAAAGAATCTATGTATGAAAAGACGTGAAATAACCGGTGGTCGGGTGCTCTGGGTCGACCCCGCGAAACAATCAGCTATATTCGTCGGGTGCAAACAAGTTTACTTTTAGAATTAAGGCGCTGTGGAAGCTTAAAAATCGACCAAACAAATATGATCAATTATAGCAAAATAGTTGATTATAGTAATATAGTCGACTAAAGTAATATGATCTATTACAGCAATATAGTTGAATATAAGTATTGTAATCGACTGTAGTAATATAGCTGAGTATAGTAATATAATCGTCTATATAGCTATGTAGTTGACTATAGTAAAATAGTTGACTTTAGCAATATAGTTGACTACTAGAACTATATAGTTCACTATAATGATATAATCGACTGCCGTAATATAATGGTTAAATATCTACTTTTCAGCGATTAAATGTAATACCACAATGGTTGAAATAGGATTTGACTATGAGATTTCAGAATTGGAAAGACTTGTTTCAAGTTTATTTAGTTACTTTAATGATAAATCTGCAATGATATTAATATAATTAGGATCAAATTCGTCTATAGTACTTACCTAGTAGATCTATAATAAAATCCTGAAAATACTTTGGCGAAATTAATTTTCTTATGTTTGCATTTAGTTGTTCCCAATCATCGCCTTTGTACGTCTAGTATCAACATATATAATAAATTATAATATATAATAATAAATTATAAAACCTCATTGGTATACCTTTTACTTGTGCATTTTCTATTGTAAACAAAACGCATAATACATATTCTCTAAGAAAATATTTTCTTATATGTAAATTGTAATAATTAACAGATATTTACCTATAGCCCTAGTGTGAGTTTTTTGACGTTTACTTTCGCGTTAACTATACTACCGCGTTAACATTTTGACCAATCACACGACCGCATTTCTAGTTCTCAAAATTTCCGTTTGGAGCGCTGAACCATTTCCAATACAAATTTTAGTTAACTCTAACGTAAAGTAATAGTTAGAAAACTCACACTAAGGGTACTGATAAAAAATAATAAACGTTATAAAAATTGTTATAGACCTATTAGTAAAATAATATAAGACGGAAGTAAAATTCTTAGCTCACACACGGCCTTAAATTTAAATAATAGAGGCCCCAGGCCAAATCTAAAATGTAGTATTTCGTTTCATAGTTGTGTACAAGTAAAATAATTATAGAATTATGATTGGCGTCATAACCGCACTGTCGCAATGAGCAGGTGTAGTGTAGTGGTCTGACTGTCTAACACACCCGAACAGTTCCGGCACTCACTGTTTGTTTATGTACAATTCATATCCTAGTAATTGTTGTTTGATTTATTTGTTTATGCATTTAAAACTGTATTATGGGATACGGAATGCCTTTCTCTTTAGTTAAATCTTAGACAATTAAATTAGTAAAATAGTAGCTACCTAAGACCGTAAAGTTTTTGTTAAAATTGAATTACAAAGAAAATAAACAGTTAATATAGATAGGTTTGTTTCATTTAGATCAATGTGGTTAAATGTAAACAGTGCAATATAACATTTAAAACATTCTGCGTGCATCAGAACGCATTTATAGTTTATGGCGGTCATTTTGAATTTATCAGTGTCAAATGTTAGAAAACGGTATTAAAACATGGTATTGAAGTAATAATTGAAAGCGTTTTCACTTACCCCAGTTTACGTTTAGCCACTTGGACTATATAACCTAAAATAGGTTGACAAACAAGAATGGCTAGCGCTATCTCTACCAAACTAAAAAAAAACTTTATATGTACTGCGAAAATATTGTAACTATGTCAGGGTCAACTTTCATTATAACCATAATATCTATTGCACCAAATTTAATATATTAATTTGAAAATTAAATAGATTTTTTTTTATACCTACTCGTACGTAATCTACGTACGTACGTAAATCTTAAGTAATAATAATGATTGCCAATCAAGTTTAACTTGATAAATAGTAAAATATTTGGGAATTTAGAAAATGTTATGCTTATGGCCGATTTTTCAATTATCAGATAGAGTTGTTCGACATTTAACTTGAATGAACAACTGTAAATTTTATTTATTCTCAATACAAATTATCTGTTGAATAACTTTATCAGTATCGAAAAATCATTTTAAACTCTATTCTGAGCTTTTCTAATGTCAATAATAGAGAGCAATAAACAGGGAATTGCATATGATTTCAAAAGTGAGATCATTTAACAAAAGAATTAAAAAATCTAATTTTAAAATATTGCATTGTTTTTTCATATAGCTAAAGAAAAGTCTATCCAATAGACAACAGACGTACGTTGGTATAAGCCATAGTCATAAATCGAAAAATAATAAAATTGTACGTCGAAATCTTTATAATTAATTTTATAAACATTTCGTATAATAACAAATTCCTATAGATATTAGTTATAAAAACGAAACCGTTACACCCTATTCAGGTCTGTATTAATCCGATTTTTTCTATTGATCAGGGGGCATAAGCATAGCATCCCGACACATAGGTGCAGCTGTCTGCAACGACTTGTTCATACCCACAATGTAGCTTCACGAATATAAACTCTAAGCACAGATTTATTGGGCCTATTATCCCTAAAATCAAACCTGCTTGCAAACAATATTTCACCAATAAAATGTTCATTATCATCCAAAGACAAAATTTGAATATCCGGTATTATTAATTCATCTGTTACAATTATTTCTTTTTGGTGGACACTGAAGCATCTGCATTTTAATGTCAATTTAAATAACGGTAGATATTGGTAACGTACCATATTATATAATATGTATATACATATTATTATTATTGTAATGTAATATATTCAAAAAAGGTCATTGTCATTTTGTTTGTAAAAGGATGCTCTTCGGGAGTTACTACTACAACAAAGAAATTTATTTTAATAATAAAATTAAGTAGGTACTACTTACTAAAACATAACAATAAAATAATCTTTTGCTATCGTTTACTAATTTATTAATAATCCTTTCAATTATAAATAAAACTAAACACTAAATTAAGTAAAGTAAACTTTTAGAAATAACTAAACTTTTAGGTATTTAAGAAATTACAGCACTGATACCTATAATTTAACTATTTTTATTGAATAGTATATTCAAAATAAATGCTGCATAAAAATGGCTAATCAAAAAAAACGAAAGGGATCTCTAAAGTTCCTATCATAGACTGTATTTCACAACCAAACATCAGCTTTAAGCTTCGAATTCCGTTAATGAGAAGCAATGCAGTACTCGAAAGCACAAATACAGAGGGGTGAAAGGTGGTCCCAGAGCGACCGGTGTACCTAACACCGGGGTCCAACGAACGCAGCGTGTGCCGAAATCTCAGCTGGTCTATTGTGAAGCTTTGTATGGTGGCGACCCTACCTACCCAGGTGCACAAGTGCTTTAAAATAGCGACACAATATTTGGTACCGATCGATGCAAAAAATTCTAATGTAACGCACCGAAATATGCAATGTGGTATCGTTTTATTTGGTAAAATTTAAATGATAGTTGATAAAATTTTGGATTTTACTATGATATATTTTAGAAATAATAGTTATTTATTTAGTGGTAAGTTGAGGAACTTCTTGAAAATAACTTGAGAAAGCTCTTTTTTTGTACATTTTTTATTATTTTAAACCCGTTTTATTTAGTTTACAACAAGTAAAAGCATTAACATGTTAATAACAAATATATTTTTAAGTAGGATATTTTATATAAGACAATATATGGTTATGTCAAAACTAAAATATATTGAGTTGTGTCAAATTAGTAGAGACGGGAGAGATGGTGCAATATCTAGGTAATATTTTGAATTGAAATTAAGGAGTTATTTTATTGTCGTCTTTATTCTAAACAAAATAGTTTTAAAACATATAACAAAGACAGGTTAGTCATATAATAAAATAAGGACAAAAGCAACAAAAATGTCATCTACGTAGTTAATCCATCAACCTATTAAAATCGTTGAACGCTGTATAATCGGTGTGCGTTTTATGCTTATAAATTCCATACCTGCCAACAGCGGCCTAGAACGAAAACGTTATAACTCCCAAGTTCACGATCGCTATTAAGCTTTTCTAAAATTAAACGGTTTGTAAACAAACTTTAAAAATAAAACAGCTTAAGTCTAATAACACCCTACAATGTACAAAAATAAAGTTTAAAATTGAAAGCTTAACGAAATTATTACCTTTACGTCCATAATGGTGTAAGTGCATGATATATTCCTTCAGAATTCAAAAGCTCTACATTTAGTTACGACTCTTTAGCTTGGAGAGAATCCATCAATGAATGGGGGAGGCCCCAGATTAGTTGCACAATTACGAAAGGTCTTATTTGGAGTTTACCCTTAGGGTTTGTGTTCAAGATATGACTTTTTGAACACCAGTAAGTGAGGTAGCGTTGCAGATGTTGAATCGGGTGTAAGACTCACCTTGCTCTTGATGCTGAATATAGAAAGAGCAAAGTTTTGTAAATAAGTAGTTAATTCTAAAAGATAGAGATATACTGTTTACATATAACAGATAATAACAAAATTTCTTACATAAAATTGTTTGGCCTTGTGCATTGATTAAAAAAAATCTTGCTTGTCTTTATCATGCCCGATTGTGTTAAGATATATAATTAAAAATACCCACACTAAGTTAATTGCGTTAAATAAACATTAATTCATTAATTCAAGTAACGCGTACGGAGAACGGCTAAGTAAAGTACCATCACGACAAGTAATAGGAAGGTAGAAATCTATATATTATAGAACACAGATGATTGCTTTACATGTTATATATGTAGATATCTATCGATAATTTTGTGAAAATCGTAATCTGAGAAAACTTGAAATGCATATTGTTTCATATTTATATTGTTACCTATACCTTTCTAATGCTGTAAATTTTCCAACATTGAATAAATAAATAATAAATATGTTAGCTGCCTTAGTATTAGGTTCAATTTAATTTAAAAAAAAACAACTTTGGCATCCATCAAAAAATTTCAGCCACACCGCTAAAATCTACATGACAATATTTATCATGTGGTACAATGGCGCTCTCTATCCTACCCTTGGATGAAAGTTCAAGGTGGTATCAGCAGAGCAGGCGACTGATTCTGCACGCGCCGAAACAGCTGCTCGTGAAGCTGGCACTGATTCAATGCAACCTAAACGGGTCCCTTGGTTCCTCGCTTTTTGTGCCACACATGTGTAACGTATGTATTATTCAAACAATATGTATGCACATATAAAATGTATTGTGTGAAGATACAAGGTTTTTTTTGGTTAAGTTCAACCGTCAACCGTTAAGTTCTTAGGAAGGTGCAGCAGGTAAAAACGTAGATGGTTGAAGGCAGGGTACCCTATAGTTCTGGTATGAGCTGATCATATTTATGGACTGGTGGAGTCTTTTTAAGGTATTGTGTCTACCTACTAATGAAACGTTAGAAAGAAGTTTATGTACCTAATACATCAATACTGCGTTATTCGTTTTTTGAGATAAAAAAAATAATTTATTTAGTACTCTATACCCATGACTTACAAATGAATTTGTGGGATTTTGGCGATTTTTTATGATGATTTTTTGAAATACTATTTAAATGAAACTACTATGTAGTAGGTACGTGAAAATGTGAAGTACTACTATGTAGAGTACATGTATAGTACAACGTGGAAATGTAGAGTACCTACTCAGTATTTTTATCTTCACATATTTGGATTTTTTAAATAACAATTTTGCCTGTATGTTGGTTAATAAATGCTTTTCAAGTAAATGACAAACAAGTATTTACCCTCAGTTTCTAAAAAGTAGACCAAATTAATCTATTATCAAAATTAGCTAACAAGGCATATTATGATACCTAGGTGTAAATTTTCCACCAATAATTTACTTTTTTATCTAATTTTGACAGTAGATTAATTATAGCAACGTTCTAGGAACTGGGGATTAGTCTTATTATGTAGAAAATCATTTTAATTTTCTAGTTTATTTGCATTCCTTTACTACTTTCAGAACCTTCATAGACTACGACAACTACGATAAAACAATCGCACGTTGCCTCATCGCGTCGTAGCTCTTTTTTTTACCCCACTTGATCTATGATCCATTTTGATTTATGTACATTATTTTTATTTAAAAAAAACGAGAAATTCCTAAAACAGTTACTAACTACTTAATTCTTAAAAGAAGTCTTTAACGAAACAAAATGCTTTCGCTTAGAATCTACGAGTACCTCAAAAAGATCGACGATTTTTCGTGTTTTATATTGTTGTTTATCTATAGAGCAAAAGATCCACATAAGGACGTAAATCCTTATCTAAATGGGTAACCATTCGGTACAAATTAATCAAAAAATATATATTACAAAAAAAAATCATATGAGTTGCATTTAAGTTCCCAATTTCGGATTTCAACCCACGGAGCATAGCAACGAAATCTCGAAATAAATTCAAAGGCATCAAAGTACATAAGGATACGTAGACATGTGTGAGCCGGCAATTGTGTGACATTGAAAGCGACCCACCACCTGCCCGGGGCTGCGCGGTGGCGGCGCCCCAGTCCATAGCTATTTCCGCCATAGCGCACGAACCCTCGCTCGTGCCCGACCGTTACGCACGCGAGTCGCACCTGGCGAACGGCGAACGGCGAGCGGACGATGCGCGATTACGGATAACCCGACGATTTAGACCTAATACTCTTATTAACATTTTCACACTATTAATCATTCATTATGTTTTTGTTGGATATTTTTTAGTATACGAGCTTTATTTACAGCTTTGAGGTTTTATTTTTGTGGCGCGGTAAAATAAAAGTGCGTTAAAAATTATACATATACCTATCTATAGCTTACTTATAAACAGATAATATTTATAACAATTAACAGAAAGTTCAGATCACCAAATTTTACTTCGCTCTGTCTTTATAAGTTTAAAACTATTCATGGTCTGTTTAAGACTTTAAGACATTTAGGTACATTCATTACAATGATGTATGTGTAAATAACTATAAAAAATTGTGAATGCACTTTTTAAAAATATATTAAAATTCTATAACAACATAATCCCCATAATAACGCTACCTAAGTACTTACCTAATTAATTAATCCTGTTATATAAAATAAACAATCCAAGGAACAGAAAAAGTAATTACTTACCTACTTACCTCAGTTAAAATGTAAACATCCTTTATTATTTGTTTATCTTTTAACAAAGATTTCTCATACCTAATGAACGATAATTAATCGAGTAACTTGAGTAAATGAGCTCGTAGTCGTCCACCTACCTACATTACCGCTGATAATTTACCAATTAATTTGTTTACTATTCCACTATTCTTTATTTATCTACAAATTGGTCGGTGTAGTTTGTTTGTTGTTCCCATAGACCAATGAGAAATATAAACAATGATAACAAATTCATTGAGTAATTATTTATTAGGTATTGAGAGAAAAGGAAATGAAGTTTTGGGTAGGAAATGAAATGTTCTTTTGGTAATGAATAGCAGCCTAACCAAACGCACTTTAAGACCTCATTGTTAAAAACTTATTTTTTTTTACTATTCGTAAATACCTATCTGTAAACATTTACATGAAATAAATAATTTTGAATTTGAACACTTACCTTATCACTATTGTACTATTATTTCTTCTGTGGCACTACCCATTCCATCTAGATAGATAGGTATTTCATCTAGATAGGTAAGAATATATATTTTTATAATATAATAAAATAGGAAAAGCAAAGATCTGTCGACTATTCAGCCAAGGAATTAATGATAAGCAAAATGAATGTGATTTTCTAACTGTCAGCGTCTGGGCGATTAGTAATGATTTTGCAGAGTAATCGCGCAATTGATGTCCAGTGCCCGTCTAAATGCCTGACACATTCGCGGGCTGAGTCAGAGCGGTCACATTTCGTTTGTTGGTTATGTCGAGCGATATGACGATCGAACACTAATGCGCCGACAAAGTATACTAATTCTTGCATTCAATTTATTCAAATATAATTTTAAGTAGGTATTAAATAACATTGTGTAATCAAATTTAATATTATTAATTTTGAAGTATGGATAAATCCTTTTTAGGTATTTTTCTATCTATCAAACATTAAAAGTCTAAATGCAAATTGAATAAAGAGAGATTTGGCTGAGAAATTTTGATGAAGGCGAACTTGTTTTAGATTTTGGATTTATTTAGCAGCTAAATTATATTATTCTACTCGAATTATATATAATATTTATAAAGCGAATTTAAATATTAGGTACATAAATAATCAAAAATAAATGAAGAACAAAATTAAATCTTCTTAAAATAAATACAAATACCTAAAGTAATTGTAAAATCTATAGGTAGGTAGGTAGATATGCTATGGTTCTTTAAACATTTCCTTATAAAATCATGACACCATTTCCATAAAATTCGTTATTAAACTTCATTACCTACGGATTATTTTTACAGAGTATGTTCTGTTATGTGTGTGTGGTTCATGATAGCTTACTAAGTGGCCAGGTCAATGTCACTGCATGAGACACTGCTTACGTGGTAGTGTATTTATAGTTAAGTAGGTATCTATCTATATTTATTTATTTTGTACCCAATAATTATTTGAAGTAATTGTTAGTAACAGCATAGAAGAAATAATAGTACCTACAAGTAGTAACAGTTTTCAAATAACTTAACGGAATATAAACGTAGATTCTAGATTGACAGATAGCGATTGAAGGACCATGGAACCAGCCAATCACCTAGTTTTATACTAGTTGGTTTTTTTTTCATACAAAGACACGAATACTAAAGATCAAAGTAATGAAATTTCTATGTGGGTGTACTGGCAGTTTTACCAAACGCACGCTACTTACCGGCAGTGTTACAAAAAAGTAACACTTTATGCATGTAAAGTTTTACGCGAAATAAATATTTTAACCTTGATTTTCGTCGGTATTTTTATGAAACCACAACCGAAAAGTAGCAGAATCACTTAAATACCCGTTAAAAGTTTATATATTCCAAATAATGGAGCTTTTTTTAATGTAACCGTTTTTCATGTTATAAAATATTTCCTATCACGATGAAACATGTATTTTTATACAAATTAAATTATTATGAAAAGCTTCTATGAAAATGTTTAAAAGAAGATGCTGGATCATATCGCACGACGAGTAAGCCCGCGCGCCGTAGACGGCCGAGCTGCGCAGACGCAGGTGCCGGCGACTGCCGAGCTCCCCGCAGCCGGTCTCCCATTGGTCGTTGTCGGAGGCTCCCTCGCTCCTATTGGCGCTGGCGCACGTGCGGATCCTACCCGCTGCCACCTGGCGCACCGCGGCGGGGAGCGCATATAAGCGCGCGCCTTCCCTCGCCGCACCATTCCGACTTCGGAACTTGGATCTGTTCGCGCGCATCTACGTTCGTGTCGCTACCCTTCGAAGTTCGACGTCGCCGCGACGTCTAAGTTACGATACCCACTGACTGTTGTGATTGTGTTTTAAACTATATTATTTGGACAATTGTGTTGAGTGAAATTTGTGCAAGATGCTGTTGGAAGATACGATGAACTCTGGCGGTCTGCTGAGGCAGAAGTACGGGCACTGTCCTCTGAAAAAGCGGCCGGTGCTGGTGCGGGAGGAGCGGCCGCCGTCGCCGCTCACGCCCACCTCGCCGCACCCCGCCCACCTCGCCACACACTTCGCTCACGATTATAAATGTAAGCATTTTTTACTTTTTAGAAAAAAATAGTCTTATAGTAAAAAAATGAAATTTTGTCGATTGCCTTTTAAGAAATATAGAAAAGCACATTCCGGGCACGCAATGGTTCTTTTAGCTTTATAACTACTTCTCTTTCTTATTATTTTACACATACCTTTTCAAAAATTATGTCCCAAAAAGTTATATATAAGTTATCAAAATTAAATTATTAACGAGTTCTTTATCTATTGTTTTAGATGATTATGAAAACGAAGAGCCACAAAATTTAAGTACAAAACCTGAAGATCTTTCGAAAACCGGAAACTATCCAAGCAAAGCTTCTTCTCCGTTCTCCACTACCGTGGTGAAGACCGAGCCCCGGGAATGGAGCGCGCTCCCCCCGGAGTACCTGTCACCGGCGCGCGCGCTTCCCGAGCTGGCCCGGCCCACGCCGCACTACGCGTACCTGCCGCCCCTGTACGCGTACAGGCCCGCGGAGGAGCCCTACATGTCGGCGCCGGCGCTGTCTCCGCCCGCGCACTACTACCCGCACTACTCGCCACCGTCGCCGCCGCCCACCTCGTCGCCGCCGCCCAGCCGTCCCGAGGACCTCCGCTCGCCGGGCTCCGTCTCCTCCGACTCAGGCGTGTCGGTGTCGGGTCCGCGCCGGCCGCGCTACCAGTGCCCCGATTGCGCCAAATCCTATTCCACGTACTCGGGCCTGTCCAAGCACCAACAATACCATTGCGCCGCCGCCGAAGGCAGCCTCGCCAGGAAATCGTTCAGTTGTAAATATTGCGCCAAAGTGTACACGTCGCTGGGAGCTCTGAAAATGCACATCAGAACGCACACGCTGCCCTGCAAGTGTCACCTGTGCGGCAAGGCTTTCTCCCGGCCGTGGCTGCTGCAGGGGCACATCCGGACGCACACGGGCGAGAAGCCGTTCTCGTGCCACCACTGCCGGCGCGCGTTCGCCGACCGCTCCAACCTGCGCGCGCACTTGCAGACGCACTCCGACGTGAAGAAGTACTCGTGCTCGGGTTGCGGCAAGACGTTCTCCCGGATGTCGCTGCTGACCAAGCACATGGAGGGCGGGTGCGGCGAGCCCGTGTCCCCGGCGTACGGTTACCGGCCGGACGGGCCGCACGCGCCGGTGCACGCCTATTGAACCACAAGACTGAGCTCGCCTCCGACAAGATCTCGTAGTCAGTAACACTCGCAGACCCTAGAATTAAGTTAAATTATTTTTGTATACTTGTTTATAACCGAGAGAGACTGTAAATAGTAGTATTAAGTTAGGTTAGGCTGCGACCGTAACGTCGCGGCCGCGCTAGTCAAGTGGCATTTGCCGAGTGTCATACACTTGTTATTATTATTTAATATATTGTATTCTAAGCCATGTACAAAGTGCCTTAAATGTAAGTGATTTAATATATTTAAAAATATATATTTAAGATAATGTCTATATTTTGAAGAAATTATGCTTGGCTGATTCATTCTATCATAACGCGCCGAGATGCGTTCCTTTCTGTTACCTCCGTAAAAGTAAAATAAATATAAAAAAGTTTTAAAATAAACAATATTTTTATTTACACCACGATTTAAAAACCTAGAAAGTTCATAATTTTCCAATAAGATTTTTTTTATTACACTTATACTATTTCAGAAATTGAAAAATAATCATCAATTTTGTAGGTATAAATAAAATTATATTCTAATACAGATATTTACATACACACTGCTTAATTTGTCCCGAAGATTTGACTGGTATGTTAGCGGCATTAATTTTTGCATACGTCTTTGTACTTAATTTGTGCAATAAAGATTTTAAATATAAATCATAAGGTACTTAACAACATAGTTGCAAGAATACCTGATAACAAAATATGTTCGCTGGCATGCGACCGTAGTCCGAGCAGCGTAGCACGATCGTAGCACGTCCTATCTCGGTGACCTATTTGTTATAGTTAGGAACTCTATACAAGTACTAATTAAGCATCGGAACATAAGTTTAAAAATACTTATAAGCTAACTTTAAACCCAGAATCTCTACCATGAATATTAGGTTAAAGTTAAAGTGAGAAAACACCAAAAGGATTTTTGAAAAGAGGAAAAATAAAGCGATGCTATTGGTTACTCACGTATTATTAGGTTTTATAACTTCGCTAGGACTTACCAGTCTCGTTACAGATGCAAAAACCGTTAAGTGACCTAGTCATGTTTGGGTTTTAGTCTGTGGGCTCACCGGTTTTGGGTTCACCAGTATTCAGGAGACTACTGTTTCGATTTCTTGTCGAGGTGGTAGTACCTACTCCTTTTCAGGTGCGGTTACGAAACGGGCGGGTTAATGCAAACTCGTCTTTGTCGCCGCCCGTTTCGTTACTGCATCATTTAGCCGACATAGTGGGATCGATCAATGTTGTTAAACAATGTATTGATCGACCCTATTCATGGACTTTGTAGGACTGCTTATCATCAGGTAGATACAAAATCATATGTTACGTTAATACGAAGAAAAAACTCATCGGTAGATCCTCTCATTAAACTTTTTGGCTAGGTACTACAAACAGCACTATGATGTTAACATCATAATGCTGTTTGTGACCGTCGTTAAAAAATAAACACAATTTATTATAATTTAGGACCGTTATTACCGAAAATGCGCCGAGTTATTAAATTTAATAATTAAACAAAATATTAAATCTCATAATCTACAAGTCCGATTTACTTGAATATTTTGCCACAGTAGACCTAAAGTCCAAATAAATATTAGTTTTGAAAATGGATTTAGTTTTGTTACTTTTTTCACTATACAGGGTGAATTTTTCAAGTGTGCCTTCAAGGCCAAATCCAAACTATAAGGTATAGCGAAAAATGCTCAAAGGATAATCGGGGCCGCATCATTAGATTTTTTTTTAAATATTCTCCGAGCCGGGAATTGAACCGATTGATTTAAAAAAAACTAATAAGAATCAAAATGTAAAAAGTAACTTCAAACGGCAAGTTAAAAGAAAGTGCACATTTTTAAGAAAATCTTAGTTTTTAAGCTAATAAATTGTTCAAAATTATAGCCATTAATTTCAATACATAGCTAAATTCGCTTATTCGTATCTTAATTTTTTTTTAAATGTTGTTGTTTTCAATGAGGGTGGGTTTTCAATGAGCAATTCCAAACAATTTGATTAGCATAGTATGAAATTAATTTCATGAAATATTTTTTTTATTTAAAATGAGCACTTTCCTAGGTTGCCACTTGATATTAATTACCAGAATATTACCAGGTTCTTATAAGCGACAACTAAGAGCCGATGCATTAACCCAGGATAAGTTTTTTTTTTTCAAAATCTACCGGTTCGATTCTCGGCTAGGAGATTATTATTTTTTAAATCTAATAATGCAGTTTTAGTAAAATAACTTTTTAAATTCCAGTTAGATTTTAAACAAAAATAATTAAAAAAAATAGAGTAGAAAGAACAACCGAGTGATATAGATCTTGAATGGAAACCTACCCATTTTACTTCTAGATGACTCGCGCATATTCATCTGCGCAACTTTAACCGCTTACGCAGCGCACGCAACGAAAGCTCTCAAAAGGGATACATTTTCCCCGTTTTAGCTACATTTTTCATTGATGCCCTGCCTTAGTGATCGATAGTGTTAAATAGCCTATACGCTGCTCGATAAATGTGCTACAGCACATAAATAATTTAGCAATTGGAACCAGTAGTTCCTGAGATTAGCGCGTTCAAACAAACAAACTCTTCAGCTTTATAAAATTAGTATAGATACGAGTAGATAAGAACCTTTAGCGGTACCTATAAGTAGTAGAAATTATCAATGTCTATACCACATATAATTGGCCGGTTTCTTTAAAGTTTTAATTAAGTATTGAACTTAAATGGATAAATAATTAAAAATAGCAGATTTTTATAGGACCTGTCAATATACAATAATATTTTAGAGCGCTGTTTGTTAAATTAAATCCACCATTTTAAACTATTTGACAGTTAAGTACTTAAAACTTTTAAGAAACCGATATTTGGATTAAGAAACGATAATTAAAACCAAATATTCTAAAGTAAATCAACGGTTTACTTTAGACATGTAAATAATAAGATTTAAATAAAGTCGCAATAAATTACAGTTCTTAAGGAATTGCATTGTTTATTGCAGCCTAATAGTGAGCCAGGTAAATTAGTGGTAATAGGATCTAGACAATTGTTGCACGACATTAGGCGATCTTGTACCTGCTCCGCAAAGAGTACAGTAACTGGAATAAATTAAAATTTGAGTTGTTCATTTTATTTAGATTTTTACGTCGACACACGATAGACGATGAAAAATATGAATCAATTGGAAGCTAATGGGTTTTGTTTCTTTAATGTATTTTTTTTAAATAATTACACCCAATAAGAATGAAATAAGAATGTGATATTTATGCACAAAGTCAGCCGCGTAACGTAAATAACAAAGAAAAATTATGATCTATTCATATAAGAAGTTAGGGGAATAATTATTAAAACAATAAACATAATATTTATCCATTTCGGGTTTCAGGGATCATTTAAATACGCTGCTGCAAAAATTTGGAATAATTTGCCTTCATCTATTAGAAGTGTAAAGGTTTTGGCAAGTTTTAGAAAGCAGGTCAAACAAAGGCTGTTGAAGGGGCAACTGTAATGTTTAACCATTAATATTTTTTTCATTTACTTTTTTTATTTATTATTTTTGCAATTAGTATAAGTATACCTGATATTATTGTGTTTAAACTAAAAATGTGTAATTAATTCGAATGTTGTTATTGTGAGCTTAATGTAAAATTTTGATTGTGGAGGGGGTCAATTTGAAAACCAGTTCTGTTGGCGAATAATCTCGCTTACAGGTATAACTGACAATTGATCCCATTGCCATAATGAAACAAAGATTTATATGATGTACCTACTTTATTCTTTTTTGTGATTATTATGGCAATAAACGTTTTTTTTCTTTCTTTCTTTAACTATCAAAACTAATAAAATCAGAGTTAAATTATCTTACAAGTGCTTATAAAATTACAAAAATAGTTTAAAATATCATCGCACTCCAAATTAATGACTTTTTTCAAATTTATACTAGTATTTTTTTCTGTAGGTACAGTTTTTCATGGCCTGGGTATCTATAAAATATAATACGTACATATATTGTTATTTCTGGTACACATAGTACAAGCCCAGAGCTTAATTTTTGACTAGACTGTGTGACAATTTACGCATATTTCACACAAATGTGTGAAATGTCCTACACATATTTTTTAATATTATAATTATATGTCTACGTTGCCCCGCAACCCCAACCTATGATTAAACTATCTTAGATTAAACGCCATAGGCATTTATGATCTAACCAGGTCCAGTGCAACGCAAAATGCACATCTTTGTAGTTTGGACGTATTCAATGCCCTTTTTATTTATTAAAAAAAAAATGCACAAATTTAGTGCAAAGTCGTACTTAATGCCGCTAGGCATTCTCTACCAGTCCTTTGGGATAAATTAAGCAGTAAGTAGGTAAAATAGGTACAGTAAAATATATTTAAAAATATTTTTTACTGCACCTTTGTGTTTGCCCAGCGTGGTTACCACATACACACCATCACGTCTGTTAATAAGCAGAGTGCGATGTACGCAACACGCGCGTCTCTACATACTTACCTAGCTACCTATTTAGCTTCCTCCACATCCATGTATAGATTTAGGCTTACATCCATGATAATACACGATTTCTGTTTATTTCTCAAATGTTTTAAGATGCGTGTTACAGTGTTGTTGGTTAGGAGCAGTATGGAGGTCAGTCAGGCGGCGGGCGCAGGCGCCGGGCGCGGCCGGTCACCCGGCCACGAGGTCACCGCGGACACTATCCTAACTACAATTCTTTACTAACTCGATCATTTTATGTTGTCCTTGTACATTTTATTGTGCACGATTAAACAAATACCTACTTTCTTAACGTTAATTCGAAATTATATTTTTTAAGGTAATTTAAGGTACTTTTCTTATATTGTTTAAGTTTTCCCATGGCTTCCCCATACAAACAAATAATGTTAAAATGACAAATTTGTATGGGGAAGCCAATTTTTTTTTTTCATTTGCGTCACAACCGGTTTTCTAGATATCGGTCTGGATAGACAGGAGCTATCTGGATATTATTTTTTAATGTACAAAATAATTTATTTTATCACACGTTGGTCAATAATTATTTCTATGTAATTGTCAACGGCTAGTCAGTTATCCTACTTACATTGGTAATAATAATTACGAACTAATTACTAGCCAAGTGATCGTATTATCTATTGGTACCAGTGTAGGTAGGTAGTGTTCAGTAAGGAATGTTAGTATTAGCGGGTGGCGTTACACTAATACCAATTCGCGTATGCGGCCACCTGACCCGTTTATTTAGCCGACATAATGGAAGCGATCAGTGTTGTTGAACAACAATCGACCAATTCATGGACTTAAAAATCTGCTTACCATCAGGTAATATTATTGCACATTAATAATCTCTAATAATTTGTAGTTAATTACTAGACAAGTGATCGGATTAGGTATTGGTACCAGTGTAGGTAGGTAGTGTTCAGTGAAGAATGTCAGTGTTAGCGGGCGGTGGTACATTAATACCAATTCGTGTATGCGGCCACCTGAACCGTTCATTTAGACGACATAATGGAAGCGTTGTTTCAATGTTGTTATACAACAATCGATCCATTCATGGACTTTGAAATTGGCTTATCATCAGGTAATATAATTGCACATTAATAATCGCTAATCATGAAGGTAAAAACCGTGCCCATCCACGCGCCCCTGGCGCGTTTTTTTAGCTTCATGTCGCTAATAATTTGTAGCTAATTACTAGCCAAGAGATCGGAACCAATATCTAAGTATTGGTACCAGTGTAGTTAGGTAGTGTTCAGTAAGGAATGTCAGAGTTAGCGGGAGGTTGTACAGATCGATCTAATACCAATTCGTGCGCATGCGGCCACCTGACCTGACTACTGTACTTTTACTACTATTAATTGAATTGTTACAGTTTGTTGTGTAATACCTACAGTGATTTGTTCGCAGGAAATATATTCACTTTGAAAGATTGTGTGCGAGTTAATTTGATACTATATTTATTTAGTCACGTTTTCTTCTAGTTTTGTTTTTGTTTTATTAACTGGTACTTAAATTCCGGTGATAAATAATATATACACCTAGTTGTTAAATAAGCAAGTATTATGTATAATTTTGGCTTTTACCAACTTTTAGAAAATCATGCCCCATGCATCCACCGAAAAAAAAGCGAAATGTAGAGAAGACAGATTATAAGAATAAATAATATAATTGATATATTGTAAAGCAGAGAAATTTAAAGAGAGCAAAATATAATGTGTAATTGCGTGTATGTACGTGAAAAATTGCGAGAAATTAAGAGAAGAGAAAGAAATGAAAAGTAGATATTGAAATTTTGTTCATTGACCGCCTTCATAGACTAGTGGTTGCGCCTTTGGCGTTGTATCCGGAGGTAGTGGGTTCTATGGCCCATGGTAAAAATTATTAGTTATTTTTCTGAATAGTTTGTGATTAAATTATTATATGTAATAGTACATTTCTCTGGTACACATAGTACAAGCCTAGAGCTCAGTATGTGACCAACTTGTGTAAATTGTTCTACATATTATTATTAAAATATTTGGAGACCAGAGAAAATGTAGAGAAGTGAGAGGAGAATGACAACCATGTTAAACATCAGTTTTTTATATTATTTTACATTCTTTACAAAATAGGGATACATATATATCATCACCCCTAGACGGCCTCAGGGTACCTAGCGGTGGGGTTTTAATCCCACCTCGTCGTAGCCGACGGTATGAGTCTACACCGAACAAGTGGCTAGCTCGTCGCGATGTTTTGAATAGACTCAATAATCCATCTTTAAACAGTTTCACAAGTTGGTATTGTGAAACCGTGACCGACAGCTTAACGTGCTTTCCGAGGCACTATAGTGGTGTTGTCAAAAAAAATAATCATTTTTTTAAATAAAAAACTCATTGGTACACACCGGGATTCGAACCAGGGACCTAAGTGTTTTTAAGTCCAATGTCTAACCAACTCGGCCACCACTTAAACAAAATAGGGATGTCACATTTATTTCAAGTTGTCTTAAGTTATTCTCTCACATTGTTTATAATATAACATTGATTCATTCATCAACCAGCTATAGAAGTAATCATTTTAAATTTAACAATTTTCAATTGCAATTTCTAATGGATCCCTCACGCCTCCGCTATCGGTTGTATATGGTATGTGTACAAAGTAAGCGACTAGATCGTAAAGTGTATTGTGCAAGAGGCATCGTCTACAGCAGACTGCCAATTAGACAGAGGATGTCGCTACGTGTCGCCGCGCACTAGGAGAGCCCGCGACGATTGGACGGCGACACACGCGCCCTCGCCGACCAATAGAAACACCTCTCATTAATTAATTCTGTTCTTATTTGCATCGTGATTATCTAATCGGAGATCGGCTGCCGATATGCCATACCAATTAGAGTTCACACCTAATCGTCTAATAGAACTTTGAACTTTTCCAATGAAGCGATCGAATCGAAGATAACGCGTACGGGTTTCGACATTAATGTGACCTCGTTTTTATTGAAAGGAACAGTGAATGCTTTAATTACAATAAAGTATTTGATTCATTATTGTGCCTTCTCTCATTAGATTTGGAGCACGACTGGCAGGATCACCTATCCGCTAGGAGTCAAGGTGATAGGAGTTGACTAACGCATACCTACCGAACTCGGCGCCGCCGCACAATTAAATATGATTTCGCTTGCCTCTAAATCAATTCCCTACTGACAAACATAGACATCTTGTTATATTGTCGTGAATGTGTTACGACACAAAATGGCTCAACAATCAATATTTATTCGAACTCAGTGTCTAACACTTGTACCAACTATAGAAGTGATTTTTGAAATTGTAATTATTTGATATTTGTTTGAATCAGAGTAGGAGTGTTAGTGTCACCGAACGCGAGATTGAGAAACAAATGTAGATAATAAATCTAAATTTATTTATTTATTATGTTTTACCAACCTATTACTTTGTTACTTATTATAAATTATCATTTAACACAACACATTATTAGACAATGAAGGAGCGATACGAATATTTTGTACGAATACCTATATGTTCTGGAATCCTGCTAGAGGTCGGATCGTTCTTTTTTTAATAATTCTGCTCTCTTATAAGTTTTGAATAGGATACTTTCATTCGTTCGATTGGAGAAGAACCCACTCTGATTCGCTCTGTCATTCTGCAAGAAAAAACTGGTAGGGTATATGCTACTGATTCGGGTCAGTCTACAACCAAGTTATGATTTTTATAACGGAGCATGGCATTCGACTCTAAATCCATATGATCACAAGTGTAAAGTCCGTTTTCAACCATAAACAAGTGGGAAAAAGAGACTTCGTTGTCGTCATTTCGCGTCAAATCGTTATCCGTAGGTAAATATATAAAAAATGGTTGGTTTTCCTTGATATACAACATGATATACAAGGAATAGTATTTATGTAATGCCACAGAAGAAATAATAGTACCTACAAGATATAGGTAACAGAAAAAATGGTAAAGGAAGAAACCCTTTATTTAAAAAAAAACAGGACAAATAATTTATTCTATTGTTATATAAACGTAACGTTAACGTATTTTTGCTTCCGTATTAGTTTGTGACAAGAGGCTCTATCATGGCGCATTGTAGCAACGTAACGTATTTGTTTACGTATACGTGAGCAACAACCAATAGAATCGCTTATTTAATAGATTATAAAAAAAATAAAGAGGCCCTATTGGTTGTTGCTCACGTAAACGTATACAAATACGTTACGTTGCTACAATGCGCAAACCCATGGTAGAGCCTCAGAGACTCTACCATGGGTTTTTGCTTTGTAACAATCTAACGTTAATACGTGAGGGACAACTTTATTAGCTTTATTTTTTGTAACAGGATTGAATAAAGCGATTCTATTGGTGTGTCATCACGTTTTAACGTTACGTTGCTTCGTAGCAAAAACCCAAAAACCCATGGTAGAGCCTCTGAACAATATATGTAAATTGTCCTATAAATTATTAATATTATTTATTATTAACACGTTATGACGTTAGTAAATACTAATGCTAGAGCTACTGTGTTCATCGAGATATTTAATGCGTCCAGCCTAACAGACGGACACCTAAATCTACCATAAGGATATATTTTTAGATATTTTTTTACATAGTTTATCATAAACTTTTTCGATTGCGAAAACATAACGTAAACACACAGATAATGGTAATATTATACTGTAGTGTAGACATCAAAAAGCTTGATCGTAAACATCAAAAATATGATTGAATTTCAATAGAAATAGGGAAGTGAATGACAACACAGCACACTGCGAGATAAATCCACTGGGTCCGTGTGTGGGAGGAAGATATAGCTAGCTAGGTGTTAGCTTAGAATAAATAGATTTCTAGTACGTACTACGCCTTATTTGTAGAATAACACAAAAAAAAAGTTAGGTAGGTTTATAGTCTCATATAAAAGACATCAACGCACTGGGCGACACGCGCCGTATATTCACTCGGGTATTTTTTTTACTTTTAATACACATGTAGATTCTTAGACATGTACCTATATTTGCTAAATATTTATTATTATTTTTTTTTTTTCATACTATAATATTAAGGCAAATAAAACAGTTCAAATAAAAGATGCTTGTTACAATGTGTGCGATAAAGGCACAAAAACAAATTGTGCACGGAATTCTTTAAAAAAAAAAGTTTTATAATAGACTTTCAAAATATTTTAAATTAAAAAAAACACTATGTAAGTACCTACTAGAATTTTTTAAATAGAGCACAAATGTGACTTTTTATCTACTTAATAGTAAGCAGACCTACAAAGTCCATGAATACATTGTTGTTTAACAATATTGACCGCTCTCACTATGCCGGCTAAATGATGCGATTATGAATTGAACAGAGACATATACATAACTTATTAAATAAAATTGCTTAATTAATATATATATTTTTGCCATGGATGGGAATTGAACCCACCATACAACGCCAAAGCCGCAACCACTGGACCACGAAGGCGGCATTCAACGCTACTTAATCATTTGGTAAAAATCTGTCTTCAAAACTGCTTATAACATAATTTGATCTCCTCCCATTTACCAAGAACCATCTATAGTGAGCAATAAAAGCTAATAAACTAATAAATATTGACGTAACAAGAACTTATCGCAATGTAATCACCATTTTAGTGTTAGTAGTAGTTTAGCGTGTAGTCGGACTGCCACCAACTACCTAGTGCTAATTAAACTCAAATAGAACTTCACTGTGCCGTTTGTAGTTTCATTAGACTTGGTGCCACAGAACTAAAACACTAGATAGGAAAAACCACGCGTTATCGATATCGCTTTATTATTATTTTTCAACTGGAGCACGGCATGTGACTTAGTATCTATCTGATGGTAAGCAGGCCTACAAAATCCATGAATAGGGTCCATCGATACTATAATATAATAGTTGTTTAACGGCTAAGAACGCTCCCACTATGCCGGCTAAATGATGCGGTTACGAAATGGGCGGCGACAAAGACGAATTTGTATTACGAGTCTACTTGAATAGTCCCGCTGTTTTGTTGACAAGTTATACCTCTCGTTTCTTAACCGCACCCTGAAAGGAAATTGATACATCGACATTTAATCGATGCAATAGGCTGCTGAAAACCGGTGGGAACACAGACAAAAGCCGAAACATGACTAGGTCACTTGACGGTTTTTTCGTCTGTATGGGCGGTAGTAAAGAAACCGGTCGGTCGGCCGAACGAACTATAGAGACGTTCCTCCCACTTTTTTACGCCAATTAAAAACAATATCTTCCTTTATTCCACTGCATTTATTTATGTTTTAACAGTAGGTATTTCATTATAAAATATATATTAGTGATAGTGCTGCCAGATTTTTTTTTCAGATTGTAAGGGACAAATGCTTAAATGGGGATAAAATAAAGGATTTCAGTTTTTTATCCGGGACAAATAAAAAACAAAATAATTTAAGAATTAAAAAAAAAAAAATTTGAGTACTTATCTGATGAAGTTTTTTATTTTTGTTGGATTTAACCTATTTGATAAAAGTAATGCAATTATAATCATAATTAAAAACTGCTATTAATTCACTTTTTATTAAGTTTTTATTTTTACATTTATATTGTTCGAGCATTGTGTATAAGTACTTGTCGACTGCGTGTATCGTTAAGCACGATCAACTTCGCAATTACAAATCAAGCACGGTTGAAATTATGTCTGAAACGGACGGGACGTCTCGTGAAATATCGGACGTCACTATTTAGTAACCAGATCCGCCTCTGTAGACTAATAGTTGCGCCTTTGGCGTTGTATCCGAAAGTCTTAAGTTCTATTCGCTCTCATGACAAAAAAATACTAGTATTTTTTTCTATACAGTGTGAATGGTATTGGCGTTTATAAAATATAATATTAATGTATTAATATCGTGCACATAGTACAAGCCTAGAGCTTAGTTTGTGTGCAAAGGTTATGCCTTAAGTGTATGCTTCGTATAAACGTAATGTAAACACGCAAGGCACCACCTATTTAAAAAATAAAGCGATCCTATTGGTTGTTACTTACGTATTAATATTATGTTAATATGAAAAAAACTTATGGTGACAGTCAGAGCAATATAAGTGTAAATATCCTACATTTAAAAAAAAATATAGCCTAAATAAATATGGCCGATGAATTTGTAACCAGTGCTGTGTCAAAATAAAAATACCATCACAGGTGCCTTTTTGGCTCCCCAGTACCGTTTAAACGGACTCAGGGTACCTAGGCAGCGGATGGATTAACCCTTCCTCATTTGGACGATGGTATTCGGAGTAAAATATGTTCCTGAAAGTATATAAAGTATAAATATGTTACATCAACATGTTATACCTCAACTATAAATATTATATAGTGAGACCTCAACTATAATTTTATATAAAAATCTTTTATTATTATAAAGTTCTTTGATTTTATATAATAATCTTAAAATTGCTTGATTTTTATTGTAAATTATGTGTATCTAATTGTATTTTTCAATAAACCTTTTTATCATTATTATATCCTACACTAACAATTAATGTAAGTAAGCTACCAGAATATTAACACAAAAAAGTTATGCTATTTTGCGCAGCGAACATTTTTAAAAGTTCTATTCTAGTGAACTTTTTAGAGCTTTTATAGCAAAAACTAACATAGACAACACAAAAACACCTTTATGAATGAACGAATGAATCTTTATTTGCATAATTCAGAGTTTACAAGTTGTTATTATATATTATATATGTATACAGTTTCATCATAATTTACCCATTAGGTGTGCAAAATCATTATTTAATAAAATTAATAAATACATAGGTTATAAAACAATGTATTTAGTACCCAATTAATTAAGTCACTATAAATAGTTTTACAGGTCATGGTTAAAGTACCTTAGTTTATTTCTTCAATATCTCAAAAACTAAGCACATCAACACACTAAAAAATCCTTCGTGTAATAAATGCTTATATGCTATGTAATAAAATTAAGGCATTCCCTTCCCTAGACTTTCGCTAAGTCGCATGAGACATTGGCCGCCTCCGTAAACTAGTGGTTGCGCCTTAGTCGCTGTATCCAGAGGTCGTGGGTTCGATTTCCACCCATGGCAAAAAGATATTAGTAGGTACATATTTTTGTACAGTTTGTCATGGTCTGGATGTTTATAAAATATAATATGTAATTATATCATTGTTTCTTGTACACATAGTATAAGCCTAGAGCTTAGTTTTTGACCAGGGCAATAAGTGTGTTAATATTATTATTATTTTTATCTACCTGATGGTGAGCAGTCCTAAAAGGTCCATAAGTTGGGTTAATCAATGCATTGTTAACATCATTGATCGATCGACTAAATGATGCAGTTACAAAACAGGCGGTGTCAAATACGGATTCGTTTCATTTTGTATTGTTATTGGTAATTCACAAATATTGCAATATGGGTGGCTACCGGCAAACTGAATAAATCTTAATATAGGTATATGCCAAGACAATCACATTACCTAGAATCATCATGCCAACAAAACACCAACGAAAACCCTAAAAGCTCAATTCTTTCTGCCTTTTTAAACCAAATTTAGTACTTTGCTTCCCATAATTGATAAGGCTAATTTGCTCTTTTTAAAATCTCACCAAAGAGCTGCTAATTATTCTAAAATTAATTGGTATTCAACAGAATATATAGCTCAAAATTTGACTCATCAAAAAAAGTATCAAGTTTTGACTATAAGAACTAATTCTTCCAGTGAAATAAAGCCCCAGGTAACAGTTATATGGTCATTAGGTAACTATCATGCGATAATATTAATAAAGCAAATAATATTTACACAATATAGGAACGATTACCACAATATATTCACGTCTTCAAAATTGATTTCCATTCATATTTTATAGCCTAATTTAAAGAGCCCACTTTCTATTTATACAAACACAAAAACATGAGCCCACTATTTTATCTGTGTATGACAAGACGTGATCTATTCTCTGCTAGCACGCATATACACACACATACACATACACATACACACAAACGCATGTGTACTACAATAGCAACCTGCACGATTGTTCTCGTACACATAAATATCTTCTTAAATTACTTGTCATGAAATTAATAATAATGCTCGTAAAGTGTGGGCAACCTAATATATAAAGGTATATTTTAATTTCCCTGCAATAAATTTGCCTAATATTAGTCTGGTATAATCAAACTTATTCCATAAAATTACTGAAAGTAAATTATTAATATACATGGTGACTTTGAAAGGATGTACTTTGGGCTAATATGAGGTTCTGCTGATCAAATGGAACAACTTTTCTCATGGAACCATGTGTCGCAAATGAAAAAAATTATTGCCTTCTCCATACAAACTAGTAACGCTAAAATGATCAATTTGTATGGGGATAGCAAAAATTTTTTTCATTTGCGACACATGGTTCCATGAGAAAAGTTGTTCCATTTGATCAGCAGAACCTCAAATAGCCCAAAGTACATCCTTTCAAATTCAACCTATATATGTGTTTTAAATTTCAGGGGCCTTTTTAAAAGTAGTTATGTAAAATTTATTATTATAATGGATTGCTGTTCAAGCATAAGGTTTTCAGCACTGAAGGTGAAGCATAAGATCACAAAAAATTGCCAATAATAATAATAATATGTATTTAATAAGACGAGTTCTAATTATTTAATAGTATGTTAAGCTAATTATTATTCCTTAGTAATCTTTGTGTTTAATATTTTTAAGTATTATTGTAATTTATATTTAAATTTGTATGCCGGTAAGGTGTAACAAAGCGGACTTACTATATACTCGTAATAACACCTATAACTCATTTGAGTAAGGTACTCAGGAAAAACTTTACAAATCAGTATACAAATGAGCCCATGATCAAACAGTCATGTTAATTTATCATTAAAAAAATCTTTTTTTTTATCTAATAGGCTTTGTCAATTAGTTATAACCACAGATCGGAATAGGTAAAGTAAATTTATCTAAACTTCGGTGAAGGAAGTAACATAGTATTTAGAGTGGTAATAGGAGAGGTACGTAATAAACACATTTCCTATATGTTTGTTACGTTTTCATCCCGGAATTCAAGAAATTGCTAATTATTTATTTACGAATGTGTTTAAAGTGTTCGGGATTTCTAGGGGCGTATTGCCCCTTCGGTAAAAGTAACATAGAGTGCTATGTTACTTTTACCGAAGTTTAGGTAAATATACTATAGGTACCTATTCCTATCTCTTAATATAAATGTTACTAACACTATAGTGACACTTAACAATAGCAACTAAACTTACCCCTTATATTATAATATGTAAAACGTTACAAACATAAAGTAATACAAAGAATTAATTACTTGATAATTTATTACTACACATCACGGATCCATATTGAATGTTATGTTACTATAATTAGTAAGGTGTGGTAATCACGTGAGTACATTTCCCTTCAACTGACAGTGCGCGGGCGTCGGTACAATATGCCGCTGTGATGGTAAAAATTAACCGCAAAAATAACGGTATTACTTACGTGGGAGGCTTTGCTAACTGTAGGGGGCACTTCGCAACCTTCCCGAATAGCCCGTTTAGGAACAGTCACGGAATTTTGATGGGCGACAACAAAACTCGGAAATACGAGTACTTTTGTCGTTCGTAGACACGATTGATTCATTAGGCTCGTGCTTTGTAGGTTTGATTTGTTGGTAATTATAAGATCATATTTATGATTCAATCTTATTAAATAGTTATTTATTTGACTAAAATAGAGATTATAAATGATTAAACAATTCAGCAAATAATTTTATTCGGTTGATTCGATAGATTTTACCACCGGTTTGTTTGACAGCATCAGTATCGTGCCTCAGATAACAGTTTAAGCTGTCGGTCCCAGTTTTACTAAACGAACTTGTGGAACTGTTATTAGTACCTACATTCAAACACCCGATTTCATTCAATTCCCGCTTGTTCCCTGTACTGTAGGTACTCATAATACTAACGGATATGACAAGGTAGGGTGAAGGTAATAAAACCCTAAGGCTGTCCCAGGTACACTGGATTAAAAAATATATAACCTTTTTTTCCTCTTCTTCCTTTATTAATTCCATTCCATGCTTTACAAACAGCATGCTCTTCATCAATTTCCCGTTTCACTTCCCTATAATTAGTTAACTTGTCAAAATAAATCTTTAGCCAAACAAAAAGTTTATAATCCAAAGCACTTAACTACCGAGCTGCAATTAATACCTTAATATCTGCAATGACCTGTAATTCATTTAATGCACTGATAAATGAAACTGCACCAACTCTCGGTTATTAAAAAGCGTTCGTTAAAATCTACAGCCAATAAAACCTGTAACTGGCAACGTAATAAACTCGATAATAATAAATAAAATTGTAATAATAGCAGGTGAAATCGCGACAAGTCCGGGTCTTGGGTCATCGTCCGTAATTATAAATAAAAGACGCCAAGATGCCGCCCGCGCATAGCACGCGCCGTTCGCTGGCACCCACCCGCACACACTTGTACACTCACAACAAGTTAGGCTATACACTCCGACCTTTGTAACCCACTCTATCCTTTTGTATTATTATCTTACTATTTAGTTTTCGTTGGCAATTGGTAATATTCCAGTTGTTTTCCACAATTACATCTAGCCTAATAAATCATTTAGGTGAAGCCTTAGTTTGGAATTTTTAATCGTCAAGTTACATTACTGGTCAGGTGATGTATTGGTTGTTACAGTTATTTTTAGACCTTTCTCGTTTTAATATTATCTAAAAGTTGATTTAGTGTTGTAATTTTATTAATTTTGATTTCATTGATTAATTACATTATTGCTAGCTGTGATTATCTTAAGTGGAAGAACAAATTTTAATATTATGACTTTTTGTTATATTTTTAATTGATCACGACACAAATGAATAAATTGAAATTAACTCAACAGTAGGTATACTTTTTTTAGAAAGAAGACACATTTTATATTCCCCCGATATTTGTTATGGATTATATTCCAAGATTAGATAGTTTTAGAAAAACCAACAGAGAAACAACCTTCCAACCTTCTATTTCCTCATCTTCTGCACATGCACTATAACGCGTACTGACATACGAATCATAAGATACGAATTCCAAGTTACAGTTATTTTTAAGGTTAACCTTTCTATTTAAAATGTCTTTCACAAATCATGCTCTCAAACTGGAGGTCACTAGAGCGAGAGTCTGCCACGCCTCCTGAACTCATCCGCGTCGAAATATCAATACCCATTGTATTTTGTCGGAGACAACACTGAGAACTTTTAACGAATGGTTCTTGAATTATGTGGGCGAAAGACGAATTTGCGACATTTAAAACAAGCTCAACAAGTGATTTAGCTTGAATACCGTTCAATAAAAGCTATTGCTTATTACAAGCGAGTTGGTAAGTCGTCGCCTAGGAAACAGGTACCCCATTGTCTGGCCACTACAGTAATTTCCTGCACCTGTTCTGGCACGCGACGGTTACAAATATTTAAGTGTAAATGTTCTAAAAAAACTTGGTGCTGGTAAAGAGATAGGGGTAGAGGGTGTGACGCGGCCGACCGTGCAGCTCCGGCCAGCGCGAACACACGTCTAGCACGCGCCACCATATACGTATAGAATATTTAACCTTTTTCACAAACTAGTAAAGTTAAAATGACCAATTTGTATGATGAAGCTAAACATTTTTTTCATTTGCGACAAATGGCTCCATGCGAAAAGTTGTTCGATTTGACCAGTAGACTATGAGGCATATATAGAATACTAGCCCAAAGTACAACCTTTCAAAGTAACCATGTATAATGAAATCATATACGTGGTGGCCGAGTTGGTTAGACCTTAGAAACACTATAGTTTTAGGTTTCTGATCAAAATTCAAATCCCAATGTGTGACCACATTGGGATTTGTACCATAGAGTTTTTTTTTATTAAAACAAAAAATACTTGTTGAATAACACAACTATAGTGCTTTGCTGTCGGTCCCAGTTGCACTATACCAACCTGTGAAACTGTTAATATATATATCAAGACTATTCAAACATGGTACCAGCTAACCAATTCGGTGTAGACGAGTTACGAGGAAGTGGGAATAAACCCCTCCGCTGGGTAAGCCGAAGCCGTCTAGGCGGTCTCGGCGTAAGGCACCCGCGATGGTACATACTTTATCGAAATTTGGTTAGCGATGTTGCAGTGGCGTTACGTAAACGGTTCTGCAGAACGAGCCCAGCACGAATGGCGCAGCGTAGGCGTGATAGTTTTTATGGATACCCCGGGCCACCCGTAACTCCTCATAACCTGGTATCGAGGCCATATAAAGACTCGTCTGTCCATTTATTTATTGACCTGTGTGCGAAGTATGAATGCGGGTAAAAGTAAAAAAAGTTTAGGTGCAGGTTTTATGAAATTGTATTAAACCACACAAGGATTACGTGGGTTTTTATGGTAGGATTAAACTTGTTAGTTGGTCTCTGAAAACATTATGGGAGCGCGAATATCGTACCATAAAACTGGTGAAATTTCTTATTTGGCTCAATTTAAATCAGAATGTTTTTATAAAAGCCTTTTGTTTTATAATTCTTATACCTGTTCAAAATAACTTATGAGTTAATATTTTTTAGATTTAATATTAATAAATATCTTAATAGGTATATGTTTATAAATTTCAACTCTCTGCATAAATAATCAGTCTAGGCAAACGATCAGTAACTCTAACATAAGTTTTCTTTTTTATAAGATCCTTTACTTACTGTACAGTTTTAACAGAAGGGATCTACAAATAATGGATCTACAAATGAAGGAAAAGGAGGTATTTTTTTTCGACGATACAAATTATTTTTAAGAAAATGGTTTATGAGCACTTTGTAACTAAATCCCAACAACTGTCGAATTAGTTATTATACTGTTTATATATTAATATGTATATATGTATATTGTATGATATGTAGTATATTATATGTGTATAATACATTATATTGTATATGTAAAGCATATGGGTATATATGTATTTATTTATAAATATAAATAAATAAATAAATTGTATTGCACACTACCTAAACTTAATGTTCTAATGTCCCGAAGGTTTGACCGTCAGATAATGCCCAACGGCATTAAGTCCGCCTTTGTATTATGCAATAAAGATTAATAAATAAATATATAAAAATAAATAAACCCGGCCCATTGGTGGATCCTTACAGATTATCTGCAGGTACAGAAAGAATGATTGTGTAACAAAAAGCGGTATTAGATGTATGTAAAATAACATCTGAAATACAGCCAGTATTTCTATTTATTAACTGAAGCTGAAGTTGTTGGCGACTTTTACCAATAGCTAATTAAAATATAATATAATTTTATGTTTTAAAAAAATATACAGATTTTATTAGTAGGTTCCTAACCTGTAGTCACCATACAGGATGAATTTAAAAGGTTGTACTTTGGGATAATATGAGGCTTTACTTATCAAATCGAACAACTTTTCCCATGGAACCATGTGACGCAAATGAAAAAAAAATGGCATCCCTAATTCAAATTGGTCATTTTAACATTACCAGTTTGTATGGCGAAGGCAATTTTTTCCTCAATTTGGCCCAAAGTACAAGCTTTAAAAGTCACCATGTATATGCTAGTAACTAGCAAAAATTCATGATAGAGAGCTACATGGATTTATTTCTTACGGAGTGGAAAACAAATGTTTAGATCTCTTAAATAAAAGGTAGGTAAGTAGTAAGTTTTTGGCCATCAGCCCACGACACGAAGCACTCTAGTACCGCTTGGGTGCTTCAGTTGTCACTGCTGGCGCTGGACATGGCAGGTGCAGGTCACGGCCCGATACGCGCGCGTGCGCAGCGCATCCCTTAGAGTTACGCTAGTTATGTATTCAAACCACATGTGCTACATGTTGCGATGAAAGTCGTTGGATTCAGTAGTGCATTACAGTTTTATTATTACCTAGTCTTAGCGACAGGTGGCTAAATTATAAATTAACGAGCCGAAGATTTGAGGTATATTTCTACACTAGCAACTTCGTATACGTGGTGTTTGTATAAACAAAAAAAAACTTTTCTGTTGGCCTCTTGGTGCTTATTTAATATATACCAACAAATTGTATTAAACGCCTGTGGCTAGATAAAAACAACAAAATTTTTGATTTTGTCCATTTTGATAAACCGACAAATAGGTAGAGAAAAATTTCATAAATAATATTTATAACTTATTTCTTGTGCTTTTCAATATTCTTTTGTAAAACTGAAAGTCTACGATTTTATTATATATAAAAATAGTAGATTATATAGTAAATAAAAAATGTTTCCTTTTATGCACTTGTTGTAACAAGTGCATAAAAGGAAACATTTTTTATCGGAGACTCTTAGCAGGCCGAGCCGGGGGCTCAAAGATAAAATGGTTTTGTGGACGAGTTATAAACTCTGCTTTTCACTTCGATTGCGAGGAAATAAAACCAGTAGTACATAACATTTCTTAATTAAAATTCAAAGTAAAATTTGTACAGTTTTGAATACTGAAAGAAATTGTTTTTATGTCTTAAAAAACACATAAAGCAAATAAATTTAAGTAAATATTATAAAATAACAAATTCTATCTATGAACTTCTTATTGTGTTTGGCTGTATGGCTCATTATCTTTGTCTTAATATAGATGCATTTATGAGTAGATACGTTAATGCACTTGTGCACAAAATTCGATTTTGTGCAGCCTATATCCTGCACAAATAAGCTCTTTCAGAGCATGAGAAATGAAAATTATATTATATGTAAATCATATCTTAATAGAGTTTTGACCTGAGTGAAGCTGGACACAAAAAGCGATTAATAATGAAATTAATGATGTTCTCCTGGAGCTTCAATTAAAAGCTGATGACAAAGATGCATTCAGGTTGGCACAGTAACGGCAATACTGCAATATTTCACGATGTATGGCTCATTCTCATTGCCTTAATATAGATACATTTATGAGTATATACGTTCATTTACATGTGCACAAAATTCGATTTTGTACAGCCTATATTCTGCACAAATAAGCACTTTCAGAGTATGAGAAGTGAAAATTATATTATATGTAAATTATATCTTAATAGAGTGATGACCTGAGTGAATCTGGACACAGAAAGCGATTATTAATAATAGAATTAATGATGTTCTCCTGGAGCACCAGTTAAAATCTGATGATGATCATAACAAAGATGATACATTCAGGTTGGCAGAGTAACGGCAAAACTGCTATGTTTCACGATGCCGTATACGCGAAAGGTGAAACAAAACCAAAAACACCTTCAAAGCTCTGTCAATCGTTATCTGTTGAATCTATCTATATATATATATCTGGTGACTGCAAATGACTTGAATGTTTTCCAAATTTATCCTCCCGCATTAATCTTAGGTGTAAATTGTATTATGTGACAGGCTTTGCATATTAGGCTTTTGAATTTCCAATACTAATTCTTTTAAATAAGCTTTAAGTGGAGTTACGTTTTATTTTATTGGAGCACGGCATGTGACTTTGTATCTACCTGATGGTAAGCAGCCTTAAATACATGAATGGGATCGATCAATAAATTGTTGTTGAACAATATTGATCGCTCCCACTTTGTCGTCTAAATGATGCGGTTACGAAATAGGTGGCGACAAAGACGGATTTGCATTACGAGTCTATTTTAATATTCTCGCTGCTTTATCGTTAAATCGCCCGTTTCGTAGCCGAACCATGAAACAAGACTACCACCGATAAGAAATCGAAGTCTCCTGAAAACCGGTGAACCCACAGACTAAAATCGAAACATGACTAGGTGACTTGACGGTTTTTGCATCTGTAGGGTTTTATTCTTACACATTACTTTACATTAACAAGAATCTATACCTACCTATGTATTTCATAATAAGCATTTGTTGACCTATCTAGAATCGTTTTTTGATCAACAGACAATTATGATTTATTTAAGAAAAAAAATGTTCGTGTTTTAGGTTTAGTTTCGCTAGGCCGACCAACCAGATTCATTACTACCCATGGAGATAGAAAAACTGCCCAAGTGGCCTACTCATGTTCTGGTTTTAATATGTGGGTTTTCAGAAGCTACTGCATCTTGTCGGGGTATTAGTCATCTTTCAGGGTGCGGCGTAAAACTGGCGGAGTTTGACTACAATTCACCAAGAAAATTAACGTTTACTTGTAATACAAATTCGCTTTTCGTCTCCTATTTTGTAACAATAATTAGCACAGTACATGGACCCCAGGGTACCCAGCGGAGGGGTTTTTAATCCCACCTCGTCGTAGCCGATGGTATGAGTCTACACCGAATAAGTGACTAGCTCTTCCCGATGTTTTGAATAGACTCAATAACGTTGGGCGATTAACAGTGCGTTGGTGATAATTCTTTGTGACTTACCCTTTACTGTAGAAACTTCCGGTGTTTGGTCTACAGAAGCTAAAAAGTTTAGTTTAACCTAAGTTACAACTAATGATCATCAACAGCATCGATAAATCGACAAAATCGATACATATCAATTTTATGAATAAATGTTCAGTCATAAACTTCATTTTATCGACTGTCAAACTATATCGATGTGGTTATGCTAAGCCCCCTAGTGTAAGTTTTTTTGTCGTGTACTTTCGCTTTAACTATACTACTGTGTTAAAGTTTTGACCAATCACACGACCGCATTTCTAGTTCTCAAAATTTCCGCTTGGAGCGCTGAACCATTTCCCATACAAATTTTAGTTAACTCAAACGAAAAGTAATAGTTAGAAAACTCACACTAGGGGTACTGGTGATGTCCGAGCTCGGTATCATTTTATTCAACGTACTTCATTTATCATCCAGAGAGGTAATGTCGCGAGTATTTTAGGCACCTTATGCCAACGGAGTGGCTGGGACATAGAATATTAAATTAAATTAAGTTTTAGTTTAAAAATAAAATGTTTTGTAACATTTATTAATAAAGATATTTCCAATTGTTAAAATTATATATCTGTTTAATATAAGGTAGATATAAAATCACTGCCGACTTAATCTCCGTCATCCAATAAAAATTAAGTAAAAGAAAATACATGAGAATCGTGTAAGGTAGAGAAAAAACATGATATAGGCTCTGAACCCAAAATGCGCGAATAATTTTTATATTATGATCACACCAAGTCTAAATTGAAAATAATAAGTTCTTCGAAAACGCTTGTAAGATCGTAGCCCCGCGCTGGGCGGACCAGCGAGCAGTCTCGACTTCCCGACAGAGGTTCCCCGAATGTCACGCACTCGCCATTTAAGCCTTAAGTGCCCGTTATTATTCTTAATCACATACCTCCACAAAATATCAAAGATCGTCAACTTTTCGGAATCTCAAGTGAAATATTATGAGTTTATTATTATTTAATGGTAAGGACTCTTTCTAAGTTCCTTAATTTTTTATTTAAATTCTGTGGTGAATTAGTACTATTAATATCTACGCTAAAACCAACCCTATCCTCTATTTAGTCAATTGTTAAATGGCTTTTAAACACATAATATAATTCTGTGATCTATGATACTGTACCTAGTATAACTATTTCTGAAAACAACCAATATTACTGATAACAACAAATATTACAGAAAACAACAAATTTGACTGAAATATTACAATGAAACATTACTGACAAGTGAAATATTATGAGTTCATTATTATTTAATGGTAAGGACTCTTTCTAAGCAATAAGTTCCTCAATTTTTATTTAAATTCTGTGGTGAATTAGTAACTATTAATATCTACGCTAAAACCAGCGCTATCCTCTATTTACTCAATTGTTAAATGGCTTTTAAACACATAATATAATTCTGTGATCTATGATACTATACCTAGTATAGCTATTTCTGAAAACAACCAATATTAGGTACCGATAACAACAAATATTACTGAAAACAACAAATATTACTGAAAACAACAAATATTACTGAAAACAACAAATATTACTGAAAACAACAAATATTAGAGAAAACAACAAATATGACTGAAATATTACAATGAAACATTACTGACAAGTGAAATACTATGAGTACATTATTATTTAATGGTAAGAACTCTTCCTAAGCAATAAGTTCCTCAATTTTTGATTTAAGTTCTGTGGTGATTAAGTTTTTAAACTATTGATATCTATGCTTAAACCAGCGCTATCCTCTATTTAGTCACTTGTTATTTGGTTTTTAAAAACAGAATATAGTTCTGTGATCCACAATACTGTTTGAAACAACAACTGAAAACAACAAATATTATTCATATTAACAAATATTACTGACAACAACAAATATTACTGACAACAACAAACATTATTGACAACAACAAATATTACCGATAATAACAAATATTACTGACAACAACAAATATTATTGACATCAACATATATTACTGACAACAACAACTATTACTGAAAAAGCAAGACTAGCCGATCAGAAATCAGTGGTTGTTGTACTCACATTAACAAATATTACTGACAACAACAAATATTACTGATAACAACAAATATTACTGACAACAACAAATATTATCGACAATAACAAATATTACTGACAACAACAAATATTATTGACAACAACAAATATTATTGACAACAACAAATATTACTGACAACAACAACTATTACTGAAAAAGCCGATCACAAATCAGTGATTGTCA
Source organism: Monopis laevigella (assembly GCA_947458855.1). Taxonomy (NCBI): domain Eukaryota; kingdom Metazoa; phylum Arthropoda; class Insecta; order Lepidoptera; family Tineidae; genus Monopis; species Monopis laevigella. The sequence continues at coordinate 18,206,180 of OX381583.1, read as the reverse complement.
TGTTTGATATGTCAGGAGAAGGATGAAAACAAAATACAGAAGCAATGCGCTTATTTTTTCCAGTCCAGTCTAAATAAGATAAATACATCTTCGATTCTTAATCGAGACAATAAAAAAAACAAATCGACTTGTTCTATTATTGCTCTAACCGCAAGACGCATATCATACCTATATGAAAAGTCTTTAGCATCAAAAAATCCCATAACTTACAAACCACAAAAAATGCATGAAAATTTTATTACAATATTCGCAACAGTCAATCTGAGTTAAAACCACTTACGATCACAGGAACGCTTTCGGCGCAAGCACAATCAATTTGGTCGATAAGCGAGATAAGATCCAAGGCAGACAGCCAACGCCTGAGGGTCCCAACCATCTCACACGAACGTCTTCATCGCGCTTCAACCGCAGGTCATGGGGAATGTAACGGCGAATTATGTTAACGGGTTGATGAGCGGACGTGGACTTGTGGTCAAGTTGTTGGATGATAGTCTGACGGTTTAGGGTTCAAAACCTAATTGGTTAGGGTTTTTTTTTACAAATAAGCTCTAAGTAGAGATATGCCTATCTCTATTTTAATATGTAATACCGTCCGCGTTGCTCGCTAATAATAGAGCTTTCTATTGGTGAAAGAAATTTTAAAATCGGTTCAGTAGTGTTTTTAATTTATCCGAAATAAAAAAACAATCAAATATTTCATCTTTAAAATATTAGAATAGATATAGATTACGATATTTCGCTTGATTCCTTTTACATTGAATGTGTCATTAATTAGGAATTGGGATCTTGCCCTAAAGATAGAATTTCAATTAGAGCATATGTATTTTTATTTTATAAATAATTTAAAAAGATTCTATAGACAAGTTTGAAACAAAATTAACCTGTAAGAATCTGGAATAGAACTTAACGAATCTAAAAAAAAACATTGGACCTAAATCTAAAAGTTAGTAAACACTTTCAGAAAAGTGCTAAAATGTACAATATTGATTGATACTAAATTTAATGACAAATTATAAACTTTGAAACAAAAACGCCACTGTAAAATTCCACAGCAAGACAAACCGAAAATATCAATAAAATTCTATAGTGAGAAATTAAAACACACTCCGCTTTCAACGCAGACATTTCAATACCTAAACGTATTTGGTATGTAAACAAGGAACAGTGCCTAAGGAGCCACTTGACTCGATTACAAGTGGCAGCAGAAGTGTGGAGGTTGCCACGCTTCGAGGGCACTGCCGAGTGCCGGTCGTCCAGCTGTGATTCAGAGAAACACTTGCCGATTGATCGATTATCGTCTTTTTGTTAAGATTGAAAGATAAATATTGTTGGTAGAAGAAGTTTTGAATCGAATTCGGTATGTTATTTTTTATAGGTGAACGGCATTTGTCTTTGTATCTACGTGGTGGTAAACAGACTTACAAAGTCTTTTTGTTTAACAGACTTGATCTCTTACACTTTGCCGGCTAAATGAAGCAGTTATGATATGAGCGGCGATAAAGCCGATTGTACAATAAGAATGCATAAAGGCACGAATAATTAGATTAGGTAAGGGCAATCACACGAATTACTGCGTCTTTATCAATTTTATAAGAATTCTAGAAATCTAATAGTCTAGTAGTTTAAACGGGTACATTTTACAATTTTATTTTTAAAATTTATATATTTAAATTGCGTCAAATTTTACACATCTCGTTAAACTACAACTGCTACAACTTTGATATTTAATATAAGTTTTTTAAAGATTTTATATTGGAAGAAGAAATCGTTATTACTTATAGCATATATTTCCGATAAAAAAATCTAAATATGATTAAATATGATTTTAAATATTTTTAGAATATTATTATATAAATTAAAAACAATACTCCTACTTTTGTTTTTTTTTTTGCCTAATTTTACGTAATTTGTTTTATGTAGGATTTATTAGCACTTTAGTGTACTTTTCAAAAGTACCTACTGGATGCACTTTGTGATTTGTCAATTAAAAGTTCAGAGACTTTTCAGTAGTCGCGTTCCAATCTCCAGTAAAATGGCGGTACCCAATTTACTGTTGATTATATATTCCTTCTTTACTTGACACCGGCAGAACTATACCAAATGTTTGCATACGGTCATGTTATCATTCCTAATTCTATTCTAGTCCTTTAGTTCTATCTTATTTAACTTTAACTTTATATTCTCAATTTTTTTCTACCCACTTACTTTTAATTGGCAAAATTACAGGTAGAGACCATTAAATAAAAGAATATAATATATGCATAAATATTAAATACTAAAAAAAGGAAATAAAAAAAACGAAAAAAGACTCCTCTGTCATCTAGTATTAGAAACTAGGACTTCACTCATAGTTATTAGAAAAAAAGATAATAGAGGGCGTCTGTGTATAAGTAGATAACAAGCAATGACAAAATTCGTGAGGGCTGACTGGAACCTGGTTGGCTATGCGGTTGAGCGCCTTGCCGCGAAAGCGAGGTTCGTGGGTTCGAGTCCCGCCCACCATGATTTTTTTTATTGCATCTTTAAAAAAAAAAAAAAAAGAATATTGAAGATAATTAATAACCAAATACAGACATAACATTCTAAAACCCTTTCTAGATAAAATCGTTGACAAATATATTAGTATCAATAAGGTGGATCAGTCAGCCCTTACACAACTATGAGGGTAGCCAGGCGCGAGCTTGCAGGGCATGCGGGCACAGGTGGGTAAACGCGGCGCTTTATTACAGGTAGAGGCTTTGGAATGTCTAATAAAAAAAAAACTTCTACTCGTCTGATGTGATAATAGAGCAAAAAAACTAGCATATGCCAGTAGAACCGTCTGCGCCGATTTATGTGTATTGCTAAATAATAAACATGTTAATGACATCGGTTGAGTAATGTATAATAAAAAAAAGTTATGTATTATTCCTTAATTATGTATAATCCGTACTTCCATACCATTTATACTAATATTATAAATGCGAAAGTAACTGACGAAATTTGGAAAGGAGATAGTTTGAGATACTTAGAAGGACATAGGGTAATATCATTTCTCGATATCTGGATATATTTGATATACTAGTAGCTATAGGGAGTTTGTGAAGTCTTTTAGGAAAAGTTTTTAAATACGCCAGATAGAGAAAAGTGTTCTAAGTTGGGTATATACTCGTATATACGACCGCTTCTGTAGACCAGTGGTTGTGCCTTTGGCGTTGTATCCGGAGCTCGTGGGTTTGATTCCCACACATGTCAAAAAAAAACTTCGTTTTTCTGTACAGTTTGTCATAGTCTGGGTGTTTATAAATTATATTTTATATACAATATCGTTGTTTCTGGTATACATAGTACAAGCCTAGAGCTTAGTTTGTGACCAAATCAATTTGTCTAAATTGTCCTGCATATTATATTAAAATTACATAATACTGCATTCAAATAATTTTAAATTTATATTTACTTTTGGGCAATATTTTTTATGTCATGCTACTAAAATAATTTGGTAGGTAAAAGTCTAATGCCCGATTTCACCAACTCTTAGGGAGGCCCTAACTAAGTTAAGGGAGAGTTAATGACAGTTGTTTTATAGCAAATATGTCAAAATTCTTATTTAGGGGCTCCTTTAAAGTTAGGTATTGTTGGTGAAATCGGGGGTAAGTAAATCTGTTGGCGCACTTAGGGTCGCGTATAACAAAATAAAAAAGGAGAGAATAGGAGGAAATTATGGGAAAGTCTTATAACAGAAATAATTTAGTTTCAACAACTATTTAGATAGAAACTAGAAATTTGAAATACCTATTAAAGATTATTTTTTTAAACTTATTAATGCGTGCGAAGCCGCAGAAAATAACTAGTTAATTATAATTTGTAAGAAACATCATGTTTCAATTTTAGTTTGTGGATTCACCGGTTTTCAGAAGACTACTACATCGATTTATTGCCGAAGTGGTAGTATTCTTCAGGTTGCGGTTACAAAACGGGCAGTTGCTTTGATGATAAAAATAATAAATTAATATAAGAATAGTTGCATGGTTGTGCAAGAAGCTGGGAAGATATACTTGTATTTGACCGCCTCCGTAAACTAGTGGCTGCGTTATATCCGTAGGTCGTGGGTTCGATTCCCACCCATGGCAAAAAAAGACGTTTTTCTGTTCTATAAAATATGTATTATATCGTTGTTTCTGGTAGGTACACATAGTACAAGCCTAGAACTTTGTTATGTGACCAGAGCAATATGTGTATATTTGTCCTACATATATACATATATTATGTATAGAGATCTTGTGAAATGGCAAAAATCTCTACCTACTTCTTAACAGGGTTTCAGACGTAATATTACCTACAAATTATTAATTTCAAAATAAGAATACATATTCTTATTTTGAAATTAATACCTATGTTTTGGTAGGTATTATAGGCAATTTAGTTCAGAATTTATTAATTTCTTATTGAATCATTCTTAAAGCGATTAATTTTATTTTTAAATTGGGTTGCGTCTTTGACGTTGTATCCGGAGGTCGTGGATTCCACGGAATAAATAAAACAAGGTGGATTCGATTCCCACTAATGGCAAAAAAATATTAGTACGTTTTTCTGTACAGTTTGTCATAGTCTGGGTGTTTATAAAATATAATATGTATTATATCGTTGTTTCTGGTACACATAGTACAAGCCTAGAGCTTAGTTTGTGACTGGAGCAACCTATGTGTAAATTATAATTTTCCAAAAATAATGTGCTATTATAAAATATTGTCTTATTTTAATTTACTAAGACGATTTTAAAATACTTAACACTAACAAAATACATTATTACTACATAATTAAGGGGCAGTTAGAACACTTGCCATAAAGTAAAGGGACAGCAAAGTAATTGCTAAGGCAGATCTTCTTATCATATTATTGCAAGAGATAGCATCGCTACTAGGTACCTAGAGGTGCAGGTACCTAGGTAGGTACCTAGAGATACAGGTACCAGCCTAGTACGGCTGGTGGTTATATGAATCTTTCTAGCTTTAAACGTTGTTCAGATAAATTTATACCCTCTGTCATTTACCATTGATAGGTAATGAAATCGGTTTGTCAAACAGCTCATTTCGTAATCGCATCCTAAAAGAAGACTAGACAGCTTGACAAGAAATCAATGCATTAGTATACTGAAAACCGGTGAACCCAAGACTAAATCCATAATATATACGCATAATAAATATATAAATATATTTATGTATTTTAAATAATAATAAATATTAATTTGTTTAACAACACCACTATAGCGCCGGTGCCGGAGAGCACGTTATGCTGTCCGTCCCAGTTTCTCTATAACAACTTGTGAAACTGTTTATAGATAGCTTATAGAGTATCCAAAAGTCGCGACGAGGTGGGATTAAAAACCCCTCCGCTAGGTACCCTAAAGCCGTCTCGGTCGCCGTAAGGCACCTGTGATGATATTTATTTATTTTATTTTGTTTTTTTATTTGTCCCTACCTACGTTTTATTGCATACTTTCTGTATTGCACGGCACATACCTCGCTTATTAACTGCTCTGATTGTTCCGACGAAGGTTTGACTGGTAGTCAATGCCTAGCGGCATTTTGAATCCGCCTTTGTACTTTATGCAATAAATATTTAAATAAAATAAATATATGTATACAAATACAAAAAAAACTTTATTTCATATAGAGCTTTAAAACATTTAAATGACTTCGCTTCAGTTCATGCGGACACTAATTTGTAATGAAATTTTAAATGTTAAAATGTCTAACAAAAACAACCTTGAATATGTTTGATATTCAGTTACATGTAAATCTGTCATATCATATTATAATGTAATTGTTCAACAACCTGCTGCCAACAATGTTCTTACATAATCTATAAAACATAAACAAGATGAATATTCTATAGATAATAATTATGTTACTGATATATACCTTACTAAATATATTATAAAAGAGGTAAACAATATTTACTATGCTACCAACATAGAAACGATTTAAACCTGAAGTAGCAACTTCTTAAACTATTGTGTTTATAAAATAAAATAATAAAAAAAACATATAAGTGTAAAATAATATAAGTTACAAAAAGTTTTGAATTTCTAAGACCACTGAAATAATAAATAGACAGATATATCTGAAACAAATAGAGTGTGTTAAATGTGTTTCTTATTTGGTAAAATATAGAAATTGAAGTTATAAAATTTATTGGCAAATATTTCACCTCTCTTTGGAACGACGTCATCAGTGACAGATAAAATACTGTAAAAAGACAGATAAAAATATTTCAAAATAAAAAAATAAGATTAGATTTTAACGATGTAATTAATGAACACCATATTTCTTTATGTGCAGAAAATATTCTACGTAAACTAAAAAAATATGATAATGTATTCAAAAAAGAAGATAAAATATATTTTTTTAATGAAAAAATAATATCAGCAACACGATCTACTTAAACACCTTCCACACGCTGCGTGACGCCGGGACTCCAATTTACAAAACACTTATTTAAACACAAAAAGATTAAACAGGAACTAAGGTGATAGGATGACTTGACACATCGCTACAAACAGGTTGGTATGGTACGTCCGATTTTTTTCTGTTAGCTATTTGATTGTTTTGTCCGTTTATAACTTCTAACATTTGCGAACCCAAAAAAGATACACCATATGGGTTATGTTCTATTGTAAACGAGTATTCTTGATTAACACCATAACGAACACATATGGCCAATTAGTTTCTGCGAGCGGACATAGATATTAGCGGATAGCGGCCGCTGTTTATTTCTGGTGCACATAAAAAAAACCTATGTTTAGTAGTAATAAACTATTATAATATAAATCTATTGTTTTAAAAACTTTAAACATTAGATTACATTTTGAATTTAGCAGTATCTTATAGCAAATGACGGTGAGGATAATTAATTGGATATAATTAAAAAATGAAACTATATATTATTTCATAATCATATTCAACCTACCTGTGTCACCATTATATAATAAAAAACTGAATTTTGCGCGGAGGAATATTTTGCTGCATTTATCAATAGCCTTTCCAATTTATTATTTAAATACTTCCAAAATTGTCGTGCACTTTGCCGTGCAGGAATACCGCAACCTTGATCCTTTGTGCGTTTGTAGCAGCCTAAACGAACGGCATCAGATTTACTGCCGTAATCACATTAAATCAGATTTGTAATTCAATTTTCTCCACATTCAAAAGCGCAAATGAATATGCGTGGTAAGTCACAACCTGCTTTAAAAAGCGGGTTTGCTTGGCGACCATCTGGTGGGCGAGAACATTTTTTTCTTATTTTCCGAACGTGTCGTCTTGGATTCTTGTTTTTTGCACTGGCTGGCGCTCGCGCCTTTTCTTTTTTTGTATGGGCGAGGTGCAGTTAACAGGTGGCTGTCCGGTTGCAGGTGAGACCTGAGATTTTGTTCTGCCCTTGTTAAAACTCGTGTGCATAAGAAGAGCCTATTTGGGTACATTTACTGATATGAACGAAAAATTAAATAAGTAAATATAAAAACCTCAAAAAATCTTTCAACCATAACTAATTTAGATCTAAAAAATTGCGCTAATTTTTGGCTTATAAGGTATTAGAAGAGACTTATGTGAAAGCTTGAAAAATTGTGCCTATTACTGAGAGCGCTCTCAATAGACTTGCACCGTTAGACTCCAGATCACGACGCCGCGGATTATTCGAGAGCACAAAGCAAACGAGGAACGGACACAATCAGTCATCGGCTGGCGTTTGTCATAGCGAGAGCAGGCGTCGATCACGCGCAAACTCCACGCACAGCCTTTGTCACCGCACTAGAGAGGCGCGACACGATTTGTTACTCTAAAGAGTTCCACTGCTCGCTGACAACCGTACGTAAATATATCATTTGGGGCAACTGTACCCTTTATATTTATATGAATGTCATAACAGGTATGCGGTCCGTAGGTTTGACGTGCCTCATCTCAATATTATCAGTCTTGATCGATAGGTCAAATAATTTATATCAATTCTGCAATTAATTAATCAATAAAACCGTAAGAACGGCTTTTCATGCGTACGCCGGTAGTCGTTGTTAAAGATAATGAATGTAATTTGAGAGAAACACACGCGAGAGCGACATTAAGAGATTGACCATCAGCCTCCGCCGACGCCATCTCATCGCCCGTCGTATTTAATCCTCGACAGACCTTCTCGAATATCTTACTCGTGGACGTGCCTAATATAACTGCTTCTACCTACTCACCCGGCGACTCGTTTTAACGGAGAAATCGATATTTTAATACGCCAATTACAAAATTGTTGTGAGTTTATGTGTATGAGCTTAAAACAATGCTTTTTATTACCGATAGCGATTCTTTCGAACAAGAAGGCCGTAAAAATCCTTCACTCGTAAAGTGAAATATAGGTTACGTCGGTTTCACTCAAAAATTCATCGAAGGTACCGTAACCTCATCCTTTTATTTTGTAATTTCTTCTTACCACCAATTTTGAGGAGTCGTTTAACATTTTAGGGTTCGTTTTATGGTCTCGCCTGATGAACATCTTCTTTTATTTCTGTTTGGAGCGCTCGAGTGACGGCGAGTGACCTGCTCTCCGCATCTTTTATTGGATTCTGAAAGTCGCTTATTACACACACCACTCAGCATTAACGGTTTTGCGAATATTTATTGCATGATCAACGTGAGGCAAAGGGTTTATTGTTATCATTCGAATATGTGTGACTTTTCTGAAGGCACCTTAATGTTTGTTGCATGTATCGAGAGATATAACAATGCTGTTGTATTTGTATATTTGATTTGGTGGCTGGTGACTCGGACATTGTCGGGGCGTTGTAGAAGCCGCGCACCTCGCCTCCGTCAGCCGGTGTACTTGTCAACGGAACAATACACAACTCCTTAAATATCTTACTTTCACATACTTATCAGTCACTATTCAAAACTTATTACAATATGAATTGTCATATGAGTAAGTATGAGTACCAGTTACCAATGGGTCTGAATTTAAATAAGTAGGTACAATACAAGGAGCCAGGTTAGCTTTGGTTGATATTAGCATAATAAAATATTCAATCTAAAATAGATTCTAGGGGTCGACAAATGAATGTATTTAATTAATATAACATCTCTGTTTTGAACTCTATGTTTAAGTATAAAACCATTTCTTCTCAGTAATAATAAATACTAGAGATCCGCAACTCTTTAGAAATCCGTTAATAACAAAGATCAATTAAAAAACTAAATTAATACTATATCTACTAGTACCTACTACAAGCTACAATAATTAATAGAATAAAAAGTCTACTACAAGCAGTGCCTATAACAGAAAATAATTGTCTGCAGACTGATATGGTAGACTTCATTTATGATCATGTAACTACGATACCTGATGTCATTGCCGAGGCTGTCTACTAACAATTTATACCCAATGCACCTTTACAATCAGCATCACTTCATTCTATTCTAAAACTTCATAAGTTCAGTTTGTACTTCAAAAGAAAATGAGATAAAACTTCGGAAAAAAATATGTGTTTCGCTTTTTTTATCTGTCGGTGTAGGTAATTAATATTTATCCCTTTGAGACGGGGCTTTGTATTATACTTTGGAAAGCAATATCATCTTTTCATCATGTAATTATTAGTATTTTTCAGAAGTAAAAACTTTTAGCCGAATTTAAACTGATTTAAATCATTTATTTACTCCACAAAAAATAAAATTTCTTATACTTATATAAAAATAACAAAATATAACCAATGGAGATATATATAAAAATAATAAAAAGAGATAATAATAAAGAAAAAAAACAAAAAAAAAAACCCTATAATATAAACCTACTAAAAATCCAATTGTGTGCCCTGTGGCATGGTTCCCAAAACACTGGCTGCATTTCCTCGCTGTATCGTAAGCGATATTCTTTGTGCAAGGAAAGTGCCAGCATTCCGGTCACCAGTGACTTCAAATAATTTGGGTGCAATTTCATTGAAAAACTCTTTTGAACTGGGACCCCACGGGCCGAAAGTCTCCACTCCAAAAGGCACAAATACATAGCTATTCATTATATCTATGTATTTGTGACGCTTGGCTGTCTCTGCTCTTGGATTATACTTAACTGATTTTGGATTATTTTCCATATATAACAATTCAAAAAGACTCAGTAAATTAAATGTACTTATTTAATCCATTTCACCCATTTGTAGGTCTGCTTAAAAAAATAAAAAACGCGCCGTTTCGATTATCACATTAAAATTTCTAACGTACTCGTATTACTGATTTTAGTACCTTTTAAAAAAATACATTTTATAAAAGATCAAAATGAATAGAGTGACCTGACGATGACAGTCCACCTTCAAACAATAGTGGTGAGAGCGGGTAGAGGGGAGTCATCACCAGCACGCCCCCGTATGTCTCAGACAAGTGGCTGAGCTAATGAACCACCTCGTTCATCTAAATATTCATGAAACCATTCAGCTCATGCGTGTCCGCGCCTAAAGCGGAAGCACAAACGATCATTTGCATTAAGCGGTGAAGCGCTTGATTCAGCACCGATATTTAATGTAGTAGGAGTAGGATCTTTGCTAATGATATCCTTGGCTGGACATCTGGTTTCTCCATTTAAACCAAATAGCCACTGTTCTATTTGGTTAGGTAATATCAAAGAAAATCTAAATTTCGAGGGCTTTATATGGCGTGGTAGAAGCAATAATATAATATTTAAGAATGAAATGATGGGATTGAACCTGGGAAACCAGATTGTCGTGCTAAATTTGTTTGGTATGGTATGTATGTTTATGTATTGCGTAATTATATTATATACCATATTTAAGTAGTATTGTTATGCATCATTGATAACATTATATCTATTACTTTTATCGAAACAGTTTTGCACTCTAAGCATATTTCACTCTCTCAAAGATTAGCTGGTAGAAAATGCCTAAGGCATTTAGCTCGCCTATGTACAATTTTGAAATAAATAAGAGAAGAGTCTAGTTTAATAGTTCTCTATAAAATTATTTATTTATTTGCATTGTAATAAGCTCATTAACCAAATTCAGTTGTACTAAAATCAATAATTTTAAGATATTTTATAAAATATTATATTAAATATTATATTCGGTTTTTATTACTAAAATCTTTTTAATTCGTTTCAAAAACCAGATTATGATATTTGGCATCCTAACCCTACATAATTGAAGCCACTATAAATATGAAATTCAATCAGCTATACCTAATGATGACAGAATTATGAAATTAGTATAATGATATCCTCTTAACCGTGACTGAAAAGCACAGATTTATCAGTCATAAAGAGTTATTAGGGCATAGATATCAGATAGGTGCAGGGCGACGAAAGTAGGTACCTTGCGCCCGCGTCCGAGCTTGCAAATCAAGCCACAGGTCGTGCCGCGACGCCTGCGACATCAATGACTCATAAACAGCGTGATTTACAAGCCACATAGAAGATTTGTAGTGTATTAATACCACTGTCGCTGACCGGAAGAAATCGTACCATTTCAACGTAAAAGGAAAACCTTAGATCGGCCCACGCTGGAGCGGCCCACATAAATCCTGAAACTTTTGTCTGAAGATCAATCTCCAATACAATCCTCAATAATAATATACTTACATTATTATATCAGTCAGCAAATAATTATTTTAAAGTAAAGTGTAACTTTATTGTAAACAAAATGTGCTCTATAGCACCCGTTTCCGTTTCTGCATCGTTTAGCCAGCATAGGAGCGATCAATATTGTTAAACAACAATTTATCGATCGACCCCATTCATGGACTTTGTAGGTCTGCTTAACATATCTACCTGATGTTAAGCAGTCAAGGTCAAACCTATAAAAAAAAGAAAAAAACTTGATAATTTAAACTTTGTAAACAAAACGTGCTATAGACACTGGAAATTTGTACATAGGTAAATATTTTGCGTCACTATTTGTCCCTATCTAAGCATAATTATAATTATTAATAACAACATTTTAATAAGTTTCATCAATTTTAATTTGGGAGTGGGATGTTATTTTGGAAATTCAGCGTTCTATATCACGAAATGTCTTCTATATTTTGGTTAAAATTGTTGTTGTTGCATAATATGCAACATTATTTTTGAAACGTATCTTAGAAAAACATTTCGCTAAACCAGATTTAACCTATATACTTAGGTTAATATACCTATATGTTTTTTAAATATATCATATAAATAACAGGTCAGAATTATATCTTATCATTATATTCATATAATTTATTTATTTATTGTATATACATACTTAATTGATTATTTAATTTAAGTTTTTTTTTACATAGTATCTATGTAAAACTTTGTGAAAGAAGATGCTATTAATACTTAATCTCAAATTATTTGTATCTACATATCATATTACTTAGTAATTATTTTTTTTGTACGTTTTTTTTCATAATAAACTAAAACTAAAAACATGATGTAATATTAGTATGTTTTTCTGTACAATTTTCCATCGTCCGAGTCCTTATAAAATATAATATATAGTATAATATATCGTTATCGTTGTTTTTGGTCCACATAGTACAAGCCTAAAGCTTAGTTTGTGACTAGAACCTCTACCATAAGTTTTTACTTCGTATTAACGTAATGTTAATACGTGAGCCATAAGGAACGCTTTATTTTTTAAATAAAGTGATTCTATTATAGGCTGTGCCTCGCGCATTAACATTATCAAAATGCGAAGCAAAAACTTATGGTAGCGGCTCATAGCCCCCCTAAGTTTTGCTAACACGTATTAAACTTAAGCAACCTCCAATAGAATCGCTTACCTTTTGACAACAGAACAAATTAGCCTTTCTAATTGGTAGAGCGTATGAACTCTACATTAATACGATATTATATATATATTTTTTTAATCTTATAAAAATAATTTGGATTATTACTTCCTTTTCGCTTAATGTCTGACTTGAAACGACACGTGGCTCTATGAGTTTTCAAATAAAAATAAAAAAACTCAAATAAAATATATATTGGACGATTTCGGTGAAATTAACTTTTAATGTTACTCTTATCTTTGTCAGTAAATCAGTAATTGGATTTTGAATCCAATTAGTGGTAGGCTTTTAAGTGATGCGCGCAAACAAACAGACGAAAATGTCAAAAAGTGTTGTTTAAGGTTCTATTACTTATTTCTAGCGTCTTCCAATATTTTTTTTTTGCAAAAATCTTGAATGACATACACAGAAAGTACAGATTTATATTATGCTAGCTGACACGCGCAACTTTTACCGTTCAAGCTGCGCACGTAACGAAAGCTCTCAAAAGGAACAATTTTCCCCGTTTTCCCAACATTTTTCATTGATGCTCCGCTCCTATTGATCGTAGCGTGATGTTATATAGCTTTCCTCGACAAAGTAATAGACCACTATCTAACACTAAAACAATTTTCAAAATCGTTTTAGTAGATCCAGAGATTACAACCTCACAAACCTACAAACTTTAACTCTTTAAAATATTAGTATAGATGTCTAGAATCAAAACGAGGCGACCTATGCATTGTCATGTTCCAGATAATATTGGCTGGACAACACTAACCACAAGTATCGGGAACTATCAAAATAGTACTCGTTTAATTTTATCGAGGGCAAGCCGCAAAGCTGGATCGTAACCGTACAATGTACCAGACCAGATCTTACTTACCTGCGACACTTCGCTGCAACATTTTAATACGATCCCATCAATCTACTTTAACCAACTTTCTAATTCAGCGGCTATTAAACCTTAACAAATATAAATTAATAATGAACTTTATAGGTTAATAACATCAATATAGTTATAAATTTACTTAATAATGGCTTAGGTCTAATAAACTCATTTAGAACTAGGCGCGTGGTACTAACTTCTTCCTGGAGCCGCTAAGGAATGTTCCTTTACGACTGGTGATCTTACTAGGGTACTATTGAATAACATTGCTAAATACCTACAAGTCTTGTCCTCATTTTACAACAATAAAACGACAGGACACACCTTTGCTGTCGATCGAGCTTGTACTGAGATTGTTTTATTTTTAAATATTCGATATATACATACATATATAATAAACAACCCTATTCATGTAATTTTCGCTCGCACTATTCCTGCTAAATGATGCGGTTACGAAATGGGCGATAACATAGACGAATTTGCAATACGATTCTACTTTAAAATTTCGACACCTAAGAACATTTTATTCAGAATTTTACAATTAAATATATCATTTAATTTCATCGTGAAATCAACTACCAGTTTCGTAACCGCATCCAATACAAAAAAGTAGAAAGGAGACCTGAAAACTAGTAAACTAACAGACTAAAACCGAAACATAACTTGAGGGCTTTTGCAACTGTATGGGCGAAAGGTAAAGAAACCGGAAAAATAATAATATAATTTGTAGAATAAATAAAAATACAGTAATGTATTTATTTTTTTAAGCCCCATTCCCTTTTCATATCAACAAATACAGTTACCTACATCTCTATTATAAGATAAATAAAAAATATTTCATTTCATTTCAAGATAAAGTTCGACGCAGAAAGCTTTCTTATTTCGATAGATATCAGAAACATCAGCTCTATGGGCGCAGCCGATTTTGGGATCTTCTTCCTTCTTTGATAAGTATTTTATCATCACGGGTGCCTTATGGAACACGAGACCGCCTAGATGGCCTCAGGGAAGCCAGCGGAGGGGCTTTGTTCCCACCTCGTCGTCGCCAATGGTATTCTTAATCTACACCGAAGCGATGTTTATAGAGACACATTAAATAAAATAAACAAAGAATAAAACAAATATACTTTAGTTTAAAAATGATGCGAACATAACATAGCTGAAATAAAATGTAAAATATATAGGTAAATAAAATCTTCACATGATTTTGGGAAACGAAATGATAGTTTATTTTTGGATATTCCTTCAATGCCTAGCCAGTTTTTCCTTTCACCAATCTTTATCATAAAATTGGTCCAGCTGATGTTAGACTTTTTCTCGTATACAAAGTTATACAAACCTAGGTACATCATAACTGATTATTGGTAAGGAGAGAAAAAAGAAGATTATGTACATTATAACTAAGTATAATATATTTTAATTTATCAAACATTTTAATTTAATCCAGATAAGTACGTGGTCCAAAATCCAATTCACAGGGATTTAATAAATAAAACGTGTTAATTAGTTTAGGAGTAAAACGTTGACAAGTGCAGGTAAGATCGCAGTTACAATAGGTAAATTTGTTTTGCGCAGGTTTCCAGTGAGAACTGCGCTGTAAAGGTGCGCCGAACCTTGACGTTCGTTAGACGCGGCCGATGGCTTCATTCGATATTTAAATCTTTGTTCGTTATTCAAAAATATTTGCCCTCGTTATTGTCGACGCCGGCGTGAGCTGTTATTACCTATCCGTCGATTCTACGATTTAGGTTTCGTGTTAGATTTAAACAAAGAACGTAGAACAAAACCTTGAATATGTCCCTGCGGGTTAAGTAATACTGTCTCGTTAGAATTTATTTAAATTGGACATGAATCAGTCAAGAAACTAAATGTTTTTAAAGGTGTGGCAGATGATTAAAATTTAAATAATGCTGCTTAACTTCGGTAAGAACGTTTAGGTTGTGTAATGAATGAGCGAACGTATTTACCACTCATACATGATCGTAATAATTAACGTTGTGACTGCGAGGTGCGCGTGCGTCGAAACGTCGCATCTCGTCACAGGTTTACTCATCTCGTGAAAACATTCACAGATAACATGCATTAGTCTAATTGTTCTAACCTTGGCCTACCTTTCGCTAAGTTTACGTCTTCGTTAAAATTATTTGACATTTTGTTTTTAAGTAACTCTTTACGTAATACTGTTGTTAGTCATGTCATGGGGAGGCAATTACAATTACTATTAACATATTCATGTTTATTTCGACGAGCTTGTAAATGACTTGTTTTCTGATTATTATGGTTATCCTCATAAAATGCGTGTAATTTGCATTTGACCTTCTTGTCAGGGTGTAATTTGGTTTTATATTGAGATGGCTTTATTTTCAGTTTAACACTTCTTACGGTAATCAATATGTAACAGAAACTTCTCTACAGTCTAGAATAATGGCTAATAATTTGCTGATAACAATAAATATTGGGTAACAAATTATTTATATTAGGTTATAAACACTAATTAGGTTAGGTTAGGTTACATAATCTGAATATTTTATTTTCAATCAAGATTTGAATATGTAATAGCATATTGTATTTCTGAAATCATGGAGTAAAATTCTCTTTAGTATTGTTTAATTATAATTATTAATTATAAAATAAAAACATTTAAGTCGACTTGAAAATTATTTTTCAAGGCGATATTTGAGATTTTATTATGAAATGTATTTTTTTTTATTCTTTCGTAAATATCATATATAAGTACCTGCTATATATCTATTAAAATGTATTTATGCTTGAAATATTATTCCAAAGTTGGCGTAAAAAGATTCTATACTTTTAAGCGATTTCAGGTAGCTTCCTATTATTAATTTTTCATTCAGACTTGGCTATTATTATCATGTTTGGTTGGAAAAAGCTCACCGTTCTAGAGTTTATGATGTTGGCATAGCATAATAAATTTTATGGGTTCACATTTTAGCATCGGCCGTTCGAGCGGACGGTGCATTACAGACTGTCCGGTATCGATGTTACGACGAGGTGCATTCGTCGTGCACAGATAACGTTTACGTCGTCGCCATTAATGTGACAGAGAGATGATTTTTATGCGCTCCTCATGCCGGGCATTAAGGTTCCTCCAATCGACAGTGCTGCCAGATACACGTACTCTAATATTATTAATCCAATGGGGTTAAAAACTGACAATTTATACCCCTTGAGGGTGTTTAGCGGATAATCCCTCAAAATCTGTCACAAGTGTCAATCGCCACAATAATTTATGTAAACATACTTTTAAAAACAATTTTAATGCTAAAAAATACAAAATGTGCTGCACGTGACTGTAAAAATATTAGTGCACATACATATCCTAAGCGAAAAAAGTTATGAGAAAGATGTATCAAAAGATAAAACTGGGAATTTACCGATTCTTCGATGTTATGTTGTATTTAAACTGTCTTTTTTCCTGCTACGGATGATTATCATCTTTTTACCTCTGCTTTTATTTCAAATACCGGCAAAATTGCATACATTTCGTAAAAAATATATCAAAATAAAACAATTCTCAGAGTAGTAATGGCGGATCTATGCACCAACCGCTAGTAACGCTCTTTGGATTTAGCTTTGCGTTTACAACCCTATTATTGACAATTTAAAAAAAAAGCAGACAGACCTAGACTGTCCAGTATCGATATTACGGGGAGGTGCATTCGTCGTGAAAAGCAGACAGACCTAGACTGTCCAGTATCGATGTTACGGGGAGGTACATTCGTCGTGAAAAGCAGACAGACCTAGACTGTCCAGTATCGATGTTACGGGGAGGTGCATTCGTCGTGAAAAGCAGACAGACCTAGACTGTCCAGTATCGATGTTACGGGGAGGTGCATTCGTCGTAAAAAGCAGACAGACCTAGACTGTCCTGTATCGATGTTACAGGGAGGTGCATTCGTCGTGAAAAGCAGACAAACCTAGACTGTCCAGTATCGAGGTTACGGGGAGGTGCATTCGTCGTGAAAAGCAGACAAACCTAGAATGTCCAGTATCGATGTTACGGGGAGGTGCATTCGTCGTGAAAATCAGACAGACCTAGACTGTCCAGTATCGATGTTACGGGGAGGTGCATTCGTCGTGAAAGGATAAAGTTAACGTCGTCGCTATTAATGTTACAAAGAGATGGTTTTTATCGTCACGCCGGGCGTTAAGGTTCCTTCAGTCGAGTGAGTCCAGTGCTGCAAGATAAACGTACTTCTCATACTATTAAAACAATTATTGCCAAAATAATTAAAAAAACACTTTATTAATTACTGTAAGTAATATCTTTCTGTTTAACACCATATATTTTTTCCAAATCATTTTATTCGGAACGTTGTAATTAAATATAACTGGTGGCCAAGTTGGTTAGACCTTGGACTTAAAAACACTTAGGTCCCTGGTTCGAATCCCGGTATGTACCAAAGAGTTTTTAATTTAAAAACTTATGTACATTTGTTTGACAATACCACTATAGTGCCTCGGAGAGCACGTTAAGCTGTCGGTCCCGGTTTTACGTACTATACCAACTTGTGAAACTGTTTATAGATGGGTGTTGAGTCTATTCGAAACATCGCTACGAGCTAGCCACTTGTTCGGTGTAGACTCATACCATCGGCTACCGCGAGGTGGGATTAAAACCTCTCCGCTGGGTACCCTGGGGCCGTCTAGGCGGTCTCGGGCGCCGTAAGGCACCGTGAAGATATGTATGTATGTATGTATGTATGTTATAATTAAATTATAACATGTGGTGTTACACAGAAAGATATTACATATTAATTGATAAAGATCATTTTTTTAAGTTATGTAAATTATTGGATTAATAATATGAGGATTAATAATACGTTTGACTGGCAGCACTGTCGACTGGAAAAACATTAAGTGCGCAGGCGCAAAGTTTATCGGACCGTATATTCAGATCAGACGCCATTACGCGCGTCGCGTGCGCGTCACTGTGAAGCGAATCTCTTAGCTTTCTGATACTTACATAAATATAGTTTTTTTTTGATAAAAATCTTCTTTATGTTTCTTGTAAAAAAAAGGTACGGCTTGGATATTTATGAAACATTATTAAGAGGATCCTGAAAAATTATTAACCTCTCAACCTTGATAAGATACGCGAGAATGTAAGCTTTATGTGCCGTGTGTAGTATCTATATAAAGTTGCATGATACACACCATCGCGAATGCCTTACGGAGGCGCCCGAAACCTCTAGATATTTTTTTAGGTCTTGAGTAGATCCCAAAGATGAAGAAACAAATAAAAAAAAACATATATTTATATTAATTGTCTATGCAAATTATCGTGGATTATTTAGCTGTAACATAAATTTAATTACCGTGAAAAGTAAAAAAATAAAAGTAAAGGTGACTTACTAAGTCACTTGTCTGTTTTTAACTGGTACACTAGTACTATAGAAACATATATAGGTACGTGGTGGCCGATTTGGTTAGACCTTGGACTTAAAAACACTTAGGTCCCTGGTTCGAATCCCTGTGTGTACCAATGAGTTTATAATTTAAAAAATTATGTACATTTGTTTGACAACACCACTATAGTGCCTCGGAGAGCACGTTAAGCTGTCGGTCCCGGTTTCACTGTACCAACTTGTGAAACTATTTATAGACGGGTTATTGAGTCTATTCAAAACATCGCATCGAGCTAGCCACTTGTTTGGTGTAGACTCTTACCATCGGCTACGACGAGGTGGGATTAAAAACCCCTCCGCTGTGTACCCTGGGGCCGTCTAGGTGGTCTCGGGCGCCGTAAGGCACCTTATACATGTATGTACACTACATACATATATATGTATGTACACTAGCACTATAGAAATACATTTATTTTACATACCTACCTATAATATATCACAAATGAATGTATCTTACACCTACCAATAATAAAATTATAAATGAAAAATCGGTACATTGATCTTAATAAAAAAATGCGGTATGGACTCTAAATAAGATATAAAAAAACAAATCTATTATTTTTAGTATTCGTGTCTGTCTGTTTGTCGGAGCATCACTTAAAAACTACTGGACCTATTTTTATGCGATATGTTGAATATATAGAGCTTTTGTTGGAAAAAAATATATATTATAACAACAAAATATTAGTACGCTTTTTCTGTACAGTTTGTCATGGTCTGGGTGTTTATAAAAATATAATATGTATTATATCGTTGCTTCTGGTACACATAGTACAAGTCTAGAGCTTAGTTTGTGACCAGAGCAATTTGTGTAAATTGTCTTACATATTATTATTATTTCGATCTAAATACAGGAAATTCAGATTGCAAGTTTGTGTTTTAAATGTCTCTTGTGAAAAGTTTTTAAATACAACAGATAGAAAGAAATGTTCTATAACCTAAAGCAAAACTGGATACTTTTAATGACATACACGTTTTATTAAAATATATTCGATTTTATATATTTATTTTTTTAACTTGACATTTTATGGCAATTTTTTGGCAACTATAGTGATTGGTAGGTGAGCACTTACTGAAACCTAAAATTGTACCTATAAATTGGGGTTTTATATACATTATGAAGCGTGGGTATTAATTATAGTTAGTGGGTATATATTATATTATCTATATATTAAAAGCCAATTAAAAGTCCTAAATCGGCGTGCATGTATGCGAAGAGTTATGACTGTGGACGTCGGTTGTCTCTGCCTACCCCGTAAGGGACCTGGCGTGAAGATAAATAAATAAAAGCTATATATTATATAGTATACCTATATATTATAGACAGCCTCCGTAGACTAGTGGTTGCGTCTTTGGCGTTGTTGAGGTCGTGGGTTCGAATGGGGAGGAACCATTGCAAAAAAATATTAGTACGTTTTTCCTGTACAGTTTGTACAGGAAAAACGTGTGTGTCTGGGTGTTTATAAAATATAATATGTATTATATCGTTGCTTCTGGTACACATACTTAGTACAAGCCTAGAGCTTAGTTTGTGACCAGAGCAATTTGTGTAATTTGTCCTACATATTATTATTTATTTTCAATGTTTTTTTTGTTTTAAATAAACACGCTTACGAAGTTGCGGGCAACAGCCAGTATCTTAATAAAGTAGTTCCCACCCACGAGGGTGCTATATTATAATCACAGTTGTTAGTACACACAAGACGTCCGTAATGAAAAATATACTACGATGTACTACTACCATTGGTACTCCATACATATACCTTAATCCCGGGCTTAGAATACCCAAGGCCCAAAACCTGACTCTTTATGCATGATAGAAAATATCATGTAGTCAAGTATATAAAAATGGGAACGCGGAGAGTTGGTTATTTTAACCGCTTTCCTTGGTATCAAAAAACAACAGAAATGTGCCAGTTGCATCTTTTAAAATGTTGTTATGGACACTGCATTCGCTATCGAAAGTCTGTTTTTTACATTCTATCAATTGATGATCAATCACTCTATCAATAGTACAGGTGTTAGTTTTTCGGATTTCAGTAGGTTCGATTTTCGTGTATGTCAAATATTTTTGAATGCAATTTTACCTTCAGTAAAATTTGTCCTCATCAATATTTAGGCTCCCTCACTGTATACTTATATTTTTTGTCGCGAAGTCTGATTCCTATAGATGTGTTTTGTAGAGGACTAATCTAGTTTAATTAAATAAAAAAAATACCATCACGGGTGCCAATTTGGCTCCCGAGAACCGTTTAAACGGCCTCAGGGTCCCAGCGGAGGGATTAACCCATCCTCATTTCGCCGATGGTATTCGGAGGCAACACCTAACAAGTAGCGAGCTTGTTGCGGTGTTTATGATGAAATAGCCTCGTTGTATAAAGCGGTCACCCATCCCAGGCCGGTCTTGTTGTCATCTGCTTAACCTTGCTATCAGTTGCGCAGTAACTTAACCACTAGGCTGGGTATTAAAAAATATATAAGAAATTCGCTATGCTTAATAAAAGCTACATCGACTTATTTTTTTTAACATATCAGCCATTGCAAAATCAAAGTAAATTTATTTAAGAAACTTTTAAAATGTTCTGATACCCTAACACCATCATTTATGCTCTTTCTATAAGTTATTATTATAAGTTAGATGCTATAATCCAATTGCTATTAGGCTCGGCTAAGCCCTGAACGGTGCAGTAAGTTGTTTAAGCTCTGACAGATAGTAGGTTCATTAAATAGCAGAGAGAAATTACAATTCATTTACCGACGTTTATGTAGTTTGTTGCAAATGCCTATATTAATGTATTGTTTGTAAATTCACGCAGAGAATAATAGGCCAATAAGCCATTGAATAGCTTTCCCTGTAGGATAGGTAAAAGTGTTTTATAAGCTCTATGTGTACCTACGTGTATATACACTTAAAAACACTACAGTTTTCAAACCCCGGTGTGTACCTACCAATAAATTTTTAATTAAAAACTGCGACCGACAGCTTATCGTGCTCTCAGAGGCACTATAGCGGTGTTTTGATAACACCGCTATAGTGCCTCTGAGAGCACGTTAAGCTGTCGGTCGCAGTTTTACTATACCAACTTGTGAAACTGTTAATAGAAGGGTTAATATATCTATTCAAATATACGATGAGCTATCCACTTGTTCGGTGTTGGTTATACCATCGGCTACGACGAGGTGGGATTAAAACCTCTCTACTGGGTACCCTGAACCAGTCAGGCGGTCTCGGGCGCCATAAGGCACCCGTGATGATGATATACCTGCATATATAATATTATTTATGTGTACCTAGTAATATTAATTTTCCTATACGGATCAATGTAAACTTATTTTACTAAATACTTGTGATAGGTATATTATTACAAAAAATATTGTATTTACTAAACTTATTTACCGCTTCCGTAGACAAATGGTTACGCCTTTGGCGTTGTATCCGGAGGTTGTGGGTTCGATCCCCACCCATAGCAAAAAAAAAGTACGTTTTTCTGTACAGTTTGTCTGGGTGTTTATAAAATATAATATGTATTAAGTATATCGTTGTTTCTGGTACACATAGTACAAGCCTTGAGCTTAGTTTGTGACCATAGCAATATAGGTGTAATGTCTTTCATATTATTATTATTAATTAAATATTATCTATAATCAAAAATATTTTAATTTAAATGCTTGAATGTCACCACTATTTAATTATTAATTTAGATATGAATGTTCTTTGACTAAAAAGTCTGCCTAACCTATTTGAAAGGGAATAAAACTGTAATTAGAGGTGATTATAAGGTGATGTAAAAGCAGGAGCGGATTGTGTGTGTACATACCTATGCAGAAGCGGGTTGTGTGACCGCAGCACTAACTGTACTACCTGTGGCCGAAGTCTGGCTGCACTTCTGGATAGGGATACTATTACAATCAGAAAATGACGTGCACCATACTGCATACCAGGTATAGTGTTACGCGTTACTTGCCATACTCACCGTGAGTTTTCTTCTCACTTAGGTACTTTTGCCGGGTTGTAAAAGGTTTATCAAATCAATTAGTGATTATAAATGAGTTATTTAACAAGCGAACGCTGTATGAATAAATATGACATGATATTATATTAAACATGAGTAATTTTGCTATTGATACTTAATATACGTGGTGGCCTAGTTGGTTAGACCTTGGACTTAAAAACACTTTGGTCCCTGGTTCGAATCCCGGTGTGTACCAATGAGTTTTTAATGTAAAAAAATATGTACATTTGTTTGACAACACCACTATAGTGCCTCGGAGAGCACGTTAAGCTGTCTGTCCCGGTTTCACTATACCAACTAGTGAAACTGTTTATAGATGGGTTATTGAGTCTATTCAAAACATCGCGATGAGCTAGCCACTTGTTAGGTGTAGACTCATACCATCGGCTACGACGAGGTGGGATTAAAACCCCTCCGCTGGGTACCCTGGGGCCGTCTAGGCGGTCTCGGGCGCTGTAAGGCACCTGTGATGATATGTATGTATGTATGTAGATACTTATTTAAAAAAAAGAGTATCAGGCTTCATAAGCCTTCACAATCTCCTCTAATAATTCAATCAATATATACTTTTTTTGAACACAACAGAGTCCATAGAAATAAAAGGCCAATTATACATATACTACAATCAAATAAACAAAAAAATCTTTAAACATATTATTAATAAATTCATCACGTGTGCCTTTCGGCGCCCGAGACCCCCTAGACGGTTTCAAGGTACCCAGCAGAGGGGTTTTAATCCCACCTCGTCATAGCCGATCGTATTCTACCTACACCGAACAAAGTGGCTAGCTAGCGATTTTTGGATAGACTCAATAAATCCATCTATAAACAGTTTCACAAGTTGGCATAATGAAACTGGGACTGACAGCTTAACGTGCTCTCCGAGACACTAGTGATGTTCTCAAACAAATCTACATATTTTTTTTATAAAAAAATCATTGGTACACATAGGGGTTTGAACTGGGGACCTAAGAACTGTAGTTAGTGTTTTAAGAGGTCTAACCAACTCGACCACCATGTATATACAGGAAGACTTTGAAAGGATATACTTTGGGCTAATATGAGGTTCTGCTGATCAAATCGAACAACTTTTCCCATATAACTATGTCTCACAAATGTGAAAAAAATAACCTTCTCCATACAAATTAGTAATTTTAAAATAACCAATTTGGGGCGAAAATTTTTTCATTTGCGACACATAGTACCATGGGAAAATTTGTTCGATTTGATCAGCAGAACCTCATATTAGCCCAAAGTATATCCTTTCAAGTCACCCTGTATACTTCTTACTACCAGATGAGAACTAAGTATTACGTGTCTAACTCAGTGAACTATCAGATTAAAACGAACTAACAAAAGAAACTCATGTTCTAATTTAATTTTCGTAAACAGACATTTAGATTTATTTTAAAACTCCAATTAGCGAGAGGTTAACCTCATCATTTACCAACCTCCATGAATCATTTTAATGAACGTGCATCACGGAGAGGTTCACAAAAGAGTGTTATCGCATTCGGTGAAAACCACATTTGTTAGCACCGAGCGCCTCGTGTGTGTGCGCTTAGTATAAAGCCCACCTCACACGATACGGAAATGTGACGCAGTGTAGGTACAGTAGTATTATAGGTGTACTGAAACTTGTAAAAGACAAAACTTTATCCAGATGAAGTAATGAATTTAGCAATATATACACTTTAACAAGCCTATTTTAACTTTGCAAATAAAAAGTAGTTACAATTAAATCTGTGTTGCTGAAAATTTTGAACGTATTTAGTTTTATGGGAAAAAAGTAATAAAAAAATTACCTATTGTTAAAAAAGACTAAAAAGAAAAACTTGCTACTTTATATAATATGCTACTTCAAACGTACAAGTAAAATGTAGATGTAACTTTTATTGTTGTTTATTTTTAACAAATTAAATTTAGCGACTTTGGTAGCTTAGTGATCATGCCAGTCCCGACTAAACTAACACGATAGGTATAACAATCTTATAATAAGAATAATAAGTAGGACAATTTACACATATTGCTATGGACACAAACTAAGCTCTAGGCTTGTACTATGTGTACCAAAAACAATGGTATAATATAATACATATTATATTTTATAAACATCTAGACCATGACAAACTGTACATAACAACGTACTTATATTTTTTTGCCATGGGTGGGAATCGAACCCACACGACCTCCGGTGACAACGCCAAAGGCGCCACCACTAGTACACGAAGGAGGTTTCACTATACAATAAACAACCACGACCACTTCTTTTATTTAAACTGTCTTCTATTTATTTTAAAATTCTTTATTGCACTAAATGGTGAGCTTAATGCCTTAAGAATTATCTACCTGCTAACCTTTAGAAGGGTATCCTTTATTTAAGATTAAAACTTCTGCTCGTGTATGATTACCTTTACGCATAATTGACCAACTCACGTTCTTCTTATCGGTATAAGAAACAGCATCATCGATTTGTTACATAACTCTTCATAAATACCTAAATCGTGAACCAAAAAACATAACAAATAACAATGTATTTGGTACCAAATAACTTGTAATGTTTTTGTTGTTTATATATGGATGTGTAATATAAGGTTATGATGATAAAAATATACATTTAGTACCTTGGATTTGACTTGTATTTCTTATAATTTATCTGTGAACTCTATTATCGGTCGTATTTTTTATATGATTGCTTTTGATTTTCTATATAGGTAAAATAATATATTTTCTTTTCTTTAGACTAGTTGTGCTGACCCGGCTTTAACCATACAGTTAGCTTCACTATATATCACTTCACAATATATTATTTACTTTACTTTATTTATTTACAAAAATAGTACTTAGGGTCGATTCGACCAAAAGACGGCATGTAACTTACACTGGGGATAGTATCATACAGTTATTTATACATAGATGAAATTATGAATATTCCGAATATTATGAATATTCCGAATATTTGTAAGTGATTTGACATTACAAATCTTGGTATAAGTTATGCCCTCTTTTGGTCGGGTCGGCCATTAGTTAAATTGTTTATTAGCGTATAAGAATAGTCTCCAAATTTTCAGTTTTTGTTATATTATGAAAAATAAACAAAATTTTTTTTTCTCATTCCTTTACCTTCCCCTAATAAAAATTTAAAATTTAATAAAATGTATCTATTAAGAAAAATATTAAAAAAAAAAAGTTTTATTATTCCTGTTATAATATGTATAAAACAACATTGTCCTCCCCCACACCCCCTATTGAAATTTTGGAATATAAAGTAAAACACGTGTCGATACAATAGTATACATACAAATACGGTTTGAAGGCACCTATGATATAAAAAAAAATCACCACCTTATTTTTGCCCTCCCCACGTTCATGTTGAAACACCTATCAATTTATTTTCAACTCAATAAATACCAATAAATTTCAGGATTAGTACTGACTTCTTTTTTCAAGTAAATTTATCACTTTTGGACATTATCTATAGGTTAAAAAACTGATGAAAATATTCATAAACATTACAGTACTTAAGTAAACAAATATCTAACAATTACATATTGTAATTTGGTGATCAAATTACATAGATTGGAACTTACTGCTTGATGTGGGTCATAAAAAAACCAAATAGTGTTAAGTGGATACTGAGCTTTAAGTATTACTTACCGAAACAAAGGCTATAAAAGTGTACTTTGTACTGTATCAATAACATTAAATTTGGTCCATTATTTGGTTACAGTTAGGCGGTGCTCTATTACAAACAAACAGAGATCTACTTACTCGGAACAGCGGTAGAATGGAGACGCTACACAATTTTAACATTTATATAATATTTATTTTTTATCCTTATACCTATTATAAGTATTCCTTACTAACTATAATATGAGTGAAATTCATGCCTTTAAGGGGTTCCCCCCTAATGCCCTAATGCCAAATAGCTAATTTCGTATGTATTCCAAAAATATTCTAAAATTAACGGCTTGTCTTATCCAAATGAAAAAAATTTAGTTGGTATATATCTCTCTTCATTATTCATTTGTATTTAAAATTATTATTTTATGCACCCCCTTTCTGTAAATAAATAAGGAAAAAATAATATGTTTTACCTAAATATGAAATTCTCCTGAATACGGTATATAGGTTTAAAATAATTCTTTCACATATTAATATATTAGAAAATTACGAGTAATTTGTATTGTTTATAATATTTAATCTATAGTTTATAATTAATTATTTAATTTAAAACGTTATTTTTCGGCCCTTTTCAATGATTTCATACGGTTTTTATACTAGCGTCAGTCTAACTTCGGTCTGTATGAGGTGTGGACGTGACGCTTTTTTACGGAGCTAAATATTGGTTATTAAACCAATAAAATAACAAAATAAGTGTAGAATAGCAAGCTATGAAGCCTTCTACGAATATTTTATTGCATGGGATCAAAGACTGCTGGTACGACTTTCAAGGCCATAACCTTCAGAACTCTGAATAAATTAGCGTAGAAATGCATGTTCCACTGTTACGAGTATAAATAATGAAAGAAACAGTATGAGATACGGAAAACCGCTTGCGTGATTTGAGCACGACATGTTGCATACATTTATTTTTTAGGGGCTAGGCCCCGGTGCCCTCAAACTCAGGGGGCCCCTCGAATCCTTACCAGAAAATCTCGATCAAACTAAACTTTTGA
Organism: Monopis laevigella; assembly: GCA_947458855.1. Classification (NCBI taxonomy): domain Eukaryota; kingdom Metazoa; phylum Arthropoda; class Insecta; order Lepidoptera; family Tineidae; genus Monopis; species Monopis laevigella. Next base: position 18,178,421 of record OX381583.1, on the reverse strand, counting down.
AAATGTCTCCCATTTTCAAAATAATAAAAAAAAAAGGTTGCAACCCGACTTTAATCATGGCAACTCACTTGAGAGAAATACGAACATTACACCTAGGGATTTCCCCTAAATTCTTTCTGTGGGTTGGCAGTGTTATCAATTTGATAAAACCTAACCAGTTTAGATAGCCGTGGGGCCCTATTTTTTGATTTGCCCCCTGGGTTACCTAGCTACGCCACTGCCGGCTAACATCATTTAGCCAGTTGGATCCCACCAGGGATTGACTGTAACTAATAAAAGACTGTATTAATCGTCCTCATTCATGATATTCATATTTCATTTATTGTAGGTCTGCTAACCAAAAGGTAAATAGAGTCACATGCAAAACAAACCTGTATTAATAATACAATTTCAGTTCACTACTAAATAAACATACCAGCGGCCACATTCTGTTTCTTATAACGCATATTTGTAAAATAAGATTTCCGTTATTAGCGCACTCTTCTCCAATCAGAGAAGGTAAAAAACTACTCTGATTGGATGAATAGCGGAAATCGTTATTTTGACAATTTTATTTATTTTAACACTTTATTGCACAGTAAACAAAAGTTATGTACAAAGGCGAACTTAATGCCTTAGGCATTATCTACCAGCTAACCTTTAAGATTGTCTTCGAAGTCGGGTGCTTAGTTTAAATTTTAATAAACTTATATAAATCTGGATATAGTAATACATAAACATATATACATATATATAATACAATATCTACATAAAAAAGAATACATACTATATATCCATATACAAACAATTTAACATACGTGGTGGCATACGAATCCCGGTGTGTATCAATGAGTTTTTAATTAAAAAATTTATGTACATTTGTTTGACAACACCACTATAGTGCCTCGGAGAGCACGTTAAGCTGTCGGTTCCGGTTTCACTATACCAACTTGTGAAACTGTTTATAGATGGGTTATGTTTTGAATAGACTCATTCAAAACATTGCGACGAGCTAGCCACTTGTTCGGTGTAGACTCATACCATCGGCTACGACGAGGTGGAATTAAACACCCCTCCGCTGGGTACCCTGGGGCCGTCTAGGCGGTACCCGTGATGATATGTAAACAATTTAACACTAACGTTATAAGAAACATAATGTGGCCGCAGTATACTCAACAGCTTGCTCTGTCCAGTTTCCCACATAGTCGGAGGTCCGCTCTCGGGCGGTGATCGACTTGAGATCGGCATCGTGGGAACATCTACATAGTGCGGAATCAGTACCGTACTCATCGGACACGAACACCTGACTTCACCTGACCACTTGTACTACTCAATTTAACCTTCACCTTACCAAGGTATCAATTTAATCCTACGTGAAGCTAACTGTATGCTTAAACTAACCAACAGTTACTGTAATAAGTAGGTATATCATGTCTAGTCTAAATATATGTATGTACTATTGCTTTGTTGTTTGTTTAGTATAGGTAGTTAGACTAGAGTGTAAATTACTTATTTTGTTTAATATATATATATATATATATATAGTAGGTACTATTGTAGGTATGTCAGTAAACAAAATTGCTGTTAATCTTTAAAATCACTAATGTTTTACAATTGGCTATTACAACGAAGCTATACCATCATAAGCACCGCCACAAGCTCGCCACTTATTAGGTGTTGCCTCCGAATACCATCGACGAAATAAGGATGGGTTAATCCCTCCGCTGGGTACCCTAAGGCCGTTTAAACGGTTCTTAGGGGCCAAAAAGGCACCCGTGATGGTATTTATTTTTATACAATTGGTAAATGTCTAAATATTTCTCAAATAATTTACGGTTGGAGTAAAGATTCGTTCTTGTAATATAAAAATTTCAGATTAATAGCCAATTCCTATAATAAACGGTGGCAACGCTAACGGTCCGTTATTCCCATACAAAAATGTTAACCTTCGTAGCTTCAACTGTTATTTTTATGACTAACCGTTGCTGTAGGTAGATTACAGGAATTGGAAACTTTGGAGTTGGTATAATATTAGAATAACGTGATAATTTTTAATATTCAGAGGTGCAAAACATTGAATGAGAGTAAAAACTCTATAATTAAATAATATAAGTACAATTATTATTGATACTAATAGGTACATATTAATCTCAAAAAATAATCTACGAAAATTCGCCCATGTAAAGAATGAAAAAATATAGTATTCAAGGTTCTAGTAATTAGGCTTTTATGTTGACATATCAAAAATAATAAATAAAAACTAAAATGCGTTTTTTAATTAGTACAAATCTGATTTTAATATGGATCACTATAGATGGCGGGATATGAACTGGGAGTTTTTTCTTGCAGTGGAAAATCGTTATATATATAGAACCCATTTATTTAATAAAGTAGTCGGTATAAAATAAAATGACCGATAAATAAATTATCATATAAACGCCTATATGGTTAAAGTTACTCCAACAAATATTGTCGTATAAAATAAAATAGGTACCTTCAGACAAGTGCCGGGTCTCAATCGTGAGTTTAGTATAACAGTTAAAGTGATTATAATAATAATAATAAATTCTTTATTTGCCAGAATATGGTTTACAAAAGTTGTTACATTGAAATAATTAGTTCTACATATTCTACCAACATGTGGTGTGCAAAATATAATTTCAATCCCTAGCATATCATCTATTATACATTCAAATCATAAAAACCCGTAACATTTCAACACAACAAATTTTAATAAATAACCACATCAGAACAAGAAAATCTAATAGGACTAATCTAAAGCGCAGAAGATGAAATAAAATCTATGGTCGCTTTATCATCACAAACAGGCAACATTGATATTACCAAATCATTAAATGAATTAATCAATATCACTTTAAATAAAACAAAAAATATAAAACATTAAAAATCAATAACAATTGATTAAAATTATGTGACCATAAAATTATAATAAAATGTTAAATAAAATGTCAGGTTATATTTGCTAAATTAATCATTTTAAAATATAAATTAAATTAATCAATACTACTTTAAATGAAACAAAAAATATAAACATTAAAAATTTATAACAATTGATTAAAATTACAATAAAATGTTAAATAAAATGTCAAGTTTTTGCTAAATTAATCATTTTAAAACACAATTTCAAATTAAAAAGATATTAGATTAAGTAGTAATGTCCTCTATTATAATAAGCCTAATAAAATAATGTCAATTTATTATTAAATTGATAGTAAGTAGAATTGTAATTAGAGATTATGTCAAAACATGATCAAATTAGGTTAGGTATTACAAATAATCATAAAAATATATTACAAACAATAACAATGTCATTCAAAATAATAATAGGGAAAATTTATATTTTATCATTCATAAAGTCATTTACTGTATAGTAGAGCTTATTTAGGAGTAAATTTATTATATTTATTTTAAACCTTTTCAACGGAAGATCCTTTAGATTATCCGGAATGTGGTTAAACACCTTTATTGCCATCATATATGCATTTTTTTGATATAGCGTGAGACGCTGTGGAGGAGCGTACAGCTTATTTCGGTATCTACTTTCCCTTCCCAATGATAATACATCTGAGTTCCGTTTAAATAGTTCGGTGTGTTTTCTAACAAATGTGCACATTTCAAGAATGTATTGACAGGGAAGGGGCAATATTTTTAATTTTTTAAACAAGGGTTTACATGTGTCCAGACATTCTGCACCTGATATTACTCTAACGCACTTCTTTTGAATTTTGAATATTCTTTTGGCTTCCACGGAGTTACCCCATAAGATAATGCCATATCTAAGTATTGACGATATGTATCCGTGATAGGCTAAGAGTGCAGCTTGTGCTGATACAGTGTCTTTTGTGCGATTTAGAACATAGATGAAGCTGTCAAGTTTATTACTAATATTTTCAACATGTTTTTTCCAGTTACATTTTTCATCTATTATAATACCTAAGAATATCGTTGATTCAATTTGTTCCACTACTTTATTATTGAACTTTACCTCAAGAGGTTTGTTTTTATTATTATAAGTCTGAAATTGGATTAATTTTGTTTTATCAATATTAATAGTGAGGTTATTACTTTCAAGCCAGTTAATTGTGTCATTTAGTGTTTGGGAAATATCGTTAGCTAAAGTTACGTTATTACTGTTTTTAAAAATAAATGTGGCGTCATCAGCATATAAGATGCATTGATGTTTTGTGATGTCTGGCAGATCATTGATGTATATTAAAAAAAGTAGTGGACCCAAAATACTTCCTTGCGGGACTCCAGTGTTATTGTAGTTAAATTTAGACCTAAATTGTTGCTTATACCCGTCTGTTATTTTAGTTAATTCAACACATTGTTGTCTTTCCTGTAGATAACTAGTGATCCATTGTAAGGCATTACCTCTGATACCATATTTTGATAATCTATCTAAAAGAATTTTATGTGTAACGCAGTCAAAAGCCTTACTCATGTCTATAAATAATGCTGCGGTATTTAATTTATTATTGAGATTTTCTGTCACGTGTTTGATTAGATTAAAGCAGGCTAACGTAGTGGACCGGTCTTTTCTGAATCCAAATTGTTCATTTCTTAAGATGTCAAATTTATTTAGGAAGTTGAATAGCTTATCATGCATTACTTTTTCAAAAATTTTTGATATTACGGGTATTAGTGTTATAGGTCTGTAATTATTTAAATTATTTTTTACTCCTTTCTTATACAGTGGTTTTACTATTGATAATTTTAGACGTGAAGGAAAAATACCTTGTGTCAGTGATAAATTGATTATATATGTCAAAGGAATCGATAATTTTAAAGCATTTAATTTTAATAGTTTTGTATTTATTAGGTCGTAGCCACAAGAATTTGTGTTGTTCAATGATTTGATTACTTTATATATGTCGTGTTCTATAACTGGTGCCAAATATATGGTGCTTTCGTTAATATATTTCGTGATTTGTTTGTTAGGATTATGAGTTATTTTTTTAGAGGTATTCGTTATATTTATAAAATAGTTATTAAACAAATCGCATATTTCTACAGGGTCGGAGTATTCGTTATTATTAAATTTTATACTGTGTATACCATTGTCAGATTCATTATAATAAGATTTATTCTTTATCGTATTCCAGACGGCTTTGCATGTATTTTTTGATTGTGAAATGTACCTAGTCTTTTTAAGTTTTTGGGCGTTTTTCATGCATTGTTTCAATACCTTATTGTAAATAGTATATTCTCTTTTATTTATCTTTTTATTGGATTTTGATAATTTATATTTTAGGTATTTTCTTCTTTTGTTTACACAGGATTTTTTTATACCTTTGCTCATCCACATATTCTTTAGTGGTTTATTGGTTATTTTTACCGATATTAATGGGAAACACAATTTAAAGAATAGCGTGATGATGTCATGAAATTCATTGAATGCATCCTCTGTGTCTGACTTATTTAAGATATCATTAAATGTTAGTGCATTAATGCAATCATTAAATTTATTTAAATTATCAATACTATAATCTCTTCTTCTTTCTATCCAGCTATTAAAGTAATTATTAGTTGAGTCTATTTCTATATCAAAGGTTATACTTTGACCTGTCTCATGATCAGATAAAGCTAGAATATGTATATTAGATACAACATTCTCAATGTTACTTTTTGTACTTTATGTCATTTTATATTAATATTTTTGTATGGGCGACACCACAGAAGAAATAAAAGTACAAGTAGCGACACTAAAAGGATAAAATAAGTTAATTACCTCGAGGTATTTTTGGTAATCGTATTTTTTCGCATATTTGGGTACCTACACAATCCTTAAAATAAAATTAAAACTTGCATCGTTTTGAATACCTATATGGGGTCAACAATAAATTAATATTGCCCTGAAGGTAAGTATTACGCCGTACAATGTTAAGCTAAACTTTAACCAAAATGATGTAGTTTTATATTAATTATCAATGTCACCAGGTTTGCATTATTTCAGAATTGCATCATATCGATTAAAGTTTAGCTTAGCATCATCGAAATTAAACAATTCTAGATTTTGTGTATCATCGGCTTTATTAAGAAATTCTAGAACTAAACCAACTATGTAAATCAGCTGCACTGAACGTGTTAAACAAATAAAATAGAACGAAATAAAGTAAAATATTTTATTAAACAAACAAAACTTTCAAAAAAAAACGAGTACGCTAAAACCATCAAAAACAATAACAAAAGCACTATTTGCGACAACGACGCTTGCGACTGCGACTACGACTGCGGCATCGACGGCTTTTGGGGCGGCAACTGCGCTTGCGGCGAGGGCGGCAACTGCGCTTGCGGCGGGGACGGCAACTACGCTTCTTCTTCTTGGGGGCGCAACTCTGAAAATCATTGCTTAGTTTCAGCAAAATACTAGCTCTATACCTACTAATATCCGTCCATTCCAATAATAAAAATGTGAACGTGCTGTTTTCTTAAGATTATACTAAACTGTAAATTTTTGATGAAATTTGGTAAAAATAAAAATTTTATGTGTAAAGGAAAAGTGTAAAAATAAACCAGATATAAAAAAGTAGTCTATAAAGCAAAGTTGGGTATATTAAAATTACATAAAGCTTAAATATTAAATTATTTTTTAATTCATAGTTAGATACTTTTTGAGGTTATGCTTCAGTACAACAAAAGAAATGAGTGAAAAGTCTCCGTATATGGGAAAATTTTATTACAAAAATAATTTATAATATCAGCAAACTTGAAATTTGAATTATTAAAGCAACACTAGAAACTTTTTTTTTAATGTATTGATCGACCCCATTCTTGGACTTTGTAGGTCTGCTTAGCACCAGGTAGGTAAAGGGAGGAAAGTTTGGAAATTTTATAAACTTAATTAAAACTGAAAAATCAGAAGATCAAGTACCTACAAAGTAGACTAACTCACCCGTTTGCGTTTGCGTTTCTTGCAGCCACATTTGTCTTCTGGAACCTCCTCAGACCTCGAAGCGCTACGAACTTGCCTAAAAATAACATTTGAGACCTTAAATGTTTTGAAAAGAAAATCAGGGTTGTCACTTTTTTGATAAATGTACTGGATGTTTTTAAGGTTGCGAAAAAAAGTGCGACGTCGTTTTCGACTTTAGCTGGACGGTCCATCGTTGGGTTTTTTGCTTCAGTTGGTCTAATAAAAATTCAAAACGTGATTGATCTTTATATTCTTTATCCCAGAGGGTACAAGTTTATCTATAAGCAGGTAAAAAATAAAAATAAAAATAAAAAATGAGAAAATAGGCCGTGCTTATGTAAGATAGTTGATAAGTACTTTGCTTTTGTATTAATTTAGTTCTTAGTTATAAAATATTATTAGATAAGTTTCTAAAAGAAACCTAAAATTATTCGAATTACTTCTTGGAGATTTGGGACTGTTGAAAATATTTTGTTGGCTCACATAATCTTTGAACTTTGTAGTTATTTTTTATTAGGAATTTAATTATAGATATTTACCCAAATACAAATTAGGTAGGACTCTTCACAACACAGGGAATCCTAGTGTAGTGACTAGGGTTCTATATCAAGAAAACTAATACTTATATGTATAACTATGTATATTTTAACACGAAATTTTTGTCATGTTTTTCTGAAACTTTGAATAAATAAATAATTTAACATAGTTTTGACCTAAATTTATTTAAAAAAAAAAAGGTAATATAAGTCGTTATTAAAATAACTTGCTAGCCTCTTTAGACTATTGGTTGCGCCTTTGGCGTTGTATCCGGAGGTCGTGGGTTCGATACCCGCCCATGGCAAAAAATACGTTTTTCTGTACAGTTTGTCATGGGTGTTTATAAAATATAATATGTATTAATATCGTTTGTTTCTGGTACACATAGAACAAGCTTTGCTTAGTTTGTAACCAGTGCAATATGTGTAAAAAATTACCTATAGGTATATTATAGGTCATATTATATAGTAAAATAACGTAAAGTTATACCATAATTGGAATAACTTGGAGTAATTGGTGGTGACTGACAGGTTTCGTTTCCATACAAATGCAAAAACCGTCAAGTGACCTAGTCATGTTTCGGTTTTAGTCTGTGGGATTACCGGTGTTAAGTCTACTCCATCGATTTCTCGTCGAGATGGTGTAGACTTCTTTGGAGTACGGTCATTATTTCTTCTGTGGTTACGATAAAGCGACGAGGATATAGAAGTAGACGAAATGTCTTTGTCGTCGCCCATTTCGTAACCCTATCACTTAGTCGGCATAGTGGGAGCGATCAAAAATATTAGCTTTGCATCATGTAGATACAAAGTCACATGCCGTGCTTAAAAAAGCTTTTTAAACATAGTACAAGTATTTGACTAATTTGATTAATTTTTCGTATAAGTTTATTTATTAAAGAAAGAAAGGAAATCTTTATTTGAACTCCACGCTCAAAATACACTCAAATAAAATTACATTATTACATAATATATAATTAATTAACTAAATAAGTACTTTGTTAACTAATAGAGACAACCGCGATGTGTACCAGATACATATCTATCTAGGTAGATAGATATAGATATATGCCATATATGGAAAGGTAAACACACATATTCTAAGCTATAACAGATTCGATCAACAATAGAACTATAACAGACACAAAACTCACCGAGACGATTCTGCTACTTGACCCGAGACTTCCCTGAAAAAAAATATTAAATTAATTATAATAAATAATTGTAGGTATATTATATATTATAATAAGTAAAACTAGTAATATTATAGGTAATTTCACGCATTTTTTTTGGTCTCGTTACCATCACATACAGATGCAAAACCCTTGTCGCTTATAGTCTGTGGGTTCGCCGGTTTTCAGGAGTCTATTGAATCGATTTCTTATCGAAGTGGTAGTTTCCTTTCAGGGTGCAGGGTGCGGTTAAGAAATTAGGATATAAAAGTAGCGAGGACATTAAATAAATTAGTCTTTATCGTCGGCCGTTTCGTAACTGCACCATTTAGCCAGGATAGTGAGTGAGAATTATCAATAATGCCTTATATAACAAATACAGTACAGATAGAGTCCGTGCTCTAATAAGAAAATTAAAAGGAAAACCTACGATTTGGTTTGAGAACTCGTCCGCAGCGCCCGCCGTCTTGCCGTAGCAGCTTTGGATTTTCTGAAAATATAAGAGTAGGTATGTAGGTAGGTTGGTAGATTGGTAGTATGGTAGGTTGGTAGGTTGGTAGGTTGGTAGATTGGTGGGTTGGTAGTTTGGTAGGTTGGTAGATTGGTAGGTTGGTAGGTAAGTAGGTGGGTAAGTAGGTAAGTAGGTGGGTAAGTAGGTAGGTAGGTTTTTCAACAGTATGCGGTCTCTACAAAAAATGATTGGTGCACTCTAATAAACGAGACTTAATGTGACTTATATATATACTTCGGTAACACGATACTTTCTGCAAATGAAAACATATTTTAGTCGCTATAAGTCTCACTAGGTTTCGTCAACACCGCCCAATATTGTGCGGAGATAACCGTCAAATATTGTGGGTTCATCGGTTTTTAAGAGCCTATTGCATCGTTTTTGTTGTGGGTAGTCTACTTTTCAGGGTGTTTATCGCTGCTTGCATCGTAACCCACTTTTTAGCCTGATAGTGGAAGCCATTAATTCTGTTAAATTACATGTGTTGATTGACACTATTCATGGTCTATGTATAGATCTGTTCACCATCAGATGGTCACATAATGCAAGTCCAATAAAAAATATAAAATTATCCGTGATCAGGGAACGCCTTTCAACAATCTCAACAATCTGCGGTAATAAAAATGAGTTGATCAAATGCAACTTAACGGGAAGATGTGGTGGTATTGGACAAAAGCATATACAGATAGCTTAGAATTAGCACTATCACCTCTTAGTGCAGTCAACTGTTCCAGATGAAAGAGAAATTGCTGACGAAAAACTAATTGATATCCACTCCATATGTAGAATACCCCTAATATTGACCCCTAAGGGATACTATTCTGCAATAACACCGGTTTTCGTATATACACGATCCGGTTTTCTGAACAGATCTGTGCATGGCGGGCATTACAGATGTCTTCGTTTTAGATTCAAACAGTTACTTTCACACCCCACAAAGCAACTTAGATTTCGAAGACTTGAATACTCACTTTTTTTTCATAAGCAAATTCCGTAGTCGCGCCTGGTAGATCGGGAGTTTGACAGAGGAACATTTTCTCATTTCATAAATTAATTCATCGGCGGAGAGAGATGGGTCCAAGGGGTCTTCCATAATGATGGGAGATATCTAGAAGACAACAAAAACAAATACATATTAGATAGGTTACCATCAATATTATTAATAGATTACCCACCTTAGAACCCTATCTACCTTAATAAAATAAGTGCGTTAGCCTTCATAGTGAGAACGATCAATGCTGTTAAACAACATTGTTTTGAGCGGATCCTCATATTGCTCATATTGACTTCATAGGTCTGCTTACCATTAGGTAGAAACAAAATCATCCACAAACAAAAAATTGTGCCTACAAAGACAGCCAAAAAGATCAGTTGATCCTCGCTCTTTGGAGTATGTCCACAATTCTCTAACATAGTAACATTTAATGAAGGGGCGCGTTTTAGAACTATCAATAGATTAACAGTAAAGTAAAGCAGTATTATTAGTTCCTACTTAAGTATACATTGTTTGGGACCAGGAGTTCGCGGGGATAGTACAGCACAAGTTATCCCCACAAGGATATGCGTGATCCCTCACTCGTATCCCGGTCGGTGGCCGGTCAGTGGGTATTCTTGGGACCAATGGTGACCAAACGAATTGCGTTTATTCACATAATTTCCGGGTAGAAATTATGGCCTAACGCTACCCACTGACCCTATTCTTGCCTCCGAGCCACTTACTAAATGGTTCTGCTCTTGCTCTAGGTAGGCGCTCTAGTCACAAAATATTATGGTATTAAATAATATGGTATTCTTGAAACAATATGTAGGTAACTTACATGTCACTGATAATTTTAAAACTTATAATAAAAACAAATTAAACAAAACTTTTTATTTTCCTAGACATGTTGCACATAATTTTTTACAAAGTGACAATTATTTTCTTCTGTTTCCATTGACAGCTTCATTCTTTTTTTATTATTTTGAATGAAATATTTTCTACCAGTTTTAGCAGATTTGTAATTTTGCAGTCACCCAAGAAGGTTTTAAACTACGTATATATTTAATATAATAACATTTAAATTCTACAGACAAATTTTTGGATTATTATATTAAAATCTCAGAGTTATAGGAAGTAATTAAAATAATTCAGTAATTTTGAAGACGTAAAAAACTTTCTTTTTTTAGTCAATTATTACACTTAAAGAAATAAGGCTGAGATTACTTGTGAACGTAACCCGGTCCTACCGTGTGTAGAGAAGGGACTGGAAGTGAAAAGCGATTCTATATTTTGGATTTAGGAGTACCTTGTGTAAGTTGGGATTTTATAGATTTGCTGCTGGTTCAATAAATTATCGGTAAAAGCTGGCTAGTTACGACCAATTAAACCTGTAATTGTTAGATTTTTTTTTATTGGAGCACGGCATGTGACTAGGTATTACATGGTGGTGATTAGACATATAAAGTCCACGAATGGAGTCAATCAATAGTTGTACTTAAACAAGAGTGATAACTCCCACTATGCCGTCTAAATGATGCGATTACGAAATGGACAATTCAATTTTAATATCCTCGCTGTCATCAATGCCCTTTTCGTAACCGCACCAAGAAAGGAGACTAGCACTTCGATATAAGAAATCAATGCACCGCAAAACCGTGAACCCACAGATGTTTTATTCTATGGGTTCCCCGGTTTTCCGGTGATTTAGTCTAGGTCAGGGATTTGATCAGTAGAACCTTTTTTTTACCCATTAACCCAAAGTACAACCTTTTTAAAGTCACCGTATATAATTTAAGTCGAGTCTCAGGAGTAAAAGGCGAGCTATAATATCCTTGATGCTAAATGGTATGGTCCTGTCTGACAATGATTGTCTGACAAATACAAGTAAACTGCATTGTCCAAAATCATAATAAGAGTAATTGACTTTTATTGCTTCTATTGGGTGGGTATAAAAAAATGATCTTGGCTCTTCAGAGACAGAATTGGACACAACGGCAACTTAAACCCAGTCTGGAGTAGTGGAGGTCAATTCGCTGACACTTTTTGTGACAAAATGATAAACATTTGTTAAAAAAAACATTTCTGTGCAGATATGAGCAATGTTGAACAACCAATGGGATTACTTTATTTTTGGAATAAAGACATCCTATTGGTGGTGCCTCGCGTATTAACATTATATTAATACTAAAAAACTCGCGTAAAAAAAAAGAGCCTGTGGTAAATAACTTGAGCATTGCTCATATCTGCACTATTTTTTTAACAAATGTTTTTCATTTTGCCGCCAAAAGTGTCCGCGAATTTAAATCCACTACTCCTGGGTTTAACATTACGTTTATAAGAAGCAAAAACTTTGGTAGAGCCTGTGGAATAATATTTTTCCATCTAACTCACAGACTTAGCGATACCTACTAGGTCTGTGGTCTAACTTGTATACCTACTATAATAAATATTACTAAATGTATAGATGAAATATTTAGATATAAAATGTATATTTAGATTTAAAGTTAATTAATTTTCTAAGAAACCCAATAAACTACAATAACCAGATCCAAGAATGTTTACAATGTACCGTCGGCCCCTTTGGCTAGGCACTCATTATAATAAATGTCAATAAAATATGAACTAACCGACCGAATATACCTACTACCTGATGCTTAGGCATTTTTGCATATAAATAATTCCAAACTTCAAGGTGGAATGTAATAGGTTAGAATAATGTGAATCTGTAATGTAATGCATGCAATAGCTGTTTGGGAGATTCTAATCTGTCATTTGTTATCATGTTATAATGTAAGGCAATCATTACGCAAAGCATTTCGAAAATAGCAGAATTTTAAAGTCTGCTGTCACAAAATCAGAAAGGTCACGAGACCCAATAAATAAATGAACCAATAAATAATTGTATTATTAACTAGGCACTAAGTATTTCTGGGTCAAAGTTCACGGCTTGATAGTGCAGAATGTGCCGATCGATAGTATCAGTTCTGCATAAAATAGAAAAAGTGTCATAAGCTGGTTTTTAAATATAAACAACGAGGTGATTACGCACACAACGCTAAGCTAAGCTAAACTTTAATCGATATGATGTAATTCTGACTTAATGCAAATCTGGTGATATTGAAAATTGGCAAACAACTACGTGATTTTGGTTTAAGTTTAGCTTAACGCTGTACGGCGTAATAGGCCTATTGTAAACTGGAATGAAAACGAAAATTATACGATGTAACAAAACGATAAAATAATTTTGTCTTCTCCATTGACCCGCTTAGTTAACTTTTGCCTAGATTTATATACAGATATTGTGTCGAAACGTGAGACATAGGTTATGGTGCCAAATATAAAATATAATATATATGAAGCAAATATATATTATTTTATTAAGTACCTACTCCTCTCTGCCTTAGTTACGCAATCTCATTTAAGCATTAATATACATGGTGACTTTGAAAGGATGTACTTTGGGCTAATATGAGGTTCTACTGATCAATACGAACAACTTTTCCCATGGAACTATGTGCCGCAAATGAAAAAAAATATTGCCTTCTCCATACAAAGTAGTAATGTTAAAATGACCAATTTGTATGGGGAAGCAAACATTTTTTTTCATTTGCGTCACATGGTTCCATGGAAAAGTTGTTCGATTTGATCAGCAGAACCTCATATTAGCCCAAAGTACATCCTTTCAAATTCACCCTGTATAATAAATACCATCACGGATGCCTATTTGGGTCCCGAGAACCATTTAAACAGCTTCAACCCAGCAGAGGGATTAACCCGTCCTCATTTCGTAGCCTCGTTGTATAAAGCGGTCACCCATCCCAGGCCAGCCTTGTTATCATCTGCTTAACCTTGTTATCAGTTGCGCAGTGACTAAACCACTACGCTGGAGCCGCATTAAAAAATAATGAACCTTAAGTTCAAATTCTGTTCAAAACAAAATATTTATTGAATCGTTAGTTAACTCATTTGGGTAATATATCGTTTTAAAGATAAAATCTTGACGTTGTTCTTCGAAACCGAATCTGCTATTTATTACCTCCAATTGTAGTTATGGTATTGATTTGATCTTAAATTATAGCGCAAGGCTAAATAAAACGATCTTGAAATATGACGTAATTGCCACCAGGGAATTGAAATGGTTTGTCAATGACAATGTAAAAGTGGATAATGTAATCATTTCTCTCTTCCGTAGCTAATAATTAAGAAGAAGAATAACTGAGGATCAAAATTGATCTCTTTTTGGAAAAAAAAATTCTTTTAATGGTTTCAAATTACGACATATAATGCTTATACGTTTTATCAAAAAATACAGTTTGAAATTCTCGTATAATAATAATATATGTATTCAGTGATCAAACATATTTTTCAACTCAATTAAACTGTAAGCTGTGCTGCTTCTTTTAAGTTATAGTAACCTGTATTAGGACTAGCCCGCCTCTCCAGTTAAAACTTAATATCTAATTACACCTGTACCCTTTCAAAAATTACATTAGGTATAATATCTAAAGCAAATTTAGAGTGTATGAGTGACGAAACACACCGCTTAAACCTAAAATGATACTTGCAGCTTTTATTAACATTATTTAGAAACATAAACAAGGTAATCAACTTACACAAAGTTATTAATAACACATAATAAATTAATTCTAAAAAAAAAGGATACCTTAATAAAACAAAACATAATATTATAAACTAAATAATAAGCAAAAATATGATAATAAAATAATATATAATAAGCTAAATTAAATTAAAAAAACATTAAAATCCTCCGTTGCCGCCGAAGCACATGTCCCTAAAACACTAGCGGCATTGCCGCGTTGGATTTCTAGTGAAATTTTTTGGATAAAAAATGACCTGGCACGATGATCTTCCGACTTTTCAATTAATAGTTTGCCTAATCTATTACCAAATTTTTTAGCGTCGGGAGACCATGGTGACCAAGTGTTTCGACTGCGAATGCTATAAAATTGAAATTTTGACCAATCGACATATATTTGCTTTATTTTTTATTTTCCGATTTAAGGGCGGCAGCACCGGAGGACGTAGAGGTGATGAAGTGGATGTTTGATGCGGCTAATGTTTCCGTACAGGTGGGATCCCAAACCAGTGCGCGACCTCTGTGCCACGACACTATAGTCATTCCATCCAGCCTTTTGCCGTCATCACGGTTAATTCCGGAAGGTTCTAATAGGCTGGGAATATCTGGCGATGCCAAAGCACATTTTATAATTTTATTGATATTCGTATGACGAGATATTCTACCCGCACTCTTCCTACAAGACAGACCTGCAGCTAAAATGATTTAGATGTATTTTATTTTATTTTCTCGACCAACTTTCTATGAAGGTCTCTTTTTAAATACTTTTATCATTTTATAACAACTACTTTTGATGGTTTTAGATATTATTTTAAAGAATTTTCGCAACAAAACTAAATTTGGTGTACATAAACAAACAATTTTGACAATATCTGTGCTAGGAAAACTAGCTAGGAAACGAAATTGATTCCAAGACAAGATCCACTAGACAAACTCTACGACTAGTTAGGAATAAACCCCCTCCGCTGGGACCTGAGGCCGTTTAGGCGGTCTGACGTCGCATGGCACGCGTGATGGTACTTCGTAATTATAAGAAGAATATTAGGACACACATTAAAATAAATCTAATACCTTAAACATAGGCTTTAAAGGTGATATTAAGGTGTCATAAGTTTAAATGAAGATAATAGCATAATTACTGGTTGTTACGCCTCTACAAGTGTGTATTGACAGGTCCATTATCTTCTGCACATTTTTTACTGAGTTTTTTAATAAATGTTTAACGAATTAAATAATGCTATGCTTTCGATTATAATTTATGCTAAATGAAGTTTTTATAATTAAGTACATCATTAACAGCTTGCAGTCCATTGCTGAGGATTCTGAGCCTTCTTGCTGTCATCTGAAAGCAATTAGCTACAGTAGTCAGTATTTTGACATGCAAAAATCTAATCTTTTGGCCAATTGCGTCATTACAATAATGATTAGTCCACATATAGGTCTTTAATTTGCGTCATATATCTCGGTCCCCTGTCATAAAAATAAAATAAATACCATCACGGGTGCCTATTTGGCTCCCGAGAACCGTTTAAACGGCCTCAGGGTCCCAGCGGAGGGATTAACCCATCCTCATTTCGCCGATGGTATTCGGAGGCAACACCTAACAAATGGCGAGCTTGTTGCGGTGTTTATGATGAAACAGCCTCGTTGTATAAAGCGGTCACCCATCCCAGGCCGGCTTTGTTGTCATCTGCTTAACCTTGTTATCAGTTGCGCAGTGACTTAACCACTAGGCTGGGACCGCTTTTTATCCCCTGTCCTGTATAGGTTAATAACAAAGTCATAGACTAAAAAAAATAAAGATTACATTTTAGTGGCCAATTCAGAAGAACGATACACTTCAGATTAATTAGAATGCCTTAAACTGGAACTTCCATAAAATATCAAACGTAAGGTACCACGGCGTCAGCATAAAAGCATCTTAATGAAGTTTTATTTCTAAAGGTTTTTGTTTTTAAGAGCGGAGTCTGATAAAACATTTCCTTTTGGTCCTTACTGTTACCCTCCACTAAACATTCATAGATTATTATGAGTTTTTGAGGCGTTATAAATAAGACCTATATCTAGGATCGTACGTTTTCTTTTTTTAAAGTTTGGTATAGGGCAAATAATATCAATCCCTGAAATTAGAAAAAATCGCAAAAAAATCCCTCACATTAAAATAATTACTATAAAATATCAAGGCAGAAAATTAAAAATAGGAAAACCAATAGTCATCGTTTATTTTTAAATCCATCAAAGTTTAGGGGTAGAAAACAGTTATGGCCCGAAAGTCGTTTTGCTGCTTAAATTGAAGGTATAATCTCATACGTGCTCTTTCTCTTATTAAGGGTCGGGGGGAAGGTTTACATAAATGTATGGAAAGGTTACCGACTCACCGGCATGCGCGGGGAGAGGTAATACTTTGTAGTTGAATCAGCATGAGCATCGAAGAGCCTCATCAGACACTCCTCTTAATTCATGTTTTAATTGTTTTTCTTCAAGTATAAAATGTATGAAGTACTTTTAATAAAACTTTGTTTTTAACACTATTAACAATAAAACCAATTGTTTTCTGCGGTGCAAATAATCCATAGAAAAATTCAAAGATCATGAGTCTTAACTGCCTTGAGTAGTTTTTAGTAAAATACAATACTCAAAATACAGATTCTAATAAAATTACTAATGTACTAACAAAAAAAAATGTAAACAAAAAAAATACTTTGACGATTGAATTTACTATTACTACTCTTCCAGCTACTCAACCTATGGTTGTCATCGACTTAATTTAAGTGATGTAGTTTTAATGTTAATTTATTCAATATAATAATCTTAGTAGTTTGTATAATGAGGAAACGTCATCTTACAAGGCATTATGCTTGTAGATAGATTATTAACAATATTTTAAATGAAACATTTACGAAATAATCTATTGACATTATTGTTTGGCGTAGGTTCAAAAAGTATTATAATTTATGGTTTGAGAACACGAATTGTGACGGTACATCTACCTGTACCCATTTAAAATTCATTCAGTAATAGGCGATAAAATCAATGTTAAAAAACCTATAACAAAAAGTTCCCCAGTTAAACGTTTTTATCTTTGCGTAATAACTTTATATCAGAGTTAAAAATAAAAGGTTTCGGTTGTGAAAAGCGTAAATTATAGTTGCGGTTTGCGGTAAAACACAAGCAAATACCTGAATATAGATATTATTGTGAGAGGTGGAACTTCCAGCCTGCTCCTGCGGTCCACTTTCCCGACGGATCAGTTCCGGTAATTGATATCACGACCCTATACTTATTATTTATAATGTATGTTAAACCTCTTGAATAATTTGAGAGTTTGATAAATTGATAAAAAAATTGATCCTTATAAATGAACTGTAATTGTTTTCCGTCTTTAAAAAATAATGTCTTAAAAATTGCCTCAGTGTAGTTCAAAAGTAAGTAATAACCAGTGAATCCCGCCTTCGCCTACCTCAAGATTGTGCCAACGTGATATACCTATCAAAGCCTTAATTATACCAATAATACGCAAGCTGGTGTGGCCGATGATGACGACCAATTCTCAAAGGAATACTGTGCATGTAAATTAATAGAAACACCAATTGTGGTGGTAGCCCAATGATTAAAATTTGCACTTGGTGGTATCCATGTGAATTAAATAGACATCCCAGTTATTGATGCGACCTAATATTAGCCTAGGTTGACCAGTGACCAGTGAACAAAATGATGAATAAATTACTAATTTAGATTCCTATTTATAAATTATTGATTAATAGATGGCTAGATTGTGAATCAATTAAAAAGCAGAGGCCATTTCTTTTCAGCCAACATGAGAAATAAAAACATCTTTTTGAATTTATTGGACAAATTTCTATTAAATCTCAAGATTGAAGAATGCATTTAAATACAAATTCTTCATTAATAAACAGTATTGGGTCAAAATCAAAATTATTGTACAGTAACAAAAAAGAAACAAAAATGAATAACGTTACAAATATGAATAATGTTACAAAAAAGTAACAAAAAGGAATTGTAAGGGTTTCTTCACACTATGGTAATTAAATAAAAAAATATTTAACATTATTTAATATAAATATATATAATAATAATAATTACAGTTTAATGTAGCTTTACTTTTATTACCCAAAAATTTAACTAATTCAAAGTCACTTTTGAAGTTATTACTAATCATAGTCGTGTTGCAGATCATTAAAATTTAAATTTGTGTTAAAATTTTATTGATATCTTAGAGCAAAAAAGCACTAAGATATCAATAATATTTTTTTCTTATTAATAAGAAATAATCAACTTCAATAATAATTTTGTTATCACTTAATAATAAGATAAAAATAAACTTCAGTAATATCAATAACAAGTTCTATGTTAGTAATATTAAAACAGGTAGTCAATCAATTTCAGTATAATTTTTAGTACAGTGGGCAGCATTTCACGGTATTCACTTCTGAGGCTCTGCCATGGGTTTGCGCATTGTAGAAACGTGACGTATTTGTATACGTGAGCAACAACCAATAGGGCCGCTTTATTTTTGGTAACAGAATTGAATAAAGCGGCCCTATTGGTTGTTGCTTACGTATACGTATACTATTTTTCTGACTTTCCGATAATTTTGCAATTTTAATATATTTACTCTTAATCCGTTTCTCGAATTTCTTAAATTTTTTTTAATCATTTTGTTTTAGTCTTTCTCTGTAAAGGCGTTGTCTTTGGCATTTTCTATAACAAATAATTAAGACATAGATATTTAAAATCTTATAAAATACTTATTTAAAAAACAATGCTATTTTAAATAGCCATATAAATATTAGTCTTGTAAAAATTAAAACTTATTTTTTACGTATTAACCTAATGTGAAATAGCCTTTATTTCATTTTTGTTACATCATTTTTGTAACGTAACAAAAAAACGTAACTATTTGTTACAAAAAGGAAAACAAATCACATGTTTAAAATATAACCCTTAGCGATAAAGATACAAATAAACATCTAAGATTAAAACAATAATCAGTTTCAAATGTATTATAAACAGCATTTTACATAGTATAGTAATAGTTTATCATTATCTTATCGTAAACTATACAGGCTAAACAAGAAAAAGGAATATATATTTGTTTAAATAATTGAACACGTAAAAAAACACACGTGTCGCACAACCATTTCACGCCATCAAAATGGATGACTGCGGCCGCAAGACGGATGCTATTGGTCGTCCTTATATCAAAATGTTGCAAGCCCAAAAATTTTGAAATCTGCTAAAATTAATGTTACAAAAGGGAATAACCAAAATGAAAAATAATGTGGACACGTGTTTAATTGTAAATAATTAATGTACCTCTGTGTTAATTTTATTGATTTTATAAGAATTATGTGGTAATGATCATAATGCAGTTAGATAAATTTATAATTATCTAAAATTAAATAGATTTTTTTTTTTTATTACTTTTTTGTAACACACGTGTGTCTGGAGACATAATTATTTGTATGAACCAAGTACGATGTGTATATAGCAAAACAGATTTTTTAATACTTACCGGTATAATTTCTTTGTTTATGAATACTAGAGGTATTAATTTGGAAAACCTATATTTAAAATATATAGATCTTATTTAAAAAATATTAACCATTTCAACGCTATTCACAAGGACGTTTTGAGATGTAAAAATGTACAAAAATTTTGAATACGACCCTATTACAAAGCAAATCTAGATATTATTCTAATAACTTTCAATAACACCTACTCCTACTTACAACGCAAAAACGGTACTATAACAAAGCGACTAGGTCATTATAATATTTTGACCTAACATCGTAAGACAGTCATCTGAAACTGTGAATGAGACAGGTCAAACCATCTCTATTACGAAAGTGTTCCACCATTGACTTCGTGCAGGTTATCTATGGCGCAGCGGTCGCTCTTAGCGAAATAGCTAAAGATGCGTGCTATATTATGATGGAACATAATTACCTATTTCATATTGCTGTCCGTTAAGGTGCCTAGTATAATTACCAAAAGTCAAAAATGGTTCCGCCCACGCGTGCTCTCACGTTGGCCGCACGTGACGTCATCCATTTTGACAGATAGCCCACAAAAAACCATTGCATCACTCATATTATGCTTAGCAAATTTCTTTATTATAAAATTATGCTGTGGTTTCGATTGAATTCCATAAACTTTTCTAAACGTCTAGCGAGTTCTATTCAGATTACAAAAATCTTCGGAGGAGTATGCGAGCGTAATCGTAAATCGTAGTCCACATCTCCTGTAAACGATGATCACACATAAAGCAAATCTGCGGAGTCGACTCCGAGCACGTAACTCTAGTAGAGTGACAAGACAATAATTGCACGTGACTACCGAACGATGCCCGACTATGCCTTTAGAGACAAATTTACGTTCCCTTTGATTAAACGAAGACAATCCGGCTCACATTCGCGGTCATGCATTAAATAACGTCGTTCGCTTATTCAATCTTCCAAAGAGAGCAGCGCCGAACTGGTGTGAATGGCCAAGGCCGCTGAACGGATGACTGGTCCGCTGTGTCTTCGAGACAGGTGTAATAAAAGGAAAAGGTACCGACTTAAGATTAAGCTTTTATTGGATTTCGTTTTAAATACCTAAAGTGTACAAAATGTCGAGCGGTAAGAAAGCGATATTTTTTGACCGACACTTATTAATTTCTCTTCCCACAGACGGTCGTAATTCCGATTTTCGATGGAAGAGCACAATCGGTCCATTAGATGAGTATTGATGCTACGATAAAGTGTTCGCTCGTAGATCGAAGATACACAAAGATTTGGAGAGTAGTCCTCTAATTGATCGCATTCTATCATCTTTCCAAGTTTGGATGTCAATGAAAGTGTGAGATAGTTGATTGATGCAGGTCGTTCACCTGACTTGGCGGTGACTCAACCTTCTCGTATCTATCATCATCCATCAGGCTCAATACGACTGTGCATTCAACGCCAAATGTCACTTGGAAAAAAACTCTTAAGCATGAGAACGAGCTTAATTTTGTTAACACTATTCTATACCCATACCTATATACCTGTCTGGAGATTTTAATGGTAGTATCTGTACTTTCTGCGTGTTTACGTAGTATAATGCGCATAATAGTGACCTGCAGCGGTCACCAAATGTGATATATAGGTTTCTGCAATGAACATAATTATTGGAAAGTCAGTCAGAGCATATTAACCTCGGAGCTTACACAATACTCCGTAATGGGCGCGGTAATGGAGCCTCGCTCGTAGCCATGTCTATTTTCATATTTCTTCGATTAATCACGTGTGAGATCGATCACGCACCTGATAATTTCGCCGGAAAACTTTGTAACCGTCGATCATGTAAATCAACAGAGTGAAATTTTGTTTTTATTTTGCGGTATTTCGCGGATAATGTTGAATATGTATTAATTAATCTGACTTTCGCCAGAGAAGGTCCTGGAGCGATTCGGTGACGTAAGCGCTTTGTATTAAGACATAACGGTTGCGCCACACCTATGAATATTTAATGCAGTTTTACAATTTCCTCGTTTACAAAGCTGCAATGGCGCTTGGTTATTGTGTGGCATGGTCGGTAGTGGTACATTCCCGGGCCGAACGCTTCATCAATTAGCGAGGGCATTTAATCGGATAATGATGACAGATAATGCTCGGGACCGTTAACATATTTCAAGTCTTTTAAAAATGAATGGTTGACATTAGTGTCCGCCGACGATGAACAGACAACCTGCGCCTGCGACTCACATTCAATGTTAATTTTCGGATCAGAATAAAATCCTATTATATTCATCTCGCTAAACAATTTTAATGTGCTGTGATTAACCAAGCTTTATTTCAGTTTTGCGATTAATAAGAAGTATTATATTATTTACGTGGTGGACCTCAAACTTAAAAAGACTACAGTTGTTAGGTCCCCGGTGTGTACCAATGATTTTTTAATTAAAAACAAATGTGAAACTGTTTATAGAGTCTATCTAAATATGGCGACGAGCTAGACACTTGTTCGGTGTAGGTAGACTCATACCATCGGCTAGGACGAGGTGGGATTAATACCCCTCCGCTGGGTATCCTCGCGGAGGGGTATTAATGAGACAGCCTCGAGCACCCGTGATGATATTTATTTATTTTAATTTTATAAAACTATTATAAAATCTTACATAGATATCTAACCAAAAAAATAAAAATATTAAACCTCAAAATATTATTATTCTAATTAAGCTGTCGATGCGAAGTGTGCCCAAAATACTGGGCACACTAAAATTACAAACACTTTTTTGTAATTTTAAACTAATCTTTTTAACTAGGAAGCACCTATATTTATAAATTGCACAAGTTCCCGCTACTCACGGCCATGGCTCTTTCCAAATGGCACAAATATATAATCTCCAACGATATGATAAATCCAACGACCGATATATCCAAAACCAAACTAAGGTGCGACCTTTTGCCATCATTTAGCGACAACCCATGTGATTCTAAAACAGCTAGTACGCCGCATGTACCCCCAGTACAGCTTTGTAACAGCTTTTACAGCTTAATGGTGACCGTGATCTCTCTGCATTGACAGCAATGAGCAAAATTAGTTCGATCCCAGACAAAGAAGACAGCAAACAGTAGTTGAGTTATGTTCCAAAATGTTGTTTTAGTTGAAGCCTTCAACCAAAATCAAGACTCTCATTTATGAATAATAAATTAGGTGGTATCAATTTTCCGTTGGGTCAATGGGTCCGTGGTCTAAGGATGCTGGCGAATTTATTCGTGAAAATTGAAAATTGCAACTGGTGAACCTCTAAGCTAAAAGGATCAACATTGCTATTAATAATAATAATAATAAATCCTATAGGTTATTTTTTTTTGTAAATTTATTTTATAACTCATTAATATTTATTGAGGAGTTAATAAATATTTAAATTAAATTATGATATACTTATATAACAATATAAAGTTAGCTTTTAATGATCAGCTAAGTAGAATGAACTTTATAATGGCAGGTACTCGGGCGACAAGTGGCGATTATCTGTAGAACAATCTCAGACAAGTCGGACATTTGTCTGCTCCGGTCACGCGAGATAGCCAAATCTCATTCTGGTGTTCAAGATTGTTTTTATTAACCACCAATATTTCCTCCTTTTTAACCATACATACATACCTACCATCACGCCTGTCTCCCAGTTAAGGGTAGGCAGAGAGCAATGTGCGCCACTTCACATGATCTCTAGCTCTCTCGACATCCATACATCTCTTCATACACGCGCGTCTATTACGAATGACTACTTTTTTTTCCTTTTTTACCTGACTTCAAAAAAGAAGAAGGTACTTATATTATAGTTTTTTTTATATTCGATGGCAGGTAGTATACTTATAAAAAAATATTATCACTACAAACTAGTATATCGTTACCTAAGGTTTCGCTGTTAACAATAATTTAAGCTTATGAACAATAAAATAAAATTATTCATCGACACCATTGATAAAATATTATAAATAATACCATCACGGGTGACTATCGTATTTTATAATTACGTTTACCCAGCGGTGGGGTTGGAATCCCACCTCATCATAGCCAATGGTAGTCTGACCATTAATTGATTGTTAGACCTTTATTTCTAGTTAAAAAAACTGCCGGTAAATATTTATGCTCGTTTTTTTTTTAATATCAGATTATCCTAAGATAACACAAATAACACACTCCTCTGCCAGTGTTTAAAAACTACTTACATACAGGATATGTATGTACCTACTTATAGATAAAAAACATTGACAAATTTAGTGAGGGACGGCTGGCTCTGTGGTACCATGCCGCAAAGGCGAGGGTCATGGGAGTCCCACCACAAGACTTTTTTCCCTCCAAGTTTATCTTTAAAATTCCAATACCACATAAAAATACTTAAAGAAATAAAACTCATAAGTTCCAACATTAAATAATTTATTCTCAAACAAAGGTTAACCCAAAAAGAAAGAGCACAAGACACGGGGCACGAGTTCGGAGACACAAGACCTGGGATTTGTTACAAATCGGCGACAATTATCATCGACCGACAAATCCGCTCGAACCGTTACTTGTGTGTCGGAGCGGTGAAAACATCCATCGTACATTTGCATACAATAGCTGGTGCCAAAAAATACTCGAGAGTAAACGCATTATGAAAGTTGTGCTTAAGTTAATCTACTGAGAGATTAAGAAATATTTTTGGTATCTGAATAAATTCTGATATTTTTATCTTTAAATATATAAAAGGCGTTCGTGATCAACATAGGAATTTTTAATATGTCACGACAACGCGTCTTATGAATACGGAGGTTATACGCTCATGAACTTCGGAAATTTTACTTACAGCGTCCTTACTTGTTGCTGGTTGGCATTATATTTAAATAAAATTATTGTTTTATTTTTAATAAAGCTTTTGTTGATCCGGCTTCACCCGTCATATAACATCCGTCTGTCTTTTAATTTTCTTTTATAATATTGAAAAAATTAAAAAAATGTTTGACCTTTCCCACCTTCCCCTATTAAAAAAATAATAAAACTGTGACAGCAGATCTGAAAATGGACGTCACATATTTTTTATTGAGATTTTCATACATAAATCAAAAATATTAAAAAAAAAACATGTACCTACAATACAAATGTATAAAAAAATTATATCGTAATGTAAATAAGTCTTTGTCGCCACCCATTTTGTAACCACATCATTTACCCGGATGAACAATATCGATATTGTTAAACAACAATTTATTGATCGACCCCATTCATGGACTTTGTGGGTTTGCTTACAAACTCACATGCTTTCTTACAATTTACCTACTGCTTAATTTGTCCCGAAGGTTTGATTGGTAGATAATATATTTGTGCAACAAATATTTTTTTAAATAAATAATAATAAAAATATATTTATAACTTTTTTGCTTTAGCTGTTTATGCCATACTAAAAAGATGCGTTAAAATTAATATCTAGATATAATGAGAGAACTTTATGCATCCTAATGGAGGAGGACGCTTACAGGACCCTAATAAAGAAATTATATGTGCGTGTAAACATGGCCCATTCACATTAAGACCTGCTATTAATTCATACAAATAATGAACTGTAATTAAATCGTCCATTGTAGTTGCCTACGTGTTATGCAAATGTGGTTTTTATATTGAACGGGATAAGTTGACGAAGAGACGACTTTTTATTTTGTTTTCTTTTCTAACTGAAAATCTGAAGCTCAAATTAAAATATCAGTAAGTATTTTTTTAGCTTTGCGTTAATAAAACGCATTAACAACCTTTTTTTTTTTGTTTGATATAAGTATATTGATTTATTTCAACATTTGATAATCATTTATTTACTCCACAAAATACAAAATATAAATAAATCTTAACTAAAATAAAATAAATTAATGTTCCTCTATGTCCCAGCTATCGCTGTGGCCAAAAGTACCTAGTATGCTCGCAACATTGCCTCTTTGAATTATAAATGATATTATTTGAAAGAAATTTGATTGCATAGTAAAAAAAAAGATGTATCAAAAGATCGAAAAACTATGTTCTGTTTTTTTTTTAGAAAGTGCGTAAAAAATAGGATCCCAATTTGTTTAAGAGAAAATAAACGATGACTGTACTGTGTTTTCTTTTTTTTAATTTTCTGTCTTGATATAGGAATTATTTTAAATTGAGGGATTTTTTTGGAATTTTTAACGAATTTTAGGGGTTGATCCTATGCCAAACTTTAAAAAAAAGGAAAAAGTACGTGCCTAGTATATATATAGGTCATATTTATACAACGCCTTCAAAAATCATAAGAATCTATGATTGTTTAGAGGGGGTAATAGTTAGGACCAAAATGTATGGGAAATGTTTGATCAGATGCTCCTCTTAAGGCAAGAATTGAAAAAAATGCCGATATGTAAGTTAACATATCTCACAATTTGTTATTTCGATATGACTTTCTAAAATATTATTTACCATATGGAAACTGTCTCCATAACAAGTTAGCTATTGCGCCGGAGTGTTCGATCTTCCGATGGCCGATAAACATATTTCGGCACTGCTCTCTCGACGCAGATGGAGTGAGGTAACGGAGCTTTTCACCATTGTAATTGTTATTGTTTTAAACTATTAATTGAAGAGATAGTGCTACGAACACAATGCATCTACTGCCGACAATGTAACCGGAAAAAATCTTTTTCATTGACCTGAGACAGGCTGACCTCCTAAAATGTGTTCGCTAATAAATTTCCACATACGCTAGAGTTATAATCACCTGTCGGTTATCTGGCTTTCTATCGGACCGAACTAATCGTTTGCCATACATATCATTGTTGTTCTTTTTTTTGCTTTTTAATTCATTTTACTGCTTTTTTTTGTTTCTTACTTAATATTTGTAAAATTAAAATTAAAAAATATGTATATAGAGTTGGTAAGTTATTACCTACTCTATTTTTATAGTACCTTTAATAATCCATAAAGCACAAATATATAAAAGATACGGAAAAAAGTTGTAAATTAATTTATATTTAATTATAAAACCATTTACAGGCCAGTATAGGGTTCCATAGAAACGCGTATAAAACTTTTTCTCGATCTCTCACAGAATATTTGACTGAAAATATTGAATAAAATTTTCAGATACTTTTTTTTTCATAATTGTTAATGTGGCAAAGGAGTTCTGAAGTAGGAAAATAAACAACTTAAGATGGTCATAAAAATCTACCTCACTCTTTAAGAGTTTCAGCATTTTACAATTTATTGTACATAACCCTAAAATCTATCAAAAAATAATATATTAAGTAAGTATATTTTATAAGACGGAACTGATTTATCATGTTCTTAATTCCTGAGATGATTTACTACTTGTTAATAACGCCGCAAGTATACAGCGGGGAAAATAAATCAAGATCGGGTCTCATGCGGCTCAACGAAAATATTGATTATAAATCCTTACAGCAGATAGATTTTTGCTCGGAGCCGATTTACATGGGTTACGGATATTATGCAATCCAAAAGGAAAATTAAATTTGCAGTGAATTTGCAACCGTATTTTAAAAAATATTATTTCTGTCAATCTGTATCTAGTTAAGGAATTTTCAGGAATAGGTCCCAAGGTACCTTAACTTAGCAAGTAGGTTCCTCGTATAAGGGATTCTAAGGAAATTCCAAAATATGACATTCCTTAAGAAAATAAGGGAAATGTCATACAACGTTTTTTTTTCTAATTTATTTTAACATAGCACTGGATAAAACGTTATACAGTAAATGTTTTTTTTTTTAAATATATTTTTCTTTTTTATGATTAATTTCGTTTCTATTATTAGATTTCATACAACAAATAGTAATTGTTTAAATATTAGAAAAAAGTATAATAGTATGTTGTTCCGGCTTGAATATTATGTTAAGAGGAGCGTCTGATGACAGATTTTTCAACAAAAAAAGGTTGTGGCTGTTAAGCGCACCCCCCTAAACATTCGTGGTTTTTTTATAATCTTTGGAGGCGTAGTATGACCGATAGCCTAGTCTCGTTTTCCTTTTTTTAAAGTTTACTATAAAAAAGAAAAAAAAAACACTGAAATAAACAAAAATCTCTCATATTAAAATAACTCCTATACAATATTAAAATAGATTTTTTTTAAAAACGAAAAGAGTCATCGTTTATTTTAATAAAATGAGACCATTTTATTTTAAAATCCATTAAAAGTTGAGGGGTAGAAAAGAGTTTTGCTGCCTAAAGTATGTATATATCATACTTGCTCTTCTTATTATTGAGGGTCAGGGAAAAGGTTTACATACATAATGTATGGTAGCGTTACCGATTCGCCGTCATACGCGGAGAGAGGTAATACTTTGCAGTTGAATCATCGTGAGCATCGAAGGGCTTCATCAGACGTTCCTCTTAATCCTATGTATCACAAAATCTCTTTTTGTCTTTTTGTCTAATTTCTATAACTCTTGTAGAGCTAAAAAATAGGAAAGGGATTAATAAATAAATAACTCAATAATTAAAGAAGCCGAAATTCGCTGTTTTCCTCAAGCTAAAGTGACAAAGAAAGAAAATGATAAGTTGCAAAACAAAAGATGTATTTGCCATTGTCCTCATTAATAGTCTTAGTAAGTTTACTCATCAACAGATTTTACATTACCTTGCACCCATTAAATACAAAATAGTTGAGTTCTTTGAGGCAGGTCAGTCAGCATGTTGGGTCCTGTATAGTGTTGCCAGATGTCCCGTATTTCACGGATCGTCCCATACTTACGTTCTGTGAAATATATCGGGATATTTTACCCTTTTTTGCAACATTGTTCATTGATGCTCTACTCTTATTAGTCGTAGCGTGATGTTATGTAGCCCTTTCTTGATAAATGGGCTATCCAACACTAAAATATTTTTTTAATTCAAACAAGTTGCAGTTGTTCCTGAGATTAGTGCGTTCAACCAAATAAACTCTTCAGCTTTTTATATTTGTATCCATAGATTAATTGTATTGTTTTAATCCAAAAAAAATATGATTTTGTTGGCCATTCATCAGAAATCAAACAAAAAATTAATGTCCCGGATAAAAAAATTAAAAAAAGATGAAATCCCCTATTTTTTTGCCCATTTAGGCATTTGACCCTTATAGTCTAAAAAAAAATCTGGCAACACTAGCCTGTAACTCATAGCATCCATTGGCCGTAAGCCCCGTTATACAAGAACATCGCCTGGCCACTCACGACATATAGAACGTGATATCAGTTCTATTTTATGACGTCGTTTAGGGGTGTATTTATTGAAGGAATAATGTCTGTCGAATTTTAGACTTAGGTATTATGTTAAAAAAAATATATTGAAAAGTTCACTAATTTCATTTTAATTTGATGAAAATAAAATTATCCTTTGAAGAAGTTATCAATAATAATAATATGTATGAATTAATTTAAAGATATTGTTTAACTACTAACTTAGAAATTATAGGTTTTTTTTTTGGCCCGATGGCCCTGATCCAGTCCACCCAATGGCTAACAAAAACCTTACATTTATTTTATGGTATTGTTTCCCGAGGTCGTGGGTTCAATTCCACTCATGACAAAACAATATTAGAACGTTTTTCTGTACACATGGTTTGTGTTTTGATAAAATACCTATAATAATTTTGGATTAGTAGGTATACATAGCTTAGAGTCTAATTTCTGACCAGGGCAATATGTCTAAAAAAAAATCTACATATTATTTTTATTTAACACAGAGGGCCTTAGCACAACAGTATCGATAGGCTCGATAAATCGACAAATTCGATACATATCGATTTTATGAATGAATGTTCATTCATAAACTTCATTTTATCGACTGTCGAAATATATCGATGTGGTTATACTAAGCCCCAGGGTGGATTTTTGAGACGGGACAGTAAGGGCAGGTACCCTAAACATTATAGTTACGAGAAAACGTTCCTAGAAGACCATCCTTAAATTTTTGAGATATGCTGATTGGAAATGTATTTTGGAAAAATGTACAGTCAGCAATAAAATTATAATTTTACACAAAAACTTTTTTTGATGCCAATCGAACCTTTTTCTTATAATGATCAAAAGTCTACTGGACCGACTGAGGTTTGAGTACTAGAAATGACAGAAATCGCGAAATAGTTTTTCCTGCTGACTGTAATCATTTTCTTGCTGGCTGTACATTTTTTCCAAAATCTGAGAATACAGTTGCTGCCCCGTCTCAAAAATCCATCCTGTATAAGTTAAGTACTTGCTGACAATAAGGCTTTATTATTACTTATCATATAAAATTACAATGGCATTTGTAATATATTTTTTTATTTAAAATAAACACGCTTACGAAGTTGCGAACCCCAGCTTGTATTTAAATAAGAAACTTACTAATTTAATAAACCTCATTACTAATTTCGGTCACTTATAGATCTTTTCAAGTATTTCAAAAATGAAGAAATAAGAATGAATGAAATTCAACTATTTCTCACAGTTTATACGTTCCAAAATTTAAAAGTAGACACAAACAGGTTACACAAAAAAAATACATCCGACAAGCACCCATGTATCAGTCACAAATCGAGTTAACAGATTCCGCTTCAAGTCATTTATTCATTAAGGAAGGTGTTCACTTTCTTAAAGAACTGCCTAATTGATTCCGAAACATTCGTTTTGTTTTTATGCAAGGCAGGTGACAGATGGTAGCAATAAATATAGGTTTAACACGGTCAGGAACATGGAGATCAGTGTGGAGCTGAACATTGCGACCTGCGACTCCAAGTACACTTGAAACGTTAACATTTCTGTTACAAAATTTAACTTTAAACCCTTTCCATAAGGCTGTATACTCTATACTCTTTTGTTGACGACTGTAGATTCATACCTTTAGACAAAAGAAAACTTTAATTCCTTGGCATAAGGTACAGGATTGTAGATAGCTTGAAGTCAATTGTTTATGATTAGTAACGCAGGTGTAATTTAGGCTAAGTGATCCGTTGTTAGAGCTAATGAACTTTTTAGTTTATTATCAATTTCCACAGTCATATTTCAAATTTTTGTTTGAATATCTGTGATATATTGTGATGTATATTTTTGTATTTCTTCTGTAATGTAATGTGTAATGTTAGGTTTTTGTTCAGTATTTTATGTTCTTTTTTTGTTTTTGTTGAAATAATATTATAATGTATTTAGGTATTTTATTTACAGATTTGTAGTAGTTTCTTATTATAATGTTATCGTTATGTATGTAACTTTTATTAGTATTTTTATTATTTATAACGCCTCCGTGGACTAGTGGTTGCGCCTTTGGCGTTGTATTCGGAGGTCGTGGGTTCGTGGGTGGGAGGTCATTCCCATCCATGGCAAAAAATATTAGTACGATTTTCCCGTACAGTTTGTCATAGCCTGGTCTGGGTGTTTATAAAATATAATATGTATTATATCGTTGCTTCACACATAGTACAAGCCTAAAGCTTAGTTCAGAGCAATATGTGTAAATTGTCCTACATATTATTATATAATTATTATTATATAAAACCTCAGATATATCAAAGAATTATTCTTTGTTAGTAAATTAATTTACTTGCATTGTGATAATGTTATTTTAATTAAATTAAATTTAGTTTTAGTTTAAAAAAATGTTTTATAATTTATAAATTATTAATGGTAATTTTATGATTGCAATTTTATCGTTATTATTTAAACATTTAATATTACGTTGCTGTATTTTATTTTCTTAATTTTAACAGATTAGTGAACCCGAGGTAGCTGGAATCTTGGTATAGAGTAATATTTACTGACATTAAATTTGTCTGTAAAGGTTTACAAGAAGAAAAAAATCCCAACTAAATCGTGAGTAAAAGTTAACCTTCTCAATAAAAAGAGTTTAAAAAAAAGTTGTGAATAAACAAGTGAATGTAAAACGTACGGTTGAATGATAGCGTAATGTCTACTGGTGTTAGTTGTATAGTAGATGGGGCGAGCGAAGCCTCGGGTGAACTTAATACTATTATATAACATATTTTAAACATAGACCCGACATTATTAAATCATAGTTGTATGATAAAATCTAGGTATCATGCATTTGTTTTTTTTTATAAGTGATAACGTGTACCTACCATTACGTTACTTTACGGCGCCCAAGACCACCTAGACTCTAGACCTAACTAGCCTTGGGGTACCCAGCGATGGGGTTTTGAGAATAAAACTCTCTTTGTGGCCTGGCATTCTGAATCTACACCGAATAAGTGCCCAGCTCGTCGCGGTGTTTTAGATATACCTAATTAGGTATTTACCCATATAGTTACAAAAGGGTGTATTTAAACTGGCTACTGAAAAATAAAAAAATAGATTAATGATTGGTCGTCGCACGCGCTCTGACTAGATACCGCCGGCGTACTTGTAAATGCGACAGCAAATACTACGCCGAAGTCGGCGTACCCGAGTACCCTTTTATTTTTATTTTCTTTATAAATATACCTTATTTAATATACGTGGTGGCCGAGTTGGTTAGACCTTACACTTATAAACACTAAGGTCCCTGGTTCAAACCCCGGTGTATACCTAGCAATGAGTTTTTAATCTAAAAAAAAAATGTATACTATAGTGCCTCGAAGAGCACGTTAAGCTGTCGGTCTCAGTTTCACTATACTAACTTGTGAAACTGAATAGAAATGGGTTATTTAGTCTATCCAAACATCGCGACGAGCTAGCCTACACTTGTTCAGTGTAGACTCATACCATGGGCTACGACGAGGTTGGTATTAAAACACCTTCGCTGAGTACCTTGAGGCTGTCTAGGCGGTTCTAATAAGAAAAAAAAAACAACCCACTTCCAATTTGTAAAACAACTATTCTTTAAGTAACTTACGTAATATTCGCGGGGACAAAAATTGTCAACCTGCCCCCATTAAAATTTTAATACTGAATCTATTATACAAACTTATTTAGTTTATATCTATTAGTTTTTTAGAAGAGTTCACTGTTGTAATATACCTTGTACCGCTCCAAATTTTTTTTATTTTTTTTTATTAAATGGTAATTATTAAAAAAAAAAACTTTATCCAGTATCTTTGGTCAAAGTATTGGACATTCTAAGGAAAATCCTATTATAACTTGTATGTGTCTAAAATATTTAAATTCATATTACCACATACACAAAAAACCCAGTTGTAAATATTTGTTTTGTTAATCAAAAATTGATTGTGAAACACACAATATCCATTAAAAACATTCCAAAAAATAACTATTAATAAATAAAAAATAATAATTCTATTAAAAATAACTAATAATAAGTTGCGGTCTCTATTTGTTATTATTAGTAAGTATGTAAGGGGAATAGTGCAGCGCTACGAATGGTAAGCCTCTGCCCCAGGGGTCACTGCTCTGACCCATGCGTAGGCGCACCCGTTTCCGGTCTCGCGAAATCAAATCATTTCGCCCCGACAAACTTAATATCTAATACTACACTTTACGTCTTGTTAATTTCTTTATAAAACACTTGTTTGATGAAGCGTTTTCCTTTCTTTTTTGTTGTTGAAAATATTTCCCACAGATAAAAACAGATTTTTTTTTACTTGAGTAGTTTTTTGAGTATTCCGATCGAGATTATTTTTGCATCTCACTCGCCTGTGTTGTAACAGGCATGTTTTATTTCACCTGTTTTGATTTGTCTTTGTACGCCCTCTTAAGATCTGAGACCAAATAGCTCATTTCGTATCATATTAAAAACATTTTTAAATTAACTACCTACCTATTTATTTCAATAAAAAAAGGATTAAATGACTAGTAATTTGTATGGTTTATATAATATTTAATTTATATTGAAAAAAAATACTTACCATCCAAAAAAATCGCTACAGGAAAACATTTTCATCATTTATTTTCTCTTTAATAATGAGACTTTTGTTTTTCAAATCCATTAAAGTTTAGAGGTAAACATCCATGACCTAACATAATCTAATATGTGCTGACATAACCAAAATCTAATATGTGCTCTTTCTCTTAATAAAGGTAGCGTTACCAACTGACCGTGCGGGGAGAGGTAATACTTTGCAGTTGAATCAGCATGAGTATCGAAGAGCCTTATCAGACGATCCCCTTAAAAGCTTAATATAACACATATACATACCCGAGACCGTCTAGACGGCCCCAGGGTACCCAAACGGACGGGTTTTTATCCCACCTCGTCGTAGCCCATGGCATGAGTCTACACCGAACAAGTGGCTAGCTAGTCGCGATGTTTTGAATAGACTCAATAACCCATCTATAAACAGTTTCACAAGTTGGTATAGTGAAACCGGGACCGACAGCTTAACGTGCTCCCCGAAGCACTATAGTGGTGTTGTCAAACAAATGTACATATTTTTTTAAATTAAAAACTCATTGGTACACACCGGCATTCGAACCAGGGACCTAAGTGTTTTTAAGTCCAAGGTCTAACCAACTCGGCCACCACGTATTCCAAGCTATAAGATCTTACATAAAACACATTACTATGTTATGTTCCGAGAACTAGCACGGTGTGGTCTGCGAGCACTTGTATAAAGGCTCTATTATAATAGATATATAACATCGCTATATTTTCCTTCCCAACACGACTAGGATACACAATATCATTAAAAAGCCAATAAGCACGACACTGGAGGCATCAACGTTACACGACATTGCCCGTTACAGCCAGTCGGTAAATTTAGGTTCACAGTGGGACTTACTGTAACAATTCTGATGTGCAAGTTATGTACTTAGTAAGAAAAAAAACAGACAAGAGCGAAAATCGCCCGCAGAGGTTCCGTATTTGATTTTTTCTGTTAAATTTATTGTTTAGCTTCATATAAAATAAACTGATAGTTCTTGGTTACTGTTGTCGGCCTAGCGAAGTGTAGCGATTTTCTTTTTGGAGCTGGACTTAGTATCTACCTTTAACTAATTTTTTTTTTAGTTAAGTATGATATATGACTTTGGTGGTGAGCAGACTTACAAAGTCCATGAATCGGATCAATCAATAATTGTTCTTAAACAATATTGATCAATCCCACTATGCCGGCTAAATGTAGCGATTACGAAATTGTGGCAACAAAGACGTATTGCATTACGAGTATATTTTAATAAAAACGCTGCCTAATCGCCAACTACCCATTTCGTAACCGCTCCCTGAAAGGAGACTACCACCTCGACAATAAATCGATGTAGTAGTCTCCTGAAAACCTGTGAACCCACAGACTAAAACCGAAACATGACAAGGTCACTTGACGGTTTATTATGCTAAAATACCTTATGCTAAACAGACCTATAAAATGGGGTTGATCAATCATTCTTGTTTAACTACATCGATCGCTCTAACTATGCCGGTAAATTGATGCGGGTGCGATATGGATAGCAAAAAAAACGAAATTGCATTATTAGTTCTATTTTATCGTCAAATCAACTGCCCCTTTCGTAACGGCATCCTGAAAGGAAACCGCCACTTTAACAAGAATTCGATGCAATCTGTTAAATTTAAGGTAGTGAATTTTGTTGCTTTTTTTTGTTAGTAGGTATATTTTAAGCTATGATTTTAAGTATTGTTTTATATTAACTTTTGTGTTAGTATGACCGTTCGAGACGGGGATCACTGTCCCCCGTAACACAGGGCGACCTAGCACGGGGGACAGGGAACCAAACCTTCTAACACATACTTACGTACTTGTTTTGATGTGCACTACCTAAACCTTACACCGAATTGAATCTAAGACATCTAAAGTTTTTTTTTTTTGTATTGTGCTTGTTTTGGTGTGCTTTGTAATTGTTCTTGTTAGGTTTCATTGCGATTTCAGTGATTTGTGAATTAACTAATTGTTTAACATTTTGCATGCCAAAACTGGCAGAGTATGTAGATCTTAATGTTATTTTGTATCACCTTTGTAACCATATTCTTGCAAAATAAAGATTACTATGTATTTTTGTTTGGTATCAATAAATATATATTTCATTTCAATCATCCCTTGAAAACCAGTGAACCGACCGACTAAAACCGAAATATAACAAAGGTCACTTGATGGTTTTGCATCTTATGGTGATATATACTATATTATAATAAGTACTTTCTTACCAAAAACCAAAATGTCGCAATTTAATATACTACCGCATACTGCTTCATGTAAAATTGAATCAAATATATTTTACTTAAAATAAGACGGAGGTATTTTCGCATACTTTATTGGTATTTTTGAAATTCGAAAGCCAACTGCGAAGCTTTAGACGACATATTTACGGTATTATGAAAACGGTGTCAGCGTAAAGTACCTAGATAATTATTTGAATTGAAAAAATAAAAGAATTACTGTTTTCATTCGTTTTTACAGAGTTGGTCCTATAGTGAAAGTTGTGCACATTGATGATTAGAACTTCCTACATAATGCGGTTTTTATGCTCAGTACCCAGCGGAGGGATAATCCCAGCTCGTCGTGGGTGGGATTACAAACTAGTATTATGATTTAAAACATATAGGTACTGGGTGTTTTTTACAGCGCAATTTTTTGGCTTCGCTTATAATATATTTTAAAAAATCTTCAAAATAAATGCCCGAAAAATAAATTATCATATGATCATACCTAGGTATATGCTTAAAATTACTCCAAACAAATACATATTGACTTCATATGAAGCAAAAAAAACACCTCTAGACAAGTGGCGGAGTCTCAATTGTTTAGTATAAAAGATAAAGTGACTTGTAGATCTTCTTTGTACTTTAAATCATAAAACACAATAAAAAGTTTGCCACTGTGACCAATAACACCCGGTATAACATTTATGGCTTTCTATAGATATACAAGAAATATTTGTCACAACTAGTTTATTTACTTCTTTTTAAAAAATTGAGCCAACAAGATATATTTAACGAATCTAAATTTTAAGTAAATCGGACCAGCAGTTAACAGGATATTTGATGCGGACAGACAGAGAGAGGAACGGACACCTCTCACTAACCACAAGGGTTTATTATTTTTACCTTTTTTTTTATTTTAAATAATACCTTAAACATTTTTACATTAGATACTTAAAAATATATATCTAATGCATAAGTTAATAACCTTATAACAATTACTTATGTAGGTACCTTATACCTAATTGTTACTATAGTTTTAATAATAAGTTTCAGTACCATTGTTCATATTAACAATGGTGTCTTTGAATCTATTTAAAATTCTTTGGCAATTGATACGTAGATAGTCATTAATTCAACTGAATTACTATTGTAGTTACAATGGCAGACATATTACAAAATTAAGTACGACGTATGTACATTGTACATAGCTACAGCATACATTAGCTATATCGGTCATTTATACTCATATAGACTCACTCCTGTTACGGCGTATGTATATAATGTATGCTTATCTATATCGGTCATTTTTATTCATATAGACTCACTCCTGTTACAGCGTATGTACATAGCTACAGCATACATTATCTATATCGGTCATTTATACTCATATAGACTCACTCCTGTTACGCGCGACGTATGTACATAGCTACAGCATACATTATCTATATCGGTCATTTACACTCATATAGACTCACTCCTGTTACGGCATATGTACATAGCTACAGCATACATTATCTATATCGGTCATTTATACTCATATAGACTCACTCCTGTTACGCGCGATGTATGTACTTAGCTATAGCATACATTATCTATATCGGTTATTTATATAGACTCACTCCTTTTACGCACGACGTATGTACATAGTTACAGCATATATTATCTATATCGGTCATTTATACTCATATAGACTCACTCCTGTTACAGCGTGTGTACATAGCTACAGCGTACGTTATCTATATCGGTCATTTATACTCATATAGACTCACTCCTGTTACGGCATATGTACATAGCTACAGCATACATTTTACATAGCTATAGCATACATTATCTATATCGGTCATTTATATAGACTCACTCCTTTTACGCACGACGTATGTACATAGCTACAGCATACATTATCTATATCGGTCATTTATACTCATATAGACTCACTCCTGTTACAGCGTGTGTACATAGCTACAGCATACGTTATCTATATCGGTCATTTATACTCATATAGACTCACTCCTGTTACGGCGTATGTATATAGCTACAGCATACATTATCTATATCGGTCATTTACACTCATATAGACTCACTCCTGTTACGGCATATGTACATAGCTACAGCATACATTTTTTATATCGGTCATTTTTACTCATATAGACTCACTCCTGTTACAGCGGATGTACATAGCTACAGCATAAATTATCTATATCGGTCATTTATACTCATATAGACTCACTCCTGTTACGGCGTGTGTACACAGCATACGTTATCTATACCGGTCATTTATACTTATATAGACTCACTCCTGTTACGGCGTATGTACATAGCTACAGCATACATTATCTATATCGGTCATTTATACTCATATAGACTCACTTCTGTTGTGGTATTTCTGGTATTTTATTTCAACCCCCATATTTGCTTTCTTAAGATATATTATCTACATTTAATAAACGTCATTTGACATTTCATAAAACATCACTTGGACTTACCAAAACTGTTACTAATGACTATTACTTTGATTTTTCATTAACGTCTATTACTTCCTTTATTTTTTTTCAAATGATTTTTTATTAACGTCTATTATTTTAACTTAAATTACTATTATTTTTCATCTAATCGTGCATAATTTTAACTTTTTATAAATTTTAATGACTATTTATGTTTCAAAAATGACTATTACTTTAACTTTTATTCATTAAGGTCCATTACTTTCACATATAAATTAAATAAAAAAAATAGTATCATTACGTGCTGCTTCACCGCCGCCGAAACCGCCTTGTTTTCAAAATATCTCAAATTACAATAGAAAAAAATCCTGGTGGATATTCTTATAATTTTAACATAAGTATACCCTGGT
The DNA here is from genome assembly GCA_947458855.1 of Monopis laevigella. Lineage (NCBI taxonomy): Eukaryota > Metazoa > Arthropoda > Insecta > Lepidoptera > Tineidae > Monopis > Monopis laevigella. The sequence continues at coordinate 18,139,312 of OX381583.1, read as the reverse complement.
TCGAATCCCGGTGTGTACCAATGAGTTTTTAAATTTAATAATTGATGTACATTCGTTTGACCACACCACTATAGTGCCTCGAAGAGCAAGTTTAGATGTCGGTCCCGGTTTCACTATACCAACTTGTAAAACTGTTTATAGATGGGTTATTGAGTCCATTCAAAACATCGCGACGAGCTAGACACTTGTTCGGTGTAGACTCATACCATAGGCTACGACGAGGTGGGATTAAAAACCCCCCCGCTGGGTACCCTGGGGTAGGTAAGGGCGCCGCGCCTATCATAAATGATGATATACCATAATAAGGATTTTATAAAATATTTAAATTAAGGTTAAAATAATAATTAAGTTTAATAAATAATAATAACTTTATAAATACCATAACTTTATAACTTTAAATAATAATTTAATAAGTTAAATAATGATTTAACATCTTCTAAATGAAGAGTCTACGGTATATTAAATATCATGAACTCTACTAGAACCTTTGGCAAAACACTGATCTATCTAAATTTTCAGTACATTTATGTTTACATAAATCGGTTTTCCTTTTACATTTTTAAACAAAATTGTGATAGTTTAGAATTCAAAACAATATTGTTTGTAGGATGTAATAGGTCTCGAGTTAGCATACTCGTGTAAGCATCTTCATGTCGTTGCTCCGGGCCGTAACAAATAAGACATTTTTCCTTGTTTATATTATTCAAGGAAACTAGCTTATCATTGTAAATCAAAAAGCTTTAAAACATTTTCAGTTAGAGAGGGAAACGTGTATTACTTTCAGGAGTCAGATCTAACGTTTTGGACATGCATGTTTGCGCCAAATATTCGAATGATACTGACATTCGAATGATACTCCATATGAAGATCTATTACTTTTCACTCGTACGTATATTAGCCGTAATACTGCTAACAAGTCCTGTGACTAAAAAATGTCTAGTAGTTTGACAGAAGAGTGCTACAGAAGCGCCTATCGTACTTGAACGATGCTTCCGACTCTAATGGATTCTTAGTCATTGCTTAGCCTGAGCCATTGCTTGGAACTGTCAATTTTTTCTTTATATATTCAGTTTGACAGTTTGTTCATTAATCTGACCCTAAGGGCCATATTAATAGTCATTGCTAAGCAAGGGCTAAACTTAGCCAATGCTTTGGATTGTCAACCGTTTCTTTATTATATTTATAATCAAACACTCGTCTATGTTTGTTATTTTAAATAAAAAAAATCCATCCTTACAATGCAAACAATGCGCACATATAGACGATATAGCGAAACTAATGGCGCATAATACTATTTGCAATTCCTAGTCACTCCAAAGATGGAGTATAGACCTTCCTGAACGAAAATCTTAGAAAGGATTACACCTTAAAATTAGATGCTAAAAGCAGATGTGCGTGCACTAGCCGAGGATTTCTGTAGTATACTTCAAATTTTGACTCAATGCGAATGTCAAATTTAAAAATATGTCTCACGGTATATTTGTGTAAAATGTCTTTCATATTGTTATTATTAATCTCTTAATAAAAAGTACTTACTTAGTCAAAAAATACTTTAGATACTGGTAGATATTTTTTTTAGGGGTAAGTTTTATTTAGTGTTAATTATTTATTATTTGGTACACATTATTTGTGACTAAAATTTTTAATAAAAAATTGTCCATTGGACACGCTTTATCATGTGACCAATACCTACTATGCGGTGTCTATATATAATTACTGAAGTAAGTAGTGTTTCGGAAGACGCCACATAATATTATACGGATAACCTGTCGCTTTAAACACGTATTCAACTGCGACGTTTACTGTCTAAGTAACCTACTCATGAAATATTTATCCAGATCCCGGTGTTATTTTATCTATGTCTATTTTCAACAATACACATTAATTTTCTATGTCAAGTTTTGTTATTGTTATTTTATAAAGTTCCGCCAAAATTTTAAGTAGAAAGATGGAAATGAAATAAGATAAGTTGCACTTTTAATACTGTAAAATATTTAATACAATAAATAAAAAATATGATTTTAAATATAATATCATAATTACCTATTATAAATATTAATAAAAATCATTAAACAAAAACACTACTCCATGTTTATCATTTCATTTAATATGTCATACCTACCTAAATACATTGCCTAAATATATATATATATATATATAATGTTAGTACAATATGAATTTGTTTTTCCTTGCTACTAGTTGGATTTTGGTATTTAAAGTTTTGATTGTTATTAACCGATTTCAAAAAAGGTTTCTATTACTCGGTAGTAGTGAGTTCTAATGCCTGCAGAAATAACAAAATTAATCTAAATAGTAAGTATCAGACTAATTAACAGGTCTTATGTCTTATTTCACTAACAATCCCTAACTCTAAAGGAGCCCCTAAATAAGAATTTTGACATATTTGCTATGAAACAACTGTCATTAACTGTCCCTTAACTTAGTTAGGGGCTCCCTAAGAATTGGTGAAATCAGGCATTAGTCTGTGGGTCCACCGGTTTTCAGAGGACTACTGTGCCGATTTCTTGTCGCAATTTGACGATAAAGCAGTGAGGATTTTAGAGTAGACTCGTAATGCAAATTCGTCTTTGTCACCGCCCATTTCGTAATCAGTTTGCCGATATTATAGTAAGAGATGATAATTGATGATCAATGCTGTTAAACAACAATATATTAATTAATAAATACCATTACATGCATTGGCACACGTGGTGCCTATTTGGCTCCCGAGAACCGTTTAAACGGCCTCAGGGTACCCAGCGGAGGGCGTTTAACCCGTCCTCAATGGTATACGGATGGTACAACAATATATTGATCGACCCTATTCATGGCTTCATCTGCTCACCATCAGATAAATATAAAGTCCATTTCGTGCTCCAATAAAAAAAATGTGTTATGCCCAGTAAATAATGGTCAATACCACGCAATAGGTACAATACTTCAAATTGGCACCAACCGAATAGGCATAAAATGCAATGTTTATTTACTCGCGTGCGTTATAAATAAACATATCACCACGATAGAGCTGGTGGCGTGCGTAATAAAGAATCGCGCAACGAGACCGTTCGAATGTAATCAGCATGATTTACTCCCAGGTGCGGAGTCGCTGGAGGGGACTGCGCGGGCGCATCACGCGCGATAATGAAGCGCCTAAGCACGATTCGTGTTCACATTTACACTTGCCACTCTACTTGTGCTCCAAATTTACCGTCTATGGGCTCATAAGAGCCTTTACGCTGAGCGAACTTTTTAACGTAATTTTGCGACTGCTCTTTCTCTCTCCCTCCTTGGGAGAGGTCACACAAGGGATTTATTAATTATTACATATTGATGAGTATACCCTGACTAAAAGACTTACGTACTAATCATCTCCTAGTCGATACTGCTGAGTATAAATTTGAACCGTAGCTAACAAAAATTACAGAAAAGTTGAAGATAACGAATGTTACTTTAGACTTGAAATTTGGTACACATACTGTAAATATTATTATATTTATAGGGAGTGGTGTAAAAAGGTTTAGGGGTGGTTTTCCATACCGTGCAATACCATCTCTGGAATGACCGGGTGCTACATACCGTACATACTTAATTAAAATGTTGTATGTATACTCCTTTTATAAAACTATAAGACATGTCTTTCACATTTATATATATTGGTAAAGGAAGGATGGAATGTCAAACAACGAGTAGATATTTATTACCCTAATTATTAGTTATCACGGGAATTTATTATATTTAAAATGATGGACGATGCCGGGTTAACTAAAGATAGTCTAGCATATCATATATGCTAATCTTATCGCTTTACTCAGATTTAAATCAATGGAAGCAATACATAATTTATTATTTTAAACAATACTTCTAAATTGTTATTTCGTCAAATATTGATTTACAATCCAACTATAGTCTTCATGTTGTTTATCTAAATTTATTACCAACAAATATCCAAGAACTTATACCGAAATTGACAGCTTATTTAACCCAAATCCCCGTATAAAAGCACAGCTATAAAATAACGCCATGCTAATAGATAATTTGTCGATACAAAATTGTCATTTGTGTAAACAAGAAACAATAAAAGGGGCATTAATGTGCCGGTCAACACCTTTCCCCGAGCACGAGCCGGCCACAATGTTGCGTGAAAATAGATGCCATTTTGCGAACAACAATCTCGGGTTTCTTGCACACTGGAGGTATCGCCTCCCACGTGGTGTCTTTGCCCTTAACCTTTTAATGCAGCCGAGTTTGCTTCACAATCTGCTCCCTTTACAGCATATTTGGTCCCACTGACCATATACAGCCGCGCGCTTTGAGCGCTACCTGTTAAAGACAAACAAGTCGCAAACAAAAAGGATTGTTAATTAATTATACTATACACCGAGTAAGTAGAATCTAGATAAACGTATAAAGATTTTATGGTGCTATTCGAGTAGTTGTTTGGTGGTGTTGATGTCACAATAACATTGTAGTAAATAATTTCGTTTGAGGATAAGAAGAACGAAAAATAAATAAACTTAATTTCTCCTTTCAGACTACGGCTACGAAACAGGCTTGTGATTTGATAATAGAGCACCGAAGATAATAGGATAAATTCGTAATCCAAAGTCGCCGTCCATTTCGTAACTGCATCAATTAGCCGGCAAAGGAAAGCGATCAATATATTCTACAATTCCATTCGTACTTTGTAGGTCTGGTTACCATCAGCAGGGTGATTACGCGTCTTAAGTTTGCTCGCACGCCAATCGTTATGACGTAATTTTCTATGATTTTTTGGAGCCATTGTTAAGAAGCCAAGCTTGATCTACGTCAGAATGACGTCATAACGATTGGCGTGCGAGCGAACTTAAGACGTGTAATAACCCTGCAGGTAGATAGATATATGCCGTGCTCCAATAAAAGAAACCTGAAACTGTTATATTATGACTAATAAATATTTCAAGTATACGATAAAAATCAGAAGCTCCCAGCAGAATATATACAAACCTTAAACAAATGACAACCAATCTAAACATGTATTGAGTCGTTAATTTTATAGTAACTCTACTTGAATTGACTAACCATACTCGCAAGTGACTATTATATTGTATTTTTTAGTAAAAAGTTTTTACTAAAAAGTACTATAAGTTCTAGCCGACTATACTATTTTATTGTAATAATTTTCAAAGCTCTACCTACTAGAAGTTTTTACTAACTTTACTAGAAAGTTTGTTTTTACATGTAAGTAATATTTTATTGAAGATTTTTTTTCAAAAATTTGTTTTTTTTTTCTTAATTGTAAGATTTATTTTATAGTTCCACCATGACTTTTTACTAACTACACTTGTTAGTGATTTTGAGTGTTATATAATATAATGTTTATTTTAACGATTAAGTTGTCAGTTTTATAACTGTAAAGGAATTATATTTAACATTACACTATTGTAAAAAAAAATACTATAATTAAATTAAACGCATTATCTATTAAGAGTTGTTACTAAAGTATTTTTTAAATATTACTTATTCGATTTTTAGCAACTCTAGTAAGAGTGGTACTGTGAGAAAGACGCTGCTTCAAAGAGAAAAGGTAAAATTTTAATTTAGGTATATAACTTCCCGAATAAAAGACATACCTAACATATTTTATTTATTTAAGATTTTAGGTTACGTAGTTTAACTACGAAAATAAAAATATGTAGATACACAGGTTACAAATTATGTTACATAACCAGATCCATAAATAAAGTCATTAAAAATACTGAGTTAATATTAGATAAATACGAAAACAATACCATATACACAATATTTCTCCACCTACACACATTTCTTTCATCAGATTTCCCTGATTGAAATCTCCAGCGCTGCAAAGCACCAATTCTTTAATTAACTCAATTCAATATCTCCCAACAATAATAGGATTATGTTAGTGATGCAACGGTTGAGATAGTATTTTGAATTAGTATTTATTATGGTACAAGTGGGTCTGAACCACAGATTTGGATGACCAGAACGGCTAACTGCATCGTCTTGACATCGCTAAGACTGCGTTTTCCATACAATGAGCTTTCGCACTTCCGGTAATACTCGACTAGTGTTTGTCGCAGAATAAAATAATATTTTTGTCGATCATTGTATTAATTAATATTTCTGTGTTGAGTTTTTGTTGTGGGTAACCCCCATTTACCCCATTTATGGACTTTGTATGTCTGCTTAACATCAGGTAGATACAAAGTCACATGCCGTGCTCTGTAAAAAAAAAAACTAACAGCCAAGTTGTAATATTGGAAGTACGTTTGTATGTGCGTCAAGACAGCTGCAGAGCCCTTAAGCTTTCGGTCCCAGTTATAGGATGACAGCATTTACGAACTTATGAAACTTTTTATTAGTCCACACAAACACCGAAACGTTCTACGTTGAAGACCCAGAAATACTCAGAATACATCGGTTAAATAATACCCCCTTATACTGGGTATTCACTAGAAGAGGAAAACCATCTCATGAGCGCCTGAATGTGTGAATTTCACTTTAACTAAGCGGAAAAGCGCACTTACTGTTGTTTAAAACGACAATTCGTGTGATTGAGTTTCGATAAATTGATAGAATGGCGGACTGAAAACTATGGCACACCTTGTAATCGTCTGTTAAAGAAAATACGTCGCTTGCCAATCTAAGGCCCCAGCGAGCGCTAAAGTAACTAGGTAGACCACGGAACAGAAGAGGTGCTATTCCGTGAGGTAGACACTCAGTGTTGAGATTTTTTTCCTCTTCTAGGGAGATCGATTTCTGTGGCCTGAACACCTGTCTACGGCACCACGGCGCCCGACACCGACGCAGTCTCAGAATGGCTAGACGGTATCTACGCGACCATATATGGTACCCTTTATACTTCATAACTAAGTTAAATAATACCTAACTCTTGCCGTAAAATACAAGTACATTTAAGTAGGTATTTCAATTGGCCTCTTGTCAAAAATACATTTTCTTTTTTTTTATTATGTTCGAAAAAAAAATGTTGGTCATCAGAAGCCAAATAAACATACTCGCACATATTCAAGACGAATCTGCAATGAAAAATTCACTCATTTGGTAACAGTAGCCCTGTGAGTTTTTTAACGTTTAACTTCACGTTAACTATATTCGTTCTACTGCGTTTTCACCAATCACACGCTTGTATTTGTAGTTCTCAAAATTTCCGCTTGAGGCGCTGAACTATTTCCCATACAAATTTTCTCAAACGCAAAGTAGGTAATAGTTAGAAAACTGACACTAGGGCTAGTGTGTAGGTACTTACCAGAAACCACAATGCTAATACATATTATAATAATATGTTTAAAAACACCCAGACCACGACAAACTACAAAATATATATGCTATACGTAATGAGTGGATGAAAAATAATACACGCTTAAGTGGGCAGGAAAAGGATTCGCGAACTCGAGCGTCAAAAAACATCTAAATGTTGTTTTCAGTTATAATAAAGTTTTTTTTTTGGAAAAAAAGAACATGGAGGTGTAGATTTTATTTACTCGATCCTAATTACATATTTTTTTTATAAAAAATCTGTTTAGTTTTAAAATGAGAAATAAAGTAATATTTTTAGGATCATAAATCAAACTTTGGGTGTCTTTTCAAAAGTTAATATATTTTTTATAAAAATACTATCTAATTAGGATCAAGTAAGTAATATTTATTTATTTGAGGCCTATGTCCAGCAGTGGACGCGCAAAGAAAGGCTGGCATGATGATGATGATGAAGTAATATTTACACCTCTACGTTCTTTTTCATTAAAAATAAACTTTGATATTACTGAAAACAACATTTAGACGTTATTGGACGTTCGAGATCGCGAAACCTTTTACTGGCTTCTTAATACCAAATCAACAGCCCCTTTCGTAACTGCACCCTGAAAGAAACCTAGGCAAGAAAACGATGCAGTAGTTTCCTAAAAACCGGTGAACCCACAGAGGTAAAATCTGAAAAATAACTTGACGGTTTTTGCATCTGTTAAGGCTAGTAAACCTTTAAACTTGTCTAACTAACATAAACTCATGCCTTTTCTTTACAACTATAAAACTTAAGAACCCGTAAATCAAACAAAGATGACATGTCCTAACTTTCTTATTGTTAATATTTTTATGCGGCGCTATATGCAGTCCGTCTTTATCCGTTCTATTGTGTCGGCTCCCACGCCTGCGGATTCAATTATAAAGGTAAGGCAGATAGGTCGAGCGGGCGATAGGCCTGCATGACACTCCTCGTGACCCGTAAATCGGCCAGTGCGCAGCTTTGTCGCACCTTACCGAGCTACGGACCATCTGTGGACGTTCGACGGCTTTACGCCTCAGGTTCTTGGCCTATGTACGTACGTTTTTGTGCACTAGTTTAAATGTACTTCAATAATTTATTTTGTTGCTTTACTTTCTTGTACAAAATGAAAACATTTTGTTTCTTGTATTATAGGTATACGTCGTGATGGAGTTGGTTAGACCAGACTTGTGGGTTAACCCCAGTGTGTTTAACCAAAGAGTTTTTAATTTAAATAATTTCAAAATTTGTGTAAGTATATTTGTTTGACAATACTAAAACTGCAGTGATTAGGAAAGCACGTTAAGCTGTCAATTTCACTATACCAACTTATGAAAATATTTATAGATGGGTTATTAAGTCTATCGGAATACCGCGACAAGGTAGCCGCTTGTTCGGTGTGGACTCAGATTCCATCGCCTATGAAGAGTTGGAAATAAACCCCCAACGCTGGCTACCCTGAAGCCGTGTAGGCGGTATCTAGCCGTAAGGCACCCGTGATGGTACCGTACGCGTTTGTACCTTTGGATAGCAATGTATTTGTATAGGTAGTCATACACACAGGTTGACCTTTGCACTTACTCTATGCCAGATTAAGTTTCTATTAATGCACAGTTTATGTATTTATGAGGTCGACAAACACAATACTGGGTGTTTCATAGTAGGTACCTACTTACTTGACATCTTATAAAAATTAAAATCGTCAATTTAGTCGTACATACATACATATCATCACGGGTGACTTACGGCGCCCGAGACCAATTTACAATTTAGTCGTACATACATACATATCATCACGGGTGCCTTACGGCGCCCGAGACCAATTTACAAATACATATCATCACGGGTGTCTTACGGCGCCCGAGACCAATTTACAAATACATATCATCACGGGTGACTTACGGCGCCCGAGACCAATTTACAATTTAGTCGTAATACATACATATCATCACGGGTGCCTTACGGCGCCCGAGACCAATTTACAATTTAGTCGTACATACATACATATCATCACGGGTGCCTCACGGCGCCCGAGACCAATTTACAAATACATATCATCACGGGTGACTTACGGCGCCCGAGACCATTTAACAAATTAGTCGTTAATTAAGAAAATAAACTTTATTATTTTTGGATTAGGTGTACCTACCTACTAATAGCTACTACCTAAATATGATATTTACATCTGAAATAGTTTATAATGGAGTGCCGTAGGTACCTAGTTATCAGTAAATGATCCATCCATTCCTAGGTACTCCTACGAATTTCAGGAAAATTGAATATTAAAAAAAAACTATTTTATTTATTTCCGGTCTTTACATTTATTCATTTGTCAAGAAGATACTACTTACTAATAAAGAATTGTGTAAAATTTTACTTATAAATATACATATTACAGTTATAGTTTTTACTTTGCCGGTTTGTTGATTACAAAAAGGGAACAAATGTATATTTGGCCCCATAGCATATAGGATAGTTAATATAAATGCATATAAAAAAAACAATTGGGTAAATATAGAATATAAATTTATTTCTTTATATGGATGATTTTTTCATGGGTGCCTTTAAGGCCAAATCCCAAACAACAAGGGATAGCGAAAAATGCTCTTACAATAGTATTTTATTTTACATAGTATATAATCTGCATGTCACCTATATAACAACCTCCGTAGAATAGTGGTTGCGCTTTTGGCGTTGTATCGCGCTTCGGGGTCGTGGGTTCGATTTCTGTACAAATTGTCATGGTCTGGGTGTTTATAAAATATAATATGTATTATATCGTTGCTTCTGGTACACATTAGTACAAGCCTAGAGCTTAGATTGTGACCAGAGCAATATGTGTAATTTGTCCTACATATTATTATTACCTACATATTATAATAATACCGACCTCAAAAAATATTGTGAACAATTATTGTTAAAATCGAAACCACGATCTCCAGATACCATACGCCAGTAATTAAAATACCTAACTAAAACAATCGATGCTAATATTTAGGATATTAACATCGATGATTTCAATTATTTTTGAGCTCGTTGCTTACAAAGTAAATCAATTAAATCCGCTCAAGTCATTAAAAGTTAACAGCAACCGTATTTACTTTCTTTAAAGTCGCGTTTAACATTTAAATCGCTCACGAGGGCCGCAGAAGTTGTCTGTCATTTTCAGATTAATTGTCATAAGCAACACGATACGGCATACAGTAGCAGGGATGGTAAAACTGTTTTTTTACTAATGTTTATTTTATATGTAAAGAATAATAAAAAATAGACAATTAATACAAAATTGTTCTTATAGAAGAAAACTTGAGAAAAAAGAGGAAGAGATTGAGATGATATATAAACAAAGTGGAAGAAAAATAAATGTCATTTCGTACAGGAAGGCCAAGACGGTCGCTCTACCCATAAGAAGACGTCTGTAGGCATTAATTCAACTAGGAACTCATTTTTTTTTTAATTTCATTGTAATTTTGACGACACATATAGTTCACTAATACCATACTTCAGTCTAATATTATGATAGTGTATACTAACGAGTTTTATACATTAATAAAAAAAAAACTGTAGGTACATTTGTTTGACTGTCGGTGCCACTTTCACTATACTAACTTGTGAAATTGTTAATAGATGGGTTATTGATAAAAAACACTGCGAGCTGGCCACTTGTTCGGTGTATATTTAGAATACCATCGACTACGACGAGGTGGAATTAAAACCCACCGCTGGGTACCCAGACCGTCTTGGCGGTCTCAGTCGCCGTAGGGTGCAATATGTATAATACTTTAAACAAACCTGCCATACTATGACATCGTTCGCATTTTTAATAATGTAGACATTAAAAATTCAATAAATTTATTCCTAACGAATCACGCCTAGAAAAATGCTACGAATGGCATTCATTCTACGAAAAAACTACAATTATTCGTAGAAATTTCAATCAGACTAACTTTTTTTTTTTTATTAGAATTTATTACAACAGTTATTTATACATTTTTTACTATAAACTACCCAAAGAACTACAATTTGTATCTGATAAGAATAAAAAACAAATTAAAAAATATCTCGTAAAATTGGTCCGAATGGAATGGTGGCCATTGTAAAAAATGTTAATGTTTTTAAACAACCAATTTGAGATAAATCCTTTGCCGTTGGACAACCCTGAACGTCACGAGGAACACACCAAAAGAGTTTTAATGGGCCTCAACGGTAATTAGCCGTATTCAAGTGTATCATGCGCTGGCTGATAACATCTCACCTTTGGGAATGTCCATATCACGAAACTGGTGACACGGATCATTAGAGGCCGCAAGGTCAATAATCTTCAATAAGATTTCGAGTATCGCTTTTTAGTACAAAATTTAGGGTGAAATTAAATAAATTAGACAGTAAATTGATAATTAATAGATAAATATAAAATGATTTCTAATGAAGAATATTAGTTAAATATTATTTATTGAAAATTTGAATAAATTAAAAAGGAACTAAATGTTTTGATTTTATTAGTAGCAAATATTTAAACTACTTTATACGATATCTATATCGTATGAGATTTTTTTAAACAATTCAATATATTCTAAAATTTATTGAAGAAAATTTTATTAAAATCATATATATTATTATTTTGTGACTTAATAAATTAGGAAAACATAAAATTATTGGTAAATAATGCTAAATATTGCTAAAATAAATAACAATAAAAATTAATACCTAATAGAAATTTTTAAAAAAATGAAACATACTATTTTAAAACATTGACATATTTTGGTTGATTTTTATCATACATTTATTCTAACCTTAACGCTATGCGGTCTCTCTCACATTCTAAGTTCTACGGTCCATATGACCGAGCGTCGTGAAGCCATTTAACACTTGGCGGGCATGAACGCAATTTCGACATGGTAGTTGTCGAAAAGAAAATACGCGCCGTGTTACCGAATACGCCATCCCATTTGCTTCGTTAAGGATTTACCTTATTAATGGTTATGTTCGTGACGCAGTGGAAGGGTATGCGATGTGTAGTTATGTATAGGATAGGTACCATCAGAAGGTATACTAACTGACCCTTAGTCAGGGAAATAATTATAATTAACTTCGTCAATTTACTGCGCAATTTAAATGACTTTCACGAACAAATTAGTGACGAATTTGATCATTATTTTACACAGACCAATCATATTTTTTATTTAATATGCGATTTTTGTCAATTACATGTCCAGTTCAAGGAGATATATATAGGGAGGCGCCCTTGGTCCTTAAATCGCGTTTCCAGACGTGAGAACAGAAGATGGCCGCCGCCATACAAATTAAAAAAAAATTGAGAACAAAAGATATATGATATATAAGTGATTGCTTATTATAATATCTTTTGTTCTCAATTTTTTTTTTGAGCGTTGATTGGTTGAAGTGAGAACAGAATATGGCGGCAACGAACACCTTTGACATTTGGTTTTATTGGCGATTTAAGGCATTATGGCGGTTCCATATATTATTATTATTAAGGTTTCATTAGCTATGCGTTCCATTTAATAACGCAACTAGCTTCACGCGCCATCATCATAAACTAGCGACACCAACTGTTTCATTTAAACCATACTAGTTTTTTTAGCACGTCAGTATGAACTTCTGAAACGATCGAGGTTACTTTTTGACGTTAATTTTTAACTAATTTTAACAAGAAGTATTTTTTATAATACATACATTAATTGAAATTAAGCTTTCACTACGTATATAATATATATTTTTTTTTTTTTTTTTTAATAAATTATTGTTTAAATGCAATAATATTAGAATTATTAATTTAATTAATAACCTTAAATTAAACCCATTAAAGCTGAATTTACTTACAAATCATCTTTTTTTAGGTTTAATCGAATTTTTATCATTAAAACAAATGTAATTTGTAAAATAATTCATTAAAATCCAATTTGTGGATAGATATTTACATGTAAACAAACATCTGTCAAAATTAACACGAAATAACACATTTTTACCCGTGTTGAAATTGTTAGATTTGATGTTAGCAATTCCAATTTGATTTGGTAAAGAAACGCTTGAAGTTAACTTCTTCTTCTTCTTGTTAACATTTTTTGGTAATGGAACGAGTTGTACCAAAAAAACTTACTTTTCATGCTAACATTTTCTTAAACGGAACGGGCCTTAGATCACAATAGGTACGGATCGCCAAGTCTGTTACCAGAGGTTTTACTTCGAAAATTTGCTTCGTACCAACGAGAAGATCCATCAATCCACCAGGTAGATTCAAATTAGTCGATGGTAAAGCGGCTAAAATACTCTCAGGCTGCAGTGGCTCCAGGTTGGTGAGCTCTTTTTATCTATGATTCGAGATGCACGTTTCTGCAGACCATCGAGACGAACCCTGAATTTGGTACTGGAATTACGTACATGTGGTACTGTAATATTTTTCGATACCTACCTGATACATTTTTTTAATTAAAAAGAGCTCTTATAGAGTCACCCATTGTTGGAAAATTATACAATTTTATATTTAGGCTTATTTTTGGTCCCCTAAAGATGGTTTCTGCCATTTTTTTTTTATTTTACCTGTAACATTTAACTACAACAACATCGTAACTATTCAAACAGTTCTTTTTGTTATTCCCCGTGCAGTAAATTTCACTTCAGTATAGGATTGGTCTTGGAAATATTCCTAACTATTTTTTTTCTTCTACTTTCAGGGCCAAAAAAACTGTAATTTAGATTAGGTAATGTATAGGTACTTATATATTTAATAATCCAGAAAGAGTATTTTTATTATTTTTACTATATAAAATGCCGTAGATTCTAACTACTCGTCCTTGCTCTTAAGTGGCAATACCAAGAGACAAATTTCTCGAGCGCGTTAATCGTGCGGCACTAAATGAGAAAGCTGGAAGCTGGGATATGCGCGTGCGTCGACTCGGTGCCCGTTTTGCGCACACCTCTGTGCCTTCATTACAATCAACTTCTTTATAAGCTACAAACCCTGCTTTATCAACTCAAATTAGGGGCAAAACAGAAACTGAAATAATCGATAATTATTGCGTTAATCGCTAATTATCGCAGAATCAAAATTTTTTGAACTTATATTGCGCTGTGCCTTGTGTGTAGTTTTGGGAGAACTTTAAAAAATATATACATGATGACCTTAAAAGGTTGTACTTTGGGCTACATTTATTAAAGAAATAAAAAAAAGTATATTGTTTTAATCAGTAGATAATCCAAAGTCACCATGTAGGTATACCTATTATAGCACCCAGCGTTTCCGAGATATAGTATAAATAAATAAGTACTATAATATCGAGCTTATTTAGCGCGAGAATATAAAGGAATAAAATATTATTAACAGTTATTTTTTCAACAAAATAGAGATAAATTGATTTTGGCGTTTTTGGAATAATGAATGAAATGAAAATCTCTACGGGTGGCTAAAAGCATGAATAGCGATTAACTAGCTCGTCGAAACATCAATGAAGTTTATAAAATAAATAAGGAGTTAGCCACTCAACTATAATAAATAACTACACAATACACAAAAAAACAAATAATTACAAAATGTATATTTAATGTTATGTTTTCTGAAAATTTCGATGTTGTAAAATGTTTATTATAATTTATAAGTAACTTGCACACCGTAAGCAGTAGAATATTATGTTAAGATGATAAACTAATTATATTTAAGATCTAAATTTGTGACATATTTTTACAAATAAAGATAAATATTTTTAGGCCGAGTTGCAAAAAGTATTAGGTTTTAACTAGCTCGTAGAAACATTAGCAAAGTTCATATAATAAAAGAGTGGCTAATATGCACCAATAATCGACTTTAATGTCTATTAATTTCAGAACAGGTGAGCAATTCTCGCGCTTTCGACATTCATCTCGATTCGATATTTTTGAACGAAAAATTACATATTATGGCAATTTTTGTTCAAAAATATCGAACATTAAACGAAATAAATAATAATAAATATATAACGAAAAATGACATATTATCATTTTTTGTTCAAAAATATCGAATCGAGATGAATGTCGAAAGCGCGAGAATTTCCTACCAGATCCAATTAGCAGTCAGACAGATTAAGATTATTTAGGATCCGAGTTTTTAGTAGTTTAGTTAGTTTTTATACAATAGGCCAAAACAAAATATAAATGTATAAATCGTCATAAATGATATTCAGGTGGGCAATTCTCGCGCTTTCGATTTTCATCTCGATTCGAGATTTTTAAACGAAAAATGACTGAATATGTCATTTTTCGTTCAAAAATATCGAATCGAGAAGAATGTCGAAAGCGCGAGAATTGCTCTTGCTTGAATATTTGTATATTTATTATTTATTTCATATAATGTTCGATATTTTTAAACGAAAAATGGCATATTTAGTCATTTTTCGTTTAAAAATCTCGAATCGAGATGAATGTCGAAAGCGCGAGAATCGCCCACCTGACCAGGTTAACCAAAGTTTGTGTTTATATAAATTTATTTAATGTTTCACAAGTTAGCATAGTGACAAATTTCACTATACTAACCTGTGAAAGATTAAATGAATTCATCGACAGCTAAGCGTGCTCTCCGAGTCACTACTCGCACATTTGTGTATGTACTACCATATAGGGCCACCCTAATGCCTAAAATCGCCTTTCCAAACATGAGAACAGAAGATGGCCGCCGCTATACAAACTCAAAACCAAAACTGAGAACAAAATATATTATAATCAATAACTGGGCGTTGATTGGTTGAAATGAGAACACAATATAGCAGCAACGGACACGTTTGACATTTCGTTTTATAGGCAATTCTAAGCGTTAGAGCGGTTCCATATATTATTCTTAGTTTCATGGTACAGTCGACCAAGAAAGTGGTCTATCAAATTTGACACAACTTCCCGTGTCATGAAAAAGTCGGTTGAGCGAAGTGAATTACATTAAATGATAACTGATAGTATTAACTGTCAGAATATTCTTCAAGTTAAAACCAACCTTATTGTTTTATAACGTGCAAGTGAACTTTGACTCTAGGGTGGTAGACCACATTCTTGGCCGACTGTACATACATTTTTTAATTAAAAATTCATTGGTGCACACCGGCATTTAAACCCGTGGCCTAAGTGAGTAAGTTTAATCAAAATTTAAAAAAAAACTTAGTATACTGTCACTACATCAAACAAAGAACAAACCAACCATAAAGCAGTGACATTCAACAAGTGCGGTACATTTATAAAACTACTACAAAAAGGTGACATTAAAGCGTGTAAAAGCGTAATATCAGTATAGCAACATTACCAACTCAAACCGCTACCTCTACTTACCTAAGAGTTAAGAATTTCTTGAACGTAAAGTAAATAATAAAAGAGGATTTAATTACGGTTCGCAGAAAAAGGTAATCTAAATACCGTCAGCAACAATCCTGGGCATCAAGTCCAGGATAATTATGGGAGTAATTGCAAGTGAACACGTGCCGAGCCGAGCCGAGCCGAGCCGCTAGTTGTGCCGACCACGCACTAAACTGCTACGTGAACTACCTGCAGAATTATGATTAAATTACACAGTATAAATTTATACTTTTATTTTGTATCCGTAGGTCATGAGCTCGATTCCCACTCATAACAAAAAAAATAGTACGTCTTTCTGTATATTTTATGGGTGTTTATAAATTATAATATGTAAGTATCACTGTTTATATACATATTACCTATAGGTAGGCTTTTAAAATCCTTTGTTAGGTGTTTTATGTATGATCACATTTTTTTTTAAATTGGAGCACTACATGTGACTTTGTATCTTGCTGGTAGTGAGCACACCTACAAAGTCCGTGAATGGAATCAATCAATAATTGTTCTTAAACAATATTAATCGCTTCCACTTTGCCGGCTAAATGATGCGATTACGAAATGGGCGGCGACAAAGACGAGTATATTTTAATATACTCGCTGCTTATCGTCTATTCAACTACCCATTTCGTAACCGCACCCTGAAAGGCGACTACCACCTCAATAAAAAATCGATGCAGTAATTTCCTGAACAACGGTGAACCCACAGGCTAAAACCGAAACATGACTAGGTCACTTGGCGGTTTTTTCATCTGTATGGGCGGTGGTTACGAGACCGGTCGGCCTAACGAAATTATAGAGACCTCCCACATAAAATTAGAACTAAATCTAAAGAATTACATTTTGAACGATATATACATATATGGTACCTAGGTACAGTCAACGGCAAGGTAAAGTATACGCTTTTAAAGTAAATTGACCCTTAATACAATGTCATAGAGTGCATGGGGTGCACCATTACTTTACCGTTGACTGTGCAACTAAAACACTACTAGAATGAATAAAATGTAGAATATGAAAATTATTGCTTTCGATTTATTCCTTTTATTAAAAAAAAACTCAACCCCGTTTAATTATAGGTGGGAGGAAGGGGTTTTTCGTAGACTACTGCATTGATTTCTTGTCGTAGTAGTAGTCTCCTTTCATGGTGCGGTTATGAAACGGGCGATTGATTTTGCGATAACGCAACAAGGATGTTAAAATAGAAATGCAAATGCGTCTTTGGCGCCGCCCATTTCGTAACCACATCATTCAGCCAGCATAGTGGGTGCAATCAATATTTTTAAACAACAATGCATTGATCGACCCATGCTTACCAACAGGTACCTAGATACAAAGGCATATTTTTTTTTTTTTTAACTTTTCCTTACGTGAACTTTTTGGGTTTCATGAAAATATTATCATTGGTTTCGGAATTTATAGAGTACAAACATATTTTTTTATTAATAGAGAAGATAGTAAGGTAAGTATATATTTTGTTTTAAATATAATCTTATATTAAATTTTTAAAGATAAAAATGCAATGAAAAAATTCCTGGTGGCAGGACTCGAACCCACGGACCTCGCTATCGCGGCATGGCGCTCAACCGCTGAGCCAAAAATGAAGAATATAAAGGAATTTATAAAAATGCATAAATTTAAAAAATACTGAAAAAAGTTTTAAATATAAAGGTTAGAAAAAAAATTCAGTAAATAATAAAAATATACCTGTAAATTTATCTGTCAAATTTAGAAAAAAGTGATCCATTGATAATTGATCAGTTTTTTCAGATACAAATAAGAGAATTTTACATATTAGATATATAAAATATCATATTATTATATTCCCAGTTGATTAACTTAACTTACGTTGTATATAAAAATATATCTTAATTAATAACGTTAACTTTTTTATCATGTAAGTTAAAGTACTCGTTACGAGTACCAAACTTATGGCTTTATTCATAAAAACGTCCTTCAAGACTTTTGTTATAGAAGGTTTTGTCTCATTTACGCATATTATTTTTTGTTGCTAAAAAAGAGACAACAACAACTATAACTAAAGTGTTCTTGAAGGATTCAATAAGTTTTTATGTTTGTTGAAATTAGAATGTTTAAATGCAGGGATACGAATTTTTTTATATCAGCGGATGACTAAAATATCATACCTATGATATTAGTATATACGTGGTGGCCGAGTTGGTTAGACCTTGGACTTAAAAACGCTTAAGTCCTTGGTTCGAATCCCGGTATGTACCAATGAGTTTTTAATTTAAAAATTTATGTACATTTGTTTGACAACACCACTATAGTGCCTCGGAGAGCACGTTAAGCTGTCGGTCCCGGTTTCACTATACCAACTTGTGAAACTGTTGGGGTAGATGAGGTATTAGTAGATGTATTATTGAGTCTATTCAAAACATCGCGACGAGCTAGCCATTTGTTAGGTGTAGACTCATACCATCGGCTACGACGAGGTGGGATTAAAACCCCTCCGCTGGGTACTCAGGGGCCGTCTAGGCGGTCTCGGGCGCCGTAAGGCACCCGTGATGATATGTATATGTATGATATCAGTACGACTGCCCCCTACCACTCGTAAATAAATCCATCGGCTATGCGTTTGTTATGAAATATATTTATTATGAAAAACAATAACGGTTAACAATATTTTCTGCGTTTAACGAAACGTAAGTAGCTCTTTTCTATGACAAATAATGAAATAAATCAATAAATTAAATAACGCGCATATGACTTTTAAAATTACGACTTTTGATTAGTCGTGATATCCTATGCTACGACGCGACGAGGTGGGATTAAAAACCCCTACGCTGGGTACCCTGGGGCCGTCTTGGGGCGCCGTAAGGCACCCGTGATGATATGTATGTATGTAATATCCTAGTCATCTGTGATATTTTTGTCACTGGTGATATCAAACTCAAAAATCGGTGACATTCAAAAATCGCACCCCTGTCATACTTATATATGTTGTGACTTTTATATGTATAGTAAATTTAAAACATATTTTATATTTTTTAAAAAGATCCAATTACTTTAAAGATGAGAATATAATTGTAAAATAAAATCTTAAAATGAAGAATATCAAAATACTGTTGAACATAATAAATAAATTAAAAACAAAACTAAACCAAGCACCCAACGCAAGCGCAAGCTAGCACCAACAATATAATTTCGTACGACCTAAATTGGGTTGTGTCTTCATTATGTTATAGTCAGTGATGCGGCACTGACTGGATGGTGTTCATAAATATTTAAATTAGAAGCACAGTTAATCAGGGCCGTCAAGTTGATCGCAGAAAGCGGCGCAGGCGTGGCCCGTCGCCAGGCCACAATGGTGAGCCTCTCGGGCCATTGTTCCCGAGGCGACAGCACGCAGGGACTCTGTCTTCACATGTGTACAGTGGACATTAACGTTTAGGAAACATTTACACTTTAAAATGAACCTTAATACAAAGGCATAAGTGCAATGAAAATTTATGTCTGTACGTGTCATAGTACTACTAAAGGTATTTAGCTTATCGGTAAATATTTTTATATGAGAGCGCAACTTAATAATTATAAACCAAATAATTATTACCAATATTTGAAGCTACAAGTAGATTTCCACAAAATAGGTATTTTGAGGAAATCTCTAGCCTAGTAAAGCTATTGTCATATTACAGCTTATTATCTTGAATATTATGTTACGAAGTTACCATAATATATCATTATGATAAAAATATCGCTCGGCATACAATTAAAATGGACAATAAACACACGCAGATACTATATAACTTACGATATATAATTTTGATGTTGATACATACAAAAGTATATCATAAGATGGCATCAGACTTTCAAGATCATCTTGTATATTATAGTATCTTAACTTGCTTGACCTTACTGTACTATAACTATACTATATATGTTTATCTTACGGTATCGTAAGCTAAAATATTATAGTATTTTCTCTGTCTATAATATAGATTCTATATAAATGCACATTAAAATAACACCAATGGTGAACTTGAAAGGATGTACTTTGGACATATACTTCTGATCGAATCAAAAAACTTTCCCGTGGAACCGTGTGACGAAAAAGATTTAAAAAAAAATTTGCTTCATACAAATTAGTAGTGTTAAACTAATTGGTATAGGGAAGACAAATATATTTTTTTATTTGCGACACATGGTTCCTTAGAAAAAGTTTTTTGATTTGAACAAGGTATCCTCATATTAGCCCAAAGTACAGCCTTTCAAAGTCATATGCATATGCTTATTTTACATCGATGCTTTTTACTCCGTTTTACGATACCAGAAGCTTAAAGTCGATCCGCAGAAAGCTAATAAAAACTATGCTACAATACAAGTCACTAGAAAAAAAAACCCTGATAACTATAGATACTATTCAGTCGTAAGGATCTCTACAACTAAAGAAGATCATTAGCAATTAACGATTAGATCAATGTTCGGTTAGTTAACAAACTTATGGTAGAGCTAAAGTATACTACAGATATAGAGGTAAAGTATATATATAGTATAGGTAAAGTATATATACTACAGATATAGAGGTAAGGTATACTACATATATAGAGGTAAAGTATATATATATAGTATAGGTAAAGTATATATACTACAGATATAGAGGTAAAGTATACTACAGATATAGAGGTATAGTATATATATAGTATAGGTAAAGTATATATACTACAGATATAGAGGTAAAGTATACTACAGATATAGAGGTAAAGTATATATATATAGTATAGGTAAAGTATATATACTACAGATATAGAGGTAAAGTATACTACAGATATAGAGGTAAAGTATATATATAGTATAGGTAAAGTATATATATATAGTATAGGTAAAGTATACATACTACAGATATAGAGGTAAAGTATACTACAGATATAGAGGTAAAGTATATATATAGTATAGGTAAAGTATATATACTACAGATATAGAGGTAAAGTATATTACAGATATAGAGGTAAAGAATAATACAAGCCCTTAACCCAGAGCTACCCTGAGTTTTTATTAAATAACATTTCACTTGCTATATAGTTTAACTAGCTGATCGGCGCAACTTCGTCTGCGTAACTTTAACCGTTTACGCTCTTAAAAGGAATATTTTTTCCTCGTTTTGGCAACATTTTTCATTGTTACTCCGCACCTATTAGTCGTAGCGGATGTTATGTAGCTATAAGCCTTCTTCGATAAATGACCTATCCAACACTAAAATATTTTTTCAATTCGAACCAGTAGTTCCTGAGATTAGCGCGTTCAACCAAACAAACAAACCAACTCTTCAGCTTTATTAAAATTAGTATAAATTAAACGGTATTTAGCTTATCGGTAAATATTTTTATATGAGAGCGCAACTTAATAATTATAAACCAAATAATTATTACCAATATTTGAAGCTACAAGTAGATTTCCACAAAATAGGTATTTTGAGGAAATCTCTAGCCTAGTAAAGCTATTGTCATATTACAGCTTATTATCTTGAATATTATGTTACGAAGTTACCATAATATATCATTATGATAAAAATATCGCTCGGCATACAATTAAAATGGACAATAAACACACGCAGATACTATATAACTTACGATATATAATTTTGATGTTGATACATACAAAAGTATATCATAAGATGGCATCAGACTTTCAAGATCATCTTGTATATTATAGTATCTTAACTTGCTTGACCTTACTGTACTATACTATACTATATATGTTTATCTTACGGTATCGTAAGCTAAAATATTATAGTATTTTCTCTGTCTATAATATAGATTCTATATAAATGCACATTAAAATAACACCAATGGTGAACTTGAAAGGATGTACTTTGGACATATACTTCTGATCGAATCAAAAAACTTTCCCGTGAAACCGTGTGACGAAAAAGATTTAAAAAAAAATTTTGCTTCATACAAATTAGTAGTGTTAAACTAATTGGTATAGGGAAGACAAACATATTTTTTTATTTGCGACACATGGTTCCTCATATTAGCCCAAAGTACAGCCTTTCAAAGTTATATGCATATGCTTATTTTACATCGATGCTTTTTACTCCGTTTTACGATACCAGAAGCTTAAAGTCGATCCGCAGAAAGCTAATAAAAACTATGCTACAATACAAGTCACTAGAAAAAAAAACCCTGATAACTATAGATACTATTCAGTCGTAAGGATCTCTACAACTAAAGAAGATCATTAGCAATTAACGATTAGATCAATGTTCGGTTAGTTAACAAACTTATGGTAGAGCTAAAGTATACTACAGATATAGAGGTAAAGTATATATATAGTATAGGTAAAGTATATATACTACAGATATAGAGGTAAGGTATACTACATATATAGAGGTAAAGTATATATATATATAGTATAGGTATAGAGGTAAAGTATACTACAGATATAGAGGTATAGTATATATATAGTATAGGTAAAGTATATATACTACAGATATAGAGGTAAAGTATACTACAGATATAGAGGTAAAGTATACTACAGATATAGAGGTAAAGTATATATATAGTATAGGTAAAGTATATATATAGTATAGGTAAAGTATATATACTACAGATATAGAGGTAAAGTATACTACAGATATAGAGGTAAAGTATATATATAGTATAGGTAAAGTATATATATATAGTATAGCTAAAGTATATATACTACAGATATAGAGGTAAAGAATGATACAAGCCCTTAACCCAGAGCTACCCTGAGTTTTTATTAAATAACATTTCACTTGCTATATAGTTTAACTAGCTGATCGGCGCAACTTCGTCTGCGTAACTTTAACCGTTTACGCTCTTAAAAGGAATATTTTTTCCTCGTTTTGGCAACATTTTTCATTGTTACTCCGCACCTATTAGTCGTAGCGGATGTTATGTAGCTATAAGCCTTCTTCGATAAATGACCTATCCAACACTAAAATATTTTATCAATTCGAACCAGTAGTTCCTGAGATTAGCGCGTTCAACCAAACAAACAAACCAACTCTTCAGCTTTATTAAAATTAGTATAGATTAAACGGTAGCGATCTACCAATAGGATCGATAGTACAAATAATCCGTTACTATATAATGAAGCCCTAAACTGTACAGTAAGTGAATGATTGTATAACTAAATAAAACTCATGGTAGCGCTACTGAAAGGATTTACCTGGTCCTAGAATACACATATGTCCGTACATAGTCTAAATACGACAATATTATCTGTTTTTTTAGCTTATACTTATTAAAAACTAATGCGGTCTCTACACGATATGTTTAGTGATCGAAGATAGGTATAGGACTTAATAGCACGTATAGAAAGATACCTATTGTTGTGAATTATTAATATAGCGAGTAATATTTAGACGCCATAACATGAATCTTGATAGTGACACATGGGTGTAATGATTTAAATCTTCCGACTAAAGGACCTGTTAGCTTTATTTATAAGTAAAGGGACTGTATAAATCATTCATTGTAGTTGTGCTACAATAATATTCAATACAGGGCGAAAATAAAACAGGTTTTGTTTTTTTATATAGATTTAAAATATTAATTTATATTTAATGATGGTTACTAGTGAGAAATCGTTGATATAAAAATAAAGATATCGACAGATAAAGTCATTCGAGAGTTATTAATAAAAAAAACAGTTATATGTAAATGTTTAACAAAACACTTGACTGTAATATATTCGTTTACCTGCCTCAACTAAATCCTAGAATAAAAATTATAGCGCTCAATATGGTCTCTCAAATAATTGAAAACAGTATCTAACGAAGTGATTTATGTAAATCGGTATTTTGACGTTCAATTTAAAGTACAAAGCACGACGCGCCCGCGGCCTCTCCCATTAGCGAACATCTCAAACACGCTGCTTCGCTCACGCCGCGTGCCGCTACCGCTCCATATCTACTTTGTATGCGTTTTTAGTCCTACTGTAGGAAGCACCTGATTAAATGGCCAGTCTGCTGAATTTGTTAAAATAAAACAGGCGAAATAAAAGATGCGTGGAAGAATGGCAGGAAGCAAAAATAATACTTTTTTCTTTTTGTCAGAAGCCTTATATAACTCGCGTATAGAGTTTGGGCTATACCTAAATCTAAAATGGGCTATATCTAAACATATTTTATGAAATTTGTAAAGCAGCTTTTATGTATTTTAGGGGTCCAATAATATTTTTTAAATATATTATTATGATTTAACAACATTTCGAGCCATTATATTTTTTTTAATAGATGTGTATTTTTATTTGGCATATTCTTATTTTGATGTAGTGGCCCAAGATTTATATAAACTTAAAAAAATAGTTAAAAACACTGTCTTTAGATTTTTTTGATCGGGCGAAGTGATATTAGTATTGAGCCCCACAGAAATATTAATAAAATGGTATTTTGTGACAATTTTAGTTTTTTTTCACTATTTAAAAGGTGTCATTTTCGCAGTTAATACTTAATTTAAAAAATCGGTAAAACTGAGATATTAAATATGGCTCTATAGAGCCATATTTAACGAGAGAGTGAAATCTATATATATATATATATATATATATATATATATATATATACGTGGTGGCCGAGTTGGTTAGAGCTTGGACTTAAAAATACTTAGGTCCCTGGTTCGAAACCCGGTGTGTAACCGGGACCGTCAGCTTAACGTGCTCTCCGAGGCACTATAGTGGTGTTGTCAAACAAATGTACATAATTTTTTTAATTAAAAACTCATTGGTACACACCGGGTTTCGAACCAGGGACCTAAGTATTTTTAAGTCCAAGCTCTAACCAACTCGGCCACCACGTATATATATATATATATATATATATATATGCGGAAGGATTTAAGGAGATTTCACTCTTTACATATCATCACGGGTGCCTTACGGCGCCCGAGACCGCCTAGGCGGCCCCAGGGTACCCAGCGGAGGGGTTTTTAATTCCACCACGTCATACCCGATGGTATGAGTCTACACCGAACAAGCGGCTAGTATATATATATATATATATATATACGTGGTGGCCGAGTTGGTTAGAGCTTGGACTTAAAAATACTTAGGTCCCTGGTTCGAAACCCGGTGTGTACCAATGAGTTTTTAATTAAAAAAATTATGTACATTTGTTTGACAACACCACTATAGTGACGATTATATATATACATACGTATAGAGCACGTTAAGCTGACGGTCCCGGTTTCACTATACTAACTTGTGAAACTGTTTATAGATGGGTTATTGAGTCTATTCAAAACATCGCGACGAGCTAGCCGCTTGTTCGGTGTAGACTCATACCTTCGGGTATGACGTGGTGGAATTAAAAACCCCTCCGCTGGGTACCCTGGGGCCGCCTAGGCGGTCTCGGGCGCCGTAAGGCACCCGTGATGATATGTAAAGAGTGAAATCTCCTTAAATCCTTCCGCATGAAATAAATTATAATATAAATAAGTAGATATATGTTTATTTATAAAAGACAATAAAAATCTTATTAAATGAAAATGAGAAATACAATCCATGCAGGTCAAGTTCTCTAACAAAACTGTTTAAAAATTCCTTATCCACGCAGAGCATGCCACTTACAAACGATTTGTTTATGACCTTATTTTTCGATTTTAAGATTTTAAGGGTTAACACTAATAAGATATATTTCTTTATTTACTAATTGCAAACAATTAAAGGTTTCATAAAACATGTGAGATTTTTTTTTTTTTAACTAAAGAAAATGTTAATAATTATTGTGTCCTACTTAATATGAATCAATATAATCTTGAATGGTTTTAATCCAAGAATTTAATTTTATCACTGTTCAAACAAATGGGTGACTTTTAATATGTGTAAGCATTAAAATAAAAAATAAACTAGGGGAGATGTTACAATGATTGGTCATTTTGAATATTTGTACAAAATTACTTATTAATTAATATCGACTGCAAATATTGATTTACGGTTCTCAAACCATCAAAGAACAATTCTAAACTTAATTTAGAGTATTAAAATATTAATTCAACAATAACGTGAAAGAATACATAAAAGTACTATTATTAGCAGACTACAGTTACATAAGTAGGTCATTAAATAAGTAGAGTTTTGATTATTATTATTATTATATGTATACTATTATTCAAGTCCTGCTTATATTTGGGTAAGTAGATACTTCTCTATTTTAGTGTCGACTCCAAGTTTATAAGCATTTGGCCCTACCATAAATTACATCATATTTAAAGGAATATTGGTGCCAACTTAAAAAAAATAGGTACCTTCTATTTATTAAACGAACGAAGTTTTTTTATGAAACAACTGTAAAAAATATATATATATATATATACCATGTAGCAAAAAACAGTAATTTACTAAAATCCCAAAATATGTAAATAACACATTAATTAAAAAAAAAAACAGGTGGTTCTTAAAACAGGAGGGTCAAAATCCTTATTTCCTAACTGAAAATGTGAAAATTATCATCGTCATTAAATTTATTATCTATAAAAATCTGGTATACTTTTATCAAATAGTTTTTTTATGAAACAACTGTAAAAAAAAATATATATACCATGTACTATATAGTCTTGCCATAAATATTGTAACAAAGAAAAAAAATGTTTTTCTATTGCAAATAACATTTATTACTTCTACAGTGTGTTAGTTTAATACATAAATATAAAACAGTTAAAAATATAAAAAGCTTATTCGAAGTGGTCTTCATTGGCTGCAATACAGTCCTTTAAACGTTGAGGCCAGTTACCAATAGAAGCACGCACTCTTTCCATGGAAAAATTCTTTACTGCCAATCGTATGGATTGTTTTAGGGACTCAAAATTATCATGGCGTTTAGAGCAAGCCGTACTCTCTAAAACTGACTATAAATCACAATCCAGCGGATTAAGATCGGGACTAGACGACGGCCAGTCTTCAGATAGTAAGTAGACTTGTAAAGTTCCCATTACAGCATTGTTTAAAAAAAAGATAGTGATGAACTCTTTCATAAAATTACATTGTCATTCAATACATTTTTAGTGCCTGTTCTGTGCTCACACAATGAGAAAAAGTATCATCAATATTAACTTTTACGGCCTCAAAAATAAAAGTTGTAGGGCACCTAAGGTAAGATGTATTAAAAATAATACGTATAATACCCAAAAATACTGTATATTTAGACCGGCAGTATTGCCACGAGTCGCCAACCGCTCTCGCCGATTCACTACAATGCAAGTTATGTTTCATTGTAAATTTCATCGGCACTGGAATTTCACTTTACCTCGTAATTCGCAACTTGTTTCCTTATATTTTGGCTCGGAAAAATATTACTCACGCCCCTCTAAAATTCGACATTGTAATCATTTCTCTCTTGTCAAAGATAAATCTGAACTTTCGCATTAAATTCGAATGTATAAAGAGCACCGTAAATGTTGTTTTATGGTTATATTTTCACATAAACATCCTGCTATAAGTCAATTTCCTTGAAAATATATGATAATTCTACCAGGGTAATCGTCTTTAGCGTAATGGGGTCTTATATTTAATTTTATCAATGGTAACTAATACATTGCAATGAAAAATAATAAAGTTTGACTGTGAGGCTCTACCATGGGTTTGCGCATTGTAGCAACGTAACGTATTTGTGTACGTATACGTGAGCAACAACCAATAGGCCCGCTTTATTGTTGGTAACAGAGTTGAATAAAGCGATCCTATTGGTTGTTGCTGAAGCGTTTCCATCTTTTGCTTTACGTTAGTTTACTTTAGTGTTCCAATTGACATAGAGAAGCTGTTAAGCGCCATGGTACCAAAATGGTATATGTCAAACATTTCCTAATATATTTAGGTGATAAATGGTGAGTATATGTACTCGTATATTATAATATAGGTGGTGTCCGAGTTGGTTAGACCTTAGACTTAAAAACATTTAGGTCGCTAGTTCAAACCCCGGTGTGTACCAATAAGTTTTTAATTTTTTTTAAATGTATAGTGCCTCGGAGAGCACGTTAAGCGGTCGGTCCCAGTTTCACTATAACAACTTGAAATGTTTATAGGTACTGAGTCTATCCAAACATAGCGACGAGCTAGCCACTTGTTCGGTGTAGAGATACCATTGGCTACGACCAGGTGGGATTAAAATCTCCTCCGCTGGGTATCCTGAGACCGTCTAGGTGGTCTCGGGCGCCCGTGATGATATTTATTTTATATTTATATGTAGGTATATTTGTAGTTATCGATCTGGTTTACACCACATGAAAATCTAAAGACTCAGTTCCTACGGATGAGCCATTCCGGTCGAGGTGTTTTACGGATCAAGAATATTCTATAAGACAATATTTCGATATCAGTGGCGCTAGAAAAAATGGCACACGATTAATAATAATATAATAATAAAAAAAAAAAAAAAAAATTATCGTATCAGCATTTTTTAAGTTATTTTTACGATGTTAATATTATTTAATCTACTGACCAAGAGTCACTGATATATTAGACAGTTAGAGGGCACCATGTCCAACTATATAAATCCCTAGATACCATGACTACTTATTTAATTACGTTTTTTTTTTAACTTACTCAGACTCTACCATGGGTTTGCGTATTATACGAACGTAACGTATACGTATACGTGAGCAACAACCATTTACACGTATACGTTACGTTGCTACAATGCGCAAACTCATTGTAGAGCCTCTGATTCCAAAAAGACAAAACATTTTGCCGCTAACTTCACTCTGGTGGGCGATTATGCCTATATCACTTTAGTTTGTCAGTGCACTAGGGATCAATTACTGACGCAATTATGCATAAAAATATATTATTAGTAGATTTGATGGCCGTCGCAACACTTGTCGATGATCAATGGCCTTCCGTGGTCATATTTCAAAGTTTATCGTTAATCATAAACGTTACTTTTTATAGCGTCCTCGTGGGAGGAACTTTTGAATGTGTTGGATCAAATGTTTATATTTATTTACCTACAACGACGCTGGTCGGAACGCGTGCATCATTTTATTGTCATTTTATATGTATTCCTAAATTGCTTAAGTACTTATTTTATTATTTATTTATTTGAAAAGTAACAAAATTAAAAATGTATACAACATTTTGTTGGTTTGTGGGAAGAATAGCAGCTAGTGTTGCCATATGCCCCGTTTTTGGCGGGACGTCCCGTTTTTAACACTCTCCGGACGAGTCGCACCAGTACCAAAAACCCAGCTATTATATGGTGTTTAATTTCCGATGTCATGTTAAAAACGGCAAAATCAAGCTTCTATAAAAACTAAATTAAAAAAATGCATGGAAACTTTAAAAAAAAAAAAAAAAAAAATTATATTTATAAGTAATATTGTTATTAATGTTATTACATAGTACCTACAAGCCAAGAGCTTAGTTTGCGACCAAGGCAATACGTCTGAAATACACTTATATAAGTATAATAATTTTTATCGAGATTATTTTGTGGAGTAAATAATTTATATATCCAACTATAAAAAAAAATTAAGTTAAAAGACACAATATAAAAAGTTATGAGAATTATTATTATTACTTATTTTAAATATGTTACATAGACCACTAGAATAATAATATTTCTTACAATATTGTCGTGAAAGTTCAACCGCAGAGAAGTGAGCCCGTACAAAAGTGACGTGACACCGAACATCGCGACGTCAGACACTGCACCGCTGTTGCACACATTGACGGGCCACCGACACGCGACATTCCCTACCCTTCACCGCAGGACAAACAAATGCGGTAGGCCACAAAAATAATACAGAATAACCTATAGGTAGGTTCTAAGGCGACCTTGACCGTACAAATTAATGGATTAATTAAGAAAAACTGCATTTTTTTTTTTAATATTATTCAACAACGTTTTTTTTTTATTTATCATATACACTTCTATATATAAAAAAGTAATGTTAAAATCATTTATAGTAATGCTATAAAACCCGGAAAAAGAAAATTTCAGACCTATTTTCACGATTTATTTCTATTTTATTTTACGTTTCTGACTCAAAAGTTATAGATCAGATCACTCCTTCATAATTTTTTTCTGTTCGTCTAAAAAGTCACTTTCTTGAAAAATTCAGAACTATCGACGAAATTTTTGAGCTCACCTCGGATGGGAATAACATTTTTTTTTATAATAATAATATAAATTGGTTACAATTTAACCATTTATACGAACGGAAATGCATTGCTGCATAAATTTTGGTTACGTTCTAGGATATTACCAAAAGTAAAATAAACAGTCAAAAGTAAAAAAAAAAAAGCTCGTGACAACTAAAAAACGAGACATAAATTTGGTTTCTTTGACTCGGCTAAAAAAAAACGAGACATAAATTTGGTTTCTTTTTTTTTAAGTTATAGTGTCATTTTATTTATCTAAAATTTTGGCAGTAATCATACCTATAGCAGGGACAAATTTAAATTCCTTATTTTAAAAGACAACTTTAATCGAATACAGAAACTGTGTCTTTCCAGCATCAATTGATATGAAAATCTTTATTTTTAAGGCATTTTAATTCAGTTTCATGCTTTAAAAGTTGTTTTTTTTACTATAAAACTAAACATTTTAAACTTCATTGCCTGTTTACAAACTAACTTAGGTTATGTACCTACCAGAAAAAAAACTATATTAAGGCAAATTATATTTTGTTTGAAAACCATTTTACATACCAAACATGCATGAGCTGTAAAAAAAACTTTATAAAAACGTTCATATATTATTTTCCATGAATGGGAATCGAACCAACGACCTCCGGATACAGCGCCAACGATTTAATAGTTATTCACTTATAACATATAAAGCAATATAATTAGGTATGAAAAAGATGTTCTTTTTCACGGAAATATATGACTTGCGAAGCCGGAAGTCTCTTATATTTACGTTATATTCGCCTTCGGACACACTTTAACAAAATACCCTATATATAAAAAAAACATTTTATTATATTATTATTATTTATTATTTTTGACAGCCTCCGCAGACTAGTGGTTGCGCCTTTGGCATTGTATCCGGAGGTCGTGGGTTCGATTCCCACCCATGGCAATAAAATATTAGTACCTACGTTTATTTATGTACAGTTTGCTGCAGTTTTGGTTGTTTATAAAATAAAATATGTATTATATCGTTGCTTCTGGTACACATAGTACAGGGTACTACGTACTACTTCTGGTACATCTGGTAGTTTGGGACCAGAGTAATATGTGTTATTTGTCCTACATATACATCCTATTATTATTGCTATATTTTAGT
The DNA here is from genome assembly GCA_947458855.1 of Monopis laevigella. Taxonomy (NCBI): domain Eukaryota; kingdom Metazoa; phylum Arthropoda; class Insecta; order Lepidoptera; family Tineidae; genus Monopis; species Monopis laevigella. Next base: position 18,107,489 of record OX381583.1, on the reverse strand, counting down.
TCAACTATCTTTATTTAAAACGAACTTAAGTAAAGAATGCATGGCCACCGCTGATCATATTTCGCACCACATCATCCCGGACCGCCCGGCTTGTCGCATGTCTCTTGCACCCACTCGCCTGTATGATCCGACTTCATTGGCTTGCAATTAACTGACCACCGTTTCACTACGACTACTTTCAAAAATGATTCTACCAGAAAAACATACTTTTTTCGCTTATCGGTCGCTTATAAAATTATAATTAAGTACTGAAACTAAAATATGTATTTCTAATGGCTACAGAAATATAATTAATTTAACTAACCTAACTTTGGTGATACAACTCAAAAAGTTATTACAATTAAATGCTAAATCATAAAATTCTGCCTGACTAAACAGTTTGACAGACAAAATTATTATGATTCCGAAAAAAAATCATTAATAACGGAACGCTAATGGTGATAAATTTGGAATTAAGGACTCACATTACTACATGATATTAATAAAAAAATATAATAATATATTGGTAATTTAATATATACCAAATTATCACAAAAATGGCGTACATAAGTGTAGGCTTATAATAAAATTAAAACGAGAATTGGGGTTTGCGTTGGTGTATGCAACTCCAAAAGTAGAGACAAAGTTATATAATCACATCCTTGTATCGCTTTAGTCAGCCCAAACTAGAAGTACTTAGGTTACAAAAAATCATGTAAAAGTAGGTTTAAATGGGTAATAATAATAAATTTTAATAAATTATAATATAGTCGAATACCTATGCGATCTAAAATGCGATTGATAATAATATTAGTATAGACTAGACAATATTGTAAGTAGAAATACTTTACATACATACATATACATATCATCACGGGTGCCTCACGGCGCTCGAGACCGCCTAGACGGCCCCAGGGTACCCAGCGGAGGTGTTTTAATCCCACCTCGTCGTAGCCGATGGTATGAGTCTACACCGAACAAGTGGCTAGCTCGTCGCGATGTTTTGAATAGACTCAATAACCCATCTATAAACAGTTAAATAATAACTACTGGAAAACTCCCCATTGGGCCGACTTGTATCCACTATCCAATCATCCAGCTGCCGCATTCTGTTTCTTCACAAGTTGGTATAGTGAAACCGGGACCGACAGCTTAAGTGCTCTCCGAGGCACTATAGTGGTGTTGTCAAACAAATGTACATATTTTTTTTAATTAAAAACTCATTGGTACACACCGGGATGTGAACCAGGGACCTAAGCGTTTTTAAGTCCAAGGTCTAACCAACTCGGCCACCACGTGAAATACTTTACAATAAGAGTAAATTTAGTTGTCCTAGAACTTGTCACTTGGATAATAATATGTACTTATACTTACATACAATAATAACAACTGTAAATGAGGCACATTCATTGAAAACTTGGCTTGCGTCAGTAGGCATTACCACACACACTTGTGTCAAACATTGGCACGAGTTGTCGAAGTTGTCGAGCACTCCAGCTCGTGAGTGACCTATTGCAAACGCACCTTTTGTCCAATGGATATGATCGTCTTGCTAACTCATATCGGTCTCATTTCACGACACTGGCTACCACTGACACCTATTTGGTAATTGGAATCCAATCGGCCTTGTGTCTTACTTAATTACAGTCGCCAGTAGTGTTATGTTGACCCACTCACCTTCACCCTTCGATATCTATTAAAAAGCTTCCATATTATTCTATTGATACAATTTAGAAACTAATTCAAGCTTTATCATTACAGATAATCATATTAACTTTTAAAAGTTTTCATAATACTCGTATTATTATTATAATTGCAGTTATATTCTGCACTTGACAGGTGCCATGTTTTCGCAAGCTTAAAGCTCATACGTTTTGACCCCAAAATGTCATCGATAGACGCCACAGATCACGACTTCGATCTTCTTACTATTGATGCTGAGCCGCGACGGTCGACCTTACACCCGAAGTTAACGCTAACTGTGCTCAAACTTAATACAAATATGCTGAAGTGAAATCTGTCGGTGTTGTAACTTGAGAAAAGCGAGGGTGTTAGTCGCGTGGCCGGCGCGGGCGCAGCGAGGGCTACACATCAGATCGCGGTTATCGCTTTCACGTCGCGGTTATCGCACCAATGATAATCTGCATAGTATGCACCGTTATTGAACACTGCGACACGACACTAGTTTATGCGTGAAGCCTGCGACGACGCCTCATTAATCTGATCCTTTGTGACACAATATATCTGTAAAACATGTTATAATTCCGGGATAAAATTATATTAAACGGTATTACTTAGTTTATGTTAGATCACTGTTTCTGATTATATCTGATTGCGTTTAATTAAATTTGTAGGTAACTTGAGAGAATTATAATAAATTTGTTACGTAGCCTTAGTTACGAGTACCTTTGCCGTTTTGTTGAATTGCAAGCTATTGAGATACAATCATAGTCGTTGATTTTATTAGTCGATTATCGGATATTGGGTTTCAATCAAGCTATGAGAACGGGTACATTTGTATTACATAAAGTTGTCCGATTTAGTTTCATCCAGTGATCACGACGCACATTGAGACACGACTCTCCTTGCGTTATTCTGATGTGACCAATGATTGCTCGGACATGATTTGACATGGATCAATATTGCGCTAAATTAACTATTTAGTTAAAGTTTCCGTTACTGTAAAAACTACCTTTAAAAAATATGTTTTATTCATGCACATATAATTTCTTTAGTAATCTCGCTATTATTAAAAAGAATATCGGCCAAAAGGTCGTAAAATTTTATATCAAAAATGAGGACAGAACGATCGTTTCGCATATCGGTGCACAGAAAGTAAACCTCACAAATGCAAAAGATGTATTTTATTGAGAAGAAGGTAATCCCGTCGCATAAAATTGTAGTAAAAACCTTACATCAAGTTCGCAATTAACTATTTTGAAAAGACAACAAATAAAAGTTTTGAAACACTCCAATTAGGAGAGACAAAATTATTTTCAGATTAATTATATGAATGTGATAAAAAACAATGAACAGCAAAACCAGTAGGTATTTACAAAATTTATAAAAATCCAATTGCTGAATAAAATTTATTATAACTTACAAGGAGCAGCCCAGCTGTACAGTAAAATTGAGTAAATTTGGTAAATGAATAAACATTATTATTATTATTATTATTATTAAAATAAATTGATCAGAGAGACGACAAAGATGCCCCCTCCCCCCTCGCTAGTCTTCCAAGGATCCAATAGGATACTCCACGATCAAGACTTGAAAACTATAGTAGTTGCAAGAAAAAGAAATCGGTACATATAAATATCATCTCTTTCTGAGACATGGGAGGAAATATAATTACACACACGGTGATGTTCATAATTGAAAAATGTTTCTGCTAATTTTAACGCGGCTCGTGAAATTAAAACAGCTTCGTTCTTGGAACATGGAGGGTGCTGGCGGCGGTGGCAGCGATGTTGGCAGTGGAGGTCGCACGCGCTATCACTGATCAATTTCGGTTCGACGAGATTATCTTTTGATCGGAGCAATTTCTCTCGGGCCTCGTACTTGATAACATCGGGAGAACAACGGTTTGCAACGTTCTGCATAATTATAACCTTGGAATGAAATCCGCGTACTCTTCGCATGAATATATGACCGCGATCGGAGACCAGTAACCCCACTATCTGTTTAATCATATTCAATATAACAAACAAACAAACATGCAGGTAATATTTTATACGACAGCACGAAACAATATCCAAAACAGGTAGGTAGGCGATCACGAGCGGTGCTAACTGTACAAGAAGATGGTTTAACGTGTATTAAGAGTGAAAACAAACAGAAGACAAACACGGTCGTGTCTCCGAGAAGAATACAATAGACGTCATCAATTACAGGCAATAGATCGACTAACATCATTTGTCCGTCCGTCGGTCGGTGCGACGCATAGTGGGCCATTCCCACGGCTCTGCGATCGTGTTTGTTGTCGGAATAAGACCAACGACAAATTGTAATAGGAAATTGTTTTTGATTGCTCCGACTTTAACTCTCTTATTGACCTCTAAGAATACTTTTTTTCCTTTTACTTTAACATCTGCACTTATCTTATTGTTATTGTTTTTTTTAATGTCGTCGTTGTTAAGTATTTACTATCCTTTTGTAAACATCTATTATCTATATAATATGTTGTAGAATAATAAGGGTTTTAATTCCAGACTTTCTATAATAATGATATAAGTAGTACTAAGAACAAAAAGTACGTTATTTTTAATAGAAAAGCAAAATCGCAAACACTTTTTTCTACAACGACGATTACTCTATGAACAGAATTTGTTAAGAGTAAGATATACGTGTCACTAAGCATGTCCCCTAACTGTGATCATCGTCCTAATGCCTAAGGGTACCTAAGGCTTTTGGAAAAGGATAAATAAGTACTTTTCTTAATCCTTTTCCTCGCCACCGAGGAAAAAGTACTTATTTATCCTTTTATATTATTATTTATTATTTTATATAAAGAACAATATATATATATAGGACAGGGGTTGAAAATAAATCAAAATAATATGGAATAATACTTAATAATGGTGAAGACGTAAATGAAGAAGAATGTGAGGTATTTTCGTTAAGAGGTTTCAAAATACAGAAGAGTGACAACGATCAAATTTATTATTTAAAAAAAAAAAAAATTGGACAGCGATATAATAACTAGACATAAAAATACAATAGTTTATTTAGAAAAAATAATAAAATAAAATTAACAATACTAAAATAAAATATTAAAATAAAATACTTACCTAAAGAAACCTAAAATTATAATAAATATATTTCTTCCATATCACTGCCAGTGGGAAGTGTGCCCAAAAGACTGGCTGCGTTGCCTCGCTGTATTGCTAAACCAATTCGTTGTCCGAGGAACGAGCCAGCCCTTTGGTCACCGGATGTTTCGACCAAACGCTTCGAAATTTCTTTATATATTCTATGTGCTCCCGGTCCCCATGGCCCCATGGTTTCAACCCCAAACGGCTCAATTACAAAATCTCCCGTTAGACTAGAGTATTTACGCCGTTTGAGGTTTTCTGCCGAGGAAGCAGCAGCGCTAACCTTTTGAGATGTCCCTGAAAGATGTGAGGGTGCAAATGTGTCGGCGCATGTAGCGTCCCACACTAAACACCGCCCACACTTCCAGGGTACGAGAGTCATTCCATCAGGTCTCTTGCCATCATTTCGTGATAAACCATTTGGTTCTAAAATTGATGGCACCGAAATGGTGGCAAGAGCCCGATGGATAATTTGGTTGATGTTGGCGTGTCGCTTAAACCGGCCAGCGCTTCTATAGCATGATAAGCCATGGTGACCGAGTTGGTCGACCATCTCTCCACACTGACAGTGATGTGGTAGATTACAAGGTGCTCCTAGTCGTAGGCATATCGCCAGGCGCAATGTGTTTCGGTCAAGCAGTGTCCCTATATTGGATGAAGGTAAAGCCTGTAACCACAGCCCAGATTCCCATTGGGCCACAGCTATGAGACGAGCGCGCTCTGAAGGCGATATAGCATTTTGCAATAATGATTCTTGTACTAATTTGCAGAGCGGCTCGTCCCATAGTTTTTGGGATGTTAGTTTGATGGGTATGGTGTTTGATGTGGAATGAACAGTCCACGCGTTTCTGGACTCGACCAAGTGAGAGACCTCGAAATCACTAAGTGACGGATTTAATATCTTGCCAATGAGATCTCTTGCACTGTAAACCGAGGACAGAAACGCAGGTAGAGCAACACTAGCAGTTTTGCGAATACCCAAGCCTCCAAACCGAATAGGTAAGGAAGCCTGAGTAAACATTTTATCGTCTAAATTTATATTTAATAACTTGGACAATGTTGTTTTTATTATTAAATCAATATTATCCAAAATCGATTGGAACTTCCAGAAATGTGAGCATCGCAAAAAATATGTGAATTTTGGAACGAATAGACAGTGCCGAATGATATGTAAAGCCATGTGAGTGTTAATTTCCAATAGTCGTTCCGAAACTTCATTAAAATTTTGAATTTTGTCGTCCATGAAGTGTGAAAAAGCCTCATCGAGTATTGGAGACCCTAAGAGGTGAAGAGAACTATTATCTATAATTGTAATACCAGGTGTTAATTTAATAAACTCATCTATTGTGCTTTGTCTAATATTATGTGGGTACATGCTCGGAAAATACAATTCACATTTTGAAAAATTTAGCTCTAAACCAATAATTTTAAATAAATCTATCAATGTACTTAAATCGTTTAAAACTGTTTGAGCATCACCTCCTAGGGTCCCGTCATCTAAATACCAGATGTTAAAATTTGAATTAAGTGTTTTTATGATTGGATGAATGGCAAGACTAAAAATGGCTGGCCCAAGGGGATCGCCCTGCTGACAACCGACAGATGAATATAACAAATTGTTTTTATAAACTAGTTTTGATTTTTTACTATAACACTGCCAAATAAACTTATAAATTTGGGGTACTTTTTCTTTTATCTGTGTAAGCAGGGCGCCTCTGTCTACAGAATTGAAAGCATTCTTGACATCAATTTTTAATATAACAGTATTATTATTATTTGAATTCTCTATAAACGTTCTAAGTGAATGTACCGCCGCTTCACAACCACCTTTAGATCCGAAACCTAATTGATGCGGTTGAAAATATTCGGTCAGTTTTATTTGCTGACAACATAATTTGGCTGCGAGGCGACGGTACGTGGTACCTACGGCAATCGGCCTTATTCCCCCATCCTTTTTAGTTAGGGCACATAGATTTGCTCCGTATAAAATGTCAAGAATGCTTTCATTTACCTGACCTGAAATCATTAGGTTCATAAGAGCAGTTACATCCTTCAGCAGTACTTCGCCGGCATCACCACAGTTAAATAACAATAGATCCTTTAAGTGCTGTGGAGTTAAACCGTCTAAACCGCCAGCTGAACCACTTCTGAAAGATGAAACCGCTCTTATTACGTGATCTGTACAAATGTGTATAGAATTTTCTGAAGTTGGAGGATCCGGTAAATCAATGTTGCTAGTTGAGCAAGGGTGTTTTTGGCAAAGAGCAGACAGAGTATCTGAGCATTCAGGTGCGATTGTATCACTAGAGAATAATAGTCGAGCTGCACCGGAAATATCTCCATCATTTAGTTTTGATTCAATTACGCAATTATTTTTTTTATTAGATAATTTTGATTCATTTAGATGTGATTGTAAATCGGATAAATTTCGGTCAAGCGTACAATTTTGTTTAATTAAAGTGGTTAATGATTTATGAGAATCAACCTTTGAAATGTTTAAAATTTTATAGGGGCATTGAAGAAGCTCTTCCCATGCACAAAGCGAATTTTCCTTCACAACCTTTTTTATATATACTGAAAGAGTATGAGCAACTGTAAACCTCGCACCCCTGGGTATATGTTTAAGAATTAGTACAGATTTTTTTAAATTGGAGATTTTTTTCCAGAAAGGTTCAGGGTTGGGTAAATCTGCTGTAGTATGAGATGAAAAAAATGGTAACGAATTATTTAGTTCAGGTGTATTATGAACTCTTTTGGTATGTATTTTAAGACCTCTTTGTCCTTTAAAAAATCGTGGTATACAGCATTTGGAACATTGTAACAAATTCTCCAGTGATAAAACCGCAGCGTCACCAACATCTTGACTGGATTGACCATCACCATTCGCCTGAGACATTTACAAAATGAAAAGCTATTATATAAATACTACTTTACGAATATATAATTAATTTTTAAAAAATCAAAAAGATTACATAGGTATGTAAAATAAATATAAATAATATGTATAGCATAGGTACATAAGAATTAAACTCTAAAAATATGTTACAAATAGACTAAATCCTTAAAAGAGTAATACTAAATATATAAATAAAAAATAATAAATTAATAACTATCAATCACTTGTGCTGAGTCCGCTACACAAAGACAACTATTTGGGTAGCTATGGGTTAGGGAGTATCCTTGGGATTAATGGGTATCCTATACATTCTCTGGTTCAATTTCTTCACAAACTTTTTGAAAAAAAATCGGAAATCAAGCTTAAGCATCAAAGCAGCATTAAATTCTTTATTTTGACTGTACATCAATAATCCAAATTGCTATCCTAATTTACTTCCAGGTAATTTTTTATATTATTTTGATAATGTTGCTTGAATATTTTATTTGATAAATAATAGGTTTTTCTTTTTGGTAATTTTGATATTATATTCACTGCAAATTTGATTATTTTAATATTTAATTATTACTGCAAAAAAATATTGACTTTCTGTTACAAGTGACATTGACGTTTTTTCATAAAAATTAAGTCCTAAATAGGTACCTAAGTATAGGTAGTGGAAAAAAATGATCGGGTGCACGCTAGAGATGTGTTTACGCAATTTATTGACATAGCAATTAAACTAATAGGACTTAAACTAACACATTCAATACGAAAGTGTCTACAATTAGTTTGTATAAATAGAAATCTGTCCCATAAATCTTTGTAGATGTAATCTGCGCCCGCGCAATTGTAGGGAGCTTGAGTTGGCGCGATGGCGGTGGACACCGAGGCCTCACCGACTACCTAGATCATTGAATTAAGTCATACATCATCAAGTCGCCACTGCCAACGGCGCATAACCAGGCTGTTTCTTACAATTTGATGCAACTTTATTTCTATGAATAGTTTGCTTTTAATGATAGGTTTATTTCTGAATAATTATTAAAAATATAATATCACTTAACGCTTATAATCCATCTCGTGACAAATTAAGCAGTGGATCACAATGCACGCATGCATAACACGAAACGCTAGCTGAGTCATCACTGTGGTGGCCCACTGACGAAAAGCTCGTGCAAATTACAGAAACCGGTCGGACCCAGCGGGCTACCAGTTACGTGTTTTCACTCGAATGTTAAAATTAATAATCAACGAAAACACAAATCAATTAACTATAAAAATGTATTTTTATTTAACTCACATCTCGAGTTAACCTTTGTAAATTACAAAAATAAGTACCTGTCATCGCAATATGATTAATTGAGTTTTCTTATTGTTGAAATTTCGTTCAGTTTTTTTTTGCAGTTGTTAAAAACTTAAAAGAAATCGTTGAAAAATAACACTCTGTGAAGTGTATGCTATAAATATAGAAAATGGCCGGCGCCTGGCGATTTCTATCTGATACATGAATCAGCGCCCGCGCAGCCTCCGACCACCCGGGCGCTGCCTCACGGCTCCCGATGCCAACTCCTTATCTAGGAACACCTAGTCCGTGCCTTCAAGCTCAAGAATGAATGAATGAAAACCTCACATTTTGCCAGTAGCTCTATATTATTTAATGTTTAATTTAATACATCAGCTAATGTAAACAATAGACCAACTTCTTTAAATTAAATAAGCTTTTAAATTACACATGTGTCTTATAAATTTTTACCCGAAATAAGAATACCTAGTTATTACGAGATAGATCATATATCGAGCCGAATATGGTTACCTACCTAATTATAAATGACAGTGTTACAATACCGTCATTTTTATTTTATGACTCCGACGAGAGGCAATGAATATTCTTGATATAATCAACGTTTTTTATTGTTTTGCGAATGCACCGCTAGTTTAATTGTAACAGTTCGAGCGAGAACTCCCATAATTACACCTTACAACATTCGGATAATTGGTTCACGAAATGGAAAAAATACGTCCTTCCCGTTAAGCCCTGATTTATTGACATGTAGTGAGACATTAACCGGTGCTCTGATGTACGACTATGTGCTGCTTTCCTTCCGCACTCCTCGGGTTTCGTTGTACTTTATTCAGTACCATATTTCGCAGAGAATTATGAAAATAATAGCTTTTTCTTGCGGTTTTGTGCACGTTATATATGATTTTGACGGAAATAATAATAAGAACTTTTATTAAGAATCTCTCTTATTGTGAAACAGATTTATACGACAGGAAAATCATTATAATCAATTTTATTTATACCCAAGCGCAATTTCCTCTAGATCCTTATTAAATGTCCCAAAATATATAGAGGGTTGCTCCTCTGAATTTCCAGCGATTGGAAAAAGTAGAATCTTGCTCAATGGTCCCCAGATGCATCAAATATTAATAAAAGTTTTCCAAGATTAAGACTATTTTTTTGGATCTCCTAGAGTTTTCAACGAAATGCAGTTGTTGGGTATATTATATGTTTAACAAAATTGAACTAGTCAACTTAGGGCCAAATTTACCATTCACACTAAACGCGATCAGTTCTAGCTAAACCGAGTTTAATCGTCTAACCAAGTTTAGAGCTCTTTTTTACGTTTCACCAATATAAAACTAACGAAGTTCAAGCTAAACTCGGTTTACTTTCTGAACGCCGGATATTCGTCGTTTAGCTCTTTAAACTCGTTCAAGAAGTGTTACTGTCAAGGTCAAACAATCCTACGAGGGAATGTGTTTTTTTTTAACTAAACTCAGTTTATAGAGCGAATGGTGAAATTGGCCCTTAGTGTCATGAAGGTCTTTCATCATCAACATCAGCCGTAGGACGTCCACTGTTGAACATAAGCCTCTCCTATAAATTTCCAAATAGGCCGGTTGGAAGCCGCTTGCATCCAGCGTATTAATAAGGTCGTCGGTCTACCTTGTAGGCTTGTGGGCATAATAGTTGTTTTTGTTGTCATAAAAAAAAACATTACATTTTGCAGCATTTCGAAAGCACCTACCTAAACTAAATTGTAGCTGCATTACAATCACAACCAATATCTGTTTAATGTCCACCGTAAATCTGACTATTAACATTTTAGATTTGGTGGCTTTGAAATGTACTGCCACTTGCGATGTTTATGTAAATGTTGGAATAAACAATTCACTACGTCCCACACGTCTCGGGAACAGCGCCGCCGGACGGGCGGACACTATGGGATTTATACTATGGCCTACCAGTGTTGCTGGCTATCGAGATGACGCCGCGGCTGCCACACCGAACACTGTCTCACTTATACCTACCAAGGCCTTATCGTACATCCGCTTATTATAATAAAATACTGCTAGTTTAGGATAATTTATGCTGGGCTATGTTGTGCCCGAAGCCAATATAGGTACGGGCGAGGTTTGTTGTAAACTTTCTTATTTGCTTTGCAATGCTTAGCTTCGGACGGATATTACTTGCCCATGACGCGGCGCCTCTAATCATTCCCTTGCAGCTCCTGGATATCGTGGTTTCCTTGCCATTGGTTCGCCATTGTTTAAGTTTAAGGCTTTTCAGGAATAGTATGTAGCGTAAAGTATGTTAGAATTTCCGCCGGTTATTTTAATTTTCCGTGAAAAATGCTGGCATATTTTCCGAAAAATAAACACAAGCGCCGGAAATTCTAAAGACTGTAAAAATATTAATTGCGAATATTCAACATTTCTCATGAAATATTTTCTTGCAGTGACTTGGCACCTATTTCAATTGGTAGGTATCATCATGTGAGTGGTGGAAATAGGAGGAAGGTCTCTATAACTTCGTTAAGCCGACCGGTCTCGTTATCACCGCCCATACAGATGGAAATACGCCTAGTCATTTTCGGTTTTAGTCTGTGGGTTCATCGATTTTCAGGAGACTTTTGCATCGATTTCTTGTCGAGGTGGTAGTCTCCTTTAAGGGTGCGACGTTTAATTTTACGATAAAGTAGAGGATACGAGTATATCTATAATATATGTTATAGACTCGTAATGCAACTCCATCTTTGTCGCCGCCTTTTTCGTAACCTCGCCATTTAGCCGGCATAGTCGGAATAATGCTATTTTACAACAATATATTGATGGATCCCATTCATGGATTTTATAGTACTGCTTACATGTAGTAATCAATCCATAGTCACGTGCCGTGTGACTTTGCACTACATGATGTACCTACTCCAATAAAAAAAAACTGCTAATGAACCCTTGGGACAAGAGTTTGGCGCACTTCTACGCGCTCCATGTTATAGTTGTTAATAGTGTTAATAACACTATTTGCTTGCCAGATTTTTGTTCAGACTATAAGGGAAAAATACTTAAACGTACAAAAAAATACATATTTTTTTCCGAGACACAAAAATAAGAGATTTCTGATGAACTGTCAACAAAAACATATTAACATATTTAAGAAAAAAATGATACATTTATAATCATAATTTAAAACGGTCATTACAAAAGTTAATGACCGAGCACGAAAATACGGGACAATATCACTCCCGGATTAATCACAAAATTATGTCCGAAATACGGGATGTCTGACAACACTAAGTGTTATGGTCAAGTCATACCTTAGGTTAGCGACCTCGTCATTCCTACGAAGTTGTCTAGGCAAAAGGTTTAGGTTTTTTAGTATTAACCACATTAACATATTTAAAATAGTCAAAGATTTTATTGGACACGTCCTAGGCTTTCTAATTTATTTTTAGAGTTCCGTATTTTTCCACCCAATCTTTTGTGCGGATGCCATTTGATGAAAAGTATTTTTTTTCTACTGAAGATTAGTCATATTTAGGCTGATGTTCACCGATTTTTAGGAGACTACTGCATCAATTCCTTGTCGAGGAGGTAGTCTCCTTTCGGAATGCGGATATGAGATGGGCGGTTGATTTGACAACAACGCAGCCAGGATTTTAAAGTAGGTATTCCAAATTTGTTTTTGACGCCGCCCATTTCCCAACAGCATTTAGGTGGCATAGTGGGAGCGATCAATGCTGTTAAATAACTTATATATTGTTCGACCCCATTCGGGAATGATTTAGATGTGCTTACCATCATGTTTATACATAGACACATAAAAATAATCCAAATACAAAGTGACTTGATATAAGACATCCATCGATGGATATATACGTACATTCGATATTAAAATTATAATTCTGTATAATTTTATTCATTTAGGTAAGGGTTCATAACCTAATCTTACATCAGAGTAGAATACACGTAAATCGTCACTGGCTGCATCAATTTAAAATATAAATGAATTTATAATTAAAAGCTTTATAAAGGATGAATTCGAAAGAATTTACTTTGGGCTAATATGAGGCTCTACTCTCTACTGATCAAATCGAACAACTTTCATCATGGAACCATGTGGCGCAAATGAAAAAAAAACCCATATAAATTGGTCATTTTAACATCACTAGTGAACGCCTTCCCCCTCGGACTACGAAGCAAAGTGGACGTCGTTTGTGTTAAAAGTTGAAAAATAAAAGTCAAATATTTTAAATATTTTTTACTGAATAATAGGAGTGCATAAGTTAAAAGGAGTTATACCAACCACTTGGGACGACCATCACCAATCAGGTGCGTGAACATTCGCTATTGGGCAATTTGAAACTGGCGCAAAAATTGCTGCGTATACGCACTAAAAAGCGTCACAACTCATTCATTAATAAACAATTACCTTCGTCAGGCACACTTGGTGTACCTACATTTAATCGGACCTCTCTTTCACTCTTCGGACTACTTTGTAATACACCTCCGGCGATATCGACCGCTCGACCGCTACTGAACTCCTGGTACTATATAACAAAATAATGTCACTAAGACGAACGCCGCCACCATCACCGGGTTCGTTAAATACGGGTGAAAAACCTAAAGTATATGGATCCGACTCAAATATTGCTCTTGTCGCCGACTATGAATTAAGTACCCTCGCTCTGCGTAATATTGCCGGTAAACGTAGACGGAATGAGGCCGGTGACATACAGAGTGACATCACAGACATGTTTACTAAATGGTCAACTGAACAGGAAACTAAATTTACAACTATATTAACTACTATGAATGAAATAAAAGAACAAAATAATAACAGCTATAATAATATTCAAAAATCTATAGAGTTTTTAAGCAATAAATATGATGAGGCGCTTAAAAGAATTAAGGAATTGGAGGACAATCGACAAAATGACCTTAGCTACATTAAAACACTTGAAAAAAAAATTAGAGAATATTGATGCAAACCGCCGCGCTACGTGTATTGAAATTAAAAACCTACCTGTTCAGCCCTCGGAGAACAAGGAGAAACTATCTTCGATCATTATTGAGACTGGAAAAATACTGAACACACCAATCCAGCAATCAGATATACGAGATATTTTCCGTGTGAACACCAAATCTGATAAGAATAAGCCAATAGTGGTAAAGTTAAATAGTATTATTATACGGGATAAGTTATTATACAATATGAAAAAATATAACAGGGAGAATAAGGACAATAAACTAAGTACATGTACCTTATCCCTAAGTGGAAACAAGATGCCTATATTTATAACGGAAAATCTAACACCAGAGACAAACAAACTATTCTCATTGTCACGTGCCTTCGCCAGAGAAAATGAATTTAGGTATTGTTGGACAACTCATGGAAAAATTTTTCTCCGCAAAGCAGATGGAGCCCCTCCTATTCGTGTTGAACGTGAAACTGATTTACACAAAATATCAAAATGACTATCTGATAGCTATTTCTTTAATAAACAACTTATGTCACCTTGGATAAAGTCAAACAATATAAAGTCTCATAATTATACACCCAAATCAAACAAATATATATTAAATTCATATTTATACTACTCTAAACTTACCTATAAGCACCCACCCATATTACCTAATATGGACAGACCTATATTTTCCACTTTCAAAACAAGCAAATTTTCACAGGGTCTCATATTTAAAGTATATTTTTTTTACGTCCATACACCTCTAGTTACCCAAAAACAAATTTTACATATATTGTATAAGTATACTGTGATCCTTACACCGTTTGCTTTCTTTATGAATTTATACACATTATTTCCCATATTATTATATACATACACACATTTTTATACCTATCAGTTCCTATTTAAACATACAATCTCTAACACAAATTGCAAAAAACTAAAAACAAATACTACCAATAAATTAATTTTAATAATAAGAATACCAAAGGAATACTATGATTATTTAATAAACTATAATTTACTACTGCAGACTCTAAAATTAAAAAATGCAGAATTATCTATGAATGCTACTCTTATGATTAATTACTATAAAAGAGGGCTCTCTTAAATCAATAATTGAGGATATTGACAACATGTCAATATCAAAATCACAACTCTGCTCTCCTGAAAATTGTCTATCTTATATACCTTATCATAAAACTAGTCTTAATATTATAACGCAAAACATAAGAAGTATAAACCATAATTTCTTGAGTCTGCTCACACTTCTTAAACGTACAAACCTCGAATGTGACCTTATTGTACTTACAGAGTGTTGGCTGAAGCAATATACAATACTGCCCGATATACCTGGATACAACTCATATTTTACAACATTGTCTTATAATCAGAATGACGGCATAACTGTCTTTGCCAAAAATGAACTTAATATAATTGTAGAAGAGCCGCCTTTTATAAATGCTAATTGCTTAATCCTAAAAGTTAACAAAACCACTGCAATAATCTCAATATACAGATCTCCTTCCCATATAAACATTGACAATTTTTGTAAAACACTTGATAATGTATTGACTAATTTATCCATGTTTAAAAATATAATATTAATAGGTGATATAAATATAGATATAAATAAAACTAACGCAAACGCTTCTCAATATTTAGACCTGCTAGCTTATCACGGCCTTCTATCAGCCCATCAAATATCTACCAGACTTAATAGCTGTTTAGATCATGTAATGCTTAAAAGTAAATTACGTGCTACAACCCTCGTTATGTCTTCATCTGTAACTGACCATGAAGCTGTCTTGCTATCTCTAAATAATCGCAAAAAGAAACCTAATTATAAAAAAACTAAAACTAATATCAACCATCAAGGCCTATCAGATACATTGACGTCACTTGACTTCTTAAGTATACTTAAAACTAATGACGCCAATACAGCAGCTGATTCATTTGTTTTACTATTGCAAGAAGCCATCAATAAAAACACATTCATTACACCTGTTTCTAGACGAAATAGATTACTAAAACCCTGGATGACCCCAGGGCTCTTACGCTGCGTTAAACATAGGGACAAACTACATGCAAAAGCTAAAGAATCAGCTATAGATAACAGTAATAAAACTAGTTATATGAGGTACAGAAATTTTTGCAATAAATTAATAAAAAAACTAAAAAGAGAATATGATCAAGAAGAGATAAGGAGAGCGGGTTCTAATAATAAACAACTTTGGAATGCTATAAAAAATATTTCCAATCTAAATAAAGCTAAAGACAAAGCTTCTCATTTGCTAACGGTCATGAATTCTCCTCTTGAATCAGTGAATGAGGTGAATAGATTTTTTTCGGAGGTGGGTAAAAATCTCGCCCAGGAAATAAGGAAGTCCAACACACCAGTTAATTTCATTTCATATTTACCTGCTAGTTCCATATTAAACTCCTTTGTTATCGAAGATACCGACTATAATGAAATTGAACAAATAATAAATTCGCTTAAGAAAGATTGTGCAGTAGGATGGGATGGAATATCTACTAATATGTTAAAAACTTTCAAAGCCATTTTAGTCCCGCCTATTACACATATCTGTAATTTAAGCCTGTCCACTGGTATATTCCCAAGGGTGTTTAAAAGGTCCCTTATACGACCAATTCATAAGGGTGGGGATGGCAGCTGTGTCAATAACTATCGCCCAATTGCAATACTTACATCATTATCTAAAATATTAGAGAAACTTATTAACACTAGACTGGTTGGTTATTTAGAAAAGTTTAAATTACTTGGTGACCAACAATATGGATTTCGCAACAACAGATCGACTTCTGACTCTGTACATGACCTGGTAAACTTTATAGTCAAAAATTTAGATTCTGGTAATAAATGCCTGACAATTTTTCTAGATTTAGCTAAGGCATTTGACACAGTCTCCATCCCCCTCCTAATTGATAAACTGGAAAACCTTGGAGTTAGAGGCAGGCAACTGGCCATCATGAGGGATTTTTTAACTGACCGAAAACAGTATGTTAAAATCAACGATTGTACCAGTGATGACCTGCCGATGCTTTACGGAATTCCACAGGGAAGTATACTGGGACCTACGCTCTTCCTGGTCTACATTAACGACCTCTGTCGGCTCTCACTAAGACAGGCAAAGGTTATATCTTTCGCTGATGATACAGCCTTATGTTTTCAAGCAAAATCATGGCCCGACGTATTTCGCCTAGCTCAAGAAGGTTTTGATACTACGTTAAACTGGTTGAACGAGAATATTCTTACTTTAAACCCGAAGAAGTCTACCTACATTACATTTTCGATTAGGAATAGTTCTCAGCCGCCACCAACTGTTCATAAGATAATAGCACACCATTGTGATACTGACAATGGATTATGCGCATGTCCCTCCCTTACTAAATCTACATCTACAAAATATTTAGGCATTACTATAGATCAAAATTTGAATTTTAGTTATCATATAGATGAGCTAACCAAAAGAACTCGTAAATTTATATACTTATTCAAAAACTTAAGAGAAATAATTAAGCCTCAATTATTAAAAACGATATATCTTGCACTATGCCAGTCTTTAGTAACATATTGTATTTCAGTGTGGGGAGGTGCGACCACTTCACATATCCTAACATTAGACAGAGCTATCCGAGCAATCCTGAAAGTGAGTACGCATCGTTCAATTAGATACCCTACTTACCAACTCTTTCAGGATTGTGAAGTGTTAAACATCCGCCAACTATTTATTCAAAACACTATTCTAAAGAAACATTCCCAGCTTATATATGACCCCGAATTAATGGCTAGCCGTAAACCTTATATATTTCCTTATGAAGCTCCTATTAAAACGTCGTTTATAAGAAAATTTTATCCTTTCCTTGGTGTCTACTTATACAATAAATTAAATAAATCTTTAAAAATATATTCAACTACTAAATTTAAATGTAAAATTATTCTTAAAAAATGGCTGAACAATAAGACATTTTATGAAACTGAAAATTTGTTAAGGGTGGTAGCCTAACAAACAATAAAAAATACTATCATTATTATTTATTTTTTCTCAATTAAATTAACAGTAAAAACACGAAATATCTTTATATCATATAATGTGTATGTCTATTAGGATAGAGGAATCAGTGTAATTTTATAATATGAAAGTATTTAGCAAAACTTACTCATACCATTTGACACTAACTCAATATATAGGTACACCAGTCACATATATACTCACGCCATACATACACACTCACATACACGCATACATACATACATCCATTCGTACATACATACATTCATACATGCATATATACATTCATATCTATTAAGTCATTAAATACGAAGTAAATGAAAGAGGGAAGGAAACCGATCACCGAGATACAGGCCAACGCCAGTTGGCCTAGTTTGGTGGTTGGTTGCTTACCTAAAATTGTTTGGCCCTGTGCATTGATTATGTACTATTATTATGTTTTATTACAGTATTTCTTGGCATTATCATGCCTTATTGTGTTGAGATATATAATTAAATGTACCTAGGCTAAGTTAATTGCATTTAATAAATATTCATTCATTCATTCAAAAGTGATGTTAAAATACGCTTACTTTTTTTTCTTTACGACACTTGGTTCCATGGGAAACGTTTATCACTATCACTACATAGTATAAAACAAAGTCGCTTTCTCTGTCCCTATGTCCCTTTGTATGCTTAAATCTTTGAAACTACGCAACGGATTATGATGCGGTTTTTTTAAATAGATAGAGTGATTCAAGAGGAAGGTTTATATGTATAATAAGAAGGTTTATATTTAGTATCAGCATTGCACCCGTCCGAAGCCGGGGCGGGTCGCTAGTATTATTATAAAATTAATAAAATATCTGGTCTGAGAACGGTTACCAAAATTTTCAACTCGTTTGACCGTCTTATGTTTGTTATATTAACTTCCCGTCTATTTATATAGTAAAGTTTTAATTTTAATATTATAAAGTGTTGGAACCCTTCTGCAAGCGAGTTTTCGCACTTGCCCGTTTAAGTTTCTGTCAGTCAGTTTTGGCTTTCGCTAATGTTATTGGGTCAATGAACGTCTAGAACAAAAGAATGCCTTTTAAGGCGCCCTCATAGTTAATTGGAAATCCTATGGATCTAGTTCCAAGAAGCGTATCGAAAGCAAACATTCTGCGAGCTCCAAAACCTGGAATCCGCAACCTACTTTAGGAGCAAAAACGGATGTTTTGATGGGTTTTTTTTTGTAAAGGAGATGCAAAACTCCGAAGTCTTTTGTTTATTGATTTGTGTTTTTAAGAGACATGGTAATCAATATCTGTCGAGAATTTACTTAGGTAAAAACAACTTTCTGTTCCTTCACCAGCGTCTTAAGTGGTATCTCTATCTGCTTCGGCAGTGTATTTTAAGAGCCTTTAACCAAAGGATATCTGGATATGCAGGTATTGTCTCGAAATTTATTATCTTTCACTTGTCGATTCAAGAATTTTTGTACGTGAATTCAACGCATACCTACCTACTAGCGTTAATATTACAGGGTGAATTTGAAATGTTGTATTTTGGGCTAATATATTATTTGCCTCTACTAAACAAATCGAACAACTATTCCCATTTTTGGCTTCCCCATACAAATTAATAATTTTAACATAGTTTGTATGTAGGCGATTTATACGCGGTGGCCGAGTTGGTTAGACCTCGGACTTAAAAACACTTAGGTCCCTGATTCGAATCTCGGTGTGTACCAATAAGTTTTTAATTAAAAAAAATATGTACATTTGTTTGACAACACCACTATAGTGCCTCGGAGAGCACGTTAATCCGTCGGTCCCGGTTTCACTATACCAACTTGTGAAACTGTTTATAGATGGGTTATCGAGTGTATTTAAAACATCGCGACGAGCTAGCCACTTGTTCGGTGTAGACTCATACCATCGGCTAGGACGAGGTGGGATTAAAACCCGTTGAGAACCCTAGGGCCGTCTAGGCGGTCTCGGGCGTCGTAAGGCACCCGTGAAGATATGTATGTGTATTGCCTGCTCAGCTCTAGGCTTGCACTATGTGTACCAGAAACAATGATAATTATGAATATATTTTTTTTTTTAAAACACATCATTGAGAGTAAAACAAAAGCGTCACAGACAATTTTGCCTCGAGTAGGTAATTATTATATATTAATATTATATTTCTTAAATCGGTACCTATCTGGATATTTGATTTAATATTAGTATTTTTTTTTGTTTTTCAAGACTTGGTATACTAAACTTCTACTAAAAAGCTAGAGGGCTTTACATTGATTGTAAATTAGCTGCTTACATTGATCCCTGTGTCGTAGGTTTTATTATATTTTTTTTACATATCTTATTAGTAAAGTGTATTTATGTATATATTTTTTGGCTAGTAATTTTAATTGATTTATTCAGAAAAAAAAGTATAAAATGTAAGAAAAATTAAAACTAAAATAAACCTAACAACTTAAATACACTCGTATAAATAAAAAGGGTAGAAAGTAAAATTAGCATGTTAAAATAATAGGAGTCCATTGTATTGCTTTGTAAGTAATGTACATACATACATATACAATTAACTACAACAATATTCACATAAATAAATAATGTATAGTGATATACATTATTAAATAAATAATGTATAGTGATATACATTATTAAATAAATAATGTATAGTGATATACATTATTAAATAAATAATGTATAGTGATATACATTATTAAATAAATAATGTATAGTGATATACATTATTTATTTATGTGAGTATGGTTGTAATTAATTTTATATGTATGTACATTACCTACAAAGCAATAAAATGTTATTTTATATTCATTAATAATAAGCAATGTTCTAGCTTTGTTATTTTATTCCTTAAAAAGTTTTAAGTTTTTTAGGTTAAACTAATCCTTCATATCCTTCATATTCAAATTTCATAAAACTAAAATTTACCACAAAATAGGTCGTATACACCTACAGAAGAAAAATAATGTAAAACTTTTGAATTAAAATAAAAACAATTAAATTATTAATTGTGGTATAAATTTCAGTTTTATGTCGGTGTGTCGGTGTCTATCACAGAAAGTGTGTATCATAGAAAGCAAGGAAAATCGGGAAAAAGGAAATGG
The DNA here is from genome assembly GCA_947458855.1 of Monopis laevigella. Classification (NCBI taxonomy): domain Eukaryota; kingdom Metazoa; phylum Arthropoda; class Insecta; order Lepidoptera; family Tineidae; genus Monopis; species Monopis laevigella. The sequence goes on along the minus strand of OX381583.1, from coordinate 18,086,433 downwards.
TAAAAATAAAACAATCTGTTTATTATGTACATAAAGTGTATTACAAATTATTGTATAATTTAAACATTTAAAAAAATACTTCTTATCACAGCGGTTAAATTAGTAGATTCATTTGTAAACTACATACTATAAAATAACAATTAAAATTGGTTACTAATATAAAAAAAATATAATAACTAATTATTATTAAAATGATAATTATTTTTACAACCATTATTTTATAATACAGGGTGACTTTGATTGGAAGTACTTTGGGCTAATATGAGTTTCTGCTGATCAAATCGAACAACTTTTCCCATGGAACCCCATGTGTCGCAAATGAAAAAAAAAATGCCTTCTCCATACAAACTAGTAATGTTAAAATGACCAATTTGTATGGGGAGGCCAAAAGTTGTTCGATTTGATCAGCAGAAACTCATATTAGCCCAAAGTACATCCTTTCAAAGTCACCCTGTATAGTATAAGTAGGTACAACATTACAAATTATTATACTATAAAATAGGTTAGTGTCACATTAATTCCGGTATACTACTTACATAAATAAATAGTAATATCACGTAGAAAAGCGTTTAATACTATAAAATTATAAATTAATAGTAAAAAAAACAATTAATACTAGAAACAGCCATTATTGGAATGGGAAAAACTTATGAAGACAACATAATTAACACATTCATAATATATGTGAATAAAGGCCGATCTACACATCGATATATACTTGCGCAGTAGCAAGTTAAAGTAGTCGGGAACATATTTATAATAAATTTTGTAAACATTTAAAACAAAATAAAGTGCAATTTGTATGGAGACAAAAAAATATATAACACAGCTGTAGTTTGTAATCCCTGTCGTAAAAATAATAATATGTAGGACAATTTACACATACCTATTGTTCTGGTCACAAACTAATAAGCTATAGGCTTGTGTACTAAAAACAACGATATAATACATATTATGCACTTAAGAGGAGTGTCTGATGAGGCTCTTCGATGCTCATGCTGATTCAACTGCAAAGTATTACCTCTCCCCGCACATGACGGTGAGTCGGTAACCTTTCCATACATTTATGTAAACCTTCCCCCCGACCCTTAATAAGAGAAAGAGCACGTATGAGATTATACAAGTACATACAATTTAGGCAGCAAAATGACTTTCGGGCCATAACTGTTTTCTACCCCTAAACTTTAATGGATTTGAAAAAAAATGGTCTCATTTTGTTAGAGAGAAAATAAACGATGACTGTACGTTTTCTTTTTTTAATTTTCTGCCTTGATATTTTATAGGAATTATTTTAATGCGAGGGAATTTTTTGCGATTTTTTTCGAATTTCATCGGGTTGATATTATTTTTCCTATACCAAACTTTAAAAAAAGGAAAACGTACGAGCCTAGATATAGGTCTTATTTATAACGCCTACAAAACTCATCAGAATCTATTAATGTTTAGTGGGGGGTAACAGTTAGGACCAAAAGGTCGTGAATGTATGGGAAATGTTTGATCAGACTCCGCTCTTAAGTTTGCGTTCAAACGGCAATAAAATATTCAAATAAACTTTTTCGCAACTAAACTCGATACAGTTCTTATCAAAGTGTAAATCGTCCTTAATGGCCATACCCTTTGGCCATACTAAAAAAACTTTTTTTTATGCGAAGTTAAATAATATGTCAATAAGGCACCCGTGATGTTATAAGTTCTTACAGTTATAAAGTTTGGTAATTTCTTCATGCTTTTAATTTCGTGAAGTTTTAAGTTTTTCAGACGGTTTGATTTAAAATAGTAATAAAACGTCATTTAGAGAGTTAGATATATAGACACAAATAATATAAACGCAGTCGGGCGCATAGACATACAGTAAGATCGCAAGACATTTGCGAATATAAAAAAAAGCTTATTATTAAAATCGTTAACGTTTATTTTATTTTTTTATTGGAACTCGGCATGTGACTTTGTATCTACCTAAGCAGACCTACACATTCAGTTAATTGGGTTAATCAATACATAATTGTTTAACAACATTGATCGCTCCCACTATGCCGGATTTGCATTCGAGCTTATTTTACTATCCTCGATGCTTTACCGTCAATTCCGCCCGTTCCGAAACTGCACCCTGAAAGGAGACTACAACTTCGACAAGAAATCGGTGCAGTAGTCTCCTCAAAGCTGGTGAACCCACAGACAAAAACCGACACAATATGTCTAGGTCACTTGACAGTTTTTGCATCTGTATGGAGTTGGAATTATACTTCTTACCGGGGTAAATGCAACTTTTTTAAATATATCATTTAGTATAATATAAATACCTGTTACAAAAAAACAAGATAAAGTCATGTTAGCCTCTTAGGCAGTTAGTTAAGTACTTAAAAGAATTTTTGAGTAAGTACAGCACGAATGGCAGAAAATTAATAATAAATACCTTATTGCACGCACGTGATACTGTGGCTGCAACGATGATATCTTTTGCCAAACAAATGTTCTGTTGAAAAATATTTGGCACGGAATCATTTTCGCGCGCACTCATGTAATATTTATTACTTGATATAAGTCAGCGAGCCACGCCTGCGCAGGACTGCGCATTTGGGCTACAACGCGCAACGGTATCGCACGAGCTTCGTATGCTGCTTCTAAAAAGACCTTACATTTTTTTTTTTTTTTTTGGAGCACGTCATTCGACTATTTATCAACCTGAAGGTAAGCAGACCAATAAAGTCTACGGATGGGTCTAATTAATACAGTTGCCGTTTAACAGCATCGCTAGCACTATGCCGGGTAAACAATCGTCGCATCGGTCGCGACATGCGGCGACAAAGACGAATTTGCAAGTTATAAAGAAATAAAAAGTTAGTCCCCTAAACATAACTTTGTGGTTGTTACATCAGGCATGGACCATGTTTTCCAACAGAACGCAATTTTCCCTTAATACATTTATAGGAAAAGGTCTCTGGACCATAAATTAAAAAAAAAAACAGTGCACGCATTACGACACAGATGTGCAAGCTTGCCTTATCCAAGAATATCGTCGAAGACGGTCACAACTAGGGCTGCCATCCGTCTGGGTTATTTCCTATTGACATAGAGACGATAATAATGAAAATATTTCATCAAATTTTCTCAATTTATTTAGCCGCCGCGCCGGTGAATTGGAATTCAAGAGTGCTTTATTCCACTCAAAAATACGATGATTCCCAAAAACGAGAGGTTTTTGAAAATAAATAAATAACAATGCCCAGTTATTAAAAATAAGCAAATTGCAAATTGATGGTAACATTCTGTATTTTATAATATAAAATAGAATTGTTAATAGAAATTAAGTTTCTGGTAATACAGATTTTAAGTTCATTTGCTAACTTCAATCAAGTTAGCTGTCAACAGTCGTCCAATTAAAGTTGATTCGAGTGATACCAAATTGTGCTCTGAGTTTTGAGATTCGTGCAAGCGTCAGAAGTACCTAATTAAAAATGTAAATAAAAGATGCTATCCACTTTAAGGAATAAAGTAAAGAAACAATCCATATGACCCAAACGAGTGGAATACGAGAAAATACTATCAAATTAAAATCAAGACGTTCGTTCATAAAATAAAAAATGGATTCTCTTAATCTGTGATCCAACACTTGAAAAATGCGTACGAGAAGGCGGAGACGCAACTGTAAATGCAATCGTACAAATATTGAAGGCACTGTTTGCAGAGGTAAATGAATGAGGCGAGGCTCCGGCATCATATAACACAACTCCTCAGTAACCAGATTATATCAGCGCATAAAAACAAACACCTCGTTCAAATAATATTTTACTGAACAATTATCTCCTTGAATGTACTTATTTATTTTTTGAACACAAGTATTAAGGGCTCTGTAGCCGACCTGACGCCCATACAAACGTATCTACTTCCAATATTACAACTTGGCTATTAGTCGAAGTCCAATTATTATTTTAATGTTGGTAATTGTACGCAAAAATCTTTCTGTTGTGGCTAATAAATATGTTTGTATTATAATATTAAAAAAAACGTTTTATTCTGATTTCGAAAAAATAAAAATTAAATACCCATCACAGAAAAATTAATAAATACAGTGACCGACAAAACTATTAATTTAATTCTGCGACGAACAGTAATCGAGTATTACTCGAAAGTTCATTTTGTATGGAGAGCGCAGACTTCGCGATTACGAATGCAGTGTCCTTAAGTATGCGATTTCATTTACGCATTTAATTTGTATTTTTCTTGTAAAGCTTAATTCCTCAATGTATGCGAGATAAGTTTGATGCCTAGTCTTAATAGATTCTATTTTAAAGTTAGATTTTGAGATATTTTAAAGTTGACATTTTATGACACGTTATTAAGTTTAAATTAAGATTACTTACATATTGTTTATGACCATCATAAAGTTTAAGTTTAATAATTATTGTAAAATAGAAGATGTTGGGCAAATTTTGTTAGCTAGAGCGAGATTGGATATCTGTGTTGGATTTAATGAAAATATTCTCCAGTTACAAAGTTAGTTAGTTGAAGACATTTTTAAACTTCTTGTTTTACTCACAGTAGTAACAAGCAAAATAAGTAAATTTTCTACTTTCACTCAATGAACGTCAGTCTCTTTCCATCAAATATAAAATCAAAAAAGATAGAAAAAAACAGAGATTACCACCTCGACATGAAAATTGGTTCACAGGTATTAATATCCCACAAACAGACAGATTTTTGCATTTATAATATTAATATGGATAACTTTTGTCCTTTGCAGCAGAATATTGAGGAAGCAAATGATGAACCAGTCCAGAAACAACACGGTAAATACATTTTTTTTATTGGAGCACGGCATGTGAATTTGTATCTACCTGATAAATTGTTGTTTAACAATAATGATCGCTCTCACTATGCTAAATTATGCGGTTACGAAATGGGCGACAACAAAGACACATTTGCATTACGAGTATATTTTATTATATCGAGTATATTATAATAAAGCAGATAATACATCATTATTTTACCAGTATCTCTATACCATCCTTGTTAGAACCTAGCGGATTGGCTAGAGATAATAGTCTGATAAATGGTAACCTATAAGAAAAAAAAGTTATTAAAAAAAGCAAAATAGAAGATGTTAAATATGAGGAATTCATTTATTGTTTTGCTGCAAAGCCAAATGAAAAATATGAGGAATTCATTTATTGTTTTGCTACAAAACCAAATGAAAAATATGAAGAATTCATTTATGGTTTTGCTGCAAAGCCAAATGATAAAAATGAGGAATTCATTTATTGTTTTGCTGCAAAGCCAAATGAAAAATTCTTTAAAAGAAAGATTATATCATAATCTCGATCAAAAAATTATGACCTTGTCATAATACAAAAGTCACCCGCCTGTTACAGGCTTCTTAGGTGAAATGTTACCATGCCCTATCAAAGTACATTAAACAATTTACTTAATAGGGTTTAGGGGCCTTTAAAATCAGGAATAATTGAACAAATAGTTTTAGAGCTTAAGGACATCGCAATAACTAAATAAAAAAAAATACATCAAAAATACATAATTTAATAATAAATTAAATATTATGGAAGGCTACCAAGTCCATGGCAAATATGAAAATATGTAGTGTTTCTGAATAATCATTATTTACTAAAAGATAACAATTAGTATTTATTTTCCGATACTAATAATGAGTAGAGCATTTGAAAAAAACTCTTACGTTATGTGTACCAAATTATATAACCAATTACCCAATTTTTTTAGGAAATTACCAAATGAAAAATTAAAAAAAACTTTAAAAGGCCTATTGTTAGTCAATGCTTATTAGGATATTAATCATACATCATAAATGAAATAGGTTATGCTACTCTAATGCTAAAGTATTAATTTTATTGTACTTTTATCTTATGGTGAGTGCAATAAACTATGTATTTAGTAATTTATTAATATTATGTCAAATTAATCAATTAAATTTATGTCAAATTATGATTTAAAATTATTTATTAACCACACTGTTTTGCATGCCTGATGGGCTAATTCTGTAGACACAATTTTTATATTGTACCGTCTTGTAAACTCAGAATTACTGCGAATAAACATTTCAATTAAATCTCAATTACGAGTAAATCTGAATATGGGACTAATTTATTACAATAATTGTTACCTATAGTTGATTTGGCTAGGTGATCGACTATTTCATTCCCAGAGATACCTGTGTAACTAGGAATCCAATATAGGTCTATTGTAATATTTTTATTCTTTATAGACATTAATTCATAATGTATTTCTAAATTAAAATATTCGATTTATAATGTAATAAAAAAAAATTGAATATATTTTATTAGTCTTAGCCATGTTTCATTAAGCAAGATAAAATATATTGAAAGATCGTGAATATATCTGCGAAACTCGTCTAATTTAGGAAGAAAGCTTCTACAATTCCATTAAATAGTGTTAAAGTAATTCTTTTCTTTTTGTTCCCATTATTATTAACGTTGTTTATAAGCAATTATTTGATTAATTTAAAGGAGATATTGTTATTTGATTCTTTCTTAGATAGGATGTCATCGACCGTTTTATTTTACGGTTTGCAAAATGAAATCTGAGGTTATAATTTGGGATATATATTTATTTTTATCAAATAGATTAGGATTATTTATAGAATCAACAGAATTAGATATTTGTTTATTTACCAATGGTAGCAGTGTTGGCAGGGCAATATCTCCTCTATTAACAGAGGTAAATGAGGTCTTACCAAGAATTTTACTTTTTCGGCTACTTTGACAAATTTTAAAGGGTATGAATATGAAACAGCGGTATTTTTACCTTTGCAGTTCACATAACATGAATGTTCTTTATTATCGCAGGTATTTGTAGTCGTAGTCCCCAGCCCAGATCGAGCATACATGTTTTTTTTTTGCAGGGTCGGCTAACTTGATACAAATTATAACAGTTGAAGCAGTGTAAGAGAGGTCGGACATATTCTTGAACCCTGAACCATATATGGCATATGTTACATGGTCAGGACGGTTGATGGACAAGAATGTAACAAGGACTGTTGGAAGAAGTTTAAAGGATTCATCTGGCAGCTTTGTTTAAGATATATTAGAAAACAATATTCCACTTCCAGTTGCATTGTTTGTTGATGGCCATAAGACACGTGTAACAATAGAAGTGTCAGAACTTTACCGAAGCTTAACAATACACCTTATAGCACTGTATATGTATGCTACATGTATTTACTACAACCAGCCGGCGACGTGGCAGCATTTCGTCCCTATAAGAGCTGACCGGAAGAAGGGGGTGTGGGAATCGTATGCTGCAAATCGTTACCCAAAATTTAACCAAATGAGACATTCGCTCTTTAACTTAAAACATTTTTGGACGAAACTACAAATAAAAGAAACAACCTTAATAAACGGCTTTGGAGTATGCGGTTTATTTCCATTTGATGAAAACAATGTAGACTATTAGCAAGTGCACATCATCAACTAAGGAAAACATTCATGAGCCTGAAAAGACAACTGCAAATGAAATGCCTACGGCAGGTGACACGATTATTGAACAATGTCGAACAGCTACAGCACTAGTTTTGCAAAATTCAGACGAAAATTTTAAAACTATCTATATAATATAAACTCTGGTTAAGGAAAAATAATCAAAATAACGGCACTGACTGGGAATGGTCACAAACTATGGTGAACTTGCATCAAAATAAAAATTATGAAGTAGAAGATAACAAAAAAAAAGGCCAACTTGTATATATATATATATATATATAACCATGGTGACTTTGAAAGGATGTACTTTGGGCTAATGTGATGTTCTACTGATCAAATCAAACAACTTTAACCATGTGTCGCAATTGAAAAAAAAAATGCCTTCTCCATACAAACTAGTAATATTAAAATGACCAATGGTGGGCAATTCTCGCGCTCTCTTTGTATATTTATTAATTAATATTAAACGAAATAAATAATGAACGAAAAATGACATATTTAGTCATTTTTCGTTTAAAAACTCGAATCGAGATAAATGTCGAAAGCGCGAGAATTGCCCACATGGTTCCATTGAAAAAGTTGTTCGATTTGATCAGTAGAATATCATATTAGCCCAAAGTACATCTATTCAAATTCACCCTGTATATAATAATAGTTGATTACCCTCACCACACGACACAATACATTGAGTCATGGCGCGAGCTTCCCCCACTCCTCAGCGCCAGTCGAAACTTGTCTATCTTAGGAAACGCTTGTGCCGACAGCTATTTTGTTAATTAATTATCACGTAATTATTGAAATTACTATTCAGTTCTTTGTGTTACCAATATTATTTCAATATGGAGTTGTCATCTGGAGGTAATATCAGACAACTTATTGGCAAAATGAAAGGTGTTCTTCGACACGACACTGCAGACATATAAAATTCATTTTTCAACGTGAAACATCTTACCTTGCAAAATCAGAGGCACAACTGGTACGTAAACAAATTGAAGAACTGCGCCCAGTGACATACTCTGTTAATCACGTTCAAGTTACAGTAAAATGTGTAATGTTGTTTACAATGGTAGACGGAAAAATTTGTAACGCCATGACTGATACGAATTCCACACAAAGATGTTTTATATGTGGCCTTACATCGAACAATTTTAATAATCTTAATAGAGTATGCAGTACAGAATTAATAGATATTTTACGGTTGGAATTCGGGCTATCTATACATCACGGGTGGATTAGAGTATTTGAATGCTTGTTTCATTTAAGTTACAAATTACCTATTAAAATATGGCAAGCTCCTGGAGATGAAGATAAATTAATGGTTGCTAATACAAAAAAGACTATTCAAGATAAATTTAAAACTGAAATGACACATGTTGATAACCCTAAACCTGGATTTGGGAATTCCAATGATGGAAATACAGCAAGATGTTTCTTCAAGAACCCAGAAGCTGCAGCCTTTATTACTGGTATAGACATAGAAATAATTCAAAGATTTAAAATAATTTTACAGACCATATCAAGTAACCACGAGGTACATGTGGAAAAATATAGAGCATATGTATTAACAGCAGAACTTTTCGTTGATAAATATAATTGGTACCCTATGCCACCAACTGTACACAAACTTTTAATACATGGCCCGCATAATTTCATATAAATTATAAGTCCAGTTTGGGGTACCTATTTGCGGGCAAGACGGGGTTGGTACCTCATCTTACCCGCCGCGCTGGTTTGTTATTCTTTTTGGATTTAGATTTAATTTAAAATTATCGTTATTAGTTGGATTAAATATTTTTTTATATACACATATTTATACACATATTATGGTTTCGAACCAAGACTTTTATAAGAGAAAAACTAATAAAGGAAGAGGGATAAACAAATAAAATTAGCCACTCAAGAAGTTTTGAATGGAAAAAAGGGTTATAAATCCGCCAGCGGCATTCTGTTTCTTATAACGCGATCGTTAGATTTTCAAAATAACGCTTTTCCCTATTAGCGCCGTCTCCTCCAATCAGAGTAGTTTTTTAACCTTTGCTGATTGGAGAGCGCGCTAATAACGGAATTCGTTTTTTGACAATCTAACGCTCACGTTATAAGAAACAGAATGTGGCAGCTGCAAGGCTTATAATGTCCCTCAAACAGCAATCGAGCGTAAAGTTAACTAAGCGAGAAAAAGAGAGAATAGTGTACTTTTTTAATTTTTATTTATTTATTCACATCAAAAGTATTATTAACACATTTGTTTTATAAGTTGCGCTCAAAAACCTGAGCGGTTTATGTGAGCGCAGCTGAGTCGCATATGGTAAATTAGGTACATTTTAAAATTATTTTACGTTTGATAAATGTCAACGTTCCCTTGGGTCCAATTACAGTGTTTTCGGAAGAAGAACAAATACTTGTTACTTATTTAAAGGAAATGGAAGGAAGATTACTGGTTTACCAACTTCCGAATTCCAGAATTTATAAAAGCAGTTCGTAACAACAAACAATATAAATTTAGTGATCTTAAGGAAAAAGCTGGTAAAGACTGCCCTCGTGGATATCTAAACCGTCATCCTTACTTGAGTTTATGAAAGCAAGAAAATACGTCAGCGGTTTGTGCTACTGGGTTTAATAGAGTGTATGTTGGAAAAAAATTCGAACTTCTAGGAAAAACACTTGATGATAACCCCTTTACTTCAGACAGGATTTATAACTGTGACGAGACAGGTGTTTCGGTGGTACCAAAATAACGGTCCAAAGTGATCGCAGCAACGGGTAAAAAGCAAGTGGAAGCTTTGACATCGGCCGAACGAGGCACAATTATAACATTTGAAATTTGTTTTTAACGCTACAGGGACATACCTTCCTCCTATGTTCATATATCCCAGAAAACGTATGAAGCCCGTACTGCTCAATGGAGCTCCACCGAACTCATGGGCTGAATGTTCAGATTCTGGGTGGATCACTGCAGGCATTTTCTTAAGATGGTTTAAGAAGTTTGTAATGCTCACCCACGCTTTTAAAACCAACCCAGTCATGCTGATTTTAGATGGTCATGCCTCTCACACCCAAAATTTGCAGTTAATCGACGAAGCACTTAAATACAGTGTCACAATAATATGCTTCCCACCACACACCACTCACAAACTTCAGCCAGCAGATGTTGGTTATATGCGGCCTTTGAGTATCTTTAATGATCAGGCACTAAAAGCATGGTTAAGATCTAATCCTGGGAAAGTAGTTTCAAGTGGCTGAATTCTTCGGGCAAGCGTTTATTCAGGCAGAAACAATGCCAACTGCAATTAATTCATTTAAAGCATGTGGGATCTCGCCTTATAATGCACAGATTTTTACCAAAGATGACTTTATTGCTGCAGAGGCCACCGAAATCGAATTGAACGCTGAAAAGTAACCCAAAGCTGTTACAACTCCAACACCATCGATAGCAGTAATCTCACAACGAACACTGACAATTCCACCAACAGTAACATAGACAGCTCCTGATACTCAAACAGCCACCTGCTCCTACCTCAATCAACTGCTACCACCTCATATCTAGTATAGCAAGCAAAAGTACATGATTCTTTGGATAATGCAGCATTCCATCTGGTTAGCCCGAAATAGTTAATGCCTTATCCACGAATGGTCGAAAAAAGACCAAGACAAGTGCGAAGAAGAGGAAAAACAGCTATTATCACTGCTTCTCCATATAAAACAGAATTAGAGGAAAGAGAAAACAGTAAGAAACCGAAATCAAATGTAACAAACAAAAAGAAAATGAAAAAACAATTAAGAGATTTAAAAAAACCAAGAAAGCTGACGAAGTAGCTCAGACATCAAAAGAAGGTACAGAATGTCTGTACTGCCGCGGCTTGTATTCAGAGTCTACTGAAGGATGGATCACTTGCCTGACTTGCCGTAAGTGGGCATGTTGTGGCTGTGCAGGAGTGGAAGATAACGATGACGACGCTGTCTCCCGGCTTGTGAAGATGACGACGTTTAAATATTCTATACCCCATCTTACCCAAGGGGTACCCCGTCTTGCCCTATAGGTGGGGTAAGATAAGGGGGGGGGGGGGGTTTGAGTTATTTTTTTTAAGTTGATATTTCTATGAGAATAATTATATTTTTTTGTTCTAACTGATTATAATTAAAGGAAGAAAGACTGATTATTTTCTTAATAAAAGTTCCTACATTGTGCAATTAAAAACAGAGGGTTTTAATTATGAAATACCTTAAAGTCTCCGTCTTACCCCACCATCCCTACTATATAATATGTACTTTTCATCTATACTTCTATACTAATATTATAAAGAGGAAAGATTTGTATTTTTGTATGTTTGTAATGAATAAACTCAAAAACTACTGGACCGATTGCAATATTTTTTTCACCATTAGAAAGCTGCATTATTCAGAAGTAACATAGGCTATATAATATCACGCTAGGTCCTATAGTTGTGGAGCAGTAACTAAAAATGTTTTAAAAACGGGGGAAAAGTATCGTTTCTGAGGCCTTCCGTGGCGTGCGCTGATCTTAAATTTATTAATATTGCTTCGCACGGGGGGACCCCCGTGCGAAGCCGGGACGGGCCGCTAGTTTCTAATAAACTGACAATAATAATACGAGTATATTGTTTTATTTAATTATTCAACTTAACGTTAATTGAGCAGAGTACGTGTTTAATACACATATAGCTATAAGTAAAATATTCCTATAGTGTCACAAAGGAATATAACACTAAAATGGACTGGCCTAGGCTCGGTTTTTCTTTCAATGTATAAAACCTTTAAATTTTGGCAATTTAGACACCAAAAAAAAATTTCATTTTATAACTTACTCTCAAGGAACATATTTTCCGTCAACATCGGTTAATCAAGCTGTTTTAGTGATGAATAAATCATACTCATTGAAAAAAAATACTCAGAATGCCTACCTATTCGGAAAAGAATAGATGAATAAATATATTTTTTTTTAATTACAATTTACAAGTTATTCATTATTTCATCATAACTGACACATGCATTTTTTTTTTTACTTATGGAAAATCGTTTTTTAAATATCAGTTCTTTTTTCTTTAAATAGCAGTCTCTTTATTAGTTAAGAACTATATTAACACCATAATAAATGAAAACGACAGCACCTTTAAATATCCTCTTCTTACAATTAAATAAGAAATCTTTAATATTCAACTTGTGAGATATTTATAGATAGATATAGATAAGTATTCATGGACTACAAGTTGTTTTAGTCTGTGACACACACAACATGGCGAACCTAAAGAGTTAATAAATCTAACTATTATTTCTTACAATCAAGATTTATTTATCAAGGAAAGTTATAATCACCTACAAATATTATACAGCCTAAAATATAAAATTTTATTTGTTGCTAAAATATGAATTCTTAATTGTTATAATGATTTTGTTTTTGAAAATTATTTCAATATTCGTATTATTCGTAAACGTATTGTTAATACGTGAGGCACAACCAATGAAATTGCTTAATTTTTGAAATGAAACGATGGTGTAGTGCAAGTTCACCATAGTTTGATGTGTCCTTTCTGAAGGTTTCCTTCAGATATTTCATCATAAAGTCTATTAAGGTACTCTATTCTAGGATTTATTCCTTCTTTTATTCATAGGTATTATTTTGATTGTTTACATTTTAATGACATAAAACTTTTATTTTGAAATAATAAATTTACAATTGAGTGCATTTCTATAGACAAATAAATTAAAATATATAAAGAAAATTAAAATAGTATTAAATTAAATAAAAAATATCGCTTAGATCTTCCGATGTTGCTGCAAAAAATGTTCTTAAAATGCTTGCGGCATTTCCGCGTGAATTTCTAAAGAAACATTTAAAAAAAAAACGCTCTGGCTCGATGTTCTCCCGATTTTTCGTTTACTAATTTTCCTAAACTATAAATAAATACTCATATTAATATTATTTATTTAATTTGCTACTGGACGCCAATACTGTCGCTGGCTTTTTATAATCAATGTCCTTGAAGCACTAATCTGAAATTAGTGCTTCAAGGACATTGTTGTCTTATTTAAATGCTACTTGGTAGGTACTATAGAGTTAACAATAATATCCAAGAACTTTTTATTTTGGTTTTTTAATAGTATTAAAAACACAAAATCCAGTGAGGATTTTCCGAGGTGAAAATTAAGTTAAATATTTTAAAAAGATATTACAAAGTTAAATCTCATGAATTTACAAAAAAAGAGTAAGGAGGAATCCATCCACACCCCGAGCAGAATTCTTCCCAGCAAAAAAAATAATAATTAATTCATTTAATGAGAATCTAAATGATGATGATTGTATGAGAATTAAAGAAGCAATGGGTTTGTATGATAATTATGATAAAGGGTTTTTCGGGGTTTGGGAATTGGAATAATACGCTGAGGTTTTCATCATTTTGATTTTTTTTTTCCAAGGTGAAAATGAAGTTATAATTTTTTAAAAGATATTCCTAAGCTAAATCCCATAAATTTACAAAAAATGGGTAAAGAATTCCATTCACACCTGGAGCAGAATGCTTATCAGATGATAATGAAAATGTTTACACTGTTAGGCTGATATTGGTCGAGAATGATATTGAACGAACCAGGATCGCAGAATACCGGTGTTAAACTTTAAGTTGTAATTAATTCCCTCTACCTAGCCTGATTAAAAATGTTTCTGATATTGTAGACGTGTATAAGACTGATTGTGACTATGCAGAATCTAGATACTTACATAATCTAAATAACGACCATGTTCTCCCTGAAAAGATGAAGGTAGTACATCAATATTTATAATGAAAGTATGGAAGAATTTAGCGCAATGGCTACAAGGAGGTACAACTTAGTGCTATTTACCTTTGAAATTTCATAGGCAATGTTTTAAGAACAACTTCCCTTTCTAATATTATATTAAATTACATAACCAATAATAAAAAAGTTGCCCTCCTAATTACTAAACTTTCACAAAATATGTTGGTAACCCTTAACCAATTACGTGCTTCAGAAAAACCTATAAACAAAAACTACAATGATCTAATAAAATAGCTTTATTGGAAAAGAACTACACTAAATCATCTAATACTATGCTCAACAGAGCAGAATTTATAAAAAGGAGCTTTCTTTAATAATATGAGCAGAACCTAATCGTCTAACCAAACGTTTTGGCGATTCATACATCTGCCGTACTATTAAAATGTGGAATGCCCTACCAGCTTGCGTGTTTCCTTCCTCTTATAACCTAGAGTCCTTTAAACGAAGCGTGAATAGGCATCTTAAGCCGGCATAATGAAGGCAACCAGCGGTGCACCTGCATGCATCCGCTTGTTGCTATCATTCCTGGACATTGCATACTGCTTAACATCAGGTGGATGCAAGGTCACATGCTGAGCTCTTATAAAAAAAAAACAAATAATTCCACCAACATCTAAATACAGTCAAAGTACCGAACTTGGGAACATTGCCTAATTTGAAACATTTGGGTAATATTTTTTACAACCTGTCAATCCCGCCAGTTTGTTTCTAAGATAGACGAAGCAAGCACGAACGTGAAGTGAATATTAAGTAGTCCTTTGTAAAAAATAAGACTACCACAGCATTTTACTTCTACCATCTATTCCAAAACAAAACTTTATCCTTGTTTCTGATTATTTAACGACAAGGGATCGAAAAAGGAAAATGAAGAAAAGTTTGAAGGAAAAGTTGTTCAATTGACAACATTTCAGAAATAACAAAACCACTTCTGTATTATATATAATTATTTTCAGAATGTATAATTGTCTAATTTTTGAAATATTTGCAAAATACTAAATAAATCATAATTTTCAGATTTCGAGGCAGAATTTCTTAATAAACAAAATTATATTTAGGTAAATTAAAAAAAAATACAAACTTAATTACCTTATACCTTAACACCAACGAGCCTTTACACTTACACACTTAAAACCACAATTCAACTCAAGATGAAAGTATCTGACGGATTTTCTATGGCAAACAGCCGTAATATGCCCAAAGTAGATCAGTTGGTGTTGTTGCAATATATGCGGGAAAATGATTGCTTTAACGTGGCAGAAATTAGAGGCGCTAAAGTGCTTATGTCATCTAGAGACGCATAAAAAAATGTGTCGGTTACGTGGAGGTATAACGAGACAATTCCCAATGTTTCATACAGGGAAAATTCACACCGGAGCACAGAGTTCGCACTAAAATGTACACAGCCATAACTGAAAATGTACGGCCATTATAAATGAAGAAGATATTATAATAGGAATATAAGGCCTTAACCAGCATTTTTCTTCCCCTATAGCTTCTATAGACCCAGCCGTTAAATCCGTTGTCATCTCTCAAATTAGCTCCACAGCGGCCCCAGTTCAATTTGAGTTTTACCCAGTGACTACTGGAGAGGTTAAAAAATATATTAACCAAATAACCAGCAAAGCCGTAGGTTTTGATAACATAGGTCGCGCCCTGATTACTCCAATAATTGATATAATTCTCCCGTCTATTACTTACATCATTAATACTTCTATTTCTTCAGGGATTTTCCCTCCAAATTGGAAAAACGCTCATATTATCCCCATACCTAAAAAATCTGCACCAACTAATTTTAATCAACTGCGTCCCATTTCTATTCTCCCTTTTCTATCTAAAGTCCTTGAACACGTTGTCCACAGGCAATTTACTGACTTTCTAAACAAAAACTCTTTGCTGAACCCGCGGCTGTCCGGCTTTCGATTGTCTCATAGCACCAAAACTGTTCTCGTAAATATTACTGACGATATACGCCATGCAAGCATTCTTCTCATCTATGTGAGAAGAAGCTAACACTGCTTGTTCTATTAGACTTCAGTAACGCCTTTAACTGTGTAGATCATGATATCCTTATTGCTATTCTTCTCTCACTAAATATTTCTCCTACTGCGGCACAGTGGTTTGACTCATATCTTCGCGGACGCAGGCAGCGCATACGGGTAGACGATGTCTTTTCGGACTGGTGCTCACTGTCTGCAGGTGTCCCGCAGGGTGGCGTATTATCTCCTTTACTCTTCTCGGTTTTCATAAATGCCATGGTCCAAGTAATAAACTTCAGTTCTTACCATCTGTTTGCCGATGACTTGCAACTGTCGCTGCACTTTGAAATGAGCGACGTAAATGGCGCGATTTCCAAAGTGAATAGCGATTTGGAAGCTATTCGAGTACGCTCGCAAAATCTCGGTATCCTAGTCAACCCTTGCAAGACGCAGGTCATGATCCTTGGCTCAAAACACATGTTGAGCAGACTGGATTTGGGAGCCATTTCTACAGTATTATTTAATAATTTACCACTTCCTTTTTGCCAACATGCTAAGAACCTTGGTGTGCACCTGTCCTCCGATCTTTCCTGGAATTATCACGCCGCTGATTTCAGTAAACGTATTTTCTCCAGAATGCATTCGCTAAAGCGGTCTCAGTATCTTATCCCTTTTAAGTCAAAGCTCAATTATATACAGTATTTAAGTAGTTTAGGTATTGTTATGCATCTAATGCATCATTGTTAAAATTATATGTATAACCTTCTATCGAAAGTTCCGCACCCTAAGTTGGACAAATTGAAGAAGTTGGTCACTCCATGGCAACTATTAAATTTATGCGTATGAGTAACATACGAAATACATTTATGTATCCAGATAGCGAAAACATTTTAAATGTCCTATTGATAGACATTAAAACTAAATTGCCAGAACCAAAACTATGGACCAAACGTGGCAACTCCAAATACACTTTTAATAAGCATCTGGGTTATACCAAATGTTAGATAAGTTTTATTATTTATGTAAGAATACTGAGTTTTGAACATCTAATCTTTATTATTTGTTAAGTTACTTTAGTTATAACATATCAAAATAATTTAGTAGATATTATGTGGCGTATGTAATACAATGCCCAAACCTCCCACAGAGGTGCCCAAACCATTGGGAGGTTTGGGCACTTATGGCAAGGTTCAGAAAATCTTTTGCAACTTTGAGACTGTACCCCTAGTGTGAGTTTTCTAACTATTACTTTGCGTTTGAGTTAACTAAAATTTGTATGGGAAATGGTTCAGCGCTCCAAGCGGAAATTTTGAGAACTAGAAATACGGTCGTGTGATTGGTCAAAATGTTAACGCGGAAGTATAGTTAACGCGAAAGTAAACGTTAAAAAAACTCACACTAGGGCTACTGATTACATTTTCTATAACTATTCGTCGCAATAATTTGAGCCAAATGTATGTGCCATTGATATTAGAAATAGTTGATTTTATTAAAACAGTTTTATTTTGATTTAGGTAGAAAAGTGCCCAATGCTCCCCTATCTCCCCTACAGGGTGAATTTTTCAAGTGTGCCTTCATGGCCAAATCCTAAACTACAAGGAATATCTAAAATGCTCACGGGGCCGATTTTGATAAAAACTAAAATTGTATCATTAGATTTTGGAAAAAATAATTCTCCTAGCCGGGAATCGAACCAATTGATTTAGAAAAAAAAATCATGCTGTATTATTGCACCAGCTGATAGTGTCGCTTTTAAAAACTAAACTGCATCATTAGATTTTTGAAAAAAAAATCTCCTATCCGGGAATCGACCGTTGATTTTGGAAAAAAAAACCACCTGTATTATGGCACCACCTGATAATGACGCTTATATATAAGGATTAAATTCTGGTAAGTAATATTAAACGGTAAACTAAAGGAAAATGCTCATTTTTAATAAAAAATATATCATACTTTAACACCGTCTACTTTCAAACTAATCAAATTGTTTAAAATAATGCTCTTCAAAACCCATCCTCATTGAAAACAACATCATATTTATTTAAATAATTTATTAATCAATACCATCACGGGTGCCTATTTGACTCCCGAGAGCCGTAATAAATAACGTTTTTTAAAAAAACGTAAGTAAAATAAAATCACCTATGTATTGAAAATAATAGCTATCATTTAGAACAATTTATTAGTTAGGGTTTAAAATTTTTTAACATATTATTTTAAAAATTATCCCGTTCCTTTAGTTTACCGTTTAATATTACTTACCAGAATTTGATACTTATAAGTCACTATCGGCTGGTGCAATAATACACCATGACTTTTTTTTTCAAAATCAACCGGTTCGATTCCCGGCTAGGAGAATATTTTTTTCTAAAATCCAATGATACAGTTTTAGTTTTTATAAGCGACACTAACAGCTGGTGTAATAATACAGCAAGACTTTTTTTTTTCAAAATCAACCGGTTCGTTCCCGACTAGGAGAATATTTTTTTAGAAAATCTAATTATGCAGTTTTTTTTTTATAAGCGACACTAACAGCTGATGTAATAATACAGAAGTTCATTTTTTGAGCATGATTTATACTTTCTCCCAAAAGCACAAAAAACAACTGTCAATAGAACACAGAAAGATGGCTCAAAATTGGCCATAACTTGTCCATTGACAGTAAGAGAATGTTCACAACGAATGGGGTGAAGTAGACAGATTTGATCAGATCAAATACAATTTTTCTGTGAGCAGGCGGAGAAAGAAGTAGATGTAAGGTCACATGCCGCGTTCTCTTAATATATATCCTTCGAGAAGTTGTTACTAGTAGAGCAATCATTGTTTGTCATTTTGTATATTAATTTCAATTGTTGTTTGATAAAAATCTTGATACTAGCTAATCTTGTTTTTAGCAGCTTGTTTTTGCATAATTTCAATGTTAATATCTTTTTATAATAATTCACAATATTTCTATCCATGCATGATTATTTTAATTGAACCAACAATTTTTTAAATAATGTTATACCGGGTATCAAAAGTAAGTTTTATTTTCAGCTGCTAAAACAAGTATAATAAATATTAAAACTATGTATCTAATGATAGTTTATTATATATTATACAACTTTACTGTATATTATTTAAGACTGTCATTTTCTTTGAGTAACCGAAGATGGTTGAACTCTACATTAGTAAAAATATTTTATAGTAGTCAATTAAAAAAAATATCAAAACTATAACCAATTAAAATAGGTGGTTAAATGCAATTAAGTACTTACTTATTAAAAAATCGCAGCAATTGGACTAATTTTTGAGTATTTCGATTTTTACTTACTAAACTAAAACCATCATTAAAACTCGTCATGAGACCATTTCTTTTTGGAGCCTTCCATAAAGTTCTTGAAATCTTGTCGGTCCTTCACGTAGTTAGAGCAAACTCTTACTAGCCTTAAAAACTCATCCACGTCAAACGAATAGTTGGTGAACTTGGCATGGGACCCTCCTCCTGGATGATGGCCCTGTAAGAAAGTTGTTTTTTTTATATACATATAATCACGGGTGCCTTACGGCGCCCAAGACCGCCTAGACGGCCCCAGGTTACCTAGCGGAGGGGTTTTTAATCCCACCTCGTTGTAGCCGATGGTATGAGTCTACACCAAACAAGTGGCTAGCTCGTCGCGATGTTTTAAAAAGTCTCAATAACCCATATATAAACAGTTTCACAAGTTGGTATAGTGAAACAGGCATCGACAGCTTAACGTGCTCTCCGAGGCACTATAGTGGTGTTGTCAAACAATTTATTTTTAAATAATTTTTAGCTTTTTAGCTTGCAATGTTAGCACAGTTAGTTTAGGTCAAATCTTACAAGCTGAATTAGAAACGCTTTTTCTCGAACTAGGAAGTTGAAATTTGGTATGTAACTTTGGTGACAATGCAATACTCAATATTTTAAAAATGGCCGCCATCACAAGATGGCGGATGATGTCATTTTTGTCAACGCCCTTAATATTGGTATCAAATCAAGGCGATTGAAGAGTAGGAAACTATAAAATGAATCACACCTTTTCAGACAGCCGCCACAAGATGGTGAATTTTTTGTTAAACCTGTGTATCAAATAAAAGAACTTTAAGAGCAAGAAACGATAAAATGATCGTATTTCCAAACATACGTGTTCTTAAGTAGAGTCAAATCGCTACCAGGTGATACCAGGAGAAGAACTAGGCTGTACTAAAATAACCGTCACAATGACACATTAAATAAAATGAACAGAAATATATGACGAAAAATTAAAATAAATTAATAGTATACAATTATTTTTTTTAACTTTTGCCTCCTGTTTTTGATTTTTTTTTTCGTCATAAGCACGGCAAATGACTCGGTATCTACCTGTTTGAGGTTAGCAAAGTACATCCGCGGTCTCAATTCCAGGATCATTGCAGTTCATTCCCCTGCTTTCCAAGCGCGCGATGGACCCGGGCACCCGCACGGAGAATCTATTGATAGCTAAGAACATTGTCTCTCTATGGTATAAAAAATGTACTTATTTTGTGTAAAAATAATTCTTCAGGGAAGAATAAATTAAAGTAAATGATTGTTTTTTCTTTGAATCAGATTTTTTTTTGCTACAAGAATATACAAGTACCTATATGTTTCCGCCATATATAAAATATTTGTCTTGACCAAAAGCATATTGTTTTGATCCAAGAATTTTGTTTTATCCGTGTACTATTTTTTTTATTATTAGATACTTATGTAAAATTAATTAAGGGTTAAATTTATACAATAAAATATAAAAAAATACCTCGTCTTGTTGTACTAATTTATCATTATTTTCCCAAGTAACATATTTCAACCCTCGAAGCCTAGTAAGGTCTGCATAACAGTTAGGATCTTCACAGTTGTATCTAAAATTAAAAATTCAACACACTATTACAAGAAAATAAAACAATATTGGTCATTGCACAAATAGTCAAAAACTAAGTACCTATCGTTAATTCTAGTACACATAGTACAGGTTTAACCTGTTCTATGTGTACTAGAATTAACGATACTAATATAAATTATAATTTATAAACACTGACTTACGGTGTAAAAAGGTACTAACATTATTATGCCATGAGTGGGAATCGAACCCACGACATCCGAATGCAAAGCCAATTGCGCAACCACTATATAGACCATGGAGGCAGTCAATTATAGTATTTATTACATAACTACAAAACCGATTTTGAAAATTCTTATAGAAGTCTGGATAGCCCATTTATCGAAGAAGGCTATATAACATAACTCTACGACCAATAGGACCAGAGCATCAATGAAAAATATTGGGAAAATGGGGAAAATTTGTTTCTTATGAGAGCTTCCGTTGCGTGCGCTGCGTAAACAGTTAAAGTTAGCCAGCTAGTATTATATAAACACCCATACCATGACAAACTGTACAGAAATGAAAAACGTACTATTTGTTTTTACCATGGCAAAAACATGGGGGGGAATCGAACCCACGACCTCCGGATACAAGGTCAAAGGCGAAACCACTAGTCTACGGAGGCGGTACTATTATCCCATAAATTATGTAATTGGATAGATAAGTCGGTTAAAGTTAAAAACATGAGTAAACTTACGCTTCAAAAACACATCCCCAATCCGGCAAAAACAATAAATGTGTCAGCCCAGCACCGTGAATGCCTATGAATACATCACTGTTATGTGTCGCTTCCAACTGCTGGAGAAACGACATCTTCTTATTATAAACCACCCTGGTTACCTCATAGTCCTCCTCATCGCTCAAGGCTCGGATAATCTCCTTCTCATTCAGTATAGCCCGATAAGCAGTCTCTCTAGACAGAAGGGTAATTCTAATTTTATCCGTCTTTCGAGGTTCAATTTTAACATTCAAAGAATGCAATAGATGTTTAGAAAACGCGTGGAATATACCACTTCTTTCACAGCCGTAAATCTGAAATTATAAAATTTTAATATTGATATTTATTTAAATCTTTATTGCATATTACAAAGGCTGACTCTTAATGCCATGATGATATGATGGTCAACAATATAGGAATTAAAATAATTATATCTATATAATTATTTTAACCCTCGAAGCCTAGTAAGGTCTGCATAACAGTTAGGATCTTCACAGTTGTATCTAAAATTAAAAATTCAACACACTATTACAAGAAAATAAAACAATTATGGTCATTGCACAAATAGTCAAAAACTAAGTACCTATCGTTAATTCTAGTACACATAGTACAGGTTTAACCTGCACCTAGTTGGTTAGACCTTGGACTTAAAAACACTTAGGTCCCTGGTTCGAATCCCGGTGTGTACCAATGAGTTTTTAAATTAAAAATTTATGTACATTTGTTTGACAACACCACTATAGTGCCTCGGAGAGCACGTTAAGCTGTCGGTCCCGGTTTCACTATACCAACTTGTGAAACTGTTTATAGATGGGTTATTGAGTCTATTCAAAACATCGCAACGAGCTAGCCACTTGTTCGGTGTAGACTCATACCATCGGCTACGACGAGGTGGGATTAAAACCCCTCCGCTGGGTACCCTGGGGCCGTCTAGGCGGTCTCGGGCGCCGTAAGGCACCCGTGATGATACATTATGTGTACTAGAATTAACGATACTAATATAATAATTATATAGATATAATTATTTTAATTCCTATATTATATTAGGTAAAAAAGAAAATAAATTACGAAATAAAATTTTTATTACAAATAATATAAATAATTATTATCTCGTGTGGCTTACGGCGCCCAAGACGCCTCAGGGTACCCAGCGGAGGGGTTCGAATCGCACCTTATTATGAGCCACCTACACCAAACAAGTGCTAGCTCGATGTTTGGAAAGACTCAATAACCCATCTATAAACTGTTTTATAAGTTGGTATAGTGAAACTGGGACCAACAGCTTAACATATTCTCTGAGGTATTATACAATTATTTTAATACAACCAATGGTAAATGCCCTACCATTTCAAATATTTTACACCAACTATTTTACACCAACTATTTTATACTGCAATAGGATAATTTGCCAAGGCCTCCCCCTTGGGCTAGTAGTTGCGCCTTTGGCATTGTATCCGGTGGTCATGGGTTCGATTCACACACATGACAAAAATATATTAGTACGTTTTTCTGTACAATTTGTCAAGGTCTGGGTGTTTATAAAATAGAGCATGAATTATATCATTGTTAATATACTGTACATAGTACAAGCCTAGAGCTTAGTTTGTGAACTAAGCAAAATAAAATATGTGTAAATTGTCCTACATATTATTATTATTTACTACAATTTAATTTATTATCAAGAAAATTAATAATTAACACTGCAAACTTGCGTAAAATCGTAGTTGGATGGCGACACTTGCCCCGCACATATTGTTTAATTATTTCTACCTTGTTATATTTTTCCGTATTATAAATAATATTAAGCTACGTACCAAAGGAGTATTGTAGTATAATCCAAAAATCATTCTAGGTAAAAGAGGTAAGACCACGTTTTTGAAACAAACGACTTTGCCTCTAAACTCTTTTAAGTCCCACACTGGATTTGATGTAAATGCTTTAAAGGCATCTTTGAAAGCAGAATTGTAGGTAAAAGTTTCCCACACCAAAATGTTAATGTCTTTGGAAAATGCTGATGGATGCGTGGCATTGACATGTATGGAGGCGTAGAGGTTGAAGAAATCACAGAAATGATGATACATATTTACAGCTGGAAAAAAACATATACTGTCCTTAAAAAATAAAAGTATAAAAAATCCTAATTGAAGAAACAATGTGGAAGGACCATTTAATAAAGTGGTGTGCAGTTACTCTTTAGCTTTCTCATAATGGGATGTATAAATAATAAACATATAGTTTTAAGTCGGCAGGGATGAAACTAGCAAGGGTGTTTTTCTAAAGATCTTAACCAATAATAATGATACAATGACTGGCATGAATCTGTTGCACTGTTTTATATTTTCATTTTGTTTTATACTTCTACTTGTCTTATCTCTTCATTAATAAAGCAACGGAAGCTCTCAAGGAGGAATAAATTTTACCCATTTTTCATTGATGCTCATATTGGTCATAGCATGATGTTATACAGCCTAAGCCTTCCTCAATATGGGCTATTAGACACTAAAAAATTTTCAAAATTGGCTCAGTAGATCCAGAGATTACCCCCTACAAAACTCACAAATTTTACCTCTTTATAATAGTATAGAGGTATAGATATATTTGTGAAGATCTTTAATGGTATCCTTTTTTATCTTGTCTTACTAACCTGTTATCAATGGTCTTCCTATAAGTAAATTAATTAATAACTCAATCATTGGGTTGACATAAAAGCTTGTTTAATGTTGATGTTGAACCATTTTACTCAGCATAGATAGGGCTGTATTATGACATTTTACTGATTATCATGTTAAACTCTAGACTAGAGCTGGGCTGGGAGAGACTAATTCTGGTTCTTTTGATTTGCATGTTAATTCGAAATATTAATGTGAAAATTAAAGCATGATATTTCGAATTGTTATGTAAGTTGAAAACCCTGGACCAAAAACCCCTGAACCCTAGAGAAATAACAAGAGTCTAACAGACCAAATATTTTTCATTTCTTAAATAGAAATAAATAAGATCTTTATTAGCAACCTTTATTTGCCATTGGGGTTGATACAAGCTCTTGGGTATCAAATTGCACTCATGGAAAATAATATTAATATGTTTTTCTTTGTAAATTTGACAAGGTCTGGAAATTTATAACTATATTATATTATTAAAATAGAATATTTATTAGTTTCATGGCTGGTATACAAAGCCTAGAACTTTATATGTGTATACTATATATGAAATATACTACATATAATTAAATACACATAAAAATTAGTATTATTGCTTAAAGAGAGAGACAACAAAAAAAATCATAGTTATCCATGCAGCTGCTGGGTCTATCACATGGTTAGGGATTGGGTAGGGGATTGAACTGCAGTTTTCTCAGACTAACAGAACTGTGGTTAGACCACAAGTGGAGTAAAAGGCATTCCTTTCTAACCAAATTGAACTCAATGTAAATTAACAATTCAGACTTACACATGTAAATAAACAAAATTTTAAAGTTCTTACCAGCATCCAATTTCATAATATATGTAGGTTTATCAATGACAACATTACATACTTCTTCAGTAAGAGGTTTTTGCTTTAGTTCTACAAAGTTAAGGAGTTCTGGTGCCCAAGATTGTAAAGCACTTTTATGTTCTGCTTCTTTGAGTAGCCTACTTCGGTATAGTTTACAATGTCCTCCTATAAATTAAGTAAAATAATTAATATCTGGGGTTGTTTGAAATGCAGCGTTTACTGTTTTTAAAAAGACACTAAAGGACAAGACAATAACTACAAGAAACTTTATAATTTTTTTTACTGATATTGTTTGTACCTTATACAACAAGCTCATATGATATCAATTACAGTGAAAGAAATTAAGTGTTCTTAATTCTAACGCAATGTAATAACAAGATCAACAAGATAATAACAGTTATGATAATAGTAAAATATTGTATCACCCAATCAATTTTAAATCCATTTAAGATATTAAAAATAGACCAGTCAAAAAACTTTAGAAAAGTGTCTGTGAAAAGTGAGTGTCTGAGAAAAGTGATTGTTTTGAATGTGAGATTTTTTTAGCAGTGTTAGTTTGGATGACTCCAAAGAAGATAAACATATATCACTGATAATACTTCAATGTCACTGAAAAATTAATTTAAAATAAAAAACAAACTCATCATACCTATTTGCTCTGGGCCTAGGATATCCATTTTATAACGAAGATTATCACCTCTGCCAATTAAACCAGTAAAATTCAACATCAAGTTTCTACCTCTGCAAAATCTGTAATTTTGTTATACATTATATAAATCAAAAATAATGTGATATAAATAAATATTTTAAGAGCTGTGGGGTTCAAATGCACATGGTCTCTTAAAAAAAAACTAAGAACAATTTGTAAGTATATTATCATGTAAGCATTTTTTTTTGTTGTATATATTTAGGTTTTGTTTATTAGGCAAATCTGTATTCCAGTACTTAATAATAATCAAATTTCAACAATATAATAAATATACCTGATAAAGTATAGGACATTTTACACCATCACTATTTTATTCTAGGTACACATAACTAGGCCTATGTATGTGTACTTAGAACAAAATATTTATTATTATTCTGAGTGGAGTTCATTAATATTCTGTTCTAGTTACACATTAGCCAAGCTTAGCTAAACCCTTGTTTTAACACATTAATATAACCTGGTTTAGCGAAATGTTTATAAATAGAGCAGATTACATGAGCAGCCATAACAAGACAAACTGTAAAAATATTATTAATATATAAATGTACTAATATTATTTGCCATGAGAGAGAATCGAACCCACAAATGCCAGATACAATGCCAATGGAGAACCACTAGACTATGGAGGCTGCATCTTAACTTAAATATTATTGATCATAATTGCTGATTTAATAAACTGAAGGTTTCTACTTTATTGTGAATTATCTGTACCAAAAATTTGTGTTAGTTTTTATACTCCTATATCTAAAACCAGCAATTATTAAAATAATTTTCTTTCATTACCTTAAAAATTTTGAACATTCTAAAGATGAATCATCAGGATATTTGGGTTCACACATCACCATAATTTCTGCTCGTTGCTCTTTAACATAACCTGTAATAATCAAGTTTTTAAATGTATTTATTATTTTAATATACTTAATGGACTCAGGATGCCTCTAATAAGGAGTTCAGTGCCCACCTCTTTTCTGCTATAGCAGCAGATGGTATGCTGAATCTACACCAGCCAAATGGTGAGCTTTTCGTTGTAGTAAAATATGTAATAATTATGCAAGTGTGTTTGTACTGTTTTAAATTTTGAAACAGCTTCTACTATTAGAATGTAATCTGACTATATTTTTTTACCTAATAAATGCAATGATTTTATCAAAACAAAAAATGCAATAAAGTTATCAGGAACATAAATGTTGTTGCTTCAGAAAACATTGTGCAATGGAGATAAGTCGGATTTCGCATTGCGGATACAAAACATCCTCATTCTACTGCTAAACATAGGTGTAACCTTTTTCTATGTTGCATTCCCATGTTTTTTTAATAGAGCATGACAGGTGACTCTACACCCACTAGATGGTAAGTGGCAATGTTGAAACAATGAATGTTGAAACCAAGACTGTTCTCAACCGAGAATAGCAATTCACTCCCAAGACCTATGAGCCTACTACTACATTCATTGATTTACAATTTAATTAATCTAAATATCATAAATACAAATATTACCAAAATCAGCCTGTGTGTAGAAAGTATCATGTTGAGCTTCTTTGGTTTTCACCCATCCCCTGTGATCGCCGGGGCATTTAGGCCTAACATAATAAGATTTGTCAGGTGTACAATCATATTCATAACCCCAGCAAACTTCCCTGCCCACATAATCCTTATAAATACAAGACACGTTCTTCAAGCAATGCTCGCCAACTATTGGAAACTCATTGAAATAGTATGGTAAATGATCTTGAGGTAAGTTGATATCAAATGCCAAAACAAAAAAAGGTAAAACACAAATGCAAGATTGTATGATAATGAAATAATACTTCATTGTAGAACATTAGAGTTTTACTAGCTATTCTACTAGCTAATTTATCATGATATAATTGCGTGTAATTCGTTAATTTATGAAAAAACTATTATTAACATTAACAATACAATAATAACCAATAACCTCAAAATTTTTTTTTTTTATTAAAAAATTCCTGGCCTGGATACTATGTCCTTAAGCGATAACCTCAAAATGTTATTATCAGTGTTGCCAGCTCTTTTTTGCCAAATCCGCAATAAGTAAGAGAAAAGTAAATGACCTTAGAGAAAAATAAGCCGAGGCGAACGTGGGCTCTAGAGAAAAATCAGGCGAGGCCTGAGGGAGCCTGAGGGGCATTATCTGTTTCCAACGGTGGCGTGGCTGCGAGATTCGCTAGCCGAAAAAGTTTAAATACTCGGTTTATCGGAACTTTCCCTGAGGGGGTGCGCTCCGACTTGGGTCACCGAGGAGGTAATGGGGTCGGCTCGGGCCTTCCACCATTAGGGAGTGAGGTGTCTCCTTGGAGACTACTGGAGTCGGTGAGGCCAACTCCGACCAAATGAGAGAGACTCTACCAATACTTCACAAAAAGACACGTCGGTCAAAGAAGTACCAAGAAACCCGACGTATTGTCTGACTCGCGGTGAGAGAGGTGTGTAAGAGCTCTGCCGGTCCCACGTAGGGGGGCCCGTATTCTGTAATATCTTGTAAAAATAGTTCCGCAGAAAAGGTGTGTTTGTGTGTGTGAGACTACCTAGACGTGAGGGACAGAGGAAGGATTGGCGGGAACCTTGGGAGCTAAATCCACTAATTCCTGAACTTGAAGAGAGAACTTAACGGGCGGGTCCGTGAGCGTGTTTTTGGGCCTACGTTGAAAGAAGAGTATGGGCTTATGGCGAGAGTACTTAATACGAGACGATTTGGGAGTATAAGAGACTGATTCTCTAATTAAAGGTTTTGGGTGGGTAGCCGCTTTGTCAAAGAAACGTTTTGAGGCGTCTCTAAGCCATTTGGTGATGGGCTCCAGCTGGAAGTCAGCTGGAAGTTTGTTTTACGAACGAACTGATAGGCGTTAGCGGCACGCCTTAGAAATATGTTTTGGACTGTTTGTAGCCGGCCGATATTTGCGTGGGCAAATACCAGACTGGCATACGTTAAAACAGGACGGATACATGTTTTGTACAGGGTGATTTTGTTGCGCATAGACATTTTACTCTTCCTCTCGAGGAGGGGGTAGAGCCGGCCCAGATAGTAGCGGGCCTTTTTAACCACCCTGTCGATATGTGGGGTAAAGGAGAGACGTTGGTCGAGAGTGACTCCGAGATATTTGACGGTTTTTTCCCACGGGATGGGCTCACCGAATAGAATCAAGCGAAAGGGAGCTAAAGGGTTGTGCCTCGGTGACTTAGAAAAATATACCGCTGCACTTTTGCTAGGATTTACTTCGACCTTCCAACTGCTAAACCAATCGCCTAGGCGGTTAAATTCGCGTTGGAGGTCTTTTTGGAGTTTTGAGGTGGAAGAACTTCTTACATACAAAGCCGTGTCGTCAGCGAATAAGACAAGCTGAACATCGGTTTTGGTATCTGGACGAATGTCATTAGTGTAGACAGAATAGAGTATTGGAGAGAGCACCGAGCCCTGAGGGACGCCGGCTCTGATGGGTCTAAGTGATGAGCAAACACCTTCGTGGCGGTAACGGAAGGTGCGATCGTAGAGAAAGTCCTTGAGGAGGAGAGTAAGGTTGGGAGGGACTCCTATGTCGTTGAGCTTATAGACGAGGCCGGCATGCCAGACTTTGTCAAAAGGTTTGGCGACATCGAGGAAAATAGCGGCGGTGTTGCCTTTTTTGCCGATCCATCCGGTGTGAATGCCCGGGTAGATGTATTCGACGATACGAAGAACTTGTTCGGGGCAAGAGTGTTCGGCGCGAAAGCCAAACTGCTCGTTGATAATTTTACAATCGCCGTCCGGAGGAGAGAGAACGGACTTAAGTCTATCGAGGATGACACACTCGTAGAGTTTACCCATAGTCTTGAGGAGGCTGATGGATATGTAGCTAGTGGGGTGGTTGTAGGGCTTACCGGGTTTGTGGATGCCGATAACTTCGGCTTCCTTCCAAACCTTAGGGAAATAAAGGTTTTCTAAAAACACGTTAAAGACGGAATTTAGAAGGAAAACGTATTGGAATGGCAGCGACTTTAGAAGGCGATTCCGGCCAGTGGCCTTTATAGCATTAAACCGCTTCAAGTGTGTCAGAAGTTCGTCGGTGGTGGATGGCCTAATTGGCGAATCGGGATCTGGGAGCAGGGTCAGGTTAGTGACCTTTGCTTCATGGGGCTGAGGGCAAGGCTGACGAGTTTCGGAGCATTGCTCTTCTAGTGTGTCGGCAAGAAGTTCGGCCTTTTCTTCGTCCTCAAATGCGAGGGTTTGATCTGGGCGAATTAGAGGCGGGGTGAGATATGGTTTCGGCCTTTATGGCTTTGGCGACTTATCAATACGCCACGTGGCTTGGAGCGATTTCGCTGAGGAAAGATTGCCAGCTGGAGTCGCGCATCT
Organism: Monopis laevigella; assembly: GCA_947458855.1. Lineage (NCBI taxonomy): Eukaryota > Metazoa > Arthropoda > Insecta > Lepidoptera > Tineidae > Monopis > Monopis laevigella. The sequence continues at coordinate 18,056,004 of OX381583.1, read as the reverse complement.
CCTGGATGCGCTTCCTAAATTCCCTCTGGAGAGATCTCATCCTAGCTTTGTTCGGTATAGTGGGATATTGGTCGTAGGCTCTGATCGCAGCGTTACGTCTGCGCTTCAGGTCCGCGATATGAGGTGGAAGTCTCCAGCGGTGGGCGTCCGCTGGGAATTGACGTGAACATTCCTCAATGGTGTTACGGAAGTGAGAGGTGAGGGTGTTGATAGTGAGCTCGGCGTCTTCCAGAGTAACGGGAACTTTGGGGATCGGAGTCAAAGTAGGGTGGTCTAGGTTCTCCAGTTTCGAGACCACACGGTCCCAGTCCACAGAGGTCTTGACGTCGTCTGGTCTAGATTCTGGGGAACCCAGGTCTAAGAGAATCGGGCGGTGATCCAAGTTCAACTCACGTAGAGTGATCATGGATCGAAAAGTAAGAGAGACTCCTCTGACGACCGCTAAGTCGATCGTGGTTGGAGCGTGGGGGATACCGTTAGTAGACCCAAACGAGTAGTGGGTCGGGGTGCGTGGAGCTAATACATCGAACCCTAGCGGTTCTTGAAGACTATAAAGGAATTGGCCCGCGGAGTTGGAAAAACTGTCGGACCAGTCGGGGTGTTTGGCGTTGAAATCGCCAAAAAGGGTGACGGCACTACATAGCGAGAAAAGGGTGTCGAGATCTTGTTTGTGAAGCAATTTAAATGGCGAGAGATAAACGGAGGCTACTATAATAGTACTATGACCGGTCATAGAGATTCTACAGATTGAAGCTTCGATGCTTTTTAGCTGAGGGGTGTCAATAGGAGTGCAATGCAGAGAGGAGCGATAATAGATGGCTGTACCGCCAAAACGCTTACCGACCAATCTGTCATCGCGAATGAGTTTGAAATTGGGTAATTTGGGGGCTTTGAGATTGGGTTTTAGGAAGGTTTCCTGAAGTAAAAGAAGATCTAGAACGTGCTCGTGGACGAAAGATTTCAATTCTACGGAATTGTTACTAATCCCGCAGCTATTGAAGGAAGCTAGCCTAATTGCCCATGGTCGGAGATGTCAAAATCCATACGTTTTTGACTAAGGGCTAAATTCGACATTCACACTAAACGCGATCTCTAGCTAAACCGAGTTTAATCGTCTAACCAAGTTTAAAGTTCTTTTTTACGTTTCACCAATATAAAACTAACGAAGTTCAAGCTAAACTCGGTTTACTTTCTGAACGCCCGATATTCGTCGTTTAGCTCTTTAAACTCGTTCAAGAAGTGTTACTGTCAAGGTCAAACAATCCTACGAGGGAATGTGTTTTTTTTAACAAAATGGTATTCGTTTTGTTTCTATCATTTCGAAAGAAGAAAATATTTAGTTAAAATACAGCTGTAGGTCGCTTTTATCTGTTAAAAATACTAAACGTATTGTTTATGTCTTTTTAGGTTTGACTGAGGCGACATGTCGCGTCGCCTCAGTCAACCCTTTACTTGTTCTTACAAAGAACGAACAAAAAAAAAGTGGAAAAACGTAAAAATTACATGAAAAACACAGAAATATATAAAAATTAATGAAAAACATTTTTAAATAATAACGATTTATTTCTCCTTATTCACATGATTCAGTTTTTATTTATCTAACTATATACCTAAAAGATAAACGAATAAATTTATATTTATAAAAAAACATTCGTCTAACCAAAAAAATAAATCGCTGTTCGTAGACATTTTTGATTGTATATGAATTTCGGTCAACAAGTCGTTAAAATATATATATATGGAGCTAGAACTTTTCTTAATTTAAACAGTTGTGAAGCCTTTATTTAAATCGATATAAAAACGCCTTTAATTTGGTAGATCGAGGAGTTTTATTGTCTGAAATTCGAAATTTTGTTCCAGAAATATATGACTATATGTAGCAATGCTACAGCTCTTTATCAAAACAATTTTTTAATGAAGAAGTTATAAACTCTTCGGTAGGTTGTCAACAAGGCGACCCATCAGGCCCTGCTATATTTAGTTTATCAATTCACCCCATAATTTCAGTCTAAATTTAATTTATGGTATTTAGATGATGGGTCTCTTGGTGGCGATGCAGAAACCGTTTTTAATAATCTTCAAAATCTTATTACAAATTTTTCCAGTTTAGGCCTTACAATAAATTTAGATAAATGTGAACTTTTCATTCCTGAAAATGTCCCAGTTAATCGTCGTAACGACATAATAAATAAATTTAATCAACTCATCCCCAACATTATCACATTTACATTTTTAGGTGCTCCAATTTTTGAGGAGGGAATCCCAGATTTAGTTGTATTTAGATGATGGGTCTCTTGGTGGCGATGCAGAAACCGTTTTTAATAATCTTCAAAATCTTATTACAAATTTTTCAGTCAAGGCCTTACAATAAATTTAGATAAATGTGAACTTTTCATTCCTGAAAATGTCCCAGTTAATCGTCGTAACAACATAATAAATAAATTTAATCAACTCATCCCCAACATTATCACATTGGATAAAAAACTTTTACATTTTTAGGTGCTCCAATTTTTGAGGAGGGAATCCCAGATTTAATAAATTCAAAATTAGACCTTTTTTTATAAAATGTCACAAAATTTATTCAAAATTGAACCTCATGTAGCTATTTATATTTTGCGTTGTTGTTTATTTACCCCAAAACTCACATATTTTTAAAGATGTTCCCCTTTTTGGAAATTCCCTTTTTTATTTAATTCTTTAGATAATAATTTGAAGAAATTATGTCAAATATATTAAATATTAAATTTAACTAAACATCTTTTGCCCAAGCACCACTTCGCTCGTGTGTAGCGCTCCCCGCTTTCTTGTCCTCTGTCCATAGTGCACACCCACACGTTGGTACAATACTAGGTGTAACCTCAAACGATGTGATGGTGTGTTACTTGGAGGAGGCTAAGGCGGCGTGGAGCGATATATATCCTGAAGAGGAAGCTCCAAAGGATGCAGCCAGTCAGAAAGCGTGGGACTTGCCTGGTACGGAGCAAAGTTGTAATAAATTATTAAGTGATTGCAACGATGACTCCGACCGGGCACGCTTATTAGCTATAACACAACCTGAATCAGGTTTATTGCTGCATGCTTTACCTTCGAAAAAATTTGGAACTTTACTAGACTCCACTTCATTACAATTATTAATTTCTTTAAGACTAGGTATACTGATATGCGAGACCCATCAGTGTCCGTACGGACGAGAGGTGGACCGATCCGGTCACCACGGGCTCTCTTGTCAGAAAGCGCAGGTAGAATGTACAGACACAGTGGTTTAAATGAGCTAATACGGCGAGCTCTAACTACGGTGTCTGTACCTTCTATTTTGGAGCCGCCCGGCATATGTCGCGACGATGGCAAGAGGCCGTATAGTGCCACCGTCGTGCCATGGAGTAAGAGTCTGGTGTGGGGTGCGACCTGTGTGGATACATTGGCAGCGTCTCACATCCGGATCTCTGCACTGAGAGCCGGAGCGGCTTCCGAAAATGCACAGGCTGAGAGCCTGTGCATTTTCGGATGTGAGATTTGTGCACCGCAAATATAGGTCTATATCGGATATTTATATATTTGTGGCTTTTGCAGTGGAGACTTTGGGCCCGTAGTCATCGGATACTAAAAAACTAGTAACAGATATTGGAAAACGTCTGGTTCACGTCTCGGGTGACCCTAAAGCGGCGGCATTTTTCTCCCAGCAAATTAGCTTAATTATACAAAGGGGTAATGCCGCCAGCATTTTGGGCACTATGCCGCACGGCACAATTCTAGAAAATATTTTTAATTTATAGGACATTTACATAGGTTTTTTAGGTAAGTATTTTAATTTAGTTGTTTTATTTTTAAGTAATATTATTTTATTAATTGTTCATTACTAAAATAAATATATATTTAAAGACCTAAAAATAAAACGCGTCAAGCGAATATAAAATCAGAGATACTTAATTAAAATACGACAAAAAAATATATATTATTTTAAATTACCTATTTAGCACAATAACATTTCTTAAATTATAATAATTGGTATTTAAATATAATATACTCGTATTAGTAGTTAAACGTCATCCCCAGAAGATTCATCAGATTCATCTTCTATATTTCCGGTTTGTGATTGTAAAAAATAAGTTTCTTTAGTTCCTATTTTTTGTACTACATTATTAGGTAATACCTTATTATTGCAGCATTTGCCTTTACTTTCTAAGCCAGCACGAACTGTGAGAATCGAAGTCAGAAGTTCTAGCTTCATTCGATTTCACAATATTCATTGTAAAAAACAATCTCTTTACATTAGCGTTAGAATGTGGCAGAACTAATAATGAAATTGCAAAATTAGCTAGCTCCATGAATCTATTTGATCCATTGATGTCTTTAAAGTTTAAAACTTCGTACCAGAATTATTAATGTATAAATGTGTTTCGAATCTGTATCCTAAGTAACACTTGTTATCCACATAATCTTTGATATTTTGAGTAAATATATTAATTTTTTGATTAGGTAAAGTAATTTTAGCCACAAAAGTATCAATTAAATTTGTTAAATCATCATATAATTTTAAGTGGTCTGTGTTTTTCGATTCAAATAATTTGTTGACTCTATTTACATCTTTAAGTATAGGGTAAATAAAGGCTATATATGCATAATTTATATCATCAGAAAACATCCCGTGCAGCAGTTCTGCTGTGTATAATTCGATTCGGTTGATCCCTTTTTAGTTTGGCATGAACTCCATTATTCCCTGCGTTCCGAGAGCTAACGCGGGCAGTTTCTCGTGCTGACTTCAAAAACCAGCGCGACCGCCCGTTTCAACACAGCCATATCATTTTTTTTAGCGATGCTAAAATGCAGCTCGGAAACGATCGGTGTTGATTTTTGATGCCACTTTTTGACAAGAAGCACTATTTTGAATTAAATAATTGAAATTAAAAATATTACTACCTTATCCTTATATAATAAATCAATATTTTTTTATTAACTATTATTTAAATACAATAATTTTATAATATCACAATATTGATTTAATTAACAACCTCAAACTAAACATACCAAAGCTGAATTTAGTTACACGATATTTATTTTTTAGGTTTAATCGAACTTTTAAAACTAAAACAGATATGAATATATAAAATAATTAATTAAATTCCAATTTGTAGATAGATATTCACATGTAAACAAACATCTGTCAAAAAGTAGCCGTGCTAACTTTTCGTGTTAAAATTTCTTGTCGCGGAACGATTGATGGTAACTTGAATTGCTAACATTTCCGCGCGGTGAAACGACCTTGGCTAAAAAAACCAGCGATCCGTGGCAGCGATGCTAAGCACGGAACGCGATGATTAACTCCCGTCTTAACGGATGCATTATCCGTTCCAATCCCCATTAAATTTTGAAAGGGTATACTGAATTTGCTGAGTGTCATTTTTATAGCATCAACAATTCCATCCGCGTCATAAGCATATAGCAAGGGAAGGTCTAAATAGGTAGATATAATTTTTGTGTGGATATCGCTATAATCAATTATTACTATTCCTAAATATTTTTGAACAGCAACATCGGTTGATTCATCTATCAATAAACTATAGGGTTTGTTTTTTAAATCAGCTCTTAGATTGTCAGAAAAGTGGGGTGCTAGGACGTTTCGTATAATACTAAAACACTTCGTTCGATGAAGGTGTATTTTGTCATTTTCTTTACACATACATATCATCACGAGTGCCTTACGGCGCCCGCGACCGCCTAGACGGCCCCAGAGTACCCAGCGGAGGGGTTTTTAATCCCACCTCGTCGTAGCCGATGGTATGATGTATGCAATTAATTACCTCACTCATATGATTCACCACACGTATGCTGGTATGTACCGTTGTAAATAAAGCAAACCTTGCCTCCTCATTCTGTCTAATCGTTTTTTTATATAGGTACCTAATTATTGTTTTTTATATATTTATTATCACAAAATTCCACCATAATTTTTCTATATTTAAATTCTGTGTAAAATATAACATTTAATAGTCTAAAATTAAATGTAATATAAATAGTTATAATTATAGTTAGTTATTTTTTCATAAAGATGGCGCTTTTGGTAACCTTTACTTTCTATATAGCACAAACACTAAACTAATACCATTGTATAAATACTTTAAGTGAAACATTAAAATGAGAGTCGAGATAACATCTATTCGAGACAACCGCATACCGGAGTATTATTTTGTGTGGCCCATTCCGGAACCAGTGCCCCTCAGGGTGACTCCAGCCAGTGCAAGAGTTGCTGAAGAAGAAGACGTTCAAACACCTTCTTTTTTACTAAAGATTCAGATTCTGACTGATACTGTAACTTTGGTTGAGCACTCACAATCTGAAAATAATATAAAGTACTTAAATATCCCTTCATCTAATTGTCATAGGTTTGAATCCTAATTTTATAACAGGAAGGTAAAGAACCGAACCCTAAGCTTGCGATAAGTGAAAAGCAAGCTGTGTCCGTAGTGTTTTTTTTTTTTACTTTTACTTCCTCGTGAATCGTTGACCCTACGCCAATAAGATCTCTTTAGATTCTGAGACTGTCCAAATAAGCTTATATGATTGGTGGAAAAGTTAACGCTGTAGTATAGTTAACTGGAAAGTTAACGAAAAAAAAACACTAGGGCTACTAAACTAACGACCACCTACCTTTAAATTTTGTATGTTTCTTTGATAAAGCATGATTTTTGAAATCTCCGTAATGATTTCTCAAAAGCGTCCCACAAAACTTGCATTTCGCTACTTTGCCGGCAGTGCTTTGGCGGTGATTGACTTCAGGTAGTAGCCTGAAGCCAATCCTTTAATTCTTTATTGCAGAGCCACGAATCTCTGAACTTCTGGGTATATTGAGGCTTCGGCATGTTCAATTAATAATAGAATTAATATTTAAAACAAATGCCGCCCGTATTGTATGCCTAATGAGTAGGAAATGAGCTAATGAATGGCAATTAATTGAACTAATTAATGTTACTTACCTACATTTTTCTAGTGGAATATTATTTGGGAATACCAAAGCAAAAGTATTGCCATTATAATTCAAAATTACAATGTAGGCAACACTTCTGATTTGGGATTCCCAAATAATGTTTCATCTGTAAATATATTCAAATGAATATAATACATTTTGTTATTACATCGGAGTCGAGTTTCATTTAAAAAGTATTATTGTGTCAAAGAGCCTTTTAATAATTAAAAATGGGAAAAAACGGCGGGAAGTACCGTAGATTCCTGTAACTTCGCCTAATTATAGCATGACTTTTATTCATTTTTTAATTTTCCCGCTCAACAAATTAATTCTGAAATATCAATACAGCTACATACTGACCTATGAAATGAATGCTTTTTGAATGTGTTAGTACGATTCACTACGACCGTGTAGCAGCAACAAAATTGTCATTTGAAAAGTGCAGGCGAAGTTGGGGATCAAAACACAACTTCGCCTACCATTTGTAAATTCTATTTATAACAACAATAAAAGGAAAACGTACTTAAGTATACTTACTAATGGACTCAAATACTTAAAGCTATTTGCAATGACAGAAATAAAATTAAATTTATTTTTTGTATGAAGTAGGCGAAGTTAGGTTGCTATCTTTCGAAACTAGGAACAACTATAATTAACATTTATAATTGTTTTCACATAATTTATATTTTTTTGTTCGTTTTCTATGAACTCCCAAATCATTCATCTGGGTACGATGAGACTGGCGTGTTATCTCGTCAGGCTGCTGAAAAATGTTTTTCATGGGCATTACAAAGTATGCTAAGTACAGCTATTAATTAAAACATAGGTAATTAATGTTTGTCAGTTGGTCTTTTACGGTTTCTTAAACAATTCATTTGATTACTGTGAACTTTTGGCGAAGTGCCATATGCCAAGTTTCTTATAAAAACGCATCTATTAGCTCCTTTCGCCCAAAAAGTAAAAAAAAAAATCGTGGAAAATGCAACAAAGGCCCGACACAGTAGTAATTAAATAAAAAACCTAGAACATTTTTATAATTTATTTAGAATTTAGATCAACGGTAGCTATTCAAAATCAGCTAGTTATTATATGGTTATTATTTTATGGTTACTATAAATATCTTTATAATTTTTTTTTTTGCAAGTAGCAGCCCTAGCGGTAGGCGAAGTATGGGAAACTACAGTTTGCAAATCCTGTCCTAACATTGCCTGCTCGAATATTTATTCCAAAATCAGTGATAACTACTTCAATTAAAGTCTTCTGGAAAGCCGACTATACGTATAACCTACTGTAACGATTTCTAAAACTTACCTTTCTCCAGTATGGTGTGAGAGTAAGATTCTTTGGGATCGACGAAAAACTGAAGCGTACTCAACTCGACACTTCGAATAACACTGTCAAAATGGCCACTCTGATTCTGGCAAATGAAATTGCAGTGTTACCATAACTAAATTTGTGTTTTTACCCATGAACATAAATCAGTGTTACCTTTGTAAAAAATGAGATGCGAGCATTTGAAAATTTTAGGCGAGGTTACCTACGTAAGGTGAAGTTACAGGGTTCTACGGTACTTAAAGTGAAAAGACGCGCTTTTGTAAAATAATTATTAGTAAATTTCATCATAAAAATGGAAGATCCAATTAAAAGAAAACGTAAAAAAGAAGAAAAAATCGGGAAAAGAATCAACAATATCCGACTTTCTGTAAAATAATTATTAGTAAATTCATTTTTATGACGAAATTTTATGATAACACGTAAAATGGAAGATCCAATTAAAAGAAAACGTAAAAAAGAAGAAAAAATCGGGAAAAGAATCAACAATATCCGACAGCGACGAGGAAATCTTACACAATAATTCTGTGAACAACAAAGACAAATATCTAACTTATAAAGTGCCGAATTATGAAAGGAAATATCCTGAAAACTCTTCCAACACTGTTTTTATCCAAAAAAGATAAACAAATTATTAAAGAAACCGACAAATTGGCCATCTCACTTGCGATAAGAAAACAATGCATAAATGGTGTTAAACATCTGAAGATCATTAATAAATACAAAGTTGGTGTAGTATTTGACGTGAGTAAATGTTTTTTTACAGAATAAAAAAACTTTAGATGAACTAAATTTAAATGCAAATATTCCTGCCTCTGTTACTGAATCCCATCTACAATCTCATTACAAAAAATAAATTTTAAAAATGTTAATTGGGATCTATATAAAAAAGAAGCAGATTATTTATTAACTCATTTTAATTACAGTCTTAACCCCATTAGAAAGTTACAGTGAATATTGCAATATTTTAAATAACGCGATTAATAATTCTATCCCAAAACATAAAATTAATAAACCCAATAAATCTTCACAGCATAAATTAAAATATAATCTTCCTTGGTGGAATATAATTTGCTCAGAGGCTGTTGATAATAGCAAAAAAGTTTACCTAACGTTTAAATATGATCCTACTTTAGAAAATTATCAGAATTTTAAAAAATTACAAGCACTTAAAAATATGTTATAAAGACTGAAAGAAATAATAGTTTGATATCACTCTGTCATTCGTTTAATCGAACTACACCTATCTCAACAATATGGAATTATATGAAAAAAATCAATAAATCTTTTAAATGCAATAATATGAACACCTTTAATGATACTCTGGTAAATGACTTTTTGAAAAAATATACGCCAGACTTTGTTTCAAATGAAATAAAACTTAGTAAAGTAAACAAGACAACTGAAAATAATCCCAGTTATTTGTTAGATTCTTTTACTATTAATGAACTTAATTTTGCGTTGTCTTCAAGAAAAAAAAATACTTCTGTCGGTCTAGATAATATATCCTATTTAATGATCAAAAAATTAAATACAAAATGCCTAAATATCCTACTTAATATTTTTAATAATCTCTGGTTCTATAATAACATACCTCCTACTTGGAAAACAGATATACTGATTCCTATTCAAAAATCTGATAATAATAAATCTGACATAAATTCTTATCGACCCATAGCACTCACATCTTGTATTGGAAAAGTCTTTAAACAGCTTATTAAACAACGTCTTGAGTTTAATATTGAAAATAATAGCTTACTGCCATATAATTAATTCGGGTTTAGGAAAGGCCAATCAGCCCGTGAAAGTATTTGTCACTTACACTTGGATATTCAAAAAAGCATTTCAGAAAAAAATCGTTTGATTGGTGTTTTTTTCGATGTCAATAATACTTTTAATAATGTTAATCACGATATTCTACACAAAGAACTTATATCTGTTGGATTACCTTCAAAATTAGTTGACTGGATGATGTATAACTTTTTACATGGAAGAAAAGTATACGTCAAATGCAATTCGTATTTAATGAAATAAAATTCTTAGGTGTAATATTTACAAGTAACTTGTAAATATTGTGTGTAAGTAGAGTTTATATGTTTCCGAAATAGAATCTAGAGCGAATAAAGCTTTTAATGTATTGTTATTTCTAGCAAAAACTTATTGGGGTGCAGATCCAAAAAATTTATTAATGTTATATAAATCTCTTGTACGTTCCCATTTTGAATATGCTTTTTATTGTTTTGCGTCCCATAAAACCATAGTAAATAAACTGGTTAAAATTCAAAATAATAATCTTAGATTAATAACGGGTGCCTTTAAATCTACTCCAATTGTTTCTTTGGAAATTGAATGTAACTTACAGCCCCTTGAATTTCGCTTCAACTGTCTAATATATAAGTTTATTCTTAAACTTTATTCTATTGTAAATAATCCTGTCCTTCTTAAGCTACAAACTTCATACAGTCAATATAATTTCCTTACTGAGATTTTTTCTGATGCTAATCAATTCTTTGGACACTCGAATATGTATAGACATGCCAAGACTTGGCCTTGCTTTTGTGGAAATTTTAAAACGAAATATACACTTATGCAAATAAATGTTGATAAAAGCATAACAAATAAAGAAGAATTTTATGAAAAATTTTCAAAACTATAGATGTATTTACACAGATGGGTCTAAAACTAAAGATAGAGTCTCTGCTGCAATATATGATAGTAAAATTAATAATGGACAAGGCTCAAAAATAAACAAAGACGTTAGTATATTTACAGCTGAAGCTTTTGCCATATTATCTGCACTTCTACACATAGAAATTCGACAACAAGAACATTCAAATTGGTTAATAGCAAGCGATAGTCTTAGTGTATTAACTGCTATAAGTAATAATAAACCTAACGTTTACAATAATTACATCATTTATCTCATAAAAGATATATGGAATCAACTACAATACCATCAAAACTTATCAATAAATTTTATAATCTCATAAAGGTATACGAGGAAACGAACAAGCTGACTTTTTAGCAAATCTTAAAATTTGCTAAAAATTCAAATTTCTACTACTAAACACGACTTAAAAGATAATATAGACATAGCTATCCCATTTACTGATATATTATCTAAAATAAGAAAAAAAAATTAACGATGAGTGGCAGATATTAAGGAACTCGTGCGATAAAGGCCAATGGCACGCATTATTAAATAAACAGACAAAAGATAAACCATGGTTTTGTAAAAGTCGCTTTTATTCTAATAGAAAATTCTACACAACTTTATTCCGTCTTAGATTTGGTCATTGGCGTATAAATAAACATCTACATCGTATGAATATGGTCAGTTCTCCAATCTGCAATTTCTGTAATCAAGAGGATCAAACACTGGATCACATTATATTTAATTGTTCATCTTTTGGGCTTTAGCGCCTTTTGCTCATGACTCATAGGTGAACTTCTTAACATCTTTCGAAAGAAGGAAAAACTCCCGCTTTCCGCGTCAAAGCTATTACACACAGATACTTATCCAGCTATAAGTAGATTTATATATTCTACAGTAGGTGAAATTTAAGCCCTATAATAATAAAAAAGAATATATTAAAAGTAACGCAGATTTAAAAAGGCTTTACAAGATGAAAATATGAAATATTATATTATATAAGAAAAAAAAAATTTAATAAGGAAGACACAATAAAATAAGTTAAAATGAAAAAAAAGAGAATAATCCTGGCTGATATCATAAGGTGAATTGAAGTAAGAAAGGAATAATAAATACTAAAGAAGCAGATTTAATATAGAAGAGTAATGAAGACAAAAATTAAATATGAAACTACAGACGAGGCTGTATGGTCCAAGTAACCCTTGCCTATTCCTTGTGGAATAAATTGAAATAAAAAAATAAATAAAATGAAAAAAGAGAGGCGAAATTGGTTTTCTGGGCGGGAAATCTGAATACGCGGGATTTTTTTCATTTATTGAAAATTAATTAATTTAAATTAATAATTACAGTTTTTTATACACAATTTGTGTATATTAATAGTAATATGAACGAGTCCAGTATGGGAAATGACGAGGAAGACGATAATATTGTGAATATTTCACAAACCCAAGAAAACCAAGAACGAACAATTAAGAGACGAAGATGTGAGGCGAGTAAAGGTCGAACAGATAAAGATATTTATAAACCGTATGTAAAAGAAAATTATCAACGACTTTTTCCGGAGCAATCTGTAAGTAATGAATTTACTGTATATGTTGAAAGCGAAACAGAAAAACTGGGCAATAAAAATCCAATATACTTGAACAGTATATTTCAAAAAAATATAAAGGGTATAATCAGACTAAATAGAACCAACGGTAAGAAAATTGAAGTTATATTTAGCCAGGCTAACTTAGCAAATAACTTTTTAAAAAATGAATCTTTTCTAAATAAATATTCATTTAAAGCATACATACCGGCTAGATATGTAGAAAAAATTGGGATAATAAGATATGTTCCTGTTGAAATTTCAAATGAAGAGTTATTTAAGATGTTTCAATCGGAGTTTGAAATTATAAAAGTAAATAGATTTATGAAAAAAGTTGATGGCAAATTGACACCTTTAAATACTATTAGCGTAACTTTTTTGTCAAATTCTATTCCTGACTTCGTATATTGTGAGTTATGGCGTTGTAAAGTATTCGAATATTTTTCGCCCTTCAATGTTATAGATGTTTTTGGTTTAATCATCCTGCTAAGGCATGTAAAAATACTCAAAAATGTTCCATTTGTTCTGGAGAGCATTATTATAAAGAATGCCCTAACCCTACATTAATAAAATGCTCTAATTGTAGTGGCAATCACTTAGTAATTTCAAAACTATGTCCTGTAAAAATAAAAAAAATATTGGAAAAAATATTGATAAACATATTCTAAAATAACTAAGGACTATCAAAAAGACTTCCTAATATTACCACCTACATATAAAATAATAAAATCAACATCTAACGTATTAGACAATCTAAATGTAAACACTTTCAAAACATTGCAGAATAGCAACACTGGTAAGACGTTGGTAGCCATAGAAGATAAAAAAAAAGGTAATGTTTTTAACATAGATGATATTATTAATAATGAAAACATTTTAAAAGCTCTGATTTCTACTTTAGTTAAAATAGGTAATAACAAGGAGGGTGATCCACCAATGACTACAGTACGCATTAAAGATATATTAAGAAATAATCTTATTAAAAATAATAATAATTAATTAATGGATATAAAGTCATTAACAATTTGTCAATATAACATACAGAGCCTTAATCATAAAAAAACCCTTGTTAATTAACTTTCTTAATGAAAATAATATAGATGTATGCCTACTTAATGAAACATGGCTAAAAACTAATAGATCTATACGTATACCAAATTATAATTTTATATTTCGAAATGCTAAAAATAACTATGGAGGTGTGTATTTTAATAAAAAACACATTAGATTATAGTGTCATATCAGTTCCGTTTTATCAGAACATACAATCCGTAGCCATTTTAAAATTAGCTTATAAACTAATATAGGTAAATTGTCGATAATATGTATTTACTGCCCACCTCGTAGTGGGCGTATGAAAATAGGAAAATTAAGAAACATTATTAATAATCTACCCAAACCAATTTTTTTATCCGGAGATATGAACGCACATCATTTAGCATTTGGTTGTAGTATAAATAATAGCAGAGGTAACGATGTATTTAATTTGATCGACGAATGTGATCTATGTATATTAAATACAGGTGAACCAACAACCGTTGGTGCACCTAATAGAAATAAATCTGCAATTGATGTCACTTGTGTTACTTCTGCAATAGCTCCACTGTGTCAGTGGTATGTATACGATGATGCTATGGGTAGCTATCATTTGCCTACTATATCTATAATTCAGACGGCTCCTCACTTATACTGTTCAGAAAAATCAATAGAAAAATACTTATTTTCAAAAGCAGATTGAACTAAATATAATCAATTATCCGAGGTATTTTTTGACAAAGTACCTATTGATCCAAATATCCTCTTAACTCTTATAAAAGTTTTTGTAATTATTTATACAAAATTAAAGATAAATGTATTCCAAAAAAGAAACCTAATACGATTAAAAAACTAAGACCTCCTGTTCCATGGTGGAATGAAGATTGTCGTAAGATGGTTCAAGATAGTAAAAATGCACTAAAATACTACAGGATGTTTCCTACAATAGAAAACTTTATAAATTATAAAAAAATAGATGCTAAAAAAAAGAGATTCTTAAATGAACGGAAAAAAAGTCAATGGAAGTTTTTGTGTGAAAGTTTTAATAGAACTACTCCTATTTCGACTATTTGGAATTATATTAGGAAATTTAAAAATGTAAAAACCAATAGTAATAATAATGAAAACAATACTTGGATATCAGATTTTTTAAACAGAATTGCCCCTACTAACGTACCTGGAAAGGAAATTAATTATTCTGCATTAAATAAATATTTTGAAAATAATTCAAATTTATATAATTCATTTTTAGTGACTAATTTTACTTGGGATGAATTTAACTTGGCATTACAATCAAGAAAAGATACAACACCGGGACTAGATGACATTCCATATAAACTCATAAAAAAATTGCATACTAATGGGAAAAAACTCTTAATAGATATCTATAATCTTCTTTGGTCTCAAACTGTTATACCAGATACATGGAAAACTCAATGTATTATACCTATATTAAAATTTGATAAACCAGTCGGGGATGTAAATTCATACAGGCCCATTTCATTATCCTCTTGCTTAGGAAAATTATTTGAACAAATGATTAAAATCAGGTTGGAATGGTATGTAGAACATAATAATAAATTACCACATAATCAGTTCGGCTTTCGAAGAGGTAAAAGTGCAAGTGATAGTTTCATTACATTAATTTCTGATATACAACAGGGTTTCATAAATAAATCAGTTACGGTATGTTCGTTTTTAGACATCAAAGGTGCGTTTGATAATATAGATCCATCAATCCTTTCAAAAAATTTGTTTGATATTGATGTTCCCGGAAAACTAATAGAATGGATATTTAATTTTTTATATGATAGAACTGTATATGTTAAAAATCGAGACACAAAGCTTGGTCCAAGATCTGTTTACAAAGGTACTATGCAGGGTGCTACGCTTTCTCCACTGCTTTATAATATTTATGTTTCACAAATACGACAATATATAAATACATGCAATATAGATTTCTTACAGTTTGCAGACGATGTTGTTTTATATTCAAAACATAGTGATGTAAATATAGCGATAAGAAATTTAAATATAGGATTAAAACAACTTCATAATTATTTTAAAACCATCCTTAATTTAGATGTAAGTCCAGAAAAGAGTTCTGTTTTAATTTTTAGTAAAAAACTTAATGTGGGAGATTCCATTTCTGAGACAGTGAAGTATGATAATGTCCCGATACCAATTGTTACAGAAAAAAAGTTTTTGGGCATCATACTGGATGTCAAATAAAATTTTAATTCGCATATTACTTATATAACTAGCAGAGCTTATAGGGCGTTAAATGTTTTAAAATGTCTCGCAGGCACTTGTTGGGGTGCAGATCCATCTGTGCTTTCTATACTTTATAAAAGCATTGTTAGAAGTTACTTCGACTATAGTTGTTTGGCTTATATTAACTCTTCACCAATAAATCTTCAAAAAATTGATGTGATACAGAATAGAGCTTTACGAATTATTAACGGCGCAATGTGTTCAACACCTATAAATGCTTTGGAAGTGGAGGCATGTATTATGCCACTAAGAATAAGACGATTTTGTTCGCAGAAAAAATTTGTATTAAATCTTTAAGTTGTCAAAATACAGTAGTTTTAGAAAAGTGTATACCGTCATCATTTTCATTACCAATAGAATGTGAATACATATCAGATTATAACTTAATTTTTAACAAAAATCCTAATATTCGAACAATATTTGCCCATAAGGTAAAACAAACACCGAATATATATAAAAGTGATCCATGGCCATGTTATGGTCTAAATAAATATAGCTATTGTATAAATAATATAGTTGTAAATATAAATAAAATGGATAACAAACATGACTATATTAAATTTATTAATAAAAAAAAAGATTGGTATAGAATATTTACAGACGTTAGTAAATGTAGTAATATTACCAGAGCAGCCATTTACGATCCAAATTCTAAATTTTCTTGTAGCTATAAATTAGATTCATTATGTTCAATATTCACTGCTGAAGCGTTTGCAATATTAAAAGCCGTTGAATATATTAAAATAATCAAAAATGTTCACAAATTTATTATAATATCTGATAGTATGTCTGTACTTATTGCTATAAATAATAAAACTTTTAAATATCAAAATAATTATATAGTGTATCAAATTCGTGAGCTAATTTTAAAATTAGAATTAGAATGTAAATACGTAGAGCTTATGTGGGTACCTTCTGATAGCGGTATCGCCGGCAATGAAATAGTTGATAATATTGCTTTTACTGGATTGAATGAAATATGTGAATATGTAGATATCCCATTCACCGATTTATATGTTAAAATTAAAGAAGATGTTTTCAAGATTTGGAAAAAATATCGAGCAAAAACTTTAGAAAAAACCGGCCGTTGGTATGCATCCATACAAAAGACTATACCCAAAAAGCCTTGGCATTTTGAATTTAAACATAAAAATTGACAATTTATAACACAAATTTCAAGATTACGACTTGGATACACAAGAACCCCGGCCCATTTAAATAAAATTTCTATTATATCTAATACTAAGTGAATTTACTGTGATACAGTTGACGCTGATATAGCTCACATTATTCAGATATGCCCAAAATTTTACGGTGAAAGACAAATATTATTAAAAAAAATAGAAGAAATAAGCAAATCTGTTCCCCGCTACATAAATGAATTGTTATCAAATGTTGAATACTATGAAGTATATTAAAAATACTGTAGAAAGTCTATAAAAAAGAAATAAAAGAAATTACTACAAAAAAAAAAGATATGGCTCAAAGGACTTGTATCCAAGCCATTAAATAATATTTAAAAAAAAAAGAGGCGAAATTGGGCGAAATATTTGGCAATAAAATTTTATAGCTTTAATTTGTATATATTACCAAGTAAGAAACACATCTAACACACTTTATTTGTTTCAGATTATTATATTAACAGTTATTTTATATATTTTTATATGATCTTTGTTATATAGGGGTTTTTTTCTTAATTATTATTATTATGTTTTAATTTAGGTATAGTTTTAGTATATGTTTTAGGTATATGTTTTGTAAGTTTCTTTAATAAATTTTGTACTATTTTATTAAAATAAAAAAATATTAACAGTTTAATTTCTAAAGTAAAAAATCACTTTTGAACTTCATCTTATAATGAGGTCGTTTTCAACGTTAATTCTAGAGAAAATTAAAATAAAGCGTCATTACAAAATATAAGCGATCATCGTCGTTAGTTGAAAATGTTTATTAACATTACATAACATTTGGTAATTATTGTTGGGAGGGAAACTAATACGGATCAACCTACACTCCATGTATTGTAGGTTGACCCGTATTAGGAACCTAATATCTATCTTATTATTCATAAAATCCATATGTATCGAATTTGTCGATTTATCGAGCTTATCCATGCTGTTGTGCTAAGGCCCCTAATATTTTAATAAATTTATTTATTATTTCAATGTAAATTTTTCGTGACGACGATCTACGCAAATTCGTGTCGTTATGAGAATATGTAGATGAATATACTTGGTAGGTTTTTAAAATTAATTTGGTAAGTTTTCAGCGGAAATTTTGTTAGCTCCATTGCGAGACGGCGTGGCAGTTTGTATTAATGGTCTCTCACTATATAGCATGAAACATATGGAACCAAGGCGGTTCCAATAAATGCATAAAAAAGCCTTTACAACGAAATGTCAAACAAAACAATAGGGAATATGCATGTTTTTTTTTTATTTCATTACTTGATAGAGTAACTATATTAGATCGTAAAAACAAATATTAAACATTTTATAAAGGGTAATAACACAAAAATAAAAGGGTTTAAACTTTATCTGCCACTACCGCAGTAAAAAAGTGTTCTTCAACAAATCAACGTTCAATGATTGGTTGAACATTCAAAACAAAAAAATGAACATTCAGACAACAAAAATTATTCATTTTTGTTTTGAGTTTGTATTGTGGAGAATATCTTTAGTTCTTATATTTGGAAAGGCAAATTTAGCCATTAGGGCAGCTCTCTCTATATATATATATCCATGCATCACAGCCTTAGGAATATCATGTCTATTGCGATCATCGGACTATTTGTATTAGTTTGACAAAGTTATTATTACACGTATTCTTTGGCATATTGGAAATTTGGGAATGTAAACTTTAAAATAAATTTATTGTAATATGATTTTTTTTATGAGATGAAATTCTCCTACTTTTTTTTATTACAAATTTGTAACTACCATCAAACACAATAATAACTTATATTTATTATAATAATAAAATCTTTATTTGCCAATTACCACTCATTGGTCTAATTATAAAACGATTTCTTGAATAGATCTATATATACTCGTATCATAGCTTTTATTGCATTGGCATTAAGAGCGACGAGAATTCAAATTTCTATGGAACTAAGAATAATATATGGAATCGCCCTAATGCCTATGTTAATCGCCTAAAAAAACAAAATGTCAAACGTTTTCGTGCCGCCATATTGTTACGCGTACAAGACTTAAAAACCCGCGTTCTCCTGCTACATTAGTATGGAAAAACATTAGGATTTTTAGGAAGTCTTGCCAGCCTGATATGATTCCTATGGGTGATCCTGAATCATGGCTAAATTCCTTTGCTAATAAACTTTCCCCTCCCTATGTTCCATTTAAAGATTCTTTTCCATCTCATTCACCTTCTTCTGGATTCCAAAATTTACCGGTATCAGAATCATTTAATGATCTATTCACTTTGAACGAACTAATTTCAGTACTTAACCATGTAAAGGATTCATCTCCAGGGGTAGACGGCATACCATACTCCTTTATTTCAAAGGCTAGCCTATCTACTAAGCAAGTATTCCTTAACATTATCAACTATATCTATTTAACTTCCCATCCCCCTGATTCTTGGAAACATCAAATTATCATCCCAATCTTAAAACCCAATCAAAACCCCAATGACTTCTCATTCTACCGCCCAATAGCTTTATCATCATGCCTATGTAAAATTATGGAACATTTGGTCAAAAATCGTCTGGAATATTTTGTTAAAAATAAAGAAATTTTAGCTAAATCACAATTCGGTTTTCGTAAAAATATGGGTACCATAGATAGTTTAAGCATACTTACTTCAGATATCAGATTATCCTTTTCGAAAAAACATATAGTGGCTGTAATTTTTTTAGACATCTCTGCAGCTTATGATAATGTTCATCTTCCAATACTCAAGCATAAATTGCAAAAGCTGAGTGTTCCTGTGAGGATGGTACAATTCATATGTAATCTCTTCATGCATAGGTCAATACATATACGTTATCAAAACAGAATTTTATCGCCACTTTTTGTTTGGAAGGGTCTTCCTAAGGGATCAGTACTCAGCCCTATTTTATACAGCCTCTATACATACGATTTAGAGCACTCGGTAACATCGTTTTGTAAAATTCTTCAATTTGCAGATGATATTGTCATCTATACATCTTCTGAAGATGTAAAGGGTATTCAGAAACTTCTCAGTGAAGGCCTATTTTATTTGGAAAAATGGTTAACTGATAATAACCTTTCCCTTTCTGTCCCTAAATCCAGCGTAGTCGTTTTTACACAAAAAAGAAATATACCTTTTAATCTCAAATAGACTTTTCTATTAAAATTTGCAATGAACCTATTCCTATTAAAGACTCCGTTAAATTCTTGGGAGTCGTTTTGGATAACAAATTGTCAGGGGATCAACATGTGGAGTATATCAAACATAAATGTCTAAAAAATATAAACATATTAAGAGCCCTTTCCGGAGTACGGTGGGGATCTCACCCATATTCCCAAAAGCTCCTTTACAATGCAATAATCCGCAGTCACTTCGATTATGGCTTACACCTCTTAGTTCCATTACATATATCTACAACTGAAAAACTCAACAAGCTTCAGTCTATGTGCCTCCGTATAGTTCTCGGTGCCATGAAATCCACTTCCATCCCAGCGTTACAAGTAGAAAGTGGTGATGCCCCTCTGGACCTCCGTAGACAGTATATTTGTGATAGGTATTTTTGTAAAACCCTTCAATTTAGTTCTCATCCTCTGTTTCCTATACTTAAATCTCTGTCCGCTCCAGCCTCACTTAGCTATTGGAATAATAAATCAATGTTACCCTGCCTTCTAAATAGTTTCCAAAAATTTTCCCAAATTAAAACTCCTATTGATTGTCAGCCAATTCCACTTATATATTCCATTAAGTTTGATATTCATTACTATAAACCAAGAGTTATTTTGGACTTAGGCATAGATAGAGACTCAATATATGTAGATTCTCAATTTAAAACAATTATTGACAAAAACTGGAAAAATTGGACCATTATGTATACTGATGCTTCAAAGTTAACCTCAAACGGTTGTGTTGGAGCTGCTGTATGGATACCAAAATATCAAATTATTTTCTTAGATATAAATGCTCTCCTATCACTTCAGTGTTTACTGGAGAATCTATTGCCATTTTGGAAGCCATTTCATTTGCGGAATCGCATAGAATGGATAAAGTATTGATCATAACAGATTCACTAAGTGCTCTACACTCTATAATATCTAACCATCTATATGCAAAGACCAAATTTGCCCCAATATTGAAAATAAAAGAAAAATTGTATTCGTGTCAGAGAACTGGATTGGAGATTGCTCTCGCTTGGGTCCCCAGTCATGTTGGGATTCAGGGCAACGAAGCCGTAGATGGCCAAAAAAGCTATTAGTGCAGGAATTGATAATTATAATCTTTACTGCCAAGATCTTATTTCCTTAGCGGGATCTCACTTAAATCTACATTGGAATTATCTGTGGTCTAACTCTAACCTGGGTAGACATTTTTATGACATTCAGTCTAATATACCCGTAAAACCATGGTTTTTCATAGCAACCTGTTACATCTAAACTACCTGTTACCTAAACCTGTTACATCCACAATTTGTCGCCTGAGGATGGGTCATGCTTGCACTCTAGTACATCTTGCATTCATAAGAGTTCGAACATCAGACTTGTGTGATTGTGGCATAGAGGAAGGTTCTATGGATCACATTTTTTTTAATTGTCCTAATTTCTCCTTGTCCCTGTATGATATCCTTCCCCCTAAGATCCCCAGACCTATGAACTTTAAATCCATATTAGGCCTTGTAAATACACCCTTTGTAAATATTTTAGGATATTATATACATAGATTTAAAATTAAATTATAAATCATAATGACCCCCAGTCCCTGGAACATTAAATGGAGTACCCATTGGCTGAACTTCGTTGGCGTAGTTCCTTCTGAACTGGTTTTGATGATGATGGTTGGATGGTTTGGCTGATGTTCTGGGGACTGGGGTGATTCTGTTTACTATTATGTATTATTTGGGCTTTTTGTAAATTTTGCTCGTTATTCTACATAGGCACATTTGTATAATATATTATAAATGTGTTGATCACTACCTAGTGTCATATTAATACACATAGAATTTTGTTTGTAATTTTATTGTTTTTTTTAGTAGTAATAATTTCATTGCTGCAATATTTATTGTGGTTTTATTTACTTAGATTTGTTTGTTCCTAAATTACTTATATTTGTTAGTATATATGTATTATATAGTAGGCAATTGCTTTTTTCTTTATATTTTATAATTTGTTTTATGTACAAACTGTGTTTTTTTTTCAAAATATTGTTATATAATATAGTTTTATGGCTTAATGTAACCCTGTAGGTATACTTTGAATTATTTATATTGTTATATCAGTTCTGTATTATAATCTTTTTGTTACATGACTTTGCAGCAGGATAATGGGAAAATCATTTTATTATTATTTTGTATTACCTTTTTTTTACGTGTATCTCTCATACTTGTCATTGGCAAAACAAATGGCTTTACCATTATAGCCATAAATAGGAAAAAAAAAAAAAACTTAAAAACCCGTCAGCGATCCAACATGTTTAAAATTTGCTCATAGCCCGTTGCGTGTCATCACCATGAGTAGCGAGTCATCATTTTAAATATATTTATTTGTCTGACATTTATTTTAGAATACTTAGGACAAATGTATTCCCGCGCGAATAAGTATATGTGTAATATAAAAATATATATAAATAAGTATTCGTTAAAAAAAAAATAGTACGGACATCACTAAACCAATTATTAAAATGAGAACATATACCACGATTTTAGGTTCCATGCTGAGAACAGTCACATTTAAGAAAAACGTGAGAACAGAATATGGCGCCAACGAACAGTTTTGACATATCAATCATAATTTTAGGAACCAAAAAATAGCTATTTATCTCTTTGCCATATGTAGATTTATATAAGTGCGAGCGAGACAGATACATGTACGTGACCCATTTACCTTAAAAGACAATTTGTAACAGTTCCCTTTTATTACTAGTTTCATGGTTAAGTGACGTTTAAACAACATAAACGTTACTTAACCTATATTTTATTTGACAAGTGACAGTTAGCAGATTCGTGATAAATTCCGTCAAATTTAGATAGTGGTAACGTGGCATTATGGGTGAAAGTAACCAAAAATAACGCAAGTTCACATAATGTCATCATGATTGTTTTCATCATATTTCATTTTCCCAAAACGAACGGGCCCCAAAACTTAAAGATTTGCGGATATTTCTCACGTTCGGCCATAGGTGGTGAGATATAAATCTTGTGTAAAATTGTTTGAATATTTTAGAAAAGTTATTAAAGTATTAGGGAATATTTTTTTCACTTCGCCCTGAAAGTGCTTATTTGTGCACGTAAGGCTGCACAATATCGAATTTTGTGCACAAGTGCATTAACGTATCTACTCATAAATGTATATATATTAAGGCAAAGAAAATTTACTATACAGCCAAACACAATAAGAAGTTCATAGAGAGAATTTGTTATTTTATAATATTTTCTAAAATTTATTTGCCTTATGTATTTTTTAAGACATAAAAATAATTTCCTTCAGTATTTAAAACTATACTAATTTTACTTTAAATTTTAATTAAAGAAATGTTATGTTATACTACTGTTTTATTTCCTCGCAATCGAAGCGAAAAGCAGAGTTTATCCCCCGTATTCTAAGACGTTTCCTTAACTCCACTCTTCACTCAAGGAGCGTGTGTCTCAACTTGCTTTTTATAGTTGACATTTGGTGGAAAGAGACAGACGTTCCTTGAGTGTAAAGTGGAGTTAAGGATACGTCTTAGAATACGAGGGTATAACTCGTCCACAAAACTATTTTATCCTCGACATTACTATAAGTCCTCGCCTTCCGCTTCCTTTGAAAATGGGAAAAAAATCCCATTAAATGAAATTGTGGGGAAATTTTTCCACTTTATAAAAAAGTGAGGTAAAATTCCCACTATGGTCGCGCTCCGACCTCATAATCGCTGCCACGGATCGCTGTTTTTTTTAGCCCAAGTTGCTTGGAAGTGTTAGCAATTTAAGTTACCAGAAATTTCAACACGTAAAGTTAGCAATTGTAGCTCGGGCTACTTTTTGACAAATGTTTGTTTACATGTAAATATCTATCTACTAAGTAGGCTACTTTTTGACAAATGTTTGTTTACATGTAAATATCTATCTACAAATTGGAATTTAATTAATTATTTCATATATTCATATCTGGGGCTCTAGAGAAAAAGCAGGCGGGCGACGTGTCGTGTCGCCTTCAATCAAAACTGTATAGACTTTGGCAGGTGACGTAAGCTGTCACCTCACGCCTACTGTCACTGTCTAAATACATACGTTTTTGACTAAGGCGAGGCGACATGTCTTTTCCTCTAGAGCCCCTAAACTAAAGCTGGGGCAGCTTTAGTTTTAAAGGTTCAATTAAACCTAAAAAATAAAAATGGTATGACTAAATTCAGCTTTGATATGTTTAGTTTGAGGTTGTTAATTAAATTATTATTGTGATATTATAAAATTATTGTATTTGAACAATAGTTAAATAAAAAATATTGATTTATTATATAATGATAAGGTAGTAATATTTTTTTATTTTAATTATTTAATTAAAAATAGTGCTTCTTGTCAAAAAGTGACATCAAAAACCAACACCGATAGTTTCAGAGCTACATTTTAGTATCGCTAAAAAAATTACATGGCTGTGTTAAAACGGCGGGTGCGCTGGTTTTTGGTGTCACCACGAAAAACTGCCCGCGCTACCACAGAAGAAATAATAGTACAAGTACAGAAGCTCCACCCCGAAAGATCAATTAAATAAATAGCGACTCTTGCACCGACACAATAAAGCTCAGTTCAGATCGCACAGCGCTAATGGCATACATTTATATTTACCTAAAGTTTCCTCTTTTTCTATCGCGTCATTTTTACTTTTCTGACGACGTTAGGGTTGTCTTCTTTTAAACAAAACCTAGGTTAGGTACCTAGTAGTAAGTACGTAGATCATAAAAAAAAATTAGGATGTCTGCTGCATAGGTACACTACATTGTCTATGAAACTAAATATTGCTTTTCGGTGTATAGCCACAAAAAGAATAATAGTAGGTACAAGTAGTATAGGTAGATTATGTGGAATGATATAAGTGCAAATAATACCTTTAAAGGAAACAGATTGTACCTACCTACTAAGTTGAAAGAAAACATTACAAAAACATTGCCTTAGTATATTTGCTTAGTCTATGTTATTTATTATTAAGCCACTTACGTAGGTACCTAATTGGGCAAATAAATGAGTATGTACGAGCAAGTATGTATGTTGTCTATTTATCATAATATTTCTAGTAATAGTTAGTTCATGATATTGCACTAACTATTACTACCTATCCTTATCAAACGAAACTATATACTATAGTAATTAAATATCTAACAAAGTACGTAAATACGAGAGACTTAGATAACTATAACAAAGTAGGTACAACATTTGGTACATAGTAAAGGCGGCGAGTAATGAAAATTCGCATTCTTATTAACAGACTACCTACTAGACACACGTTTTGATATTTTTTTAGTGTACCTGCCTAATAATAACCGTGGTTGGCGTGGATTTATTTACCTTTTAAGGTCCTTTGGAAGTATGAAAAACGTAGGGTCCGGATCCTTGTTACTATTATTTAAGCAACCGAACATGGCACATTAAGCTTTAGAGCTCATTTTAGTTAATATTAAATATTGCGACGAGGCGCGTGAGTATCATACAAACGTGCGACTCGGCAGGTGCGCGGCAGCCCTCAAAAATAAAACCCATCCGTGGGAAGGGCCGGGTAC
The DNA here is from genome assembly GCA_947458855.1 of Monopis laevigella. Taxonomy (NCBI): domain Eukaryota; kingdom Metazoa; phylum Arthropoda; class Insecta; order Lepidoptera; family Tineidae; genus Monopis; species Monopis laevigella. Next base: position 18,030,249 of record OX381583.1, on the reverse strand, counting down.
TTGTAGCTTCATACCTAAAGCGCGGAGTGGAACACCCCTGGCGCTACCGACTCGGAACGCGCCCTATATAAAAATTTGGATAAAAGTCCCACTTTACGAAATTTTTTATTTTTTTCATAAAAGTGAAAAATCCCATTGAATGAAAAAGTGGGAAAAAACCCTACTTAATAAAAAAGTAGGAAAAAATTTCACTTTATAAAAAAGTGAGGTAAAATTTCCACTTTATAAAAAAGTTGGAAAAAAGTATTTTACCAAAAAAATACTTTACGAAAAAGTGTTTTTTTTAGTAGGGAAAATCCCACTTTATGAAAATGTAAATATCTTATGTTGACGATTTTCTCTAATATTTTTTTTACATATTTATTTATTTTACATAATAACATTTTTCCACAATACCCACTAAAAAAAGTGAGAATTTTCACCCTTTTTCATTAATGACAGACAACTTTCCTCAATACCCATGTTTCTATAATTCCCACTTTCCCATAATAAAAATAGTCCCTAATTACTACTTTTCTAAAAAAAACTAACACGCAAGACTTCTGACCACCTAAGACCAAACGTCATGGGTATATATATGGGGGAGCCGGGTGGGCCGTTCCCACCCCAGGGCCGTGTTCGGAAACTAACACTTTAACACTGGGTAATGTCACTACACTATATGCATCTCTTCTTCTCTAAGCATTTTCAATATTTTTGTCGCACTCTGTTACACTACCCAGTGTTAAAGTGTTACGTTTCCGAACACGGCCCAGGATCTTGGGTTACCGTTCCTAAATTATACGTAGGACACTTAAGTAAATAACTGAATACGGGGAGGAACGCCACGAAAATGGCGGCTTTGTTTTTACCTCAGCTTTAATAATTGTTTACAATTAATTATAGTGCCTTTGATTAATTTGTGTTAATCGTAAAATAATCGTTACCATCTGCGGTTCATGTGGATATAAAAATAACAAACTTTGGAAGTCCGAACATTTAACAAAAACATATTGTTTTGTCGTCGTTCTTCAAATTCTCTCGTTCCTTCTACTCCTATTCCTATCTTTTTATTTATATATTTTTTCTTATAATTAGTAGTTTATATAATATTAGTATTTTTTTTTTTTTTTTTTTTTTTATTTGGTTGAGTGCGTAAGTGTTTTCTGCCAACCTCCGGTAAGTTTATGATTTTAAGTAACAATGGATATAGCTAACCTTAATCCCGACCCTCCAGATCCTAATCCCGATCAATATGTCCTTATGGACTCAGATGAAATTTTTCCTACGCCTCCTGTTGGAGCAAATGTTATTTTAACCTCTTCCTTTGTTGATACAAAAAAGAAAAAAGAAGTAAAAAGCATTACAATTAAAAACAAAATGAAGGAGCCGATTCCCTGCTCCTCATTTAAAAAAGCTTTAATAAATTCCGATTTAAGACCCACTCCTAACTTCTCCCTCCCATCCCTTCCCCCTAAAAATACTAACAAACCAATATTTTCTCAAAGCCTAATCCTAACCCAAGATCCAATCATAAGCACAGACCCAGTCCTAACCGATCTAATACCTTCTCAAGTTCCAGCCTCACCTTCCCTACATTATCGTCAATTATACTCTAAAACTGATTCTGGCCCATTCATAGTTTATGCTGAGTTAATAGGTGAGCCAGCCTCTCCCAACTCTCTCCATCCGGTAAAATTCGGCGCCTTTCTATATAAAAATAATTTTAGACAAATTTTGCAGGACGGTGTTAAAAAAATTGGGCGTAACAGGTTATCCATAGAATTTAAACATTTTGAAGATGCTAATAAATTCATATCTAATGATATATGGTCTCACCATAATTACAAAATTTACATTCCATCTTTTAATATAAGCAGAATGGGCCTGGCTAGAGGGATTCCTTCTGAATATTCACACGAAGAAATTGTTAATGAAGTTTGCCTGCCTCAGGGTTGCGGCAAAATTATAAAATCAAGACGTCTTAGTCGTAAGGTCAAGAAAGGTGAGGAGATCACTTGGGTTCCGACAGAGACGGTCGTTTTAACTTTCGATGGCCAACTTCTTCCAAATAAGATTTTCCTTTTCTACACGTCTTTTGAAATAGAACCTTATGTTTACCCAACTATACAATGTTTCCGTTGTTGCCGTTTTGGTCACACAAGGTCACAATGCCGGTCCTCCCCCCGGTGCTTTAAATGTTCACAAGATCATGATGGAAACGAGTGCTCCTCTTCTCAATTATTTTGCCTCCACTGCCACGGAGCCCACACTGCAATCTCCAAATCATGCCCAGAAACAATGAGGCAATATACTATTAAAAAAACTATGACGCAAGAAAACATTCCATATTTTCAAGCCAGCCAGAAAACCCCCCTGGCTAAAAAATTATTTTCTGAAGTCTCCGCTTCCCAGCAGGATCCTATCAAAACGGTTATTTCGTCTCATCCTTTCCCCCAAATTGTTCCGTCCCGCAAATCCAGGTCTCCTTATAAATCTAGGGGTCGTTCTCCTTCCTCCCAGGGCTATGACATGGTTGCCCATCAAAATATTTTAAAAGAATTTGCTATTCCTTCACCTGTGAATGGTTGTGGCTATCCCCCCTCGTCCTCTGCAACTCCGCCACAAGACTTTGGTCTTTCTCTTATTCAATCTCTTCTCCATTCAATCATTGATATTGTCTCCAATTCTAACTTACCGAACGACGTTGCCCTCATCATGGTCCGTAATATCTCATCAGCATTCCAAAATGGATTTAAAAATTATTCATTGGAACATAAGAAGTATTCAGCAAAATAAAGCTGAATTACTTCATCTCACCCAAAAAAAAAAACCTACTATTATCTCTATCTGTGAAACTTGGCTAAAACCCAGCTCTAGGTTCTGTCTCTCTGGTTATATTTGCCTTAGAGATGACAGAACCGATGGCTGGGGAGGTGCCTGTTTACTGATAAAGAATAACATTCCTTACTCTCTCATCCCTACCTCTTCCTATTCTAATTTTAACATAGTAGCAGCCAAAGTAAATAATATTTCCTATATATCTATCTACATACCTAAAAGAGACCCTTCAGTAATCCCCCACCTAAAAAAGATTATACAAAATATCCCTCCCCCTATTGTCTTATTAGGTGATTTCAACTGCCACCACCCCCTTTGGGGGGCTCCTAATTCCCACCCTTTCAGTAACCTCCTATTAGATAATATTATTGACTCATTCAATCTCTGCATTCTGAATGATGGTTCTCCCACCAGAAGAACACCCCCTGGTTCTAACAATAGCTTTGTTGACCTTTCTATATGTTCTGCTAATTTAGCCTCGCTTCTATCTTGGTCCCCCCTTCCACTTACTTTTGGCAGTGACCATTTTCCAATTATAATTTCTTCTCCGATTAAGACTCCCAACCCTGATCCCCTAACTCCCTTGATCCCGTATGTAATTAATGACTCTTCGAACTGGGATCTCTTCAGCTCCACTTTGGAAGAGTTAATCACCACTCTCGATCCTCCTTCACACAACAACATTCTACACTGTTATTCAACATTTTATGAGGCATTAATTTCTGCCGCGTCTACATCCCTTCCTAAAAAGAACACATTCAAAAGTCATAAATCATCTCCTCCTTGGTGGGATTCAGAATGTTCTGCTGCTATTAAAAAACGTAAAGAGGCAGAGATTAAATGTAATTCCATTGTAAATATTACTAATTATATTGATCTGAAAAATATTCAAGCCGCCACCAAACGACTCTTAAAAAAAAAGAAAATATTAGGTTGGAAATCCTTTTGCTCTTCCTTAAGTCCTGATACGCCTCCCTTAATTGTTTGGAAAAACATTAGACGTTACCGTTCCTCCTACAAACATTCATCTCCTTCTGCATACTCTCTTGAATGGGTTGATGAATTTATGGACTCACTTTCATTACCTTTCCCTTCCTCCAATCCTAGCACTTCCTCCGTTACCACTCAGCCTACTATTCCCCGTGATGCCCTTAATCCTAAAAATAGATCTTCTCTTACTCCCTCTTGCTCTCTTTTTGGATTTCCTTTCTCTTTAGATGAACTAAAATTTATCCTTAAACGAGTCAAGCCCATGTCAGCTCCTGGGCCGGATGGAATTCCCTACATCCTTTTATCTAAATCCAAACATAACTCTCTTTCCTATTTACTAAATTTAATTAATATTATTGTAGACTCAGGTGTAATCCCTCCATCCTGGCAAAATCAAACTATTATTCCTATTTTGAAACCACACAAAGATCCCAATCTCGCCTCTTCTTTCCGGCCCATTGCTCTTTCCTCATGTGTCTCCAAGATTGCTGAGCATCTCATAAAGAACAGACTTGAATGGTTCCTCGAACACAACGGTCTGCTTGCTAAATCTCAATATGGCTTTAGGAAGGGCCGTTGTACTCTTGACAGTTTAAGCCTCTTCTCTACTGACATCTATCTATCATTTTCCCGTAATGAATCTGTTGTAGCTGCATTCCTGGACATTTCCGCGGCCTACGATAATGTAAATCTTTCTACTCTCAGGCAAAAACTGCAACAGCTGAGAGTCCCTAGTAAGATTACAACTTTTCTTTTTAATCTATTCTCCGAAAGACATATTTCTCTCCGTGTTTCGGGCAAAATTGTTCCCCCTAGGACTGTTCGTAGAGGTCTTCCTCAAGGTTCTGTCCTTAGTCCCCTTCTTTATGACATCTACACACATGACCTTGATTGGGAGTTGTCTGATTGCAGAGTTCTGCAATATGCGGATGACCTACTAATTTACTCTTCAGGGCTTGATGTTTTGGATGCCGCCAACAATCTTAATCTATCTCTTTCCTCTCTCCACTCTTGGCTTGATTTGAACTTCCTTTCCTTATCTCCCTCTAAAAGCTCGGTAGTAGTGTTCTCCAACAAGCGCAAACTTCCTTCCCTCAAAATCACTTATAATAATCAAATATTAAAAGTTGTAAAAGAAATTAATTTCCTAGGCAAAACATTTGACTGCAAAATGTCTAATGTTTCTCACATCAATAAAACTATTAGTAAAACTGAAAATTGTATTAACATCATTAGAGCATTGAGAGGTGTCTGGTGGGGAGCCCACCCTTTCAACTTAAGATTAATATATAATGCTATTGTCAGAAGTGTAATTGACTATGGTTCCTTCCTTACTCTCGATTCCCAAAAATCCATAAATAAAATTATATCGGTCCAAAGTAAATGCCATCGCGCCATCCTAGGGGCTATGAAATCTACACCTACAAATTCCCTTCAAATCGAATGTTCTGACCCTCCTTTTAACCTAAGAAGACAATTTCTTTATGATCGTTATTTAAGTAGAATTAAATCCTTTCTTAACCACCCTCTATTTCCTAAATTAAAGTTACTTAGTGAATATATTTCGTCGAAACCTTTTTGGAAACACAAACCCTCTCCCTGCTTAGTTAAAAGTCTTCTATTCCTAAATGGTATTAAGTCTATTGTTAAACAATTTCCCTGTCATCCTCTTTTCCACTATGATTATGAATCTATTATATTTACTCCCTCGTTATATTCATTAGGTCTAAATAAAGATTCCGTAAATCCTAATTCCACCCTCAACAAAATTATTTCCAATAAATGGCATAATCATGACATATTTTTCACCGATGCCTCCAAATTATCGGATCTTGGTTCGGTTGGGACTGCCTTTCTCCACCATAACTCTGGCTACTATAAGCAATTTAAATACCCTTTTTATAACTCAGTGTTCTCAGGAGAACACCTGGCTATCCTGGAATGTTTAAAATTTATCCTCGAAAATGAACTTAACAATGCCCTTATTCTCTCTGATTCATTAAGTTCCATTCAATCAATCACCTCCAACCCTTTTTCCAAAAATTATATTTGCCCCATATCTCTTGAAATTAAACACATAATTAGATTATGTTCCCTAAATGGAAGCAATATTACGCTGGCCTGGATACCCAGCCATATAGGTATCTTAGGTAATGAATGGGTAGACCAACTTGCCAAAGATGCCACGATTCACGGTCAAAAAACGTCATTCTCCACATATCCTCATGACCTCCTGTCGATCCCAACTCTAACACTCCAAAAATCCTGGAATACCTTTTGGAAAAAGTCCAGCCTTAAAAAAGGTAAACATCTCTTTGAAATTCAACCTTCTATTAAATTCAAACCCTGGTTTTCCAAAATTCGCCTAAATAAATGCTCTACTTCTATTATATCGAGATTGCGTCTGGGTCATTGCTCATCGGCATCCCACCTAGCCAGGCTCAAAATTGTGGATTCCAATATTTGTGAATGCGGCACTGATATCGGTGATCCTTCCCATATCTTTTTCCAATGTCCCAAATATGACTCCTCTCCCATGTATAATTTCCTAATATCCAACAAGGCCCCCCTCCCAGCTAATCTAAACTCTATCCTATCACTTGAAAACTTAAACTCTGTTAAAGCTATGTCTCAGTTTATATCACACCATAATATTAAGTTGTAAACGTACTTATTTGGTGTTTTTGCTCGCCTGGCGCACTCAGATCATGACGACGCCAGGTTTCTTGCACATTTTTCATATAATTATTATATTTTTTTATGATTACCGTTTGGTTATTTTTTGTTTCTAACATTTACCCCGTTTTATTTGTTGATAACAAATTATCATTCTCATAGTCTATCAATTTATTATAATGTGAATAATTTATTTATATACAATAATATCTATTATAATTATTATCCTCATACATCGCTTTTGGCTTAATATAATTTACTATCATATACCTATATTAATATTTATATTTATTTATTATATATTATTTCCTTTTAACTATACCATACCCCCCTTACAGATAGTTCCTCTTGACACCGTCCCAACCCTAACAATACGACACTGGCAGTAATACCTTCACTACTGAGGGTTCCTTTGCCATTCCTCAAAAAAGAAGAAGAAGAAGTAAATAACTTCACACAAAATTTAATTCAATGAGGAAAGCATGTTCTACAACCGCGAATACTATGTTTTACCTACATAATATATTCGATTAAATCCCGTAAAAAACAAGAGACGGGGATATTTAAATTGTGTCCATATTTAAATCCCTGAGAGATCGCACGGGTAATCATATTTGAATTTGGGAACAGCCCCTAATGTCCCTAAAGTGCTTGAAAATGAAAGATGCCAAGACGGCATTATGGTGCCTAGCGGCGGGGGTTTCTTCCCACCTCATTCTGAGTCAACACTAAACAATTAGTGGTCAATTTCTAAATACTGTTTGGACCTATATAATTATATTAAAAATACAATGGAAGCAAAAAAAATAAAATAATAAAGATTAAATCAGCTGACTCGAACCATTTTAACAAAAAAAATTTTCAACTAGTCGCGGTGTTTGGATAGACTCAATGGATTATTGAGTCTATCCAAAACACTTTAGTTAGATAGTTTTACAAGTCGGCATAGTGATTCTGGGACCAACAGCTTAAAAAAACAGCTTAAAGTGGTGTTGTCATACAAATGTAGGTACATACTTTTTGACAGCCTCCGTAGACTATTCATATACATGGATGGGTTCGATTCCCATCCATGGCAATAAACTATTAGTACTTACATTTTTCTGTACAGTTTGTCATGGTCTGGGTGTTTGCAAAATATAATATGTATTATATTATTGTTTCTGGTACACATAGTACAAGCCTAGATCTTAGTTTGTGACCAGAGCAATACATATTATTATATTAATATTACTTTTATTTTCATCATACCGGCCCATAACCCTACTATCTACTATCCGGCCAAGTTGTTGGAGTGGCTGTTTCTTAGGAGCATCGAAATTCGATCGGAGCAATTCAGTTTCCATGAAGAACTTCGATCCACTTGGTCCTGGCGATGCACTACGTAGCGAGCGGGTTTATTATAGGCCGGTCCACGGTCGGAGTCTTTCTCGACACCGAGAAAGCCTTGAACCGTATCTGGCACTCTGGTCTCATTTATATCTTTGGTTGCATCCGGTTTTTGAGCATTGCATCCGGTTTTTGGCTACTGAAGCGAAAGATGAAAAAAAAACTCAATGCAACATTGAATTTTATCCATTACCCCATCACCGTAAACAGTTAAAATATTAATTCCTAAAGAAGGACATTCTGCGTAGGTAGTACCTACTAAAGCGGCCACAGCCTAGACAGCTAGACCGGACCTGGAATGGGTGACCGCTTTATACAAGGCTATCACAAACACCGCAACACCTAACAAGTGGCGATCTTTGCCATTTTATTTATTTATTTTATATTAATCATAATTTATTTAATTTTAATCCCATCGCCGTAAACAGTTAAAATATTAAACCCTAATAAAAGACATTCTGCGTAGGTAGTGCCTACAATTTTATTCGTTTTATATATTCAATTCCAATGCTCTATTGACTGCAAACTTGTATTTATCTAAAAATCAAATATAAGCACTTTATTGCGCGCCTGCATACCGGAAGTAGTTAAAATTAAACTTTTTATAATAATAGTTTTATTAAGGTTTTTGATTCCCAAATATGTTATCAGTACTGATACATTTTTTGATCCATTTTCTGAAATTTATGAAGTATTTCTTAAACATTTATAACAGTTAAAAAAAATATTATAATATAGTTTCAAAATTTCATAAAAGTTTGTTAACTAGTTTTGTCAGTTTGTCGTTAGATGGCGCCATATTTTCGCGCCTTTTCCGGAAGCGAGCTCTTTTTTTGTACCACGTGAACAGCGTCACCCAATCAGCTGGTAAATTTTATAACCGCGCTGTCGAAGCTTGTGGTTGTTTTGTGTATTTGTATCACGTTTTATTAAAATTCTATGAACCATTTTAATAAATAGACTTGTGTAACGGATAGTGTGATAAATACTCTATTATTGATACTTGATCATTTATTTAATAAAAAATAATTTAATACTTATTTTAACCCAAAAAAGTATAGTTGTTAAGGCGCCATTTTGACACTGGTTTTGTTTAGACTCTGCAAGTGATTTTATTATAAATTTAAATCATTGGAAAAATGATTAATTGATGAAGAAAAGCATAACAATTATATTGAAGATATGTCACAAAAAAATAACGTAGTGAATTTTCTTATTCAGGACACCAATGGTTAGTAATTGTTATTGTGTAGCGGTGTCGGTCTATTAAAATAACTTTTTTTACTATTAAAACAATATATATTAAATATTTAGAAGTGTAGCTACGTAGTCTGATATCTTATTAACTATTTGCAATTGATTTTAGTTGAATTAAAGTTTAAGGTGGCTTTTGTACATAAAATATACTTTTTAACCTATTACAACTGATAACACCGTATCCTTTTTTTATAAGTAAATATAAATAATATACAATGCGTTACTGCCTTGTATTATAGTTAGTATTAAAGAAGAAAGTATGCTAACGATACAATAATAAAAAATATTGGCGCCAATTAATTGCCCATCGACGTCTCCATCCGCGGCCATGACGCCGGATGTTATTTTATTTACAAAAAAAAATACTTTTACATTAATTCACCAGCTCAATTGTTCACAAGCTCACCACCAAGTGTTCACCTGTTTTTATTGAGACTATTTGGTATATTTTAAGGTGAAACACAATCCATTCATATGCCTCCACATTGGTGTAGTAGTCCCTGTAATAATTTTATTAATATACCTATTACTAGTTATACTTTATTTAAAGACTTACCCTAAGCTTGAGTTCATGTGTCTCATAAAATAATGTCTACACCTCCAAGTTCACTATAAAATTCCATTTAAAATATTAACTTCTATGAACCTACTTTAAGCTTACACACTTATGAAGATAATCTGGCATGAATGGCCTCACTTTGGAGTACCTGGTCTGTGAAACAATATCTGAACCTATAAATTAATTATATGTTTCAAATACAAATATTTTGTATATCCAGTTGTAATTGTGGGGTAGAGCACATTTTAAAATTATCATTTTAATAAATATATATTTGTTCACAGGCCAACCTAAGGTGGTTAAAGTTCTACAAAATAGTCCACAGATGAAAATAAAACCTGGCCCTGTGAAGCTGTTTAAACTGCCAGTAGGAGACAGTTCATCACAGGTAAATATACACATTGACAGACCATGAAAATATTTACTTACATTTCATAGTCGAGCAACCTGAAATAACTGGGGAAAATATTTTGAGGTCATATTACAATAAATCCAATCATCATTTAACTATGCCCTCAAATGATAAATGTTGCAGTAATGTCATTTGCTATATAAATGAATGTACTTTCATATCACTGTCATTAGGTTTTTTTATTTGTAACATAGGAATACACTGATAACAATGAAATGGTTAATTTATAATCTAAATAAATAATGGATTTAGATTGTTATCCGCAGGTAACTTATCTACTTAGTTACAATAAATTATTTTACAATCTAAGAATTAATATAACAAAATATTTAAACCCATACCAAAGAAATATAACCACCAAATGAATGTGTATGTGCATATACCCTCCATGTTCATGGCGGGTTTGTTTTCATATTGTATGCATATGCATGCACTTAAATTTTTACACATGTAAATAAATAAAGAATTGAATTTGTTTTGCAACCTTCTCCAGATATATATATAGGTGTTGGAGGATTCTAAAAATGGCCTTCCTTCAAGGATCAATTAAATAGATCGTATTTTTGGACACTGTTACACTCCTGGAACTTGTTTACAATGAGAATATAGACTTAAAGTGTTAATTCTACATACTTTGTGAGCTTTAATAAAAATGAGAATTAAGTTATTAATTGCTAGCAGTTTAGTATATTCACATTTAAAAAATTAATGTATATACATTTAAAAAATATATACATTAAAAAAACATGTAATAATAATAGTATATAAGATTTTTCACACTTATTGCAGGCTTAGCTAGTATGTACTGTTGAGGGATCAAATGTAATGAGAAAATTGTTACCTTACAAATGTCATATAAGTACTTTAATTCATATATAATATGTATAACAAAACAAGAAATGGTAATCTTTTTTGCTATACAAAGCTTGTTAATCCATCCATATTCTGTTTGCAATAAACCTCTACTGGACCATTTTTTTTAGGGGGGTAAATTGAACCTCAGTGGTTAATTTTAAGTAAACTTTATTAAAACCAAATTGATTTGTATTGAAGTTAGTATTTTAATTTGATTACTTTGTTTTTAGAGTCCTGTATATCGTACTGTGAAAGTCAACAGTGGGAATGCAAGTAAGTTGAATTTGTAAAATATCAGAATAAGCTACACTTTAGGAGCTTTCATAATTATTGTAAGAATTACTTCAAAAGGTGCTGGGCAAAGCAGTGTATTATATCAGCCAAATTATATTATGATAGTGTATGTATTGAAGTTGTAGAGAAAGAGTAAGTTTTATATTTATACCAGTGTATTTTTTTATGGGTTGGATTTGCCTTTTTTTTTTAATTTTTTAACTTTTAAACTCTTTTGTAGGGCCCAATAGTTTAAATATTTTTTCCTAACATGATAAGCTATGGTATAAAAGTTTTTTTGTATAAAATATGCATTTATAAAACATCTCAGTTGTATAAATGCATATTTTATTTATTATTTCATAAAACTAAATTATTATTTTATTTTATAAGAGCTCAACAAATTGCCTTGCATCCACCTGATGTTAAGCATTATGCAATGTCCAGGAATGATAGCAACAAGCGGATAATATGTAACTAAATGGATATATTATTTATAGAACTTCCCCAGGGTGTTTGCCTTTATTTTTACCATCACCATTTTATCATCTAGAATTTCTTATAAGTCCATGCTGTTTTATTTTTTAAAGAAACTTATTGAAATCTCTTTATTACAAAAATGCTTTTGATACCAAATGGTAAAAGTTTGATTGTGTATGATATTTTTATAAACATTACTCTTTGTTTTTATGTTTATGTATATAAATACAAATATAAAATTCTTGGATTTTAACACAAATCACACACTTGAAATAAAACACTAAATGGTAACTAAAACATATTTACTAAATGGTATATAAGACCCAAGGCTGTGCATTTATTTTAATCATTTATACATCAGCCATTTTATCTTTTAGAATTTCTTATTTCCTAGCTGGCTTTTATTTGAGAAACCTATTTAAATATCATTATCGGCAAAATATTTTCCATTATAAATGGGGGGCAAGGTTAATAAAAAAAATCTAATCTTTATGATATTTTTGTAAACATTTTCTATTTAGACTTTATTAAGCAGTCCATTATTAAATACTATACCCTACTTATCTTCTTTATATTCTTTTTAATATACCAGAGAATTAATATTACCTACAGAATTCTAATTGGTACCTACTGGTTGCAAATAGTATTTATTAACATACTGAATTATTTATTTATGCCTTACTAGATATTAAATTATGTAGGATTCCCTGAAAAATCTTATATTTTTTTATTTTTTTTATTCTGGTTCACATACTAGGAAAACCTGGTAGTGTTTCTAGTAGATGTTGAATATTATTCAATATATTTGTAAAATACACATCAGGTAAGTATATAAAGTAGATTTTTACTTACTTGCATTATATGTAAATGCTTATATTCAAATTTTAAAGATAAAATTGCAATGAAAAATTTCATGGCGTGTGGGACTCCAACCCACAACCCTGGCTTGTGGCTGAACCACTGAGCCAACCAGGTACTGGGTTTTGTCATTTCTGTTTTTTTTTACCTATTTATACACACCCACTATATGTGCATTCTTCTAATTACTCCAATGGGAGTGAAGTGAGAAGTTATTTGTGTACCTTGCTGCGAATGCGAGGGTTGTGGATTCGCGTCCTACCCACCAAGAATTTTTCATTGCATTTTATATATTAAAAACTAGGACTTCTAAGAAACTTGGACTTGTTCGGTGTAGACTCATATCATCGGCTACGACGAGGTAGGATTAAAACCCCTCCGCTGGGTACCCTGCGGCCGTCTAGGCGGCTAGTGCGGGCGCCTTAAGGCACCCATGAAGATATGTATGTAGGACTTCTAACTTTACTTAAAGTAATTAGAAGAATGCACATGTCATATGTGTATAAGTAAATATGGAAAAAGCAATAACAAATTTCGTGAGAGGCGACTTGTACCTGGTTGGCTCAATGGTTAAGTACCTCACCTCGAAAGCTAGGGTTGTGAGTTCGAGTCTCACCTGGATTTTTTATTTCAATATAAAAATATCCTCATAAGGAATTTATATAAATGTAATAACAATATTTAAGCTGGGACATAATAGTTATTTAAATTATTTTCAGAATTGGTTCATCTACCTATACATTCTGTGAAACAGATTCAAAATCCTGTCACCGAAATAAAACAAGAAGTTACAGAACCTCATATGAAGGTATTTTTTTGATTTATTTTTTATATGAAATAAGTATTACCTTTATTTAAAATAGATAACTTCTAACTTCGCTAGGTCTCGCCAGTCTCGTTACCACTGCCCATACAGATGCAAAAACCATCAAATGACCTAGTCAGTTTGATTCCCACTTGGAGCATAGATTTCTTCTAGGTGGGAGAATGGTCTATATATTTCGTTAGGCCAACCGACCGATCTCGTTAGCGTTCCACCGCCCATACAGATGAAAAAACCGTCAAGTGACCTAGTCATGTTTTCGTTTAAGTATATGGGTTCACCTGTTTTCAGGAGACTATTACATTGATAACTTGTCAAGGTGATAGTCTACTTTCAGAGTAAGGTTACGAAACAGGAAGTAAATTTTACGATATAGCAACGCGAAGCTAATAAAGTAGACTCGTAATGTGTATCATTTAACCGGCATAGTGGGACCGAACAATGTATTGATTGACCCTATTGATGGATTTTAAGGTCTGCTTACCAGGTAGATCCGTGTATCAGTAAAAAAAAACAATATTTTTAAGATCATACAATTTACACATTTAATAACTTTGACTTTGAATTCCAGGTAAAATTGGAGCCACAATATGAAGTAGAAATGGACAATGAAGAAGAGGAGATTCTACCAGACCCTAGGTCTGCCCCGACCACTCCCTCTAAGCTTAGGCCTTCTGCTCCTCCACCATTGGCCTTCCATAGAAAACGACTTGAGTCTAGGGATACTATGCCAGAATAGTAAGTATTTTTTTCGGTTTGTTTTGCAGAAATGTTCCTATTTCGATTTCTTATCGAAGTTTTATTTTATTGGAGCATGGCATGTGTCTTTGTATCTACCTGGTGGTGAGCAGACCTAAGTCCATGAATAGGGTCAATCAATAATTGTTCTTAAACAACATTGATCTTTCCCACTGTGCCGGCTAAAGATGAATTGCATTACTAGTATATATAAATATATTATTATCGCAACCGCATCCTGAAAGGAGACAACCACCTCAACCAAAAATAGATGATGGTAATCTCCTGAAAACCGGTAAACATACAGACTAAAGCCATGACATGACTAGGTTACTTGAAGGTTTTTGCATGTGTATGGGCGGTGGTAACGGGACCGGTCGGTAGTGGTAGGGTATTTGACAATAAAGCAGTGTGTGGTTATTAAAGTAGGCTCGTAATTCAAATTTGCCTTTGTCGCCGCCCCTTTTCGTAACCGCATCATTCCCGGCACAGTGATAGATTAATGATGTTAAATAACAATGTATTAATCAACCACATTCATGGATATTGTCTGCTTACCATCAGATGAATACAATGTCACATGCCATGTGCTCCGTAATAAACAATAATATGTTAGACTATTCACACATGTGTGTATCAGAAACGTTACTAATACCAAGGCAAATTGTACATAAAACTTATTAATATTTTACCTTGAGTGGGAATCAAACCTACAACCTACATACATCGCCAACGGCGTAACCACTAAACCACGAAGGATAAAGATAATTTATATGCTTAAATATTGTTACATAAAGATGGACACAATTTATACAAAATTTCGTTCAGCATGTTTTACCACAAATCTTAAAGAAATAAGTACCTAAAGTCGTATTTTTAATTAGACGAAGTCACCTGACGTTTACTGGGTTGTCAGGTTTTGATGAAACAAAAATAGTGTTGTGACAAAGTGAATGATTAAAACAATCATATTATAATTATTATCAACATGCTACTTTATGGCGGCGGTAGCCTAGTGAGTGGTTTGTACGCCGGAATATAGGGTACCGGGTTCCAATCCTAGTCGTGCTATGTAACTACCAACGAGTTTTCGTACTTTTCGATGACTACGTATAGTACCTACGTTTACCGAGTGCTCTAACGGTGAAGGAAAACATCGTGAGGAAACCTGCAAGTCTAAGATGATTAATTCTTCGAAGACTTCAACATCCAAGAGGACAGTGGTGAGGCTATGGCCTCTCCTTACGTGCAGTGTAATGATAATGAAAATAAAAAAATACGCTTATTATAATTGTTTTTATTCATCGTCATCAGACATAAAATCATCACTGTCGGTGACATTAATTATTAACCTGTCTGAAACACTGTCGATCATGTGGTCGAGATTATACATTTTGTCTTCTTCTTTTATTATATGAGCCACGCAGCTACTCCATTTTTCAGCGGTTACATGTTTAAGTCCTTCTTCGAAAAGATTTTTTACTTCTGTCATTTTAAACATTTTGTTATTTCTTGCAACATATCCTTTAGCCTGCGCCCAAACCAACTCAATGGGATTAAGCTCACAGTGGTATGGGGGCAGACGTAAAACAATAATACCATGCTCCGCTGCCATCTCGTCCACAGCATACTTGTCGCAGTGTTCTTGTTTGTGCTGTCGT
This sequence comes from Monopis laevigella, assembly GCA_947458855.1. Taxonomy (NCBI): domain Eukaryota; kingdom Metazoa; phylum Arthropoda; class Insecta; order Lepidoptera; family Tineidae; genus Monopis; species Monopis laevigella. Next base: position 18,014,458 of record OX381583.1, on the reverse strand, counting down.
ACAATGTCTATAAGAGTAGCTTTAACCCTTTTTGCCTCGGATGGGATATTTTTGCTCGTTAGCCACTCTTGTATTCTTGGTTTAGTCCAAGACATTGTAGGCAGCGATTCCTACCAGTAGATATCGACCTACTTTTATACAGTAAAATAAAAATATAAATAGTTCCTTTTTTTGTATAGTAAGATAAGATTAACGATGTACTCATTCATATAATCATTAATTCCTGTGATTGAACGAAAACAAAACGCATCACTATTACATTTAACATGGCAACATTATTTTACAAAATGACATTAGCCGCTGTCAGTTTACTTCGTCTAATTAAAAATACGACTTTAGTTAGGTGTTACCATAATATATGTATATGTATCATCATGGGTGCCTTACGGCGCCCGAGACCGCCTAGACGGCCCCAGGGTACCCAGCGGAGGGGTTTCAATCCCACCTCGTCGCAGCCGATGGTATGAGTCTACACCGAACAAGTGGCTAGCTCGTCGCGATGTTTTGAATAGACTCAATAACCCATCTATAAACAGTTTCACAAGTTGGATAAATGAAACCGGGACCGACAGTTTCCCCCGTATTCTAAGACGTATCCTTAACTCCACTTTACACTCAAGGAACGTCTGTCTCTTTCCACCAAATGTCAACTATAAAAAGCAAGTTGAGACAGACGCTCCTTGAGTGAAGAGTGGAGTTAAGGAAACGTCTTAGAATACGGGGTTTTAACGTGCTCTCCGAGGCACTATAGTGGTGTTGTCAAACAAATGTACATAATTCCTTTAATCAAAAACTTATTGGTACACACCGTAATATTACCATAATATTAACTATTAAATCATCACATATTAAAAATTAATTAATACTAAGAGATTACTTATATATAACAAACAATTCATATAGATCTATATATAATTCATATAGATAGGGAGGTCTAATGGTTACTACAATCCGGGTCTCTGGTTAGGTTTTTCATCATCTCTTGTCATGTAGTATTTAGGAAACTATAAACTCAATCAAAACGTAATTCATTTTGTAACCGCATCATTTAGACGTCAGTGGGAGCGATTAATATTGTTAAACAATAATATATTGATTTCCCCCTTTAATAGACTTTGTATCAGGTAGATACAAAGTCACGTGCCGTGCTCCAATAAAAAAATAAAAAAAACTGATTTCTTGTTGTGTTGCAAGTTATACCAGGCGTTTTCGCTAATTGTAGTACTATATTCGCGAGCGACTACAGTTAAGGATCCACCAATAGTACCAGTAGCTCTACTACAAGTTTTTACAAACAGTTTCTACTATAGTAAATAGTAACTATAGATAGGAAACAATGAATAGGATTGCTTTATTTTTCAAATAAATCTCTGTTATTGGTTGATTCCTATCTATAGTTACTAGTGACTATAGTAAAAATTGTTTGCATAAACTTGTGAAGTTACTGATTTATTTAAATAATAACATATATACCTATTGAAGAATCTTGGCCTTCCAAGATTGGTCGTCGGAACTTTTATGGAACGTGTTTCCAACGGTAGTGAATACAATGAAGGGGAGAGTTAAATTCGGAAAGGTCTTTAACCCTGCTTTGTGGTGTCAAGTCCAGGAAGACTACAGTTCACTCCCCTGCCTCCTAACTCATATAGCTAGAATAACTGAAAATAAATAAACATACTGGATGTCATCTAACCAATATTTATAAAAACATTATACATAAAAACTTTTTGGGCTTTTGAAGAAAACTTTACTTTTGTCTCTTTTATAAGCAACAAATATAAATATGCGCAAAAGAGTTAAAACCTATTTTAACTTAAGTTATCTTAATTTTTTGTATAAATAAGTCCATAAATGTAGAGTGTGATTATTAAACTGAGCCTCAAATCAACAACTTTGCAATCGACCAATAGTAGTCATAATTACTATTTATTAACAGATTTTTAGTTTTTATATAATAATATATATTATCTTTCAGTACAACAAAAAGGCGTAAAATGGCAGACAAAATAGGGAAAGGATTGCGACACTTTTCTATGAAAGTTTGTGAGAAAGTAAGGACTAAGGGATTTACGTCATACAACGAAGTGGCTGATGAATTAGTGGCAGAATTCGCCGCTGGAATACATGGATCGGTAGAGAGCCAGGTAAGCAATGCATTGGTTTTGTTAAAAATAAAACAACTAGTATTGATTATTATAATTAGCAATTTTATTGAGATAGTTCACATTCTTGTCGCTTGTGTCTCTTATGAAATAAATATAAATATGTAAAATATATTTTTAATTCCAGAACTATGATCAGAAGAACATAAGAAGACGTGTGTATGATGCTCTCAACGTGCTAATGGCTATGAACATTATATCCAAAGAGAAAAAAGAGATTCGGTGGTTGGGTCTACCTACCAGCTCAATACAAGAGTGTTCTGTTTTAGAAAAGGAAAAACAAGAAAAATTAGATAGTATTAAAGAAAAAAGCCAAGAACTGCGGCATCTTATTTTACAGGTATTTTTTTATCTGAAGGACATTACACACATATTGCCCTGTCACGAACTAAGCTCTAAGCTTGTACTATGTGTGCCAGAATCAATGATACTAATACATATTATATTTTATTAACATCCAGACCAACGCAAACTGAGCATTCTAATTTGTCTCATTATCAGTGGGAATTGAACCCAAGGCCTACTTATACAATGCCAACAGTGCAACCACTATTCCACAAGGTGCAGTTTTCAATTAAAATGCGTTTAAATTATATCAATTTCTGGTTAATATTATATTTAGATGGAAGGAAATCTCGCTAAGCCGATCGAACTGGTTTGTTACCGCCACATACTGATGCAAAAGCCGTAATCATATTTCGGTTTTAGTCTGTGGGTTCTCCGGTTTTTAGGACTACTGTTTCGATTTCTGGTAAGTGGCAGTCCCCTCTCACGGTGCTGTTACGAAACAGATTCGATTTTGTCTTATCCTATTTAAAAACCGCATCAATGATATAGGAATAGGCATAGGAATAGCGATCAAAGCTATTAATTTAATGATCAACCCTATACTTGGACTTTGATGATCTGCTTACCATTAAAAAGTGCTGTTCTCCTATAAAAATATAAAAAAATCTTTACATGTTAAAAAAACATTTTCAGCATATAAGTTTCAAGAACTTAATAGAACGAAATAGTGCGGTGAAGGAACGCGGCGAAACCCATTCAGAGGGAAAAGCCATCCAGATGCCTTTCTTCGTCATCAATACTACTGAAGACGCCATCGTGCAGTGCGGCATTGCTCAAGACAAGTAAGTTGACTCCCATTTTATTGCCTACAACTTCTTGTGCATATTATAAAGAAAAATACTCCGCTACAATCGTCACCGGGCACGAGACACCCGACACAACTCGTGGCACTACGAAGTTATAAAAAAAAAATATTATGTTTGTCTATTTTGAAAACAAATGTTAAATGTTACTTCAAATAAAGCTGGTAATTAGATTTTGAACTTAGTAGCTTTTACGTGATGACAAATGACAAACTTACACCCAAAAATTTTAACACGGCAAGTTCGATTTTATACCGAAAATCTATACATATAAATGTATAGATTTTCGAGGGACTACTGTGTTTATTTTTGGTAGTCTCCTTTTAACAGAAGCTTATCAATTTCTTTTAATTCTTATTGGCTTTCTGTTTAAGAAAAAAAAAGATTAACCCCCATATTCTAAGTCGTGTTTTCCCCTCCACTTTCACTCAAGGATAGTAGTCTCACCCCCGTATTCTAAGTCTTGTTTTCCACTACACTTTTACTCAAGGATAGTCTGTCTTATTCTATCTTTCTTGATTTTATATTTAGTGGAAAGAGATAAAAGTTCCTTAAGTGAAAGTGGAGTGGAAAATACGACTTAAAATGTGGGGGTTAGTACTCTTGATTCAACAACTCCATCTATAAATATAGAAAACCTATCAAGTTACTTGATTCTATTTTGTATCAATCTGTTGGTTTACCGGTTCTCTGGACACTATTGCATCAAGAGAGAGACAATGTTCTTAGCTATCCATGGCTTCACCGTGCGGGTGCTGGGTCCATTGTGTGGTTGGAAGGCAGGGGAATGAACTGCAGCGTTCCCGGACTTGAGACCTTTTGAATTCTCACCTGCACTGCTACATATACTATATGATACTGTTAGCCCCATCTTGGAAACACCCTCCATAAAAGTTCTGATGGCTGGTTTTGGAAGGCCAAGATCCTTCAATAGACAATGCAAAGACTTTGCTGGATTTGTTCTTGCACCAGCTTTCACTGCATAAAATTGAGTTTTAAATCCGTTTTTAGTAATTTCGTTTGTGAGATCGAAATATTTGTTCGACTCGATGTTGTGGCCCTTAGTAATGTTTGTTTCCCACGGAATGGTGAGTTCTATAAGTATTACTTTCTTCAAGTACTGAGAGTACACCAGTATGTCTGGTCTAAAGGCTGAAACGGCTAGTTCATCTTTCATTTGTTTATAATCCTTCTGGCTCTAGCAATACTGAGACTTACAGATTGATTACAAATTGAAACACAACCCCCATAATTTAAAGTTATATATCTTTCCACCAAATGTCAAATCGAGAATGATCAAATGAGTGAGATGTTCCTAAACTGAAAAGTGGAGTTCTTTGAGGATACAATATTTAGAATGTGTAACATTCATTAACAACAATATTTAGGTTAAGTCTTCTTTCATGGTGCTGTAATAAAACGAGTAGCAAGTTTAAAGGGTGTTACCTCACCCTCTATATAGTGTGTAAACTTCTGTACTTATATTGTTGATGTACAACAGAGTAGCCCCCCACCAGCCTAACATCTCCAAGAAATCCAAGCTTGTTTCCCGAGGGTCTCAGTAATATTTGGAGACTGCTTCATCCATCACTCTTTAGTAGACAATGGAAATTCGTATGCAATTATACCTAAAGTGAAGTTTTTCCAGAGAAAAACTACTTTCTAAATATTTTTTATAATATATTAATTAAAAAAATACTGGATTTCCATGATTTTTTATGAAAATATAAAAAACAATTCAGAGAGGTATTTTTTCTCATGCATCCGAATTTTTGATCACTACTGATAAAAATAGTGATGTAATTTACCTCTTCCAAATGAAGACTTATTTGTCATAATTTACAGCCAATTATAAATAATACTTTCTATTTATTTTTCAGAACTGCATATAAATTACACTTTGATAAAAGTTTTCATATCAATCAAGAAGTAGACATATTAAAACATATGGGAATGCTGTATGGTGAGTTTTCTATTTACATGTACAAATCAACTTATTCTACTAAATAAGTTGGATAGTATCAAAGTCATTTTTTGATGTATCATATTTTAACCTTATTATCACATTTTTGTAAGTGCATCCCTGACTAACAAGAATTTGGTATGTAAAGGTGCGAGGAAATATGTGGGGAGCATGTGATCGACGTTTTTAATGATTGGTTGAAACTGTATTCGCCTCAATAAATTTTAAGTCAGTCGAGCCCCCAAATAATAATATGTAGGACGATTTACACATATGGTCACAAACTAACCTCTAGGCTTGTACTATGTGTACCAGAAACAATGATATGATATATTATATTTTAGGTTTGTAGTTATATTAATATAAATAAAAAAATATTTTATTTTATTTACCTAATGGGAGCGCGTAATCCAGTTTATGAAACTATGTTCGACACTAAGCATTTATGTATAATTTTCAGGTTTAGATACTGGGGAATGTACAAGTGAAACGGTAGAAAAAGCTAAAATGATGTTACCTAAATCATTGCAATTTTTTGTTGACCGTAAGTATTCCATTTTTATATTCAATTTAAGCTATGGAAACATACTATTTTATTTTTTTAATGATTTTATTGTTGCGAAGTCTTATAATCTACATAGGTAATACAGGGTGGCCACTTTCTCAAAAACAGGGAATTTTCGGAAAAGTCAGGGAAAATATTTAAAGTACACACACAACTTACTGTAAAGCACTGGCAATCTAAGCGGGGCGCATCCATCTAAGTTCAAAATATGCTTATTTTTCTAAGAAAGTGAAATATATTTTCCGAAAATATTGCTAAAAATAATAATTCCTATTTTTATCTCAAATACATTTTTTTTTCCAAAATATCAATAAAATAAAAAAACATTTTTTTGGTTTTTTGAAGGTTAAGGAAAATCTAAAAAAAGTGACTGGAAAATCTGGAAAAGTCAGGGAAATTCGTATCCAAAAAAAAGTGGCCACCCTGGTAATAGAATCCAATATAAAAATAAAAATGCAAGACTAGCCATTCATAATGCAGTGCTTGTCCCAACACTATTGTATGGGAGTCAGATTTGGGTACGTTAAGGACGAAATTAGAATTAATGCTCTAGAAATGCGCTCATTGCGACGAATGTGCGGTTTTTAAAATAACCGTTGAAGTATTCCGCGATGAAGTAATTCATTTGAATTACTTCATCGCGTACAAGTACAAGTAGCGCTCGGTTGTCTCTGCCTACCCCAAAAGGACCTAGCGTGAAGATAAATAAAAAATAACGGTTAAAGTTATTATAACTTAACAGCACATTATCTTAGGTTGGGGAATAATTATAATATAGGTACTTACAGGGTGAAATTTTCAAGTGTACCTTCAAGCCCAAATCCTAAACTACAAGGAATAACGAAAATATTGAGCGGTCCGGCGGCCTATTTTTATATATAAAACTAAAACTGCATCATTAGATTTTTGTAGTTTTTATGAATACCGGTGATAGTGCGCCCACCCATTTGTTAATTGCTAAATGATATATAGGTCATTTACTATATATAATATGTTTGTTCTACCGTGGGTTTAACCATCATATTAACATAACGTTAATACGTAAGGAACCACCAATAGGATCGTTTCATTTTTGAAAACAGGATAATTAAAACCTTTTGGAATTAAACCAAATAGATTAAGCGGTATAAATAACATAAAAACATACATTCCAGAACTACCGAACGATGAGGAATCATTTTCGGACGTGTTCGACGACGAGGCGAACGACGATTCTGACGAAAGCGAAGAAGACGACATGCCGACGAACGACGACCACTACAGCGACGATAGCAGTGACGTCGACGTCTAACACGACGCTACAGCCACGTCGGCGTGTTACCTCCACTAGCAGTATGTATAGAACGGGTATCTGCACAAGTCCACTAGCTCTGGTTTTCCCTAACTGTGTTTTCTATAGTCTCTAGGAAAGCCAAATCCACGCCAATAAAGAAACGTTTTATAAATGGCGACCTCGTACAGTCAGCAAAAAAACTTATATATATTATTTTTAATTATTTATAAACAATTTACAAAATGCAACGGTAATTATTAAAATAAAACGACTAAAATCGAAAACGTATTTAATATTTGGGACGCGTCAAGATAGCGTGGGTTACGCAGACGTTTTTTTTTTTGTTTGAGAACCTTACCGAGGTGTTTGAGTATAGATAGAAATATAAAATGAAGAAGATAGCACGTGAGACGCCATTTATAAATCGTTTCTTTATTGGCGCTGGTTATACCTATAGTTAGGAATTAACTAATAAGGCAGTTGATTTAAAAATATAGTGATCCTATTGGTTGTTTCTATCTATAGTTACTAGCAACTATAGTAAACACAGTTACCAAAAATTCATAGATGAGTTACTGAACGATCAAGCTCAGACAGGTCCTACGCGTCATTACAAATCTTCAGTCACCACAATTATGCGAATATTGCCTTTATTGCAATGAGCATACAGTTTATATTGATTTGGCATACAAAATGGCGCCAACTGAGATGATATCACCGATTCCACTAACTATAAGGGAGCCCCTAACTAAGTTAAGGGGCAGTTATTGACAGATGTTTCATAGCAAATATGTCAATATTCTTATTTAGGGGCTCCTTTGGAGTTAGGGATCGTTGGTGAAATCGGGCAAAATTCATTCTAAAGTATGTGTTTAGCAAGAGAACTGTCCACTAAAATTTATATAACGTAAGCGATTGTCGTCATGCAATATTTGTTCGTATTTCTGTCATGTTAAAGTTGACATTCTTATTCTTCAAGTATGTGGTCATAATACGTGTTTTTGATATGTTTGCGTAAATGAACCAAACAAATTGTCGACTAAGATTACAGCTATAAGGCAGATAGAGTCATACTTAAAGATTCATTTTTACAAACTTAAAACTCGCCATGGTTGTTTGGCATACTATAAGGTACATACAAAGACACTGTTCTTTTAAAATATTTATTTTGTAATGACGTTCAGAACTATTGTGTATAGATATCTGTAATATAAAGGTATTAATTTGTCAATCTACTTCCAATGGAGATGCTTACCATATTTTCAAACACTAGAGTTGAGTTGCACCAAAATGTACTCTCTAATTGTAACGATTAAAGTTAAAGATGGCGTCAATAGTATCATTTGGACGGCATAATCAATTAGCCGACATTTATAACTTTAACTGTTACAGTTAGAGAGTTCATTTCGGTGTAACTCGGCCTTATTACTTAAGCTAAAGGTTTCGTCTTCTTTAGTATTTTATAAAAAGAAAAAAAAAACACTGTCGGCGCCGATCAAATTTTTAATGGCGATTATGGCTTAACGCTTTAGTTAAAATAGATTTTGTTTCTTTTACGCATATTTATTTTTGATGCTAAAATAAAACCTTCTATAGCTAAATTTTTCTTCAAGGCCTCAAGTATTTATAAATTCCAGTGGTATTTTTGTGTAAATACTTCGCCGGCAATGGCGAAAAACCCGCTGGTTATTTTTCTTAAATATTTTATAAGTAAAGGGGTTAATTGAAACCTGCAAGCGGTTTGGGCTTATTGAATATTTAACTCCTGAGTAAGAGGTAGGTTGACAAGTTATTGCTATTAATTGTCTAGAATAGTTAGAGAAAAATATAGTATAATTACAAAACGAATATACAATAACAAATTTCAAAGAAGAGAAGGTAACTTGGCCAACATACTTCCATATTATTTATTATACAGCGTGAATTTGAAAAGTTATACTTTGGGCTCTACTGATCAAATCAACTTTTCCCACGGAACCATGTGTCGCCAATGAAAAAAATAATTTGGCTCCATTCTAATTGGTTATTTTAGCATTACTAGTTTGTATGGAGAAGGCAATTTTTTTTTTTCAAAGGTTCCATGGGAAAAGTTGTTCGATTTGATCAGTAAAACCTCATATTAGTTCAAAGTACAGACTTTTAAAGTCACCTTGTATAAACGGATTTGTTTTTTCATACAAATCAAAATTAACTTCATATTATGTTCCTATTTTACTTAGCTCTACTTGTGTCATGCCACAATGTTAAAGCCACAAGTAACTTTCTCTCCTTTTTGCCTTTCCGTTTTGTTATTGAAAACAAGATCAATTAAATACACCCAAAGAGTGAACGACAAATAAAACCCCAAAATATACTATATACTAGAACAAAAAAAGCTGTTAGATGCATTGGTAAACCAACAGGAATTGTCTAGCTAGATAGAAACTACTTTTTGGTTAATTATACAGGGTGATTTTTTCAAGTGTGCCTTTAAGGCCAAATCCTAAACTACAAGGAATAGCGAAAAATTGTCAAAGGAATCTTATAAGCGATGTTATCAGCTGGTTCAATAATACAAGATGAGTTTATTTTCAAAGTCAACCGGTTCAATTCCCAAATAGGAGAAGACATTTTTCAAAAATCTAATGATGCAGTTTTAATTTTATGAATATCAACCACGAGACTACTTTGAGCATTTATCGCTATTGTAGTTTGGGATTTGGCCTTGAAGGCACACTTGAAAAATTCAACCTGTATACAAAAGTTTTATTTTTACTACCATTTTGAGAGAGTTACGAAAAAGCACAATATAAATTTGGAATTTATTCTTTTTTTTTGCATTTGGACCATTACTTTTATTTTTCAATTGTGAATATCTCTTATAGATATCTATCATATGATATCTTATCATTGTTTGATCAAATATAAATTAACATTCACATACATGTGTGTAATATAATTAATATGTGTAATACTAGGAAAATATCTTTGGTTTTGTTTCAGAATAACCCCATATTCGGAATATACCAATGCACCTTACACCTTACTTTTCAGTACTGATAAATTATACTATCTTACCTTGGCGCAATTGTAACTTTAATCATATATTTAAAAAAAAAAAGGTAGTAATAGCTTGATTAATTTAGAGATATAATATAAGTATATTTTCAACAAAAAGTACTGATTGTCTTGTATTTAAAATGTAAATATTTTTTTATTATACATTTTATTTGGTAAAAGATTTTGTTTTAAATAACTAAGAACATTGAGGCAAATTAGCTTATGCTAATAAAAAAAATATGTAATTTTAGCTTGACCAGAAACATAATTTATCAGTTCATGACCTTTCCTCAATTTAATCTCTTGTTTGTATGGGTTTTCGCCAGTGTCTAGTTATGAAAAGGGGACTAACATAAGGAGAAAAATTATTACAATAATTAATTTTAGCAGCATCGCTTTGTTTACATCCAATCTCTCCTTTTTATTAAATAATTTATTAGTTTTTGACAAAAACGAATAAATTATTTAGTTTTTCCCTCCCACTAAACACCATTTTTTATTACTTATAAACTTGGTTTAGATGGCCCAATGTAATGATCTATTAATAAACATATATAAGTAACAATGAAAATATAAATAAATTAAAACTTAATGTAAAGCCTATCTAAAATTAACACATAGAAGCACACAAAGAAATGTTGGCATAAAATACTCCTCCAATCTGTCGATCGGCATTGTACCCAAGGCGCTGGCGGCATTGCCTCTCTGTATGGCTAAACTTATGTTGTTTAAAATAGCCGCCATGCTTGTGGACTTAACAGGTGAATTGAGTAACCGGTTAGCTCCATAAGCATGGGTGCCAAGGTTTTAAAAAAAGTTTTCCATCTTCGCTCCATGTGAGGGGCCATGGTGATAAACATGATATTAATCTTTGTAAGTTGATTCCCCTATTTTTCAGTGTTTATTTTTAATAGTGATACTTAATAGCATATTCAAATCTGAAAAATGCACGTGAAAGTAAATGAAAAGGGTATAATAATATTTCTGGTCCAGCTATTAATATAATTGCAATTACTTAACATAAGTTAGGAATAGTTAAAGACACGCTTGCTCAGGATTTGTGGGCTCTATACTAAATTATAATTTGACATTGTTTGATTGTTAAGTTGTTATAATGTTAGGTACATATATATTTTATGAAATATATAGTCATTTATATATAAAAGAGCTTAAAGTACTCATTGAACTGTTTCAACGAACCTATCATACTTAATAACCTTCTTTTAAAGTACAATAAACAGTTATTCGTTTGTCATACAATTATCATTAATAAAAAATGTCTGAATAATATATTTAAGAAATATATTGCTTACCGCTTGTTTCGTAACCGCAGTACCATTATTGTTGTTAAACAACACTGTATCGGTTGTTCTCATTTGTGTGTCAAATGAATAATTGTTTATTTTAATCTCCAAAATAATATAGATGGCGCCTCGATCAGCGGAGTATTGTTTCTGTTATCTTACTAAACCGTCCTTAAGGTGCAAATCCATTTGCTGAAGAATAATGTATATCACAGAACTTAAAACATATAATTATTAAGCAGTGCCTATAATTAATATGATTATATTACCTAATACAACATTTGTGCTTTGAATAAAACAGCAGATACACCAATCAAATTGTTGTTTATAATGAATGTATTGTAAAAGGAGAATGGGCAAAAAATTGTGGGTGCTGGATATAAGCCTACCGGAAATAAACTTTGTATATTTGTAATTGTTGCTATACCCTATTCACAATAGCAAAAATTTTTATGTAAACAAACAGCTGTCAAATGCAAAATAGGTTTTTAAACTGTCGGAATTCTGTTGAAACACAAAATGCGTCAGTAAAAATTAAAACATTCCTGTATATTAAATATTAATTAATCGAATGTATAAAATATATATTTAAGTTATAAATTAGCTACATCTGAATAATAAAAACGATGGTTTTCTATTTTATTATTTTTTAATGTTTGTAATAAAAATGTCACTAGCATAAAGCACCTAAAATAAGAGTGCCTCTTCAACTGTACATGTTATTATTATGCTAACAATTTCGGCGAACTGAGTAATGTTCAAGTATTCCTTTGCAATCATTGATTTTTAAATGCAAATTGGTTCACTCAGTATATCGTTAAAATTAATTTTCACAGTTCACAACCTTATTCTTATATATTAGAGTAAAAATTACATTAAAATAAAATTGAAATACTTTAGTAAGTACCTTATTTTATATATACCACAAATACAGTTTGAGAACCACTTATTTTCTTGTTTACATAAATTTTTTTGCTATCGTGAATAGGGTATAGAGCATTATAATTCTTTAAATATAATAGATTTTTAAAATTTTAAATGTTGAAACATAAGCATACCGACTATAACAGTCGATAACTAGGGTTGAAGAATGCAAATGATCTCACTAACAATACTAAGACAACTATTTGTAGCGTGTACGCATATCGCCTCATTGGCAAACCAAATAGTTTGTCTAAACCTACTTCGCGGTCTCAAGTCCAGGAGTTCTGCAGTTCATTCCCCTGCCTTACCACCACGCGATGGGCCCGGCACCCGCACGGAGAATCCATGGATAGCTAAGAACATTGTCTCTCTCACCTTTTCTAACCAACCACCAACTCTAACGAATAAGCCAAGCAAGTGATTATGGGGCCTTGGCTAATTCGATAGAGTTACTTTAAAAACTATACATGTATAGATTATTGATATTGGAGGGGTATACCAAAGTTCCCATTCTTCTTTATTTTTAAAGGCACTGCCTAATTTTATTAATGGATAGCTTGTGGTTCAGTACAGAGCACTATACAGGGTACTGGAAATGATTTTCACCCTGTATATAGTTTATGTGTAACATCATTTTCATTGTGTCAGTATTTAGTTGTTACCGAATATCAGGTTTACCCTCTAACTTCTTAATATAATTATATAACAAAAGTTTATATGTTATAGATAAACATATTAAGGACTCTGCAATCGTCTCAACGCCCATGCAAACGTACTTCCAATATTAAAACTTGGCTTTAGTCGAATTTCAATTATTTTGTTGTAATAATAAAGTTATTTTTTCAGATATAAAAAATAATACACAATACAGAAAGATTAATAAATACAATGACCGACAAAAATATTATTTTTATTCTGCGACAACAGTTGTCAAGAAATACTGGAAGTGCGAAAGCTCATTTTTGTATGGGGAACGCAGACAGCGAGTGCCGAGTCCTTAACAACCATCTTGGCACAATTAAAATGACATTGGTAGTTCTGCTGGGGTTACTCCCACCTACAGTTACAATCAATCAGTTACTGTCTATAATAATTATTATTATATGTTATTCAAAAATTTACGTTGTAATAATATTTATTGAATGTTCAGAATAAATAACATTAATTGTTGAATTTATTTCACGTTGTTTACTAACACAAGCATTTTCTTATTTTTAAAATCATTTAGCGTAGAACTCTTGTGTACGTTGGATATATATGAGCTGGAGACGCTTCGAGTTAAATACTAATTATAAGTATTCTAAAATAAATATGCAATATTTTTTATTTATTTTATAGAAGGTTATTCCATGACAACGTCGATCAAATTATTTTCATATATAGATTTGTAGGTACCCATAGTATACCTATTTTATCGACGCTGTTGTGTTAAGTCCCTCATTGTAGGTACTTTAAAACATTTTGTTAAACTGAAAATATGTGAGCAATATAACACTTGGGTTTAAAATGCTCAAACAAATTAAATTTCACTAATTTAAAATAATAAAATATTTTTGTATGAGAATAACAAACAAAATTGTAAATATTTTTTACCACAATTAGAATCGTAATGTAGTATAATAATTGCACTTCGTTTTGCAAAATCAATAAATTTATATAGAAATATGTCGTTTTTTATTGCAGGTAAACTTTCCTTTTATCGTGAACTATACATGGTGACTTTGAAAAGTTGTACTTTGGGCTAATATGAGGTTCTTCTGACCAAATCGAATAACTTTCCCATGGAACCATGTGTCGCAAATTAAAAAAAAATGCGTATCGGGAAGCCTTTTCATTTGCGTCACATGGTTCCATGGGAAAAGTAGTTCGATTTGATCAGTAGTCTCATATAGGCCCAAAAAAATTAAAAGATTATACCTTTCAAATTCACCCTGTATATTAACTTTTATAAAACTGAGAAAGTAAATATATTTTAACTGCAGGGAAATGTCTTTTGTCAACTCACCAAGTTTAGGTAATAATAATAATATGTAGGACAACTTACACATATTGCTCTAGTCACATACTTAGGTCTATGCTTGTACTATGTGTACCAGAAGCAACAATATGATACATATTATTATTCTATTTTATAAACAAACTGTACAGAAAAACACTAATATTTTCTTGTCATGGGTGGGAATCGAAGCTACAACCTCCGGATTAAACGCAAAAGGCGCAATCAATAGTCTACGGAGGTTGTCCAATGCCTATGTAGATAATAAATTATATGTTGACATTAAATCAAGGTGTCATCGTTTGCGACGCAATACTTTTATGAAAAAACGTAAACATGTGCCTCAGCCAGCCTAGTGATGAAACGAGTCGTAAATTTTTCAACTCGAGTCAACCAAGTTGAAAAAAATGCTGACTGCAACTTGAGTTGACTCGCTTGTTGACGCTGTATCCAAAATAAGTTCGTTTAGGATGGAAGGAGTTGCTTACCCGGGTTGGCTCGACGAGTTGCATTGTCGACGCTGTAGGTACGCATCTAATATAAGTCATTCCGTTAGTATTTAATTAAACCGATTATTAAATAAAATAATATCTTCTAATTTTATTAGAAGAGTTAAATTTGAATTTGCATACAAATAGAAAAGTTATTTTGATTTAAATATTTTTTAAGTTTAATAAGTAATCAAAATTAGTTTTCTATGTTTGTATCTGAGAATGACAAATAATGTTTAGGATTTTAATGAAAAAACTAACTTTACAATTAACATCTTAATATACTTTAGTGGTATGTTTTATTTATTATTCCTAGCGGCGAGCAAGTTTAGCTGAACCCACTCCTTCTGCGTACCTACCGTGTCAACCCGAGTTAGGAGCAAATTAACTCGAGTCGACGAGTTGGAGAAGTAGCCCGGGTCAACCGAGTTATTTGACTCGAGTCGCCCATCGCTAAGCCAGCCTGGGATTTCAGCTTTTCGAGCACATCAGGGCCCCAAAGTGTTGAGACCCATTTCTAAACTTTTAAGAAATGGCATGACGTGATCACGTATCTTTTGTTAGGGTTTTTTTAAACAGAAAAAAAACTTTTATATAATATAATACAAACAAATAATCTTCGACTAACAGCCAAGTTGTAATATGGAAGTACGTTTGTGTGGGCAACAAGACGACTGCAGAGCCCTTAAAAATTAATTTATCAGTGGTTTGAAGTTAGATTAACATTATTAAAATAATTTTAATTTGTAAATACTTAATTTCAGCGCATCAAACTATGGTAACAATCAGAGGCCTATTTCATAAACGTGACAATTGTAATTTACCATGACAATTTATAATACATTGCTTGGTTTTGTTTGTTCTATGTAGATAATCCCAAATAAACTAATCAATGTATTATAAATTGTTATGGTAAATTACAATTGTCACGTTTATAAAATAGGCCCCTGGTGAATTCAAAAGTATACTTATATAATATATTAACGCTGTAGAACTATTATTTCTTCTGTGGCTGTAGGTACCAACGTATTGAAAGACAATATCGGCGCTTAAAAATCTAGTAGATATAATTACCTTGCTAGCTCAATATTTTCGATAGTTATTAATTAACGCACAAAAATATCGCAAAATTTTCGATATTATCTTGGGTCCCACGCTACGGAGAGTTTGAGCTTACTGAGCATAAATTTTCTATATTGTGGCCACAAGTTACTTTTTACACAGAAGAAAACATAAACTATTATATTGCAAGCAGTCTGATTGACCGCCTCCGTAGATTAGTGGTTGCGCCTTTGGCGTTGTATCCGAAGGTCGTGAGTTCGATTCCCACCCATGGCAAAAAAATATTAGTACGTTTTTTCTGTAGTTTGTCATGGTCTGGGTGTTTATAAAATATAAATAGTACAAGCCTAGAGCTTAATTTGTTACCAGTACCCCTAGTGTGAGTATTCTAACTATTACTTTGCGTTTGAGTTAACTAAAAAGTTGTATGGGAAATAGTTCAACGCTCCAAGCGGAAATTTTAAGAACTAAAAATGCGATCGTGTGATTGGTCAAAATGTTAACGCAGTAGTAAAGTTAACGCGAAAATAAATGTTAAAAAACTCACACTAGGGCTACAGAGCATATGTGTAATTTGTCCTATATATATATATATATATTTAATTCTTTATTGTACAAAATTGTAGATTCATATGCGAGCTTAATGCCTTAGAAGGTTAGCTGGTAGACACCAGCTAACCTTTTATTATTTGGTATTGTCCTAATTTAAAAAACAACAAGTAAACCTTTCTTATTGGTAGAAAATCACATATTAATACTACATTAATAAACTCATCGTAGTATTGTAGTTTCTCAGAAAGTGTTTCCTATCACCAAACTATGCAACATAGGTAAAACGTAGGAATTCATAAAAAAATATAATAATGTATTAATGTATATTTACAAGAAGTTCTTTTAAATTTATTTTATTAATATTCACTTCAGATCATCATCATCAAATAAGTCCTCAAAATCTGTAAAGAAAAATATTACATTTAAATATTATGATTGATGTAAAACAAAGGGAGGGGGAAACTTGTATGGCAATTAGTACTGTGAACAGCAAGGTTAGTGCTACTTTTTGGAATTTATTTCAAGTCCAATGAAAATCTCCATTTATAAAAAAGAGATACAACAACATTTTAAGGGCTCTGCGGTCGACTTGGCGCCCATACTTCCAATATAACTTCGACACAGCGAAGTTTAATTATTATTTTTCTTTTGGTAATTGTACGTATTTTTTTTCTGTTGTGGGTAATAAATATTATTGTATTAAATAATTTTTCTTCGGATTTAGAAAAAAAAACAAAAATATATACCCAAAACAGAAGGATTTAGAAATCCAAAACAGTTTTTTTAATGTATCATCACGGGTATAGCCCGAGACCGCTTAGACGGCCCCAGGGTACCCAGCAGAGGGGTTTTAATCCCACCTCGTCGTAGTCGATGGTATGAGTCTACACCGAACAAGTGGCTAGCTCGTTGCGATGTTTTGAATAGACTCAATATCTATAAACAGTTTCACAAGTTGGTATAGTGAAACCGGGACCGACAGCTTAACGTGCTCTCCGTGGCACTATAGTGGTGTTGTCAAACAAATGTACATAAATTGTTTAATTAAAAACTCATTGGTACACACCGGGATTCGTAGTTTTTTTTAAATTCTGCAATAAACAAATAGTCAAGTATTACTGGAAGTTCGAAAGCTGATTTTGTATGGAAAATGCACACTTCGCGATTACAAATTCTTAAACTAAAGTTCATAAAAAAATATGAATGAGAGGGTTAGATTTCACTCTCAACATTAGTATTTCTCCTCTTGGCTCCATAGGATTGTTCAATATGAGATCTTTAAAAAAAATCTTGGTTGTTATAATTATGATAATTAACAATAATATATATATATATATAAACAATAGAGGACCACCGCACATGGTCTAAACCCAGTGTACTACGTAGGCATAAATCTTTTACTTATGATCCAGACAAATTACTAAAAAGAAGACATGATATTGCTGCTCTGCAACACATTACTAGAAGCTCCTTTGCCAGTAAACAGTACAATAAACAGTCATCCCATTTGTACAACAAAATAAATACATTTCATAACATATATCCTATGAATTTCCTAAACTGTAAAATAAGGGTCGTGGAATGGTTAAAAACATTGGATTATATACAGACCGAGTCATTAATGGATTTCATTACATAAAATTTAATTTTCCACATAGTATACACTCACACCTACTCACATATACACATACCTACTCACATATATATAGGTAGGTATATAAGTGCGGGTCCTCTATTGTTTTAATTAGTGACACTGGGGCGTGTTCGGAAACTAACACTTTAACACTGGGTAATGTTACTATACTATATGCATCTCTTGTTCTCTAAGTATTTTTCAATACTTTTGTCGCACTCTGTTACACTACCCAGTGTTAAAGTGTTACGTTTCTGAACACGGCCCTGAGTGGGTATTTGTACATACCCAGTAATACATACATACTTAATAGCTAATGGGATATAGTTATGTTATAATCATAATTATAGCTACTAGTTATTGTCTAATTTCTGAGTCACCATTGAACTGTAAAAAACAAGACTCCTTTTAATTCCTGACCCAGCAAAGAACTTTGTAATTTGTAAAAGATAAGAAGAAAAAATATGTAAAGTCAAAAATATGATAAAAGCCAAGTGGCCACACTCTAGACCTACTACCACTCTAGTTTTTTTTGACTATTCATAATTATCTGTAAAGATTTACATTAAATGTATAATATTTGATTTGCCAGAGGGATAAAAAATAATATTATTAAGTAGAGCAAAAGTTATTGGAGTAGGTTTCTAGGACCAATATTCAAATCAGAAAATATTATCTGACGGTGATGGGTAGATCTTCGTACACAATCTTAAAGGTTAGCTGGTAGATAATGCCTAAGGCTTTAAGTTCGCCTTTGTACATAACTATTGTTTACTGTGCAATAAAGTGCTTAAATAAATAAATGAGTGGTAGAGGGCACTCATATTGATATAATATATTTATTTATCTGATGAGATTAAAAAATACGAACTTAAGGAATCAATGACAATTTTTTCGTTATTTCAGTGATATTTAAAATTGCACCCCCGTCACTACTTCGTAATATTGTAACATAGTAGGTATGTTGTAAAATAATGTTTTATAGTTACCATTAAAGAAATCAGCGTGAACTGCTTTCTCATTAGCTGCTAGGTCCATAAGAAGATTAGAAGGTCCACCAGACTGCAATTGAAAAAAAAAAAACAAGTCAATCATATGGAAGAACAATTTATTTACTCTGTACTAGACTTGACGCACATTCAAAAGTACTTCCAATATTACAACTTGGCTGTTAGTCGAAGTTCATTTTGTTTATGTACTTAATTGTATGCAAAAATCTTTCTGTTGTGGGTAATAAGTATTTTTGTATCATAATATTAAAAAAGTTTTTTTTCTAATTTCGAAAAAAATAATAACTTAACACAGAAAGGTTAATAAATACAACGACCAACATAAATATTATTTTATTTGTGCGACAAACAGTTGTCGCGCACAGCGCGATTTGTCGTAAAATATTTGTTAAGTGTGTTCACACTTAACAAATATTTTACGACAAATCGCGCTTATGGTAATCTGGTTCTTTTACTTTGGTAATTCTGCCTTGCTTTGGCTTAAATAAATTGTGACAGATACAAAATAGCGGGATCCCGAGACACACGTGTTGTGCCATAAAGGGTAAATGAAACTTCATGTTGATGAAGTTACTCTGCAGACATGTCCCGGTGAGTGTAATCGGTATATTACTGACAATTACTGTTAGCGAGAAATGTGAGTGAGGTAACAAGAAGACTAACTAACCAATAGAGTACATCGTATGTACACATGGGCAGATTGGTTCGGAAGCTAGTCTGCCACCTGGGAGGTTACCTAGGTGGTTATTGAAACCATAGTGTTTGCCATACCACCGGTAGACTATAGCTATATGATGATGGTGCAACTGTGGCAGGACTATGGGGATGGAGGAGGTCCTAGTGGGCAGCGACGGCTCCCTGCGTACCGGCAGGTGACCAGTGACAGCAGATGGTGACCAGTGACAGTAGATGGTCACCAGTGTAACTCTGCTGATTATAATGTGAAAGGCACCTGAGCACTGAACAGTGTCGCTCTGATTCAGTGTTCTGACTGGATGCGTAGCCTATTGGAGAGGTATCCCTGTGGTCTCAGGCCTTTAGGTTATGGCGAAGTGCAATGTATAGCTGGAGGAGGTTACTTTGTATTATTTGTGTCACATTAACGAATGTGGTCCACTCATTCCCTCTCACCCTATAACCATACTTATATATTATATAAATCTTTGTTGCCGTCCAATTCTGTACACGAACCCTGGCTATACAAATGAATGATGTACAGAAGGTGCGACAACAGTAATTGCATCTTAGTAAGTCTTGACTCTTACTAAATAGCAAAACAATAGAGAATGAAATAGACATAATGATTTTGTATTTCAATCTATAAATATCATGAAGCTAAAAAAACGCGCGGACGGTTACGGTTTTTACCTTCTTGATAAATATAAACCTTAGCAGATGGCACCACAAGATTTTTTTTTTTTTTTTGTGTTTATTAGTAGATTCTTGTAATTCAAGTTTCTTATTACTTTATTAGTTAGTATTAAATCATTTATATAATTTATGTAATCAATTCCTATATATAAGCTTATATTAAAACTCAGTCTATAAATTAGTTTATAAAAAGTACAACAAAAAAACAATAAAGAGGTCCATTAGAAAAGTAAACTATTTATATACTGTCCAACTACCAAAGTAGTGTGATATTTTCATTAAAATTCTTATTAAACTTTTTTAATGCGTAGCACTTTATTATTTCTTAGCTTATACAAACCCAACTACCAGGGAGTGGCTCCCAGATAGTTGGGTCAGTAATGAATGATGCATGAAACATGAGGACTTTTGTCATTAATAACTATAGGTATTATATTATATTGTTTTAGGTTAACAAATTAATAATGTTGTTACAATAGTTTAGTATATATATAAGTGTACATATTTATATACTAAACTATTGTAACAACAGGATTAGTTTCATATCATTGCAGTGAATTTGTATTTATTATCTTTCTTGCCCAACAAAGGTCAGAATAGCAAAAAATATGTTGAAAAAGAATTCAAATTCATTGAAAAAAATTTATACCAAATGTGTTGTTCCAAAGAAATGGCCTAAACCTACCTACAACAACTTTATTGTAAGACATGCGGCCGAACAAAGTTTGGTCTGGTGAGTTAAATATGTGTACATGTGTGAATTCAAAATACATTACAAAATTCAAGAAGAACTAGTAGTTTCACCCTATAGACCAGACTGGTGTACACCATCATGTCGAACAAATATTATGATCTCACAAATGAAATTACTAGAAACAGTTTTAAAACTCAAATGCATTATCTATTGAAGGATCTTGGCCTTCCGAAATTGGCTATCACAACTTTAATGGAGCGTGTTTCCAAGATGGCACTAACAGTATCATAATATAGTATTTGGTGAGAGTTAAAAGGCTTTTAAACCTACTTCACAGTCTTAAGTCTGCAGTACATTACCCTGCCTTCCAACCATGCGAAGGACCGGGCACCCGCATGGCAAACCAATAATCAAAGACAATATATTTATTACATGTAAACCTTAACAGTTGTTTAAGCATAGTCAAAAAGAAACTATGTTTAGTATAAGGTCTAAGTGTGTGCTTGGTTAGGCCTTCTTTCCTCCCACACATCCATACAAATAAATAGAAACTAAACTGAACACAACACATAACCAACTAGTGTCTAGGTGGTTAGCTAAGAACATTTTCTCTCTCTCTCTCTCATGCTAGGAGGACATCATCATCGTTACAGGTGATTTTGCTTAAAAGATTTATGAATTTTGTGTTGTGGTCATTGTAGATAATGGATTACATTGTTCTGACAAACTAGCATTACCTTTAAGATCAAAATAGGGCTAATACTTTTATTTCACAAGTTTTAATCAAGTTTCAGAGTTTATCCAGAACAAACTGTTTTTTTTACAATATTAGTAGTTTTGTCAGCTGGAATATAGATTTGTATTATTTTAAATAAAGCCTTAATCATAAATATTTAATATAACTTTTGGTGTTTTCTTACCTCTTCTAAATCCATATATGGACCCACTCCCTCGGGAAACATTTCATCAGCGGCAATAGTGGGTTTCATTTTTCACACTTCGTCTTCTTCTTCTTTTAAATAATGGTCCCACTTTGTTTGTAAATATAAAATTAATAAATATTAGAATCAATCTGTGAATAGAATAGAATAGTATCACAGATTAAAAAATAGGGTATATTTCTTTTTGGTTTTTCCACAGCTTAGTCTGATTTCATTTACGTTAAAGTGAGTTCGTTTTGGGACAGAAACATGTTCACAACGATCACGATGTATATTTATGCGTTTTTTTTGAGATTATGGCGGCAAAAGTGGCGATGTGATCTGCCACAATGGCCGTTTTTTTTGGCCCAAAATGCTACCGTGAACTGATCACAATGACCCCAGTCGATAGGTGAGGCGTTGTGAACATATTTTGACATTTGTGGTTGTGTGTGACAGTTGTTGTTGTTTTAAACATCGCAGCTGTCTTATATTTTTAGGATCAAATTTATTGTATTTTAAATCGGATAAAATTTAGTGGATTGTACGATTTAACCTATATTTTAATTGACAAGTGACAGTTGACAGATTGGTGATAACAATGCGTTCGATTTGGATAGTGGTAATTGTGGCATTGTGATTGAAATTAACCAAAAAAAACGCAAGTTTGCACAATGTCATCATGATCATTGTGATCATGTCTCATTCCCAAGACGAACGGGCCCAATGAGGAGTTTTCCAGTAGTTATTATTTAACGCAACAGATGGCGTTTAGTCGCTACTACAAAAACTGTCAAAATAGCGGTAATATATAAAATACACCCAAAATTTAGGGTAAATAGGAAAACAAATACCTTTATACGAATAATTTATAAAATTTATTTAACTTTGTTTAACATATACACTCATATCGTGAGCACTTTGCCTTACGGCACTAACTTAAGCAATATTTTTTCTTTTAAATATCATCATATTAGTAATTAAATTAGAATTTCTGAGGTACCATAGTCTTTTTTACGAAGTTTTTCTTGACAGGGTACTAAAGATTATAGAGAGCAAGAATAACGAGTAAGTAGATACATATAAAAGTTACAAAATATGGTAAAAATATAACACGTCTTGCAATACCAAAATTTAGTTTTAATTCATAGAGAATTTAGAGTTTATATTTGAGTAGTCTATATAGAAATATAGACTACTCAAGTATAGAAACAGCCTTTTTTGACAGTTTTTGTGGATATCTCTCCTGCTGCCATCTAGTGGAATATTTTGGAACCGGCAAAAAGAAAACGCCTCATTATAACCACTTAACCGTCCAGCAGGGTGAGAAGGAACTTTATTTAACACTTTCGCTTTCGTCAGTGGAATCGTTTTCGACTTGTCTATGGTCAGAATCCGTATATTATTCATACAGAAGGGCTGTAATGCATCTTCAAAATTATTAGGTTGGTGATTTTTCGATTGAATTCTTCAAAGAAACGAATAATTGATATTTATCTCTTTTCTAAAGTTGAATCGAAAGAATTATGGTACAGGGGCCTTATTCCGAGTTTTGACACGTTCACCGTCCGAATTTTGCGTACGTTTTTTCCGTTTTCGACGATCATCTTTGTATGGGATGACAGCTGTCATTTTTTAAATGGTATTCCGAGTAATTGGCGAAATTTCCGTCACGCACGGTCGCGCATTTATTGTTTTGTCTATGAATTTTAGTATGGATTTCTTGTAATTTTGTATTACGAGTTGAATGCATTCAAACAAACGAAAAAAATGTTTTCTGCGACTGCCATAGAGTATAATTAATATCTAAAGAAAGCGGCAGCTTGTTCGTATATGTTCGTATACGTAGATTTGTGGACGTCATTTTCGATATTCTTTATTTTTGTTAAAAAGAGTGGATTTTTTTGTAATTTATTTATTAGTTAAATCTGACTATTATTATTATAGATTATTGTGGAATTGTTGTGATTTTCGTTGTGTTATTTTTTGTTCCTTTTTGTTTTTTATATTTATTGTGTTTTTAGCCTATTATTATTATAAATAATTTTGTTCCTTTTGTAAATATTATAATTTGTGTGACTGTATTGTGTTTTAATAATATGATATAAAAACCTGTTTATTTTATATCATATTTTTAACATTTATCTAATAAACTATTCTCCTTGCGGAAGAAAAAACAACAAATAATTTATAAAACATATAATTAAATACTGGAACCCTTTGTGAATAAAATTAATAATGGATTGTAGGGTAGGCAGAAAAAAACACTCTTTTGAATTGTTATATATTTAATTAATTATTATATTAATATTAAAGCATTGAAAGATAAATGAAAGTGTAAATTACTTTAAGCACATCCCTGCCTTTTTGTTTTTCAACATTATTACTCCAAAACAATTGTTAGCTCTCTAATTATTTCAACGGTATCTTATTAAATAAAACTCTTTACATTAATATATTAATGAATCGAAAGTACAATAGATTCTACAGAACTCGACAAATCTTTACAATCAACGACTCACTTCTACGACGCCATTACACACAATGTCGTCGTCGAAGTCCCTCGTTTGTCAGAAAATATACAGCGCCCTCTGGTGGCGAATGTATAATCAATTGACATACTTATTCATCAACAAATGTAATGATTTATAACTAAATTATTTAATTTTAAACTATAAATAATGATAAATTATTTAGATACATCAACATATTGTTTTAATTATTTAGGCATCTTACAGCTCGTCCATCCTGACAAAAGTTCACGTCCTCGTGAACTTAATATTAAGTAATTATATGCCTTGCCTTATATACGTGGTACGTACTGTGTATGTATTGTTTATTTATTTAATTAAACAGCATTTCGCACATCTTATTTACAAAATATTTTAGTAAAACATTAAGACCCTGCGCTCAAAATATGTTTTTGTTATCGCCCCGCCCTATAGGCGGAGCCTCCCCGCAGGCATCACTGTTTTGCCGCTGTCGCAGGCAAGAATTTTCTATTTGGCGCGATTTTACGAACAAAAAATGAATGTGAGTCGTATTTAATATATTTATTTTATTTATCATAATTAATATTTTTAAGTTTAATTATATAAATATTAAATTTGTAAGATAAAATAGTTTTAAAATAATCTATTAACTAAAACTGATATAATGTGAAGCATCAACCAATGGCTAAAACATCGAACGCGATAGCGATCTTGCGTTGGTAATTTGAATTGTGGCAATTCAAATTACCAACGTCATGACAGATCGCTATCGCGATAAATAGGAATGCGCAGATTTGGCTTTATAAAAAAAAAAGATATATATGCAAAGATAAATAGCAATGGCTGATTTGACTTTATAAAAAAAAAAGATATATATGGGTTTAGATTGTGTAATCCAAGATGGCAGCCTAAACTTTAATTTTAAAAATCGACATGGGACTCGTTATATAGGTTTTTGGTTGTGCCGAGCACGAATTTGAGGTCCATTTACAAATCAAAGATGGCGGCCTCAACTTTATTTTTAATTATCGACATGGGACTCGTTATATATATTTTTGGGTGTGCCGAGCACGTATTTGAGGTCCATTTTAAAATGCAAGATGGAGATATCAAGTTTATTTTTAAAATTCGACATGGGACTCGTTATATAGGTTTTTGGGTGTGTCGAGCACGAATTTGAGGTCCATTTTAAAAACCAAGAAGGCGGCCTTAACTTTATTTTTAAAAATCGACATAGGACTCGTTATATATATTTTTGGGTGTGCGAAGCACGAATTTGAGGTCCATTTTAAAATCCAAGATGGCGATCTCAAGTTTTTCTCAAAAATTCGACATGGGACTCGTTATATAGGTTTTTGGGTGTACCGAGCACGAATTTGAGGTCCATTTTAGAATCCAAGATAGCGACCTCAACTTATTTTTTAAAACCGACATGGGAATCGTTATATATATTTTTGGGTGTGCCGAGCACAAATTTGAGGTCCATTTTAAAAACAAAATGGCGACCTCAAGTTTATTTCTAAAATTCGACATGGGACTCGTTATATAGGTTTTTGGGTGTGCCGAGCACGGATTTGAGGTCCATTTGGGCCGAGCTCATAGGACTGGGAGCCGAGCACATAGGACTCGTTATATAGGGTTTTGGGTGAGCCAAGCACGAATTTGAGGTCCATTTTAAAATCTAAGATGGCGGCCTCAACTTTATTTTTAAAAATCGACATGGGACTCGTTATATAAATTTTTGGTTGTGCCGAGCACGAATTTGAGGTCCATTTGGACCGAACACATAGGACTGGGAGCCGAGCACATAGGACTCGTTATATAGGGTTTAGGGTGAGCTGAGCACGAATTTGAGGTTCATTTAAAAATCCAAGATTTAGGCCTCAACTTTATTTTTAAAATTCGACATAGGACTTGTTATATAGGGTTTTGGGTGAGGGGAGCACGAATTTGAGCTCCATTTTAAAATGCAAGATGGAGATATCAAGTTTATTTTTAAAATTCGATATGGGACTCGTTATATAGGTTTTTGGGTGTGTCGAGCACGAATTTAAGGTCCATTTTAAAAACCAAGATGGCGGCCTCAACTTTATTTTTAAAAATCGACATAGGACTCGTTATATATATTTTTGGGTGTGCGAAGCACGAATTTGAGGTCCATTTTAAAATCCAAGATGGCGATCTCAACTTTATTTCTAAAATTCGACATGGGACTCGTTATATAGGTTTTTGGGTGTACCGAGCACGAATTTGAGGTCCATTTTAGAATCCAAGATAGCGGCCTCAACTTTATTTTTTAAAACCGACATGGGAATCGTTATATATATTTTTGGGTGTGCCGAGCACAAATTTAAGGTCCATTTTAAAATCCAAAATGGCGACCTCAAGTTTATTTCTAAAATTCGACATGGGACTCGTTATATAGGTTTTTGGGTGTGTTGAGCACGGATTTGAGGTCCATTTGGGCCGAGCACATAGGACTGGGAGCCGAGCACATAGGACTCGTTATATAGGGTTTCGGGTAAGCCAAGCACGAATTTGAGGTCCATTTTAAAATCCAAGATGGCAACCTCAACTTTATTTTTTAAAATCGACATGGGACTCGTTATATAAATTTTTGGGTGTGCCGAGCACGAATTTGAGGTCCATTTGGACCGAGCACATAGGACTCGTTATATAGGGTTTAGGGTGAGCTGAGCACGAATTCGAGGTTCATTTAAAAATCCAAGATTTTGGCCTCAACTTTATTTTTAAAATTCGACATAGGACTTGTTATATAGGGTTTTGGGTAAGGGGAGCACGAATTTGAGCTCCATTTTAAAATCCAAGATGGCGACCGTAACTTTTTTTTTTATCGTTGCATGTGAAA
The DNA here is from genome assembly GCA_947458855.1 of Monopis laevigella. Lineage (NCBI taxonomy): Eukaryota > Metazoa > Arthropoda > Insecta > Lepidoptera > Tineidae > Monopis > Monopis laevigella. Next base: position 17,986,987 of record OX381583.1, on the reverse strand, counting down.
AGTTGTTCGATTTGATCAGCAGAACCTCATATTAGCCCAAAGTACATCCTTTCAAAGTCACCATGTATTACAAATCCAATGTCGATAAAAAAAAAAAAAGTTAAGGCCGCCATCTTGGATTTTAAAATGGACCTCAAATTCGTGCTCGGCTCACCCAAAACCCTATACATGGTGACTTTGAAAGGATGTTCTTTGGGCTAATATGATGTTCTACTGATCAATACGAACAACTTTTCCTATGAAACCATGTGCCGCAAATGAAAAAAAATATTGCCTTCTCCATACAAACTAGTAATGTTAAAATGACCAATTTGTATGGGGAAGCTAAACATTTTTTTCATTTGCGACACATGGTTCTATGGGAAAAGTTGTTCGATTTGATCAGCAGAACCTCATATTAGCCCAAAGTACATCCTTTCAAATTCACCATGTATAACGAGTCCTATGTCGATTTTTAAATATAAAGTTGAGGCCGCCATCTTGGATTTTAAAATGGACCTCAAAATCGTGCTTGGCACACCCAAAAATATATATAACGGCCTCCGGCCACCGTCTTGGATTTTTAAATAAATCTCAAATTCGTGCTCGGCCCAAACGGACCTCAAATTCGTGCTCGGCACACCCAAAAACCTATACAACGAGTCCCATGTCGATTTTTAAAAATAAAGTTGAGGCCGCCATCTTGAATTTTAAAATGGACCTCAAATTCGTGCTCGGCACACCCAAAAACATATATATATAACGAGTCCCATGTCGATTTTTAAAAATAAAGTTGAGGCCGCCATCTTGGATTTTAAAATGGACCTTAAATTCGTACTCGGCACACCCAAAAATATATATAACGAGTACAATGTCGATTTTTAAAAATAAAGTTGAGGCCGCCATCTTGGATTTTAAAATGGACCTCAAATTCGTGCTCGGCACACCCAAAAACATATATAACGAGTCCCATGTCGATTTTTAAAAATAAAGTTGAGGCCGCCATTTTGGATTTTAAAATGGACCTTAAATACGTGCTCGGCTCACCCAAAAATATATATAACGAGTTCAATGTCGATTTTAAAAAATAAAGTTGAGGCCGCCATCTTGGATTTTAAAATGGACCTCAAATTCGTGCTCGGCACACCCAAAAACATATATAACGAGTACCATGTCGATTTAAAAAAAAAACGTTAAGGATCTTGGATTTTAAAATGGACCTCAAATTCGTGCTCGGCTCACCCAAAAACCTATATAAAGAGTCCCATGTCGAATTATAAAAAAAAAGTTGAGGCCGCCATCTTGGATTTTTAAATGGACCTCAAATTCGTGCTTGGCTCACACAAAAACTTATATAACGTGTCCTATGTCGAATTAAAAAAAAGTAACATTCATACTTGATAATCATTGACTACTGTCGTTGCGACCGGAACCAAAAAATATTTAATAATAATAAGGACAATTTACACATATTTCTCTGGTCACAAACTAAGTTACTATGTGTATCAGAAACAACAATATACTACATATTATGTATAAACACCCAGACCATGACAAACTGTACTAATATTTTTTTGTCATGGGTGGGAATCGAACCACGACCTTTGGATATTACACAAAAGTCGCAACCAGTCTACGGAGGCGGTCAAAAATAATTCCTATATAAAACGTCAATCGACTGTCGCGGTTACCCCTATATATGTGGCTTCACTATGTTGTCAAAAAAATAAATAAAAAAGTTATAGGTAACCGATATAAAAAATCGATGTTGTTTCGCGGTGACTCTGGTTTTCCTTGTTCCAGATTCGAAAACTCAAATTTATTCCTAAAACTAAAATATAATAATATTATTTTGATTAAAAGTATTTTTTCTATAATTCAAGGACCTGTAAGGTTTATACATGGTCAAATTAATTACGTAAATCTTTAGTAGCCCCGGCATCACGAAAGATACACGTCCATACGCATCGGCACACTAGGCGGGACTGGTCAACGGGGTCAGATAATTACTTATTATAGCTCTTGGATCTGCTCCGCAAGATTGAAAATCGCGCAAACAATTTTCAATCAATAAAAATGTCGTAAGTCACAAAACTAATTTTGTCTATAACATACTTAATAATTTATTTAGGTAAAATTTCGTTTAGTAGTGGATTATAAACTGTATTTTCTTGTGAGGTGTATTTATTTTAGATTTAAAACTCAACCCGTTTAGAAGAAAAATGTCTTTTTACATTAAAAAGGCATCATTTTAAAATAGAAAAAGTATCGAAAAAATTTTTTCCAATTAGGTTTTTGGTTAAGACATGGAGAGAGGAAAATCTGAAAAAACTTAAGTTGAAGTGTTTTAATAAATAGATGTGTGCTTGCCTCTGCAGATATAAGCAAATAAGACTAAAATTTATAGTGCCTCCTCTTAAGCCATGTAGAATTTTGATTTTACAATACCATAAATTTAACACTGTAAGGCGCGCGAAATATGTATTCGTGCTTTTGGGTTAGTGAGTGCTTGTATGTGTGTATGCATGTATGTTTGTTTTGGGTGCGAGTGTTTGTTAATCTATGGATGTAAAAGTGTTAAAATTGAATATCTTATCATTTATCTAAACAACTTATAACTCAACTATTCAGTCCAAGTTACTTAGGTATAATCTTATTTTATTAATTAAATTTAGTTTTTCATAACTAGTTTTGCTGTAATAATTAATATTATGTATGCTATAATTACAGCATGGTATAAACACCACCGAGTGAAAACATTATACAGGTAAGTATTCGTATTTAACAAATTATTAATTTCTACTTGATTTTTTCGTCGGTGTTCCAAATTAATAAATTAAATCAGTAGTTAACCACTCAACAGCGCGCGAAACCAAAATAGCTAACGTCCGAGGTTCGCGCGGTCATACGCTAACCGTTTTTGCGCGATACTTTAATAATCCCTGCGTTCCGAGAGCTAGCGCGGGCAATTTTTCGTGCTGACTTCAAAAACCAGCGCGACCGCCCGTTTCAACAGCCAAGTAATTTTTTTTAGCGATACTAAAATGCAGCTCGGAAACGATCGGTGTGGATTTTCGATGTCAATTTTTGACAAGAAGCACTAAATGAATTAAATAATTGAAATTAAAAATATTATCATTATAAAATAAATCAATATTTTTTAATTAACTATTATTTAAATACAATAATTTTATAATATCACAATATTAATTTAATTAACAACCTCAAACTAAACATACCAAAGCTGAATTTAGTTACACGATATTTATTTTTAAGGTTTAATCGAACTTTTAAAACTAAAACAGATATAAATATATAAAATAATTAATTAAATTCCAATTTGTAGATAGATATTCACATGTAAACAAACATCAGTCAAAAAGTAGCCAGGCTAACTTTTCGTGTTAAAATTTATGTTCGCGGAACGATTGATGGTAACTTGAATTGCTAACATTTCCGCGCGGTGAAACGACCTTGGCTAAAAAAACCAGCGATCCGTGGCAGCGATGCTGAGGTCGGAACTCGATGAATATAAACCATGATATCTGTTCTCAAATTTCTTTCGCGGTATCAAGTTTCATGCGTTTTTTTTGAGATATTATACATCTTAATACTTTTCTATAATACGAGTATAAGTATATGGTTATGGAAATAGTGAACTATTATATATTTTTGTGATATTATTTTATTAAAAGGAATGTAAAGTAAACTGTAAAACACAAAAACCAGTCAAAACCGGCCATTGTTCTCGTCCTAATAATATCTATAATTTTGACCCTCTATTTAGACTAGGATTACGTACAATAAAATATAGCTGTAATCTTAAAAAACAAATCCTCAAGATCATTTTGATGTTTAATAATATCAGAAAATAATATTTACGAGATATAATTCAACAATATTCTAATTCCAATGCAATAGTACGAAAAGAAAGTTTTTATATTTTTTTTGTCATAAAATAATCTTTATATTTAGCCATCTACCGAGTATTTAGTGAAGTAATATCATTGTCTGTGATATTATAACAACAAACTAAAGAGAGACGACGTAATTCACTAGATGATGCTTATAGCAATGCCGCATTGTTTAAGTGTACTGGATACTAAAGTATTCGCGGACGTTTGGGTGGTTAATGACAAACACTTTTGATGTTACCAACAATCTAATTTGCCAAATGTATCGATAATAAAACAAAAATGCTAGCTTAACCACATCGATATAATTTGACAGTCGGTATAATGAAGTTTAAGAATGACTTCATAAAATCGATTTTGTCGATTTGTATCCAGGGTATCGATGCTGTATTGCTAAGGTGTATACAATCTTCATTATTATTATTACAGAACCAACTACTAACAACTAGAACAGCCTCGACTCATTGTGCTCGATACATGGTATCGATAATAACTTAAACATCACATAATATATTTAATTGATTTAAAACGATAAACTTTATCCATTGTGTTCGACGCATGTGTCGATAATAAAATAAATATAGTAGGTACATCATTTATAGTGCTAATTAAAATGCATATTCTGCACAGGTTAATATTTAAAAAACGCATCATTGTGCTACATACTTACATTTGATAATACCACCGCACATCCTTTAATGTACTCCACATCTCCACACAATAACAAAGCACATCCATTGCGCTTGTTACTAAACATTATGCACATCCTTCGTTGTGTTCCACACAATAACAAAGCACATCGCTTGTTACAAAACATTATGCACATCCTTCGTTGTGCTCTCAATATTTATCACCATTCATTGCGCTCTCAATATTTATTACAATTGCACACCATTCATTGTGCTCGACACTCATGTGCCGACCTATAAACTGACGTTGCACACCATTCATTGTGCTCTCAATATTTATTACAATTGCACACCATTCATTGCGCTCGACACTCATGTGCCGACCTATAAACTGACGTTGCACACCATTCATTGTGCTCTCAATATTTATTACAATTGCACACCATTCATTGTGCTCGACACTCATGTGCCGACCTATAAACTGACGTTGCACACCATTCATTGTGCTCTCAATATTTATTACAATTGCACACCATTCATTGTGCTCGACACTCATGTGCCGACCTATAAACTGACGTTGCACACCATTCATTGTGCTCTCAATATTTACTAAAATTGCACACCATTCATTGTGCTCGACACTCATGTGCCGACCTATAAACTGACGTTGCACACCATTCATTGTGCTCTCAATATTTATTACAATTGCACACCATTCATTGTGCTCGACACTCATGTGCCGACCTATAAACTGACGTTGCACACCATTCATTGTGCTCTCAATATTTATTATAATTGCACACCATTCATTGTGCTCGACACTCATGTGCCGACCTATAAACTGACGTTGCACACCATTCATTGTGCTCTCAATATTTATTACAATTGCACACCATTCATTGTGCTCGACACTCATGTGCCGACCTATAAACTGACGTTGCACACCATTCATTGTGCTCTCAATATTTATTACAACTGCACACCATTCATTGTGCTCGACACTCATGTGCCGACCTATAAACTGACGTTGCACACCATTCATTGTGCTCTCAATATTTATTACAATTGCACACCATTCATTGTGCTCGACACTCATGTGCCGACCTATAAACTGACGTTGCACACCATTCATTGTGCTCTCAATATTTATTACAATTGCACACCATTCATTGTGCTCGACACTCATGTGCCGACCTATAAACTGACGTTGCACACCATTCATTGTGCTCTCAATATTTATTACAATTGCACACCATTCATTGTGCTCGACACTCATGTGCCGACCTATAAACTGACGTTGCACACCATATAAATCATCGCAGCCATGCAGAGCGCCTCGTCCGTGCAGAGCGCCACGTCCGTGTAGAGCCCCGCATCCGTGCAAGTCATCGTAGCGATGCATAGCGCCAAGTCCGTGCAGAGCGCCACGTCCGTGTAGATGACCGCGTCCGAGGCCATGGATATGAATACGCTAACGTGTCATTCAGTTGTCCACCATGTTCCATAATCTGCCATCGTCTGACATGTCAATTTCAGTCCTCTGAAACGGGCATTGACAATATAAATAAATAATAAATAACGAGTGAAGTATAAATTTGTATTGAAGATTCCCCTTTAAAATTGTTGAACATTCTTCCCAAAAATGTTAGCTCATTTTCCTTTGTAAATTAAATAAATCTTTGATGTTTATTTTTTTTTATAGACTTATATTCACATTTACTCTCTCACAGCGATATAAAAAATGCCAAATCTCTCTAATTATTGAATAAATAATAACTTATACTTATCTTAATTTGTAGACAATAATGAACTCTTTGTAGGCACGTGCTTGTTTCGATCCCACTTCTGATTTGTTAGCTCTTTAATTATTTCAACGGTATCTTATTAAATAAAACTCTTTACATTAATATATTAATGAATCGAAAGTACAATAGATTCTACAGAACTCGACAAATCTTTACAATCAACGACTCACTTCTACGACGCCATTACACACAATGTCGTCGTCGAAGTCCCTCGTTTGTCAGAAAATATACAGCGCCCTCTGGTGGCGAATGTATAATCAATTGACATACTTATTCATCAACAAATGTAATGATTTATAACTAAATTATTTAATTTTAAACTATAAATAATGATAAATTATTTAGATACATCAACATATTGTTTTAATTATTTAGGCATCTTACACAATCAACATTATGGAAGTTGAGCTAATGTCAAAACTTTTGGGCCTGGAGGACAAATTTGAGAGGACCATGAAGACCTTTGAAGCCCACTTTTTATCTGCATCTCTCTCCTCAATTTCAAGGGCGCAATTGGCTAAGAATTTCAATACTTTTAAGGACTTTGTACGGGAAACACGGTCACTGCCCAAATCAATAGTGTCGCTATTATGGCTAAAGATATTGGGAACAGAAGCCGGCGTAAGTTTATTATATTCCAGGGTATAAAAGAAGAAGTTGGTGAAAGTACCCCCAATACTATTTGTAATGTGGTGTCCAACAGGTTACATCAGCATTGTATACCAAGTAACATAAGTTTTAGCTATCGGCTTGGAAAACATATTGAGCCGGACAAACCCCGTCCAAATCTGGTAAAATTTCAAGGTGAGGATATCCGAGTCAGTATTTAGCAGGCCAAAAAGAGTCTTAAGGGCTCTGGTTTATCACTAGCTGACTTCATGACACCAACTCGGAGGCAGATTTTCATTGAAGGCCGACAATTATATGGTCTTAATAACTGTTGGTCCCAAGATGGCAAAGACTACTTAAAATTGTTAAATGTTCAAAAACATTGACTGCCTTCTGCTGCCCACCTAAGTGAATTGGCTGCCAAACATCCACCGGTTCAGCTTGAAACACAAATCAATAGGAAAATCCGTGCTGCAAAAACTTCTAAAACAAAATAATTCAAGAAATATTATTAATTATGTATATTTACCCAGGTCTATAATTTTCTGTATATTAACATCAATATCTTATTAGTAGTTTTAGTTTTATTCCCAGAAATGGTTATTACAAGTTAAATTCATATTACCTGTTTGTAAGTGTATTTCTCTATTTGTTAAGTGAATACCCAATATTTCTTTCCTACAAATGTTGTAATTGTAACCATGTTTGCAACTAAAAAGGCTCTTACCATAAAAATTAAAATTACCAAATGTTTTCTTTCACAAATATTCACAATGTTTGTTTACATTTCCTTTTTTTTTTCTCTTAAAATTTGGTAAAGGTACTGGAAAAGGCTAAGATCAATGTACCATGGAGTTCTGTGTCATCCATAAATTACATAATACTTATTAACATTACTATTGCCTATCTAAATATATAATGTTTAATTATATATAGAATTTAATTACTGCCTTACTTTATTGATGTTGAGTTACGTATTGTTTTATTTTGGTGATTTCTCTTCAATAGGCTATTTGACAATGCGAAAAATAAAGTGTCAATTACTGTTATCAGTATACATTAAGAGTTTAAAAATGGTTATTTATTAACGTAAGTTGAAATTAATTATTTATTTATTTAAAAATCCGTAAATAAAAATGCATTTTTTAAACGTTTGTCACGTGACACAAAACGCTCCTGATTGGTCGAGTTTATGTGACGTCACCTGCTTGTAAACCTCGCCACTCGCTCGTTCGTTTGTCTCCTTGCGCCTACTTGTGATATATTAGCTTTCGAAACTGTTTTAATGAGATTTTCCTATATTATCCATTGTTTTTGTGTGATTTATTTTCAATATTTTACAAATTCTGTCAAGTATTTTTACCATGGACAAAGATTTTGTAAAAGCAGACAGCAGAAACCTGTCCCAAGTTGATGCAATTATGGTCGGATTATTTATCAAAAATAATTCCGACTTTTAGGCTTCGGCGCTAAAAAATGTGAAGACAGCAAAGTAAGTATAGTAACACTTTAGTGGTAACTTAAATTATATCATAAGAAAGTGAAATAATGATGAACTTCCACAACAAGCAAGGACTTTTATAGGTTATAAATGTTAAGTTAGTTTGGCGCCGTTTCGTGAACATAAACGATAATTTGTTTACTTTTGCAGGTCTGCAAGGGAAACGTATGGAGATGATGCCATTGGATATGTGCAACTGCGTCGCGAGCCAGATCTTTGCACATTAAAATGTAAGATTTGTCCTGAGCACAAGGTGCAAGCTCTCCAGATGGAATCTGTAAAGGTGCTGTAATTGGGGTCAAGTGTCCGACAGGTGAAAGTACCAAAACTAATTACATTCGTAATGGCAACATTTCAGAAAAGTACCGAGCTCAAATTCAACTGCAAATGTTTGTTACCTAAATGAGGAAAAGGTTACTTTTGTGTAGCTCACCCTGACTTTGAAGATTCAAATGGAAAAAATGAAAAAAGTATATTTCTTTATCAATCTTAAAACTATTACCTATATATTATTATTATTATTATTATATTAAAGGTTGGGACCTTCTAGTAAGTATAGTGTACTTGTGTCAGATAAAGTGGATGTTATTATAGTTGACTATGACGATTAATTTGTTAATAAACGTTGCATCTTTTTGGAAAGCAAATATTTTTCCACTATTAATTCGTAGTGTTACAGTACCTAATTAAACATATTTTAGGTAGTAATATAAGGTCATAATAAATAAATTTATTCTTGTTATTAAAAAAAAAAAATTTCAAGCTACTTCTATCTATTGTCTATATTAAGAGATACAATCTCAATAAAAATATCAATAAGTGCTTATTATGGCTATGTTTATTCTCAATTAACATATGGTATAATATTCGGGGGTAATATTTTAAATATTCAAACTACCTTTATATTACAAAATAAATGTATAAGAACAATTTATAATAAATATACTACTGAGTCCCTCCGTAATACATTCAGAGATGAAAAGTTTCTCACTGTAACTTGTATATACACATTAGAATGTTGTCTGTTTATAATGATAATTTTATAGAGAGACAATGTTTTTAGCTACCCATGGCTTCACCGTGCGGGTGCCGGGTCCATCGCATGGTTGGAAGGCATGGGAATGAACTGCAGCGTTAAATGTTATATCAAAAAACACGAGTTAGCAATAAATATGATCTCTGTATACCTCAAATAAATAATATAAATGTACCAAAAAAGTACATATATAATTGCAATAAAAATGTTTAATCATTTGCCATTAAGGTTAAAAACCCTAAATAGTAATACATTTAGGAACACATTAAAAATCTGGCTTTTATTTAAGGTAGGTATATTATAATTTAAGTAAATATTATAGTGATTACTAGTGTAATATTTTGTATGTGTTCATGTTATATAAAGTTCAAAAAGTATTCTTTGAGATATTATTCTGTTTTTAAATTTTAAATACCTAGTTTTAAAGTATTTTTAGTTAGTTTTATTATATTAGTCTGTTTTTGAATAGTTTGTATCTACCCATAAACTATTCAAAACAGACCAATATAATATAACCTTGTTTACCTACAACCAATTAAAAGCAGATTACCTACTCAAATTATTGTATGTTTGAAAAGGATAGCTGTTGTAAGGTTTACTACTACCACCATGTAACCAAAAACATTGAATAATGTACACAGTTTTGACAATAAAATATATTCTATTAATTGTACCTACATTAATAGAATATATTTTATTGTCAAAACTGATAATGAAGGATAAATAAAAATAAAATTTATACTATAATTTTGAATGTTTTATTTAAAAAAATATAAAAATTCCCAAATATAAACAGAATGCAGAACTAAGTGATTGGATACATATCTATACATATATGACACTCTAGAAGGGTGTGGCAAAATTGCAGTTCAGAAGCATTGAATGCAGTTTGCACAACTGTAATAAAACTACATCCTATTTTGCAGTTGGATTAGTTATAATGCTGTCAGTCGTAGAGTCCTATTTGTAAAAGTTATATAATAATAGCATATTCAAAATGAATTAACTATTTAATAAGAGAGTCTTGAATGTTTATTAGTGCACATGATATAACAATAATATCATTGAGTACTTTAAGAAATTATTTTCTGGCTGAAACCCATTTTGTACTGATAGTAATTTGCCATGGCCCATGTCATTCAGTTTATTCAGTTTATTTCCACCATAGGTTCTCTTCGTGGAACACTTGGTTACAGTCGTACATCGGTTGATTGGGTTATATAATAAATTAGTACCTTTTAATGGGCCTTGGCATCATTATTTTGAATGTACAATGTCATACAATTTTATTATAATAATATAATAGCAGCTGTAAAGAGGCCTTGTCATAATTTAACAAATAATAATAATAAACAAATGTCAATATATAACATGTTATATATGATATCAAAAATGTAATATAGTATATAAATTAATATTATTATAATTATAGCAGCTGTATAGAGGCGTTGTCATAATTATTTCTTTAATTAATTAACAATAACATTCAGTAATGTCGTTTCCATCTGTAACAAACAAACAAGTTACTCAGGATCTTTTAGTGTAATGCTTATTGAAATCATAAGACTCTATAGCTACAATTTTTAACTAATATTATGGAAAACATCGGAAATATTCGAAGTGAGTTGTAATAGACATTCTGTTAAAAACATTGGAGGTATTATTATAACCTCAAATCAATAACGAAAATATTTACAGTCTTGATTTATTTATTGTTATAAAATAAAATAGTATGTTTACTTACATCGAAATGGTCTTCACAAAAGAAAATATTTGTAAGTACTATTCGCTGTGATTAGGATCCCTCCGAGAAAGTGCAACCACTTTCGCCGCACTTTGATATTCTTTGGAACACTTACAAATAGTTTTTCCGGAGTTTTTAATCACGTATTTGTACATTTTGGAACTGCACACCATTTGTAACTCATTTTGTTACATAAATCACTGATAAAATGGAAATCCAATCGCACTTTCGTTTTTTGTTTGCAACAACAAATGTATGCGGATGATATGTGTGTGCCACAGGCAAGTGACGTCACAGACCCGATTGCAGCGCCATATGGTCAAAGTAGCGTTTGGCACACTTTTTAAATATTGCTTTTTTAATTTAATATTTCTCAGCAAATACGTATCAGAATTAAAAAAAACTACTTTTACTGGGTTCCTTAAACTCTACTACATAATATAAAATGGATTTTAAAAACCCGTCAAATAGCCTATTGTGAACCAGCTAACTAGCGGTTGATGTGGCACTTCAAAATATTGGCAAATTATTGCTGTTTTAATGACTTTATACATACCTATATATATTGTTTATATATTTATTATTAATTTTATATATTATACCATATTACCTATATATTATGCCTAACTCATTTTCAGAAGATGAATCTATAGAATTTTATTCGTGTAACTCATCCACTTCTGATGAGTTTGAAGTCAGCAGAAGCGATATTCTTCTTGGTAAAGCATTACATAAAACTTTTTCAACGTTTTATTAAAATTTTAACCTTTTTCATATAAATGCCCAAAGTATTCCAAGTCACTACTCTGATTTGCTAACCGTTTTAATCTCGATTATAAAATCAAAGCCCAAATTCCTGCTGCTTATTCTTATTTTAATGGGGAAAATTCTTATGTATTGAAAAATTGGGACTTTTTCCCGATTTTTCATTAGGTGGGAATTTTTCCTACTTTTCTTAAAATTAGATTTTTTTCCCACTAAAAAATCATTTTTTCGTCAAGTGGGTTCTTTTTCCTACTTTTAAAAAAAGTGGGACTTTAAAAAAAAATCCCTCCAAAAATATTTTTTTCGTCAAGTGGGACTTTTTCCTACTTAAAAAAAAAATGTTTTTGTCAACTAGAACTTTTTTCCTACTTTTTAAAAAAGTGGGACTTTTTAAAAAAATCCCACTAAAAAAACATTTTTCCGTCAAGTCGGTCTTTTTCAGGATTGTTCGCAGTAGTTCCATTGCGTTGTTCCATGATGCAACTAGTGCGAATTTTTTTTCGCACACATTTTTTAAGAGTAATGGTAATAATGGAACTACTGCGAATAATAAAATAATTAATAATTCGCACTAGATCCATTATGGCACTATTAGTTTTTTTATGAAATAGTTTCATTTCTATACAATAATGTTGCTGCGAATAATAAAACTAAGTTCGTCACTTGTAATGACGATTATGCTTTAAAACAAATATTCCGCAATGCACCAAGGAACAGATCCAGGAACTCTTGATTTGAGGGGGGGCTCGGGCCTTTTGACAATATTTTTAAATTATTTTTTTTGCCGTAATAATATACGTAATGTGCCTCAGTGGCTGATCCAGGGGGGTGGGGGCGAAAGCAACGAAATTTATGAAAGGGATGAAGAATTGGTTACAAACGTTCATGTAATGGGTGAAGCGTTAGTGATTACGTGACCGATGACACATAATTTCTGTAGGTCATTATTGTAACATTAAAGCTACGTTCGCACGAGTGTTTAATAAAGCGTTAGGAGTTCGGCGTTGGTAGTTTTTTTTACTAGTTTTATTTTAAACTAGTATCCACGTTGTTCTTTATGAAATAGGAATATCTTTTTGAATTATCCAAATCGGGCCATTAGTTACGGAGATATTAAATAATAAACATAGACCGTTCCTGCCGCTAAAAGCCAGTGTGCCAAGCACGCGTGACGTCACTATGGCTGACAATTTCGTGCGCTAGCTGTATTTAGCGCAGCGAGAACACATTACAAGATAGCAACAGCGGTAGCGGCTTCTTTAGGTGTAGTTTTTGTTATGTAAATCAATTATTAATCCTTAAGTTATCTGAAAATGACAACAAACTTTCCATTACACCATTAGTTTTGGCACAATAGCGCTCACAGTGTTAAACTCCCCCACCCCCTCCTTTCGCTCGATACCGCGCAGTGTCTAGCTATGGCTACCGGGCGCAGCCAAGTCAAACCAACATTTTTTTTGGTCTTTCTTTTGGCACGAAAATAGTTTATCTGGAGTTTTGACAGACGTATTAATACATTTCGGCACCATACAATATGTATACATAGTAAATAAGTTCTACCAGACACACAACCGACATTTAATTAGTTTTAAACACAATCAGCCAAGCCGAAACACAGCGCGCCTCACAACTGCCTACGGCTAACTGGCGGCGACCATCACAGGGACGTCACAGACTCAGAGCCGCGACAACTTGAAGATCGGCACATTCATTTGATTCCTACTAGCTAATTTTTAGTCGTATGACAAAAATAATTACACCAATCTTTTGGATTTTTTATATACTTTAATATTACATTCAAAACTAAAATCCTCGTTGATCCTCATTCACACGTTCCCAAAATTCCCTCTTTATGATAATTTTCCCGTAATTCCCACTTTTTTTTACTAGAATTTAAAAGATTAAAAGAAGTTAAACATTGTCACGGGTGGCCCGAGAGATTTATTATACCCTATATATACAAGACATGAGTCTTGTCTTGAAGTGGCCGTGCAGATATGTTTATAAATTTCTTGTTTCAGTTTAAAAAAACTGCTACTTTATTTTTCTTCTTATTATGGCAACTCGGCAACTTGTACATTTCTGCCAGTGTCACGTCAGTGTATAATTTAACCTTCAGATAACTAACAGATTTATTTAAATTAAATTTATTATATACTCATATTCTAATGTTTAATAGGATGAAAAATTAAAAATAATAACAATTTTATTTCAATCATTTATTACAAAATCTCAAAAACAAAATATCACCTTTTTACCTACAAAAATAATGGAATATTTTAACTTAATAGCCAAATATATATATTATATCATTACTAACATTGTATTATCCCTTACATTATAATATACAATAGAATATTAAAAAAAATCATAAAAAAGGTTTTTCTGTCCATTGTTCTAGGACAAATACAAATTTGAATCTGTGAGCACGAATTGGGCACTCTGATTTCGTTTCTTCGACAATTTTTCTAAGATAACGAATTTTTTTGGCGTTTTTCATTTCTGTTTTATATTCTTCAAATAATTCTATTTGAGTCTTAATCCTAAGTTTCTTAAAGCTTATTGCCATATTATACATTATCTATAGACATTTTTTTTCAAACTTCCAAATTCATTTATTATATCTAGTACTTATCATATATTATTTCTAGTAAGCATGTCGTCAAATTGTAAATTACTTACTAAGAAAACAACATGATAATATGAAATGCTTCTATGCCTGCTCTATCAGAGGCCCACAAGTAGGTAGTTCTTTGTCGTATACTAATAAACCGAGAAGTTCTACGAGCCAAGAGCTTATTGTTTTAGAAGACAGTATCTACAGACTTTTTTTTTTCTAACTTCCAAATTCATGTTATATTTCTAGTAAGCATCTCGTCAATTTACAAATAATTTACTAATAAAACGACATGATAATATGAAATGATTCTATGCCTGTTCTATCAGAGGCCCACAAGTAGTTCTTTGTCGTATTCCAATAAACCAAGAAGTTTTAAGAGCCAAGAGCTTAGACATTATCCACAGGGTTTTTTTTTTTTCAAATTTACAAATTCATGGTATATTTCTAGTAAGCATGTCGTCAAATTGTAAATTACTTACTAAGAAAACGACATAATAAAATGCTTCTATACCTGTTCCATCAGAGGCCCACAAGTAGTCTTTGTCGTATACAAATAAACCAAGAAGTTCTTCGAGCTCTGTTATTATAATTTCTATACTAGTAGGGCCTGTCCTGGTTTCAATGAAGCAAAACTGTATTTGTTTTTGTAATTTATTTTCTAATAAAAAAACGCTTTGGGTAATGGCCGTGTCCAGCAGCGGACTGCTACAGGCTCAAAATACAATAATTTAAAATATAACACATAAAACAAAGAAAAGCCCTGTAAATACAAAAAAAATAGCACTTACGTTTTAGCTGCGTGCAATACAACGTGGGATCTCACACACCCCAGAGGCGTTCACTGAGGTTAGGGCACGATTTAGACAAAATAAATCTAATCAGTCTATTTGGCATATTCATTCATTCATATCTTTATTTCCACCATAGGTACAATACAGAACACTTGGTTATCGTCATACATAACAAAATAACTAATCAAATGAAATACAAACAAATATGAAAAATAATAACAATGATACAGCTAGTAACCAAAAAGTACATATAAAATACAACAACAAGAAATAAAATAAAAATTTAGATGCTATTTATGTATTTCAATATAAAATTTATAGTAAAATTGCAGCTGTAAATGGGCTTTGTCGGTGAGATAAATCAAATAAAAAATAGTACAAATATGTTAGCAGCTGTATAGGGGCTTTGTCCTAAATACATCAATGTCTTTAAACACTATAAAATATTTAAAAATATTATATTATATTAGAATATTAAAAAAAAAAAAAATGATAGTATGTAATAAATAACTAAGCGACCGTTAATGGCCTCTGTCAGAAATATTTTATAAAGATATAATTAATAATGGGTCAGTATAATAAAACGTAATGTCACAACACAACTTAGGAGTAATTAAATATCAATACAATACAAGTAATACAAATAATAGACCAAAGTCAAATGCTATGTGAAGTCTTTTATATCATATAGTTTAAGGTCCCGGAGCCAATTCTGACATTTTCTTTTAAATACTTTTGAATTTAGTTTCTTCCAATCATCGTCTATTTTATTATAAAATTTTACACTATTTATAACATAACTTTTATACTTTGTATTTAATCTACATTTAATATTAGAAATTTTATTTTTGTTTCTTGTTGAGAACGAGTGCTTATCAGAGTTCAATGGAGTATTATGAATATTTTTATTTGCATATATAATATTATTTAATACATACATAGATGGTAATGTTAAAATGGCAATGTCGCACTCGAGATTATCTGGAGGTACAAATTAATAGCACTAAAATTAAAAGAGATATTCATAAAATATTACGCCTGAGCCCTGGGGTATTGAACCCCACGTTGTACGCGGAAGGTTAAAACTCAAAATCACTTTACCGCGATACATCGAAAAGGTTTCTTGTGTTACCAAAACTAACTTTTTTAACTACTTCTCAGAACTAACTAAGATGAAACAACAACATAAAATATAAAAACTTTACTATTAAGTGATATAAATCACCAAATTTACAAACTAATTATTACCAATAAACTTAATCCAATATACTAAATTAAATTCCTCCATTATCAAACTTTAACTTAATATTATTTTCTCTTTAAAAACACATTAAATTATAAAGTACTTCATATGACATTATACTAAGTACTAATGCTTTGTACAATAGAATATTAAAAAAAAACATAAAAAAGGTTTTTCTGTCCATTGTTCTAGGACAAATACAAATCTGAATCTATGAGCACGAATTGGGCACTCTGATTTCGTTTCTTCGAATTTTTTTCTAAGATAACGAATATTTTTTTGACGTTTTTCATTTCATGTTATATTTCTAGTAAGCATGTCGTTAAATTGTAAATTACGTACTAAGAAAACGACATAATAATATGAAATACTTTTATGCATGTTTCATCAGAGACCCACAAGTAGTTCTTTGTCGTATACCAATAAACCAAGAAGTTGTACGAGCCAAGAGCTTATTGTTTTAGAAGACAGTATTTTGACAGTATTTTATAACTTGTTTTACCAAAACTAACTTTTTAAACTACTTCTTAGAACTAACTAAGATGAAACAACAACAAAAAATATATATACTTTACTATTAAGTGATATAAATCACCAAAAATACAAACTAATTATTACTTATTAACAATAAACTTAATCTAATATACTTAATTAAAATCCTACATTATCAAACTTTAACTTAATATTATTCTCTCTTTAAAAACACATTAAATTATAAAATACTTCATATGACATTATACTAAGTACTAATGCTTTGGATTTAATTTTCAAGGTTTGAATAGTCTGAGCAATGAAATATAAATATATTAAAAAAACTTTACGCAAAAACTGTTTTATCTATGGTGCTTGCGACAACGCGGACGCACGAAGTTTAGTAACTCGTAAAACGAATCGACGTCATCGCAACTCACGAAATAATTGTAACGCGCGAACTTGTCGTGTTTAACGTTTGCAAACTCGGAATAAGGCCCCAGTTTTAATAATTTACATGATCTGTTACAGCACTTCCGTATATTATTCATACAGGTTCTGGCCATAGACAACACTGGGTAATGTCACTACACAGAGCACGGAATCCACGCGCGCCGCTACTAGAGACGGCATGTTCAACATATTTCATACAAACCAAGCGTGGGGGTGGGCGTTGCCGTTAACTCACACCTATACGCACACTACTGCACTACTCTTGGAGTGCTGTGGCGGGGTCGATATTTTTTTTTATCGACATAATTTTTTATGAGCAGAAAGATATAATAAGTCTGCCAATTAATTATTAAAACACTCGGATTTTTAAGTAGACGAAGTTAAGTGACACTAATAATTTTTCAATTTGGCAAAATTAGTGATTTATAGTAAATCTTGTACATAATCCTAAATACAATTTGAATTAACAGTGACCTAATTAGTTAGACCCAGACTTTGTAATATTTTGATCAAATAATAATAATTTTTTATTTGATAGACTTGTATTTATATATTTAAATTGCGTTTTTTGGTAATCTAATTAGGGCATGCAATACCCAATGATTTACAATCCCGGAACTGATTTTCAATACTGAAGATGTAATTCCGAAACTGGTTCCGAAATCGGCGATTTCTAATAAAAATAACCACTTTAAAATAAAACAATCTATGTTATATAAAAACTCTTTTTATTGTCACATAGCCGAAGAAATGAAAACTTTAATGTAAATACAATATACATATTATTTACAAAGTCCAACGCAATTCATCATTGCCCCAAAAATAATACATTTTTAAGAGTACGTTATGTGTACCAAATTATATAACATATTACCCAATTTTTTTAGGGAATTACCAAATGCTAATTTAAAAAAGCTTATTGTTAGTCAAAGCGTATTATGATATTAATAAATATTTATATGATCTAGTACATCAAAAATGAAATAGATTTATCTACATGCTATTTTAATGCTAAAGTATTCATTTGATTATACTTTTATCTTATGGTGAGTGTAAAAAACTATGTATTTAGTAATGGGCTAATTCTGTAGACACATTTTTTATATTGTACCATCTTGTAAACTCGGAATTACTGCGAATAAATATTTCATTTCATTTCATTATTAAAATGGCTTCGTATTGATATAATATTTAAGTTGCGTTTTTTGTAAGGTATAGTGGAGCCCAATATCTACATTTTTTCCATTATTGCTTTAATTAATTGAATTGAACGATTATTCATGGGTTCTTGGTCGAATTGGTGTATCGATAAATTTTCAAATAAATTAATTTCCAGACATAAATGCAAAGCATGTTGATTTGTATGTTTTGTTACTATTTCTACTTTCTTACAAACCGTAATAACATCTTTAGAAGGATATGTTAATCCAGATCATAGATATAGTTATAGCAGATCGCTCTCGTAGATACTTTATAATACTTTCCATTTTAACAATTTTTTGATAATCTTCTATTGGTTTCTTGGAGTCGCTTTACGTTAAGACAAACCTTTTAATGGTCTCCTGAGCCCTTATCACAGATAATTTTAATTTACCTCTTTGAGGTGTGTCCAGTATATTTGGTAAATCAGTCGCTTCGGGTCGGGCTTGCAGAGAACTACGAGAAGATTTTTTATTATCTTCAAAAGCTTTATTAGCTTCTTTTACAGGTGAATCTTTTCCATTTATCTGAAAATATTAGACTATGAAGAGATGTGTTAAAGATATCTAAATTCAGTAGATTTTAAGATATTCCTGCGGACAGACAAACAGGTATCTGAGTGTCACCTTATGTGAAGCGGCCATTCGTTAAATGTTTTTTTTTGAAGCCACATGTAATAATACACAAGATACTATAGAAATGACAACTTTACAATGGCAATTAAAATATATTGGTACTCTATGGGTACGCTAACTTGCATTATCGACATGATGCCAATCAACGCGTGCGTCCCCTCACTATTGCATTCACTAATGACTCTCGGCTTTCGCACGGCTGAGGTTTTGCGTCCAAAATACATCGACGCACATGTTTAAAAAAAGTAAAAATTAACATTATTTACTTACTTGTGATATGATACGCCAAAATTTTGTTTGTTGATGTATTTACTTTGATTCTTACACCAAATCACAGCGCAATGAGGCATTTATAACGATTTAATATTAATGTTTATTCCGCAACGTACGAAGAGCAACTGGCGGCCGATTGCGCTCATATGTGCGCGCAGCGCATTTCTTTGCCACGACTATTATTATTACTACCGTCTCTAGGAGTAGGCAGCGCGCGGCGATTCCGTGCTCTGTGTGTCACTACATTATATGCATCTCTTCTTCTCTAAGCATTTTTCAATATTTTTATCGCACTCTGTAATAAAACCCAGTGTTAAAGTGTTACGTTTCCGAACACGGCTCCTGCGCGGACCAAACAACCTTGCGGTCCGATTCGCGACAAAATCGATGTCAGCGCTGTCAGCGCCGGTCCGTATGAGCGTAAGCGCGCTAACGATAGATGATATGACATTAATAGTGACGTCATTACAGACGCCATATTGAACTTACAGTGATTAAGTATTAAAATTTCTAAAATATTTTTTAAGTAGATAGTTAAAAGTGTTGTGTTCTCATTTATTTTGGTATATATGTAAACAAATATACAAAATACATTATTTTCTTATGGCGTTTTATTTGACATTTAAACAGAGTGAGAGAAGCATATGTTTTAGTTGCGAGATAGAGGGAGATACAAGTGATGTTCTTGTGAGCGCTTAATCACTGGTCCGATTCATTAGCACGCTAATAGCGCCGTGAGCGGTCAAATCGCGCTTTTTGAATCGGACCGGTGATTATGAACGTCAGCGCTGACAGCGGTGTTATCGCCATTCGGACCGTGAGGCAAGCTAGCCTCTAACGTCCGCTGTTCGCGCGGTCAAGCGCTACCTGCCACCCTAGCCAAGAGCATGGTCGCTTTTTACGCTCGAACGTTGTAGAAGCGTGAAAGAGAGGGAGATAACAAATTTATTATCCTATTGGTGTATCTATATTGTTGTCTCGTTTTGGTTATTTCTGCAACGATAAAAACGAAAGTGACGTCATCACCAAATGTCATCTTCATACAAAACTTTCGTGCGCGCTTTTAGCGCTCATGCTCTTGGCTAGGGGGGCTGTAATTTACCTGTTTTTTCGCGATACTTTATTAATATAAACCATTATATCTGCTAAATTACAATACCTATAATAATAATAAAAATACGTAGGAATAGGTGAAAATATACTTAACAGGTTAATATAAAAAAAATATTGATAATGTTAATATAAGTTACTAAAACCCAAACAAAACACGCGAAAAATATAAAACTTTCCCTTTCCAACAATGTAAAAATATTGATATTAAATTTAGTCTTCAATTGTAAAATAAATTGAAACAAAACACCTACTTCTCGAATTTCGGCCACGGTATCAAATTTCATGCGCATAAACATGCCGAAATTTCATTAAAATATTATTAATCTTAATACATTTCTATAATAAAAGTATATGATTATGGAAATAGTGAACTATTATTCATTTTTAGATATTATTTTATTAAAAAGAATGTAAAGTAAACTGTAAAACACAAAAGCCCGCCAAAACCGGCCATTGTTCTCGTCCAAATAATACCATCTTTTTGACCCTCTATTTAGATTAGGATTACATATACAAACTATAAAATATAGTTGTAATCTTAAAAAACAAATCCTCAGGATCATTTTCATGTATAATAATAGCAGGAAATATTATTTACGAGATATATTTCAACAATATTCTTCAAAATCTAATTCCAACGCAATAGTACAACGCCGACTAAAGTTTTTATATTTTTTTGTTTTAAAAGAATCATTCTATTTAGCCATCTACCGATTATTTAGTGAAGTAATATCATGGTCTGTGATATTAAAACAACAAACAACTAAAAAGAGACGATGTAATTCACTAAATGGTGCTTAGAACATTGTTCTAACGCATTGTTCAAGTGTATTGGATACTATGGCATCCGCGGACGTAAGACCCAATTTTTTTTTTGGATGCCATAGTCACTGAACAAATAAGGCCATAGTATCCACGGACTGTTGAGTGGATAACTAGTAAGGCCGTAGCCAAGTTATACATTCATTGTCATGTTTGTTAATGTTTTTAAGGCTAATAGCGTTCTTTGGCTTTCTTTCTTGTCATATCCGTGTTTTTGATAAGTAAGGCTAAAAGCCATGTCTTCGTTAAATCTCATGTAGGTCATTTAGGTAATTATCATTTTATATACTCTCTCCTTGGTCATATTGCATTTATATCAGTGTGTCTTTTGTTTCCTTTCGGTCCCGTATCTTTATCCTTCTATTATATCTTTATCCTTCGATGGATCATATCTGTATCAGTTTGCTTTCGTTCGGTCGCGGAGTTTAATCGGTCCCATGTCAATCTATATCAGTTTGCTTTCGTTCGGTCGGCATATTGTGTCTCAATCAAAAGTACCGAATGTTTTCTGTCTTGGTGAATCTTTATCTTGGTCAGTTGACAATACCATATCTAAATGATTGAATCATTCGCGATTGTCACATGTCTAGAATTGGTTAATAGCCTTGCGGTCCGATTCACGACAAAATCGATGTCAGCGCTGTCATCACCGGTCCGATTGGGCGTAAGCGCGCTAACGATAGATGATTTGACATAGATAGTGACGTCATTACAGACGCCATATTGGAATTACAGTGATTTTGCTTGTGGGTGAAATCGCTGTGAGCGCTGTCAGAATGACATTTATCTAGAAACATGTTTTCAAGAAAGTAATAAAATTCCTTAAATAATTATTAAGTAGATAGTTAAAAGTATTGTGTTCTCATTTATTTTAATATTAATGTAAACAAATATATAAAATAACATTAAAATTCATGAATTTTTTATTGCGTTTTATTTGACATTCAAACAGAGTGAGAGGAGCATATGTTTTAGTTGCGAGATAGAGGGAGATACAAGTGATGTTCTTGTGAGCGCGCTTAATCCCTGGTCCGATTCATTATCACGCCAATAGCGTCGTGAGTGGTCTCATCGCGCTTTTTGAATCGGACCGGTGATTATGAACGTCAGCGCTGACAGCGGTGTCATCCCATTCGGACCGTGAGGTAAATCTACGGTAGAAATTAATAGAAGATCAAGTTATTCAAGCAGCTTTATCTGGGAACTCCTTCTGTGGTAATCCTCACTCTCTGTCACTGAAGATTAAGCACCTCCTTTTCCAGTGCAGCAATCTTGGCCTGGATATTGTTCTGGCTTGGATTCCAAGCCATTGCGGTATTATGGGTAATGAGATGGCTGATGCGCTGGCTAAGGAGGCCACTACCACTGGCTCCCTGGATAATTTTGTTCTGTACCCTCAGGACCTTGGTCCTATTGCTAGAATTGACCAGGTTGTTGCATGGGAAAAACTCTGGTATTCAGATCCTACAAAGGCTAAATATTATAGATCCATCCAGCCAACTATTTGTAATAAACCATGGTTCTTTACAATAAAATACCTGTCTAGACAAGTCACTTCAACAATATGCCGCCTGCGACTGGGGCATAATAGTTCTCCTACTCACCTATACAGGATTAAGGTTAGAGAGAGCCCTATGTGTGACTGTGGCTTGGACGTTGGAACTGTCGAACATTTACTATTTACTTGTCCAAACCAGAGTATTTCTCTCTATGATATCCTCCCTCCCAACATCCCTCGACCTACCAGTATAAATAATCTCTTATCATTGTCAAATTATGACGGTATACTGGCTGTAGCCAAGTACTTAAAAAAATTAAAATTAAAATATTAATTTATTAATAATAATTATCTATCACCAATTGTTATTATACCTATTATAATGTCCAGTTATTGTATGTTGCAGGGCCCCCTTGTGTTTTTTGTATCTTAATATATAATAGGAGTTAAATTAAATATTTAATTCCTATATATACTCAGTATTTGTTTCTTTTTCAGATCTGTGTGCTGGTTTGTGCTGTCCCTCCCTGGGCCCCATTTTAACCCATTGTGACGTTTACCCTTGTATATTTTACTGTTTTATTTTTTATGTGTTAAAATATAATAATCAATGTCATGTTTTTTGACTTTTATAAGTGGACTCAAGTACTTAACTATAATTAACAATCTCAGTGCCTTTTCAACAACTAGACATTGGCAAAGTTACGCGTCAAGCGAAAAGCCATTCATCAAAATAATAATAATAATAAAAGTTATTCAACATAGATAATACTACACCAAGTTACCACCACTGTACTTACGAACCCTAATCTATTGCATATTTCAATAAAAAATTGTTTAAATAATGTTAACCTATAAAGAAAAATTAATATTAGCACCAATGGTACGTATTGGTACATTACCGATGAGACTGTTAGCCTTAAGGTATGGAGCTGATATAGTATACACAGAAGAATTAATTGATTGGAAATTCCTTCGTTCTAAACGCCGAGTTAATGGTTTGTAGATTTTAATAGAGGGGGTATAGGCATTAAATATATGAAACTAACTTTCTACGTCTTGATTTCAGAGGTATTAAAAACGGTAGACTACGTAGACCAAACTGATGGTACTATTATATTTAGAACATGTGAGGAGGAGAAAGGAAGAGTGGTTCTTCAACTTGGGACTTCTGATGCCAAAAGAGCGCTTAAAGTTGCTCAGTTAGTGTAAGTAATTACCTATATATGCCTAGCATTCTATAGAATTTGACCTACAATAAAATCATATATGAATATTCATAACTGTGGATGTGGAGTCTTACAGGCTCCTATATTGACATGCACTTTTTTATGGGGTAATGATTGTAGATTGCTTTAAAACTTATTCAATATCAAAAGTAAGGTGTCAATGAATAAAATAATGTGAAAATGTATTCAACATTTATTAATTATGTTATGTAAATTTAAGAAATAAAAAAATAAGGAACTTACTAGGCTAAATTAACTAGGGTTTAACTTTAAAAAAATTAAAGTGCCTAGAATTGTTTACACAACAAAACCAGTAAATTTTCCGTAAATTATATATATTTACAAACTAAAAACCAAAACATTCAATTCTGGTAAAAAAAAAAATAAAAAAATTGACAACAGTTCAAAATAGAGAAAATTAGTGACAGTAAGAACATAGAGGATGAGAGCATTGTAGGTACACGGTTTTGTTGCATCCGATACATACATTAGTTGCCATTCTGTGTTTCTTTGCCGGGCATATTATATATGCCCTTTGGGTTCCTCGGCTGACATCACCATGCTTAGTTACCAAACAATCTGCTACGTCTTCTTCATTATCAGAATGATCCGAGGCTAACAACAATTCAATCAGTTCTTCAAAAGATGGATCTGATACTCGCAATTTTTTTTGCAGGACTTTAAAAAGAGCTTTGGGATGGTCGTTCGAAGTACTCGCTTTACAACTTTCAGCCATTTTGCAATAAAAAAAATGCAATAAATAAAATATTTTTTTAAAACATTTTGTCTGGGAATAATGGACGTGTAGCCTGACAGGCTCCAGTCAATATTCCGATAATTATTACTCACATGTTAAGCGTCCAACAACATAACTTCCACCCTTAACGGTTGATTCACAACTAAAACTGAAGTTACTGAGCATTTTGATCGCGGGGAGCTGGGGGTAGTATGTGAAACCAAGAAATGGTAAACACAGCGGAGCCTGTGAGACTCTCGCCCACAGTTAAAGGTTAAGTCTATTTTCTATTATATATATAAAACAACAACATTCAAATATACTAATTTATACATTTTTTATTGTTTTTTAGTGAAAGTGATGTTTCAGCCATTGATATTAATATGGGATGTCCAAAGGATTTCTCCATTAAAGGCGGCATGGGAGTTGCATTATTAAATAATCCAAACAAGGCATACAATATTTTAAAGACCTTAGTTGATAATTTATCAATACCAGTTACCTGTAAAATAAGAATAAAAGAAACACCTGAGAAGACTCTAGAAGTAGTTAACAAGTTGGTCAGTTCAGGAATATCTGCAATTGCTATCCATGGGAGAACTAAAGATGAGCGACCTCAACATGCTGTTCATCCAGATGTAATAAAATATGTAGTTCAGAGGATATCAATTCCTGCTATTGCTAAGTAAGAATGCATGAGCCATTTCTGCTACCAATATTTAATAAACATTAAACCTAATATTAATTTTCTTTTAGTGGAGGTTCTAAAGAGATAGAAAAACATAATGACATATACAAATTTAAGGAAAGCACAGGTTGTAGTAGTGTAATGTTGGCACGAGCGGCAGAATGGAATTGTTCAATATTTAGAAAAGATGGTTTACTTCCCATGGACACTGTTATAAAAGAGTATCTCAAACTTGCTGTTGACTTTGACAACTCACCATCTAATACAAAGTACTGTGTTCAGAATATATTGAGAGAATTACAAGACACACCCCGGGGACAAATATTTTTAAAATGCCAGACATTGCAACAGATATGGTATTATATATATGTATTTTACCTCACTTTTCCTAAAATATCCAGTGTTATTTGATATAAAATGATTATTTTGTTTTAGCTCCATTTGGGATTTAGAAGATTATTGTAGGGATAAGCAGTGTGAATATGAACAAAGAGGCATACAAGGTAGACAAGAGGTTGACCCAAGCTTTTTGGAACCACCAAATAAAAAATCAAGACCATTAAGGACCCTGGATGATGTTACTGAAATGAAGGTTAATAAAATATTTAAATTAACTTTGTGAAAATGTATGTACAATGTGCATTGCTAGTAGGCTAATTATCAAACTATTTAGCCAGTATTGTGGAATATGATTACACTGCATTCTAAATTATGTAGTTCTACTCACTATTAGGAGGTATATCTACTCAGAAAGTAAGTTTTGATGCTATAATATATATTAAATGTAGAAAATATTATTGTTATCTTATGCTATAAAAACTTTCAAATTCTTTTGTTCCGTATAAAAGTAGGTAAACTACTACACCAATTTTGGATTACTTTGATGATGTCTCCATAAGTCTTATTGGTAGCATAGTAAAGTAATGCTCTTAAGTAAAATGGTGACTTGTTACTCAGGTACACTTTGTGATTCACTTCAATTAATTTTAAAATAAGTCTAATTTAACTTATGTAAGTAGCAAATAAATTGGTGTCTGTCATGCCTACTTATTAGATATATGTGTATGACAATTTTTAAACAAAAAAAAAAAAAAAATATGGACTTCTGATGATAATAAAAAAACATTAAGTACTTTAATTTTTTATTTTGAAAATATAGCCTAAAATATTTATTTTAAAAAAAATCTGTGGACTTCACAAGCATCCATTTTTATCCAATAGTACTGGGGGGTCATTCCAAGATTGCAACCTCTAAACACGACAAGACATTGGGTAATAAATATGGAAATATAAGTTCTATTCTGTTTTTTTTTAATTGATAAAAACAAAGTTTCCTTAAGGGTTTAGGCTATATTTTCTAAATCAAAAACTTTTTTTTTTTTCATTTTTCTCTGAACATAATCACAACAATAGGTATTTTCTCAGCATAAAATTACTGAAGTCACATTATGGTCATTGAATTAACTGACAATTCTAAAACTAAAATGACAACACTATTATAAGGGTAACCATGTTCCACGGCTAAAGGACTCATATCCAGGCTAGAAAATTTAATTAAAAAAAATGTAACCATATTTCATTAAGACATGATTAGATTGTTAATGATAAAGTATGTTGGTGGTGTGCTAATGTAATTCAATGTTTTTATTTTAGGTATGTTTTATTAGATCCAACTATAATGACCTTAGTTTACCAAAATCAAGACTTCATCTTTGGGCAAATAAAAATGATAAAAAACTTCCAACCTATGATACATACCAGGAAGAGAAACTCTTTCAGTCTATTTTAACATTTAATGGTCTGAAATATGCTTCTAGCTTTTGGGAAAAAAACAAGAGTTTTGCAGAACAAAGTGCTGCTTTGGTCTGCTTACACTCTTTGAACTTAATGACACAAGAAGACCTGGTAAAACTAGGAGCTTTAAAAAATAAAATGAAATAATATAGATTATAGTTTTATTTATCTATTACTTTATATAGGGCCCCACAGAGAGGCTGACGCGAGAGTAAAAAAGGAGCCTAGGTATCCAATTATGATACATTAAGCAAAAATATATTAATAAATCTATAAATAAGAGAGAATGTTAATTATCATTGGATTCTCTATGCTCGGTCCATCCCTGTCATGCGGTCTGGGGGTGGGTGGGAGGCAGGGGAGTTCCGACAGCCGACCTTGGATGGCCAAGATCCATCAATAGACATTGCAAACACTTTCCTGTAATTCCTCTTGCACGGCTTTCAATACATATAGTTGAGTATTAAAACTGTTTGTGGGATCAAAGTATTTGTTTGACTAGATGGTGTGGTCCTTAGAAAACAAGTTAGTTGGAAAAGGCCAGCTTTTTCAAAAACAATAGCATAAAGTTACTGCAGAAAATAATCTCAAGTTCCATTTTCTATTACTTCATTATGGAAGATAGTTTTTTTTTATTATTATAAGTTCTGTATTTGTATAACGTCTAGTAAATAACTTTTGCTTTATGATACTGATAAAGATTTTTCAATCTTGCCTGTGTTGTAACAAGAATCTTTTATTTCACCAGTTTTATTCGCCTTTAAGAGCTTGAGTCCTAGTAACCCGTTAATTTAATTTAGGATTTTAGCACCCAGCAAATAAAATATCTTGCAGTTTTCATCACTACAAGTGCCTTCCACAATAGTTACAGCAATGGCATAGTGAATACAAACATGGTTTAGAATGTTTCTTGAATTAAATAGCATACAATCTTATAAATATAAAAGGTTTGCAGGTTCAATTTCTGGCATTTGCAATGAAATATATGAAAACTTTTTGGATATTTCTGTAGGAGTTTCAAGTGGTCTTTTGTCTTTACATTTGTTTTTTTGAGTAATAGTCTATAGAGCTGTTATTATTTTTATATACTATTACCATCTAAAATAGCTGCTTTCATTTTGCATACATTTTTAGTTAAGTTATCATTTACTTCTCTAAGTTTTATTATAACATTTTCCTGTGTAGTTATATCTTTTTCCAACTTCGTAAAGTTAATATAACAAGGCGTTTTTGTTGTTACTGTTTCATTGTTACCTTCTTCCAATACATAATTTTGAAGAATATCTTCCATGAGAACTTGAACGGTAGGTAAAATGGGTTTATAATATTTCTTGGAATCCATATTTTTTTTGTTGATCATTTTCACCTGAAACTAGTAATAATAGGGAACTGTTACAAATTGTCTTATAAAGTAAAAAGTCACGTACATGTATTTGTCTCGCTCGCACTCATTTAAATCTACATATAGCAAAGAATTATATAGCTATTTTTTGTTTCTTAAAATTTTGATTGAAATGTCAAAACTGTTCGTTGGCGCCATATTCTGTTCTCAAGTTTTTTTTTAAATGTGGTTGTTCTCAGCATGGATCATAAAATTATGGACCATGTTCTCATTTTAATAATTGGTTTAGTGATGTACCTGCTATTCATATTTTTTTAACGAATGCCTATTTATATATTTTTGGGCATTAGGGCGGTTCCATATATTATTCTTAGTTTTATTGGAAATTTGAATTCTCATCGCTCTTAATGCCAATGCAATAAATGCTATGATAGAGATCTATCCAAAAAATCGTTTTATAATTAGACCATTGGGTGGTAATTGGCAAATAAAGATTTTAATATAATAATAAATATAAGTTATTATTCTGTTTGGTGGTAGTTACAAATTTGTAATAAAAAAGTAGGAGAATTTCATCTCTATTACAATAAAATTATTTTTAAGTTTACATTTCCAAATTTCCAATATGCCAAAGAATACGTGTAATAATAATGGCGGCACTTTGCCAAACTAATACAAATAGTCTGTGATCGCAATAGAGATGATATTCCTAAGGCTGTAATGCATGGATATATATATATATATATATATCCAGATATATATAGAGAGAGCCACCCTAATGTCTAAAATTACCTTTCCAAATATGAGAACTAAAGATGTCCTCGGCCATACAAACTCAAAATAAAAATAAACAATTTATTATCTCACATTTTGTTTTGAGTGTTCAACCAATCATTGAGCGTTGATTTATTGAAGTGAGCACACCATATGGCACAACGAACACGTTTGACATTTTGTTGTAAAGGCTATTTTATGCATTAAGGCGGTTCCATGTGTTTCATGCTATATAGTGAGAGCCCAATAAAACAAACTGCCGCGCCGTCTCGCAACGAAGCTAACACAACTTCTGCTGGTGAAAACTTACCAAAAATAATATCAAATTAATTAAAAAAACCTACTAACTATATTCATCTATATATTCTCATAACGACGAATTTGCGTGGATCATTGTCACGAAAAATTAACATTGAAGACCACTTTTCAATTTTTTTATTATTTTTATTTTATATATTTTTACAATGATACCTATAAATGATGTAACAACTTTTAAAGCTTTACTTCATTTAGACCAGAGGTTTAGACATAGGTATTAGGTCCATGTAGTGTAGGTTGACCCGTATTAGTTCCTTTTCAACTAACGACGATGATCGCTTACATTTTGTAATGACGTCTTATTTTAATGTTCTCGAGACTTTTGATGATTGGTTACAGAGGCTCTACCATGGGTTTGCGCATTGTAGAAACGTAACGTATTCATTTACGTATACGTGAGCAACAACCAATAGGGGGCCTGACCAAAGAACACGATCGCCAATCGAATCGCCTCATCGATCGATAAAAATGTATAGGAATTTTACTCTATGGGTAGAGTGCGATCGCCGAGAAACGTCAAATCTCATACATTTAGCTTTCGATGGGTATTTCGATTCGATTATCGATCGGCTCTTTGGTAAGGCCCAGGATCGCTTTATTCAATCCTGTTACCAAAAATAAAGCGATCCATTGGTTGTTGCTCACGTATTCGTAAATTAATACGTTACGTTTCTACTCATTGTAGAGCCTCAGTCCATTTCATGAAGGCGCGTTAACTACATTTTGCATCGAAGCAATACAGGGGTCCTACAGGGAAGCCATACAGTTAACCGATAGTTTCGTGGCTACTGCTTCGATGCAAAATATAAATCTGAGATGTCCGTAAACTAAATACTAGTCGTAAAAGAATAATTATCATAAAGTGAATTTTTAGTTTAGAAATTAAACTGTCAATATAATATTATTTTAAAGTTCTAATTTCCATACATTGGACAAGTTTACACAAAGATGAAGAATTCGTGTTTTCAAGTTTACGGCATTTTTATAGTGAGAGTTTCAATTAAAAAGTATAAAACTTTCTGTAAGTATTGCTTCTAAAATATAATTTACATTAATATTAACAAAAGAAAAAATAATCAAATGCTGAAAATTCAATTAGCTAAAATTATTATGAAAAAGTGTCCCACCTCTAGTTGTGTGGTCGCCATCTTCTGCCCCCCTAGCCAAGAGCATCGGCGCTTTATGCGCCCAAGCGTCGCAGAACGGACAGTGATCGAAAGAAATCGGTAGCCATGAACAATTTTTGACGTTAACTTTCATTCTGTCGAACGAGGGAGGGCGACCGCTCGGCTCGATTATTTACGTTCCGATATTATATTCAAAACCCGCGAGTAATTTTGAGTATGATGTTTTATAACACATAATAATTATATTACGAATGAATTGAGAATATAAATTAAAAGCAATATACATTTTTTATCATATTAATGGTGTAAAAATTATTGTACAGTTTTTACAGATTTGTATATTAATGTTATAATTAACTTACATGCCTAATCGGAACGATATTCGTTATTTTAGTGATAAAGAGAGAGAGATAATAATAAATAAATCCTATTGGTGTAACTATGTGATATCTCGTTTTATTTTACGGGCCAATGCTCTTTACATTTGATTAGAAACAAAACCAAGGAATTTAATACTCTCTACGAACAAACCTAATAGAAAATAGAAACATTGCAGAAAAACTCTTCGGCATTATTAATATGGCACTTTTAAGTTGTAAATATAAACTGAAGAATTCTAAATATAAATTCGAGGCATCCGGGGCGGCCCACGACCAATTTATTTTTAACAATTCTCTGATCAAGGAAGAAATATTGCAGTTATATCGTTCTCGCATTGGAAACTTACTTTTTGAATAGGTAAGAATCAAAATAAATAAGTGCTTCTAAGGTTATATATTTAATAATTGATTAGACACGTTGTTAAAACATTTGTATGCCGAATAGGCGAAACAAAACGTACCTTTGTGTTTACAACACCCATCTATTTACCTTTGTTTCTCATACAAATAAATGTTATTTCAGGTGATTTCGGATATGCCTTGGAACCATGATTGATTACCCCTGTCATGGATTCCGTACGTATATATTAATACCTCAGCGGACCAATACACTGCCAAGTCAGGATAAGTGTGAAGCAGGCAAATGGTTAACTCAGGGGGTCATTAAAATACCTTGGAATAGACAGAGTTCTGCACTATGAATCTGAAGAGTCTTCCCAAATTGTAATGGCTTGTGCAGCGTAATAACCAATATGATATTACACTATAGGTGAGTTAAGAAAAATAAATTACAAATTGTCCACTTACTTTTTTAAAAATTAAATTAATAGTATTTGGTTGAGTAGAGAGGGTAGTGAACACAGTGCAGGTGAGAGTTTAAAAGGCCTTTAAACCTATCTCACGGTCTCAAGTCCGGATATGCTGAAGTTCATTCCCCTGCCTTTCAACCACGAGATGGACCCGGCACCCGCACTGTGAATCCATGGTTTGCTAAGAACATTGTCTCAAATTCACTCTCCTACTATATTTAGAAGCGTGGAGTCAACTGACACAGATAGTAAAACCTGTCTCCAACCCAGTTATGTTGCAATTGTGATTTTTGTTATTTAAAAAAAATTGGTCTTTTTATTTTTTTATTAAACTAAGTACAATTTTGTATTTTTTTTATTTCAGGTATTTATACTTTGCAGAGTTTCAAGGACAGCTACCCCCTTCTTCATCAAGAGAGGTCACAAACTATGGTGCTCAAAGTTTTAGAGTGGCCCAAGCCAAACAAAATTATTAAATAAATATTTACTTCTAATTTGTTTGTTTTATTGTGAATATTATCCAATTTTAAGAAATCAATATTCTGGGAAATATTTAATTAAATATACATTAACAGAATCAATATAGGTGGCACAGTCATATAGGTGGACAAGTTTAAAGGTGTCTAGGTCTGTCGGATGGACCCATTTAAACATAGAGTATTGAATAAGAAATGCTGGTATCATTATTAACATTTCTTATTACTTGTATCATTTAAATGGGTCAGATTAATGAAGATTAATATTTTTATTATGAATTTTAATTAATAACAGTCTTAATGATAAAAATATAATAAAGTCCTTGAAGAACACTTTAGTTAAAATAAGTTTTGTTTCTTTTTTACTTATTTATTTTTGTTTGGTAAAAAAAGAGACATAACCTACTATATACAAGTGTTCTTCAAGGACTCAAAAAGTTTTTTTATGAATACCAGTGTGTTTAATATTAAGATATGCTTACCATTATGGTAAGTATATCTACAAATGATAAGCTTATCATTATGGTAAGTATATCTACAAATGCCCACATTAGATACATGTAATTCCCTAATAGTATTCATATAAAATAATGAAACGTTACTCTAGGTACTATCCTAACTATTTATAGTGCTTGCATGGGAATTAAAATTCCTATAAATAAAAGAGCTTGTATAAACAATATAGGTCTAATAGTACATACTACACATACCCTACTTTATATAATAGTACTAAGTAGTTTTTACTTAACAATATTATACATATATATTACAGCGTTAAGTGAATATTTGTGTGGATGTGTGTGCATGTATGGGTCATATAGTGTATATAATGAAATACCTAATATTGTAAATATCTAATGTGGCTGAGTATAAATTGTATTATTATTACTAAGGCTAGTATTTTTTTTTTTAAATAATAATATACCAGTATAAAAGGATTCTTTTAAATCTAAAACTCAAGGTGAAAAGTCACTCTGTACAACCACAAAGACCATCATCAGTCCCTGAAATACCAAAAGTTGTAACTTTATTAGTAATGGTCAAGGAAAATCATATTCTTATATACAATTATATTATTAAAGAAGAATATAGCAATATATATTAAACCATAAGTTTTTGCGGCTTGTGAAACATTCTAGGTCTTCACAAAGGCTCTGAAAAATCCTTTGTTAAGCCTAAAATGTTACCTAAACTCTCCCCGGTATCCCCTATTTCTTTGAAAATGTGAACTTTTCATTAAAAATAAAGAAATAAATAAAAATAAACTTTATTTTACAAGAATTTATACATGTTTTCTTAACTTTTTGCCTAATATTGGTTTGTTTGATTTAATGTTGTAACACTTCTATCCAATATTATCAATCAAGATCAGATATTTGTTCAGGTTATCCTCAGACATAGGCCTCCTTCAGCAAATACCATTGGCAGCGGTCTCCAACTACTCGGCATTGGGATGTCTTGATTTTTTTATACTTCTTTCAGAGACCTGAGAACATACATACTATTCTATGTATTTCTTTCTCCATTTAAAGTTTTGGAGCAATTGTTTGACCTAAATAAAAGTACCTATTCAATTTCTTGATAATTTACTTTCAGGGTTTGTTTATGTCTGTTTGTCATAGCTTTGGTTTTCACACATGGTTCTTTTAAGCCCCGCTTTTCCACTTCTCTTGCTAGTTGTTTGCATAATAACTGGAACTAGGTCATCAGCCAATCTCAGTTGAGATATTTTACTTCCATTTATGTTAAGCTCATAGCTATTCCAAATAATTCCAATCAATGTAATTGACGAAAAATTTCCTCCAATACAGCCGAGCAGAGTTTGATTGATAGGTTTCCTTGTCGGACTCCTTTTATTCGTAATTCTTCTCCAATTTTTCCTAGTCGTACTTTTGCTGTAGGTATAGTTTCAAAATTGTTATATTACTCCTTAAGATTCTTAAATATTTAGTTTGATCACACTCTGTGTTTTGAGATGCTTTGTAAGTATGAAATAGAGAGAACTTTTTGTTGCTCTAAACTATATTTGGCGTCGATGAAGACGCCACTCGTTATTTGCTCTTACTAATAAATTTTATTTATGCATTTTAATTTACACAACGCAATAAAAAACTTCTAAAACAACAAAAAACAATACTTTAAGTTAATTTAAATTAAAACAATGGCGTCGTTTTGATAGAATATAGCTCGAAAGGGAGACCCCGACCACCCGCCCGTAAACAGTCGAATTTAGCGTCTAGCATTCGCAAAAAACGAACAAAAATGTGTTCTTGGCTGGCAATTCCCTCCGAGTATGTAGCGGTTTCTGTCAAAATGTATGGGGAAATTGGCCTCTCGCGAGCGCTTTAACGAAAACGAATGCTCAACGCTCACCGTCCGTGTTCTTGGCTGGCAATTTGTTCTGTCAACGCATTTAACGAACGTGACGTCATCACCAAATGTCATCTTCATACAAAACTTTCGTGCGCGCTTTTAGCGCTCATGCTCTTGGCTAGGGGGGCTGTTCTCACTGGAGAGGCGATTTAAGGTCAAAGGGCGCCTCCCTATTATATTACTATTGAATTTTTCCGTCCGATTTCAAGGCCTACTGACAACTGTCAAAATTTATACTTATTAGACTGAGAGCGATTTCATCGATGGAATGGAGTGTAATTTCTCTAAGGCACATGGCTTGTTCGATTTATACATTTTTTAAAGTTTTTATCATAGGAATGTTTGTTTGTATGTCCGAATTTTATTAAAGTTGTAGTTACAGAGAGAATAGATTAATAAATTATTACTGCTTCAATAAAAAATCGTCCCAAAGTTTTAAAAATAAAGTGGATATTTTTATATAGGATATTGATGTATCGAATTCAAGGACAACTTCAAAAGCTTATCTTAATAAACTAATATGACAAGTTTTTAGACTGATTTTAGAATTAAAAATAGGAATTGTCAATATTACTTGTAAATATGGCAAGATTATTTTTATAAATATCTAATCACCATAAGAGTGCCTTTGAAAGACCTAATTCAAACAAGGGCTTGGATTAACAACAATAATAGGTATTAAGTAGGATTTTTTTACATAAATTGTTCTAGTCATAAACTAAGCTATAAGCTTATTCTGTGTGTAGGTAGGTACCAAAAACTGCTCCTAATACATTATTATATTTTATAAGTATTAAGTAGGATTTTTTTACATAAATTGTTCTAGTCATAAACTAAGCTATAAGCTTATTCTGTGTGTAGGTAGGTACCAAAAACTGCTCCTAATACATTATTATATTTTATAAGTAGATAGTTTATAGTCCCTTTGTGAAATATAATAAAGGTGCCTGAAGATTAATAGAACATATCAAGCGTTCCATTAATCTTCTAAAGCTAAGGTACCTAACTGACACAACCACATAGTACAAGGTACAGATAAATGATAACAAATATAACATGTTCCATCTCTTACGATTACCAATGTGAATAGTAGTGTACCTATTATTAATTTACATCAACAACCTACCTACCAAAAAGCAACTTGAAGGGTACTACCATTCCAATGTAACCTATTTTTATAGTAAATTAACTGTGTGTAATTTGGTATAAAGAAAAATACGATGTTATAATATTGTTAATTATATTCGAAGTGTCATAAAAACATACTTGACATATTAAATTTTTTGACAATATACTTTTCATTAGATATGAATTATAAATGCACAACAAATGCCCCCTTAATTCAGATCTCACAAACACTTACAATAGTTACATGAAAAACAAAAGAGAAATAAACATAAACAAAACACGACAGAGATAATAACATAGCTATAAGGTAAAAATCATAATTAAATAAAAAATAAAAATTAAGTAATACCTATACTTGTGATACATCTCCGATGTGCAATACGCGCAAGAGGTTTAGTGAGAACATCAGCCAACATTTTATCCGTAGATAGATAAAGAACATCAATAGAATTGTCAGCGATTTTCTCTCTAATAAAATGATATCGCACATCTATATGTTTGGTTCTGTTATGGTGGATAGGGTTCAACGCCAATTTTTGCGCACTCTGGTTGTCATTAAAAATTACTACCACATCTGATTTACCTACTAATTCAGAAATGAACCGTCTTAAGAATATGGCATCTTTAGCAGCACTAGCTAAAGCCATATATTCTGCCTCGGTTGAAGATAATGCCACAGTGGTCTGTTTTTTTACTTTCCCACGAAATGGCACCACCAGCTAACTTAAACAAATAACCAGTATATGAACGACGGTCTATAGAACTATTCGCCCAATCTGCGTCTGTAAACCCTTCTAAATACTTTCCAGTTTTGCAAAACGAAATACTATAATCTATAGTCCCCTTTAAATATTGAAGAATTCGTTTAGCAGCCAACCAATGACTTTTATTAAATTTATTATTAAATTGACTTAAAAAACTAGTTGCATACGAAATATCCGGTCTAGTATTTACAGACAAAAACATTAAACAACCTATTAAATTTTGAAATGGATATGTAGACTTATCGCAACTCTCATCCGGAACTAATTTATTATTTTCGAGAGGTGTATCACACGTCTTACAATCTTCCATATTAAAACGTTTTAAAGTGTTTTCAATATAAGTACGTTGACTTAACTTTATAACATCGCCATGATGTTGAATATTTAAACCTAAACAATACTCCAATGGACCAAGATCTTTCAAAGAAAAATATTTTTGTAAATCTTCTTTGACATATTTAAACATGTGATCATCATTGTAAAAAATAATAAGATCATCTACGTACACAGCTAGGTAAATGACTTTCTTACCATCTCTTTTAATGTAAACACAAGATTCTGATGGTGTTTTTGTGAAACCTATTTTGTTTAGAGTTTTATTTAACTTAATATTCCATACTCTAGCAGCTTGTTTTAAGCCATAAATAGATTTTTTTAATAGGCATACCTTATCCTCTTCACCTTCATTTACGAAACCTACTGGTTGAGTCATATAAACTTCCTCTTCCAGATCACCATTCAAAAAAGCTGTGTCTATGTCTATGTGTTGCATTTTAAACCCATTTTCAGCAGCTATAGCAAATAGTGTTCTTAAAGAAGAATTTCGAACAACTGGAGAAAAAGTTTCGTAATAATCGACACCAGCAACTTGAGTGAAACCCTTTGCTACTAACCTTGCTTTGTATCGAATTATAGAACCATGAGCATCCTTTTTAATTTTGTATACCCATTTACAAGGTATTACCTTTTGTTTTGGCCTATCCACGAGTATCCATGTTTTTCTATTAATTAACGACTTATACTCATCTTCCATGGCAGTGCACCAGCTATCCTTATTTTCGGAGCACATAGCATCTCGAAAAGAAGTAGGCTCATCACCATCTACATCCGTGGAAGCTTTGTATAAAATAAAATCAGGACCAAAATCTTTAGGCTTTCTTACTCTTCTCTCTCTTACTTGATCAACAACAACACGCTCTTCATCATTATGCACGATACCTTCAACGATGTTCTCTTCTTCCTGTTCAATACAATCGGTAGAAACAACATCTGTTAAATCAATAATATTTGAAGATGAAGTAACACCTGTTGGGTCAGGATAATTATCAATAGGACTTAAAGATGAAATGACAGGTGTACTTAAATTAGAATTGTCAGAAAGTATGACAGGTGCCTGCTGTATATTCAACAATTCATCTTCATTTTTCAAGTCACAGAATTTGTTTTCAAAAAATTCTACATCCCTTGCTCTCACCAATTTTCGTGGATATTGGACATCTCTGAAAAAATAACTATTTACATGGTCACTATATCCAACAAAAATGCTTTGTGTGGCTTTCGGATCAAGCTTTTTCCTTTGACTAGAAGCAACATGTACGAGAGCCCTACAACCAAAAACTCGCAAATGACATAAGTTAGGTTTACTTCCGCACCACTTTTCATATGGAGTAATATCGATAGCTCGATGAGGACGTCTGTTTTTAAGATATACAGCAGTATTAGCAGCATCTTGCCAATATGCTTTAGGAAGAGAACTATGAGACAACATTGACCTAGTCTTTTCAATTATAGATCTGTTGGTCCTTTCAGACACACCGTTCTGTTGTGGACTGTACGGTACAGTTGTCTGATGTTGAATACCGACAGACTCTAAATAATTGGAAAATTCTCTATTTACAAATTCAGTTCCATTATCAGTCCTCATAATCTTTATTTTAGCTCCAGTCTCTCTTTCAACCATATTTTGAAAAATTTTAAACTTATCCCTAACCTCTGTTTTTGATGAAATAAAATATGCAAAAATCATTCGAGAAAAATCATCTATAAATAATAACATATATTTATTACCTTGAAAAGAAGTAGTAGACATCGGCCCACACAAATCCGAATGTATTAATTCTAGTTTAGAAGTAGCTTTTTTATACAGAATTTTCTTATAAGGCTGTCTTGCCTGCTTACCTTCTATACATGCTATACACGATTCTTTATCTACCTGACTATAATCTAACCCTACAGCTTGACCATTCTTAAGACGGCTCATTCCTATACGGCATAGATGACCTAATCGTTTGTGCCACAGTCGGTAGTCGGTTACGTCATTACGAACGTCAAAAGCCGTAAAACTCTGACGTGATTTTACAGTACAATCTAGAGTGTACAATCCACCATTCAAAGAACCATGTAAAATAGCATCACCTGTACATGAATATAAACTAGAATCATAAAAATTACATCCATTTTTATCAAAAACTACTGTGAAACCATTGTCTACAGATTTTTTAACTGATAAAAGATTTGAATTTAAATTAGGTACTAAAACTACGTTACTAATTTTATTGACAGTTTCACCACAATTACCAATAAATATGTCACCAATACCTTCACTTTGCAGTTTCTCACCATTTGCCACAGTTACCGCACCGCTCGAACAGGGAATATAATTTTCAAATAAATCTCGTCTTGAACTCATATGCGCCGTGGCTCCTGAATCAATAAACCAGTCAGTTCGGCTATTATTATCAACTTCGGCATTCAAAGCACTCAACATATTCGATTCCATAGTCACCTGTTTAGCCTTCTTCTCCTTCTTCAGTGGACAGTCAGGTCGTTTGTGACCAGGCTCGTTGCAGTCATAGCAAACGATTGGTTTGGATTTCCTAGACTTCTGCTTTGGATTGGATTTTGTGCGTAGTGCAACTGCTTGTTCAATATCAGAACTTGTTTTGGAGAGTTCGTTTAATAATTTGCTTTTTACTAAGTCGCTGGTAATTTCGACATTTGAATTCTCCAAAGCCATGACTAAAGGTTCGTAGTGGGACGTTAGACCTCCTAATAAAATAGCAGCAAGTCAATATTTTTTCCAATATCAGCCAAGTCTTGCGCGATTGACATAACAGCGTTGATATAAAACTCAATATTATCAAAATCAGTGAGGCTGCATCTATATAACTTCCGCTCTAGGGATAATCGTCTACCCATACCTTTATCTTCGTAGGCGTCCGCAAGAGATTTCCAACACTCTTTTGCCGTAGTACAACGCCGAACGTGCGTGATTGCGGCACCGTCGAGAGTAAGGCAAATCTTGGACATTGCCATCTCGTCATTCCTGGCTTTAACAGAAACATTAGAAGTATCGCCTTCAGGATAACCTTCGATACATTTCCATAAATTATCGTGGACTAAAAGCATACGTATTTTGAATTTCCAAATACCGTAACCATCTCTGCATGTGAGAGGCTTAATACTCGACATCGACGACGAGCTTTCGTTTCGACTTCTACAAACCGTATTATCACCGTGGCCGGGCATTATTAATGTGCCCAAAATACACTACACACACTTATTACTTGATTATTCTGGGCCCATAACCTTTTATAGTAAATTAACTGTGTGTAATTTGGTATAAAGAAAAATACGATGTTATAATATTGTTAATTATATTCGAAGTGTCATAAAAACATACTTGACATATTAAATTTTTTGACAATATACTTTTCATTAGATATGAATTATAAATGCACAACAATTTTCTGATCATAGGTATATCAATTTTAATTAAAAATGAAAGTTATATGAGAATATTGACACTCAAATAGAAAATACTTTTAACATAGGTCATAAATAAATGGCTTCAGAAACACAATCTTGATGCTTATAATTTTAAACCATATAGGTAGGTATAATAATGAATTTAATAAAAAATAATAAAAGTTTATTGTTAAGTTAATAGTAATGTATAATACTAAGGATATATTTAGAAAGAATTATAAATATAAAACACACATAGGATAAGTTGAGTCATTTAATTACCAATACATAATTTATAATCTAGATTTATACACCTACACTTTTTGAAGTTAAATGAGATAACTGTGCATATGCAGGGCATGAAATAAGGTTTAATGTTGAGGAGGAATAGGGTAAATATTAGTGACATAGGTTCTATTTATTTTACATAAAATATAAGTAGTTTATTTTACAAAAAAAATTATGACATGTGTATATTTTTAGATATCTACACAATTAATACACTCCATAAATATAGACTTACCATATCCAGGATTAAAATTTTAAACTGTAGCCCATACTATATGACAGTTAATTATATTTTGTAAGTTACCCGAGTGTATCAATAGTGATTTGAAATTTATTTAATCTACAGACCAACTTAACTTATTTAATCTACAGACAACAAAATAACAGAAACAATAATCCTATTATTCAAGAAAACTCGGTTGAGTGTTTAGGCTGGAGTAATGTTTTATATCTTTTTTATCAAAAAATATTTTCATTGGTAAAATACCAATGATCATACTTAAGTATGTTAGTTTAGATGGTCTCTGGGTACATTGTGGATGGTTTAGTGTCAATGAGTTATCATGACCAATGGTATTCTCAGTCTACCAATCAAGTGGCAAGCCATAGTGGTATTTGTATAGACACAATATTTTGACTTCGTGGTGTTGTCAAACATTTTTTTTAGAACATTAATTAAACAGTAACTGATTGGTACACACCGGCAATTGAAGTTAGATCTAAAACTGTACTGTTAGTCCTATGGTCTAACCAAGTCAGACACCATGTTCTGTAAGGATATTGTAGGAAATATAAAGAAATAAAAGTTGATTTTCTCATATCTATTGTTTTAATTTATAATTTTATTAGCTTATAGTGTAGGTACCAGAAAAAAAATACTAATACATTGTATTTTTATGTAGGGTTTATAGCCTCTTTTGTGATAAATACTAAAATGCTGTTACCAAGATACCCACATACCCAATAAAAAAACACATATGGTACATGATACAGTTGTCTTTCACAATATTCACTTTGAGGCAATAGGTGTTGACAAACAAATACGCTGGTACACATCTGTGTTTAAACTTGTGACCTAAAACTGTAGGTTTAAAGTCTACAGTCCAACCAAGTAATGCAGCATGTTTGGTAGGGATA
This sequence comes from Monopis laevigella, assembly GCA_947458855.1. Taxonomy (NCBI): domain Eukaryota; kingdom Metazoa; phylum Arthropoda; class Insecta; order Lepidoptera; family Tineidae; genus Monopis; species Monopis laevigella. The sequence continues at coordinate 17,944,776 of OX381583.1, read as the reverse complement.
TTATAGGAAATATATATGAAAAAAAAGTTGATATTCTCTAATCCATTGTTTTAATTCAATAATATAAACTGAAGGCCAGATTTTCCAATATGTTGGCCAACTACTGCTTTAGTTGGTCTATTAATTACCCCTTTTTTGTAAATTTGTTTTTTATAGGGCACTTTAGTCCATTCATGCTTTATACTCTAGCTAGGGGCTCCATTTTTTTTACTTTCCACTTGTGTCTGGCCACACCTATAACAAAGACATTTATTAAAATCAAAAATAGTATCTTAATACATACATTTATTAATAACAATATGTAGGCCATGTGTGGGAATCAAACTCACGAATATACTCTCATCTAATTCTGTAAGATATTGAAGAAGATTTTTCATGTACCTACAGCATATAATAGGTACTTAAATATTGTAAAATAATGCTCAGCATATTGTCCTGCCTAAAATTACATTTCCTACCAACTAAATGCTGCTAATCTAGACAAATGCTAACTTATTTATCATAACATATCACACACGTTTAAAGTTGTTACAAAAACAGCTTAAACTTTGTAGCAACAAACTATTTGATTAGGTATTACATCGCTAATAGTCGGGCTACAATTCGATGTGAAGAAATTATAATGTATTTAGTTACAAGACGAGAATAAAGTTCTTAAAATATAAACAAAAAATATATACATACATCATCAAGAAATCAACAAGTTTCCTGCATGTTTCCGTATCTATGTATTTTTTTCCGTTGTAATATTATTTGTTTTACTTATTTTATTATTAACTACTTAATATATTATTAACATTATTAACAATTAATATTATTAACTACATTTGCATGCTGGACTACAGTTAAACACGAGAACTTTTTTTTCTAAGACCACCTAATTATATGTACCGTGTTTTTATGGCAAATAAATGATTTATGAATAAAACACCATAAATATAATATTTATGAAATACGAAATTTCCAAAATTTTGCTAAGTACAAATGACAGCTGCTGTCTGGAAAATAGTGAACGAAATGACCGGTTTCATTCGTTCCTAAGCCAGAGTGCCTCTCGCTTTTAATTCTCTAACCAAATTGGCGATTCTAGCTCACGCTTACGGTTGGCTTGAAAGCCAATGGAATAAAATTTCTCTAAGGCCCCTGGTGACAGCGTACCTCACGCCTACTGTCACTGTCAAAATACATTTGTTCAGTGATACATACGTTTTTGACTGAGGCGACGCGACATGTCGCCTCGCCCGCTTTTTCTCTAGAGCCCTATTATTATTATTATTTTTGGTGCATGGCTTTTCGCTTGACGCGTAACTCTGCCAATGTCAAGTTGTTGAAAAGGCACATAGGAGTATAAATATGATATTACAACTATTATTGTTTTATAAAAAAAAAAAAAAAAAGTCAATAAATATTAGTTAGGTTAAACATTTAACACTAGGTATAAACAGTACAATACAAACAAAGAATTCAACATAGGGGAACACAAGGGCCCGTGGACAATACAGGACGGCACACAGATCTGAAAAAGAAACATATATTAGATATATAAAGTAGTTAAAAATTTAATTTAACTTCTATTATATATTAAGGCACAAACTTATACAAGGGGCCCCTGAAACTAATAAAAACCGGATCCAGTGGTCCAGAAATAAATATTCATAGGAAGTATAATAGGAATATATTTATAATCAGAATCTTAATTTGAACTTTTTTAAATATTTTGCTATAGCCAGTATTCCATTATAATTGGGCAGTGATAAGAGAGTAGTTGAATTGGTGGGACGAGGGATTATGGGTGGAAGAATATCATATAGGGAAATATTCTGATTGGGACAACCAAATAGAGAGTGTTCTAATGTTCCCAGATCTGTCCCACAGTCACACAAGGGGCTCTCTCTAACCCTGATTCTATGTAGGTGGCAAGGTAGACTATTATGGCCAAGTCGAAGTCGACAGATAGTAGAGGTGATTTGTCTAGTAAATTGTTTTAATGTAAAAAACCAAGGTTTAGTGAAAATGGTAGGTTGGATTGATCTATAATGTTTAGCCTTAGTGGGGTCAGAATTCCATATACTTTCCCATGAGGCAACTTGATCCCTTCTAGCCATAGGGATCAAGTCCTGCGGGTACAAAACAAAATTGTCCATTGAGCCAGTGGATGAAGCCTCCTTGGCAAGTAAGTCAACAGCCTCATTGCCCACTATACCACAGTGGCTTGGAATCCACGCCAGTACAATGTCCAGTCCAAGACAGCTGCATTGCCATAGTTGGTGCTTAATTTTCAGAGTTAGGGGATGGAGGTTTTCACAGAAGGGGTTGGCCGAAAGTGCTTTCAAGCAACTCTGAGAGTCAGAGAATATTATGGATTTTTTAATATTGTAGGATTGGACATATTTTACAGCTTCTAAAATAGCAAGAGACTCCCCGGAGAAAATAGATGCTTGAGGGGGACTTCTAAAATTTAAAATTATGCTGAGCATGGGTATCCACACAGCTGAACCCACAAACGATTCCAGATCAAATTTTGAGGCATCGCAGAATATTGATAGTCTATCTGACCAATGCCTTTGGATTTCCCTATTAAAAATGCTATCTGCTCTGGAAGACTCCTTGTCAATGTCAAAATATACAACTTTGGGGATGAGTAATAATGACTTATATGGATATTTAAAAGTGGGGTACCAGTCGGAGGAATAAATGGGATATTTGAGCTTAACAAATTTAAGGTAACTAACTAACAGGGATGGGTTATTTTTGTTTCTCCAATATGGAGAATTTAAAAGATTTAATAATGATTCCAATTTATGCATAAGAGGATGAGAGGGGGATAGAGAGATTTTGTAAAAAAAGCGGTCTGATAGGTATTGTCTTCTTGTGCATAAAGGAGGTTCGGCACATTCATTTTGCAGGGCAAGAATGGGAGTTGATTTCATTGCTCCAAGGATGATTCGAATGCTCTTGGCTTGAATTCTGTCTAATTTGTTTAAGGATGCTTTATTACAGGGGGCGAAGAAGAATGAAGCATAATCTAGATTGCTTCTTACAATAGAATTATAAAGTAGTTTTTGGGAGTAAGGGTGTGAACCCCACCAAACTCCAGAAAGACAGCGTAGGACATTGATAGATTTTTCACATTTTTCAGATACATAATCAAAGTGGGGGATGCCAGTCATTCTAGAGTCTAAGACCGCTCCCAAAAATCTAAAGGCTGAGAGTTGGGGAATGGGGTGATTATTTATTCTAATATCTAGAGAAGGAACTTTATACTTTCTTGAAAAAGGAACCACAGCACATTTCACGGGTGATAGAGAAAGACCATGGTCTGAGAGCCAATTGGAAAGATAATACAAAGCTTTATTCAAGAGGGATTGGGAATCTAAAATATTTCCAACTGGTGAATACAGAGCCAAATCGTCGGCATACTGTAGAATATTACAAAATGGTTTAACCGTAAGGTGGAGATCATAAGTGTAAATATTATAGAGAAGCGGGCTGAGCACAGAACCCTGAGGGAGGCCTCTCCAGATAGTACGCGGGGCGAGGTGGTGACCCTGGTATCTAATAGATATTGACCGGGCAGATAATAAGTTGGATATGAGTTAAACAGTCCTCACTGGAATGCTCAGCTTTAGCATTTTCTGCCTGAGCAGAGGAAGAATGACGTGGTCATATGCCGAACTTATATCAAGGAAGACACCCACTACAGAGTCCCCCCTTGAGAAAGCACTACGGATGTCTGTTGATATAATACCTAAACTGTCGTATGTACCCTTGCCTTTACGGAACCCAAATTGGGAGCTGTCAATAATACTTCGGCTTTCAACATACCATTCCAGACGATTTTTTATTAAATGTTCTAGTATTTTACAGAGCACTGAGGAGAGGGCAATGGGGCGGTAGGATGATGGAAGGGTAGGATCTTTATTGGGTTTGGGAATAGGTATAATAATTTGATTTTTCCATGAGGTAGGAGGGAAACCATTAACAAAGATTTTGTTTAAAATTTTAAGGAAAATATTTTGGAAATTGAGACTAGATTTTATAATAAATGAATATGGAATACCGTCACAACCAGGGGAAGAATCCTTTAGCTTAGAAAAAACAGCTACTAGCTCCTCTCTAGTAAAAGGGTCATCCAAGGGGTCATGGAGATTTAAACTTCTTGGCAAAGGAGGGAAGTTATCCAGGGATGGGTTATGAGGAGGGGACATGGCATCTGCAAACTGCAGCAACCAGCCTGAAGAAATATTGGAAGAGACAGAACTGCTAGAAGACAATGAACCACGAAATTTTTTTATATTTTTCCAAACCATTGAGGATGGGTAATTAGGGGAGAGGTTTTCACAGCACTTATTCCAACCAGATTTTTTTTTAAATGATAGAAGTCTTCTTGTTTCTGCAGCTATTCTTTTATAATTAATAAAATTATCCATTGTCATTGAGATGTTGTAAAGCCTTTCTGCATGTTTACGGTCCTTAATCTTTTTAGTACAATCTGCATCCCACCATGGGGGGGACAAGACTCTATGAACTTGAAAGGTTTTTTTGGGTATGGAATCATCTGCTGACGCCACTAGAGAAGCCAGGAATAGATCATACTTTTGTAAATAATTATTATCAGTAATTTCCGTAAATAGCTTAGATTTTTGATCAGTTAGAGAAGAGAAAAGCGACCAATCAGCTTTATTAATCTTATATTTCAATAAAGGTTCAAAGACTACTTTAGTAGGGCAGGGAATATGAGATGAGATTAGGATGGGGAAGTGGTCACTACCATAGGACTCTGAAAGGACGGACCAAGAAAAATTTGGAGCAAGGGAAGGAGAGCATAATGAAAGGTCTACAGCACTAGATTGTTGGTTGGGGTAAGCTCTCCGTGTTGGAGAACCATCATTAAGAATAACCAAATTCTTAGTGTCAATGAGGTCCATAAGATCCACCAGCCTTGAAATCGGACGGAAAAATTGGTAGAGAAGTGGCAATTTTACGGAATATGGAAAATTGGCGATCCGATACAAACAAATGTCAAATATTTTCCAGAGTGGGTGTGGCTTACTATAGATTCTATGGAATTGCCACTTCCCTACCAATTTTTCCGTCCGATTTCAAGGCCTACTGACAACTGTCAAAATTTATACTTATTAGACTGAGAGGAGAGCGATTCCATCGATGGAATGGAGTGTAATTTCTCTAAGGCACATGGCTTGTTCGATTTATACATTTTTTAAAGTTTTTATCATAGGAATGTTTGTTTGTATGTCCGAATTTCATTAAAGTTGTAGTTACAGAGAGAATAGATTAATAAGTTATTACTGCTTCAATGAAAAATCGTCCCAAAGTTTTAAAAATAAAGTGGATATTTTTATATAGGATATTGATGTGTCGAATTTAAGGACAACTTCCAAAGCTTATCTTAATAAACTAATATGACAAATTTTTAGACTGATTTTAGAATTAAAAATAGGAATTGTCAATATTACCTGTAAATATGGCAAGATTATTTTAATAAATATCTAATCACCATAAGAGTGCCTTTGAAAGACCTAATTCAAACAAGGGCCTGGGTTAACAAAAATAATAGGTATTAAGTAGGATTTTCTTACATAAATTGTTCTAGTCATAAACTAAGCTATAAGCTTATTCTGTGTGTAGGTACCAAAAGCAATGCTCCTAATACATTATTATATTTTATAAGTAGGTAAGTTTATAGTCTCTTTGTGAAATATAATGAAATATAATAAAGGTGCCTGAAGATTAATGGAACATATCAAACATTCCATTAATCTTCTAAAACTAAGGTACCTAATACAACCGCATATGGTACAAGTTACAGATAAATAGATAACAAATATAACATGTTCCATCCCCCAAAGTAGTGTACCTATTATTAATTTACATCAACAACCTACCTACCAAAAAGCAACTTGAAGAGTACTACCATTCCAATATAACCTATTTGCTGATCATAAGTATATCAGTTTTAATTAAAAATGAAAGATATATGAGAATATTGACACTCAAATAGAAAACACAATTCAGAAACACAATCTTGTTGCTTATAATGTTAAACCATATAGGTAGGTATAAGAATGAATTTAATAAAAAATAATAAAAGTTTATTGTTAAGTTAATAGTAATATATAATACTAAGGATATATTTAGAAAGAATTATAAATATAAAACACACATAGGATACGTTGAGTCATTTAATTACCAATACATAATTTATAATCTAGATTTATACACCTACACTTTTTGAAGTTAAATGAGGTAACTGTGCATATGCAGGGCATGAAATAAGGTTTAATGTTGAGGAGGAATAGGGTAAATATTAGTGATATAGGTTCTATTTATTTTACAAAAAAATATATGACATGTGTATATTTTTAGATATCTACACAATATTAATACACTCCATAAATATAGACTTACCATATCCTGGATTAAAATTTTAAACTGTAGCCCATACTATATGGCAGTTAATTATATTTTGAAAGTTTACCGAGTGTATCAATAATGATTTGAAATTTATTTAATCTCCAGACCAACTTAAAAACACCTAAGTAGTTGTTAAGTTTATAGAATAAATTAATATTTTGAAAATGAAATTATATGTAAAATAACAGAAACATTAATCCTATTATTCAAGAAAACTCGGTTAGGCTGGAGTAATGTTTTATATCTTTATTATCAAAAAATATTTTCATTGGTAAAATACCAATGATCATACTTAAGGATGTTAGTTTAGATGGTCTCTGAGTACATTGTGGATGGTTTAGTGTCAATGAGTTATCATGACCAATGGTATACCCAGTCTACCAATCAAGTGGCAAGCTCATAGTGGCATTTGTATAGACACAATATTTTGACTCCGTGGTGTTGTCAAACATTTTTTTTAGAACATTAATTAAACAATAACTGATTGGTACACACCGGCAATTGAAGTTAGATCTAAAACTGTACTGTTAGTCCTATGGTCTAACCAAGTCGGACACCATGTTCTGTAAGGATATTGTAGGAAATATAAAGAAATAAAAGTTGATTTTCTCTAATCTTTTGTTTTAATTTATAATTTTTACTCGCTGTTCTAATATACTCTCTAGCTTATAGTGTAGGTACCAGAAAAAAAAATACTAATACAATGTATTTTTATGTAGGGTTTATAGCTTCTTCTGTGATAAATACTAAAATGCTGTTAGCAAGATACCCACATACCCAATACAAAAACACATATGGTACATGATACAGTTGTCTTTCACAATATTCACTTTGAGGCAATAGGTGTTGACAAACAAATGCGCTGGTACACATTGGTGTTTTAACTTGTGACCTAAAACTGTAGTTTTAAAGTCTACAGTCCAACCAAGTAATGCAGCATGTTTGGTAGGGATATTATAGGAAATATATATGAAAAAAAAGTTGATATTCTCTAATCCATTGTTTTAATTCAATAATATAAACTGAAGGCCAGCTTTTTCAATATTTGGCCAACTACTGCTTTAGTTGGTCTATTAATTACCCTTTTGTAAATTAGTTTTTTATAGGGCACTTCATGCTTTATACTCTAGCTAGGGGCTCCATTTTTTTTTACTTTCCACTTGTGTCTGGAAACACCTATAACAAAGACATTTATTAAAATCAAAAATAGTATCTTAATACATACATTTATTAATAACAATATGTAGGCCATGTGTGTGAATCAAACTCACGAATATAATCTCATCTAATTGTGTAAGATATTGAAGAAGATTTTTCATGTACCTACAGCATATAATAGGTACTTAAATATTGTAAATTAATGTCATACCAACTAAATGTTGCTAATCTAGACAAATGCTAACTTATTTATCATAACATATCACACACGTTTAAAGTAGTTACAAAAACAGCTTAAACTTTGTAGCAACAAACTATTTGATTAGGTATTACATCGCTAATAGTCGGGCTACAATTCGATGTGAAGAAATTATAATGTATTTAGTTACAAGACGAGAATAAAGTTCTTAAAATATAAACAAAAAATATATACTTACATCATCAAGAAATCAACAAGTTTCCTGCATGTTTACGTATCTATGTATTTTTTTCCGTCGTAATATTATTTGGTGTACTTATTTTATTATTAACTACTTAATAAAACATCATAAATATAATATTTCGTTACATGTTTATGAAATACGAAATTTCCAAAATTTTGCTAAGTACAAATGACAGCTGCTGTCTGGAAAATAGTGAACGAAATGACCGGTTTCATTCGTTCCTAAGCCAGAGTGCCTCTCGCTTTTAATTCTCTACCCAAATTGGCGATTCTGGCTCACGCTTACGGTTGGCTTAAAGGCCAATGGAGTGAAATTTCTCTAAGGCCCCAGGAGCCTATTCCAGGCAGAATTGAAATCATCAACTTTTTTTTCCGTTGTCCTTACGGAATATGGAAAATTTGGTGATTTCTCTACCGATCCGATACAAACAAATGTCAAATATTTTCCAGAGTGGGTGTGGCTGACTATAGATTCTATGGAATCGCCACTTCTCTACCAATTTTTCCGTCCGATTTCAAGGCCTACTGACAACTGTCAAAATTTATACTTATTAGACTGAGAGCGATTCCATCGATGGAATGGAGTGTAATTTCTCTAAGGCCCCAGCTTCTAAGCTCGTCAAAGCGCAAAGCGCGAGCGAGAATACTGCAATGCGTTCATTTCAACAATCGTGAATGATTTTTTATTTTATTATTATAATTAATTTAATGATAATATTGATAGAAGTTTCATAGGATTATTTTAGATGTTAAAAATAAAATGCCCCAATTTTGTAAAGTAAATATTAATAGAGTACCTAATGATATATGAAAAAGTTAAAATCGTTCTGATAACTTTGTCGAATTTAAGTCTTTAGTAATACGATAAGTTTGGATCAAACGTATTTATTTTTAATATTTAGATATTAATGCACGATTATAATTAAAATTTATTTATCGACCACAGTAGCACCTTGTATCTACTACATAATTATTTCGACAACTCATACATTCATATCCGAAATTCTGTTGTAATGGACTCACCCGGAGGAAATGCACGACGAGGCCCGTTTCCATTCCGCCATCCTGACTCGATTACTATTTGTCGCAGAATTAAAATAAAAATTTTGTCGGTCATTGTATTTGGATATTGATCTTTCTGAGTTGGGTGTAATAGTACAAAAATATTTATTACCCACAACAGAAAGATTTTTGCATACAATTCCAACATAAAAACAACAATTGAAGTAAACACAAACAAGTTGTAATATTGGAAGTACGTTTGTATGGGTGTCATAAAAGCTAGTGACTTTTGCCGGCAGCTTCTAGTCTTCTCTTCCGTGGATAGTTTTTTCAGAAAACAAAGAAAATTATAAATTACCTCTTTTAACTTTTACTTTTTAATCGGAGCACTACACTGTATCCACCTAATGGTAAGCAAACCTACAAATTCCATGAATGGGATCGTTCAAAACTGTTGTTTAACAATATTGATCGGTCCCACTTTGCCGGCTGAATGACGCTGTTACGAAATGGGCGGCGACAAAGACGTATTTGCATTACTAGTCTATTTTAATATAATCTTATCGTCAAATCAATCGCCCATTTTGTAAACCCACCTAAAGATTTTGTTGTTGAATGTACTTAATAGTACATTTTTATATTGTACCTACTCATCTAAGCAGGCGAAAACAGAAGGAAAATATGGCAATAATATTAAATAATCACGTCCTCCCAATTTTTGGGCAAAAACGAAATACTTTATGGGAAGAAAACGGAATTTTCAAATTCAGGCGAAAATTTGCAGATGTAAACGGAATAAATCTCAAAAAGAGCCTCCGCACTTTTATCTCTATCCTCTCCCTGCCTCTCCTTGGCGACTTCTTGTGACAAAGCCCGTTTTCAAGTAAAACAGACCAGGGGCTCTAGAGAAAAAGCAGGCGAGGCGACATGTCGCGTCGCTTCAGTCAAAAACGTATGTATTTTGACAGTGATAGTAGGCGTGAGGTACGCTGTCACCTGCCAAATTCTATACAGTTTTGATTGAAGGCGACACGACGCGTTGCCTCGCCTGATTTTTCTCTAGAGCCCCAGCATTTCTTAAGATATTTAAAGAGAGACAGAAACACCTGAGTCATTTAATACAACGATTTAAAAAAATATATCGGATCCATAAAATACATGTTTTTTTTGGAAAGTTACTTTTTATTATAAATATTTCTGAATTCAAACCATGATTATAATCCGTGTCCTAATCTGTAGTTCTTAATCCGTTGGATACGCCGCGCTCCCCCGCCCGCGCAAATATTTACTTATATACCTACTCTATTATAGTTATCTCATAGAAAAAGCTCTCACTTATCAACTTAGGTACTTATATCTCTTTTTGATTTCATTCGACAATTTTAGGGTACCGTTCTACCACCTCTATAAGTTCAGCTGTTTTTTTTCGTTAATTTACGATTAAATAGTTTTAAAATACCAAAACAAATATGTTTATGATAACTTCCTACAAGGTAGGCCTTATTGAAAGAAAGAAAGAAAAACTTTATTAGAACGCCACGCTCAGAATACACACAAATAAAATGACATTATTATACAATATACGAGTATAAATAATTAACAAAATACAAAATAAATTAGAGAGTTTGTTGTGTGGCGACAAACAGTAAATCTGCTCAGCTGCTATAGCAATACATTGCTGGAACGCTGATTTTTAGCTGATGCCTTGAAGAGGACGTGCGGCTTTTAGATACAGTAGGTAGGTACCGAAACAATTTAAATAAATATAAGAGAATAAGAAAAAGGACACCAAATACATACAGATAATATTTACACAAACACTTATATATAATATATATTTCGTGGTGGCCGAGTTGGTTAGACCTTGGACTTAAAAACACTTAGGTCCCTGGTTTGAATCCCGATGAGTACCAATGAGTTTTTAAAAATTTATGTACATTTGTTTGACAACACCACTATAGTGCCTCGGAGAGCACGTTAAGCTGTCGGTCCCGGTTTCAATATACCAACTTGTGAAACTGTTTATAGATGGGTTATTGAGTCTATTCAAAACATCGCAACGAGCTAGCCACTTGTTCGGTGTAGACTCATACCATCGGCTACGACGAGGTGGGATTTAAACCCCTCCGCTGGGTACCCTGGGGCCGTCTAGGCGGTCTCGGGCGCCATAAGGCACCCGTGATGATACAACAACTTATATATAAGTAGTATCATCTAACTTCTTTTACTTGTTTTACTCTTGTACAAATCCCAAACTACAAGGAATATCGAAAAATGCTCAAAGCAGTCACGGATTTGTCGCTTTGAGTCGCCGATTTTGATAAAAACTAAAACTGCATCATTAGATTTTTAAAAAAATAATCCTCCAAGCCGGGAATCGAACCGATTGATTTAAAAAAAAAATATGCTGTATTATTGCACCAGCTGATAGTGTCGCTTATAAAAACCAAAACTGCATCATTAGATTTTTGAAAAAAATATTCTCCTAGCCCGGAATCGAACCGGTTGATTTTGAAAAAAAAACTCACCTGTATAATGTCGCTTAAAAGGATTAAATTCTGGTAAGTAATATTTAAAGCACTTTCCTTTAGTTTAGGAAAGTGCTCATTTTTAATAAAAAATATATCATACTTTAACACCGTCTACTTTACCAACTAATCAAATTGTTTAAAATAATGCTCTTCAAAACCCATCCTCATTGAAAACAAACTATGTATTGAAAATAATAGCTATCATTTCAAACAATTTATTAGAACTTAGATCAATTTTATCATTTAGAACAACAATTTTGGTTTATTTTTTTTTAACATATTATTTTAAAAAATATCCCTTTCCTTTAAACGGTAAAGTTTAACATTACTTACCAGAATTTGATAGCTGACCATAAAACAGCATGACGTTTTTTTTCAAAATCAACCGGTTCGATTCCCGGCTAGGAGAATAATTTTTTCAAAATTCTAATGATGCCGTTTTAGTTGTTATCAAAATCGGTCCCGAGACTCCTTTGAGCATTTTTCGATATTCCTTGTAGTTTAGGTTTTGACCTTGAAGGCACACTTGAAAAATTCATCCTGGATAACTCAAAAAAATATAATTCTTCCAATTCGTCGTTCCTCACATATATATTAACGCCACGATAATACGAAGCAAAAGACTCATGGTAGAGCCTCAGAACAGAACTAAAGCACATTAAATATGTAAATCGGTTTAGTAGTTTTAGAGTTTAAAGGTTTAAACAAACAAACAAATTTGAGTATTTTTCAAATCAAATCAATTTAGTTTTAATTTTCGTTTATTATTTATACGGAACCCTAATTGCAAAATTACTAAACGCACCAATCTTTTTTTAGTCCAAAAAGTGTGTTTTAGGAAAAAAATAAGCGATGTAGCACGTGTCAGATAATTGCAATCAATCATTTGAAGAAGGGATGATGTATGGGGTCGTTCAAGAAGCCCGATAAATAGCTCATTCAATCTTCGTACCATGTATTATAATAAACATCACAGATTATATAGGTATAATATATATAAATATTGGAGCACGGCATTTGACTTTCTATCTACCTGATGGTAAGCTGGTCTACAAAGTCATAGATGGGTTCGATCAATACATTGTTTGTTTATACACAATGGCGGCGACAAAGACGAATTTGCATTACGAGTCTATTTTAATATTCTCGGTACTTTATCGTTAAATTAACCACCAGTTACGTAATCGCACCCTGAAAGGATACAAGCACCTCGTCAAGAAATCAATATAGTAGCCTCCTAAAAACCGATGAACCTCCAGACTAAAACCGAAACAATACTAGGTCACTTGATGGTTTTTGCATCTGTGGTAACGATACCGGTTTAACGAAGAATAATAATAGGCCTTCCTCCCACCTAAGAAAGTCCAACAAAATTTTCCCTTATCAAATATATAAATATTGTCATATAAATATAAATAGTATCATGCAAATAAATAAATATACATTTACTAATATGGGGAATGTAATTTTTTTTTCATTTAAGGCACATGGTTCCATGGGAAAAGTTGTTCGATTTGATCAGCAGAACCTCATATTAACCCAAAGTTCATCCTTTCAAAGTCACCGTGTATATACCAAAGTTTATATATGTGGTGGTCCAGTTGGTTAGACCTTGGACTTAAAAAAGGCTACGGTCCCTGGTTCGAATCTTGGTGTGTACCAATGAGTTTTTAATTAAAAAATGTATGTACATTTGTTTGACAACACCACTATAGTGCCTCGGAGAGCACGTTAAGCTGTCGGTCCCGATTTCACTATACCAACTTGTGGAACTGTTTATAGATGGGTTATTGAGTATATTCAAAACATCGCGACGAGCTAGCCACTTGTTCGGTGTAGACTCATACCATCGGCTACGACGAGGTGGGATTAAAACGCCTCGGCTGGGTACCCTGGGGTCGTCTAGGCGGTCTCGGGCGCCGTAAGGCACCCGAGATGATATGTATGTATGATCATCCTAACATTGTCATTTATTACCTTACCCCTAACTATTTATGTGACCATACTTAACTATGTGTTATATTCTATTCCAAATTAATTTTATCAATTATTATAGCCATCAACGTTGTGGTTTACTCGAATAACACACAAAAAAATATAATCCTAAGTTTTATATCCATAAAAAAATATCCGAATGGGTTGTAAATATAAGACTAAGCAATTTATGCATACATTGTAAATAAGTAGGTATTTTATGCATACAGGATTTTGTTACTAACGCCTATGAATAATTACATTTCATAGGCTTAACGACTACTGAATGGATTGACGATGGATTTGTATGCTTAGGCGATTAAAATATTTGAATATGGCATTAAATCGTATAGGTGCGCGATTGGGAGCGGGGTACGCAAATACAGATGTTCGCTCTTACCAATGCTCGCACCGCTACGACGAGGGCGAACAGCGGCTTGCATCGAGGAAACCACTTGTTCAAATTTATTATTATAAAAAACTATTCACAAATTATAAGATTGCCGTACTCTATGGGTTTTTTTTTAATTTTTTTATAAGAGCAAAGCATGTGACCTTGCATGCACCTGTTGTTAAGCAGTATGCAATGTCCAGAAATGATAGCAACAAGCGGATGCATACAGGTGCACCGCTGGTTGCCATCGTTATTCCGCCTATGCACGCTTCGTTTAAAGGACTCTAGGTTAGGTCTATGGTTTTGCTGCAATCCATCCATATTGGACGTGTTCATGTAGAGTCGTAAGCATCAAGTCGATGACTGATATCCGTGGCGCTTCTGTACCACGCTTCTGTCAAATTACAAGACACATTTTTAGCTACAGACAGTTTTAGTCCCAAGACTTGATTAGTGGTCCTGAAGCTGAAATAAACGATGTAAACTGTCGTAGTATAGAAGCATAGATAAAACCAAATTATTACAGTTTCCAAAATAAGAAGTAAAATAAGTAGGTTACAAATTTCACTTGGAGAATTTAATGCCAGTATCAATATGCCATAGAAACTACAAAACTTATTTGTTAAACTAAAACCCAGGACACTTTGTTAAAGGTATACTAAGGTGTACCGTTTGTGAAATAATTTATTTTTGCCTAGGTATAGGTATATAAAGTGCTCAACTTAGTAACAACAAGTTTTTAAAATAACATCAATGTACTTTTTAACTTTAATCCAAATATCAAAACTATTGACAGACCGTGTGAATGACAACTTTAATAGTAACATACCAAATAATATTTTTAAAAAAACTATAGGTAAGTAAGGGTGGGCTCATAGGTCATGCTCACGGCTCAGTGGATGACTACAGTTAAACCCTTTGTGCATGTGTTACGTCTTTTTAATACCAGAACCAGCCGAGGTGATCAATAAAATTATTCGCTTTGCCGCTTCTCGTGTGCAATCGGCCGAGAATGTATCTCGACCCGTGATTTTGTGCATCACAGCTCATCATATCCGTGACGGGATTGATCGATCGAATTGGTTTGGACTAGGTAGCTTATTTTTTTTAATAGTTACAGCAATCCTAATTACGCCAGTGTCCGTAGCGCTTTAGGCACTAGTGTGGTCGTGGGTTCGATTACTATTCAGGGTAAAATCATATTAGTACGTTTTACTGTATACAGTTTGTCGTGGTCTGGGTGTTTATAAAATGTAATATGTATTAGAATCGTTGTTTCTGGACCAGGGCAATATTGTGTGTTTCACCCGGGCCGTTTAATTTAAAAGAAATCGGATCGAAAGTAAATTGCCCATTACTCGCTAAAATTGTAGGTTTCTTTACACTTATGTATTTTTTTTAAACCGGTTCAGTAGTTTTTAAGTTATCCGGAACAAACAAACAATCAAATAATTTCTCTTTATAATTAATATAGATATTATAGATATAATGGGATAAATCTGTATTGCGATTATGATCAAAGTTTACATGAACAGACTGATTTTTTAAATTATTTTATTGGAGCACGGCATGTGACTTTGTATCGGTGGTGAGCAGACCTACAAAGTTCATGAATGGGGAATTAAAATAATTAGGTTAAGACCTATAAATAAAATATTCATAAAGTCTTATTGGTAACTTTTACCATGAAGATATATAATGTCACATGAAAGTAATAGCTTGACAAAATTTGCAGATTTACAAAATTAAAGAATTCTTAAACCTTTCTTGATAAAATAGAGGCATTTCCCAATTACATAACGTAAACAAGCTATTGTTACGGTAGAGAACTAACCTATTTATTTATTTTAATTTATTGGAACACAGAATTTCTACATGTTGGTAAACAAACCTATAATATGTGGAGTCGATCGATGGGTTCCCACAATGCCGACTAAATGTTCTAATCTTATCCATCTAACACAGCTGAGTCTAATAAATGATGTAAGTATAACTCGCATGTCGACACGATTTGCATTGCCCCAATGTTCATAAGATTATTAAATTGTAGAAGTAAAGCATTAGTTTTAACCAGATGTACAATAAATTCTATAAATTCGAGGGTTAGCCGTGAACTCATAAAAGCTGAATTTATTACATCGTACGACCCTTTCGACGATACTAAGACAGAACGGGGAAAATAATAGAAAACTATCGTAATTAAATCCAACCCTTCTTTGTTATCGGCCTGTTGTACGAGGAAAAAAACTGGAGCGGAGCGCGTGTCCGATCTGATGATATAGTGAACTCGCGGAGGCCCCGAGTGTGGAGGGCGCGACGCAATATGGCCCCGGCCCCTTACGCGGATGGGTTAAGCGTTTTTTAATGGTTCTGTTATATCGTTAATTAGAATGTAAACATGTGACGGCCCTAATTAAGTTTTTTTGTGAACAAAACGTTCGTTTCCGGTAACCTGTCGCTTTATCGATAGCCTTTTCTTTAGCCGAAGACAAGTCATTATTATCTAACCAACTGAATTCAAGCCGCTGTTATAGAATAGAGGAAAGCAAATATATAGTTACACCTAAATACTAAAGGTAGTAAAGTCATGTTACAGTTTTAGTCTGTGAGTCCGGTTTTCAGGAGACCATCAGCGAGGTCATTAAAGTAGACTCGTAATGCAAATTCGTCTTTGTCGCCTCCCATTTCGTAACAGCATCGATTTGTCATTTGCTGACATAGTGGGAGCGATTAATGATGTTAAACAACAATAGATTATTCGACCCTATTTATAGACTTTGTATCATAAGTCACATGCCGTTCTTCAATTAAAAAAAAAACTGGAGATCTCGGCGCCGCACCGAGGCATCCGTGTTGATACAAACAAAAAATACTAAAATTTTGATTGGAAACAATTCCATCAGAGCCAGACTTATTATTATGTGTAATTTGATGATATTGCTAGCAAATAACAGAAGCTGAGCCATTACAGTGGTTGTTCCTACAGCAGTGCTACGTGAGCGGGCGGGGTTTGCTCGACTTCAGCCTGGTGATACCGTCACGTTTTATATTACCCGATCACAATGAGGCGTAAACAGCAGCCAAGAAGCCAGCTATATAATTTCCCTCATGATAGCTGTTGGAAATTAATGTTTTCAATGTTTTGTTACTATTTACATTTAAAAAATATAAAAAAAACATAATAAAGAACAAAATTATTTTTTAAAAAGTGACCCCAGCCTAGTGGTTAAGTCACTGCGCAACTGATAACAAGGTTAAGCAGATGATAACAAGGCCGGCCTGGGATGGGTGACCGCTTTATACAACGAGGCTATTTCATCATAAACACCGCAACAAGCTCGCCACTTGTTAGGTGTTGCCTCCGAATACCATCGGCGAAATGAGGATGGGTTAATCCTTCCGCCGGGACCCTGAGGTCGTTTAAACGGTTCTCGGGAGCCAAATAGGCACCCGTGATGGTATATATATTTTTTATTTTTATTTGAAGAACAAAATTATCATCAGCTTTAGAAAGTAGTGAATATAAGTGACTACTGTAGCTCTACCACAAGATTTTGCAAACAGTTTCTAATATAGTCACTAACAAAATCAATAGCAGGTATTTTAGGAAATATACTGAAACACTTATCATTAATTTTGTTAAAATGTTAATGTTTGATCTTCCCCCGACTTCACATATTAAAATAAAAAGTAATATTGTTATTATCTGTTAAACTAACTATGAAGAGACTTTTCACAAGTTTGTAGTATCTACCCATACTTTTATAGATATAGAACGGTACAGAAAACCACCCTAAATATTTTTACACTCCTTAAATCAAGCTATATAATTTTATTAGTTAAATTATCTGTAATATTGACATTAAGATTAGTGCCTCTATAAATCTTATTGCACCTTTAAAATAACTTATTGTATTACTTATTTAAAGGGATCATAATAAACAGGATCTTGTAGAATTGCTATTCTTAACGAAATAAAGTTATAGTATAACAATGACTCTATTGATAGAATCTTCAGTATGGATTCTTTTATCGAATAATTCGTATAGATAACAAATATACATATAAAAGGCTCTCTTTCCACTTCAAGTTGTACAAAAGATTAAGCA
The DNA here is from genome assembly GCA_947458855.1 of Monopis laevigella. NCBI lineage: Eukaryota > Metazoa > Arthropoda > Insecta > Lepidoptera > Tineidae > Monopis > Monopis laevigella. Next base: position 17,926,731 of record OX381583.1, on the reverse strand, counting down.
AAGGCAAAAAAAACATTGCCTTGTTATAATATACCGCCTCTTATAAAAAAAACTGCAACATGGCAAAATAGATCTTATTGGAGTTTACTATATAGACTGTATTTGATTGTAGTGGAACGTTTGCCGGTTGGACAAGCAAGACGCATCGAAGCGCGCGCGCACAATATTTGTTGTTTGTTAAAACATGCGTAAACTGAGAGATCTCCATTGCAGTATCGATTGGTATTCAATGCGACTGCCATCAATGGATACATGACAATACATTTATTTTATACATGATGTTTTTGTTTCATGAAATATCAGAGTAGTTGTTTATGAAATATCAGTTTAGATTAGGCGTTGACCTGTTTATTCCACTGCCCTGTTATACAGATACAAAAACTAGTCTTGTTTCGGTTTAGTCTAGTTTCGGCGTAGTCTGGATGCACCGGTTTTCTTTCAGAAAGCCGGTCTATCCAGACTACGCCTACTGCATTGATTTCAGCCAGCATAGTGGGATCAACTAATATGATCGATCCTATTCATGGACTTTGTAGATCTGTTCCAATAAGAGACATATATAAAAAGAGATTTATGCGGAAAACCTTAATATTTATGTATGTACGATATACGACATACGATGTACGAGTATGTTTATAAATTTTTACAAATATATGGATGTACCCTTACTGAATTCAGTTGACAAAGATTTAGATTTCGTGTTGAATAGTAACACAGTAAACGATACCGAGAAAGCGGTGATTTTAAAATTCAGCATTCGAATCTTAAAACATTTAATAATTATTTATGTCTTTAATGTTATACCTATACTTATTCAAATGATTTTTTGTAACTCTCCTAAAGCAACACCCTATGTTTGATTTCTTTAAAAGAATTTGTAAATTGTAATGCTTTTTATATTATGAAAGTAACAAAGCTTTAGAATGGAGTTAAGCAAGCGTGATGGTAATAGAGTGTACATGTCCATCTAGTGAGAGGTCTGACAGCAGTAGCGTGGGCAAGCAGCGCTGGATACTCACGCTCCAGCGACCGCTTTGCACCGCCGCCTACGCTGGTGGCCGCTTGAACCCAGCATTGTCCGAGCTTCGCGTGAATGGACTGGACAACTTTTATCACAAAGCAAATCAAGCGCTTTGCCATTTTCAGGATGAGCTTTATTCGGACACAACGGCAGACATTGTGACGTCTGTTGTTCGTATAATATATTTTTGTTCAATTTTTTTTGTGTTAATAGCGTTAAGTGTATTTGCAAGCGATCGATCGAGATACTTTTCTAAATAGAAAGGTATTCAACGTTTCTTTGGAGAGCTATAGGTACAATTATTTTATGATTCAAGTTTTATTTAACTTTTTGAATCAATAAGACGCCTTTAGATGTCTAAAAAAACAATCGTTCTTCAATTTTCAAGTTTCTTATGTCATTAGTTGTTTTTTAATAAAACGTTGGGTCAATGTGGTTAAATGTATCTAAACAGAGGTAAATATTGCTATAACTCTGTGATGAAAACGCTCTCATTAATTACTCCAATACCATATTAATTTAAATCATTCTACATGCATCGGAACGCATTTATAGTTTATGCCGACGGCCATTTTGAATTATCAGTGGCAAATGTTATTTAAAAGTATTAAAACGTGCGTTATTGCTGTAATAATTGGAAGCGATTTCATTTACCTCTGTTTACATTTACCCACTTTGATTAGGTAGGTATATACTTACAAGTTTTTTTTCCAATATTAGAACCTTGATGATTTGCCATCATCTGTAGATTTTTTTTAAAGTTTGATATTTATAACATTGTCCTCATTACTTAAACACAGAAACTCGTGTCACTTCAATACTATTTGTATTGTAAGAGCATATTTGTTAGCAGTGATAAGTGGGGACATATCATTAGTAAGCCTTCCCGGACATGCCCCGGGACGGCATAACAAAGATCAGGCGCCCCAGGGCTCCATCCACGCGCCACTTGAAGCTCGTTAGGTCCGCGCGCCTCCCGTCGCACTAAAACAATCACTCCCGTATGTTGCCATTATGCTAATTGTTTCGCACACTCATTGTTTATTTTTCACTTATGCATTTACAATTCATTTCATCCTCATTCTGTTGGGTTAACAAAGCCGACATGTGACATGAATGCGTGGAGAAATTTTTATGCGAAATCATTATTCGTGGTGTTAAAAGTTGGCAATGAAATTGAATTTTTAAATTATGCTTACCTTAACAGGATATGAAAGCTGACTGACCTAGGTTAAACATTATTGGCCACAAATTTAGCAGCCATTCAAAGATCTGCAGCAGTGCAAAAATCTTAGGTCTATCACGTCGATGTATAATGTAAAATACAGGTGAAATAAAATTTGGCCTCCCCATACAAATTGATAATTTTAACATTACTAGTTTGTATGGAGAAGGCAATTATTTTTTTCATTTGCGACATATGGTTTCATAGGAAAAGTTGTTCGATTTGATCAGCAGAACCTCATATTAGCCCAAAATACATATTTTTAAAGTCACCCTGTATATTACATAAAATATATAAATTTGTGCTATTTAATTTATTGCCAAATATTTGCCTCTGGAGCGGCATACTGTCACTGATGACGGCGCTCCAAAGAAAGAAATATTTGGCAATAAATAAATAAAACTTTCTGGTTTTATTACCTACCACTAGAAACTTTATATACCAACTTATCCAAACATTTTAACCAAAAAAAAACGTGGCCAAATTAGAAAAATATAACTGCTATAATAAGTATTAGGTACTGCTGCCCGATTCGGTGTCGGTGTACTAATTAATCAAATAAGACCAAATCATCCTTTTACAGTACCATCATGTAATTAAATAAAATGCAAATTAAAAATATTAGTAGTTGGTCTGCCATGACAAACTGTACAGAAAAAAACGTAAACGGTGTTTATAATATGTATTATATCGTTGATTCTGGTACACAGTACAAGCCTAGAGTTAGTTTCTGACCAGAGCAATATTTGTAAATATTGTCATAAAAATAAAAAAAATAGACCATAAATTATTGCAATAAATAATATATATATTTTTCTTACTATTATTATATTTATTCAAAAACATTCATCAAATGCGCGAACTGTCAAACGCGCGTAATAGTCCTAAGTTTTCTGAAATTTTCCTATTTTTTGTGAAATTTTCTTAATTCTTCGTTCTGTAAGAACCAAGGGAAATAGGGATTAATTTTATATATACTACCTATAGATAAAATTTTGTAATCCATATTTTGGCAATAAAGTTTTTAAACCTACGTAGGTATGTACGAGATTTTTTTAAGGATGAGTTTGAATACTCTACATTACAAAGCGAAGTACGATACAGAGATTGTTTTAAATACACTTACATTTGTACAATTGACGATCAAATTTAAGACTATCTACACAAACAAATAGTAAACGACAAAGCAATTAACAAAATGTTCAAGCATTTAGCGCCTAATGCTACTATTAAGAATTTGTCGAATGCGTTTGCCATGTTTTCGTCGTCGTAAATCCTAAACTGTCAAGTTGCTTTTGTATACAGTTGTTCCATTTCACTATATTTTATTACTTTAAAACAGAATGACATTTATTAGATTCTTACATTTAAAGATCTTTAACTACTTATTTATTTTCATCAAAATATACCCTTTGATATTTCTCTTTAGTATATATCTTTATATTAATCTAGGCGTTAACTTTAATAAAATTAACATAAATATAGTCGCCTTTTTAAATCCATTTAACGTTTCTTTTAAAAGTAGGTTTGCACCATAATATGAACATGCACCTATGAATGAACACCCAAATGTTTTTGCATATAATAAGAATAACGTTAAAACTACCATGTTGGAACCTTAATAGTTTCTTTACGGTATTCTTATTACCTATATACACAAACATGTTCATATTATGGTGTAACTACCCTAGTATTTTTTTTATAATAATTTGACTACAGATATCTACTTACTTGTCTCTGCCAAATGAAATGAAATTTACTTATTTGAGTAACAAAGGTACATAGATAGGTGTTGTAAACATAAAGATCCTCTTAATTTCGTCTGTGCGGCATACAAAAACAAGAATGCTAACTATCTTTAACAATCCTACAGCAAACATTCTTATTTTAATTAATGTATTTTAAGCTACTTACCTAAAAAATGTAAAGAAACACATAACCCCATATACTTTAAAGGTATGCGTACTTTAATATGAATTTCTATCTATAATTTGATAATAGGCAAGGTTTATAGAGTCCTTGAATTATTATTTCCATTGAGAACAGTACTTATTTGTTCAGTGGAGAACAGTCTTGTTTTAATTAATGTATTTTTTTGCGTACTTAAATATCTTAAGTATTCATTTCTATCTATACTTTGATAATAGGCTAGGTTTATAGAGTCCTTAAATTATTATTTTCATTGAGAACAGTCTTGTTTTAATTAATGTATTTTTTGCTACATATCTAAAAAATGTAGAGACAGACATACTTTAAAGGTATGCGTACTTAAATATCTTAAGTATTCATTTCTATCTATACTATGAATACAGGCTAGGTGTATATATACAGTCCTTGAATTATTATTTCTATTGAGAACAGTCTTGATTTAAAAAATGAACTTATTGCTACGTATCTAAAAAAATGTAGAGACAGATATATTTGAAGGGTATGCGTACTTAAATATCTTAAATATTCATTTCTATCTATAGGTACTTTAATTATAGGTAGGTAGGTGTATACAGTTCTTGAATTATTATTTCCATTGAGCCTAGTATAATAATGACGTCTCCGCGCCACCCGCGTCGCCCGTCAACACGCGTGCTCTTTCCTTTATAATCACTTAACCCCCTTTTTGTTTTTGAACTCAAAGCTCACTATTTATTTATGAGATCTTGTGATTATGTCGAGGCACGCGTCACAGACTAATGGGCTCAACGTTTAAATGCACAATTCTTTCCTGAAGAGACAGGGATTTACTTCGTTTGTCTCTGTAATTATTGTTTAATAAACTAAGCCTTTGAATCTCTATTTAAATATTATTGCATGCTATTGAAGATTAGAAGCAATATACAGGGTGAATTTGAAAGGTTGTACTTTGGGTTAGTATGAGACTCTACTGTTCAAATCGAACAACTTTTCCCATGGAACCATGTGTCGCCAAATTAAATAGGCATCCCCATACAAATTGGCATTACGAGTTTGTATGGAGAAGGCTTTTTTTTCATTTGCGAGACATGGTTCCATGAGAAAAGTTGTCCGATTTAATCAGTAGAAACTAATTTTAGCCCAAAGTACCACCTTTCAAATTCACTATGTATAAGATTAGAATCAATAGATGCATAATATCTATTTTTATTAAACATTATTTCATATGGACAAAACATTGTATATGTATTCTATTCTACTACTATTCATTTATATACATACAAAATTGTTTAAAATAATTCAATAAAAAAAAACAATCATTTTAATACTGTTTAATTGACAGGCCTTCAAGAAACAATAATGTAGGAAATTAAAAAAGGCTTTACTAGACATCTGGACTTTTTTCTTTTGGGCCTATAGGTAATCTTTAATGTGCGTCATATGTTAAAAAACCCTGAACAATTGAAACCCAAAAAATATGTGTAAAGCAATATTTAACCCGTACATTGTTCGTCTGGTCCCCGTCAGATTGACACCGCGGGGAGTAATATTTTGAAGTGTAAACAAATGCACTTGGAAACTTTATAATTTAATTTTTGTTACCCTCGTCGTAATGAGATGCTCATAATACTGGTAGAGTGCCATATCTCTGGAGTGGTTCATTGAATTGTTAAAAATGTGTTGCAAACTTTAGAGTCTCCGTCTCGTCAAATTGTGCAGAGTGTCGCGTTGCTTGTCATTTGAATACCAGCGTCACAAAGCCGAAGTGACACATATAGTGACGAGCATTGTCGGTGTCAATACAATGCTCGGGTCACCCTTGATGAGAGAAATCACTTTGCAAAAGCTTTTTATTTATATTTTATGGGATTCAAAATGTTTGGATTAAAATTAAAACTCTTTAGGTCGATTTTTCAATCGTCCGATAATAGCCTCCGTAGACTATTGGTTGCGCCTTGGCAGTTGTATCCGAAGTTCGTGGGTTCGATTCTCACCCATGGCAAAAAAATATTAATATGTTAGGTGTTTATAAAATATAATATGTATTAAATCATTGTTTCCGGTACACATAGTACACGCTTAGAGCTTAGTTTGTGACCAGAACAATATGTGTAAATTGTCCTAAATATTATTATTATATTCGACAGATAACTTATTTATATATTATTGAAGAATTAATAAATTTGATAGTTCTTCATACATAGGTACAAATTATCTCTCTAAATTTCTCTATACTAGCACTGAAGAAATAATAGTACAAGTACAAGTAATACTAGTTGTATCAAAAGACTAAAGGGCTGATTTTTAATCGTCAGATGAAGTTTATAATAACTTTATCTGACGATTGAAATTGAAAAAAAACTATAGGTTGCTTTTCACGAAGGGTTGAGGGAATAGGGTCCAGGGTCTTGAGTCAGGGAATAAAAAGCTAAAGGTCTATATTAGGTTTATATATATATGAAAGTAATTTTAAGGTGCTTATGTATAATAACAGAGTAAAAGTGTAAATAGTGTACAAAGGTTTCATTTCAAGAGGGTCATAGTGCGCCCGGACTCCGTTGCTCACATTTTTATATATCTTTAGATACTATACAACTAGTATAAAGAAATTGAATGTCTTGTTTACACTTTATATCGTGGTAAATGCCATATTCTAGTATTTATAATGCGATAAATAACTTTTAGAATGGTTATTATGTATATTTTTATTGAAATTATATATTGGAGAATTTTTAATTATATACCTAGTATTTTTAACTCCATAGCTGCTCGTTAAATAGCCGAATGTATAAAAAGAGATGTATATCTTGTGAGTAAGCAAAGTGAGTAAAATTACCGAAATTAAACTTTATTCAAAAATAAAATATATTTACATCAATTCCCGAGATCGCTTCGGCAATTTCTTTTAGAATTCGCACTAACAAAGAATTTGCACCAAATACAAGTTTACCATAAAACTTGTAACTCATTTCATTCTCGACGGTTACGCTTGTACCTAGACCGCAGCCCAGAACGGAGAAAATTTTGCGGTCAGCAGCGAGCGGAGAGATGGTGGCTGCCCAGATGTCATGTAATTTGGTGGTTTCCGCAGACATGGGCATGCGCAGCGGACAAATGTGGTTATAAATCATTTGGAGCCATCAGCGTAAAAGTGTTTAAGCGCTTATATTATTCTTACTCTTAGAGATATAAATGTAGGATCTACCCTAAAATCTGGTTAGAAAGTCAAAATTCCAATTACCTAATCTAATTAGATACGTATATTTCCATTAAAAGTTTTTTATAAAAAGATACCGTCACAAGTGCCTTTGTGGAGCATTCATTAATTTTGTCAGTTGCAGATATAATTGTCATCAACGAAAGTGACAGAAGGCCAAAATCAAGTTGGATAGTACAGAGGCTCTACCATGGATTTGCGCATTGTAGAAACGTATATCATTTACGTATACGTGAGCAACAACCAATAGGGTCGCTTTATTTTTGGTAACAGGATTGAATAAAGCGATCTTATTGGTTGATGCTCACGAAATAAAATAACTATAGGCACATTGGTTAGGAAAACAATTTCTGCACAGGTACGTGCAATGTTCAATGTTCGTCAAAAATTATATCACAAAGTATAATTTTAGATTGAAAATCTCGAAACATCTTAGCTATCAATCATCCAATTCCTTTCTAACAAAGTTGCAGTGGTCAAATTAAACTGTGGAACAATAAAAAAGAAATTGGACATAAATTTTGTCACTTGTTGCGGTCCTTTGATCGAAAGGCATTTCAGACAGTTTAAAAATATTCAGAGATTCGTCATGGCTTTAGGGTACACTGTATTGGACATAATTCATTGGCAGCGAATTTCAAGGTTTGATTTGAACGCTCGTAAAGGGGTTAGAAATGGTTATCGCAATTTATCGACGTTTTTATTAACTGTAACTGAAAGATTAAAAAAAGCGGTCAAGTGCGAAAGCTGTTTGCGCCTTAAGGATTTCGCACATCTAAAGAAAATCGGAACGTTTGATTTCCAGAAATAAATTTATTATTATCTCACTAACCATTTGTGATAGAAAGTTGAAATTTGAAATATTTATTACTAGGTCACCCGCGCAACTTATTCTGCGTAACTTTAATAGTTTACTCAGCGCACGCAATGGAATCTCTTAAAAGAACAAATTTTCCCCCTTTTCCCAACATTTTTCATTGATGCTCCGCTCCTATTGGTTGTAGCCTTCCTCGATAAATGGGATATCCAACATTAAACCATTTTCAAAATCGGTTCAGTAGATCCAGAGATTACCCCCTACAACCCCACAAACTTTACCTCTTTATAATATTATACTAGTAGTATGAATCCCAAGACAATTTTTTTTGTAGTTCTTTTCGCGATAGCAGAATAATTAAATATACTCACCTACATTTGTATGCTGAATTTAAATTGTATTCCATTTATTTTGGGATTTTAAGAGTTTTTGTTAGTCAATCTATGTTATTGCAACAGGACTTTTTAAGTTTCTATATAACCTCGACCAGCCCAAGACCCAGTCCAGCCCTTTAAATTAGTTCTAATCTAAAACTGCGAGTCTCCCCATAACTGCATGTTGCATACATGCAGTGGGTATAGAAGCAATTTATTTGGTCACCATCATTGGTCACAACACGACAAAAATACACAATACATTCGTTGCCAGTCTTATATTACCATAAGACTATCCATATTGATCGTCCCCATTCATGGATTTTGTAGCTTAACATCAGATACAAGGTCACATGCTGTGCTCCTATAAAAAAATCTCTACTTATAAACATTATAATATGCAGATAGCAATAGTAATTTTTAAACTTTCGTGTGTTTCAACCAAGTTGCATTGATCGTCCCATAACCACGATCAATGCAACAACATCTATGGCATTGTATCGATTCCTACTCATGGTAAATAAATCATATTAGTACATTTTTATGTACTTAGGTATATTGTACATTGGTTTGTTGTTCATAAAATTTTATATGTAACTAGCTGTGCTCGCGACTTCGTCCGCGTGGAATAGTTATTTTTTTATCATATAAACTTTCATCCCCTATTTTATCCCCTTGGGGGTAGAATTTATCAAAATCCTTTCTTAGCGGATGCCTACGTCATAACATCTACCTGCATGCCAAATTTCAGCCCGTTCCGTCTAGTGGTTTGGGCTGTGCGTTGATAGATCACTATGTCAGTCAGTCACCTTTGAGTTATATATATTTAGATTATTCTTTAATACATATTTTTTGTTTATCTTGAACCGTTTTCACGGCGCACGCAACGGAAGGCTTCAAAGATGAAATAATTTCTCCCGTTTTTTACACATTTCCCACTATATCTTTGTTCCTATTGGTCGTAGCGTGATGTTATATAGCCTATAGCCTTCCTCGATAACTGGACTATCCAACACAAAAATAATTATTCAATTCGAACCAGTAGTTTCGGAGATTAGCGCGTTCAAACAAACAAACAAACAAACAAACTCTTCAGCTTTATAATATATCACAAAAGTAGTTAAAAATATATATCATACATAGTATATACCTATATAATACATTCATTGAGGAATTATAACATAAGGTATTGTAACCGATAGCTGTGAAGATAGGGGGCGGACAGTACCTAAAACCTATACAGTTGGGTTTTGGGACACCGCTTGGCTGTAAAGCAGCAATTCATGCCATTAGAAAAATTATTTTAAATAATCTAAATACAAACAAAATTATTAAATACAACTAATCTAAATACAAATAAAATTAGACATTAAAAATGCTTTAAATTGATTAGACCGTGATCAAATTCTCAACCAAATAAAATAATACACTTTTGTATGCTTTTATTTACCAATGCTATTTTTATGAATCAAATCTTTTTTTTTAACAATAATATTATTTAATCAAGTGTCCAACAAGGTGACCCCTTAGGTCCTTTACTTTTTAGTCTTGGTATTCAACCATATATTTCTTCATTATCTTCCGAATTTAATATTTGGTATTTGGATGACGGATCCCTAGGTGGTGACTTAGATACAGTGATATCAGTTTTTTTTTTATTAGGACGTCGTTTTCTAATATAGGGTTGGAGGTAAATTTTGATAAATCTGAAGTTTTTCAGTTTTCTGTGTACGATAGTAATACTATTGATTTTCAACATATATTTTATGTCCTGGCATTAAAATTATAACTGATCAAAATTTTGGACTATTAGGAGTGCCAACAACATTAAATTCAGTAGAATCCTTTATTAATAAGAAAAATTCTCAATTAAAAATATTGCATGAGCATTTTTACCTAATCTTCATTCACATATTAAATTACATAATTATTATATTAATTATATTTTAAAGTCTAGTTTTTCGATTCCTAAGTTCATATATCTCATGAGAACTTCTACATTATGGAAATTCCCAAATTCATGTACTTTAATAGATGATTGCGTTAAATAATCTGTTGAATTGGTGTTAAACGTCAAATTAACTGATTTGCAATGGATTCAAGCATCTCTTCCATAAAGTTTGGTGGTACTGGAATTCGTAGGGTATCTGATATATAAGGGTATCTAAATAGATTATTTCATCGTGTTATGGGTTCTCAGATCTAGCCACTAGTATTTTGACAAATTTGGGTGTCAGCGCTGAGACTCCATATCTAACTTATGCATTAGAAATATTTAAACTCCCATAAGATGCCCTTCTTCCATCACAGCTTTCATCACAACGTCAATGGGATATGATAAATATTAAACGATCACTTAAACTCTTTTGGAAAACGTTTCTAATACTGATTTGGCACGGTTTAAAGCAGCACCAACATTAGACTCAGGGTTATGGCTAAAGACACCCCCCTCACCGTCACTGGGTACTTTCCTAGATGATCAGTCGTTAAGAATTACCATAGCATTTAGGTTAGGCGCTAACATCTGCCAACCTCATGCATGTATATGCGGAGTGCAAGTCTTAGCGAATGGTCATCATGGATTAAGTTGCAGTCGAAGTGCAGGTAGATTGGCTCGACACCATAGACGTAACGACCTTGTTCGTCGAGCTCTATCTTCGGCAAATGTTCCCAATGTTCTCGAGCCTCATGGCTTAAGTAGAGTGGATGGTAAATGCCCAGATGGGTTGACACTTATCCCGTGGCAAAAAGGCCGTTGCCTCATTTTGGGATGCCACTTGGGAGGAAGCCAATTGTGTGCTCTTTTAAATGATGCTACTGGTGATCCCGGTTCCGGATACTTCTTCAAACAACGCGTACAACTAGCAGTGCAAAGAGGGAATGCAGCCAGTGGGAACAGCCCATGGGAACATTCGGAGCGGAAAGGGTGTGGACTTAGTGGACATATAGGTTTATATATTTTTATTAGGCCTTTTTTAAATTATGTTTCTTTGTAGGTTCCTATTTTGATTAGTCTTTATTTGGGTAAGGTTTTATTAGTATTATGTTTTAGTTCTATATTATATATTTATTTTGTTAATTGAAAATAAATCCAAAGTTATCATTATTAAACAAATAAAAATAATAGTTACATATTGTAACTCTTTTGTTATTTATTCCATTAATAAGTGCTAGAAATTAGAACTATAATAAGTAACTAAGTACCTATTATTAACTATTGGCAAAAATAATTAAAGGAGTGACCAAATAGAATCAGGGATTTCTTGAATGAGTACCCATAGCACTAGCTCTGTTTCCACGTTGGAAAGCCATGGATACTTTTTGTCCTAAAAGAAATTCTGATTTTAGATTCCCGGGTACTCCTCTAAGTCTTTTGCCCAAAGAATAAAGCCTGTAACTTTATTTATTTCTTTGTTTATATAGCAAGTACTGTGAATGTAACCCTTCGTTTTATATTAAGTTGTAACACAAAAGTTACCGGATTAACTTCACACAGAATATTACAATAAATCGGTAAAATATGGAGCGATAAGAATACGACATAAATCAGTGGACGCGCGTGAAATTGAATTACTAGTCCCGAACTCGTGGCATGAAAGGGTTGTGTGACCAAAATCGGGTCAAAACTATGCTCTTTTTTCCCTCTCACACTTATAAATACTCTATAAGCTAGACAGAGATAAATATAACCCAGGGACAGTTCACTTGTCGAATGAGAATTTGTGCAAATCGTAAACGCAAACAATTTTGTCATGAAATTGGTTTTATAAGCGATAAAGTGTGCAATACTTGCCACCAAAATCTCATGGGAAGGAAATCAAATCAATTATTCAATAAACTAATGTTACATGAATATCCAAGGATAATATTATGTTTACAAAACCTAGGTTTTTTTCTTATTTATTATATAAATATTTTATAAAATAAACATGATTAAATATATTGAAACCTAAAAGAGAAGAAAACGTTGAATGGAATGCCGCTATTAGGGATCCCTATATGTTAAGTAAAATGGACCCCTTATGGAATAACTCCGTCAGTCTGTCTGTCTGTCCAGATCGAAATCTTAAAAACTGTTTGAAATTTGAAATGGTAGATGAGTGTCTTCTTTGTGCACGACCTATTGATATATTTGGAAATACTCCCAAGGGATACGTTTTTTTTTGAGAAATAAAGTTATTATCATAACTAATTAACTAATTAACGGACGGACTTTGTATGTACTTTTAGACCTCCATATTTTTTTTTGGTCTAAGTTTAATAATAATAGTATGTGTATGAGCAGTATGTGTAATTTGTCCTACATAAATTACACATATTGCAAAACACAAACAAAGCTCTAGGGTTGTACTATGTGTACCAGAAGCAACGATATAATACATATTATATTTTATATACACCCAGACCATGACAAACTAATAAATTATTTAATAAGGAATGCTAATTAAAATTAAAATATGTATATTTATTTATTTAAAATTATTTATTGCACAAAATTGTACATAGGCGAGCTTAATACCTTAGGCATTTTCTACCAGCTAACCTATAGGTCTTTGCATTTGTCGATGATTTCTGCGCATGTGTCCAAAATACTTTTTTTTCATTTACCTAACATGTCACCATAACTCAAAAATTATTAAATCTAAAACCATAATATAAGTTAGGTATATAAGCTAAAAATATTTCAAAATATAACTTTTAGTATTTCTCTTTTTTTCTTAAGTTTCTACAGAACCCGAAATGCCCGAATTTGACGGTTTGTTGTTTCAAGTTCTGACATTCAGGACATTACATATTTCTACTTATTCTATTTTAGGAACTTTATGCAAACTACAAAAAATAACAACTTAATTTCATCTGTCCAGTCCAATAGAACTACGAACGTGAGTTATACAATGAAGAATGCTTTATTTGTTGAATTTACGAGTAAAAATAAATTAACGTCCCATTTGGTTCCAACAAAAAAAAATCTGTCGAACTTTAATCTGACTATACTTTTAATCTCGGTACCGGCAGAGATTGACGTGCTAATAGCGATCTCGTAACGCGGCCTTTGTCATGCCAAAATGGAGGTTTTTCCTCAGAAATTAATACTAGGATTGACTTTTGTCGGGGATATTAATTAGGGCGAGTGGTCGTATGCAGTTCGAGGGCGGATGCTGGACTACAAAGGGCGGGTGATTGACACAAATTACCTCTAATCGAGAACCACTCACACACGAATGCCAAAATACAGCAAATCCATTATACATTAGAGTCCGAATGCAGTTCGGAGATATAGTATATTGTGTTTTTAGAATTTGCACAACGGATTCATTTCACACTTCAATGTCAGTGATGATGTGTATAAGATCAGTGTATTGTATGTCTACGAAGATATCTATGAAAGAAATGTCGGAAAAAAAAGGTACAACATTTATTTATTTTTTTGGAAAAATATGCGCACAAAATGAATTGCTACCGTTTTATTTATATTGAGATATGCTGCCGGGAAAATACTTACAATTTTCACTTCGAATTTAGAATCGATCATATCTTAGGAACCTTTATCCTTTCTGAAGAATTTAGTGTCATTTAGAAGCTTTTTAGAATGAAACAACATCCAACATGTACATGGTAACACTACTACCTTGTATCTTAGGAACTTTCAAAAATCACAAAGATATTGATTTATTCTTTTTTTTTATTAATACGCACAAAATAATTATAATAAGAAGATTTACAAAATTAATATTTTTATTATATACAATTTAGACTCACACATAATACTTATTATTAGATATAAGTAGGGTGAAAGCGCTTTCAAATGGTCCTTTTGGAAATCTATAGGAGAGGCTATCTATAGGAGAGGCTAATAGTGGAAGTCCTACGGCTGATTATGATGATGATGAATAACAAATTCCTAGATGTCTTTATTGTGCCACTGCAAGAGTCTTGTTTTATTATGATTATTTTTGTAATATGTGTCCAAGAAGCAAATAAATAAACACTACCGACCTAAGTAGTAAACGATTGTATTGCGTATAAGTCACCTTTAAAAATACTTATTCTTTACAAGTTTACACCTTTAAAAGTTTTTATGGCATATGTATTGAAGTACTTATTCGCACATTTGGACATGTTGACAAACTTGGAAAAGAGCAAATTGCCTATTCTATGGCCCCCAGCTACCCTTGCGATTTGTTTAAAATAAAACTTTAATTGTATTTTAATCCGAGCGATAAATGTCAATCAAGTCTCGCTTGGAGACATTGTCGGTAGCTCCCCCGCCCTTCGACACGAACGGATTTCGGAGGTAGGGTTAAAATTAAAATGTCAAAATAGTATCGCAGGAGCTCGGAGCGTTTGTCTCCGGATTTGTCAGTCCGCTTTGTGTCACGCTTTTGTGAAATTTATCCATGAAAAACGATACCGTTTAAGCTCCCTGCTATTCACGTACGTTCATTGTGCTGTAAGATGCTCAACATTATCCTCATTCATCTTATTTTAATGGACCAACAGGTAAACATGGATTTTAAAAATAATATGTGCATTGGAGATGTTTTGGGGATGAATGGAATAAGAATCTTGTTTTTATTCTTGATGATCAGAAAAACAAACAAGGGTTTTGGTTTTTTACTTAACAAATAAGTTTACTTAGATAATGCAAAACTTTATTAATTAAATATTTTATTTTGTTTATTGTTTTGTATTGAAACTGATTGATAGTTCTTTTGTTTATTTTTTAGGTAATTATTTATTGGAAACTACAAATTAGTTATTACTAACTGATAATTATTTTGTAAAAATCAACTCATAAATATGCTATATTTTATTGTGATTCGTTTGTATTTGTGCGCCCCATACATTTGAATAGAACACAAAGAGACTCAGCGAGGGGTTGAAACGGAAGGCAAATAAATAATTACACGCATTCTGCAGATAGACGCGAATGTATGCGGGGTGGGCTCTTGTATAAATATTCTGCATTCCCGATGTCAGGGAGCAAACAAGATTGCATTCTGCCGCCCCCACTACACTTCAACGCTTTTATTAAAAAATAATCTTATAAACCAGAATTCTTTTTGTGTTTTTTTTACACTATTTTGATCTAAGTAACTTGACTTTATTAATGTAGGCGAAAGAAATATTCCGGGTTACACGGTACACTTTTATCTAAGATCTTCCCTTGCTCTATCAATTACACTCGTATTCTAACTTAATTTAAGTGTACAGGAAATGGTTTCACAAACTCGAACTGTTGTTTTCAGTGATTATTAAGATTTCTTTTGAAAAAAAAGATGAATGTGTAGATGTACTTACTCGATCTAATTACACAATTTCTTTATAAAAATTCAATTAAGTTTTTAAATGACAAATATTTTTAGAATTATAAATCGAACTTTCGTTGTCTTTTCAAAAGTTAATAGTTTTTGTATAAAGAAATATAAAATCTATTAGGATCGAGTAAGTAATATTTACACTTCCACGTTCTTATTATTAATTTTTAACTTAATATCACTGAATACAACATTTAGACATTTTAGACGTTTGAGTTCGCGGATCCATTTCCTGACTTTATATCCTCAACTACACTTTTCACTCAAGGAACTTCTTTCCACCAAATGTCAAATCAGACGAGTGAAAAGTGAAGTTGTATTCTCCACTTAAAATAGTTGCCGTTTTTTAAGTCTCAACTCCAATTTTCACTTGTTTTTCACGAAAACTGACCAATGTCCATCAGTTTGATTCCTAGATAGAAGGAGCAACAATACCGTAGAGTTGATCGATGTGACGTATAGATGTAGAGATAATCTAACCTTAAACTGGGCGCCCCTCCACTGCATTTGACTGGTGTTATGTGATGAGTGGGCGTTGTCAGTGCATGCTACTTTGGTATCACATCAATGATGTTTAATCAAATTTGTTGAATGATAATAATTTCAATTTCTGTGGCAGTGGACGAGCAGGTATAGTTAGTTTACATATTTTTGCCCAAATTCTTCGACACAAGATTTGTCAGGCCTTTGAAGAGGGCGACTTCTAGGATCCTCAAGAATAAATATGCCAAAAGTATGGCATAGCATTTGCTCCTGGTAATTCCTCAGAAATCCAGTACCGGGAATTAAAGTGAGTTTGTACTGTTTAGTACCGTGCTCTACCAGTTTGCAAATTGTATTTTCTAATTTCATCTTAGCCATGTTTTTCATTTCATCATTTATGCAGAAAATTTGTTTGTAAATCCAAAGGGGGAACCTACTATTGAAAATATGCCTGGACTGGAAGGAATTTATAATTTAACATTACATTTTATTTTAATTGTATTATAATTGTTCATGATAAATAAATTATAAACTTTACTGTAAATAACAACTTTAATTTTACATGTGCAATGACCCGATACTAAATCTTAGTAAACATACTTTAATAAAATCCCATTGAGCTTTCAGAGTATGTTTTGACTAAAACATAATTTTCCCTCTTCATACAAAAAGCTCCAGGCTAAATGTTTAACAATGTCACAGTAAAATAAACGAAATTGAAGGGCGCTACGAAATGAATGCTTTATTCTTTTCGTCGGCGTTTAGTATATCAATTAGAGGTGCTCGCTGTGCCGCCACAGCATGGGGCCAGCAGCCCAGCCGCTGCAGGCGTTGTCGCCCGGCATGACGGTGACAGGGCAGCCAGAACATGCTACTAAACATATCCCATGCTGGGTGGAGATTCTAGAATGATGTTAGTCTGTCTAATATTTATATACATTAATTGACTGTCTAATATGTGTTAGTATTGTAGTTTTTGGTACACGAAAGCTTAGTTAATGACCCAGTGTCAGATCCAGGATGAGGGCACAGGTGGCTAGGCCCCCACCCCAAACCCCTAAAATGCAGAGATGTGCCGAATAGTCGGCGACTAGTCGGTAAATCCGACTATCCGGCCACTATCATAGTCGGCGAATATTCGGCAAAGAGCGCCGACTATCCGGCTTCTTACTGTGTATATATTTCTCAGTACCTATATGTATGTAGGGGACATTACATTATATAAAAACCTTGATTATTTATCAATATTATTATTTTATCATCAGTCACATTTTGAAATGAAAAGCAAAGCAACCTTTCCTTTGGAAATAAGTTCTTAAAATTCATTAAAGGTAATTATGATGTAAAAAGACAAAAGCTTCTGCCCTTTCTGGCAACAATCGATTTCGAGGCGCGGTGTTAGCGACTTTCGCGCGAATCAGCTGTAAACGAAACGTTACGGAAATCCCCGAAACCGTGATAGGCTTGGCCGACTAGTCGGCCTCTTTACAACGACTAATCGGCTAGTCGGATAGTCGGCCAAATTCATAATCGGCACATCTCTACTAAAATGTACTAATATCTATATTTTATGACAAAAATTACTACAAAATCTTGATAAAAACCCCAAAATGAAATATAAATAAATTCTGGACTCGCCCCTTTTATGACATGCAATGTACCTATGTGAATTTTCCAGTACTTTTTTCTTGCAAAAATCTTTAATGTATAGTATACGGAAAGACTTTATGTTAGGTAGGTATATAAAAGCTTCTTATTTGCCAGTAGGTAATTCGATTTTGATTCCAAGTGATGTGACAAACAAACAACAACGACAAAGAGACAAAAATTTACTACTTATTATTATTATAAGAAAAAAAATGTTGGCTTCCCCAAACAAATTGGTCATTTTAACATTACTAGTTCGTATGGAGAAGGCATTTTTTTTTCATTTGTGACACATGGTTCCATGGGCAAAGTTGTTGGTTTAGATCAGCAGAACCTCATCAAAGTACATCCTTTCAAAGTTACCTTGTATACCGTCATTTTTTTTTTTATATCCTAGAATTAAGTAACAATATGTTGCGTAACAAATCCAGTAAAGAAATATATAGTTAAGTTAGTGCTATCCACCCTTTTATAGGAGTTACAAAAGTAACTTGTTATATTATTGGTTTCTGGAGTGCGAATGGCCTGCGTCGGACTTGCTCGTACCCACTCATTACCAGGTAACCCCGTCAAGCTATTTCTATAGAAAGTAGTTATTACTGGACTGATTAGGATTCTAACAATCTTGAATTGTATTGAAAGCTTTAAAGCTCG
Source organism: Monopis laevigella (assembly GCA_947458855.1). Lineage (NCBI taxonomy): Eukaryota > Metazoa > Arthropoda > Insecta > Lepidoptera > Tineidae > Monopis > Monopis laevigella. The sequence continues at coordinate 17,908,066 of OX381583.1, read as the reverse complement.
GCTTTATTAACTATTACTAGGCCTCAGTTTCTAAAACGTTGATCAAATCATTCTATAATTAAAATTACATAACAAAGCACAATATTGGTGAATAATTGACGCGCGTGACGTGCCACCTAGAATAATTTTGATAATCGTTCTAAAAACTGAGTATAGGACTATCTATTGCGTTTTAAATTTCCTTTGAAAAAACAGACTTTAAGCCTTGTAGGCTAGAATAAGAAACAATCAAACATTAAAAATTTAACTATATCATTCTAAAATAAATAAACATATGATGTAATCAAGGGAGGGCTTTACTGTAATCACACCCTTTCCAGTATACCTGTACTCGGAAACTAAGGTATTAATTCAGTCGACGGCAGGTAAACCTTGCTTTCCTTGCGTTCCATTGAACACCCACACTTTTCAACAAACTTTATAATATGTAAGAAGTTTCACACACATATTGCTCAGAGCACATGTAATTTCCAACAAATTAGGCAGAGGATCTACCAAATGCATTATCGTTATCGTTAATGTATTAGGTACCACAAATGAATCGCTTTATTTTTGAAAACTGTTATTTTTATTGGAGCACGGCATGTGACTTTGTATCTACCTGGTGGTAAGCAGACCTACAAAGTCCATGAATGTGGTCGATCAATAATTGTTCTTAAACAAAATTGATCGCTCCCACTATGCCGGGTAAATGATGCGATTACGAAATGGGTTGAGACAAATTGCATTACGAGTATATTTTAATATACTCGTCAATAATAAATATAAGTTAATCCCTTTGGTGGTTCCTCACGTATTAATAAGCAAACACTCATGGTTGAGCCTCTGTTCTATGTGTAGTTACGATACTAATTCATAATATATTATAAACACCCATCAGACCAAAGCAAAAAAGTTTTTGTATTGACAAAAATGTACTTTTGTGCCATGAGTGGGAATGAAATCCACGACCTCTTTAATGTAATTATATTTTTTATAGTTTTACTTTTACTTCAATAAAACTGTACAACATCGCAGCAGGCGCTGGGAGACCTATAATTACAGAATAAGCGACATTTCTAAGACCCTTTGTAAACGATAACGCGGAAGCTGTTACAAAAACTTTAAAAAGTTGACAGGTATTGTTGCCCTAATACAGTTAGCAGTAAACATTGTGTCGGAGCACCCGGGTGCCTCAACCCTTGCGCAGGTCCGCGGGGGGCCATTAGACCCGCTCAAAAAGCTGGGTGGACCCGCCGGCTCAAGCCCTGGAAATCTAATTAAAATATCAATATGCTCCCTGAAGTCCATATCGACAATTCAATTTCACGCGTCGCGCCCTCGCTTTTGTTTATTTATAAATGTTACTTGGGCCTTTATTTAGTCCACACTCACATTTTCTTTGACATATCTATCTTGACTTTTATTTGGAATGTAGATAGAGTCTGTTGTTACAAAATAATAAACAACTTAGAACGTAAACAAAAATGTATAAGTAAGTTCCTTTATAGGACGTACATAAAATTCTAGATACCACACCAACACCCTACGGAGTTCTAATTTTATTTGAGTAAGTGCATAGGTAGTTCGAAATGAAATATTAAACATTTATTAAACCGACATAAAGATTTTTGAATAAATTTCAAAGGCATATTAACCTGTCACAAATTGCACATAAAAATTTGTACCTAAGCTAATAAATACGTAGTTTTTAAACAAGGTGTTTTTTTGTGATTTATTTGAATTGACGTGTATTTTTTGAAATTTCTTTAGTTTGTAAATTAACAATACAAAGTAGGTATATCAATTCAGACATTTCTCCGAAAGAGCTTCGATTGTGTCTGGTCTGCTATTGCATTTCGACATGAATACAATAAGTCAACGAGTCCTCAATGCGGATGTCATCCATCGTCACAGAAATGTGCCAAATTAAATCACGGTGACTACCGACACAGACAGGCGACACAAAAATCCAACGCCCTTATTTTTTATATTTAATAAAAGGTCCAGGTAGCAATGCAAACATCGATAAAAACGTGATGTGTCAATCGATTTTTTTGCGCGTCGGTGTCACAAATTCTCGCAAATCAAACATTGAAGTGTTAAAAGTTTTTGTTAACAATAAAGCTTTGAAACGTAACGACGGGGAGCGACTTGGTCGTATTGTGCTGCAAATCATTAGCAAACGTCAACGAATTCCATATATTAACTTGTAATTCCAACTAACTCATTGGTAGCAGTCAGACCTTACATTCTTTACTGTTGAACTATGGGCTTGCAGTTACCATACGCAACAGGTACGATTTTTGATGGACTTTTGATTTTTTATAAATTATATTTTTTAAACAACATTTCCACAAGTTGATTAGGAATTTGAAATTAATAAATAATTTATTGTTACAGACATATGATCGACTAAAATTAAGGTACATTTTGACTAGAAAGTCAAAAAAGAACGCTGCTGTGATTTTACACTATTTGTTTTATGTTTTGTCTGGATGGTTATACCTATGTATAGCTAATTTATTTGTTTAATTATACAGAATCACCTCTAGATAATTCAGAATGTTTTATTGAAACGCGTACCATTGTCCATTTCGGTTGTTCTTTTGTACACTTACATAAAATACTAAATATAGACTTTGTGCATAGCCTCTACCATATTTTTAATCAACTTCATTAGATTTTTCAATCAAGTTTATTACCTGACCGAAACGAAACTTCGAAAATGGTTCATAAAAAGAAACATAGACAAAACTCTATCAATCTTTAAAAAATAACTTAGGCAAAATAGTTAACAACAACAGCAATATCTTTGTCTAATTTCCATTTCGCATATCCCATTGTCACCCATGTCGCCTAATAAACAGCAAATGTTACAACCAAGCAACGGCTGGAGCAATATTTCATCGAGTTTCGTCACAAAAAGTGAACCCTTTTATGTTTTCTATTACAATCGTCACCCTTTTACTTTGAGTTCAATTAAATAATGTCTGGTCATTTGGCCCGGGCCCCTCGCGCCTCCCGGGCCGCTCGTCCCGGTGCAGCGGAGTTGCGCGTCATCCTGCGAACACATTAATCACCTCTATTATTAAACTTGTTATTGTGCTCATTTGAAGATAGGCGCTTTATAAACGGTGCCGTCCGAACAAAATAAGCTTCCTGTAATGGCGTGTAAGCAGCCCGTTTTGAGAGGGCCTAATAAAAAACAACGCGTTGATTAATGACGTTTACAGTTACAATAGGTACCGATGAAATCCGCTTATATGCAATTTACTTGCGATTTATTTTAAATTTAATCTTTTTTTCTGCAAATCATTTTATATTTTTAATTTACTTAGGTATTTTTAATAACCTTAAATTCTATACAAAATTTATAAAGCTAGGTCTTTAAAGCTTTATACCAGTCATGCTTTTCCTTGATGCTTATTTTTCCTTAAGGTGATTCCTCAGCAGTAGTTTTTCCATACAAAACTTCGTGGGCTGTAATCTCGTAATATACAATGAAAATGTTAATAACATATTTTTTATTAGATTCCTTATTAAGTATAATTTTCGCAAAATACTTGTATGTTCACTAAAATATACATATTATATATTTAAATAAATAAAATACAATAATATTTAAATAGCGCCATCTATCCGTGAATAGAATGTTTATTTTTAAATTTGTCGATATAAAGAAATAGTACAACTATCAACCACTAGATGGCATCTCAAAAATGCAAGTAAAAACAAATTTTACAAAGACAATAGGCAATATTAAGCATGATGACTATATTTTTTTAAGTATTCTACGTAGTTCGGAACTATCCACTATTTGCAAAAATCAAGTTTTGATAGTAAAAAAATTAAATTGTTTTTTTTTCTTTTCGCCAAATCGAGCGAGCGACCGAGCGTTTTGATTTAATCAAAACGCTCGGTCGCTCGCTCACCGGTGTTATGCATGCATGGCATCTCGCCTCAGTTAACATTTCGGAGCCTTATGCTGGTTAATTTATAGTTCTTTTGTCTCCTAAATACTTTATTTAGGACACCTACCTATCAATAAAAAATCCTAGTGAAATAAGTGGCTAATCTTGCACGGCGAGATCCGACTAAGTCTAAATTCTCCAATTTATTTGTGTGCAGATAACTTTGATGTAAGTTTTTACTTATTTGGTAGGTACATAAGTCGTTAAATTATGTGTGCGTAATTGTCTTGTTTGTCTATCTTGTATGTGATTTATATTATAATTATTTTATATATTTTGAGGTTAGGTTTTACCTCTTGTTTATCTACCACTGGTCATCCTAATGGGTACTTTATTCATATTTCAGTTGCCAAATGATATGGACAATTATAAGGAGTATCATGTGATGGGACCTGTGCCAGAGGTTCGCATAAAATCAGTGTGTTGGTATTCCTACAAAATTTGAATGGCAATCAGATAGAAGAACACCAAAACCTAATACTACAGAAAGGCCCATATATTATCAAGACAAAAAGACGATTATTGAAGAATATGAAAAATATTTAAAGTATTTAAATAAAATTTAGACCTCGGAGAGACTTTGTTCAGGTACATATTAATGTTTCAATCATAACTAAACTCACCTTGCCTATTAATGATTATGTAGGATTAATATTAATAATGTAGATCATATCAAACATATTGCCCTGGTCTCATACTAAGCTTGTACTAGGTATATGTATATTATATTAGTAGCAATGTTTCTGGTACAAAAAAATTAAAAAAAACTGTAGTTTGTCATGGTCTGGGTGTTTATATAATATAATATGTTTTATAAACACCCAGACCATGACAAACTACAGTTTTTTAATATTTTTTGCCAACATTAGGAATCATACCGACAACCTCTATATACAGACACTAGCCATAACACTAGACCACGGAGTAAAATATGTGCAATCTTAGACATTTATTTATATTTAGTAGGTACTTAGTTTTATCTAATATATATATATATTTTTATTTACAGTTTAAAATGCCAACATAGAAAACATTACACAAGAAGAACCACATAAGACTGCAGACAGGCTTAATTAAGATGCAAGATTAATTAATTAAATAAAACTACAAAGTTATCATAATTAACGCTTTTTATTTATCCACAAATCATCATGTATAACTTATTCTTTCCAAAATTATATACATAGGGCTGCTCACCAACATGTTCCTAGCTAGATTAATGCTCTCTTACAAAAATCTATGAACATTGGCAGGATAATTACGCACACAATGCTAAGCTAAACTTTAATCCATATGATGCAATTCTGAAGTAATGAAAACCTGATGTTTTTGTTCATTATACTAGGCAATACAGAAAATATGTACCAAGAATGAAAGTATAACTGTAAGGAAAAATCTATCGGGTACATGGTGGGATTAAAAACCCTCTTATCTATCTTATTATTATTCATAAAAATATTACATCTGTCTCTTATGTTCAGTTTTTATTACCACCTGGTTCATTCATTAAACATATTTTAGGACTTGTGGTCACACTAACCTGTCTGATTAATAACTTAATAGTAGTGGGACCACAAGCATGGAGGTACGAGTATTAGAGAAATTTGGGTGATTCCAATAATGGAAACTCATAAAAATATGATAAAATTTCTCAGATTTTTGTTAGTACTCTAGGAGTGATAGCTGTCAACTGTCAAAATACCATACTTTTTTGACTGAGAATGCTTCCATCAAAGAAATAGAGTAATTTCTCTAAGGTCCTGGTGGGTAAAACTTAGGGAGACTAGGAATCATAGTTCAAATTAATTAATAATTATAATGTACAACACTAATGCCCAATTTTACCAACTCTAAGAGAGCCCCTAACTAAGTTAAGGGACAATTATTTCATAGCAAAATGTCAAAATTCTTATTTAGGAGCCCTTTAGAGTTAGGGATTGTTGGTAAAATCGGGCATAAAACAAAGAAAATCTGATACATGATAGTTGTCATTAAATGTAACAGGATTATTTATACTTTTTTGTTTGTACTGTAGTTGCAATAAGCTACACAAAAGTATCCAATTTGAAGTGCTCTTAAATATATTTATATTTGTATCTGTACATAAAACTTCTGGGTTAGTTTCCCATTTACTACATAATTTTTAAAATTCGGCACTCATGGGACTCTTTATTTCAATAACACTATTTTTACAGATCGCATCGGATAACTCTGCTGTCATAGGAAAGTTTTTGGAAAGCATTAGACCACATTTTTGTTTATTTTTCCTAGCGGTACTCAGGGTTTTCCTTACCTTATCCGCTAACAACTTTCATGATATTTGATTCATGCCATACAAGTTTTTGCAAAAATATCTCACAGAACTTTTCTTTGGATTTGAGCACTAATTTAGGCATAAATAAACTTTCTGTTTGACCACAAGCATAGCCTTTTCGTACCAATGATATTATAAAAAACAAAATAGGTATCATTGTTTCATACTTTATTACCTCACAGTTGTTTTATTTTCTTCCGTTTTTCTAGAAACTCTTCAAATTCTTTTTGATGGTAAGCTAGGCTTACAATTAGATAATTCTTTTGAAATTATATACCTACATATTAGAGTATTCCCATCCGAGGAGAGTTTGGACTTCATTCGGTAGCATTTCACATTGTTCCGGACATATTTTACCTAAAATTGTGCACAGACTTCCAATGCGTTTAAAACTGTACGTAGCTCACAGTGTCATCACTATTTGATGCCCACGAAGACCTAAAATAAATAAATGTGTAAGTATATGTCGTTATTTACAAAAACAACATTATAATAACATAACCTTTTAAGTGCATATAAAATTAGATTTTACGTGTTTTTGGGCTAAATAATTATTATGTATTAAATAAATTATTAATTTACTTACCCTATATAATGTATTATTTATGAAAGTAAGCAAAACAAAGTTTGTTTACCTACTTGTGTGACCGGTAACGTCAAATTCGTCGCTCCGGACCGGATTGGTGTGGACACCTATCATGGTGGATTGCTGTATTTTGTACTTTTATTTCAATAAAATAATTATCAATAGCGCTCAAAATATTAAATATAGTCTTTTTATAATTTATTTATCCTATTTTGTCGATTCTTGGTTACTGTCATTGGGTGATAGTCTTACTTCCAATGCCTTAATAAATTTAAAAAAAAGTACTGTTATCGTGCTTATTGCGACGTTGCCGCTCTGTACCTTCTCATCCAATAGAGACAGCCAGTGCGACGTTGCCATACATGTTTATTTATAGTTATAATACTTTTGTAAAATTTTTCAACTTTGTTCGATTGCATTGGTGATTTTAAAAAGGTGAGTCAAGTGCATAGGTTTTTCAGAAGGAATATAGACTGTAATCGGTAGGTAATAAAACTCATTTTGTAAACATAAGAAAATTTATATATTTTAAACATTCTATACGAGTTCTATTAGTTTATTACCTTTTGCCCGCAGCTTCGCCCGCGTTATTTTGTGGATCATTAGGTATAATACTGACAATATTCATATTTTTTTAATTATTTTAATTTTGTACCTATACAAATAGGTAATACGTAACATACCTACTTTAGTATAAATAAAAAAACGTAAGAATAACATAATGTTGGTAGGTAATCAATAAAGGATAGGATTTTATATTGTTAGAATTATTTTAAACATGTAGAAATTTTCTTAGGAAAACACAACAACACCGCAGTAAACTCGCCACTTGTTAGGTGTTGCTTCTGAATACCATAGGCGAAATGAGAACGGGTTTATCTCTCCGCTAGGTACCCGGAGGCCGTTTAAATGGTTCCCGGGAGCTAAAAAAGAACCCGTGATGGTATATTTTTTTACTTAGGTAGTACCTAGTACTACCTATTCTAGGCAGGTGGCAGGTACCTAATACAAGTGATAGGTCATTGCCAATATAGGCCCAGTGAAAATAAAAATCACGCGTAAAGATTTCGAGAGATACCTTACTAACTTGGTACAATTTTTACAGTGTAGGTACCTAACTAATACTTATGTGACTTTGTATCTACCTGATGGTAAGCAGACGAACAAAGTCCATGAATAGGGTGCATCATACATTGTTATTTAGCAACATTGATCGCTCCTACTATGCCGGCTAAATGTTATGACATAGGTGGCGACTCGCGACATTGACGAATTTAGATTACGACGTGTAGGTATTTTAAATTTTTCGTCGTATCCTCGCTGCTTATCAACAAGTCTATCGCCCGTTTCGTAACCGCATCCTCAAATCAAATCAAAGCATTTATTTATGAACATAGGTTTAGTTATAGGTTATTACAGATGACAGTTCCCTTAATAGTTCTCTATGCCCTGCCCGTAGGCGTATAAATATTTCAGTGGTTATATAACATATAATAGGGTTCAATAACAGACACACACACTGCAAAGAAATTATTTTACGGTGACACACAAACAATTATAAATCCAAGTATACGTGGCACATCATCTTATCATGGTATTGATCTATCCGACAAGAAGTCCTGCACTGAGTAGTAACATTTATCCAATAACAATTCAGATAACCTTTTTTTTAAATGTGTATTGGGCAGAAGTTTTAAATCTTTACCCAATTTATTAAAAAATTTTGGAGTCATACACAAAACACTTTTATGCGTAAAAGTAGTCCTCGACATTGATGCACTTAAATTATTGTCATATCGTAGAGTACGTATACGCTTTTCAGAGTTCAGTGGAAACAAATCCGGATTATTTCTTACAAAGTTCGCAATTTCATATAAATAGATGCAAGGTACTGTGAGTATTCTCAAATTTTTTAAGTATGATTTGCAACTGTCCGTCGGTTTCAGTCCACAAATGGCTCGTTCACATTTCTTTTGAATTTTGAATATAAATTCTTTATTGGTCGAATTACCCCAGTATATTATACCATATCGGATCATGGATGCCACGTATCCATGATCCGCCATCACAGCTGTGTTGGTACTACTAACTGTAACTAGTTTCCGCAGAGCAAATACAAACCTACTAATTTTTACACTAATATACTCAATGTGAGCTTTCCAGTTCAAATTTTTACTTGACTGTACTTACCATCAGGTAGATACAAAATCATATGCCGTGCTCCAGTAAAAAAAGTCGCGAACGCGCTGACGGGGACATTCGGTTCGGTTACTTGTACTATTGTTTATATTGTGGTCCATCCATTCTGGAAGCGTTTTAGCGGATATCCCGTAAAAAGTAAATACGAGCGTATATCTTTATTCCGTGAAGAAAGCGGCTAAAATTTACTGAGTCAATTTTTATCATGCATTCAAATATGTTACGAAAATTTCTTTTTTTTTTGTTCTTACAATGTTTAAAACTGTCATTATAATACTTATATTTAGCTACTTATACTTCGGTTTGCTGGTATCGATCGACAACGGCGATCCGACGTGAAATTTTGATATAGCTTTTAAATCATCTATTAATTTTAAAATAATTATAACAGACAAAAAACTCTTTTTATGTAATTTCTACCAACACAATGACATGTGCATAGTGCATGTTGCACATATTTTTTTTTATATAATTATTAGACCGGCTATCTCCATAAACTTCTACCAATTTTATTCCTAGTTTTTCAATAAAATGTCTTGATTCTAAACACCAAATACTTACCTTATGTTTCGATTGCGAATGAAAATAATATATAATGATTTATTAAACTTGAATATTTATTGTTTTTTAGTTATTCGGCGGCAGAGCCTGGACGAATACTTGTAGAGACAATATGTGTTGCATATAAAGTTTTGACACAAGTCGCATCCCAGACCAATGGCATGCCATTGGGTTAAGGTATTAACGTTATACTGAACGATCTCCGTCATTTCTAATTATTAAACTTGCGGCTCTAGGATTAATGGAGTGTTAGCAGTCGTTAGAGTTGGTTTTTTTATGTCGTTGAGAAAGAATGTCTGGGAATGTCTTTTTGTCCAACTCACGTTAGTTGGACCACAAATGCAGTTATGAGAAAAACAAATGCTACTACTTACCTAGACGCAGAATAACTAATATTCTTAAAATGTAATTATCTAGAAGAGTACCTGAATGAGGAGAAGAAATCTAAAGAATGGATTCAGGGATTGACGAGGCTCGTAAACGAGCTTGGTCTTAAATATTAAATAAATTTCGGTGAAGTTCTTATTAAACTTGTTAGTTTGCAAGTAGAGAAACAATATTCAAGTAAGGCATAAGCAGCGTAAGAAAGCAGGCCAGTATAGACTATAGATTTTCAGAATTGATCTTTGGTGGAAATATTAAATTTTATGTTTTCTAACGACAGAGTGGTGCCCAGAAATGAAAGATTATTATTGTCAATAATTTTAAGACCAGAAAAAATAGCTTGGAATTATTGAAAGATAGAATGATTAAAAATTGAACAAAAGTAAATCTCACATTTAGAAGAATTTGGCTTATAAATATCATCAAGGATGAAGAATACTTTTTAACATTGTTGTAACATTATTCACTCAAAAATTTAAAGAAAAATAAAATGTATATAAGAAAAAGTTATTTTTTTTATATGAGCTAAAATATGTTATTAAAGCCCTACTATTATATTTTCTAAAAATATAAGCATTCATATCACAAATCATAAAATATATACCCGAAAATAAATCAAATTTGAAATGGAGCGCAGTGACGACGATGTTCTTACCTAAAAGTAGACGTGAAATTACAAGCAATTATACGAGTGTACAAACTTATTAAAAAACGTATACTGGATTAAAATAAAACTAAAACACATTGTACTGTACTGAAACTTCCTAGAATACGAATGATTTACTAGGCTAAAGCCTTGGTCTAGTTCCTACTGGCATTTCTATTAACTTTTCATATATAAAGAAGTTGTTATAGTGACATAACTATAATAGTTAACATATGGTAACGCGAACTATTTTGTAGATCTAAAGTTGTAGTAGGTACATTATTTTGTTCTAACATCAACAGTTTTCGCAGCGTACTTGTAAAGAAATTTATAAGTATTTTACCTTGGGTTACATTTTCGAAGTTTTCGTATACCGGATCCCTAATATTTTTTAAAATAAAACTCATCTTATGTTACTGTACAGTATACTATATTATTACGTACAGTTATGATGTAATATTATAGGAAGAAAAAAAAAGTTTTTTTTTTTTCTTCCAGCGGTTTTTGAGTCTATTCGTTACAAACAAAATATTAAAAATGCAAATGTTCTCTCTTATAATATTGGTATAGATTTACATAGGTATTCATAAAAAAACTTATTGAGTTCTTAAAGAACACTTTAGTTATAAAAGGTTTTTGTCTCTTTTACATGTCATTCCGGGTTGACCAAAGAACACGATCAGAATTTCAGCTTTTCGAACACATCAGATCTCAGCCCTGAAAGTGTTTTAGGGGCCCATTTCTTAACCACATGTTTTTTTAAAGGTTTCTCGAAAAGTATTGCATTAGAATAGATGATGAAACTACTTTGGATGCCGTCACATATCGCGTTCCTAAACATTTATTGCCATCACATATGATTTGTTTGTTATCTACCTAGATATATAAATGTTAAATAAAAAGAAAACTGAAGATTTATGGGGGCTATCTGTCAAAGCTATCAAAGCAATCATTCATACTATAGGACCGGTACTCGCTGATACTTTTAATGGGTGTGTTAATGAAGGATTTTTTCCCGACCTTATGAAGAATAGTAAAATAGTTCCCATATTCAAGTCCGGCTGTAAGACAGATCCAAATAATTATCGTCCTGTTTCTGTCCTGCCAGCCTTAAGTAAAATATTCGAAAAAATAATTCTTGGTCAGCTGTTAAGTCATTTTAATACTCATAAATTGTTACATGATCAACAATACGGGTTCACAAAAGGTAGAAACACAACAAATGCCGGCACAAGACTGATTACTGAAATAATTGACGCCTGGGAAAACTGCCAGGATCTCGTTGGCGTTTTCTGTGATCTGTCTAAAGCGTTTGATTGTGTTGACCATCAAACTTTGTTAAACAAGCTGGAATTTTATGGCATTCGCGATTTAGCTTTAAATCTAATAAAGTCCTACCTTTCTAATAGAACTCAAGGTGTTAATATTGATGGTTGTGTATCCGACGGAACAATTGTAAAGATGGGTGTCCCCCAGGGCTCAATTTTAGGCCCGTTCCTGTTCCTAGTATACATCAATGATCTTCCACATATGGTACAGGAGACGGCGCAGATAGTGCTATTTGCTGATGATACATCCCTACTGTTTAAAGTTAGTAGGAAAGATAATATATTATCGACAGCAAATGACACTTTGGAAATGGTTTCAAAATGGTTCACGGCAAATAATTTAGTTTTAAATGCAAAGAAGACTAAGTGCCTGAAATTTACGTTGCCTAATGTATCAAATATCAATGCCACAGTGAAGATAGGTGGCACTGATCTGGAATTTGTCGACTCCACTGTGTTTTTAGGGATCACAGTTGATTCCAAACTACAGTGGAAAGCTCACATCAATACTTTATCCAACAGATTGAGCTCTGCTGCATATGCAGTCAGAAAAATTAGACAATTAACTGATGTTGCAACAGCCAGACTAGTGTACTTCGCCTATTTTCACAGTATAATGACATATGGTCTTATAATGTGGGGATCTGCGGCAGATATTGACACAATATTTATTCTACAGAAGAGGGCCATTCGGGCAATATATAACATAAAAGCTCGTGACTCTCTTCGAGAAATCTTTCCTATGATTGATGTATTGACACTACCATCTCAATATATTTATGAGAATTTATTATACGTAAGGAATAACTTAAATATGTTTAGTAAAAATAGCGATAGACATAATTTAAACTTAAGAAACATAGATAAAATCGATATACCAAAGTTTAGACTGCAAAAAACGAATAAATGTTTCGTCATTAACAGTATAAGGTTATTTAATAAATTACCTAAAAGCATTATAGAACTGAGTGAAATAAAGTTTAAGAATTGTATAAAACACATTTTAATCAATAAGGCTTACTATAGCGTAAAAGACTATTTTAACGATAAAGACGTCTGGAACCGTCCTGATATGCAATTGAGGTCTCGCAACTAGTGAACAAATTACTTATTTATTAAAATTATATTTGTAGAATAAACATTAGCTTAGTAGTGTCCGATATTGTAATAATTTAATATTACATAATTTATTTTTATTACATTATGTAAATTTTGTCTTTGGATAAGGTAATCACTGATGATTACCTGCTTATTTATACTTAATTTATACTACAGTACTGTGTAGTTCTGTACATTGGTACAGTAACAAATAATCTGCCATAGGGTGTTTTGCGCATGCTGATCGGTGGGGTGCATTTTGAGTATGCTACTATATATATATACTATATAGCATAAGCAAATCAATGGCTGTAGTCCTCTTTTAATTTGTGTGAAGCACTAGAGTTTTTTACTTGCTGGTTTCTTTTTCTCCGGGGTGTCACTGAGGGGATCGACTTTACAGTTAGTATACCCGCCCTTAAAAATACCGATCCTTATACGTTTACTTATATGTGATTGGTTACTAACCTTTTATTTAGAATAAATATTTAAGGCGTGGATATGGTCGGTGAAGTTGGTCGCCTTGGTGGCTCCCTTGTATGGCAGATAATGATTGACAGGTCAATGGAATCAGCTAACCACCTAGTCTTACACTAGTTGGTTATGTAGTGTGTGTTCGGTTTGGTAGTAATTTTCATATTAAGATTTCTAAATTTAAGTTCTAAATCTGATATCGAGATATAATAAATATTTGTCGTTCTTTTAATAATGAATAGCTGCCTAACCAAACGCACTCTAAGACCTCATTGTTAATTTTTTTTTGACTATTCATAAATATCTGTAAAGATTTACATGAAATAAATGATTTGATTTGATATGATAGAACTCTCTACGTTAGGTGGTCCAGCCAGCCTAAAAGACAACACATTTATTACCTAATTCTATTCACCGAAAAAAAGCTACGTCTCAAATAGTTAGCTTTAAAAATTTCGGCTGGACGATGATAAGTAAGTCAGTCAGGGCAAACTCTGTTATATAATTCGTGACCCACTGAATTAATAAATTACTGCGACAAGGAGCTTAGGTGAACCATGTATTATTGAAAATATTGTCATTCATTTTGCATGATTAGGCAAATAATTAGATAATATAAAATCATTGTGTACTCATCACCCGAACGATTTGATCTCTCATCTTTGGATCTTGTCAAATCTTAGATACCTTCTAACAATTATTGATAATAAATGTTTATTTATGTTACCAACGTGTTTACTTCAGTTTTTTCTAATGTTTAATTAGGTAGGTATTACTCTAATATATTTATTATAATGTAGCCTGCCTTAAATCGCGGAAAACGTCTCAGATATATATATATAAATATATTTACTTATAACAACTTGTGAAACTGTAGATGGTTATTAGATTAGTTATAATAATATAGAAAAACACCAAACTACAAGGAATATCTAAAATGCTCACAGGGCCGATTTTGATAGAAACTAAAATTGCAAAATTAGATTTTTAAAAAGAAAAAACTCCTAGCCGGGAATCGAACCGGTTGATTTTGAAAAAATAATGCTGTGTTAATAGTGTCGCTGAAAATGAATAAACGGTGGAAAGTAACTTCAAACGGCAAACTAAAGGAAATTGCTCTTTGTTTAAATTTTTGAAACCCTAACTAATAAATTGTTTAAACTTCCTATCTATTGGCGCTTTAAAATATAGGTGTTATTTTATTAGATTTGGGTCGGTTCGATTCCCGAGTGTGGTTTTTTGATTCCCAATCGATGTTTTTTATTAAATCTTTGTACCTATGATGTTTTTCTTATATCTATTTGAAAATAAATTAATGTTTATTTTCGGTAAAATGCCATCATGAACATTTAGTATCCTAAATGTTCATGATGGCATGCATTCCCTTTAACCTCCAAGTTGTATCGAATCTACATAAGTCCGAAAATATAACACCTATACTTTATCAAAAAATTCAAATAAAAAATTATGTTATTGGTATTATGAGTTTGGAAACAGTGTTTTTATTTTCACTTTTTGAATGAACATGTATAGTAACATAGCAGGTACGCGACTTGGTAAAAAAATATATAAGTAGGTACAATTATTAATTAACACTATATAGTCTGAATAACGTTGACAAAATAGGTATGTACCTATATTAGAAGGAACACTGTGTTGATGTTGTTTTGGGTGCAGCCGCAGTGGATTATGGCAATAATAAACGAAATGGTACAATTATAACGTGTTTTATTCTCTAATAAAAATGTATTTTATTGGAACAGAAACACACCGTTATAATATATTATTATATTTATTCGATACAAAGTCGTAAACAATAATGACAAGTAAACAAAAGTCAGTAAAACATTATAAAATACAATTTATCTAAACGGCCTGTGTTATATTTAAATAAGAGTACAACACATCCAAAAACAAACAAACAATATTTACAACACACCCACCTTAATATAGACATGCTATTGTATAACTATAACACAAGTCTATATTAATAAACAAAATAAATTAATATCTGTCTATACAGTTTTTAAGTCTTTGGTCTGTAATCCTAGGACTGATCGGAGTCTCTGATACCTTGGACCTGATAATGGTTTTGTAAGAATATCTGCAACCATGTCATTTGTTTTTAAATGATCTACTAAAATTAATTTATTTTCTAATGCCTCTCTAATATAGTGATACCTTACATCAATATGTTTAGTTCTATTATTGCATATGTAGTTTTTAGCAATTTGAAGTGCAGACCTATTATCATTATAAATTTTAATGCTTTGGCAGTCCCCAAACAATTCTGAAATTAAATTCTTTTGGAAAACAGCTTCTTTAGTAGCATTCGTTAAAGCCATATACTCCGCCTCTGTGCTACTTAATGCCACAGTATTCTGTTTTTTCGTTTGCCAGCTTACAGCACCGCCTCCCATAGAAAAAATAAACCCAGTAAACGATTTTCTATCAAAATTGTTTGCCCAGTCAGCATCTGCATATCCCACTACAAAAGAGTTAATTTTCTTATATACTAAACACAAGTCGAGGGTTCCTTTTAAATAACGCAAAATCCTTTTTGCCGCTTGCCAATGTTCATTGTCATAGCAATTATTAAATTGACTAAGATAGGTTGTTGCATATGCTATATCTGGTCTAGTCGTATTGGCCAGATACATTAATGATCCTAATAATTCTCTGTATGGAATACCTTCTAAGCAATTTTGAGATTTAGATAATTTTAAACCTAGTTCCATTGGAGTTTTTGTTGCATTACAGTCCTCCATTTTGAATCTTTCTAATAATGATTTTATATACTGCTCTTGATCTATGCACATAACTCCAGGTTTTCTTTGAATACGCATTCCAAGTAGTTGTCTTACATTTCCTAAATCTTTCATTTCAAATTTTAGCATTAATTTTTTCTTTACCTCTTCTTTTTCTTTTATACAATTGCTAAAAATTAATAGGTCATCGACATAAACAGTTATTATAATTCTGTTATTGTTCTTATTTCTTATATATACACAGGGTTCATTATTACAGCGTGAGAAACCTATGTCACATAGAGCTTCATGTAATTTTTCGTTCCAAGCTCTTGACGCCTGTTTTAATCCATATAAAGCCTTGTTTAATTTACATACCTTTTCTTTCTGTCCTTCTATAATAAATCCTTGTGGTTGTCTCATATATACGTCTTCTTTAAGATCTCCATTGAGAAAAGCCGTCTTAACATCTAAATGGTCAACCACCATGTCCATTTCATTTGCTGTGGCTAACAGTAATCTGACTGTTGCAGTTCTTACCACCGGTGAAAAAGAATCATTATAGTCGATGCCGTGTCTTTGAGTAAAACCTTTTGCAACTAATCTTGCTTTATACCTGTCCAGGCATCCATTTTCATCTCTTTTGATCTTAAATACCCATTTGTTATCTACAACAGTTCTACCTGGAGGTAGATTCACCAACTGAAAAGTTCCATTTTTAACCAGTGAGTCATATTCCTCCAACATTGCTTTCTTCCAAAGATTCGCATCGGTTCGACTCATTGTTTCTTTAACAGACAATGGATCATCTAAACTACATACACCATCACAATCAACATTATAAAGTATATAGTCAGGAAATTGTTTTGGCCTTCTAATTCGTAATGGGTACCTACGATTATCTTCAATGTTTTCTTGTATTTCAAAATTTTCTTCTGCATCAAAATATTCTTCTTCATCATCATTATTATTAATAATTTCGGATTCCATATATGCTTCATTAGATTCTAATATACCGTTTTCTTCAATATTCAATTCTTCTTCAACATTAAGATTCTGAGTGAATTCTGTAGATTGTATTTCCATAGTTGCATTATCATTTGCCGCTTCAATTGTATGTTCATGAAGTAATGAAATGTCATTATTACAGCCTTTAGTTATACATTCTTCATTGCTATCATTAGATTTAATACTGAGGTTTTTGATATTAGTTAGAATACCTGTTTCATCGAATATAACATCACGTGATTTAATAATTTTTCTTGGTTTATTTGAATCTACTAATCTATAGCCTTTGCTATCGTCACAATAGCCAACTAATATAAGTTTCTTGCTCTTATAGTCCAACTTCTTCCTTAATTCATTAGGAATATGAGCATAAGCATTGCAGCCAAAAATTCTTAAATGACTTAAATTAATTTTATTACCTGTCCACTTCTCCTCGGGTGTAAAACCCATAACCGCCCGAGTAGGAGCACGATTTTTTAAATATACAGCTGTATTTACAGCTTCAGCCCAGTAAGTGTGTGGTAACTTCGCATCATTGAGCATACACCTTACCTTTTCCACAATAGTTCTATTGGCCCGCTCAGCCACTCCATTTTGTTGTGGTGTGTAAGGAATAGTAGTTTGATGTCGAATGCCACAACTTCTTAAATAATAAGTAAATTCATTACTCATGTACTCTGTACCATTATCAGACCTCAAACATTTAATGGTCATATTGGTTTGGTTTTCAACCAAAGCCTTAAAATTTTTAAAATGATAAAAGGCCTCACTTTTTTGTTTTAAAAAATATACAAAAGTTTTCCTAGTAAAATCGTCAATAAAAAGTAAAAAATATCTAGCTCCGCTATATGAGTTAACGGGCATAGGGCCACAAATATCACTATGAATTAGACCTAATATTTGAGTGGCTCTTTTGCCTCCTTTCTTATAAAAAGGTTGCCTACTTTGCTTGCCCATAATGCAGGATTCACATGGTTGATCTAAGCCATTGTTTTTAAAACTTATACCGTTTGACATTTTATCTTTCAATAACGTCATAGACCGAAAATTCAAATGACCTAATCTCCTATGCCATAGTTCCTGATCTGTGTCCGAATTTCCTAAATAACTTAAATAATCATCACAGCCAATAATAGTATTATTTATATTATTATTCTCAACAACATCCAGTTTGTACATATTTCCACATCGCGATGCACTACACAGTGGGTCCCCCATAAGCTGAATATTGTTGCGAGAATACATAGTACAAGATTTACTGTCAAATACTACTACCATACCATTGTCAGTCAGTTTACTTACTGATAGCAGATTAGTTGTTAATCCAGGCACATACGCTACATCTGATATACTATTTATAGTAGAATTATTTAAATTTATGCACACATTACCGGAACAAGATGTATGAAGTTTTTCATTATTAGCTAGTGACTTCAGCCGGTTTTATTTGATTTTTGTTTATATTTAGCCAATCATCATGCATAGTCATGTGTGCTGTCGCTCCAGAATCTACAAACCAGTCCCTAGAACCTAAAGAAACAGAAAAAGCAGTATACAATGTAACAATATTTATTTTTTCTCCGTTATCTTCGCTGCCTGCTGCCGCAGACACATTATCAGATATGTTAGTTTTGCAGAACCGTCGAATGTGTCCCAATTTGTTACAGCGAAAACATTTTACAATATTCTTCGTCCCAGTTCTTTCATTTTGCACCCAATCTTTTGTTCCTTTTCGTGAAAATAATGCAATATCTTCATTACATTTCCTTTCATCCTCTTGAATTAGTTTTGATTTAACGTAGTCTGTAGAAAGTTTTTCTTTCTTTGATGTTTCTATAGCCATCACCATAGGATCATATTTAGATGTCAATCCTGAAAGCATAATGACAGCCAGGAACTCGTCATCTATTGGTGAACTGATGTCACTTAATTTTTGTGAGATAAGCATGATTTCAGTAATGTAATCCCCAATCGTAGTATATTCTTCTAGCTTTACATTAAATAGTTTTCTGAGCAAACGAAGTCGTCTCGTAAGTCCACGATCCTCATAGGCAGATTGAAGTTTATCCCAAGCTTCTTTGCTGGTTTTTGCATCACGTATATATGGTATACAATTACTCTCGACCATTAGAGCAATTTTACACAGAGCTTGTCTATTTTTAATAGTATTAACTTCAGATTCCAAATTAACTCCATTGGTGATATCCCACAAATCATCATATTCTAAATACTTTTGCATAAGATACTTCCACAGATTGTAATTGTCATGGCCATTTAGCTTGGCAAATGTAGGTAAGCTACTATTAGTCACCTTAACTCCCGAACTCATACTCGGTGTACTTACAATATTCGGCTCCATTATTACCAAAATTTACTCCAGTCTTATTGTAAATCTTGATCTAATTGCCCATAACCATTTATTGGAACAGAAACACACCGTTATAATATATTATTATATTTATTCGATACAAAGTCGTAAACAATAATGACAAGTAAACAAAAGTCAGTAAAACATTATAAAATACAATTTATCTAAACGGCCTGTGTTATCTTTAAATAAGAGTACAACACATCCAAAAACAAACAAACAATATTTACAACATATTTCATCAAGTTGTTTTGATCGATTTGACACAATATGATAATTTACTTTTTTCTTCGAAAGATATTGAAGATTACCTTTTTCTAACATGTCTGAGTTTCTTCAACATAAGGATCCATTATTTCACGGCGTCTAAATATTTAATTTTATAACGGTGTATTAGGTTTGCCAAACATCGATACCTCCTTGGTATCTTAATAACCACGGAAGAAATAATAATACCATAATCATAAAAGGGCTCTATCACAGACGATATAAGCAGTCAATAAACAAATAAAAAACTCTATTTGTATTACACCAAGAAGCAAAGATATCCACACCATTATTCATTTAGATTATTTAAGGAAGTGCTTTACATCTATGTTCTCCCCTAATGACTTCCATCGTGTAATTTTGCCAATGATTTCCAAGACGTTAGCAGCGCCAACTGTGTTAAATAGCGGAACTATTTTTTTATGCAGAGTTTTGATACTAAAAATTTATAATTTTCTTCTCGGACATGTAATCTCTAAAGTTAGCCATTGATACAGCAAAATTTATACATAAATAAGTTCCAAATGTTTTCCGATTATCGCAAAATGCAAAATTTCAAAGCTAGCGACTATAATATTTACGTAATTAATTAAAAACCATGATTTTGCGACACAAGCGCCATCTCTTGCAATTAGTTTCCATACCCGAGCTGAGGAATCACCTTAATGTTATTTTTTATTATTGTTCTTCTTTATATATCATTTGATAGTTGTTTGAATTAAGAATGACAAAACTAAAGCCTTGAACGACGGCGCCAGATAGGAATTTCCGTTTTGCTCTGTGTTGACGCATGCGCCTCTCACATCGTATGAATTCTCCGAAGCCTTGATTCGCATCTAAAAGAACCTATAGTTGGGTAACCCTGTTACACGATAAAAACTAATAGTTGACGAAATTGTAATGATTCTTGGTATAAAAGTTAAAACAAATACTTATGTTGTTAAATTTTGAATTTCCTTAATTTTAGAGTTGTGTAATGATAAAAAAAAATTGAGAAAGGTGTGTAAAGCAAGACGTGCTTTTATAATTACATTTATATTAAATTTATGCGTTTATAATAATACTAATATTGTCATGAAATTATCAGTAAAAGAATAATTAAATGAAGGCATTAGATCGTCTACTACCTACAATAAATAATTTAAATAAATAAATAAAGAATAGAGCCATATTCATTTCGGTCTGAATTTTTAATAAAATCTTTAGCTTGATGCATGCATGATCAACCCAAAAATTTCAATAAGAATTAAGTCCAATATTATATATATTTATTTATAAGCCTAAAATTTGGAAAATATACAGATATATTGACCACTTAAAGAAAAATAAGTATCAAAGTAAAAAGGTACAGAAAAGACATCATTTACAACAAGGCATGTCATAATACGTATTATATTAAATTAAGGAAAAAATGAGCCAGACATTCTTAAAAAAGCTTTTAGGTTTTTTACATTAAAATTACCCAACAGAAATTTGGGCCTAATAGGACCCATATTTTTTACGATAATATTGGGTATGAATGAGGTGGGCGGTGGTCGGCTCACGAGGATTTCCGGCTTTAAATTTAGCCATTTAGAGAATATTTTTTATTGACCTTTTTTGGTGGATAATCAGGAAGTATCGACGTGAGCTCACGTGGCAGAAACTACCTATCGCATTTTGATCTTTTTCTTATGAAACATGGAAGGCTTCTTATAATAAAAGGTTTTACAGCGTCTTTGAAGATAGAGACAGTTAAACTCCGTTATGTAAATGCGTCGTTTATACTCGTAGGTACATTGCATTGGTTTGGCAACACCTCGAAATGATACGGGTAGTGCCTCGAAGTGGACTCAGTCGGTCCTCTATCGGCCCAGTTTCACTATACCAACTTGGGAAACTATATAAAGATGGGTTATTTGGTTATATATCGTTATATAGTGGATGGTTTTCTAACCTACACGACTTGCTAAATGCTAATAGCTGTTTTGTTTTTGAACTAATAAGCTGTATAAATATTTCCCATACATTCACGACTCTATAATATATACATACGATCTTAAAAGTTACCCCTAAATATTTACAAACATTTAGATTTTATGATTTTTGGAGGCTTTATAAATAATATGTCTATATAAATTATATCTATATCCTTTTATCGAAAAGTTCTGCACCCTAAGCAAATTTCACTCTCTCATGCATAAGGCATTAAGCTCGCCTATGTACAATTTTGTGCAATAAAGAATTTTAAATAAATAAATAAAAATAAAATAGAAAACTGAGAAGCCATATAAATAAGAAATTGAATTGAAATGTCTTTGAGCAGACGATCCTCTTAAGTGCGCGAACAGCATTATCACTTGACCAATATTAATGTTTTTGTCCCCGTTTAATAAAAGTAAAGATTGATAACTAACACATGAATACAGATACACACGCCCAATAAAAATATTAATAGATTACTTATTAGGAAGAATTAATTAGAGCTATTTGCAGTGAGAGTGAGTCACAGTAAGTAAATGGTACTTGAAGTGATAATTTTGGCGATCCGCTAGCTTTGAATACCCGTGAGTCACACTGGACGTGACTCACGTCACATAGACCCACTGACATTATTAATGTATGGTCTTAAGGACACAGAAAATGGATTCGCGAGTAGAACTTCTAAAAACGTTGCTTCATTATAGATTTTTAAAAAAACTAACGGGAGGTGCAAATATTACTTACTCGATCCTAATTACAAAGTCTTTTTATAATATATCGATTAACTTTTAAAATTACAACTAAGATATTCAAAAATCGCACTTAAGTTGTCTTTTTAAAAATTGATAGATTTTTTTATAAATAGACTTTGTGATTGGGATCAAGTATAATATTTGCACCTCCACGTTTTTTTCAAAAAGATCTTTAATATTACTGAAAGCAACGTAACAAGACATTTTTAGACTTTGCAAGTCCATTTTCGTGAACGACTTCGGTCGTACACATTAAATAATCTTATTTATTTATTGTTTCAATTTAAATAACAACTCAAAAGGGTTCTGAAATTTTTATTTTATCAAAAGTATTAGTCTGATACAATAAAGTTTTTTATAGTATTAAGGTACCAGAGGGTAATAAAGCCCAGGGTTATAATAAGGTTTATTTGAAAAATTGATTTTACGGTAGTGTAATATTATTGATTATTAAAAGAAGCCTACTTTAGCTAACACCAATCCAGTAACTATAATTCATAGCCATTTCATAATATTAAAAAACGGATTATGAGGCCCACATTCACATACTCTACTGGTACTCGTAATCTGGTAAAAATCTCGAAAAAAAAAATTGGAATTAGTTATTAAAAATAAATATTTTTATTTACTTGTACTGAAATAATATTATCCATATTATTCCATATGTATTAGTAGAAAATAATACTATTCGCTTTTTATTTGTGTACAGTTTTAGCTAAATAATAAGCAAAATAAAGCTGTATAGAAATAAAAACCTAATAATTAAAAAATAATATTCAAACGAAAAAAATATTAATATTAAGTAAATATTTCAAATTATATTATAATTCATGAAGAAATTAAAAAACCTACCTATAAAAATAAAAGCCTAACTAAGTATAAAAAAGTTTGTAAAATTTACATTTGCAATTATTATTAAAAACATAATTCAAATATAATCTCAAACTTTAAACTTGTAAAATATAATTTAAAAAGAACATTACTTTGGTACCCAGCACTATACTAGCATTTAATTAATGTTAAGTTTGATCGATCTAAATATAACTTAACATATTAATATTCAATAAGTTACGCGTTAAGTATATATAGGTTTTTCCTTGTGGTATTTCCCCGTATTCGGGGTCAGTTAGAACTATAACATACCTAGTATTACCACGTCACCAATCTGGGACTGGGGCATTACGTTATTGAACTTACTACATAATATGTAAATTATGTTAAACATATATTTTTATTTATTTTAGTTATTGTATTTGGATATTAAAATTTTATAATATTTTTAATCTAGCTACTAGCCGGCGACTTTATAATGATTTGATGGTTATGAAGAATTTGATCCATAATAATTTGTCGTGTGAACTCTAACACTCACGTAAACATGCACCATCATTGACTTCTATGTAAACAAGTCAAACAAGCTAAACGAAACTAAGAATTTTTCTCATTATGTTGCGGTCAATTCTTCATAACTCCATAATACTTTTATACATCATAGACAAATTCTCACATATTTTATATAAAACCCTATCATTACATACATGCGCACTTTGTTTTAACGATTTAAAGTTTATTTTAGCTACAAATACTACAAATAATTTTATCGAATGTTCGTGACTAGTTTTCATAGAAGTCAATGTGCCCTATTCTTCATTTCTGTTCACTGGTGCCATAGCCGCTCGCTATAAAGCGCCTATTAAAACGGACTTTTATATTTTTATTTTATTTAAATTACCTACGCTAACAAAAAAATACAGAATTTATTATTTAAAGAATTTCTCTGCCAAACTATATAAACATTTTTTTTGGTATTTAATTATAACAAAGATTTTTTATTTATTTTCAATAAACATTTTCAAACAATAATAACGAACTTTGGAAGAAACCATCTATGTTGGAGTCAATCTGATCCGAGTCCGACAAATATTTTTTTACTTTAATCTTATAAGTATAGGTGACCTTTGACATTACAGTTGATCTTAGATCTTGTGATAAATTTAGTCGCGTAAAATTTTAAATGCTTTAGAGAGCTTTTTTTTATTTTTTGTTAAATACTGAACAAATACATTTTTTTAAATTAATATAAGTAACTGAACTTTGTTGAATCCTGAACAAATATTTTTTTTTAAATTAATATAAGTAACTGAACTTATTTAACTAGACCATAGTTAATTTAAATAAATATTAGAAATTGACAAAGTTGAAATCGCTGATATTGTTTAGCATAATATGAGTCATACACGATTTGTCTTTTTCCTAATGTGAAAAACAAATAATAAATGATCGATTTATCGATGTAGTGTGATGTGTGTTGGGTGGATGTCACACTATGGTCAGCTGTGGGTACTATTTGAATACAATTATTTAATACCTCTAAAACCACAAACAAAATTATCACCAAACCTGAACGTGATTGGAACTTAGATTAATTTGGATTCCGAAGGTCAATCATTAATCTAAGGGTTGGAAGTATCACTTAAACCACTGGAACCAGAGAGTATTGCCAAAACAGTATCTAAACAGCTTGAAATTAGGTATAAATAATGTACGACAGTACTCCACACCTAAGTTAATGATTTATAAAGGCCAAATTCGGCTCGTTTCCACCTTTTGGATGGACCAGCTATAAAATACCTATTTGTTTAATGCTTTCGATGTTTTGCAGAAGTGTGCATGTCGAATCTTAGAGCCCTTGCAGTTTGGCAGAAGCTGCTGCAATGGTATAATTGAGCGTAATTTACCGCCTATATTTTTGCCGCATTTTACCGCCTTTGTTTCTCTATTTCTTATTTAATACTGCAGTCATCTATATCCCCACTACTCCCCACTAACGGCAGACAGAAAATTGCGTGATGGTCAAACGACTCCATATACTCCTTTATTAAACTAAGAACGAAAAGCATATGCTGGTAAAGCTTTCTGTTTTTTAATAGTGTGACAGATGTTTGACAACACCACTATAGTGCCTTGGAGAGCACGTTAAGGTGTCGGTCCCGTTTTCACTATACCAACTTGTGAAACTGTTTATAGATAGATTATTGAGTCTATTCAAAACATGGCGATGAACTAGCCACTTGTTCGGTGTAGACTCATACCATCGCCTGCGACGAGGTGGGATTAAAACCCCTCCGCTGGGTACCCTGGGGGCGTCTAGGCGGTCTCGGGCGCCGTAAGTATTATATTATATATATGGTAGTCATATCTGGTGCTTTCGCTGAGGTGCTTTTAAATATTGCCCCACTTTTGTCTTTTACCACAAAGTCCCCAAAGTCTCATGGTCACGAGTTGCGAACGATAACTATTGTGAGGAGATCCTCACAATCCTCATAATCATACCAGCCTTTCACGCGTCCACTGCTGGACATAGGCCTCCCCCAAGGATCGCTACAATGACCGGTTCTGCGCCGCATGTAGCCATCGGCTTCCCGCAACCTTTTTCCTCACAATAGTTATCGTAAATTGGCAGATGTACCTCTTCGTACTAAATGTTTAGGTAATTCTTACATCTGTCTCACTATTAAAAAAGAAATGCTTTACTAGCATCTGCTTCCTTCTTCGTATAATAATATGGAGTCCTTTAAAAAGAAGCGGAATCGGCATTTCAAGCCGGCATAGTAGAGACAACGAATAGTCTTATTATTTGATGTCCACTGTTTGTTGTTTGTTTGACTCTACATTATGCTTATCACTAGGAAGTAGAGTCACATGCCGAGATCCAAAACAAAAATGCGTAATTCACAGCTAACTTAACTAGTAAGTAATGTCTACTCAAATATATCGTTTTTTTAAAAGTTTTACTTTCTGTTTTAGAGCGTGTTATAGTATAAAATATTATTTATTACCTTAGATCAATAAAGTATAGATTATTATATAGTTAATAGGTATAATACCCAATTTAGATTTACTATCGAAATTTCTAATGTTATTTACTAAACTTTACCTCCGCGCTTCTTAGTTTGTATTAGTTCGTAAGTATATAATTTTTTTAATAAGATTAACAATTTTATTGAGGTTTTTCAGTTTTACAAATTTCAAAATTAAGTTTTAACCGTGTAATACCTACTTCGCATGATCGAAAAAAAACCCAAAGACGGTTAAAAATATACTTATTTTTTAAGTATAATTCTAGTCATAATAATAATATGCCAAATAAAAACAAAAAAACTTTTACTAAAAAGAGTATATTTTATTATAATAGCTACAAATATTTTTATATCAAAATAATAGTGAAATATTGATGATTTCCGCGGCCTACTTGATTTGGAACTTTATTTATTAACACTAACACATACATAACGTATTTTTTACAGTATTACCTAAGTAACATTGGAAAACTACTTCGTCAAAAATATCCCAAGCAAACAGGTAGTTAACCTACAGTTATTGTTTATAACTTTTGTTATTTCTATTTGAACAATTTACAGTTTAATTTTAAACAAAAGCTGATATTGTTGCGTTTTATTGTTTCCAAATAGGCTTGGCGGCAATTAAGTTTTTTGCTTATATTTTATTAGGGTGTCGTTGGAAGCGGCAACACCGGCAAAACAAAGCCAACTGAACCATAAACTATTTTGTCGGCACCTTTCAGCTTTACGGTTCCTTAGCAATGAACGGAATCTGTTCGTCCTTGTTATAAAATATTGTAAAATTAATGCCTTTTTCTATTATTATATTTATAATTATGACTATTTGCCTTAGAAAATTAGTTGTCATTATTTTTAATGTCTATTTACATACATACTTGGGTTTGGTCTTACCTAAGCTATGTAGTTCTGTAATTGTTTTTCTGACATGATTGAAACAATGAACTTTTTTTTCTTTGCTTTGTTGGGATCAGGTGGGCAATTCTCGCGCTTTCGACATTCATCTCGATTCGAGATTTTTAAACGAAAATTGACTAAATATATCATTTTTCGTTCAATATTTAATTATTTATTATTTATTAATTCATATTTATTATTTATTTCGTTTAATGTTTGATATTTTTGAATGAAAAATGGCATATTTAGTCATTTTTCGTTTAAAAATCTCGAATGGAGATGAATGTCGAAAGCGCGAGAATTGCCCACCAGGCCGGCTAGGCGTTTTCAGCACCTCAAGGAACTCGTGAAAGTTATTTATTACATTTAGTAAGCTTGTCGAAATGTTTCTGAATAATCCCTATACTTTATATGTATTTCTGAAATAAGAAATACAAGTACCTAAAGTAGAATACTAATATGTTTATTTTATTATAATTTTAAAATAAATCTTACGACTAAAGATTGTTATTTAAGGCGAAATATATCATAATGAAATAATAATAATATGTAGAACAATTTACACATATTGCTCTTTTGTGAGCAAATCAATCTCTATATAGGCTTGTGCTATGTGTACCAGAAACAACGATGATTATATTTTATAAACATGACCCAGACCATGAAAAACTGTACAGAAAAACGTAGGTACTATATTTTAATGCTATGGATGGGAATCGAACCCACAACCTCCGGATACAACGCCAAAAGCGCAACCACTAGTCTACGGAGGCGGTCAAAATAAAAATGTTTTCTGTTTATATTAATATACCTAACTATATACCTATAAATAAAGTAAGAAAACAGTTTATGAATTTATCTACTCTACATGATACAAGTTACCCCATTTAACTAATAATAACAATTTGTAAACTATTAATCCAGTGATTAATATGGCTACAACACCTTACTTCTAAACTGGTTGATAACGGCAGCCCATAGCTCTGTACAATTGTCACCTTGTCGCTGTTTGTTTAGTTCTCTGACGGAACATAAATCAAGCATTGTTCCGACCCGCCCAGTCATATATTTATTTAGGAACAATGACCGTAGAACCGTTTAATTAATAGATTAATAAAAGTTGCAAAAAGCCCGCGTTGACCCCAGCACAAAAACAATAAAAACTAGCTCACAAAAGGTTAGGCCTTGTTCCCATTAACTTTGATATGCATTATGACGTCTGAATGCATTTGGGCAGTCAACTCATTTGTTACGTTTTTTTATTTTATTCAACCCTTTTGGAATAAAAGAAATTATAATATTATTACTTTTGTATTGTGTTTGTCTGGGTGAGTTTCTTAATACATTCCACTTTAGCAAGATTGTATTTTATCTATTATATTAATTTAAGACTACAAATTTTAACTCGTATCAAAATACAACTTAAGTAATATTGTTTGACAACCTCCGATCAGAGAGCACGTTATGCTGTCGGTACCAGTTTCACAATACCAACTTATAAAATTGTTTAAGTCTATGCACCTTTACAAATACCACGACGGGCATGCTAATGTATCAACCTGCGTCCTGTCGAGCTTTTGTGAGTGCCTACTATGTCAACCAGTTTAAATTTCGCGCAGACCCAAAAACAGTCTGAACGCGGTTTGTGAAACTGTTCAAAGAAGTGTTCCAAATTCTATAACATTGTTTGGATCGACATACTTTTGCGATTTTTAATTTTCGCCAATGAAATAAGCATAGAATTTATTCAGAAACAAACTTGTTTTTTTTTTAAATAACAAAATCTTACATTTAAATTAGGTAGTTTTTCGTAGCCCACGGCACTATAAGTAAAACGTCCTTGTAGCCCTTTAAAAAAAATCACCGCTCTGGTGTAGACCCAAAATACCATCGGACTACGAAGAGAGAAATATAGCCATTCCATTGGTTGCCCTTAGGCTGTCTAGGCGGTCCCAGGTGTAAGGCATTTACTTAATTATGTAAGTTTATAAGAAATGAACTGTAGCTCTACCATGTTTAATTGCAATTGTATTAACGTAACGTTAATACTTGAGAAACCACCAATAGAATCACTTTATTTTTTAAAACCGTTTAAGAGTCCAAAGAAACCTTTTTTCAAAACTTATACCTATAGTAGAGAAACTGGATATCAAAGTGAAAAATGACAAATTTTGCCTTTGATATCCATTTTATATCTGATTCGTCTACCAGGCAGAATATGTTTTAGAATCTAATTAAATTTAAAATAAGTCTTGATAACATTTTCCTAAAGATTACAATTAAAATAAAATGTGACGTTTTATCAGTTACAAACGGAAGTGATACTATTAGGTACTACTTATAGCTTTTGTTATCAATTGTTATTAGGGCTACCCATAAATAACATATGTTTTCCTGCAACAACTCAACTCTACAACGGTAAATTAATTAAATAGAGAGTTATTTTTACAGTGCCAAAAATTTTCTATTTTACTATATGATAAAAATATTGAAACACGTATTTTTTACTTTTATATATATATATATATATATCTTCACGGGTGCCTTACGGCGCCCGAGACCGCCTAGACGGCCTCAGGGTAACCAGTGGAGGGGTTTTAATCCCACCTCGTCGTAGCCGATGGTATGAGTCTACACCGAACAAGTGGCTAGCTCGTCGCGGTGTTTTGAATAGACTCAATAACCCATCTATAAACAGTTTCACAAGTTGGTATAGTGAAACCGGGACCGACAGCTTAACGTGCTCTCCGAGGCACTATAGTGGTGTTGTCAAACAAATGTACATATTTTTTTTAATTAAAAACTCATTGGTACACACCGGGATTCGAACCAGGGACCTAAGTGTTTTTAAGTCCAAGGTCTAACCAACTCGGCCACCACGTATATAATTCACTTTTAGCACAGATAAAATAACTTTTAAATAATGAATTTATATATCTATTATTCTTTTAGCTTATAGGTAAAATTCATTTTACTTTTATACTAAACTCACGTTTTAGATTTTATTTATATATTATAATTATAAATGTATTTTTGGGATTTTTTAATAAGAAATTTGGGTGTAACTAAATGTCAAAAAATAATTACACTGTGACCTACAAGTTATGGTTATATACAGGGTGAATTTGAAAGGATGTACTTTGGGCTAATATGAGGTTCTGCTGATCAAATCGAACAACTTTTCTCATGGAACCATGTGTCGCAAATGAAAAAAATTTTTGGCTTCCCCATAGAAATTGATCATTTTATCATTACTAGTTTGTATGGAGAAGGCAATTTTTTTTTTCATTTCCATGGGAAAAGTTGTTCGTATTGATCAGTAGAACCTCAAAGTCACCATGTATATTAAAGATTTTTTTTTGTTATTACAACACCACTATAGTGCCTCGGAGAACACATCAAGCGGTCGGTCCCAGTATTACTATACCGACTTTTGAAACTGTTCAATTATGGGTTATTGAGTCTATCCAAAAATCGCGACAAGTTAGCCACTTGGTCGGTTTAGGTAGACTCTTACCATCGGCTACAACGAGTTGGGAATAAAACCCCTCCGCTGGTTTGTTTAATTTATTATAGTCATGCGAATTCAAATAAATTTAAACTATGAAATAAATTCTGTCAGAGCGAAAATAAATATTTTAGGCATGTAGGTTCTAACTTAATAATTGTATGGAAAAGCTGTCAAATGTACACATTTGGTCGGTATAGGTAGACTCTTATTATCGGCTACAACGAGTTGGGAATAAAACCCCTCCGCTGGGTTGTTTATTATATAACACCACCACAAAATATAAATTAATACTTACCGGGCGCAGTTAAAAAGGTATATACGTACTTTGTAGGGTTATTTATTATAGTAAAAAAAAATGCATTATATAGCTTTTATTGATACCCGTTTGTGTACCTATTGTAAATAAATAAATAAAAAATACCAATGCTTGTCCAAAATCTGCTGATGGTCACTCTATATATTCATACTAAGTTGGTCCAGATTTGGTGACAGACAGAAAGTTTATTAGTAGAACATTATATTTTACCTAACTTGAGTTTTCATTAGCAGGGCGTTAAGGCGAGCGTAGGTATATAATACACTGCGTTTGTTTTCACCGTGACACAATTTTAAAACTGTGTTTTAAGCACGATGAAAATAATAAAACACATTATTTTTTCGTTTAGTCGCCCATATAAAAACAATAAGATAAAATTAATGGTACCTACTAGGTTTATCCTTGTCCTGCATAATATGAAACAAACTTTTAAATAGGTAAGATTGATTGTGAATTTTGACATGTCATGTTATTTACAACTGGAGTGACAAGCAATACCTGCCACAAGAAATTTAATTGTGCTATTATTTTAAGTCAATGAGTTGACTAAAACACATTTTATCATTATATAGTTAACGGTAGTAAAAAAAATACTTGACATAATGTACAACCTATCGCACTCCAGAACATCTACCACAAACCGCGTGGGAATCTCCCACGACTCTATCTCCACCGGACGCTTAACTGACCTTGCTCCTAACTTTGGAATATTATCACAGCTATAAAAAGACCAAAAAAATACAATAATAATATAATACTCACTACCTACCTACCTAAGTAATAAACAATTTTATTGAATACAGTGAGTATACCTCACGGGCTAATCATAGACTTCAACATGGTATACAACGCAGGGGGTCTATATCCAGCTCATCGTATCTGTTGGTATTATGAGTATACACTGAACAAGTGGCAAGCTCGTTGCGGTGTTTGTGCGTATATAGTCAATAAAAAAACGATGCCACACAACGATGTTTTTGGGCCTTAGTCAAATTATAAGCGCATAATCCACCAGGCACATAGCTTCCTGACCGCTAAATGTTCATGGAGGATTTTGTGCACTTGACTCATACCGATGCTTGTCCAAAATCTGCTGATGGTCACTTTATATATCATACGCCGCACAACACTGATGTGACTTATCTTCAGTCGTCACCTTTGGTTTCCTAAACCAAACTTAAAAAAAGGAAAACGTACTAGCCTAGATATCGGTCATATTTATGACACATCCAAAATTAATTATTAACAATAATAAATTGTTTAGGTTAGGTTAGAGGGGTAACGTAGTTACGACCTTTTGTATGAGTAAACTATCATCAGACGCTCCTCTTAAAGCTACTTCTTACTTACTAATTCAAAAAATTTCACTGGTGTTTGAAATCGAAGAATTAAGTTGTGTATGCCAACAAGAGTACTTATTAATAACTAACGCCCCTATTATAAAAAAAAATGGATTTGGTAAACCTGGGAGTTTTTAATTGAAAACTCTTACAACTTTTGTAGGGTAGTACCTACTACCTACCTATATTTAAAATGGTTAAGTTACCTTATTTGCATTGCCTAAAATAAACCAATAAAATTTGTAACTTACCTAGATAATTAGTGTCTAAAAGCCAGGTGTAAAGGACACCCTACCTGACAATGTATAGCCTTTACATCTACCGACAGGATTGGGCTAACAGCCTTGAGCATTGTCGTAAAAGTGATGAAGGATCGCACTTTGTTGAAATCGATATGCTTGTAGAGCTTGCCAAAAATAACAACAATAAATACCCGACTATGAACTCTACAGCTTAAGGTATACGGTTTAATTTCGTAAATAAACGTTTTATTGTAATAGATGGGATAATTGCTGTCAAGTATAACATATCGCTCTTAAGATAAAATCGTTTTGCTAAAAGTTTGGACAGATTTATCGATATATCGAAATAAATAGTGATGCCGCCTTTTTAATGTGTTTGTTGTATGAATAGGTCGTTGAGATATATTTCGAGTGTTGCCCTTCGAATTCAATGGGCAAAATTATGTCATAAATTTTTGCTTGCTAATAAACATTTCAGTAATCTGACGATGTTGTTCAAGAATATGTCTATATAAATATTTTCAAAATTGAGTTCTAAATGTTTATTGAAATCACATTGAACTTTAAAGTAAATAAAATAAAATTGTTGGTTTAGTATAGTATTAGGTACCTACATTCATTATAGGTACAGTACTTATTTGTATGTAGAAGTTAATGTATGTAGAAGTAATTCTGAATATTATATTTCTGTAACTCTGAATATATTTGCTATAGCCCTGAATATGTTTTCTATAACTCTGAATATATTTTCTATAACTCTGAATATATTTTCTATAGCCCAGAATATATTTTCTATAACTCTGAATATATTTTCTATAACTCGATATATAAAAGAAACTAAAACTATAAAAGACTTAGTACTTCAGTCTATCTGTCCAGTATTATATCTAAAACTATAACTACTTATACAAACGTAACATTAAGTACATAAAAAAAACTCAACCCTTTCTTATGGGATAATTCAATGCGTTTGTCTGTCCAAACTGATATATTGAAAACCGTTTGAGATAGAGAGTTGAAATTTAAAACATTTGTAGGTACTGGATCTCCACATTATTATTTTTTTCTGAACTAATTTTAGTAATGTACTAAACAAATGTTTTAAGTATTATAACTTAAAAATAACTAAAACTAAATATGGAGGTTCATAATATTAATAAATACTTGAAGTTTCAACTTTCTTTCCGAATATTAATGAAATAATAATAAATTTATTCCTGAAGACAGATGAAGATAAAAACTGAAAAGGTTTAGTAGCATTTTTGTTTTTTTTTTTCTTCATTTGTTGTAGGTACGAATCCAAGATTAAGACACGAACAATATTCGCAGATTAGAACTTTTTTTAAATAGCGAATAGTGAAACCACTAGAGCTCCTTCATCGTAATTAATTATTTATTATATCTACACTAATATTATAAAGCTGAAGCGTTTTTTGTATTTTGGTTGAAAGCGCTAATCCCAGTAACTACTGGTTATAATTTAAAAATTATTTAAAACCGGTGAACCCACTGACTAAAACCGAAACATGACTAGGTTATTTGACGGTTTTTGCCTGTATGGGCAGTGGTAACGAGACCTGTCGGTTAGCTTGCGAAGTTATAGAGCCCTTCCTCCCACCTAATGTATGGGCTCTATATATGATGACTCAGAATGATCCGCCTAACATGCAGAATGTTTTTAATGTACTGGAATGTTTTCGGAAGACCAGAATGGAGAGGGATGGATTCAGTGTATGTTACTTGTGTGGTCGGCTCATGAAGATTGTGCTGTGTGTGAGGAGAACAATTGTGTTATTATATAAAGGAATACAAATATGAGCGTAGAATCACCTATATTCCGTATTAAACGTAGTTTTTTTATGTCAGATTTATTGTTTTGTTATTTTGAATACAATTTTATTTATTTAAGACCTACCTTTGTACCTAATCCTGATTTTTTTAAAGTAATAAATTATCTATTTAAACATATTTTTAGGCTGTATTATTTTAACAATAGCGAATTTTATGTTCAGAAATTAGATTGGTGTTCCATAATTTTAATTACCTACCTTACTCTAGATATATTCACATTTTTTTATATAAATAAAGCAGCGATGGTGACGAGTAGTGATGAAAATTGGTATCTATGACGCCTGTTTCGTAACTCCATCCTATAATCACAAAGTCATAACAACCCATATAATAAGTATTACACTTATGATCGTCTCCGCATATTAATACCTATTAGATGAAGAATTTACTGGGACTTCATTTTATGCTTCCCCTTTGTGACTCATCTAATGTTTAATATTGGAGTTGATCTGAGGCTTATACCATTGTAGCAACGTATACGTATGCGTTACGTTTCTATAATGCGCAAACCCATGGTAGAGCTTCTGTTTATGCTACGTTTTTAACCACGCTGATCATAGGAAAACATATGAAAAGTTCGTATCATAATTAGTATACCTAGTAGTTACATAGAGGTCAAGGATTTGATTCCCTACCAAAAAAAAAGTTTTTCTATTGAGTCTGGGTGCTTACAAAATATACCTAAAATATATTTTTTTCTATACAGTTTGTTATGGTCTGTGTGTTTATAAAATATATACCTACCTATGTATTTTATTGTTAATTCTGGTACACATAGTACAAGTCTAGAGCTTAGTTTGTGACCAGAGCAGTAGGTATGTGTAAATATCGTCCTACACATATTATTAGGTATATACACACACCAGCGAGTAATGTACACCATTTTGCCGCATCATCTCTACATTTCTTCATATTAAGGCCATACCCTGACTGACCGACCAGTTTATGTATTTTATTCAAACAAAATTGAACTTTAAGAGGCTGCCCTAGAGTCGACGAAGAAGTATGTCGAAGCGCATAATAGCGGACTAATTTCGACCGCCTGGAGAACAAAAAATCAACAAATTTATATAAACA
Organism: Monopis laevigella; assembly: GCA_947458855.1. NCBI lineage: Eukaryota > Metazoa > Arthropoda > Insecta > Lepidoptera > Tineidae > Monopis > Monopis laevigella. The sequence goes on along the minus strand of OX381583.1, from coordinate 17,872,325 downwards.
CGATGAAAAACCAAAAAAAAAAGAATTAAAAAAACTAATTGATTTGTTTTTTTAATTCTCTTTCTATCGGTGTAAGTTTTGTAATGATGTATAGTTTAGTATAAAAGAAGATGCAGCATCTTAATATTTTTGATATTTTGAAGCATTGTGTTGTTATTTTTTAAACTTTAATAATAATAGAAATATAAAATTTTTGAAAAACCAACTTGTAACGGAAGGTCCAGGTTATTTTCTTTTTTCCCCATGGTTGTAATAGGATAAGATAGAGCTTAAAAATCCTTAAAACACCGAAAAGCGGCAAAATTTGAAGGAACGGCCTCAATGCACTGGTTCATACAGGCGCGTCTGTTTTTAGACTACCTACTTGTTGTGATGGGGCCCTTGGGTGGATCCACTAACATTCTGTACTTTATAATTTTGTTTCCATACGCACAACGCGAAAACGGAAAACACGTAGGTACCTATTTAGCAAAAAATTTACGTCTAATGTTAGTTAACGTCTTCTTTTCATTTTCATGAAAATGAGAAATACGTATGGATGTTTTTTTTAGTTAATTTAGTTTACGGTAGATATTTGCTTGCGGTAATTTATAGGTATTTTCAATGGCCGATTTAGGTAACAGCAGGATGAGGAGGCTCGAGCCTAGAGCGGCATATTCGGGACCATTTTTTATTAAGTATAAGTATAAGAAATGTACCTACATAATTATATATTAAAAACCTATATTACTTAGGTAGAGGGTAGTATTTATAGTAGTTAAAATCGTATAAAAATAATGTCAATCTATTTTCTACTTGTACCTATTGAATTTTTTTTATGCACTACCAATGTTATCTGCTGAAAGTAGGTACTATACTTTAAAAACAGGGTAGCATTTACAGCATGAATAAAAATATCAGATTACATTTTTTCTTTTAGATAAAAATATTTATAAAAAAAATCAATCTCCCCTTATTACAGAGACTTATATACGTCTATCTCGTTACAAATCAACAAAAGCTCCAAGCACATAAAACACTTCAAACGTTGAAAGAGGATAATGTCTATCATTATACATTCATGCATTCTGTAACAAGAGTATTTATTTTCACATGTCAAGGGGAGAGAACGCGAAAGCTCCCGAAAAGTTCCCCTGGGCGGCGCAGGGGCGATCGCTGAGCTCCTATTGGTCAGCCAGACACGCAGGCTGGGCGGCCCCGCCTTACTTTTCCAACAGCCCTAGCGCAACAAACAGCGTCACTTCTTCAGTATTATTTCAACACTCGTGTCGATACGACGTCAAAATTCCGCGCGCGCAAACATAAAACATCGCGGGCTTACAAGTGATTTTGTGATGAGTTTTAATATGCACGCTATGAGTGACCCGGCGGCCCTGGCTAGCATGTTGCCTTTCGATTCCATAGGCCTTTACGAACAACCTAAGCCAAGATTTATTTTCAAAATGCCGCGGGTAGTGCCCGACCAGAAAGTCAAATTTGAATCCGATGACCTATTTAAGAGGTTGAGCCGGGAGAGTGAGGTTAGTTATTTACAATCAATAAAGATAATATACGGTATTTTATTGTCTTAGTTGTTATTTATACTTAGATACTAGGAATGTTTTTTTTATTCAACGCGGTCCTATTTTTTTCCGCTTATTGTGAGGAAACCAAAAGGCTGCTTGCGTATGGAAATCCCGCATGAGTAAATATTTATAATATACCTAGTATGTGTATTTTGTACGTATATATCTTATGTTTATATTATTTTTCATTTACGTATCCCACTTGAAATAAAAAATATTTATTTATTTCACAAAACTTAAATAAGATTAAAAATAAACTAACTTATAAATTAATAAAAATAAAGAAAACCTAAAAAAAATTTACTTGAAATTTAATTGTAATGTGATTAGAATTTTATTTTCGGTGAATATAATAATAACGGGGAATGTAAAAAAATCTTATTTTATTTATTTATTTATACAAATTTAGTACTGGCATGCTCTACCAGTCAAACCTTTGAGACAAAGTAGTATGTAAAATAAATGGTATATAAAAAAAAAATATAATTATAAAAATGTTATCTACATAAATTATACCTACATACTTACTTACATTAATACCTATACAAACAATAATAAAATAGTAAAAATAACAGCGAACTATAACAATACCCACAGCACAATAATTACATAAAGCAGAAACACAGGATGAGAGAGAAAAAAAGAGGGTCCAAACCAATCTCTTAAAGGCAGTTGTCTAATGTCCACCGGTAAATAATTCCAAAGTCTTGCAGCGGTAATAGAAAAAGGTAGAGTGATAAAAAAGGAATAGAGAGGGTCGAGTTAAAAGATTCCAAACCAAAGCCTTAAATTGGGAAGCCAGTATGCGTAACTTACCCCTGGCTTCTGAGTCCTTGGATTTTCCCTGCATTGTTATTTTGCATGTGTCCCAGACGCTGCAGTTTCTACGTTTTATGGTTTCAATAAGTTCCAAACCTCTGTTCGTTTATGAAATACCGTGTCGTTTCTAAACTCTATCAGTCCATGATATCTTCAGTATCCTTCTATATACATACTTTTCGGGTTAAAGCTTCTAACTGCCTGTACACAGTTTTGGTAAGGGTCCAAGCTTCTATTCTGTATAAAACTGATTCATCATCATCATCATACCAGTCTTTCGCGCGTCCACTGCTGAACATAGGCCTCCCCCAAGACTCGCCACAACGACCGATTATGCGTTGCCTGTATCCATCGGCTTCCCGCGACCTTTTTCAGGTCGTCGGTCCATCTTGTGGGGGGCCTGCCTCTGCTGCGTCCTCCAGTACGCGGTCGCCACTCGAGAATCTTAATGCCCCAACGGACGTCCGTTCTGCGAGCTATGTGGCCTGGCCACTGCCACTTAAGTTTGACGATTCTGGAGGCTATGTCTGTTACTTTGGTCTTTTTGCGGACCAACTACTTACTGAAAACTGATTACTTTAATACAAATAATTCGTGACAGACATGCAGTATCCATGCAAATCTATAAGCTGATCCTGTCAGTTAGACTAAAAATACTGGTATACCCATAGGTCCGCTACACCGGGTACCGAGACCGGCCGCTGGAGGAGCGCCAGCACAGGTTCCAGGCTGGTTGTCGGGAAGGCCATGCTGAAGTGGCGTTCACGACCACAGGCACAAACCTGCAACTGGTGTTCGACCACTCCCCTTACAACTCCAGAGGATGCGACTTCCAGAAGGAGAATGGAAAGGTAAGATTTTAATAATTTACCAAGTCATATCTCATTAAGTACGTGTATGTCAAAGCAATAGTGTATATTTACAAGATTGCATCCTATATAAATGATACAAAAAATTTTTTTTTAGGAAAGCTGTGTGAGCAGATTTTTTTTTAGAAAAAGTCAAGCTAATAAACTGCTAATATGTATTTATAATGAATGTATTTTATTTAATAATAAAACAGGTCGTAAAATACGTTTTATGATTTTTCCTATTATTGAACAGCCCGTTTGGTAAATTTCTTAGAAAACGACTGGGTTATTTACAAAAATCGTGCTATTCAACTAATGGGTTTATTATTACTGGGCAGATGTAGAGAAAAAAAATGTTTGATTTATTTAGGTACTAAATCCCCTAAGATCCGATCTGCAACTTTACTGTAAAAAAAAACATTAATTTATGTGTATGTTTATTACTTAATTTATTACATTTAATACTTATCCTAGTAAAATTAAACACTTGGCTCATTTTCGTAAACAATATACCTAGGTACTTAGGTAGTAAAATGTTAGCTATCTGATGCACTACCATAAGTTTTGACTTCTTATTAACGTAAGTTAATATGTGAGTAACAACCAATAGAAACCATTTATTTTAATGGTATTTGTAAATAAAGACATCGCATTGGTGGTGCCTCGCGTATTAACATTACGTTTATACAAAGCAAAAACTTATGGGAGAGCCTCTGGTAAATAATGCAGGCTTTAACTTAGGTACCTTTTGTACATAACTTTTGATTACTATGCAATAATGTGACTAAATAACTAAATTAGAGTGCATGTAAAAAGCGGCCGCAGCCTACTGGTTTAGTCACTGTGCAACGGATAACAAGGTTAAGCAGATGACAACAAGACCGGTCCTGGGATGGGTGACCGCTTTATAAACGAGGCTATACCATCATAAACACGAGTCTGTTGCGAAACTCGCCGCTTGTTAGGTGTTGCCTCCTAATTCTATCGGCGAAATGAGGACGGGTTAATCCCTCCGCTGGGTACCCTGAACCGTTCTTTGGAGCCTAAAAAGGCACCCGTGATGGTATTTTAGAGTGCATGTAGCAGTTAGATAATTATCAGTTCATAATATGTGTAGGATTTGATTAACGATGTTAGAAATTTTGTATTTGAAAAAGATTTCTATGTAGTTTTTGTGATCTTATTTTTTTTTTATTTATACAAATGGTCAAGGTCATGTTTAAAACGGTTACACATTAGTCACCTTAAGGATAGAATGAATAAATGTTGTTCTTTTGTTTAAGTTCTATGAAACTATAAAACTTTACGACAAGCCTAAAATAATACAAAGTATTTACTTTACTGAAAAAAGAGGCTTTGTTAATATACTAACAACAAGCTGTACCTACCTATAGAAATAGAGAGAGCAAGTAGATATACTAAACATACAGGGTGAAATTAAAAGGTTGTACTTTGGACGCTCTACTTATCAAATAGAACATTTTCCATGTGTACAAATGAAAAAAAAATTGGCAAATAGGAAATTTTAAATGTTAAAACTAGTTTCTATGGAGAAGGCAATTGTTTTTTTAATTTGCGATACATTGTTTTATGGGAAAAGTTGTCCGATTTGATTAGTAGAGCCAGTTATTATCCCAAAGTACAACCTAAAAATAAAAATACTATTTACTGATAATTATGAAATTAAATATTTTTATTATGCAAAAAAATAATGTTACAATATGATACATTTTAATTTAATGATGACATATAATAATTCTTAATTCAATTAATAATTTTACAACTAGTTGATAATCAACTCATAATAACTATATAAATCTAATAAATCATCATAACATTAATTAAAAAAAACTTTTCTTTTATGTACTTTGAATGTGATTATTAATTATCCTTACTAAATAAATAAATAATAAAAAAAAAACATTACATACCTATACCGACAAAAAAGAAGCGTGATCAAAAATGCGGGTGCAAATCCTAAACCTCACTTTTTCCTCAGAAAAAAAATCATATAAATTGGCAATAAAAATATATAACAAGCTTCCTAAAACTGCAGGATCATCCAAAAAATAAATTTAAAACATGCCTCCTAAACTGGCTGCACGAGAAATGCTTTTACAATTTGGCAGAGTTTTTTAATACCAAATGGACATGATCTTTTATACATCTAGTCAAATATTATTGTGGCATTCTCTTTTTGTTGTAATCTCGTGTGTTTGTGGTTTTGATAATGTTAACAAATTATTGTAATTTTTCTAGATAGTGTAAAATTTTATAACTAGATAAATAACAATGTACCTACCTACCTAAATATATTCACATACCACAAATGGTAGAGTAAGAGATCCTAAAAATCTGTAAAACAACTAATGTAAACCTTATTCCGTGAATAAAGAATCATTCATTCATTCATTCATTTAAAAAAACACCTTTCTGAGTATTATTTTTATATAAATAATAACACATTCCCGGGATTCTTTATATAAAAAAAACAGGCATTTTTTTCTCGGAAAAGAGTTTTGGTATAATTGCACCGAATTTTCGATCACGCAGATTGATATAAAAATAAAAACATTTATTTATTCCACAAAAAAAAAACATAAATAAGTCAATCAATAAATCTTAACTAAAATAAAAACCTAAAATAAAATTCATAATTAATGTTCTATTATGTCCCAGCTATTACTGTGGCTAAACGTACCTAGTATACCTACTCGCAACATTGCCTCTTTGAATAATAAATGATATTCTTTGAATGAAATGATAAAGAGCCCGGGCATCACCAGATGTGTCCTTTAGAATAGCGCCCAGCTCACACCCAAAAATAATTTATATATAATAATAAATAACATTTCGTATATAAAATTTTGTACATAACAATATGACAAAATAAATTATATTTCTACAGACTTTATAATTATATTAGAAAGCACCGCACATACCTATAACCGAGTTAGAACATATACCTAAATAAAATTCCTAATTACCATAGGTAGTCATCATTCGTACGCATCGAATGAATCAACAGGGAAAAGAACGCAACTCCGGTAATGACATCATTCGTCATGTCACCGTCATCAGACAAACACCTCCCAAAAGATTTTATAGAGAAAATTAAGACATTTGTGATGATGATAACTAAAAAGCTAAAAAACTTTAACACCGAACATAACACGTTGGTCACGCTCCGTCCCCCTTAAGCCCGGTTGATTGTATTTAACCGAACGTTAAAACTTACTTTTACTTTTTACTTACCTTACGGCAGTTTAAATGTTTTTCAAGAAAACTCAATATACTTTGTTCAGTGGTCCTAGTGTGAGTTTTTTTTTATTATTTACTATAAAGTTAACTATAACTACGTTAACCTTTTCGCCAATATAAGCTTATGTTTTCAGTAAAGCCTTTGTATTGGCGGACAACTAACAATTGATGATGTAGTAACGTTAAAAAACTTACACTACGACTATGACTGAGACGTGATTGAAGTGAAATCGTTATTTAACGGAAAAACATATTTCTTTTTTCAATTCGTCTTTTTCGCGGCCTGTTTCGTAATTATTATATATAATTTCATTGTGATGTCTCATTTTAAGCGTGCTATCTCTTCGACATTGTTGCTTTCCATCAAACAAGATTAAGGTCAAACGCAAACTGTTTAAAATATATACGAGTATATATAAATTACAACCAATTTCGTTTATGTAATTCAAGGTGATAGTCTCACTCTGTGTGACAATAATTAATAATATGTGGAACAATTCAAACATTTAGCATGCTCACCAAACTATGCTCTTGTACGTTGTGTACCAGAAGTAAGGAAACTAATTCATATATGATACTTTATAAGCCTTAGTCTGGCTGGACCAACGCAAACTGTACCGAAAAACTAATATTGTTTTGCCTTGAGGGGAAATTAAACCCACGACCTCAGGTTTAAATGCCAACGGATTATACATGTCAAGCCGTTCTCTAAAGAAAAAAAACTTTTAAATAGATAGTAAAATAAATATAATATGTTGCGCAAATAAAATTAGCAATCGACCAACAGTCATACGTGCAGTTTGAGAAATCCGACTCTCGTATAACTTTTGCTTATGTTTACTTTGACGGAAGGTTTTACTATTACCATGCTCTATGCAATCGGATCTTGGTTATGTGATCTCATAACGACTACATTAGGTCGATTATACAGTGATACAGTTTGTAGTCCGAGACAACTCATGCCGATGAATTAATTAAAGATATAAGTCAGTGTGTAGGAATGTCATTAACAATATGTTACCATCACACACCGTGTCAATAAACTAGGCCCTAGTGTGTGTTTTTAACATTTACTATCACTAAATAAATAATAAATAGTTATATAAGGGGCTATTCCAAAATTCAGATCTTGATTACCTACCCTGTTTTGGAACGCAGCCCTAGTTATATCACTCTCTACTCCGTTAATTTTACCAATATATACTTTAAAAAAATCTACACTTATTGATGTGTTTTTTTTTAACGTTTGGTATCCTGTAAACCTACTCGTTAACTTTTCACGAATTAGAGAAGCTTATTTTGACATGCTAAAATAAAGCGAGCGAGGAAAATGAATGTTTAAGTTATAAGATAATTCAGTTTAATACATTAGGAAGGATATAGAGGGAAAGAAATATGTTTATTTAGAATTATTTAGAAATCCTTGAAGTACATTTTAGTTAAAAAAGGTTTTGTCTCTTTTACGCATATTCATTTTTGTTGCTAAAAAAGAGACAAAATCTAATATAACTAAAGTGGTCTTCAAGGACTCAATAAGTTTTTATGAATACCGGTGTAAATCTTTTTCCTAAACATTCGATTTTTTTTTCATGTAGTATAGATTTATTCACATGAGCAATTAATCTAAATAATACTAAAATATAGATATCTAATAAATTTAAACTAAACCTAATAAAATAAAACTACCTATAAATAAAAAATGTCCTCTAGAGACGTCCCATCAGAAATAGTCCCAAGGAGACTGGCAACATTTCCTCTCTGTATAGCGATGCTAATACGTTGGCAGAAATAATTGCCAGCCTTCTTGTCTCCAGACTTTTCCGTCAGCCGCTTGGATAACGTTAAATATTTTTTTTATAGTTACAGTCAGAGAATAAAGGAAAACGAACCGATAGTGCCTTTTTAGTTATTTTTTAAATTAATCAGAAAATAAAGAAAAACAATATTTTGATCGACATCATTTATATACTTTGTAGGTTTGCTCACCATCAGGTAGATACAAAGTCACATACCATGCTTAAATTAATAAAAATTAAAGAAACTAAATATTTCGATAGATAGATAAAGTTAGAATTTAGAAATTTTCGTTTTATTTTTAGCACAGGTAAGCAGACCATGATTAAAAATTGTTGTTTAACAATATTGATCGCTCCCATTATGTCGGCTAAAGCAAAGCAAAGCAAACTATATCTTTAAACTGTTAAGTTCAGAGGAACCACCAATCGCTTTATTTTTGAGATCAGGATAAATAAACATTTTCTATTGGAAAACCTATTGTTTTTCGATTGAAAACTATACTACATATACTTTATATAGGTACTAGAGAGCCTTTGTTTATTATTATTGTTCAGTATAAATTCAGATACCTAATATATCGCTTTTCCCTAAATGTATATGTTTTTTTTTATGATAGAGTCAGAGAAAGTGTAGAACATTTCACAGTTATAGAAATAAGAAATATTTTTTATAGAGATCAAAAGAAAATAATGCTTATTTCTGAATGGAAAATTTTCCGAAACAACAACTTGAAAAATTATTATATATCGAGGAAGGCTATAAGGCCATATAACATCACGCTACGACCAATAGGAGCGTAACGGAGAAAAGTGTTGCAAGACGAGGAAAAAATATTCCTTTTGAGTGCTTCCGTTCTGCGTAAACGGTTAAAATTACGCAGACGAAGTTGGGAGGATCACCTATTAAATATAGCTATATATACGATATAAATTAATTAAGTTTAAATGAATGTCTTTTAAGTTTCTCTACATCCTTCATTGTGTCACATGTTATAAACTGAATTTAAATAACTTTGTTGAAATAATATCGAAAGAAAAAGTTATGTATTATTGATTTACTTTTAAGGATGACGCATAGTTTTATTAATTACGTTCCTAATAAAAGTAATTCGATTAAAATGAGATAATGTTGATTAATCATCTTATTCTGTCTCCGACGTATGTAATAGGTTTTGTAATTAATAACCTGTTAAACCAATCAGTTTCTTTGTTCGCTAAATAGAGCATTAATTTAAAAATAATAAGGATTGTAATTTATTTCGTCTCGTATGAAATTGAAATTGTGCCATCCAGCGAAACAAAGCGGGCCAATTTGCTTACAACACCTATCTGTTTTAGGTACTTACCTACCTTTCTTTCTCAAATAAATTTCATCGGAGGAAAAAAAATGGAATATACACAAATTACATATATTTTGTAAATCAACAAAAAATTGCCAGAATTTCTTAATTAAATTCATTGTCGGAATATTTTTTTATATAACCTTAAAAATCTTTTGATAGATTTTGTTTAACATAAAAGCAACATATGATATGTTGCTTTACCTATAGGTGTTTATTTATAGACTCTGCTTACATTGAAATATTATAAAGCATTGTTTATCAAAAGCCATTTTGCGCATGTGCGGAATAATCGATCTCTCTACAATAAAGGCTCCGCCCAGTAGCTATACTACGGAGTTTTTGTTAGTTAGAAAGGTTAGATTTACCATAGGACGTTATTTTGCCCTGTTTAAAAATATTAAAGAAACTAGGACCGACACAGCTTAACGTGCCACTACAGTGGTATTTTCAAACAAATAAAAAACTTATTGATCGCACTGAATATGTCACTACCCACGTGAACCACCAACTCAAAAAAAAGTTATAATGTACAGCAAAAAATAAGTATAAATATATTTTTAATTTGTTTAGATAATAAATTTCGTCTTTAATGCACTTCTACAACTATTAGGTACTTAGATAAAAATAAGTAAGTAACCTAAAATTTACATTATTTTACGCTATCTAATAATAATAAAAACATCATTTGATGTTTCTATGTATAAATAATTATATCGATAAAACTTTATTAAAATCATAAATTGACCACACCTACATATACGAGCTTTTATCAGATTTCATGTTTGGGTTTTAGTCTATGGGTTCACCGGTTTTCAGGAGCATATTATATTATTATAAAGTACTAGCGGCCCGTCCCGGCTTCGCACAGGTTTGTATAACTTTAACTATATGCTCAGCGCACGCCACGGAAGGCCTCAGAAACGATACTTTTCCCCCGTTTTTAAAACATTTTTGGTTACTGCTCCACACCTATAGGACCTAGCGTGATATTATATAGCCTATGTTACTTCTGAATAATGCAGCTTTCTAATGGTGAAAAAATTATTGCAATCGGTCCAGTAGTTTTTGAGTTTATTCATTACAAACATACAAAAACACAAAAATACAAAAATACAAATCTTTCCTCTTTATTATATTAGTATAGATTTAAATTTGTATTTATCTCCGCCCATTTCGTAACGCATAGTAGGAGGTCATCTATACTAATCTATACTAATATAATAAAGAGGAAAGATTTGTATTTTTGTATTTTTGTATTTTTGTATGTTTGTAATGAATAAACTCAAAAACTACTGGACCGATTGCAATAATTTTTTCACCATTAGAAAGCTGCATTATTCAGAAGTAACATAGGCTATATAATATCACGCTAGGTCCTATAGTTGTGGAGCAGTAACCAAAAATGTTTTAAAAACGGGGGAAAAGTATCGTTTCTGAGGCCTTCCGTGGCGTGCGCTGAGCATATAGTTAAAGTTATACAAACCTGTGCGAAGCCGGGACGGGCCGCTAGTTGTTAATAAACAACAATATATTGATCATGAATTTTGTATATTTATTTATCAGAGGCCCTAATACTGCGAGTTTGTTTTAACGTTCTCACTGCGTTAAGTAAGTACTCTACACCAATACGATCGCTTAATTTTCTAAGCCTGTCTAAATAAACTAATCTGATTGGTAGAGGGTGCTCACGTAAAAAATACTCGCCTAGTGCCACAGGTAAATATCGAGAGATTCACATGCTGTAGCTACTCCGTCCAATAAATAAAAATAAAATAAATTTTGCCGGGATAGAATGACCAACCTCCTTTCAGCTAAAACGGCGTAACGGTTGAATGATTAGTCCGCCCTATTCCTCGCCAAGTCGCCCAGCCGCCCGCCCGCTGACTGCGCCCTACACATTTATATTTATTTACATACGGTTCATTTAATCAGGCATCCATGCGTGTTCAAGACTACTCGGGCCTTTACAATACACTCTCCATTTTATTCAATGAATACAAATATAATTTTCGACATCATGATATACGTTACACATTTAAGGACGATTTTATTTTTGTCGACTTCATAAAATGAATAATAATACTTTGAAATTGTATATAAGTTAGTCATTAGTCAACTGCATTTTATCAGTATGCATTAAAATCCAGTACCTAACAGAAAAAAACTGAAAAAATATGTTATGAAATTTTTTTTTTATATGTCGTCGTAGGGTGTCAGGATTATTTTTAGTTTTTTTTTTACATTATTTAGAAATACTGCATACATACATATCTTAACGGGTGCCTTACGGCGTCCGAGACCGCCTAGACGGCCCCAGGTTACCCAGCGGAGGGGTTTTAACCCCAGCTCGTCGTAGCCGATGGTATGAGTATATACCAAACAAGTAGCTAGCTCGTCACGATGTTTTGGATAGACTCAATAACCCATCTATAAACAGTTTCACAAGTTGGTATAGTGAAACCGGGACCGACAGCTTAACGTGCTCTCCGATGCACTATAGTGGTGTTGTCAAACAATAGTACATTTGTTTTTAAATTAAAAACTCATTGGTACACACCGGGATTCGAACCAGGGACCTAAGTGTTTTTAAGTCCAAGGCCTAACCAACTCGGCCACCACGTATATAAAAGAAATACTGAAATTAGTTTAACCATCATCATGTTAAACTAGATATTAAAAACTGAAGAACCGTTAAGATTTATAAATATAAATATAGTTTTTAAGTTGGCATACACTCTACAAGTATTTAAATAAAAGTCCGTCCAAACTGAGGGCTTTAGAAGTCGCTGTAAAAAGGGGGAAAACTGTGCGTTTATATTTTCACAAAGAAAACCTGTTTGTAAACGTGCCCCCGTGTGGATACAGTAGCAGGGGTAGGCAGGGAAATCAATAAAGCTCGCAGCAACCTTGTGCGATTGGTCGCGCCGCCCCTCGGGAAAATGGCCGCCTGACTGCCTCCATCCTCACACTCCTGCATCTTCAGCCATCCGTGTTCCTACACAATTACACTAATTGATGTACGAGTATTTCTATTATTATTTAAAAGTAGATTCTTGACAACATAGACCTACGACGAGGTGGGATTAAAACCTCTCCGCTGGGTACACTGAGGCTGTCTAGGCGATCTCGGGCGCATCCGTGAGGCACCCGTGATGAGGTTTATATTAGGTATATATATTTGTTTATCCTTCACAAAATAATAATACTTACGTAACTCATTTTTTACACATTTTAGCGTAGAATTAGTTTTTCAGGAAATGAACAAGATGAGATTTGTAGTTGATAATAAAATCCTATATATACATGGTGAATTTGAATGGGTGTACTTTGGGCTAATATGATGTTCTACTGGTCAATACGAACAACTTTTCCCATGGAACCATGTGTCGCAAATGAAAAAAAAAATTGCCTTCTCCATACAAACTAGTAAAGTTAAAATGACCAATATGTATGGGGAAGCCATTTTTTTTTTCATTTGCCACACATGGTTCCATGGAAAAAGTTGTTCGTATTGACCAGTAGAACATCATATTAGCCCAAAGTACACCCATTCAAATTCACTCTGTATATATATATATCCGGTATATCCTATATATACCGGTATTCATAAAACTTATTGATGAATACCTAAAACTTATTGAGTCTTTGACAACAATTTAGTTATAGAGAGTTTTGTCTTTATATTTAGCAACAAAAATGAATATGCGTAAAAGAGACAATACCGTCTATAACTGAAATGTTGAAGGACTCTTCAAGTTTTTATGTATAAGACCAATATTGTTTACCAATGTCTCTACTTTTATTTTTATACTTTAAGTAGGTAGCAGTTACGTCAATACATTACATCAATACCGATGGCATACGGCAAGCGAACGTCAGACATATGCTGAATTAGCCCGACCTCGTCTAAAAAGGTAGTTATTAGTGAAATTGGTCGCTTTATAAAGGCAGTGTATTGTGGAGGCTTGTGCCCGGCTGACGCAGGTGCGCCCGGGTTTATATTAACGCACGCGATGTCGTGATCATTCGGCGTCCTTTTTGGCAATAAATATATAAAATAATGCTTTCTGTTGTACAAAAAAATTGGTTCGATGGGAATACTATACCCAATTACAAAACGTCTTTCTTTGGAGCCCTATTTTAGTAGGTAAACAGTACTACGAGTATAGTGGACTGCTTTCGTTGTCTACTTGGTTGTGTCGCCGTTAGCATTGTATTGAGAGGTCATAGGTTCTTTCCACACTCCTGGTATTTATAAAATATATATAAAACGTAGGTATTAATATCAATGCTTGGGGTGCAGAACAATTTTGAAAATAAATATACATGTATATAGGTAACTCATAATTATAACAAAATTAATCAGGTACAAATTACTTCTAGTTTTCTTACAAGTACAGTGGGTGACAACCTTATACATTTGATTCATAAAGATTTCTTACCTACATAAAATTTCAATTTAGATCAATAGCCGATTTAAAATTACTTATCTCGAACGGTTTTATTTACTTCAAAATTAAAATAATACATAAAACTGCTTGCATAAAACGGGTCTTTGCAAGAACAAACTGTGTTGGTGGACCCAACATCTGTCATTTTATTGTTTCTATAGAGTCTGCTATCTTCGTGCTCGGCACACGTGTCACTCTACTTTTTGTTTGAAACTAATGAAGGACCATCAATTATACCAAAAAAATATGGATCACTGGAGTCCGTGTCGGTCCGCATCAGAGCAAAAAAATTGTGACGACCTCCCGCGGTGTGTAGAGGAAGTTGCCTATCGTTCTGATAGGTAACCTATATTTTTATGTACCTATTACATTTTACGATACACAGGTATGGTGGACAGCACTATTTGTTATTTAAAAAAAAATGGTAAAAGTTTCTTACCATATAACTGAGAGGAGCAAATTTTTAGTTATCAAAACATAGAATACAGGGAGTTATAACAGAGAATGCAAACTGAAAAGCTTTATAAAACTTTATAAATTTGTGTTTTTTATAGAGAATTAAATTTGTTTTTAATTTATATATAGATATTTTATCTATTTATTAAAACTCAGTGGAGTGTTGATTTTAAAATAATTAAAAACCACTATTGATTTAATTGATATATCTATTTTAAAGGGCATATATTAAAAAAAAATATAAAAAGGTAATGAGGATAATACAAAAGCAAACACATTTATAATATACAGTACAAACTATTCTAAAAAAAAACATATGTACGAGTACGTTATACAAACGTTTTTGTTTTGAGGCTCATAAAAAAATATTTAATAATAATGTCCACCGCCCAAAGTTTCACATAACACTGGCTGCCAGTGATATCCTTCGTTTAAAGCTATAGTGATCTGTGCACTGAGAAAAAAATGAAGCCTGCCCGTACATTACCTTACTGTATGTGCATCATAGTCTAAATTAAAGGTTCTGTAACTTTATTTTAGTTGATTCTTACGTACGTACGTAGTAAATTACAAACACGTCGAGTTGCATGAACAATCTTTATAATGTATTTACTGCCAACTACGTAAACGTAGGCTGACTCCTTACTACTGTTACCACGTCATGATGATAAGTATACCGTAACAATATCTTATGTGCTACCGAAATGTTTGTGGTTGGATAATGCCATGATCTTTACAAATATGTCGCAACATTGTAAGGAGTAAACGTTTCCTTATGATATAATGTTCGTACAATGCTAAAGCTTTAACAATGTACAAGACACTAGGCCTAATAACACAGCCTGCTAGTAATATAACGGTTGCATTTTAATGCACCAACAGCTAGGCTAATGAAACAAGTTCACAAAAATTCAATACACATCCGATTTACAGAGTAATGTTTCCATAAAGTGTTGATCACACATTAGATGAATAACGTAAAACTCAAGGTTACATTATAATGTACCAGCTGCCTTCCTATACAACATGTACATTAAACAAATTAACAACCTGAGCTACTGGGACTGCTTCCAGCACAGAATAAAAAAGATCCAGCAAACTCGTAATATTAACACGATTACATTGTGTGCACGTTGTCTAGGCGGTAGGTATGTTACAGGATTCGGCAAACTGCAAGGAATGTAAATATAATAGGTAACATTGACATTACAACACCTAGCAGTCTAATGCGATCAGTGTATTATAAAGAGCCGGCAATCTATAAGGTGTGTAACGGGTGCATTATAATGTGCCACTCCTATTTTAATGCTCTCAATGCATTATAAGGATACGATATTTTTCCCATGCCTACTTTTAATGTGCGCGTGCGAGTGTTGCGCACAAATTATTATTAGTTGGTGCTGTGCATAGATATAAATATCTTTACGTCAATGGTGCTGTGTCTCAGATCTCAAATTAACGGGTTTCGTGAAGTTTCGTCTTGTTCTGTTCTACGTTAATAGTTTTAACTTTTAATATGAAAGAGTATTAATTTTTGCGAAAAACGCTAATAATAATATACTTATAATATAAAAGTGGTATTCTCGATATGGAGCAGATTACCGTAGAAGTCGTGGAAGATGCTAGTCTTGTTAATTGCAACGTGAACAAACTTTTGATTAAATGCCAGTTGGAGAAATTTGAAAAATTTAAAGGTAAGTGAATATTGAGTTATTTGTGAATCTGAATAATTACATTTTACAGCATAGTAGGTACAGCCTATAACTTCTGTGGTAGATACACTAGGTATTTGTTCAGTGCACAGATTTCTTACTAGCGTTCAGTGGTAGGTACACCCATCGAATTATTATTACTACAGACACCTGACAAACGTGTGATACTCGTGCGGATTTAGTTTTTTCGGTATATTTTCTATTGAGATGCAAAAAACGGATGGCCGACTGTTCGGCTTCCATCATTAATTTTAGTGGAAAAAGACCTCTTTGAATGAAAAATGGAGTTGAGTTTTCAATCGTTAGATAAAGTATACCTATGTAGCATAGATGAACTTGAAGGTCTTTCATACAAATTAACTGTCAAATTGCTTTATCTGACTGATTACTCTAGTATTTTAGAAAGGCCGTCTCATAACTAGGTGTACAATCCGCTGGCACCCTGCTTTTTAGATTTTTATGCATCTATTATATTAATAATATTAGCACACAGTGTAATATAAATAATAATAGCAGAGAACTTCAGCAACAACCCCATTACTCACAGTTATGGGGGGCACTGTGATGATCTGGTAGTGCTACTGTCAATTGACTGTCGCCACCATTTATGGATTTCATAGTCTACATTATCTTTGAAAATAAAAAAGATAATTATAAACAAATAAAATAATATTATTAATGTTTTTTTTTTTTTTTCAGTTACTTGGAAATGTAAGCCTCGGTGCTTTGGAGGTCTCGGGGCGCGTTTTTTTAAGCTTCATGACGTTCAGGAAGAATTTAAATCTATTGATACAAATAAAATAATTACATTTGAATTATCCAATGTAAGTTATAAGAACTTACTTCGCAAAACTTTCACCATTTTTGTAATGTGTTTTTATAGTAATTAATCGTTCGTTTGAATACGTCTCCATATCCTTAAATCGCGTTATCTGAACGTGACAACTGTCCAAAAAGTCACCGTACAACTTGTAATAACAATATGACGGCAAATTTAAATCCGGCGCTCTTGTTAGGACAACCTTTATATATATATATAACCTATATAAGATAATAATATTTTATATATAATATTTTATAATAAATATATTTTATTTCAAATGTCTAAAGATATCTTCTAATAAATATTCAATAAATAATATTGTAATTGAACACAGACTTTGATATTTTCTCCTTACCTTAGCTGAAGGTTAGGATGTATTAATATGTACAGTATGGCTTAGCAAGTGTACAGTAAAGATGTATCAACAGCAGAAATGAAATGTGATACGAAATTGTGCGATTCCCCACGGAAAGTGGGTTTTAGTCCTGCCACTACATCACGTACGATTATGTCATCCTTTCCTTAGTGCGTACCTACAGTATTGTAGTGGTGACGTACATAAGCCAATACATTACGGAACGTTCACCGGGGCATTAGGTGCGTAAACTACTACATTATTGTATGTACACCGAGGCATTACGTACGTAAGCCACTACATTACTGTGCGTACACCGATGCCCTACGTACGTAAGTTACTACATTATTGTACGTACACCGAGTCTTTACATACGTAAGTCACAACATTACCGTACGTATACCGAGGCATTACGTACGTAAGCCACTACATTACTGTGCGTAAACCGATGCCTTACGTACGTAAGGTACTACATTATTGTACGTACACCGAGTCTTTACGTACGTAAGTCACAACATTACCGTACGTACACCGAGGCATTACGTATGTAAGCCACTACTTTACTGTGCGTACACCGATGCCTTACGTACGTAAGCCACTACTTTACTGTGCGTTTACCGATGCCTTACGTACATAAGGTACTACATTATTGTACGCACGCCGTGTCTTTTCGTACATAAGTCACAACATTACTGTACGTACACTGAGGCATTATGTATGGTAACACGCACATGTTGGTTCGGACACCGGCTACTTAATGGTTTATATGTGTGCGTGCGAGTAGTGTCTGATTAGTAATGTGCCGTGGACATTAGAGCTAATACATTTCTCGTAAGGTCGCCAGTTACTTACTTACGCCTGGTACGTTTTTGGCATTATATACGTATGCCGTAACCTAAAATAATGATGTCGTTGCATTATTTTTTTCTCAGTGTGTTTAAAGAGATTTTCCGGGCGGGAAATCTTTGTGATCTCATTTAGGAGAGCACAATTTTTTTGCCGATATTCTCTGGCTTCAGAGCCTCAAACCCTAATTTAACTAGTGTGTGGATACCCACACACTAGTTAAATTGTCTAAAACTTAATTATTAATTCGTAAACTTTTTGTCTGCAGGTACACATCGTATCCCGGTTTATAATGAACGGCGTGTGCGTCAGATGGCGCGGCTGGATGGACCTGGATCGTCTGGATGGAGCTGGCTGCTTGGAGCTGGATGAGGAGCGAGCTGCCATAGAAGATGCAGCATTGAGAGAGCAAATCGACAGATACAACCAGACCGTGCGAGACTTCCAGGTGATTATTTATTTTACTTTTAATCACTAGAGTTCTTTACGGTTTTTGAATACTATAACTCAGTGGAGTAGTTGTTTTGTTTTTTACTTATAACGTCACACATAATCAATATGCCAATATTATTATCAATGTGATGCAGTTAGAATAATTTAGTCATCAAAATTGGCCGGGGCCTTAGAGAAATTACACTATTCCTTAGATGGAATCTCTCTCAGTCAAAAAAGTACCATGGTGTTAGATAGTTGACAGCTAAGATCACGTGTAGAGTAGGTCTACCGAAAACTGTCAAATTCCATAATATTTTAACTGAATGGTGATTTCATCAACGGAAACGCCAGAATTTCTCTAGAGCCCCGAGGCCGAGGCCGGTCAATCTTTTGAACTTTCGATATTAGGTACATGCAAAAGCCATCACTGACCTAATTTATGTTTCGGTTTTAATCTGTGGGTTCACCAGTTTTTCCATTCATGGATTTTGTAGATCCATCAGCCCAATCTAACCATATCCTCTGTTTCAGGACAAGCAGCGTGCCTACCGCGAGCACGGTGACGAGCTGCGTGCGCACGCGCATGCTCACGCGCCGCGCTGCCACCAGCCGCGCCAGCCACAGCACGCTGGACACCCAGCGCACCCGCATCCCGCGCACCCAGCTCACCCTGTACATATCAAGTCACATCCACAGGGTGCTCTTATCTCATAACTTTGTTATTTCAACTATACATTTTAAGTAACTTTATATGTTTTGACGTAAATTATGACGTAAAAGGTCTAATAACTAGAGTCTATACATCAATAAGGATGATAGGGTTAAATACCAAAGCAAACAAAAATAAAATATACTAGCGAGCCGCCCGGCTTTTCACGGATTACTATAAATTATATGTATCACAGTATTATAAACATACCTAAACCTTCCGGAAGAAAATACCTAAGATATAAAGGTAAAAACCGAATCAAAATCCGTTGCGTAGATCTAAGCGTACTGACAGAGAAACGCGGAAAGGGACTATGTTTTATACTACGTATAGGTATATATTACAAGGTATATTACCTATTCCAAAATAAGTACTGATAATTTATTGCTAAGAACCCAACAATATATTATATCAAAATCATGAAACATAATTTTCTATAAATACCTAAATGTAGGTTGTACTGTAATTTACCTATTTACATAATTAAATACCAAATATAGCGTTAATTTTTTATATATAATGTTGTGTAGAAGGATTTTGTAAATGTGGTCATTAGGACCGATAGGTAAGTAGGCGAAATGCGACATATAGGCTCTCTTGCGGCAGTTCTCAAGAAACGATCTTTCTTTGTAGTCATACAATTTGCGGGATTGCCAAACCATAAAATATAATATGTGTACTTCACGCAAATATCATTTGTAAGTATCGATGAAAAAATGTTCGATTCGATTATTGAGAAAGAATCGTAAGTACCTATCTATGATATACGGTCGATTAGTGACATGGCAAAATCACTTTGCCAAAACAAAAATAGGTAGGTACTACTTAATAAAACCTAAAGTGAATATCATACCTACCTATATAAATGTAACTGTAGGTCATGTATAGTGTTGTAATGTGTAATTTCCAAAAGCTAATACCTAAGGAACTTTTTGTAAAGTGTAGTGTAAAAATTGTTATTTTTGTTTATCGGTTTATTTGTAGTTAAATATTATTAATTATAAGTTTTGATTATAACAATGTGATAGTAAATATAAATACAAATAAATAAAGAAATACCATCTTTGCTAATATTTTGTTTTATTTTATAAAGAAAAATATTAACATATTGTCATGTGGGTATACACCTAAGTATTATTAAAATATACCTGGTGGCTCGGTTGGTTGGACCTCAGATTTAAAAACACCAGTTTAGGTCTTAGGTTCAAACCCTGGTATGTATACTAATAAGTTTTTGAGGTATTGTCAGACAAATACACCTTATATAAATAATGCACGTTAAGCTGCTTAGTCACTTGTGAAACTGTTTATAGATATAAACATTCGTATCAGTATAACCACTCCCAGTTTCGTATAGTGAAACTGGGAGTGCTTATAGTATAGTGAACTCAAAGAACACGTTAAGCTACAACTTAACGTGCAATATTTATATAAGGTCTCTGACAACACTACTGTGTTGTTCAATCTTTTGCATACATCTGGGTGGTAATAAATCCCCTCCGCTGGGTACCCACCCAGCGGGTCACCCGAGACCGCCTAGACGGCCTCAACCCATCCAATATATGAAAATATCAATTATTTCGATTTAAAATCAAATACATACCTATTTGAGATATATAAAATATAAAAGTTAATATCTAATAAATTGAAAATGTAGAGTACCTATGTAGAAAAAAAAAAAAAAAAAAATATACACATAGAAATAAATTAACCTAAAAAAATAAAAACTAAATCTAAATTAATACAAAATAATCACTGTAGGGGGCGCCACTTGGAAGTGTACCTAATACACTAGCAGCATTGCCACGTTGTACGGCAATGCTGATTTTTTGTTTTAAATAGGAGTAACATTTGGGATCTCCACATTCAGAGAACACACGTTTTCCGAGGTCATGGATAAAAGCACGGGCCTCGGTTCCCAATGTACCCGATGTTTCGATCCCAAATGCTACAAAATGATAATATTGCATCAAATCCCTGTACTTCAGCCGCTTGCGTGTTTCAGCTAAGCATGCGGCTGAACCAGGGATTGAAGAGGTTGCCGAAATATATGATTGTGCGTATGTATCTACACAAGTGGCATCCCATAACAGTGATTTTCCTTGCGACCATGGAATTAGCGTGAGGCCGTCCGGACGCTTACCATCAGATCTACTGATACCTGGTGGTTCGGTGATGGATGGGATTTTTGATGAGATGAGTGTCCTTTTTATTATGTCATTGAGGCTATTATGACGTGAAAATCTACCTGCGCTCTTTTTACAGCTTAGTCCGTGTCTAGCATAAATATCTACTTGTTGGCCACACTTACAAATGTGGGTGACACATAATGGTAAACCTAAACGGAGCCCTATTGATATTCGTAGAGTTTCTCTGTCTAGTAAGGTGCCTAATGTAGTTGTCGGGATAGCTTGAAGCCATGCACCGGAGTCTTTA
This sequence comes from Monopis laevigella, assembly GCA_947458855.1. Lineage (NCBI taxonomy): Eukaryota > Metazoa > Arthropoda > Insecta > Lepidoptera > Tineidae > Monopis > Monopis laevigella. Next base: position 17,850,467 of record OX381583.1, on the reverse strand, counting down.
TTGGACGCTGCCAAAAAACATGCTTTGTCGTTATCATCTGTAAGTTGGTTTAGTAAATTTTGGTATTTTTTCTCTAAAATTGGTGTGTCCCATGCTTTTTGTATGTGTTTTTCTATTGGTTCTGTCTGTCCTGGGAGTAGATCTTTCCACATCTGTCTCGCTTCTCCAACAAGTCCAGAATCTAAATTGACCGATTGATTATTTTTTAATATAGAATCAATTAGACCATGAACTTTGTAAGAAGAAGACAAGAAAGCTGGGAGCGATAACTCATTAAGACTGCGGAGTCCAAGTCCACCATATTTAATGGGCATACAGATCTTTTCTTGAGTAATACTATTAACTTTTATATTTAGAGCTTTTTCTAAAACTAACATTAAACTGTCGTCAAATTTTTTAAGATATTGTGATGCATGCCAAGATGGACTGCATCTAAGTAAATAAGTTAATTTCGATGATGTAAGGCAATTACGAAGTAAAAAAATTGCGATGTGTGGTTCAATTTCTAAACATTTATTTATTATTGTTATTGAATGTTCTATTTTATTTTGGAAGAAGGGAAGTAAACATTCTTCAGTTATAGGGGCTCCAAGTAATGATAAGTTTTCACTTTTAATATTTTGAATACCGGGGCAAATACTATGGAAGGATGCCAAATTCTCGGGTGTACCTATTTTATTAACAAAATATATTTCACATTTAGAAGTGTTCAATTCTAAACCTATTTCTTTAGATGAAGATATCATAGAGGAAAGATCTTTAAGTAAATTAGGAATCGTACCACCGAGTGTACCATCGTCCAGATACCAGCAATTTAGTTCTGACTGTAACTCCGTTATTAAGGTATGTATTGATATGCTAAATAGTGCTGATCCTAATGGATCACCCTGCTGGCATCCAACACTGGAGTTAATTATATTATTATTATAAAAGAGGGATGTAGGTTTACTATAACATTGATGAATATAATTATAAATTAATGGTATTTTTAGTTTCGCTTGAGTAAGCATATGAATGCGGTCTATAGTATTGAAAGCGTTTTTAAAATCTAATTTAAGAAGTGCCTTTTCTTTATTTTTGGGATTATTAACAAATATATTTGTTGCTTTTACCACTGCCTCACATCCTCCATTTACTGAAAACCCTAACTGAATTGGATTAAAATAAGGTTTGAGGTCATTTTTAATCAAATTTGATGCAATTTTGGCAGTGATGCGACGAAAAGTATTACCGACGGCTATAGGTCTGATGCCCCCACCTTTTTTATTTAAAGCACAGAGTGAGGCACCATAAATAGATGGACAGATTTGTTCAGGAACTTTGCCATGGAGCATTAACAGTACAAGTTCATATAAAGCTTGAAAAAGCCTATTACCTGATTCTCCAGTGGTGCGGCCTAATAAATCTTTCAAATGCTGTGGCCTTAAGCCATCCGGGCCTGCTGCAGAACTTGTAGGAAAAGAAAAAAATGTACTATGTAATATTTGTGGGTCTATTGCTGAAGGTGGTTGTCAGCTCTTGCTTATATTTTCTTTAGACCCTGAAACAGGCACCTACTATTTAATTATTTATTAAAACAAATATTGCACAGACAACAAATATGATTTATATACAAATGCTAACTTAATGCCTTAGTTACGCATTATCTACCAGCAGCTAACCTTATAATAAAGGTTGTGTACGAAGATGAGTCGGGTGCATATTGCTTAATTTTTTTAATTTATATAGATAATGCATGATATACCTACATAAATATATATACAATATAAACATAATATATACATATATTTAAACATGCATATCGTCCATCCGTCTGTCTATCCACATCAAAACAAATTAGACACAAGTTTAGATTATTTATTTTGTTTGTAGGATTTTTATTTGTAGGCTTTCCCCCATTTTATTATTATTTTGTAGTTAGTAGTTTTATTTTTAAATAGAGTTAATTATTTATTTTAATATTTTATTTTATTATTAGTTTTACAATTATGTAACTAATTTACAACGAATAAATAAATTAGATTACATATCTTGATTTTTCCGAAAACTTTTTTTTTCATTTTATATTTATTTATTTATTTAAAAACTTTATTGCACAAATTTAGTACAAAGGCGGACTTAATGCCGCTAGGCATTCTCTACCAGTCAAACCTTTGGGACAAATAACAACAGATAGCAACATCAAAAACACGACATGATAGTTTATTTCCTTATACTTACTTTTAAGTAATTGTTCATAATATGTTGTTACACATTTAAAGGCAATTAAGCTAATCGTCCTCCGGTTGAACGAGCATAAGTTTGAGCATTTCCGTGCTCGCGTAAATTGCGGATAATGAGGGGAAGGTCCCGCCGGAACAGGTGCGATCGCGCGTGTCTTCACGAAGTATGTTATATATACAGGGTGAATTTCTCAAGTGTGGCTTCAAGGCCAAATCCTAAACTACAAGGAATAGCAAAAAATGCTCAATAAAGTCTCGGGGCCGATTTTGATATAAACTAAAACTGCATCAACCGGTAAAATGTCAAAATAAACCGGTTTGATTCCTAGTCGGGAATCAAACCGGTTGATTTAGATTTTTTTTCGTAAGATTTTGAATCTTGTAAGCGACATTATCAGCTGGTGCTATAATATAGATATTATTTTTTTTATAAAAATCAACCGGCCCGCATTTTTCGCTATTCTTTGTAGTTTTGGATTTGGAAAAATTCACCCTGTATATAATATCATTACGGGTGACGGTCTAGCTTAGACGGTCTCAGGGTACGGCGGAGAAGTATTAATCCCACCTCGTCGTAGCCGATGGTGTGAGTCTACCTACACCGAACAAGTGGCTAGTTCGTCGCGATGTTTGGATAGGCTCAATAAACCCATCAAATAACAGTTTCACAAGTTGGTATAGTGGAACCGACGCGACAGGTTAAGGTGCTCTCCGAGGCACTACAGTGGTGTTGTCAAACAAATACCTAGTTTTGTTCGCAACGGGAACTTAAAAACTGTCTGATGTCTAACCAACTCGGCCACCACGACGTCAATATACCCTTCCAAAGTTAGTATCTATTTTTTTTTATTTGATAGATCATGGATCTTAACTTTAGCCACAGAAGAAATAATAGTCTTTAGCCTCGAGGAGCACGTTGAGCTGTTGGTTCCAATTTCACTATACCAACTTGTGAAACTGTTTATACTGCGTTAAACTGGCCACTTTCACGGTGTAGTCTCGGCGAGGTAAGTAAAGCCATACCGTTGGGTACCCTGAGGCCGTCTAGGCGGCTCCGGGTGCCGCACCTATAGGTAAGTATGGATCCGACCGATTTTTCTCAAGTATTGTTACGTTTTAGGTTTAATTATGTTGGAGCATGGAAATATCTTGTTTCGTATCATATATAAAGAATTGTGAAACATCTTAAAAAATCTTAAACTTTGACCAATTTTCTATTTAGACATATTTGTCTAAGATTATTAGGTATAAAAAATTGACCTAGTGAAAAACGTCTCTTGGCCACTGGCCTTCTTAAAAAAATACCTAAATGCCACAGGTTAAGAAAGAAGCTATAATACTGGATGTTTTTTGTCACGATGATATTTTTTTTTATATTGTGTTCTATGATGGAAACAATAAAACACGTATTTTTTCCTTTTAGTGTCGCCTATTTAAAACCTAAAGATAAATAACTTAAAGTACAAAAAAGATCTACAAATCACATTAACTTTCATATTAATAACTGTCATAAAAAAAATATTATCATTGTTAAAAAAACACCCAGTATACATTGATTAAGTTAATATTTGTAAATTATTAAATACATTTTACACTCATACTACAACTTCTCGGCAAATTTTGATTTTGTTATCCAATTCATTTAGAAGAACTATCCTACTCCAAATTTCCATAGAGTTAGGTATCAGAATTTAATTTTGGAGGAGGGAAAATAGCATTCTCTACAAAACATCGATGTTTACAAACCTCTAATACCATAACTACGCGAAAGAGTCACCATTTCATTCATATAAGAATCTATTGTCAAAATCATCGTTAATAATTGGAAGTTAAATCCAAGTTGTGAAAAAACCCGAATAAAGGTACCTGCATACCTACCTCCTTAAATACAATAAAACATGTTCACAGTATCGATATCCAGACTCCCATCGCGAAAGATGATGCGCAATATTTTTTTATTCTTTCATTACAATATTATGACGCGAAGCTCCGACCTTCTTGTTTACAAACGAACTATTCAATAAATTATATCAGCCATCTAGATATCCGGACATTTTCCATGAAATTAAGTTCTGAATATAATAAATATCCGAGCGGATTACAGTGATATATTATACACATTTTGCACCATAACATATCTATGTCAACATCTTCTAAGTTTCAATTTTCAACAATGACTTTTTTATGGTGACAAAAGGCATCTTGACCGTCTAAATCGAGCAGGTACCTCGTCTCTATCGGACTGATCGATCGCTACAAAAAAGTTTTAGCACAGGAGATCGATGAATGCCCAGATACTTGTACAATGCATCCGTGATTCTTTTTGTGAAAAAAGCTCGGGTCAGGCGGGTGAACGAAGCACCAAAAGGGCACGGCGAGTAATCCGTAAGCTCTCGCGGGAGGACCGTGGGAACGGTATCGGCTGCGCCTTCCGACATAAAGCCTGAACAAGTGCATCTTGTACACTTATCCTTCACATTCTGTTTTCTGGAAGTTGTATTAGGTCAACTTTTTTTCTGTTTACGAGAATCGATTGTGGTTTATTACAACTTTTTTTTAAATTTTACCGGTACACCTAATGATAAAAGCGTTTCAATAAAATAATCGGAGCTTACATATTATATTTATAATTTTAAATATCTATTTTATTCAATTACAATAATTTTGAATAAAGTTACAATATAATCCTAATATCATATTTTAAAATTATATATTGCATCTGGAAAACGCTATATCTACTAATATATATAATATTGGCGTGCACCGAGCCAGTGTTATCTACCTAGTTTTTATTTACCTACGAGATCTTTACATAATTCTGAATCTGGTGCCAAATTATTCTGTATATAAGTGAATTGGATATAAACTCGATAGCAAAATTTTCCCGTACAAATTTGACACATTTTGTACGGAAAAAATTACAAATCTCTACATTATTTTAACCAGTTTTTACATATCTCAATGTAATAATATTTATGTAGTAAATTGGTACTGAAACACCTATCTCCTATAGTATATAGAGATTTGTAATTTACTTACTTAGTTGAGAAGTAAGTCTTTTATTCTGTTATAATATTAATATATAATATAATTTGAATTTCATATGTAGGTATTACAGCTTTATGATTTGTGTTTATTTTACGATGAGTTTAATTGTAATATTGATATACTTTTATTTTCTTTAAGAAAATTAGTATTGCCATTAAGCTGAGCCCTTGTCCCTAATAGAAAATCTAACTGATAGGTATATATAAAATGCGGTCGATGCCTTTACAGTAATAACTCAATGTACTTGTAAAGTAATACTGAAACATGTATCTCCTATAAATATCCAAATAAAAAATACCTAACATAAGTATCTGATATGGCTTCCTTATGACACGTGATCTGGACAGCTCGTCTCACAGCTGAGCGGCGCGGGCGCAGACCTGTGGCTTCCCGAGAGACGCATGGCCCGACCGCATCGAGACAACCTATCGAGTGTCATTCACGGGTCCTGCACTTCAACACTGCACACAATCATTTTCATTATAAGTACTTACGTAGGTACTCTAGTTACCAAGGTTCCGCAGGTCTAATCAAAAAAGAAAGAGTTTGACAAGTCAAAAGTTTTAAACAATAAACCACACCCGAGGTTGTAATTTTTTGTTTAAAACTTTACACTTTTTGATAGGTAAAACCATGAAGGTAAAAACCGTGCCCGTCCGCGGGTAAAACCTATAAATTTTTTTCTCGTAAGTTCAGTAGTTCAGTGGTTCTCGAGATATTCACGTGGACAGACAAACTAAACCTGAATATCACTATAAGTCAACTTTTAACAATTAAATTGTTTCCAGTCTGCCTTTCCTAATGGAAAGGTTATACAGACAACCAAGCCCCAATTATTGTCTCTTATCTTTATAGGTAGGTAAGTGTTTTCTCCTTTTTTTTCGTAGACACAACTCTATCTCAGGTTTATTCAATAACGATTTTAATATTTAAAAACTATTAATAAAGTGAAAAGTATCTACCAAATATAAAGCTACTTAAAAACAGAATATATGAAAAAAAGAGACCTGCCTAAAAAAAAAAAAAAAAAGAAACCCCTAATAATTAAATACACACACAAATTATAAAACGCGTCCAAATCACTGTCCATGGACGGCATGGAACCCAATATATTGGCAGCGATTCCTCTCTAAATTAAGATCTAATTTTTTGAGCGAAAAAGCTGCCAACTCTATTTCATACATGTAAGCCGATTGCGGGAAATTTTAATAACCGTCCAATTTGTAATGAAAATAATAATAATAATAAATTCATTTCTCGCAAAATAATATATTTAAAACCTTAAAATACAAAAGCAACAAAAAACTAACTTTACACATATTAGACATATTTTTATATATTCGTCTTATTTAATATCTATCTTCTATACTAATAATAAAGAGGAAAGATTTGTATTTTTGTATGTTTGTAATGAATAAACTCAAAAACTACTGGACCGATTGCAATAATTTTTTCACCATTAGAAAGCTGCATTATTCAGAAGTAACATAGGCTATATAATATCACGCTAGATCCTATAGTTGTGGAGCAGTAACCAAAAATGTTTTAAAAACGGGGGAAAAGTATCGTTTCTGAGGCCTTCCGTGGCGTGCGCTGAGCATATAGTTAAAGTTATACAAAAATGCTCTATGGATGAATTGTTCATCTTTAAATATAAATAAAACGTAAAACTATGTAAAAAATCTTAAGTCCCCCCGTGCGAAGCCGGGACGGGCCGCTAGTCTAATATAAAATGAATTTCATGTGTAGGTATTATAGCTTTATGATTTGTGTTTATTTTAGGATTAGTTTAATTGTAATATTTTATTTACAATGATATTATTTTATTATTATTATAGATGGGTTTCGCTCGCATATAAAGGTAAAGTAGGTTTAAACTGAACTGTGAGGTACTTACAATAAAATTGACGCAAGGCAAAACATCACAAGTGCATTTTCATAAATTTCTAACGATTCGTTCATACTAACGAAATAAGTATAAATACTTTTAAAGGAGGGTATAACACCCTTTATCGTCAAAACAGAACTTAAGAGTTAATCCATTAAAGATAAATACAGATGTATGTTTACACGACACGTTATAGCGTTAGCAAGTCACTGGGCATGCGCATCGCTAGGACAGTTTACGGCGCAGGCGCATATGTGGTCGGCCCTTTGAAACTGAGGAGCGCCCGCCGTCTCTCCCATATGTTTCCTTGAATTAACGTCTGTTTTCTTCGAATAAAGCAAGCGACATTAAACTCGTTAAAGAGCAGTACATAAAACAATATTAACTATTTGTTTATAATAAAAACATTTAAAGACAGTCGATATGGCCGGATACGGCTTGCGCAAAACACATTCGGTACCTATTTCTGTCAGACGGAGAGGGTCGTAAATCTCTCTTTAGATGTTGACCGGACTAAAAGCTATCTATCAATTAGGTAAACTTATAATAGACAAGCTTTTGTTGACCTGGCTTTTTTATTTGTATAAATAAACTATTTTCCCATCATCCCCCACATTCCCCTTGTAAAATAAAAAAAAAAACATTTCAAAACGTTATAAGAAATCTACATAGAAATTATATTGCATTTTTTGGAATAGTAAAATACGTAACCTCCTTAGATTTATAAGAGTAGGTTATATTTTATATTTTTTGTCTGATTTTAAATTAAAAAAAAACATAGGAATAAAAAAATCCAAATATAACTCAATAACCGGGATTATACATTGATCCTCATCTCTCTCACCAGCAGATACAAGGGGACATAGCCGTGGGATGAGCACCTGATGATCCCGGGCTCAGCGACGCGTGCTGGCAATTAGCCTGGATAATCCCCACACGTGGCGGACACTTCGAACTCATCAATGCTGCACACGTTGCACCCACCTTTCATCTTATTGGTTCAATTAAATTAGGTGTTTAGTAATGCGTAATACTCAACTTTATAATAAAAACGTGAAATAAGAAAAAGTGAATTTATTTGATTTTAATAAAAATATTTTGCCTCAATTTTTATTTACTAAACATACTATATAAAATAGCGCGTTTAATACCTATTATAGAAAGTTATTATAAAAACTATTTTTTAAACTAGACGGCGTAACTGGGGTGTCCGTAAATATAATTTTGTGTGTTTGGGATTATGATAAGGTTGTTAAGTTTGCTTCAAACGCGGGTTTCTCTTGTCAGTCAGTCATAAACCACATTTCCATATTTATTTATTTTTACACTTTATAATTAACTGTGCTCTGCGGTTTCATCCGCCCATATTACCTATTTAAATGAAATCGAAGATAAAATTTAGCCCCGCTGATCATGTAGCTTTCTATAGGTGAAAGATTTTTTTAAATCGTCTCAATAGTTTTTGAGTTTATATGGAACAAACCAAATAATTTCTTTATAAGTAATACTGGTAATAGATGATACCTACTTATTATATGTTAGTATTATTCAAATTCTGGTAAGTAATATCAAACGGCAAACTAAAGGAAAGGGCTATTTTTTTTAATAATAAGTTTAAAATGTTGAAACCCTAACAAATAAATTATTATGATAAATTGTTTGAAATGATAGCCATTATTTTCAATACATTTTAGCTAAATGTTGTTTTCAATGAGTATGGGGTTTGAAGAGCATTATTTCAAACAATTGGATTAGTTGATAAATAGACTATGAAAGTATGTTTTTTTTAAATAAAAAATGAGCACTTTTCTTTATTTTCAGAACAAAAAAGTAAAAAAAGTGCTTCTATTTGAGTCTAGAAGCAAATCATATTACTTTTTGGTAACATGGAAGTTAGCTTAAAAATTGTAACTGATCACATTTATCTACGGGGTCATTTTTGGTATGTTTTTAAAAATTCAAGATTTAAAAAAAAAAAAAAAAAATTTTTTCAACCTCTGAAGCGGATTTTTCATACAAAAAGGCTTGACTGTTTCACCCCCCTAAACATTCATAGATTTTTATGATTTTTTGAGAGATCATAACTATGATCGATATCTAGGCTCGTACGTTTTCTTTTTTTCAAAGTTTGGTGTAGGAAAGAAAATATAAGCCCCTAAAATGCAAAAAATCCCAAAAAAAATCCTCATATTAAAATAATTCCTATAAAATATTAAGACATGACAAACATTTAAAAAAAGAAAAACGTACAGTCATCGTTTATTATCTCTTTAATAAAATAAAACCATTTTTATTCAAAACCCATTATAGTTTAGGGGTGGGAAACAGACTTGGCCCGAAAGTCGTTTTGCTGCTTGAATTTAAAATCTCATATTGAGTGCAACGTGCTCTTTCTCTCATTGAGGGTCGGGGGGGAGGTTTACATACATATGTATAGTGTAGATCTATAGATATCAAATAGTGTTGTCGAGTGATATTACCGATAGTGATGTACAAAATATCGTCGGCTTATTGCAAGAAGTCATTAACTGCAAAAAATCACTAACTGCTTTTTTTAAAGGTATGGACATATTTTGACATCCTCTACAAAATGCAAAAACTCACTTATTTCTAACTAATCAATTTTAGCTGTTACGTCCTCGGCCATAAAGTCGATAACTGCATTTTTATAATTCACGAATTCGCTTAGAATCACTAAGCCACGTAAGTAATTTTTTATATTTGTTTTTTTTTCTAAAACAGCAAATAAAAATTGACAGAATTCATTTCTACTTTTTAATTAACATTTTAGAAAAATGTCTAGCATAAATGACTTATATTAAGTATCGATAATATCAATTTATGGTATTTAGTTAGTTTATGTAATACCAAGTTTATCACCATCGCACCATAAGTAATCTTAATGACTTTTTAATATTTTCATTATTTGTTTTTTGGTGAGTATTTATTGGAACAATTTTAATGATTGAATCTCGATATAACAACTTCTTGCAAACTTCGTGGTTTATTCAATTGTGATTTGGTGATTTATTCTGTACAAAGAAAAATGTAGCAATGCATCTAAAACGCCTGTTTCCAAAAACGTGTATCGCATTTTTTTTTGTACTCAGTATAATCTAGATTTTCATAGACCAAAAAAATAACAATGTTTGACGTTTCATAAATATAACCGCGCCAAAGAAGAAAATGACCACGACTTTGCTGTTTGGCAGCAAAAGTACGATGAGCACATAATTTAAAAAAAACAAAGCCGGAAGGTTAAAGAGTTAGATAAAATTCGGGCGAATGAAGATGACAATTTTAACTCCAGTACGATTGACTTACAAAAAGAATTGCATTTGCCGACAAGTGATGTTACTCTGCTTTACTACCTGCGTAAATTAAACGTATACAATGCTACTATTTATAAAGCGCGGTCTCCAAATGATGGTATCTACTACCTATGGTCTGAAGTGGATGGAATAAAGGAGACGATGAAGTGGGAACTGCACTGTATGGGATACGGCACTGCTGTTGCACAGCGTTGACTGAAGTTACTGATAATCTGATTACTGCTTCGTGCAATGGACTGAACTCAGTTCTGGTGCTACTCGATTTTTCAAAAAACAAAAAAAAAACTTATTCAGAGAGTGCAAAACCGCCTGTGTGCGATTGTGCTATAGTATTCCTAGATTTGCAAGCGTCCTCCCTTCCTGAATCAGCGTAAAGTATTGAAGATGGAAGTGATTGTCAGTAAAACAATAGTTAATGACTAACGATTTTGTTATATTTTAGTATTTTTTTCTATACAACTGAAGCCAAAGCTATGTTATGTCCATTGCTTTTTGAAGTTAAGACGCTGTAGACAAGAGACGTTTTTTGTGTTAAGAAAAAGTGTCTTTTTGAAGAATCATAATTGTTTTCCTAAGAAGTGGGACTATTATGTTAATTTTTAGTTTGATTGTGCGTTTTTTAAAAAAACGTGCGTGATAATGTTGTTGTTTTACTTCATTTTCAGAAATAATTAATTGTTTCTCCAAACAGACCCACAGTTGCAAAAAATCATTAACTGTTATTTTGGGCTTTTAAAAAAAAAAATGTTTTGTAGGAATAGCAAATCTGACTTGTTTCTATTAATAGTTGTATTGAACAATGATACAATAGTGATGTTTTCATTTCAGGCAATATTTTAACGATGTTATAGTCAAATCAATACAACCATTAACTAACACGAACTAAAAAGTCGTTTTTCTCCCAAGTAGTAAAATGATGGTTAATGAGTTCTTGCAATAAGCCGACGATATAGTCAAAAAAATATATTTCAGAGAAAACAAAATTTAGTTGTTTTGGTTATTCTAGCTGTTGCTTTAGAGGTCGTCACACTTTTCCGGCCAAGGGCCACATAGGACAATGTGGGTAACACTGTCGGGCCGCACACTAAGGGTGTTGTCCACTTATATACCACATTATGTTCGTTTTTTTTTGTAGCACAGCATATTACTTTGTATCCACCCGATGGTAAGCAAATCTACAAAATCTATGAATGGGGTCGATCAATACATGGTTGTTTAACAGCATTGATCGCTCCCACTATGATTAATATATTTGCCGGTTAATGATGCGGTTACGAAACAGGCAATGATAGACAAGTATTACTAGTCTATTTAATAGCCTCGCTGCTTTTTCGTAAAAACTAAACTAACTGCCCGCTACGTAACCGCATCCTAAAGTCGATGCAATAGCATCCAAAAAACCTATCAACCCACAGACTAAAACCGAAATATATGACTAGATTACTTGTCGGTTTGTGGGAATGAATACAATAGGTCTGTCTAACAATAGTAATAGAGACCTTCCTCCCACCTAAAAAAATAAGTAGTCGGCTGGAGCCATATCAGGCTGTTCGTTAAGATTTGTTGAGGTTTGGCCAGAAATTCATTCACAACGATAGCCTTGTGAGATGGCGCGTTATCGTGGTGGAAAATCTATGACTTTTCTTTCTAAAGTTTCTACAAATCGGCCTTTTCGACAAATTTTCAAACGCACGTGGCATTTGTGCTACGCTGTGAACATGTCTTCACTTTTAATTGACTTTGACAATGCACTCTTCGGTTTCGGTATAGTCAGACATCCATGTTCCGAGTTGACTGGTTTACATGTAAAACTCGAAAACCTTTGTATTTTCACCAGTTATGTGTTTTATACATGTGAGCTTGGAATTAATTTGTCCTATCAAATCTTTATAGCCCTTTCGCGATTATTTTTTTGCAGAAAATTCAGGTATTTCGGTACTCGTTTCATGCCCAAAATTGTTTAAAATGAGACAAATTAAATCGTGAGACTCAGAAATTTTAAAGGCTATCTCTTTCAGACTTAAACAACCATTTCTTTTACTTCAGTTTCACAATTTCTTTTATTTTCACGATGTTAAGTTCAGATTAATAAGGCTTGCTTCAATATTGAAGCAAATCTTCCACCACATCTCGACCGTTTTTCAATAAATTCGATTGACTATAAGACTTACGAGTATGAAACAATTTCAGCGCTACAGCACAAGAAATTCTATATGTACAGAATGTTAAAAATTTTTATCCATTGTAAAAATCGCAATGTGCCTACAAAAAAGTATTTGTCGTGCCGGCAAAAATAATTTCGACATGAAAGCTTTTTAAATTATACAATTCCAGTACCTTCTTCACAGTATGTATTCAATATAAATTATTTTATATTAGTAGTAAAACCATTAATGTTTAGTGGCAAATGTAACAAAAATATTAGCCAAACCGACGGCGGTCTCTGTTTATTCCATTATTAAATCTCGCATCGGTGCCTATTTAGTTAAATTTGTATGCAAAATCTGTTTTAGTAGATGGTTGACTATTGAAATTATTTGTCGCGGGCCGCACAAATATCGACAGCGGGCCGCAGTTTGACGACCACGGCTCTAGAGTCTGACATTTCAATTTTGGAATCAATATAGATCCATCAAGGAAATAATTATATCTTAGATACCTTTGTTTTTGAAATAGATTCAGCTGGTTCAGATTTATCGAAGAACCAGCATAGTTGTAACTATTTTTCTACTCAGTTATCTGTTTCACCCGTAAAGGTAATAGGCGAAACAGAATGTGTATAAATGTGAGTATGCGGAAACATGTTGTACCTACTGAATCATAATTGTACAAATCAAACCTAAGACCACCTTAGTGATATAGTATATGACTATATGACGTTACGTCGTTTGCCTTATGAATACATGTATTTACCGGTTTTCGTACAATGTGCTGTTCATTATTATTATAATTCATCTTGAACTAGGTCCCTTATGGGGTAGTCAGAAATAACTGAACGCCCTACACACATAGATTATACTTGTATTGTTCAGAATATTTTCTCGGGGGTCTGATATTATTAGGTAGAAGCAAAGAATAATAATTCTAGTTAGGTTTAGTTTTATTAAGGCACTGAATTTCACTGGGGCGGTAAGCACACCGAAAATGGGACGACCAATACATTGTTTAATATCAGTGTTGGTGGCTTCCACTATGATGGCTAAATGACTGCCTCCGTAGTTGCGCCTTCGGTGTTGTTTCCGGGGGTCGTGGGTTTGATTCCCACCCAAATATTAGTAAGTTTTTCTGTAAAGTTTGCCATAATAATAACTACTGGGTATTAAATAGGTAATAATATCGTTGTTTCTCGTACACATAGTATAAGCAAGAATATATTTTATTATATTTATTCAATAAATGGAAATGTAAAAAAATGCATGTTAAAAAGTTACAATCTATATTCTGGCAAATGAAGGGAAAATAATCCGAGTAAGGATGTACATTGTACCCATCGAAATGATGAATTCTGGAAGATGGAAAACGAGACTATATAATAATCGATATAAATATTAAGAACATTGAATAATTAATTTCTTTTTTTTAAATTCTTTATGGCACAAAAAAAAATCCCAGGGTACCCAGTGGAGGCAATTTTAATCCCATCTCGTCGTAGCCGATAATATGAGTCTACACCGAACAAGTGGCTAGCTCGTCGCGATGTTTTTGAATAGACTCAATAACCCATCTAAAAGCAGTTTCACAAGTTGGTATAGTGAAACCGGGACCGACAGCATAACGTGCTCTCCGAGGCACTATAGTGGTGTTGTCAAACAAATGTACATTTTTTTTAAATTAAAAACTCATTGGTACACAACGGTGTTCAAGCCAAGGACCTAAGTCCAAGGTCTAACCTACTCAATATCAACAACGATGCATAAAAATAATGTAAATATTACCTATATTTATTGATTACTATAATCTTTTCCTGAACGGCAGATTTCTTGGCACCCTCGGGTATTTTTTATTTATACTAATATTATGAGGCTGAAGTGTTTGTTTAGTTGAACACGCTAATCTCAGAAACTACTGGTTGAAATTGAAAAAATATTTTAGTTTTGCCCTTTTATCGAGGAAGGCTATAATGATATCACGATATGACCAATAGTAGCGGAGCATCAATGAAGAAAAATTAAAAAACGGGGGAAAATTATTCTTTTCTTGCGTGCGCTGCGTATACGGTTACAGATACGCAGACGAAGTTGCGCGAGTTCGCTATTTTATATGCATTATATAAGTAAAAATAATCTGTTTTTTTACACATATGTCCATTCACAAACTAAGCGAAGCTACTAATATGTGAGTAAAAATAATCTGTATTTTGCATGCTACAAAATCACTAATTAATACCAAAATAAATAATAACGTGTCGGACGAAGTTGTTTGAGTTAAATATGTTTTAAAAAGGAGCTCAAAGTACACTCAACGATTCCTCCGCTCGGTTTTTGATAAAAATGATACCAAAATATGTCGCGGCGGGCGCGGTGCGTGGGCGCGGCGGGGCGGACGCTTTACGTACGAGTGAGCGTGCGGACTGAGGCTCTACCACGGAATAGAAAAAACAAGTTTTACACACTTGTTGTTTCTATTCCGTGGGCTCTACCATGGGTTTGCGCATTGTAGAAACGTAACGTATTTATTTACGTATACGTGAGCAACAACCAATAGGATCGCTTTATTTTTGGTAACAGGATTGAATAAAGCGGCCCTATTGGTTGTTGCTCACGTATACGTAAAAGAATACGTTACGTTTCTACAATGCGTAAACCCATGGTAGAGCCTCGTGTGCGTAAGAGATAACGTTACTGACTAATAGACTGGGAGATGGATGATGACAGAAAACGTTCTCCCTTTTTTACTGCATGCCTTTTTAAGAATTAATAATTAACCCTAAAATATGAAAGATAGAGGGGTTATTGACCGCCGCACGCTTGCACGTCATAAAGAAAAAGGCATTTCTTTCTGTAAAGAATTTTAGTGGTTTTCCGTGATATTATATTGCCTGCCTTTGTAACATAAGGTATTGCAAACAAATTCAAGCTATCGTAATTAATGGCATGCAATTCACAACGGCCGAGTGTGCTCAAAGGGTTGTGTGAAAATGAGAAAAAAAAATTGGACATTTCTGTGTTGTCAAAATGCATGCCGATGTAAAACATTAAAGTTTCCATCACAATAAAAATCTTCGAAAATTGGCATGCGCCCTTCGTATGGAAATTTTTGGGATAATGTTGTGAAAAATCCACTTTCCCGTGACTTCAAATTACTTCTAATAAAGATAAATATTAATTTATGACGTAGTAATTCTTAAATACAAATGGCATGCATGTTGCACGGGATCATTTTATTTTATTAATAACAAAAGTTGCAAAAACTGTAATAAACATTTCCGCGTTTTTTATTTGCATGCCGTTTTGAATTTCATAAATACATAGTATTTCAAGTAAATATTGAAAATGGCATGCGTGTGGAATAACATCATTATATTATAAATTATAATGAAAGTTATACATGGTGACTTTGAATGATGACTTTGGGCTAATATGATGTTCTACTGATCAATACGAACAACTTTTTCCATGGAACCATGTGCCGAAAATAAATAAAAAAATTGCCTTCTGCATACAAACTTGTAATGTTAAAATGACTAATTTGTATGGGGAAGCCAAATTTTTTTCTCATTTGCCACACATGAGAGAAGTTGTTCGATTTGATCAGCAGAACCTCATATTAGCCCCAAGTAGGTACATCCTTTCAAATTCAACCTGTATAAAATATACATGGTGAATTTGAATGGGTGTACTTTGGGCTAATATGATGTTCTACTGATCAATACGAACAACTTTTCCCATGGAACCATGTGTCGCAAATGAAAAAAAAAATTGCCTTCTCCATACAAATTAGTAAAGTTAAAATGACCAATTTGTATGGGGAAGCCATATTTTTTTATCATTTGCGACACATGGTTCCATGGGAAAAGTTGTTCGTATTGACCAGAGGCTCTACCATGGGTTTGCGCATTGTAGAAACGTAACGTATTCATTTACGTATACGTGAGCAACAACCAATAGGATCGCTTTATTCAATCCTGTTACCAAAAATAAAGCGATCCTATTGGTTGTTGCTCACGTTTACGTAAATGAATACGTTACGTTTCCACAATGCGCAAACCCATGGTAGAGCCTCAGTAGAACATCATATTAGCCCAAAGTACACCCATTCAAATTCACCCTGTATAAAACATTTCCGTGTTTTTAATTTGCATGCGTCCATAGTACGAAACGTAGAGGTGGGGTATCCGCGTTCGGTGGTATTTTTTTCCCCCGAAAACTGCAAGTTTTTTTTCAGGTTTTTGTTCAAAAACACGTCATCCAGTTACATTTAGATCATCGAGATACACGAGCACATCTTTGTTCAGTTTTAAGTGTGTTTTATGACTTGATATAAATTTTTAGAGACTTGCCAAAAGACTTTGCGGCCGTTTCGCACAATTTATTGTATTGTATTAAAAAGTATTATGAAGAGGATACGTTTCGTTGTAAATATTTAATTAGTTTTTAGTTAAAAATATTGTGTATAAATATGCAAAGCAATTTAATAAATATAAAGAAAAAAAAAAAAAATTTTGAATCTCATTAGTTTTTATTTATTAAGGTCATTTTGATAAAACAAACATGCATGCCATTTTTTATTAGAGTTTTAAATAATATTATAAATATAATACAAAAATGCATGCAAGAAAAAAACACGAAAAAGTTACTTTTCTTGTTTTTGTTGAAAAACTTATATATTTTATGTCAGGCTGTTGACACATTCATGCCATTTTTCTCATTAACTGGAAATAATATTTTTTTGTGTAATATTAAACGGCATGCAAAATAAAGTCACGGAAATTTTAACTGCGTTTTTTGCAACTTTCGTCATGCATGCCAATCAATTTCCTAACGTCAATATATTATAAACATTTAGTATTGTTCAAATGGCATGCAGTTTTAAGTCACGGAAAAGTGGTATTGAATTTTCACAACATTTTCCAAAAAAAATCCACTCTCGGACATACGAGGGGCGCATGCCAATTTTCGCAGATATTTTTTGTGGTGGAAACTTTAATGTTTTACATCGGCATGCATTTGGACAACACGGAAATGTCTGACTTTTTTTCTCATTGTCACACAACCCTTTGAGCCCACTCGGCCGTTGTGAATAGGGAATATGCATGTAGCGCCAATTATTATTATTTAAATATATAATGTTCCTTTTATGTCTTTGAACATATTTACAGTAATATATTTTATTTTGATTAGCTAATTTATTTATAAATACGATTTTAAAAATCCATTTTTTTGTAGAAACGGAACGCATTTCTAAACGCTCCGACATTAGCAAACACTACATGTGAGGTTATTCGCGCATAAACAAATGTCAACATGTGTTCTGTAGTCTACAGTTTCTTGTTTTCTTTGTGATAAACATACCTTTTGACTAACTTTTGAGGTACAATAACATTAAACTAATATGCCTTTTAATGATTGAATGACGCCACAGAATGGCGGCTAGTGATGTACCGTTTTTTACTGCGGTAGTGGCAGATAAAGTTTAAACCCTTTTATTTTTGTGTTATTACCCTTTATAAAATGTTTAATGTTTGTTTTTAGGATCTAATGTAGTTACTCTATCAAGTAATGAAATAAAAAAAAACATGCATATTGCCTATTGCATGCCATTAATTACGATAGCTTGAAGCATGCAGTAGAAAATGGGAGAACGTTTTCGGTCATTATCTCCCAGTCTATAAGCGTCATGCGCGGGGAGAGGTAATACTTCAGAGTTGAATCAGCATCACTAAATAACTATCACAGAAAATTAGCCCCATCATACACCCCTCTTAATAACGAGTATAACTATTTATACATGTCATATTTAAAAAAATTAAAAAAAGTTGATAAAGCACTACTATTCTAGTTTCTAAAAATATTAGCATGTGGCATTTATACAACTCGTCATAGAAATATGTACTTTGAAAAAAATCTAGAATATAGCGCGGCGTCGCGCGGCTTATTTAAAAATAGTCCCGAAAATAAGCATGCCAAAATAATATACCAAAAATATGAAAGTATTATCATGGTTTATAATTGTAAACTGGAGTTAAATAGATTTTTATAATTAAATTGGCTCATTGCTAATTAATGAAGGACATAGACGTAATTTAGTGGTTTAAACATATTTTTAATCGAATATTCCTAGTACAAGTTTACCTAGGACCAATAAAATAAGAATGTTATTAAATTATTTAATAGATAATAGTAAATAACATATTTTACTCCGATTTTATTTTATTACGTAACAGGATCATATAATATTTGGTTGAGTAAAGAGGGTAGTGAACACAGTGCAGGTGAGAGTTCAAAAGGCCTTTAAACCTACTTCGCGGTCTCAAGTCCGGGAACGCAGCAGTTCATTCCCCTGCCTTTCAACCACGCGATGGACCCGGTACCCGCACGGTGAATCCATGGTTTGCTAAGAACATTGTCTCGTCTCTTAAACTACTTTTAGCTAAGAACATTATCGTCGCTACGCTCCATTTCAAATTTGAAGTACATATTCTATGACGAGCTTATGACGAGTTGTATAAATGCTTATATTTGTAAAAACTACTAGAATAGTAGTGCTTTTACAACTTTTTTTTTTAATTTTTTTATATTATGTGTATAAAAAGTGTTAATAAAAAGTCCTACAATTTTCATTGATTAAGCAGATTATAAAATGATAGTTTGATAACTTTCTTATTACCTAAACCAATGCTTGATATAGGCATAACAGCAATCTGCTGCTATGCCTATTATTCAATAATAACAATAATACCTATTAAATCTAAGTTAAAACCGCCTCTCAAAGTAGGGGGGTGGGTAAGAACAGTCTGAAAAGAAGTGTGGTAAGTATTTTCAATTCACCGGGTAGGTTCAGATCAGCCTTGGCATCCATAGCACGGCTTGAAATTCACCGGGTAGGTTCAGATCAGCCTTGGCATCCATAGCACGGCTTGAAATTCTTAATTACATGGTTACGTGGTAACTTGAATTGCTAACATTTCCACGCGCTGGAACGACTTGGGCTAAAAAAAAACAACGGTCCGTGGCAGCGATGCTGAGGTCGGAACGCGACCTAGCTCGGGCTAAAAGCAGCCACCTATCGACCTCAGCGACAATCAGGGGGCAGGTTGAAAACTGTTTTGAAAGTTAGATGCCTGGGGCCTGTATATTGGACTCAACAGCTCTCTGACATTTCATGTTTAAGCAGATTATAAAATGATAGTTTGATAACTTTCTTATTACCCAAACCAATGCTTAATATAGGCATAGCAGCAATCTGTTGCTATGCCTATTATTCAATAATAACAATAGTACCTATTAAATCTAAGTTAAAACCTGCCTCTCGAAGTAGGGGGGTGGGTAAGAACAGTCTGAAAAGAAGTGGGTAAGTATTTTCAATTCACCCGGTAGGTTCAGATCAGCCTTGGCATTCATGAAATGGCTTGAAATTAGACCAATTAAAGAAATACTAAATTAAGATAACTGGTGACGTGCAGTCCGATTATGACCACTTTGTTATTAGTTCTAATTAGGTTCATATTTTGTCAAGCATTAAACTACTTCTAAATTATAACTTCTTATTGTAGATATTATGCCACATCTACATAATCAACTTTAGCTAAACTTTATCAAAAATTCGGCAACTTGCAAATTGAAAAAAATATAATGATCGAACGAAATAAATACTGAAAAAAGCGCCTAATTAAATGTTTTTCACGTATGTTACTGGTGACAAAATAATAATAAACCATAAATATATATGTTTTTTGTTTCATTTTATATCCTTATAACGTAAAAAAATATTTAAAAAAATTATTTATTTCGTTTTTTTTTATAGCAACACTAAACTCCAATGTATTTCTTTCACTAAGTACTACATGATATTTTGTAATGACTTCCGATTGACGTATGGAGTTGAATCCACGAATTGGGGAAAAAATATTTAATTTTATTGATTTGAAGTAATATTTAATATAATTTTGTGCTCAGAATTGTACAAGACATTTTGGTTTGATTATTTTATTATAATTTCATTCCATCATGGACAATTTTCGTCCTCCAAAACCACCTGACATTTCATATGATAATATATCTCAATCCTTATCGCCATCTTTAGATTTGCCTTCATTAGATAGATGCACATCCCCCGCAGAATTCATAACCATTTCTAATAATAAATATTTAAAATCTGTAAACGATATTAAAGAAAAAAAAACTCTAAATGATAAACCTAAAAAAAACGTAGAAAGAAACTAAGCGAAAGTGGTTCTTCAAGATCACGCTCAGATTCTTTTAACAGTGTTGTTTCATATAATGATTGTTCAACAAATTTTAATGAGAATAATTCAACTTCAAACACTTCATCGCAAATACCACTAGGCCAAGCATCCCAAGTTATTTCACCATCGATTAAAGACCAACTACCATTATCATTATATTCAAACAATAAAAGCACCCCTGGTATTAATTCTCTTCAACAAACATTAGATAGTAGTTTAACACATCGTAAAGGATTTAGTTATTCCCAATAGTAACACTACTGTAGTTAAAGCAAGAAGACTAAAATATAAATCTTTGACAAACGGTAATTTTATTTGGCTTCCTTCTCAAACAGTGGTTATAACATTTGAAGGACAAATACTCCCTGATCATGTACATTTATATTACACTAATTTTAAAGTTGACGTTTATAAATATCCCATTGTTGTCATTTTGGGCATACAAAAAAAAATATGTCGTTCGAAACCAAGATGCTTCAAATGTGGTCAAGACCATACTAGTGAAACCTGCGACGTAATAGAAGATAATGCCAGCTGTGTTTTGTGTAACGGAGATCACTTTGTTACTAACAATAAATGTCCGGAATTTATTAGACAAAAAAATATTAAAATTACAATGGCTCAAAATTCCATTTCTTATATGGAGGCATGCCATTTACATCCTCCGGTTAACAAATCTTTTGCAGAAGTTTTAAAATCAAATAGTATTACAAATAACATTAAAAATGATTCCAATTTTAACTATGTTAAAACTAATAATAAAAGTATAAGTTATAAAAAGACGGTAACATTAAAACCAAAGACCCATAAACCATTACACAAAGGATACAATATTTCAGCACATAATAGTATTGTTAATGATTTTACCATACCTGCACCAGAAAATGGTTGCGCACTCATCAAGTCATCTTCCGACAAGGAAGATCATAATATGACATTAGAAGACTTTATTAATAGTTTGTTCTCTCTTATAACTCGATTTTCGGGTTCCAATATAACTAAACCGTCCAACGCTGCTGATATTATCTCTAAAATTTTAAAACTAAACCATGGACTGTCTCCAGTGGAATTGTCGGAGTGTGACGAGAGCTAAGACAGAATTAATTTATATAATAAATAAATATTCTCCATCTGTTATTGCAATATCTGAATCTTGGCTTAGACCTGATAGAAATTTCAACATTCAGGGTTACAATTGTATCCGTGATGATAGGTCGGATGGTTATGGTGGATCTATGATCATGGTTCGTAGTAATCTTGGTTTTGAAACATTAACCTTTAATAACGATGATGACTTTCAAATTGCTGCTATTAAATGTAAAAATGTAATATATTTTTCTGTATATATTGCTAACCCTTCTATTGATATTTTAAATAAATTATATAATATTTTTAAAAAATATAAAAAGCCTTACATAATTATGGGAGACTTCAATTGTCGTAGTAATGTTTGGGGCTGTGATGTTAACGATTGTTTTGGTGATTATTTGCTTGATATAATAGATAATTTATTTTTATGTATTTTAAATAATGGTAAATCTACTCGTATAAATAGACCTAATGAAAACAAAAGCACAGTGGACATAACTTTGTGTACTTCAGATGTAGTATCATCACTATCTTGGAGTATTTTGAATAATACACATGGAAGTGATCATTTTCCAATTTTCATTAAATCATGTTCTGCTTATTTTAACCAATAACATTATGAACCTCTTCTTAGGTATAATTTAAAAGATATTCAACAGGATCATTGGTCTAAATACAATAAAATATTAAAAAATAAAATTAAAGATTTTCCTATTGTCAATTCTCAAAATATGAATTTATGTGCTGAAATGTTTACAAAAGTTATAATTTCATCTGCTGATGAGACATTTCCTTTAAAAAAACCTTTTTCTAAAAAAGTACATTCTCCTGCGTGGTGGGATAACGAATGTTTGAATGTTATTAAATTAAGGAAAAATGCTGAAAAAAAATATAATAATGATATGTCCCAAGAAAATTATATTAATTATAAAATATGTTTAGCGAAATCAGGAAAAGTTCTCCGTGAGAAAAAAAGGAGTGGATGTAAAACTTTTTGTGAATCGATTTCACCAAATTTGCCGGCATCTTTTGTATGGAGTAATATTCGAAAATATAAAAATTCTTTCATTCAAAAATCTGTTTCAAATTTTCCTTCCGAAGATATTCTAGAAAATTTTGTAGACATTATTTCATCGCCATATGTACCTAACATTAACGAAATACTATTACCTGTTCCAATAAATAAACAACATGATATACAAAATTCATTAATAGTTCCCTTTACTTTAATAGAATTGGAAATAGTTTTAAAATATGTTAAAGATTCGGCCCCAGGGTTAGATGGAATCATATATTCGTTTATAACAAAAGCGAATAGAATCATCCACGAATATTTTTTAACTTTAATAAATATTATGTTTAAACTTTGTATTATTCCAAGTTCATGGAAAACACAAGTGGTATTAGCTTTTTTAAAAAAAAAAAAGATGCTAAAGATGCTACGTCTTATCGTCCAATAGCTCTCTCTTCAGTATGTATTAAAATTATTGAACATTTAATTAAAAATCGTATAGAGTGGCATATTGAACATACAAGTGGTTTTTCGGATAGTCAATTCGGTTTTCGAAAAGGTATAGGTACTATTGACAGTTTAGGTACTTTTATAACTGACATACGATATAGTTTTGGTGAAAATAAGTCCATAGTTGCTGCATTTTTAGATATTACTTCAGCATATGACAATGTTCAACTACCCATTTAATTTGAAAAAAAATTAAAATTAGGTGTACCTAGACAACTAGCAATTTTCTCGCACAATATTATGTCTGAACGGACAATAATTGTTAGAAATAATTTTAGGGAATTTAAAAATCGGTTTGTATATAAGGGTATCCCACAGGGTTCAGTATTTAGTCCTCTTTTTTTCAATATATATAGTCATGATATTAGCAATAGTTTAGATACATCATGTAAATTATTAATGTATGCGGATGATATTCTTTTATACTCAATTGGTAAAGATATTTTAAATACTAGTCAAAATATACAAACTAATTTAGATATATTACATTTATGGTTACGAAATAATGGTCTACAATTAGCACCTTCTAAAAGTTCTATAGTCATATTCTCAAGAAAAAATAAAATTCCTAATATTGAAATTCTGCATAGAAATATTAAAATTCCAGTAAATAAATTTGTAAAATTTTTGGGAATATATTTAGATGAAAAAATGTCTGGCAAAAAGCACTTCGAATAGGTATTCGAAGTGCTTTTTGCCAGACATTTTATTATAAAGTGTGAAAAAAACTTAAATATTTAAAAATGTTTAGCTGGTGTATGGTGAAGTTCTTATCCTTATTATTTACATCTTATATAT
Source organism: Monopis laevigella (assembly GCA_947458855.1). NCBI lineage: Eukaryota > Metazoa > Arthropoda > Insecta > Lepidoptera > Tineidae > Monopis > Monopis laevigella. The sequence continues at coordinate 17,826,163 of OX381583.1, read as the reverse complement.
AATGCAATACTAATATTATAAAGCTGAAGAGTTTGTTTGTTTGTTTGTTTGTTTGAACGCGCTAATCTCCGAAACTACTGGTTCGAATTGAATAATTCTTTTTGTGTTGGATAGTCCAGTTATCGAGGAAGGCTATAGGCTATATAACATCACGCTACGACCAATAGGAGCAAAGATATAGTGGTAAATGTGTAAAAAACGGGAGAAATTATTTCATCTTTGAAGCCTTCCGTTGCGTGCGCCGTGAAAACGGTTCAAGATACACAAAAAATATGTATTAAAGAATAATCTAAATATATATAACTCAAAGGTGACTGACTGACATAGTGATCTATCAATGCACAGCCCAAACCACTAGACGGATCGGGCTGAAATTTGGCATGCAGGTAGATGTTATGACGTAGGCATCCGCTAAGAAAGGATTTTGATAAATTCTACCCCCAAGGGGATAAAATAGGGGATGAAAGTTTATATGATAAAAAAATAACTATTCCACGCGGACGAAGTCGCGAGCACAGCTAGTTTTATTATAAAGTGTGAAAAAAACTTAAATATTTAAAAATGTTTAGCTGGTGTATGGTGAAGTTCTTATCCTTATTATTTACATCTTATATATAATGCAATGAGGAGTTTTCTTTTAGACGGTTCCAAAATATTTCACTAGATGGCAGCAGGGGCCTTATTCCGAGTTTGCAACCGCTAATCACGACAAGACGTTGCGCAAACTATAAATATGGAAATATAAGCTCTATTCCAATGGATATATAGTATGTATTAGGTTGGCTAATATAATGCCGCCACCTTGAAATACACGAATTCTTCGCAAGTTTGAACATGTGTGGAGCATTGGAATTTGGACTTTATAATTAACAGGATAGAACTTACATTAAAATACCCGTACTTTACGCAAAATGCGCGACGGTGAACGTGTCAAAACTCGGAATAAAGCCCCTGGAGAGCTATCCACAAAAACTGTCAAAAAAGGCACAGTTTCTGTAGTCTATATTTTCATACTCTGAGTTACAGACTCTAAATTTACTTTGACTTAAAACTAAATTTTGGTATTGCAAGACGTGTTATATTTTTTACCATATTTTGTCACTTGTATGTATCTACTTACTCTATATTTTTGCACTCTATAACCTTTAGTAGATACCCTATCAAGAAATACTTCGTAAAAAGACCAAGAAAACTAAATTTAATTACTTAAATGATGATATTTAAAAGGAAAAATATTACTTAAGTTGGTGCCGTAAGGCAAAGTGTGCTCAGGATATTAGTGTATTTACTAAACAATGTTAAGTAAATTTGATAAATTATTCGTATAAAGGTATTTACTTTCCTATTTACCCTAAATTTTGGGTGTATTTTATATCTTACCACTATCTGATTTGACAGATTTTGTAGATAGCGACTAAACGCCATCTGTTGCGTTAAATAATAACTACTGAAAAACTCCTCATTATTAGAAGCAGGATTGATTATGGCACTTTTCTTTTAAACCCAGCAAATAAAAGTGGTTGGAATAAATTAGATAAGATGCAATATAAGACTTTAAGAATAATTGCCGGAGCAATGAAATCCACTTCAACCAATGCATTACAAGTTGAGTGTATGGATCCACCTTTAAACTTATGAAGGCAATATTTATCTGATAAATTTATTTTAAAAATAGTCGGATATTCTGATCATCCAATGTTCTCTTTATTGCAAAAATTATCTTATCAAATTAATCATAATGACTACTGGAGAGAAAAAACAAAACCATGTACAGTTAATAGTTTCAATAATTTTTTATCTTTAAAAGATCCAACAATACATACCCAGTCATTACCACTTTTTGAATGTGAAACCTTTGAAATTGCTATATTTAAACCAAATATTATTTTGGATTTAGGTATTTCAAAAGGAGATTTTTCTGCAAAATATTGTTTTAAATCAATAATTGGACAAAGTTGGATAAATTGGAATTATATATACCTATACGGATGCTTCAAAATTATCTAGTCAAGGTTGTGTTGGATACAGTATTTTCCATCAGAATTTAAATCGAATATTTAGTTTTAAATCCCCGCCTGAGACGTCTGTTTTTACTGGTGAATTATTAGCTATTGTAGAAGCTGTAGAATATATTAAATCTGAAAATTTAAATTACTCAATAATATTTTCGGATTCCAAGAGCAGTCTAGATTTATTCTCCTCTAACCTATTTAAATCCTGTAGAAATAATATACTATTTAAATTAAAAGATTTGTTGTATAAATGTAAAATTAATAATATAGAAATAGTTTTGGCATGGATACCTGGGGCCTTAGAGAAATTACACTCCATTCCATCGATGGAATCGCTCTCAGTCAAATAAGTATAAATTTTGACAGTTGTCAGTAGGCCTTGAAATTGGACAGCAAAATTGGTAGAGAAGTGGCAATTCCATAGAATCTATAGTAAGCCAGACTCACTCTGGAAAATATTTGACATTTGTTTGTATAGGATTGGTAGAGAAAACACCAAATTTTCCATATTCCGTAAGGACAACGGAAAAAAAAGTTGACGATTTCAATTCTGTCTGGAATAGGCTCACGGCTTGTTCGATATATACATTTTTTAAAGTTGTTGCACATGGAAAATTGGACTACTATAAAAATTATACTTATGATCTTGTGGCTTTAGCCAAAATATATTTAGAAAAATCTTGGAATGATTTGTGGACAAAATCTTCCAAATTCAAGGGTTCTCATTTATTTTCTTTGCAGCCCACTGTTACCTTTAGGCCTTGGTTTGCTAAGTATAAAGTATTAAGCAAATCATCAACTTCATCATTGGCACGTATAAGGATTGGTCATTGTTGTATTCCTGTTCATTTAAATAAAATTAAAGTAAAAGAGTCTATTATGTGTGATTGTGGAGGAGGCATAGGTGATTTAGATCATTTATTTTTCAGTTGTAAACATTATCCATCATCACTTTACTATTTATTACCTTCACATAATATTCCTCTTCCATCTAAAATGAGCCTTTTATTATACATATTTGATTTCAATATAATATCTCTTATTTGTAAATATATTAGTTATAATAATATTAAAGTTTAGTTTTTAGTTAAGATATTTAGTTCCTACCTACCTAGTTATGTATATTCGTATATAATAATATCTACTTAGATCCTATTTTAATTTATTTTTCTATGGATTAATTTATTTCTTTATTAAATTTTTATTTAAACAGCAAATAGTTTTGATTGTTAATTCTGTCCATGGGCTTTCGTCAACATAAGCCCATTAAAGTGGAGTTTCGCTATTCACTACTCCGCGCTATCTAGCTACTTAAGTTGTGTAGCATAAATTTGTCAGTGGCAATATTGTTACCAAAGTGACAGAAGGCCAAAATCAAGATTGAATTGAAGTTTTTGTCATAGGAATGTTTGTTTGTATGTCTTAATTTTATTAAAGTTGTTACTACAGAGAGAATAGATTAATAAATTATTACTGCTTCAATAAAAAATCGTCCCTAAGTTTTAAAAATAAAGTGGATATTTTTATATAGGATATTGGTGTGTCGAATTTAAGGACAACTTCAAAAGAAACTAATATAACAAGTTTTTAGACTAAAAATAGGAATTGTCAATATTACTTGTAAATATGGCAAGATAATTTTTATAAATATCTAATCACTATAAGAGTGCCTTTAAGACCTAATTCAAACAAGGGCCTGGATTAACAATAATAGGTATTAAGTAGGATTTTCTTTACATAAATTGATCTAGTCATAAACTAAGCTATAAGCTTATTCTGTGTGTAGGTACCAAAAACAATGCTCCTAATACGTTATTATATTTTATAAGTAGGTAAGTTTATAGTCCCTTTGTGAAATATAATAAAGGTGCCTTGGATATGTTCCATTAATCTTCTAAAGCTGAGGTACCTAACTAACACAACCACAAAGTACAGATTAATAGATAACAAATATAACATGTTCCATCACACAAGGCACCTATTACTTTTAATTTACATCAGCAACCTACCAAAAAACAACTTGAAGGGTACTACCATTCCAATGTTACCTATTTGCTGATCATAAGTATATCAATTTTGATTAAAAATGAAAGTTATATGAGAATATTGACACTTAAATAGAAAACACTTTAAACATAGGTAATAAATAAATGGCTTCAGGAACACAGTCTTAATGCTTATAAATTTAAAATCATATATTTTATAAGAATGAATTTAATAAAAAATAATAAAAGTTTATTGTTAAGTTAATAGTAATGTACTAAGGATATATTTAGAAAGAATTATAAATATAAAACACACATAGGATAAGTTGAGTCATTTAATTACCAATACATAATTTATAATCTAAATTTATATACCTACACATTTTGAAGTTAAATGAGGTAACTGTGCATATGCAGGGCATGAAATAAGGTTTAATGTTGAGGAGGAATAGGGTAAATATAAATGATATAGGTTCTATTCATTTTACATAAAATATAAGTAGTTTATTTTACAAAAAAATATATGACATGTGTATATTTTTAGATATCTACACAATATTAATACATTCCATAAATATATACTTACCATATCCAGAATTAAAATGTAGCCCATACTATATGGCAGTTAATTATATTTTATAAGTTACCCGAGTGCATATATACGGTAATGATTTGAAATTTATTTAATCTACAGACCAACTTAAAAACACCTAAGTAATTGTTAAGTTTATAGTTTATATAATTAATCTTTTGAAAATGAAATTATATGTAAAATAACAGAAACATTAATCCTCTTATTCAAGAAAACTTGGTTGAGTGTTTAGGCTGGAGTGATGTTTTATATCTTTTTTATCAAAAATTATTTTCATTGGTAAAATACCAATGATCATACTTAATTATGTTAGTTTAGAATGTCTCTGGGTACATTGCGGATAGTTTAGTGTCAATAAGTTATCATGACCAATGGTATTCTCAGTCTACCAATCAAGTGGCAAGCTCATATTGGTATTTGTATAGACACAATATTTTGACTCCGTGGGTTGTCAAACATTTTTTTTTAGAACATTAATTAAACAATAACTGATTGGTACACACCGGCAATTGAAGTTAGATCTAAAACTGTACTGTTAGTCCTATGGTCTAACCAAGTCGGACACCATGGTCTCTAGGGATATTGTAAGAAATATAAAGAAATAAAAGTTGATTTTCTCTAATCCATTTTTTAATTTATAATTTTTACTCGCTGTTCTAATATACTCTCTAGCTTATAGTGTAGGTACCAGAAAAAAAAACTAATACATTGTATTTTTTATGTAGGGTTTATAGCCTCTTTTGTGATAAATACTAAAATGCTGTTACCACCTACCCGATACAAAAACACATATGGTACATGACACAGTTGTCTTTTACAATATTAACTTTGAGGCAATAAGTGTTGATAAACAAATGCGCTGGTACACATCGGTGTTTAAACTTGTGACCTAAAACTGTAGTTTTAAAGTCTACAGTCTAACCAAGTAATGCACTATGTTTGGTAGGGATATTATAGGAAATACGAGTATATATGAAAAAAAAGTTGATATTCTCTAATCCATTGTTTTAATTCAATAATATAAACTAAAGGCCAGCTTTTCCAATATGTTAGCCAACTACTGCTTTAGTTGGTCTATTAATTACCCCTTTTTTGTAAATTAGTTTTTTATAGGGCACTTTAGTCCATTCATGCTTTATACTCTAGCTATACTCTAGGGGCACCATTTTTTTTTACTTTCCACTTGTGTCTGGCCACACCTATAACAAAGACATTTATTAAAATCAAAAATAGTATCTTAATACATACATTTATTAATAACAATATGCAGGCCATGTTTGGGAATCAAACTCACGAATATACTCTCATCTAATTCTGTAAGATATTGAAGATTTGTCATGTACCTACAGCATATAATAGGTACTTAAATATTGTAAAATAATGCTCAGCATGTTGTTCTGCCCTTAAAATGCATTTCCTAACAACTAAATGCTGCTAATCTAGACAAATGCTAACTTATTTATCATAACATATCACACACGTTTAAAGTAGTTACAAAAACAGCAACTTAATCTTTGTAGCAACAAACTATTTGATTAGTTATTACATCGCTAATAGTCGGGCTACAATTCGATGTGAAGAAATTATAATGTATTTAGTTACAAGACGAGATAATTACAAATTACAAAATTATATACTTACATTACAAATCAACAATTCAAACAAACAATCAAGAAATCAACAATTTTACTGCATGTTTCCGTATCTATGTATTTTTTTTCCGTCGTAATATTATTTGGTGTACTTATTTTATTATTAACAACTTAATAAAACACCATAAATGTAATATTTCGTTACATGTTTATGAAATACGAAATTTCAAAAAATTTGCTAAGTCCAAATGACAGCTGCTGTCTGGAAAATAGTGAACGAAATGACCGGTTTCATTCGTTCCTAAGCCAGAGTGCCTCTCGCTTTTAATTCTCTACCCAATTTGGCGATTCTGGCTCACGCTTACCGTTGGCTTGAAGGCCAATGGAATGAAATTTCTCTAAGGCCCCTGGGGCCTTACCAAAGAGCCGATCGATAATCGAATCGAAATACCCATCGAAAGCCAAATGTATGGGATTTGACGTTTCTCGGCGATCGGACTCTACCCATAGAGTAAAATTCCTATACAAGTTTATCGATCGATGAGGCGATTCGATTGGCGATCGTGTTCTTTGGTCAGGCCCCTGGACATTCTGAAATTTTAGGGAATGAAATAGCAGATGAAGCTGCTAAAAAAGCAGTCGTTAATGGAGATAAAAAACTATTTAGAGTAGTCAACTGTCACAACCACAAATGTCAAAATATGTTCACAACGCCTCACCTATCGACTGGGGTCATTGTGATCAGCGGGGTAAGAAGGAACTTTGTTTAACACTTTCGCTTTCGTCAGTGGAATCGTTTTCGTCTTGTCTATGGCCAGAACCTGTATGAATAATATACGGAAGTACTGTAACAGATCATGTAAATTATTAACACTGTACCATAATTCTTTCGATTCAACTTTAGAAAAGAGATAAATACCAATTATTCGTTTTTTTGAAGAATTCAATCGAAAAATCATCAACCTAATAATTTTGAAGATGCATTACAGCACTTCCGTATATTATTAAAACAAGTTCTGACCATAGACAAGACGAAAACTATTCCACTGACGAAAGCGAAAGTGTTAAATGAAGTTCCTTCTCACCCCGCAGTTCACGGTAGCATTCAACCAATCAACGTCCAATGTTTTGAATTCATCTTGTGTTCTCACATTTGGAAAGGCATAATAGTAGAAACAAATATTTAAGCTAGTTTAATTATCTTCAACTATTTCATTTAACTTTATTTAATAGAATGCATGTTTCAGCCACATTTTGTAGAAAAACAATATCCATGAAAATATACAATCAGCACACAAAAGCATTTCGTTTGCAAGGCGCTAAAATCGCCTTAAGAAAGTTCCGTATTTTTTAATACTTTCTCTAGTAGCATCTACAGATTACATCTACTGTACCACAGTCTGGGGCTTTATTCCGAGTTTTGACACGTTCACCGTCGCGCATTTTGCGTAAAGTACGGGTATTGAAATATAAGTTCTATCCTGTTAATTATAAAGTTGAAATTCTAATGCTCCATACATGTTACAAACTTGCGAAGAATTCGTGTATTTCAAGATGGCTGCATTATAATAGCCAACCTAATACATACTATATAACCATTGGAATAGAGCTTATATTTCCATATTTATAGTTTGCGCAACGTCTTGTCGTGATTAGCGGTTGATAACTCGGAATAAGGCCCCTGTACTATCTCTCACTATTCTACTCTATTGTGATATATTTTCCACAATAGTGGAAGAATTAAAAAAAAAATCTATTGATTGTGATATAATCTATGTATAATCTACATTTATTTAACTAAAAAATGGCCGGAATATTTCTTTTATTTATCTCTGATTTTTTAATCTTTTATTTTATTGTAAGTAATTAAGCCACAAAATGTCGGAGGAGGAAATTAACAATTCAAAAGAAATGAGACAATTATATTCCTTGTTACACCAAGAATATTTAATTATGGCGGAATAGTAAGATTTTGTTACTTTAAAATATGCGCTTTCATCAATTAAAATGTTATATTGCGTTGTTTATAGTTACTTAACAGCAGTTTGTTTTGTTTCAAAACTTATAATACAACTTTCTATTTTATGTAATATTAAAAAACTTATTATTTACAGTCGTATGTTGCAAACCGAAAACTTACCTGGGATTTATGTTATTCCATCCTATGAGAGCTCATTTCGTAAGTTTTTTTTATAAATACCTAGTTACTTGGTTTTTATATTTATTACCTCTGTTTTTGTCTATCATGCCTACATTAATTCTATTTTAAATTACTTGTTAATGATATACCATGGAAACATATTATGTCGTAAGACCTAACAAATACATATATTATAATATAGGAGCAAGTGATAGATAAAGCTGTTAAGACTAGGTGCAGATCCCTACAACTCCTGAAAGTCAAATTAATAAAGTTATAAGCAAAGTATGATAGTTAACACAATATATAATGTGAGAGCTTATAACCTGGCCGGAGAACATATTTACCTATAAATTAAAAAGAGAATCATAAAAATTGTACTAGCGGTTTTAAGTTATCAGCATACAAAAGGAAAAACAGATATTGCATATACATATCTTCTATATTCCACTTCATTATTTCTCTCACATTATATATTCCATTAACTATGATTTCTGACTTTAGTATAATTCTTTATCATTTCTATTAAAAAAACGAACATATTATAACTTTATATGGTATATTTCATCTATATACAAAAAAAATTGCCAGCTAAAAGAAAATTACTAATTTGACCAATAGGATAAGTGTAATTAATAGGAAACAATTTTTTTTGAGTGCCAAAATTTTTAATTTATATAGGATGAAATACAACACTATAAAATATAGTAAAGTCAGAATTATAAATTATGTAAAATAATATAATCAATTTGACTTATTCATTATAGTAAAAATAGGAAACTAGTTTAAAAAATAGTATTTTGTGTACATACAATACCTACATAGAATTTATTTTATAGACCATTTTCATATTCATTACGGTAAGTCAATGTGTTATTGCTGTAATGGTCTATAGACATACTAATAGTTATTAGTATTTTTTCAGGTTTTATAATTAGGCTTGAACACATATATCAGCAATATTCCGGTATACAACAATACAAATATAATTACAGGGTTGTGAATCTACACAATTTGAAGTTTAAAATTTAATTTAATTTACCATATATGTTAAAGTTTTTTGGATGGGAGATACAATAAAAAATGTGTTAAAAAAACCTTTTTATAGTGTAGTGAATAACACATATTATAGTACATAATTTGTATGTACTATAATAGTATAGTACATACAAATTATATAAGTATGGCAACTTAATTGAATATCATCAATATAAGCTTAATATAGATTCCTTACCTTAATAACCTCCGTTGACTAGTGGTTGCACCTTTGGCTTTATATCCGGATTCCGGAGGTAGTGGGTTTGATTCCCACCCATGGCAAAAAGAAAAAAAAATTTTTTTTTCTGTACAGTTAGTAATGGTCTTGGTGTTTATAAAATATAATATGTATTATATTGTTGCTTCTGATACACATAGTACAAGCCTATTATTAGAGCTTAGTTTGTGACCAGAGCAATATTGTGTAAACTGTCTTACATATTATTATTATTAATATATACTCAAAGATTATAAGAGAAAGGTTGTGTGGTTATTGTAATGCTGTTTATATAGATTTTTACCTCAATCTTTTTTATTTTAGTGTGGTTTGGAGTAATTTTTGTAAGATCTGGATATTATGAAGGAGCGGTTTTCCGATTCACTTTGAGCTTGCCAGAAAAATTTCCTAATGAAGAAGTTCCTGTAAGTTAAACAAAATGCTATGAATACTAACAATTAGTTTTTATTATAATCACTATTAAACTTTACCAAATGCCTAATAGGTTGAGTAACTGTTAATATTAAAACTAACAAAAAACTATTTTATGTATAATGATATTAGAGGTAAAATTGTGTATAACAATATTATAAAATCAAATTGTAAAAAAAAACCTCTTGACTATTCTATTGACATGTTCTATTCAAAACATGATGCTATAAACATAGGGGCAATATTAACAAAAGTTAGTATTGCCCCTTGATTTGAGGTTCCAAGCTAATTATAGAGACCTTCTTCCACCTAAAAAAGGTATTTATATGAATATATTGTTTCAGTTGGTAACATTTAATCCTCCACTGTACCATCCATCTATTGATTCAAACACAGGGACACTATACTTAAAGGAAGTTTTCCCCCAGTGGGATAGCCAGCGTCATCACTTGTGGTATTTACTAAAATATATTCAAAATATATTTTACAATCTGAATATTAAAGTTCCTGTCAATCTAGAAGCATCTATGGTGTAAGTATCTTTTTAATATTTTTTATCTACCTCTGAAAGTCATATGTTACTTACTTTATTTGTTTAATTGTTTTTAGATACAAATCAAATAGGAAGTTATTTATTGAAAAGGTTAAAGAATGTGTTGTAGCAAGCATAGATCATGTTTATGATGACCCACCAACAGATGACAAGCACTATATATCTTTTAAGCCCTATGAGCCACACTTACATGATTTATTTAAAGATTTGAACTTGAAACCTAAGAATGGAACAGAAGGTAATTCACAAGGAATTTCATGGGTACAACCAGATTCATTTCAACCATTTTCAAAAGGAGATACATCCTAATTATAATAATATTGAATTACGTATACACAAATAATATATATGCCATAGACACTGTGATAGTTTCAATATCATTATAATATAGTTGTCAATTGTTAAGTAAATGGTACACAGAGTAATTAAATAAGATACAAGGATTGTTATATATAGGAAAACTATATAATAATATTGATAAAAATGATTATAAATTAATAAAAAATGGCCCTATCCATTAAGAAATGATAAATGTATAAAAAGTTCTGACCATGACAAATTGTTTTAAACAACAAACCTTTTTATATTGACAAAAACACCAACTTTAAAGACAACCATTTTAATCCTTCACAAGTTACAGCACTCAACTATTATTGTAATATACAAGCCACCAATAAAATAATATGAAAGTGATCTGTCTGTTTGTAGTATTTTTACTTCTACAAAATTCTATAATATCTGATAGGATGTGAGAGAACTAATATATAGATAACATTCTGTTATTTGACTGTCTCTGTTGTTACATGGCTTTGTATCATGTATTGTTATACCTATTAAAATTTGATAAGTTATAGTTTTCTGTTATATATTATAAGCAATTATAATTTTAAGCTAATAGTAAAATATAATAGTACAGTAAATTTATGATAGTAATTTTAGAGATGTTCCCCAATTATATCTTACTATAAATGTGAATGCTTTAGTAATGTGTTAAGTGGTTAGTCCAATAGTAAAGCATCATTTACACTGTGTCAAATATCAAAAATTAGTAAGTAACTTGTATAAATGGGAAAAAGTGACAAATAGATTTATACCTTCATTAGCAGAGTTGGTTAGCCCTTGGACTTAAAAACATTCAGGTCCCTGGTTCAAATCCCAGTGTGTACCAATGACTTTTAATTAAAAAAAATATGTACATTTGTTTAAGACAACACCACTATAGAGCCTTGGAGAGCATGTTAAGCTGTCAGTCCCGGTTTCACTATACCAACTTGTGAAACTGTTTATACATGGGTTATTGAGTCTATTCAAACGTTGCGACGAGCTAGCCACTTGTTAGGTGTAGACTCATACCATCGGCTACGAGGTGGGATTAAAAACCCCTCTGCTGGATACCCTGAGGCCGTAAAGGTGGTCTCTGGCGCCATAACACACCCATGATGATGTGTATATGTATGTACTAAAATAGTTTAAAAAAAATATATAGATATAGATCTTATTAAATAAAAAATTACCACTTTCCCAATATGACAAACCTTTGATATGTGAACCTATTGATATCTAATAGATATGGTATGGTATCCATTTACTGGTGGTCATAATGTATTAAGAAAAATTGGTACTTTTATTGTTTAATTGAAAAATGCAAAAATTGTTAAAAATGTAAAGTGGGATATAAGCACATGGGAAAAATTGAATATTCCTGACAACATATATAAAATGTTGTAAAACAGTATTCTATATAAAAATGTAAAATAGGCCTGAGAATCTGCTGAAGCAGACAAACTTTATAATCCTAATTTGATACTTTATTAAGTTAACTAGTACATAAATATTATTACACATAAGTTTATTCTTTATGATGGTTTTTTATTACAATTTTATGTTTTTTTATTGCTTCTTCAAACCAATGTTGATCCAACTGATGTTTCAAGCCTTTCCATGTGAAATAAGTAGGTGGAAATTCTTCACTATCAAATTCAAAATTTTTGCTAAATTCTATAGCTAATTTCGATCTTATAAGTGCAATTCCACCATATTTTTCTTCTGTAGGATGATAGACTCTTCCTGATTGTGGTAGCATGTATATTTTTTGTGGTAAAAACTTTGTCACCAATAAGTCCCCAGCATAATTAAATGTCAGTAAGTCTTCATTGTTACCTTTATTGATGACATGAGTATATACTATAGGAACATCATCACACCTTAAATAATTTCTTTCCCTACCACAGAGTGATATATATGGAAACTCATGTTCATATCTGCCAGTCTTGTTTAATCTTATCCTTTTAAAAAAAAATTCTAGAAAAACTTTTTCTTTAAAGCATGATGTAAAATTTTTCATTTTTGAATCATCTAAAAACAGCTGGAAATAAAGAAATAAATTATGGAGCTGTCCCAAAATAGGTAAAAGAATTACCTGGGTGATATTTTAGGGAAATGAAAATAGGGTGGATCCAGGATAAATTGGGGGGGGGGGGGGTTATATATGTTAAAAATATATATAAAATCACTAGGTATAAGAAACCCTATTTTTCTAACTGTCAGTCTAATCTTCATCTGAATTAAATTGCCAATAATGATAACACTTAAAATTTTACAGTTATGTGATGATCACCTTGATAATAATTAACTATTTTGGAACCTTGGCCTAATTGTTATGTATTAAATATTTTGTTATACTATATATAGGTAGTATAACCATTCAACCGTCCGTGGATACTATAGTATCCAAAAAAAAAATAGGGTCTTACGTCCGCGGCTGCTCTAGTATCCAATACACTTGAACAATGCGTCATTGTTCTAAGCACCATCTAGTGAATTACATCGTCTCTTTTTAGTTTGTTTGTTGTTTTAATATCACAGACCATGATATTACTTCACTAAATAATCGGTAGATGGCTAAATAGAATGATTTTTTTAAAACAAAAAAAAATAAAAACTTTAGTTGGCGTTGTACTATTGCGTTGGAATTATTTTTTGAAGAATATTGTTGAAATATATCTCGTAAATAATATTTTCTGCTATTATTATACATGAAAATGATCCTGAGGATTTGTTTTTTAAGATTACAACTATATTTTATAGTTTGTATATGTAATCCTATTCTAAATAGAGGGTCAAAATGATAGGTATTATTTGGACGAGAACAATGGCCGGTTTTGGCGGGCTTTTGTGTTTTACAGTTTACTTTACATTCTTTTTAATAAAATAATATCTAAAAAATGAATAATAGTTCACTATTTCCATAATCATATACTTTTATTATAGAAATGTATTAAGATTAATAATATTTCAATAAAATTTAGGCATGTTTATGCGCATGAAATTTGATACCGCGGCCGAAATTCGAGAAGTAGGTGTTTTGTTTCAATTTATTTCACAATTGAAGACTACATTTAATATCAATATTTTTACATTGTTGGAAAGGGAAAATAATGTAGAATTTTATACTTATTTTTAAATTAGTCTAATTTCCAATATTATTATATTAAAATGGAGAATTATGAAAAATAACACAGTTTTTTAAATATTTTTTCGCATGTTTTGTTTGGGTTTTAGTAATTTATATTAACATTATCAATATTTTTTTATATAACCCTGTTAAGTATATTTTCACCTATTGCTACGTATTTTTTTTATTATTATAGGTATTTTAATTTAGCAGATATAGCGGTTTATATTAATAAAGTATCGCGAAAAAACAGGTAAATTACAGGTAGCGCTTGACCGCGCGAACAGCGGACGTTAGAGGCTAGCTTGGTTGGTCCGCGCTGGACGGTTAAGTGGATAACAAAATATTTTCATCAACCAGTACCACAGCTGCTTCTAACCCTGTGCAGGTTGTCAGTCTATTGAGCAGCAGGATATCTTGCACTATGTTAGCCTAGGCATGGTTTCCACACCAACACCTAAGGCATTAAGCTCGCCTATGTACAATTTTATTTTGTAATCTTGTGCAATAAAGTATTTTAAATAAATAAATACTTGTCTGCATCAATGGTTATCCATTCAATGGCAACATTCTTTAACATTTATTTGCTGCTACCTAATGATTACTGATCACCAACAATATTTTTTTTGTAATGTCATATTCATACGCTGAACATGATCCGACATGAAAGCTCCTCCGCCATACGGCACCCCCGAGATGATAAATATTTTTTCATACCATGCCTTGATGATCGATATAGTAAAAATATTCCCGTATTCTTGGCTCTGGCTCTTGCCCTTGTACATAGTGTAATTTATTTAAAATATATGAACCTAATGATTTATTAAACTTGAAGGCGATGGCTGATTTATTTATATTATACATTTGTAGCTTAAATCAGTTTTTAAAATCGTGTCCAAATAATAAAAAATCCAACTAGCCATCAAAAACCAAATTATTATTTTGATATGGCGCTCTCCTCACGGTCCGAATGGCGATAACACCGCTATCAGCGCTGACGTTCATAATCACCGGTCCGATTCAAAAAGCGCGATGAGACCGCTCACAGCGCTATTAGCGTGCTAATGAATCGGACCAGTGATTAAGCGCGGTCACAAGAACATCACTTGTATCTCCCTCTATCTCGCAACTAAAACATATGCTCCTCTCACTCTGTTTAAATGTCAAATAAAACGCCATAAAAAAATAATGTATTTTGTATATTTGTTTACATAAATACCAAAATAAATGAGAACACATCACTTTTAACAATCTACTTAATAATTATTTTAGAAATTTTAATACTTTCCTCAAAAACTTGTCTCTAAATAAATGTCATTTTGACAGCGCTCACAACGATTTCACCCAGAAGCAAAATCACTGTAAGTCCAATATGGCGTCTGTAGACACCTTGGGCTTTATTCCGAGTTTTGACACGTTCACCGTCGCGCATTTTGCGTAAAGTATGGGTATTGAAATATAAGTTCTATCCTGTTAATTATAAAGTTGAAATTCCAATGCTCATAAGATGTTCAAACAAGCGAAGAATTCGTGTATTTCAAGATGGCGGCATTATTATAGCCAACCTAATACATACTATAAAACCATTGGAATAGAACTTATATTTCCATATTTATAGTTTGCGCAACGTCTTGTCGTGATTAGCGGTTGCAAGCTATAAGGCCCGAGCGCTGACATCGATTTTGTCGCGAATCGGACCGCAAGGTCTTACTTCTCTCTCTTTGGACTTTGGTGCATAGATTAGGTACAATTATAGTCTGTTCACAATAAGAAAGGTCCCGGGGGCCTTACCAAAGAGCCAATTATAAAATTCCTATACATTTTTATCAATCGATGCGGCGCGCGATTCGAACTTAAAGGTATGGGTGTTATTAATCTCTCGCGCCGCCCGCGACATTTTTAACTTTTCTAATTCCCACCTTTTTTTTACTAGATTTTAGTAAAAAAAAGGTGGGAATTAGAAAATTTCCAATTTTATTTTTAAAAAATAGTACTAAACTTGCAATAAAGTTTATTGTTTTTTTTTTCAATTATTTTCATAAATGACGAAGTTATGACACTTTTCCCGTCCGTCTGGGGTGTTCCACTCCGCACTTTTGGTATGAAGCGACAAGTACCCGACCGTACCCACGGATGGGTTTTTATTTTTAGGGCTGCCGCGTACGGGCTGAGTCGCACGTTTGTATTATACTCACGCGCCTCGTTGCGATATTTATTATTAACTAAAATGAGGTCTAACGCTTATTGTGTCACATTTCAGTTGCTTAAATAATAGTAACAAGGACCCGGACCTTACGTTTTTCATACTTCCAAAGGACCTAAAAAGGTAAATAAATCCACATAATCTATTCGAGTCGCTATTTATTTAATTGATCTTTCGGAGTGGAGCTTCTGTACTTGTACTATTATTTCTTCTGTGCGTCCGTTTTAAAACTTGTCGACGCGCGGCCTTACAACAACCCCATGACGTCACAAGTCTTGCTTGAGTCGAGTAGTCGTCCCTGCGCGTTGGCCTTGTTCAATGGGAGTCCGAAGAAAATAATAAAAAATCTAAAATATAGCTTTTAATACGATAGTATACATGCGCGAAACAGTGCATCTAAATGTAATGTAAAATCACATCACAGTACGGAGAAAGATATATCTCATTGTGATGTTAGTATTACTAGGTATTACCCGAAACATCACTCGTGATGTTTTCATTACTCCAAGACATGTTGCGTATCTATCATATTATATTACAATGTTATATTTAATACTATTAATTTAAATGAAATAAAATATTAATTAAAATAAAATAGTAGGTAATAGGTAATCAGGGGCCTGACCAAAGAACACGATCGCCAATCGAATCGCCGCATCGATCGTTAAAAATGTATAGGAATTTTACTCTATGGGTAGAGCCTGATCGCCGAGAAACGTCAAATCCCATACATTTGGCTTTCGATGGGTATTTCGATTCGATTATCGATTGGCTCTTTGGTAAGGCCCCTGGATTCTAAACAAAACATTTTTTTTTGTATTAAAATGAAATAAATTTTACTTTTATTTTACGTTGTTGTAAATAAAATAGAATACTAAACATACTGTAATACACACACCCTATAGTGTACGAACAAATCTATATAGGTTTTAAGAACATACTAGGTAATTTATAATATTATAAAAAAATTAACACTTTAGTTTACATGGTAAAATATTTTATTAAAATAATAAAGTAGGAAAATTTAGTTTATTATTTCGTATACAAATGCGTAGGACATAGGTATTTCGTTTCTCATATACTCATTACATTACTTTACCGTTACAGTATCTCATTCTGTTGCATCACGCAAACATTACAAGTAATGCAAACATTACAAGTAATACAAACATTACAAGTAATGCAAACATTACAAGTAATACAAACATTACAAGTAATACAAACATACCTGGATGATGTTTGCATTGCAACCGCGCTGAACTGTCGCTAGAATAGAGAGTCGTCGGTAGAGAGAGACAAATGCGCAAGCCGTAATCGCCCGAGCGCCCTACAACTACCCGAGCAGTAGCCGAGTTCGTTGACCACCGGCCGAGCGAGACGCGGCGGGTTGTGAGACTAGTTATTTGTTCAACGAGTGAGAGTGGGATGTAAGATGTAATGGTGTGATGTTTAGCCGAGCAGTGAGGGATCTCATGCTAAAAAGACTGAAGACTCCGACGCGAACGCGACGAGCGTCGAGCACTGTGAGACTACTTATTTATTGAGTAAGACGGGGATGCAAGCTGTAATCTTTCGTATGATAACTGTGATGTTTAAAGTTCCACTGTAAAAGCTAATATTGCATTACAGTGCCGTATGATGCATTACATGTAATATCAAACGGTTTACGTACACATTTCTACATTACAGTATCGCGAGTGCATTATGTAAGTAACACCACGCGCATTACCTACACATGTCTAACGGATAGTGGTGTTAGTTAGTGCACTACCATGAACTAACTATTACTAGAAATATTATGCAGTTTTGATAAGTAGACAACATAAATACTTGCTCGTACATACTTATTCATTTTCCTAATTAGGTACGTAGGTTGCTTAATAATAAATAACATAGACTAGGCAAATATACTGAAGCAATGTTTTTGTAAGTTTTTTTTTCAACTTAGTAGGTAGGTACAATCTGTTTCCTTTAAAGGTATTATTCGCACTTATATCATTCCACATAATCTACCTATACTACTTGTATCTACTAATATTTCTTTTGTGCCTATACACCGAAAAGCAATATTTTGTTTCATAGACAATGTAGTGTGCCTTATGGCTTCAGAATCTTTTTAGGTTAAAATATCTATGCAGCAGACATCCTAAAATATAATTGTTTTATGATCTACGTACTTACTACTAAGTACCTAACCAAGGTTTTGTTTAAAAGAAGACAACCCTAACGTCGTGACGACGCGATGTCAGAAAAGTAAAGAATTACGCGATAGAAAGAGAGGCAACTTTAGGTGAATATAAATGTAGGCCATTTGCGCTGTGCGATCTGAACTGAGCTTCAATAAAAATAACCAAAAAAAAGTATTTGATACACAATTTACTTTGCACTACTCGTATTTTCAAAGCGTTCGCAGCGAATTCGATGACGTAATTTGCTTTTTTCTGTGACGTCATCAAAAATCCAAAGCAAGCGAAGTACTAAAAAAACACCAGCCCCCCTAGCCAAGAGCATGGTCGCTTTTTACGCTCGAACGTCGCATAAGCGTGAAAGAGAGGGAGATAACAAATTTATTATCCTATTGGTGTATCTATATTGTTTTCTCGTTTTGGTTATTTCTACAACGATAAAAACGAAAGTGACGTCATCATCAAATGTCATTTTCATACAAATGTTTCGTTAGCGTTATTTACAACTGCGCTCTTGGCTAGGGGGGCTGGGGCCAGGTGGGCGATTCTCGCGCTTTCGAGATTCATCTCGATTCGAGATTTTAAAACGAAAAATGACTTAATATGCCATTTTTCGTTCAATATTTATATATTTATTATTTATTAATTAATATTTATTATTTATGCGAGAATCGCCCACCTGACCAAAGAACACGATCGCCAATCGAATCGCCTCATCGATCGATAAAAATGTATAGAAATTTTACTCTATGGGTAGAGTCCGATCGCCGAGAAACGTCAAATCCGATACATTTGGCTTTCGATGGGTATTTCGATTCGATTATCGATCGGCTCTTTGGTAAGGCCCCTGTCAAGTATAATAAGCTAGCTTTGTAAGACTTTTAAACAGTACTCAAACGTACCAATAGAAACCTTTGACAGTTCCAAGCAATGGCTCGTGTTAAGGACTGACTTAGCTACTACTATTAATCCGGACATAACATTTCTAAGCAAAGGCTTGTGCTAAGCACTGGCTTAGCTACGACTATTAATCCGGACATTAGAGTCCGTAGTACATATTACTATAAAATCTGAGTTCATAGAGACCTTTGCCTTCTCTATATTTGAGAAAGCCGAATAAAAAAAACTATATAATCTGTGGTTATCTCCATCTATTTTATCTGTGGTCATGTCAAACAAAAGTGTCAGCTGGGTGCTTTTTTTTTGTATTTTTTTTGGGACTCGTATAATTCTTTAAAATTCCAATTAGGCAATATGTTTTTAAATTAACTATGTATTTAGATGTATAATTAATATATTGAATAATAAACAAGAACAATAAATAAGAACAAGTCTGCTAAACTATAAAATACTATCATATGTTTACAACAAGGTTTTTGTCTTCGTAGGAGACTACTAGTGTACTTCCTAAATTAATAATTAAAAATGGATAGTGCAAGAAGATCATGGAAATTACGTAAGTGCCTTTGTTTTTTTTTATTCCTTCGCAAGCCCAAGAAATTTGAAATTATTCCAAATTTTTACACCAAATTTCCCAAATTTATGTGGTTTAAGTAAGTAAATTAATATTTATTGTATGTTTTATAGAGGAGTTTGTGGGTCATAAAGCCAATGTTAACTGCTTGGCAATGGGACATAAATCTAATCAAGTTTTGGCTACTGGTGGAGATGACAAAAAGGTGAACCTCTGGGCTATTGGCAGACAAAGCTGTTTAATGGTAATTATAACCACATTGACTATTGCTTACAATGTTTTGTCTAAAGGGTATTATTTCTTTGGTGTATTTTTTTTAAATAAGATATAAGTATCCTTATTCATTAAGCACTTAAACAAAATACTAATAATTGTTTCATGAAGGAATTCCCTTGGTAACCTCAGTTTTAAGGCTCCCAAATAATTTTAATAAATATAAAGAGAAAATTATATTTACAACATAAATAGGTACTAATATTTCATTTAGTTTCACTTTCTGATAATATTAAATTAAATTAGTTGCAATAAATTATCAATAGTACAAAGAATATGAAGATAAGACAACAAGAAGATGAAACAACAATAAAATGCTGTCCGGTGTATGTTTCCTGACTTTTGGCCATTGTGATGACTTAACTAAAAAATACTGCATTCCCCCACCTAAACCATAACTTGAGTAACACTTTTTATTTTGTTCTCCCTTATCTGGTTAACAATGTTATTCTAAACTTTAAGACTAATAAGTCTCTATAATTATTGTTCTGCTCCTTAGTGTTAGTGCCTTTTTCACAACTGGCAAAATTCAAGTAAAGCGAGAGGCCATAAAAATAAGAAATTGAAATTGAAAATGCATTAGATACCAAATCTGTTAAATTATTATAGGTATGGAAATTGTTAAGAGTAGGTATTATAATCTGACCTATTAGTAAAATTAAATTAATTTCTTATCAGACAGGCAACTATCACCAGTTTCTATGAACAATAAACTGCCATGAATAGGAATCAAGCGCACAACCACATCCTAGTATCTAAAGTAATCTCCAGCATGGTGGCTTCTAAACAAATAGAAATTATATTGGCCTCTCATATCTCTCAAGTTTTTGGATCCATATTATTATTTTAAGTATTAATAGATTTATGTAATTAGTAGTAATAGGTGGTAAAACAATCTGAACTCTAAATTAAAGCTACTGTGGGCAGATTTTCGCACTTGTCAGTTTTTATTTACAATAATCAATGATATCCAGATGTAGTGTTTTTGATTCCCAACCATGGGAAATAAAATACTAGTAAATATAATATTTTTTATTTAAATATTGTACAGTTTGTCATGGTCTGGGTGATTATAAAATATAATATATATTAGTATTGTTGTTTACACGTGGTACAAACCTAGATTAGTTTGTGACCAATATGATCCTTGATTTTATTTTTATTATCATTTGCTTAAAAATCTACTTATAAAAATATTCAGGTAAAAGTAGCTTGTGTATTTATCAAGTTGAGAAGATTATTTTAACTCTACTGTATTTATAACAAAAGATATAATTAATTTTCAGAGTCTGAGTGGCCATACTACCCCTGTAGAGTGTGTATGTTTTGGACACTCTGAGGATCTTGTGTGTGCTGGTTCACAAACTGGAGCATTGAAGATTTGGGACCTAGAAGCTGTCAAACTGCTAAGAACATTTTCAGGCCATAAAGGTGCAATAAAATGCATGGATTTTCATCCCTATGGTGACTACTTAACCACTGGATCATGTGACAGTAATATTAAATTATGGGATACAAGAAAAAGAGATTGTATTGTTACATATTCTAGTCATAGGTTAGCAGTTAACAGCATTCAGTTCAGTCCTGATGGACAGTGGATAGCTTCAGCCTGTGATGATGGTGAGTTACGTTAATATTAATATAATTATGGACTATTATTTCAATCATAAGATAATAAACTTATTTACTATTCTCTCAAGATTAAAAGTATACCTACTTATATGATAGTAAGTACTCTTTAAAATCACCATAAAAAAGCGGCCCCAGCCTAGTGGTGAAGTCACTGATAACAAGGTTAAGCAGATTAGAACAGGGCCTTGTGTCTATACCATCATAAACACGGCATCAAGCTCCCCAATTTTTTGATGATGCTTCCTAGTACCATCTGCGAAATGAGGACGGGTTAATCCCTCTGCTGGGTACCCTCAGGCCATTTAAACAGTTCTCCGGAGCCATAAATCCACCCATGATGGTATGTTTTTTTTAAATACTTCCTCGGCTGAGTCTTCCCTGAGACTGTTTTTACTGTTCTTATGTAAATTTATATATTAATGATTTAATCTCTTGCAGGTTTAGTTAAAGTATGGGATGTGAGAATAGGTAAAGTTTTAAAAGAATTTGAGGAACATGATGGAGCAGTGTCATGTGTGAAATTCCATCCACATGAGTTTTTGTTGGCGAGCTGTGCTGCAGATGGAACTGTTAACTTCTGGGATATGGAGAAATTTCAACTAGTATCTAAATTTCAAAAACCACATGCACCTATTAGGTATAATTACAAAACTTTTCCAACAAAATGTTTTAAGTAAAATAATAATTTAAGAAGCCGGGAAATGGATTCAGGAACTCGAACATCTAAACATTGCTTTCAGTAATATTTATGACTTTTACGAAAAAAAACGTGGAGGTTCAAATATTACTTAGTGCTCCTAATTACATAGTCTTTTTATATAAAAAAACCTATTAACTTTTGAAAAGACAACTAAAGGACAATTATTTATTTTAAAAATCTTACCTTGTCATTTCAAAAGTTTACATGTTTATTATAAAGAGAATATGCGATATTTACTTAAAGATCAAGTAAGTAAAATTTACACCTCCACATACTTTTTTTTTTGGAAAAAAAAATACACTGAAATCTATGTTTAGATGTTGACGTTCGGTGTTCACAAATACATTTCCTGTGCTCTTAAGATAATGCCACAGTACACATAATAATTCCTAATGGTGTAAAATGAACACTCCTCTGATTCTAAAACTTTCCCCTAGAGACATTTGAATGCTCTTAGCACAAATGATTGTCTCCAGCTACAGCCACTTTTTTGGCATGCGCTTCTCGCCTAAACAAACCAACTGCAACATTTATTTTGACACACAATTAGGTAACAATTTACAGTGGAAAATAATTAAATATTATATAAAAATACCTTAGTACCCTAGAAATAAGACTAAGTAGCACATTCACAAGAACCATAGTTCTTAGCAGTATTAATTTTATTTCAGGCACATGTTATTCAGTGCAGATGGCAATGCATTGCTATGCGCTTGTTCAGAGGGTCTCACAGTACTGGGTTGGGAACCTGTGAGAGAGCTAGATGTTGTGGCTGCTACATGGGGCCATGTGCAAGATCTTACTATGGCACATACACAACTGGTAAACATTGTTTTTTACTACACAGATAAAAAGGAATTCTTTAGTAAAGAAAACAAATATAATTTAATACAAATAAAGATTATTTTTATTAAAGTAAATGTGTTAACCCATGACAAATAATATTTTACTTAATTCAATATTTTTTCTCCATACGTGAAACAAAATATTCTTAAATAGCTTTGATCCAAGAATTTATTTTTATCAAATAATAATAATATGTAGGACATTACACACATGTTGCCCTGGTCACAAGCTAAGCTCTAGGCTTGTACTATGTGTACCAGAAACAAAGCTATTAATACATTTATTAAAAAAAATATATATATATATATATTTTTATCAGGATTTTATTTACTCTTTTTCCAAATTGGATTAATACTTTAGCTGTGAAACTCCCACAAATAGATAGACAAGCATACCCTCGTCATTATCAATTGGGTTTTCACACAATACATATTTGAAATGTGCTACATATTATCCAACCTCACTTTAATATTTATAATATTATATGTATTTATAGATTGCAGGTTCATTTCACTCCACATACATCCAGTTGTCTGTGGTGGACATGAATAAAGTACATCCGTTTGGAGGTCCTCCTCCCGCCACACTCACATCGGCCCGAGAACCTCCTTCCCCCTTCCAGAAGGGACAGTCTGTCAGGAAGAGCTTCTCCAAGGAGAAACCTGCAAGAGAAGGTAGTAGTCACAAAATAAAAAGTATCTTCACAGGTGCCTCAAGATGCCCGGGACTGCCAAGACGGCCTCAGGGTACCCAGTGGATAGATTTAATTCTCACCTCGTCATATGCGATAGTCTACACCAAACAAGTGGTTATATATATTATACCTAGCCCATGTTAGCTATAGTGAAACTGTGACCGATAGCTTAACATGCTCTATAACCGTGGTCGTCAAACTGCGGCCCGCGGGCCGCATGCGGCCCGCGACAAAGCGAATAATTTCAATAGTCAACCAGATTTTGCGTACAAATTTAACTAAATAGATGCAAGATTTAATAATGGAATAAACAGAGACCGCCGGCGTCGGTTTGGCTAATAATTTTGTTACATTTGCCACTAAACATTGATGGTTTTACTACTAATATAAAATAATTTATATTGAAAAACGTGCAATAGAAATAGGTACCTATACATACTGTGAAGAAGGTACTGGAATTGTATAATTTAAAAAGCTTTCATGTCGAAATTATTTTTGTCGGCACGACAAATACTTTTTTGTAGGCACATTGCGATTTTTACAACGGATAAATTATATTATTATTCATTATAACAATCTGTACAAATATAATTTCTTGTGCTGAAGCGCTGAAATTGTTACATACTCATAAGTCTTATATATATTCAATCGAATTTATTGAAAAACGTTCGAAATGTGGTGGAAGGTTTGGTTCAATATTGAAGCAAAAATGGTTGTTTAAGTCTGAAAGAGATAGCCTTTAAAATTGAGTCTCACGAATCAATTTGTCCCATTTTTAATAATTTTGGGCATGAAACGAGTACCGAAATACCTGAATTTTCTGCAAAAAAATAATCGCGAAAGGGCTATAAAGATTTGATAGGACAAATTAATTCCAAGCTCACATTCATAAAACATATAACTGGTGAAAATACAAAGGTTTACGAGTTTTACATGTAAACCAGTCAGCTCGGAACAAGGATGTCTGAATATACCGAAACCGAAAAGTGCATTGTCAAAGTCAATTAAAAGTGAAGACATGTTCACAGCGTAGCACAAATGCCACGTGCATTTGCGTGCAAGAAAAGTCATAGATTTTCCACCACGATAACGCGCCATCTCACAAGGCTATCGTTGTGAACAAATCTTAACGAACAGCCTGATATGGCTCCAGCCGACTACTTATTTTTTTAGGTGGGAGGAAGGTCTCTATTACTTTGTTAGACCGACATACTGATTTCTTACCACAAACCGACAAGTGATCTAATCATATATTTCGGTTTTAGTCTGTGGGTTGATAGGTTTTTCGGAGGCTATTGCGTCGATTTTAGGATGCGGTTACGTAGCGGGCAGTTAGTTTAGTTTTTACGAAAAAGCAGCGAGGCTATTAGATAGACTCGTAATGCAAATTTGTCTATCATTGCCTGTTTCGTAACCGCATCATTAACCGGCAAATATATTAATCATAGTGGGAGCGATCAATGCTGTTAAACAACCATGTATTGATCGACCCCATTCATTGATTTTGTAGATCTGCTTACCATCGAGTGGATACAAAGTAATATGCCGTGCTACAAAAAAAAACAAACATAATGTGGTATATAAGTGGGCAACACCCTTAGTGTGCGGCCCGACAGTGTTACCCACATTGTCCTATGTGGCCCTTGGCCGGAAAAGTGTGACCACCGCTGCTCTATAATGTTGTTGGCAAACACCACATGTTGACACCATCACATATTTTACTATAAATAATAATTTAATGTATTTTTTTATATGTAGATTTGACTTAGCAAAAAATAATATTTAGTTTAGAAGGTGATTATCTTTTCAATTAGGTCAGTATAATAATTTAATTACTAAACTTTCCACGCTATATAGTGCCTTGTACAACAAATTTAGATATTTTTTTTTATTTAAAAATTTATTGATACACACCCGATTTAAACCAGGGATCTATTGTGTTTTTAAGTCTGAGGTCTAACTATCTTGGCCACCATTGTTTATTTTTTTAAAATGCAACTTAGTTAAATTGTATTTTTTCAGTTATTCATAGACCTACAAAACTAGATGAAAAGACAGTTGAAGAATCTACTTCAAGTACGGAGAATGACGACGATTCCGCCTTAATCCCTACTTGCTCAGACTACAAAGGAGTATTCAAACCTTCTAGAGCACGTAAGTTATTATTATATTATGACTAATACTTATAACTAGGTAATTATATTTTTTATTGCACCTACCTAAACGTAATGTTCTAATGTCCCGAAGGTTTGACTGGCAGATAATGCCCAATGGCACTAATTTCGCCTTTGTATTATGCAATAAAGTTTCATAAATAAATGATTCCTATTATTGTAATATATATATATATATATATATATATAGTTTATTTACTAGCTTTGACCCTCGGTTTAACCCTAATTTAATTTATAAAGAAATAGGATCGAAAATAAATATAATCCCATGTTACTCACTGATAATAGAACTTTCTATTGAAGATTTTTTTTTTCAATTGGTTAATTAGTTTTTGAGTTTATCCTGAAAGAACAAACAATCAAATATTTTTTATTTATAATATTAGTATGAATATTAAATACCTAAACAAAAAAAAAGAAAATGAAATAAGGCTTACGATTTTAGTAGAGTACTTGCATTGATTTAGAATAAAAAGTGATAGTACTGATAGTGACCTATGAGGGTGACCACAACGCAATGCAACTTTGAATTATTTGTCAGCCGTTTAATAACTAGTGTTAATCAACGGCATCTGAATGTATTGCTATTTATTATGTTGTATAGTATTTATTTGAATAAAAACTTATAATACGTAATACCTACTGCAGTTACTCGAACGCCCCCGCCGCCTGATGCTACTTCTGAGGACGATTATTCTATATCAGGTGATCATTTGTTGGGTTTGCATTTTTTCATCTTGCACTAACATTTATTTTTAAATCTAAGGCTTTGTCTGCCTATATTTATAATCCAATAATTATTAATATAACTAGGTTAAGGGGGTAGTTATAAGGTGCAGAGAAGTATGTCATTACCGATATTTATGAATAGTGAAAAAAAAAATAACAAAAAGTCTTCGAGTGCGTTTGGTTAGGCTATTCATCATCACCAAAATAACAGCAATTATTTTTTATTAGCCTGATATTTGATTTAGAAATTAAACGCGCTGGGAATGGAAATCTCAGTATAGATAACACTACCGAACCAAACGCACGCAAATCGTAATTCCTACAGTTTTATTAAGTCTGCTATACATTACTATGGCCGAGGACCAACACATATTTTCCAATAATAAATAATAATTTTATGTTTTTTATGCGGAGCAAATAATAATACTTTGAAGGTGATTTGTTTGCAATTTGGTAGTATAATAATTTAATTTTGAAGCTAAACTTTCCGCATGCAGTGCACGATCTAATATATATATTAACAAATCATATATCAACTCTTTCGCATATAGCATTTGACTCGCTGACAGAACAGCAAAAATGGCACGCGCAAGTCGATGCTAAATGGCCCAGAGGATAAAAAATTAAGCTATACTATTAGTGGGTGTACTTAATCCAGTGAAAACGTTAAAGTAAATACATAAGCAAATACCTGGGCAGCCCTCTGAACAAGGTCTAATGGTTAATATTTTATATTCTATCCACAAGCAGTCGATCTTTTTGCTGCTCGCGCGCATCTTATTTGTACGAGAAATACACATTACATATACATTATGGACGCCATTGCTCTGTCTAATAATAGTTACGGAAAGAAGGGATTCTAATGAAGACAAAAGGCCGTCGAGCGTTAAGGTTTCGCCTGTCGTGTTGACGCCCCATACAAACGGTTCTAGTATGTACCTACCTAATACTAGAAATGTTAGTACTTTACTGTTAGTCGTAGTTATTATTATTTTGGATTTGTACGTAAAAATCTTTCAAGTGTACTTTCTATAATAAAACAATCCCCAACCGAAAGATGAATAAATACAATGATCAACAAAAATATTATTGTAATTGCGACAAAGAGTAGTGGAGAAACATTGAAATGCTATAGCTCATTTTGTATGAGGAATGGCGTATTCTTAATGTCTCATCGTACCTAGGTCTATATCCTAATAACATAATACAATAAGTAGGTACCTCTAATTTAGGCACGAGCACATGTAAACTGGAGCCCACTGGAACGTCTCTCCGAGAGTTATTGTCGGAGGATCGTCCGCCGGTCGCGCCGCCCTCACCGCCGCAGAGACAACGACCGCACACCACCAGGGATTATGCTGCGGTGCCGAAACACGCAGACACCTGCACCAGTATGTACAATTAATTCAGCCGTCTCACTATAGAACCGTGCAATAAATAGTTTCGTTACCACTACCCATACAGATGCAAAAACCGTCAATTGATAAAGTCAAGGCCGAGGCTATTAAAGTAAACTCGTAATGCAATTTCGTCTTTGTTACTGCCCATTTTGTAACTACAACATTTAGCCAACAACTATGTATTGATCGACCACATTCTGCTTGCTATCAGGTAAATACAAAGTCATATACCGTGCACCAATAAAAACAACTTAGGATACTCAGCGATGAGATTTTAAATCGATGTCGTCGATCAGACCCTGAATAAGTTGCTGGCCTACAGCTGTTGCTGTAAGACTTTGAATTCTAACGACAAGCTATTATAATAAGAATTCGACTTCTATGATTATTAAATATAAATGAGACTGGATTCTCGGTAGGTCGCAATCTACCAACAATGGCAATATTTATAGCACAATAAATTTTAACACCGCGCTTGTAAAATTAACAATAAAACTAAACCACACAATTTAATTTATTAACACTACTAGCTGGTGCCTTGTGACAAGAATATCTACGGTTGATGTACAAGTTTCGGGGCGGCTGTTAAACAAAACTTAAAAAAATATAACTTTGTTAACAGTAGTGATATGATAGCTTAATTAGAGTTATTTCTACCTGCTGGTAAGCAGCGTCATAAAGGACCAACGAACGAATTATTTAGATTGCTGATGTTACACTACTGGTTGCAATTACGCATTCACGCTTTGTTCAGAGTCTAGCTATATTATACGAAAGTGTGGTAATAATTAATATAACAGCTGTAAAAGACGGGAGACAACATTTTATAGGTAATTAACTGGCTAGCAGAGTACAGATTATAACCAAATTAGTTTTTTTTATACCTCAGCTCATTTTTATTCAGGTTTACATTTATTTACCGATTACGAAGAATATTAGGTAAGAAGGTTTCTACCAAATTTTCATCTTAATCGATTTAGTACTTTAGACATTTAACTTAAACAGACTCACTTTTGCATATATAAGAATCTATTATATGACACTTCTTGGGTGCCATGCTACATGATATATTTTTGGGCGCAGATATATTTTTGAAAGTGACTCTTGTTACTGTCATTTAGTTGTTATTACTTTGACTTTGAAACTGACACGCAAGTAATCAGACTAATTCTAATACAAATGTTAAGATTCTTTGAGAGTAGCCCGAAGACTGTAGACGCGTGTTAGTGTAATATTTAACTTGATTGGATATTATTGTGCAAAAAGATACTGATTTTGTTTTGAGAACTATAGCATTAACGTTGTAATCTTGTGTTATCTCAATGAATCGCTTAGCCTTATAATTGATGATTTTTTTCTTTACACTAAAAATTTGCAGAAATACCGTAATATTGCATACAATCATGTTTCCAATCCTTATTCTCTCCTAGTCCTTTACTCCTTTCCAGTCCTTTTTGCTCCCTCTTTTACTTACATATTACAATAAAAAATCTAACTATCCACTTGACATTGGCAAAATTACGCACAATGCTTAGAAGCCATTAACTTAATAACAAATGTTTGGGTAACAGGGGTGTCGGATAACAAGGAGGGAGCGCCGGCGCCCGCACGGGACCTACGCGTCCCTGTCACTCCGCCGCCTTCGCTTAACCGACACAACTCATACAAGGAAACTAAATCCACTACTAATCTAAGTGAGTCCAATATTAATCATCGTATCACGGGTGCCTTACGGCGCTAGACGGTCTCAAGGTGTCCAGCGGAGGGGTTTTAAGGACACTGCATTCGCAATCGCGATGTCTGCAGGTTTCGCACTTCCAGTATTACCGACTACTGTTTATCGTAGAATTAAAATTATTATTATTATTTTTGTAGGTCATTGTATTTTTTTAATCAGATTAATATTATAATAAAAACATATTATTAAAATAACTAGAACAGAAATATTTTCGCTAACAGTCAAAAGTTGTGGTATTGAAAGTACGTTTGTACATAGTCTTTAATCCCAGTTTCGCAAGTTGGTTTTGTGAACTGGTACTGACAACTAAACGTGCTCTCCGAGGCACTAGTGGTGCTGTTAAACAAATGTACATAGTTATTTTAATTAAAAAAACATTAGTATACCGATGTTTCAACCGGGTACCTAAAAACTAAAATCTTGAGGTCTAACCAACTCGGCCCCCACATTATAATAATGACATATTAATCATAATAATATAGTTTAGGACATTTCACATAATATATTGCCCGGCAGCCATATTATATTTCTTATAACGGAAACGTTAGCTTATATTATTTGCTCTGTAGCATGGTGCGGGTGACAGTTACAGTAACGTTTCGTTCACTCTTGAAAGTTGCCGCGATTTACAAATTATAAATTAGTATTTCAGCTGTACCACATTCGTAATATATTAAATCATTAATAACTGCAGTAAATTAAATCAAATCCAACGAGAATTCTAGTCTACAAATAAAATCAAATTGAAAGAAAAATTAAGCAGTGTGTTATGCGTATAACGTAACGCCAAAGTCTTATTTAGTGATGGGATGTACTACTACGATGGATAGTCGATGTTTTTATAAAAAAAAACGTATATTGTGCGTAGCTAAATTCTTATTGTTAAAAAATCTATAAATAAATAAAACAACAGAACATAATATAGGGTAAGGTTGCTAAGAAAAAATACCCTTTATTCGTCTAAACTCATATCAGAGTCAAGAACATCTAAATTATCACTAAATTCATCACCTGAATCTGTGACGGATATAATTAATGAAGACTATATTAAAGAGAACTACTTACATTTATTCTGCGAGTATCGTTAGCGATAAAAAATAATTGCATAACGTCATATCCCTAGTCAACGTCATACAGGCAACTGTCACCCGCACCATGCTACAGCGCATATACTACAGTATACTTACACTCACCAAGGCACATTGTGTCAAGCCTTGAGTGGAAATCGAACCCACGACCCCCGGATATAACGCCAACGACGTAACCTAATAAAAGTATCTAATCGATTGTAATTTTCAGCAAATAACTTGAGGCCCAGCAACAGCGACATGAATCTAGCCCCGCCGGCCCTCGGACAACGATCTCTTTCCTTTACGAGGGCCAACAGCGAAACATCGAGGTATTTCATTTTACGTATAAAACAGTTACTTTATGTTTTACTTCGCGCTATTTTTATGTTTAGCGGCTTTATCCGTTATATTATTTGTACTAGAAAAAATGCAAAGAAAAGCCAAAATATTGAGTGGGGTGTTTTTTTAACAATGATAATATTTTTTTGATGCCTCCAGTCTTTGTATCTAACAAATAAAACACAATTAGACAAGTGGATTTAATTTGTGAGTTTAGTATGAATGTTAACGTGATTTGTATATCTTTTTTGTACTGTTAATTGTCTTTATATTTTCGTATAGGCGACAATAAAAGGAAAAAATACGTGTTTCATTATTTTCATCATAGAACACAATATAATTGTTTTATCACTGTGACAAAAAACATCCAGTATAAGGAGAAGAGGCTGGTTCGTTTAATTTTATCTAAGCACTTGCAAAGGAATATAATAAGGGATTACACACATGATCATCGAGAATGGTCTTCTTAATTATAAATCCCTCTTCAAAAATATTAAGTATATAAGATGGGTTATTGAGTCTATCCAAAAGCATCGCGACGAGCTAGCCACTTGTTCGGTGTAGACTCATACCATCGGCTACGACGAGTTGGGATTAAAACCCCTCCGCTAGGTACCCTGGGGCCGTCTAGGCGTTCTCGGGCGTCGTAAGGCACCCGTGTATATATATTATTACCGGCGGGTGGCTGACTTATTATATTGGTTTCTTGGGGTTTCCAAATATATAATTAAAACAAATCATTTTATAAATTTGTTGTAGGTAGACGTCCGGCCCGTTACAATGGCTTAGAGAGTAGTGAGGTGCGTAAGGTAAAGGGAGGGGAAGAGGGATCGATAAATATTTAAAATATCGATAAATTTAATAATGGCGGTACCATGTACTTATCCGACTACTAAATTGTAAAACATATTAATTTGTCGTTTTGTGTGATAATATTTTTAAAAAGTCATGCCATAGCTGACCTTCCCTCGCCTTCTATTAAATAATAAAATAAAATGTGTCTCTGTTTTATAATAAGAGTTTACAGAAACAAGTTCGAATTTAGAATACATAACGTTATATAAAACCACCCTTAAAACCGTATTCCTCACACTCCGCTCTTTATTCCCTATTCCAAAGTGAGCGTAAAATACGTAGGTTTTATTTTTTTAAAAAAGAGGAATTGTTACACATCAAGCCGTTTGTAGGGACCCTCTGTTACCGAGATATTTATATATATAATATTTAAAAAAAAAGCTACAAATACGACAATTATTAATCCCGACATAAGACTTTAATGGACCGTGTTTCCAAGATGGCGCTAATAGAATAATAAGTATTTGGTTGAGTAGAGAGGGTAGTGAACACTGTGCAGATGAGAGTTCAAAAGGCCTTTAAACCTACTTCGCGGTCTCAAGTCCGGGAGCTCTGCAGTTCATTCTCCTGCCTTCCATCCACGCGATGGGCCCGGCACCCGCACGGTGAAGCCATGGGTAGCTAAGAACATTGTCTCTCTCTTAACAGGGGTACATGATTTATAAAGTTAAATAGTAGTTTGTGTTGACAGACGTCCGGAGCCCCGCCGCGAGGTGGTGGCGCGTGAGTCGCCCGACACAGAGTTCGTGCCGTTCGCCGCAGACCGACCCGTCGGACTGGATCTTGATGAATTCTTACCAGTATGTATTGTGTTATTATTTATTGATTTAATCAAAATTGCATACATGGGTAGAATTAGTTAATATAAAATCTCAATCAATTTCATAATATCAAGGTGCATGCGTGTATCCGTCCTATTGTCCGTAGTGCTGGAAATATAGTTTAAACGATTGATTTTCTGTCATACATCGTTCAATCAGTCATTGCTCTGCATGAATAACATACAAAAGTTCTGAAACACGTGTTGTAAATTATAAATATACAACATGTGTTAATAATTAATATCATTTTAAAATAATACTTTTTTATTATTACCTTGCTGTAAGATACATAAACAATATTACGCATGCATTTAATAAAGGTGCATATCCACCACATTTAGCCAATAGTTCGTTTTCAATATATACTAGTCTATTACAGCGTGTACGTAGTAGTCTATAATCTGTGATAGCGTGCTTGTGACGTCACACAGATTTTTTAGATTTCAGATTTCAAATATTAATTTCTCAAAAATATGTAATAGTATTGTTATTGTGTACAGAGAAGTCGCGGGCCAGGCAGCTGTGGTCGCGGCGGCGCGGCCAGCGAGCAGGAGGTGCTCGGCGCGGTGATGCGCGGACACGACGCCATGATGACGGTGCTGGTAGGCCGTCAGCGCGCGCTACAGGTGTGTGCACTAATCTGTAGCGTAGACTATATTGTTACGGGGTAGCAGGAGCATCTATAGGATTTTTTCCGAGTGGATTGATAATATTGTCGCGCTAATCTAACTTAACCTAAACCGTTAACCTAGTCTGAGCTTAATTTTATATAATTTTAATAGATAGAAAATGTGCTGATATTTAGAAAATCTCACCTTATTTTTGGGCAATATCAGAATTTATTTTCAGTCTGTTAGAGATTTCTTTAAACTGACCTAGTAGAAATCAGTAGAAAAACGTAAAAAAACAGTAAAAAATACTGTGTGCCGTTTTGTAAGTTAGCCCAATACTTAGTGATGGTTGAAGGTGTTGTAGCGTAGCCAACTATTCAACTGATTAAAAGAAAACGGTACATACGGTTTGGGTATATACACTCTGCTTGGAAGATGGAAGCATGTGTGCCAAGAGCTGTTGAAATTCTAATGTTCAGGTCGAGTGAGTACACTCCTGCGCCTGTACCGTGTTCAGTTTTGAACCGTCCGTGTAAATTCTGACTGCTCGTGTAAGCTGGATTGCTCTGTCGGTTCTTCTTGCATGTTTATTGAATAGTTTCTCACAAGTATGCGAGGACATCTGTCGTTCACTGCATTAGTGAGTGGTTGTATCTCAAGGTGTTCGTTTAATGACTGAGTGTGCCTCGCTTGGTTGTCATATATTCCATTGTCCAGAGGCTCTGAGTCTTATGGTAGCGACAGCAGCTTCATAATGTATGTATAGATGTAAAGGTTTCGATAGCTGCTGTCGGTGTAGTCTTCATACATCCTGTTGTGGTTAAACAAGCCAGTCTTTGAAGACTCTGTAGGTTAGCTGTAACCGTGGTTTAAGTGGTTCTAGGCCACCACACCAAAGTTCCATCGGTGGTCTGATGACTGTAGTATATAGCCACATGGTAATCTTGGGTTTGAGTCCCCATGTTTTTAAGCTGTTTGCTTTCTGAGAGACTCCAAACTAATGGGGTCTGTTCTGTAGTTAATATTATCCTGTGATGTTGACAATAGTTATTTATTTGCTTGCTACTTAAAGAATTGTGTAAGGTCCAAGCTATTAAATAATTAAATATAGAATTGTTGATATAATGAGAACTTTCTCATTTTTTTAATTATTAATCTTTTTTTTATTTCAGATATTCCATTCAGTGAGAGTAAATAAGAGTCTAAAGATAGCTCTAGAATCTGTGATTGCGTTAGAAGATATGTCCGTCATTCTTGATATTCTCAACGTTATGGCACACAAACCGTAAGTTGTACTTTATAACATTTTTACACATAATGCAATTTTTTATCGATCTCCGTATCCGGAGATCGTGGGTTCAATTCCTATCTATGGCAAAAAAAAGTATGTTTTTCTATACATTTTGTCATGGTCTTGGTGTTTATAAAATATAATATGTATTATATAATAATAATATGTCTACAATAGTCCTACATATTTTTATTATACAAAAACGTTACTACTATGCTTTTTTTATTTCAGATCTATATGGAATTTGGATATCTGTCTCTTGATGCTCCCGAAAATCCACGAATTACTACAAAGCAAATATGAATCGTACGTATTATTAATTTTCTGATATTAAAATTTAAAATCCAGGCATGTGGGACTCAAACCCACCACCTGACGGTAGTAGTAGGCAAAGTAAAGTCCAAGAATGGCAATAATGCAAAATTGGCTTCTGACCAAAATAATAAAATGTAAGTTTTATTTAGAAAATATAGCCTAAAATATAAAACTAATTGAGTTTATATTTAAAATAATTAACTGGTTTTTGAGATATTCATATTTGAATTCTGAAATCTAAAAATCTTCGTGACGTCATAAGCACGCTATAATAGACAAAAAGACATTGTAAACAAACTATTGGATAAATGTGGTGTGATATTCACCTTTATTAAATGAATGCGTAATATAATATATTTTTTTTATGTATCTTCAGCATGGTAATTAGAAAAAAAAAAAGTTATTGCTTGTCTTATAGGTAATGACAATAATAAAGCTTCACAAGAGTTCTTGTGTAGGAGATGAGTTTCTAGAAACACGTATACCGCATAATAAACTATAGATTATTATCAGACGAAAATTTATATTTCACTTCGCGGTAACCAATAGAAACTTGCTTGTGACATTGACATGTCAACTTCTAATATATATTTTTTAAAGCAAATACGTCATTATCACGCTAGAAAAGAGAACAAAGGCTCCATGGGTTTGCACATTGTAGAAACGTAACTTATTCATTTACGTATACGTGAGCAACAACCAATAGGATCGCTTTATTCAATCCTGTTACAATGTTGTATAAATCGATCTATTGGTTTTTTCTTACGTATACGTAAATGATCTACAATGCTCAAACCCGTGGTAGTGCCTCAGGCTCTCTTTTCTAGCGTGATAATGACGTATCACAAAAATAATAATATTAAAATTTTCAAATATTAATATCTTAAACCCCAGTTGTTTTAAATTGATAAACCCGAAATTAGTTTCCTAATTTTTTCTTTTTTCTCTATTTTCGAAATTAAAAATTACTTTTTATTTTTTTTCTCGGAAGCCCATTATTATTTTTATGTTGGTAATTGTACTACTAATACTTTTTACTTAAGTTTATTTTTCTGTTTTTTGAAAATAAAAGATTAATAAATACAACAATATTATTTTAATTCTATGATATACGTGGTGGTCGAGTTGGTTAGACCTTGGACTTAAAATCACTTAGGTCCCTGGTTCGAATCCCGGTGTGTACCAATGAGTTTTTAATTAATAAATATTTATGTACATTTGTTTGACAACACCACTATAGTGCCTCGGAGAGCACGTTAAGCTGTCAGTCCCAGTTTCACTATACCAACTTGTGAAACTGTATATAGATGGGTTATTGAGTCTATCCAAACTTGTTCGGTGTAGACTCATACCATTGGCTACGACGAGATGGGATTAAAAACCTCTCCGCGCGGTACCCTGAGGCTGTCTAGACAGTCTCGGGCGCCGTAGGTACCAGTGATGATATATATACGCAGACTTCGCTATCGCAAATGGCGTGTACTTAAGATACTTAAAATAAATACTGTTTCCCAGGTATATGCAGTGTGGGTGTAACGCACTACGTCTCATAATGCGTAACTTTTCCTCGGTGGTCCGCGCGAACGTAGCGGCGCCGCGCGGTCAGGGCGTGGACATCCCTCGCGAAGAAAGATCGGCCAAATGTTCCCGAATACACCAAATGCTATTAGAGACCAGAGCCTTCTTGCTAAAGAGGCAAACCATGCAGGGACGACTCGGAGCGGCCTTTAGAGACTTACACGCTCTTATGCAACAAGGATTGGACTGACAAAATTATTTTTATTTTGGAAAAATTTTAATAACACTAAAAAAACTTAAAAGTGAAAAAGACATGTACTTGCAAAACTGTTAAAGTTAGCATCAAGTAACCAGTGATGGATATAATTTTAGGCAGACTTGCTGAAAGCATGGTTGGTATAGCTCTTAAATCGCGCCTCAAAATCAACATCAGAAGTTTCGAAGAGAACCAATATTCGACTTTTACAGTGTATAAATTGATTTATATCAGATTTAATTTAATTTATATTATTATAGCGCTCGAAGCGTCGATTATTCATGAAAAAGTTTAACCGCTACATCAATTTAATGTATAAAACCAGCCCTAAGATGTTAAGAAGCTAACTAAAAATTTACATTAGTCAAGGGGGTCACAGCTTTTTTAATTGTAGTAGTGAAAAGGATAATGTGATATGAATATTTTTGTTAATAAAAGAATACAAAGTACAGTGTGCGGGATACAATAATATATAAGGTTCAGTACGTTATACCTACTTACATAAAATTTCGTTATCAAAAATAGTCCCATTGGATAATGGAATGATTACCCTTTCAATGGCTGGAAATTTTACACAAAATATAATTAATTTATCTATGTATTAAGGGTCCTGGACTTGACGCCCATACTAACGTACTTTCAATATTACAACTTAGCTGTTGGTCGAAGTTCAATTATTTTGTATATATGATTTATTTTGAAGATATGTTCGAAATTGTACGCAATAATCTTTGTTGTGGGTATTTTTTTTATGTATTATAAAATTTAAAAAAAAAATCTGATGACACAACACAAAAATAATAATAATTCTGCGACAAACAGTAATTGAGTATTATTGAAACCTAATTTTTGTATGGAGAATGCAGAGTGCAATGCCCTTAACAGATTTTTATATAAATTTGACACACAATTTATTGCATCAGCTGAGTGCAATAATATGACCAAGCTCTTATTACAATATATTCTTATATTACCAAAAATATTAATATTTTCTATAGCAAAAAAACTTATAGGTGACAAGAGATCCAAAGTCAAATCTAATGATTCACCAGAAAGTATCCATAGCAATTCAAGCAATTCAGGGTGGCAACATATCTAGTGTTTTGGGTACTTCTCCAGCAACTTAATATTAATTTTTTTTTTCTCGCAATTAGTTACAGCAACTTTTGCTTGGCATATTCTGGATCTTTGTCCATATGTTTTTCTATAGAGAAAATCTATGTTTAGTTATCTGTGAATAGGTATATATTTTTTATTTTAATGTGTAATTCTACAAAAAAAAAACAATATTTTATATTATTATTTTTAAAATGCTGGTAGAACTGGGGATGGTTTGACAATGAAATTCTGCACACCCTAGGCCTTAGCACAACAGCATCATTAGACTTAATAAATTGACAAAATAGATACATAATAATTTTATGAATTAAACTTTATTTATTGTCAATATACAAGTATATTGATGTGGTTATGCTATGCCTCACTCTATATGTACTATTTTTATCAAAAGTAATACTTGATTTATCATCAGACACTAAATACTTTTTTTCAACAAAATAAAATAACTTGTATTTAAAAATAGGTTTTAATTTTGTATTTTTATAAAATTATTGTATCAATTTAACATTTAAGACATTAATTTATCATAAAAAGTCTGATCTAGTATT
This sequence comes from Monopis laevigella, assembly GCA_947458855.1. Classification (NCBI taxonomy): domain Eukaryota; kingdom Metazoa; phylum Arthropoda; class Insecta; order Lepidoptera; family Tineidae; genus Monopis; species Monopis laevigella. Next base: position 17,787,356 of record OX381583.1, on the reverse strand, counting down.
ATTGTTTTATACTGACATTATTGTTTAACAAAAAAAGATAATTAATATATATCATTTTTTATTTTATTTTGTACATAAATAACATCTCAAATTATTTGTACTGAAATACTAAATAAATATATAATATAATTAAATTTTACAACTTTATTTAACCCTTGCTAAATATTTACATTAATACTACATATTTAACACAATAACTGCTATTTTTAATTCAAAGTCAAAATTTTACAAATTTCCCATACAAAATTAGTAAAATATTCCTCTGCGGGGTGATTATGCACGCAATGCTGCTAAACTTTTATTCAATATGATGAAACACAAACCTGGTGACATAAAAAATTGATAGATAACTAAATCATTTTGGTTAAAGTTTAACATTGTGCAGCATAATAGGCCTACTGATAGTCAATTCATATAGTAGATAGAGGTCTCTTGCGATAGCTGTGAGAAATCAGAATAGGCTAAGATTGACCATATTTCAGCATTAGAGTTTTAAAATACACCAGTCAGAAAAAAGTGTTTGGAAAGAAAAGTTGGGTATACAATAATGAATTTTTAAATTATTTACTTTTAAGGTATAGCTTTTTGACAACTACAGGTAGAGATAAGTACTTACTAAAGGTCTTATAAAATAAAGGTTCTTATATTTAGGTAAGGTGAGTAAATCAGCTATAATTCAGTGCAAGTGATTGACACATTTTTCCTAGTTTTATGGACTATAGTAACTGCTGTTGATAATTAACAACACTCCTCTTTACACTTGCAAAAGAACCAAATGTGATAGTCGAGAACCTGGCTCTTAAGAAAGAGCCTGTTATATTTTCATCAATCACATATAATAAAATAGCAGAATTTCATATTTTTTTATAAAAGTACTCACATGAAAAAAAAAAGTTGTCATTCAAAAGCGACTCATTGGATTGAAAATAGAATTACCATGAAGGTAAAAACCGTGCCCGTCCGCACGCCTTTACTGGAGTAAGCATCATTCAATTTGCAGGATGCCGCACAAGTGACAAATTTGTCACTCACACACACTTTCACATTTTTTACATCCTCATTTGTGGAGTATTGTCACACATTGCTCCACTGTGTTGTCTTTGTTTGTGGCAATATTGTCACTCTAAAAGTGACAGAAGACCCAAAATTGAATTGAACATTTATTTCACAATTATAACCTACAGAATCATAGCTACACTTGCTGCATTGAGCCATGCATGCTTTGTGACAGTTGTGATAAGGTTTTTTGTATATAATAAAAAATATATGCACACACTGTGAGCGCCAAATAGTTCTTTAATTTATGTTTAATCATAATATTATTTCCTTTTCCTTTTAGTAGAAGGACCACAATCACTACCAGGTGTTCTGTTAATTCTTTTTAATGACATGAATGTCTTTGCTAAAACTTCATCAGACACATCCTTGGCCATATCATCTTCTTCTACTACTTTTTCAAGTTCCATGAGGCGTTCAATTTCAGGATTCATTCCTTTGTAAGATACTCTGCCATCTATTAGCTCTTCACAAAATTGGTAACTAGGTTCAAATATGAAGTTCCCCAGGGCATCTCCCGTCTGATTTGTAATTTTAACATTAGAATATAAATCCTCATACCCATTCGAATCAGCCAGTTCTTTTTCTACTTTTTCTTTGCTCTTCTTCATAAACTTCATATCCAAAATGGCTTTTGGTAGTTTGAGTTTCGTTTTAGCATTTTTAGACATGTTTGTTATTTTTCAAAACAATATTTATTTAATAACAATTTAATGGAGAAAAGCTTACTAAAATGCGGTGGGACAGTATTATAATTTAAAAATTATTTGTATAATTAACAGTAATTGAATGGATTTGGATTGGAAAACATTTTAGGTTATTTTTTATTTTTTTATTTATTAAGGCATTGGTCGCTACAGAGTACAGACATTCGCATATAAGTGTACGTTCCAGTGGCGGCGCACCCTATGCTCTGACTGTTATTTTTTTTATGTACATTTTTCCTACATCTCACTAGAAAAACAAATTGAAATGTTTGCATTTAATTTAATTGGTAGGATTTCTAAATCTGCGTAGGTATTTAACCCGTCAAGCATCCAGCACCGCAAACCCCCGTAGTTCGTTTTTTGGCCACACGCCAACTTATATTTAACGGTCTGTATGACCATCAGCCTAAATTAATTATGTTCAACACCAGTCCTTTTTTTCAGTAAGTTTTTCACCAAAAATAGTAAAGGTACTTTATGGACCATACCACTTAAGCTGAGTTACACAAAGTTAAAAATGGAGTATAATGTACCAGCTGTCATTCGCGATAAATCAAAAATCTATAAACCTAAAAAGTACCATACCACGATAATGCCGTCTTAGATTTGGACACTATAGACTAAACTCACATTTACATCGCATGAAAATGTCCCAATCGCCTAAGTGTGATCACTGTGATACAGGAAGTAACGAAACCATAGACCATATATTCTTTGAATGCCCTACATTTTATAATCAGAGGGAAGAGTTACAAAAACACTTAAAAAACTTATATAAAGAAGATGATATACCAAGCTCAGTAAAAGATTTGTTAATAAGAGAAGTAAACTACATCTACATCTTCAAGTTCATAATCAACACAATAGAAAATATCTAAAACAGAAGAATAATCTACGACTAGGCTGTATGGGCACATGCTCTTTGCCTTTCCTTCATGAAAAAGAATACTACTACTACTACTACTACCAGCTGTCATTCGACTTTCAAAATAAAACTGTCTTCGACACTATTAATTTATTATTTAAATTTAATCGTTACAATTACCTTGACGGACAGTTTGGTGCAATTGCAGACAGAAGCTTAGAGGTTTTTTTTCCTTATTAATTGCATTTATTTTACAATATCAGCCAAAGACAAATTAAAACAGCCAACTTGGCTCCTAACAAACTTCCACGCATGGACAATATTATACACATCAGAAGAAAAAAAAAAAAAAAGATTTTAAAGAAACATTGCATTAGAATAGAATACAAGATAACTTTATATTATACACTAAATATCTTTTTTATTTACATCTAAAAATTCGAAAATGGTTCTAATCACCGGGATGGACCAACTGTACAAGATAATAGAAGTAGGTAGAGCTAATTTATGAATTACTAATGAATTATAAATAAATGTATGATCAAACCGGTCACATGATAGTATTATATGATTCGCATCAGCTTTATCAAAACCGCATTCGCATAAATCTGTAGTTATAACGTTAATTTTCTTAAGATGGTATGGTAATGAATTATGATTAAATCTTAACCGTGAAATTATTGATGACTGACGTCTGTTAAAAATTAAATTTGAAAACCATGGCTTACGAGGAATTTCTGGTTGAATTAAAAAATAATAACCACCTCGTTTTTTAGCAGAACTATTCCAATAACGTAACCAGCATTTATAAAGTAAAGGTTTAGCTAAATTTATTAAATCTAATGCATGATTCCTAAACCATTTTTTCTCTCCATGTACTACAGCATGTTTAGCTGCCTCATCCGCCCTCTCAATCCCAAATATTTCAAAGTGACCCGGGATCCATGCTAAAAGTTAAATGTAATAAATCTTTTAATTTATATAATATATGATTTTTACAATTTTTGAATGGATTAGACATACATTTTAATTCTAAACTACTTTTTGAATCGGAAAAAAATATAGAATATTTTAAATTTTGAACTAAAATATATTCAACTGCTTATAAAATCGCTAATAATTCACCAGGGGCCTTATTCCGAGTTTGCAACCGCTAATCACGACAAGACGTTGCGCAAACTATAAATATGGAAATATAAGCTCTATTCCAATGGTTATATAGTATGTGTTAGGTTGGCTATTATAATGCAGCCATCTTGAAATACACGAATTCTTCGCAAGTTTGAACATTTATTGACCATTGGAATTTCAACTTTATAATTAACAAAATAGAACTTACATTTCAATACCCGTACTTTACGCAAAATGCGCGACGGTGAACGTGTCAAAACTCGGAATAAAGCCCTAGTTGAGACAGAAGTTTCCGGGGAGCATTTACATTCTAATACATGGTTAAAGTTTTTATGAAATACACTGTAACCAACACATCCTTGAGCAGAAAATGTTGATGCATCAGTAAATATATAATTCCAGTTCAACCAATTTTGTTCTATTAACATATTAAAAGTATGCTTAACGGAACGATCACCTTTAGAAACACCAAAATCAAGCATAACATTAGGTTTAAACAAAGCTATTTAAAACGATTGACATTCAAAAAGTGGCAGTGATAGCGAGTGTATTGTATGTGTAGGATCTTTTAAGGATAAAAACTTATTAAAGCTCTTTACAGTAGGCGGTTTTGTTTTTTCTTTCCAATTATTACTATTGGAGATTTGATTGGACAAATTTTGCAAAATAGAAAACATTGGATGATCAGAAAAGGCAACAATTCAACAAAAACAACAAAAAAAATAATTTATCAGACAGATATTGTCTACTTGTAGAGCATTCGTTGGGGTTGACTTCATCGCTCCAACAATAATACGTAAGGCTTTATATTGTATTTTACCTAAAAGTTGCCAACCTTGTTTATTAGCAGGGTCTAATAGAAAAAGTACCATAATCTATTGTGCTTCGTATAATAGCATTATAGATAAGCCGTAAATAAAAAGGAGATAAACCCCACCAAACACCAGCTAAACATTTTAATATATTATTTTTTTTTTCACACTTTAGTTTAAGGTAATCAAAATGTTTTTTACTAGTCATTTTTTCATCCAAATAGATACCTAAAAATTTTACATATTTGTTAACAGGAATTTAAATATTATTATGTTGAATTTCAACTTTTATTTGGAGCTAATTGTAAACCATTATCTTTAAGCCAAAAATCTAAATTATCCAGATTTGTTTGAATATTTGAACTAGCATTTAATATATCTTTACTAACCGAATATAACAGAATATCATCAGCGTATAATAGAATTTTACATGAAGAATTTATATTATTTATAATGTCATAACTATATATATATTAAAAAAGAGGGGACTAAGCACAGAACCTTGCGGTAAACCTTTATACACAAAACGATTACTTATTTCTTTAAAGCTATTTCTTACAATACTATTTCTTTTAGTCATAATGTTATGTGAAAATATTGTTAATCTTTTAGGGACACCTAATTTAATTAATTTTTGTAATAAAATAGGTAATTGAACATTATCATAGACGCAGACTTCATGTCCAAAAATGCTCCAACTATCGATTCGTTTTTACCAAAACTAAGTCTGATATCTGTGATAAAAGTCCCCAAACTATCTATTGTGCCTTTCCCTTTGCGGAAACCAAAATGACTATTTGAAAAAATTTGTTGATGTTCCATATGCCATTCTACCCGATTCTTTATTAAATGTTCAACAATTTTTAAAAACACCCATGAAAGAGCTATGATACGGAGTCATTAGAATCTTTATCTTTTTTTTAAAAATTTGTGTTTTCCATGTATTTGGAATTGTACAAAATTATATTAATTAAATTCAAAAAATAAATATGTACCTTTTTATCAGCTTTAGTAACAAATGAATATAAAATACCATCTATTCCTGGATAGTGATCACTACCATGTGTACTAGGTAACACTTCCCAAATAAATAAAATTACTAAATCGGACGAACACAATGTTATATCTACCGCGCTTATTTTCTTGTGGTCTATTTAATCGAGTTTGTTGACCAGTATTCAATATACAAAGAGATAAATCATCAATAATTTCAAGCAAATGATCACCCAGAAAATCTGAATTCTCACAGCCCATATATTACTGTGACAATTAAGATCCCCCATAATTAGATATTGTTTTTTCAATGTCCTGATAATATTATAAAATTTATTTATAATGTTAATAGTAGGATTAGCTATATACACAGACACATATATCACATTATTACACTTAATACCTACAATTTGCAATTCGTCATCTTTTGTAAATTGCATCTTTCAAAACCAAGACTATTTTGTATCATGATCATAGATCCTCCATATCCTTCAGATCTATCATCACGAACGATCTATCATCATAATATTCTTACTATTCGCCACGTATCGGCCCGCGGTCAACAAACTTGGCCACTGCTCGCGTTGGGTATCTTCCTAGCGCTCGAGTATTACGGGTAGCGCATTTGTTTGCTTCTCTCTCTACCGACGACTCTCTATTCTAGCGACAGCTTCAGCGCAGCGCGGATGCAATGCAAACCTCACCCAGGTAATATTTGTATTAATGTAATGTTTGTATTACTTGTAATGTTTGCATTACTTGTAATGCGTCGATGTGATGCAATAGAATGAGATACTGTAAAGGTAAAGCGATGCAATGAGTATATGAGACGAGATATGTCCTACGAATTTGTATACGAAGTAATAAACTGCATTTACTGTATTATTTTAATAACCTATGTAAACTAGAGTAACTATGTTTTTTTTTATAATATTATAAATTACCTAGTATGAAAACTATTTTAAAACTAAAAAAAAATATTTTGTTTAGAATTCTGAATATTACTATTTTATTATAATTAATATTTTATTTAAATTAATATTTTACTTTAATTAATATTTTAATTAATTTTTTATTCAATATTTTATTTTATTTTAATTAATAGTACCAAATATAACATTGTAATATAACATGATAGATACACAACATGTCATGGAGTAATGCAAACATCACGAGTAATGTTCCGGGTAATAGTAATATCACAATGAGATATCTATTTTTCCGTACTGTGATGTAATATCACACATTACATTTAGACGCACCGTTTCTAGCGATAGATTAGCGTACCGGTCATGAAATTACCGTACAAATACGGTAATTAGCGTACTTCTTGATACCTCGTAACGCAGGTATAATGAATGGATTAGAAAACTTGTAGATTTTTTAAATTTCTAACATTAAAATGTAAAAAGTTTACCCATTGAAACCTTCTGCTAATGTTTTTTTTTTGCAAGAATCGTCCCATGAAAATTACGAAAATTTTTGCACTGTCGTGTTTTGTTAGTCTAGGGATCTTAGAGCCAGACTAAAAAAACAACGCGGCCAAGGGGAGAGACGCCATAGCACTCTTATCTAATACAAAAATGTTTGTAAATTTTTGAGGGAGGTGTACATACAACGCACTTGAACGCACTCATCAATACACCTGCCAACGAGCGATAAGAAAAACACTAATTACGCACACATCTACACTAATTTGTGTTCAAATATTGTAAAAACTTGCATTGACATGTAGTAATGAAAGTTAACGGCTAGGGCTACCCAAATGCCCATATTTTATAAAGCTATATATGGAATTTTATCAATATATAAGGAATTCAGAATAAATCAAATTCTGGTAAATAATATCTAGCGGCAAACTAAAGAAAAGTATTAATTTTTAGTAAATAAAATAAAAAACATACTTTACCATCGACTACTTTAATAACTAATTAAATTGTTTGAAGTAAAGATCTTCATAACCCATCCATATTAAAAACATACTGATGCCTTTAAGTGACCTAGTCATGTTTCGTTTTTAGTCTATGGGTTTACCGGTTTTCACGAGACTATTGCATCGATTTCTTATCAAGGTGGTCGTCTCCTTTTAGGTTCTAGTTGCGAAACGGGCGGTTAATTTGACGATAATAGCAGCGAGGATACTAAAGTAGACTCGTAATGCGTATTCGTCTTTATCGCGGCCCGTTTCGTAACCGCATCTTTTAGCCGGCATAGTAGAAGCGATCTATGCTGTTAAACAACAATGAATTGATCGACCCCATTCTAGGATTTTGTAGGTCTGCTTACCTTCAGGTAAGTACAAAGTCACATACCGTACTCCAGTAAAAAAAAACAACATATTTAAAAAAAATAAAGTAAGAAAAAACGAATTCAGATTAATCTAAGAATTCAGGTATGTTTTGAGAATATTATTTGAATCAATTATTATTTAGGGCTTAAAAATATTATTTTCTAAATAAGCATTTCCTTTAGTTTGCCCTTTGAAGTTACATTCCAACATTTGACCGACGTGCTAGAGCCTACTTTTTCCAACGCATAGGGCTAGAAATTCAAAGAGGCAATGCGGCTGCAGTTCTCGGCACCTGCCCGGCTCCAGAGGAATTAATGGAGTTATATTCATTAATTAAATTATTTAATTTTTATCTCAATTACGGATATTATAATTATATAATTTCATTATATTAGTAGGTAATTTATATAGTTTCATTGTATATGTCTGTATATTTATAACAAAGTGCTTGTTGCTTTTACAGTTAACATCTGTAAACTTTGTTAGGTACTCGTACCTGTAAATATTTTTGTGTCATTATGTGTTTGATGAGTCTTTACGTGGAAGTTAATAGGGCCCTATATAGTTGGGCGTCATTTGTCATTTTATATTTTTTATTAAATTAAAACATTTAAAAAAAAATCTCGTGTCGATTTTGATAAAAACTAAAACTGCATCATTAGATTTTTTTAAATATTCTCCTAGCTGGGCTATATATATATATATATATATATATATACTTCTATATATGTATGTATGTACCTAGCTAATCTTATTTTAAATGTCTTTTATCTGATTAATTAAGAATTGTTTTTTTTTTTTTTTTTAAAGAAGCATAGTTTTGTGTGTTTGTTTTGTCCATTGGACTTTAGTCAACATAAGCCTATGTTTACGTGGAGTATCGCCATACATTACTCCACGCTAGTTTTTAGCTACAAGAGTTGTATAGCATAAATATATGTCTGTGGCAATATTGTCGCTAAAGTGACAGAAGGCCAAAATAAAAATTAAATTGAATTGATTGCACCAACTAAGCCGATGGACTTGTATCCAGAGGCTCTACCATGGGTTTGCGCATTGTAGAAACGTAACGTATTCATTTACGTATACGCGAGCAACAACCAATAGGGCTGCTTTATTTTTGGTAACAGGATTGAATAAAGCTATCCTATTGGTTGTTGCTCACGTTTACGTAAATGAATACGTTACGTTTCCACAATGCGCAAACCCATGGTAGAGCCTCTGGTGGGCGATTCTCGCGCTTTCGAGATTTTTAAACGAAAAATGACTAAATATGCCATTTTTCGTTCAAAAATATCGAACATTAAACGAAATAAATAATAAATATTAATTAATAAATATATAAATATTGAACGAAAAATGACATATTTAGTCATTTTTCGTTTAAAAATCTCGAATCGAGATGAATCTCGAAAGCGCGAGAATCGCCCACCAGTTGTTGCTTGTAAGCTTAGAATAAATAGAAATTGTAAGGATCAAATTCTGTAAAATAACTTCAAACAGCAAACAAAAGAAAGTCCTTATTTTTAATAAAATATGTTTAAGGTGATTCCTCAGCTCCGGTATGGAAACTATTTGCAAGAGATGGCGCTTGTGTCGCAAAATCATGGTTTTTAATTTATTACGTAAATATTATAGTCGCTAGCGATGAAATTTTGCATTTTGCGACAATCGGAAAACATTTGGAACTTATTTATGTATATATTTTACTGTATCAACGGCTAACTTTAGAGATTACAGTCCACGAAGTTTTGTATGGAAAAAGTACTGCTGAGGAATCACCTTAATGTGTTATGCATAACCTTCGATATATAGTTATTTCGTTTGAGGCCATAACTACATAACTAATAAATTGTTCGAAATGATTAGTATCAAATCAACGGTGTGTAAATCAATATAAATTATTCGCGCCAAAAAAAAAATTCGTTTTAAAATTCAGAGGAAGGTGCATGGAGATACACAGAATATCTCCATGCTCCTAAATGTAGGATGGTATTCGCGAATATTTTAGGTAGGAGGAAGGCCTTCATATCTTCTCTATAGACCGACCGTCCGCTCTCGTTACACGGCCCATACAGATGCAAAAACCGTCAAGTGACCTAGTCATGTTTCGGTTTTAGTCTGTGGATTTACCGATTTTCGGGGGATTACTGCATCAATTTCTTGACGAGATGGTAGTCTCCATTTTACTGAGTAAGCATTGCTTCGGCAGGCCGAGATTTATCAATTGGCAAGATTGAGGTCAAACGCAGTCTCTGTTATAATAAATAAATTAAAAATGTGCGATGTTTTTACAATACATTAGCCTATATTCCAACCCGTTTATGCAATAGGTTTAAACGAATATTTTACCGCATGTGAAGTAAACAGATCGAATGTTGGCCTACCCATTTGGCAGAGGCTAAAAGTTAGGAAAGAGGAAAGTTATTCAAATTAAACAAATAACATAACATTAAAATATTTTTTTAATAAAAACGAGTAGGTACCTACTTACTAAATCCATACAAAAAACAATTATTATTCATAATACATATACCTACGAAATGACTGAGTTGGTTACCTACACCGTAGACATCGGTACTAGTTTTTAAATAATAACTTGTTACGAGCTCGCCACTTGTTTGGTGTAGACTCTCCGTTACAAAATCATTCCGCTGTACCCCGATGCCTTCTAGGCGGTCTCGATGTAAGGCGTAATGGTACGATTACCTACTATAATATAATAAAACTGGGGCCCTACCGGAAAGCCACATGAAATACCGAACGACACGTCGATCGATCGAAAATTCAATGTATGTGATTTGACGTTTCTCGGCGATCGAGTTCTACCCATAAACAATATTTTAAAGACAATTTTATCTATCGACGCGTCGATCGGTTTGTTGATGTGGCTTCCCGGTAAGGCCTCTTAATAACATACATAACTATTAATTTGGTAATATTAGATAATATATCTGCAGAAAGTTTTCTTTACTCTTTACATGATAATCAATTTTGGTAATCGTAAATCTCTTGGGCGAGCGTACGAGTCGCCTAGCATATTGAAGAAATTATTTCTATCGCAATATAGGTCTCATTATAAGATGTTAACGTTTAAAACAGAAAGTTCGCAAGTTAATTTTATACTTTATAAAATAAACTATCCACACAAAGTTGAAATTCCCATATTTGTTTTATTATAATGTTTAAAATTTCACACAAGATGATTCCGTGTATTCAAGATGGCGGCATTTTTAGGCACACTAATACAAACTATATGACCATAGAAATAGAGCTGATATTCACGGATCAAACTTTTAAACGAACAGATTACGCAATGACCCTTCTGAACTTTAATACCTATATTATAATTCTTGTAAAAAGTGGCACATTCCTAATGTGAACACTGTAATTGTTGACATTGTGAGCAGTAAACAGACGTATTTTCCTTGGACGGGGGTACAAAACAGCTTGGCTTCTAGTTTCAAGGTGGAGGAATACATGAGCACCGTGACGATATCTTCGTGCGAGGTGTCTTGGTGCAGGAAGGGGCGCACGCACAGCTCGTGCCCCATGGACCTGGTAGTGCTGCATTCTTTGGATAACCTGGCGGCCTGCAAACAATAATTATTTATGTGCTATACCTATATTTTTACTAAATTTCGTGAGGGGTGCCTTTGTACAAACCTTTTTTAATTAATTACCTATAAATTTAAAAGCTATATAATAATAGTAATAAAAATTAAATTAATGAATATAATTCATTGAGTTCCTCTGGAGCCGCGCAGGTGCCGAGAACTGCAGCCGCATTGCCTCTTTGAATTTCTAGCCCTATGCGTTGAAAAAAGTAGGCTCTAGCACGTCGATCACCTGATTTTTCTATTAGCAATTTTCCCAACGATTGAGAAAATGCTAAAGCATCAGGTGACCAGGGGCTTTAAGTTTCCACCGCAAAGGCCAGAAATTCAAAGTGGTCTGAGAGCTGGGAATATTTATCATATTTCAAATTTTGTGCTTTAAGAGCTGCGGCCCCAGAGGAAACAGAGGTGAGCTGTAAATTAGATGGAGCTAATGTGTCCGTGCAGGTGGCGTCCCACACTAAGGATCGACCCTTAGACCACGGGACTATGGTCATGCCGTCAGGCCTTTTGCCATCGTCACGACTCACTCCTGGTGGGCGATTCTCGCGCTTTCGACATTCATCTCGATTCGAGATTTTTAAACGAAAAATGACTAAATATGTCATTTTTTGTTCAATATTTGTATATTTATTATTTATTAATTAATATTTATTGTTTATTTCGTTTAATGTTCGATATTTTTAAACGAAAAATGGCATATTTAGTCATTTTTCGTTTAAAAATCTCGAATCGAGATGAATGTCGAAAGCGCGAGAATCGCCCACCTGGTGGCTCTAAAATTCTGGCGATACCCGCGGAACCCAAGGCACGTTTTATTACGGCATTCAAATTCGCGTGCCGCGGCCATCGTCCAGCACTTCTTGTGCACGAGAGGCCGTGAACACCGGACTCGTCAACCATAGTCCCGCATATGCATCTGTGTGGTTGACAAAGAGCAGCACATTAAGAGAAATGGCGCTACCGTCAAGTAGGGTGCCAAGCGATGGTGAGGGGATGGCTTCGAGCCAAGAGCCGGATTCCTTGCAGCAAGAAGCTAAAAGTCTTGCTTGGCCAAGAGAATTACTTGAAGATTTAAGCATGTTTAGTTTTTGTAAAATTAGAGGAAAATCCCATATTTTTTGTGTACATGCAAAATGTGGTATTAAAGTGTATTAACTTCCAGCAATCTATTGCCTCAGTCATATAGCTCAACTCCCTTACGTCTACAGACGGGGATAATACACTACCGACGAGAGTTGAGCAAGCATGGACAGAGGAGAGAAATGCTGGAAGTGCTACGTCTGCTGTGCATCGAACACCAATACCTCCATAACGTACCGGAAGAGTGGCTTGAAGCCATGAAAAAATTGACAATGAAAGGTTTCTTCAAGACTATTCTTTAAAGTAGTGTCAATGACTTGAAGTTGGTCTTCTTGCAGCCAGAGTGGACTACAGCGCATAAAATATGTTAATCTTGGTATCCCGAAAGAATTGCGTAATAAAAAAAAACGTGTATGTGGATTAATGTGGGTGAGCTGCTGTGTAAAGAAATCTAATTGGTTTTGTTTTTTTTGAATTAATGGTTGTATGGCTTCAGTTGTAAGTGGAGCTCCTAATAAAAATAGTTCATTTTGATTTAGACAATTAAAATTTGGAAGTATGGTATTTAATTCTCTAGAGATTTCAATGAAATCATTATGGCTTATATTCCAAATATAAATTAAAGTAAACTTCTGTTTTTGATGAATTTATTTCCAGACCCAATAATCTGAAATCATCAATAAGAGAGTTGATATTAATATTTAAAGATTTTTTTTTTCCCGCTAATGTTTCATCGTCTAAATACCAAACGTTAAGGTCGGTAGTTAATTTTTCTATGTATTTATGTATGGTTATGCTAAAAAGTGCTGGCCCAAGTGGGTCCCCTTGTTGACACCCTACTGAGGATAGTATGCAATGAGAATTAAACAGAAGATGAGAAGAATGAGCGTAACTATGGTGAATGTAGTTGTATATAGTTGGAAAATGTTCTCTTATAGTTTTAAGCATAGTATGTCTATCAATTGAGTTAAAGGCATTTTTTAGATCTATTTTAATTAAAAAATCATAATCGTTATGTTTTTTTTTCTAAGTATGTACGTGTCGCGTGAACTATTGCTTCAGCTTTTTAAATAAATAAAATAAATATATATAATGAAATGTAATCTTTATAATTTCAATATATTACATATTTACATGGAGAAGTTAAAAGGTTAAACTTTGGACTAATATGAGGTTCTACTGATTCAACTTTTCTCATGGAACCAAATGTCATACAAAATAGTAATGTTAAAATGAACAAATATATTACAAATTCTTTATCAGGATATTCATATAATATGAAATTTTAAAGGTAAAATTATAAAAAAAAGTCCCTTTATATATTTACCTTCCATAATTTCAATATAAGAATATTTGCTGGTGTGACTCATTGATTCGCATTGCGCATTACAGCAGTGATCAACTATTTTTTTATATTAGATTCGTCCAAGATCCCAGCCTATTACGTCTAACAACGTTAAGCTAAACTTTAACCAAAATGACGTAGATGTCTGTCAATGTTCAATGTCACCAGGTTTGCATTACGTCAGAATTGCATCATATCGATTAAAATTTAGTTTACCGTTGTACGCGTAATCACCCCGCAGGATTCTTCAATATCAACTTCATATCATTTATTCATTTCTATACTGATTTGTTTGTTAGTTCTATATTTTAAATGTAGGTACATAATATTGATTGATTTTTAGTATTATTGTAATTAATATTTGTAAGGTGAAACAAATAAGTAAAATGTTAAATGTTCCTTTATTTAAATTTATTTTTTTGACCAATACATACAATAATTACATTAGGTATATCTAATTAATAATTTAATTATTATATATAATTATAGGTAATTTTGTAACTTTGTTATGACAAATAAATGAATTTGATATTAAATTTTGACATAAAAATATATCAAATTATGCCTTTGATAGGTATCCAAATAATTTGGTAGAATAATGCCTGATTTCACCAACGATCCTTTCTTAAAAGAAACTTAACTTTAAAGGAGCTCCTAAATAAGAATTTTGACATATTTGCCATGAAACAACTGTCATTAATTTAGTTATCCCTTAGTTAGGGGCTCCCTAAGAGTTGGTGAAATCGGGCATAAGCCCCAGAGCACCAATACTAACCTGTATAAAAGGCACAATCCCAGCAGACATCCATAGCAACTGGTTTAATATGCATATTCCCTTTATAGGTTCGGTCTTGGTATCTACTTTGTCCAGATTTAACAACCAGACGAATCCAGATATGGCCCACGATATGTTCACAATAGTAAAGAGACACACAGCAGGTGCTAAGTCGTCGTTTAGATATTTCAATAACTTCCGAAACTCCGATACTTCCTGTGAAATAAATATATATTTTTATATGAATTGAGTTAATAAAGAAAAACAAATAAAATAATAAGGAATGATCAGTGCTTACGAAGCCGAAGACTTTATTAGGTTTTAGCCAGGTTTTACTATATTCCCTAGTAGCGTAAAGATAAAATATTTCGTTCCGGCGATCAGGAGTTATTTTTAATTTAAATAATATTTTTATTTGGGTGGGGACCCTTAAATTAAAAATAATAAATTTCGGGGGGAGGGAGAATTTTGTCAAGATTTTATAATCTTTTTGATAAATTTCGCTTATTATATGGCGGCCTTAGCCCCCTGGATCCGCCAGTGCGGTCGACGCATCATACAAAATGAGCTTTCGCATTTTCAGTATTTCTCCACTACTGTTTATCGTAGAATTAAAATAGAATTTTTATCGGTTTCTTAATCTTTCGGCTGTGGACATTTTTGTAATCAAACAACTTTTAAAATATCTATAATTAATTACAAAAGTATTTATTACAAGTGAAAGTTTTTTACGAACATAAAAATAACATCATCTAAACAGGGGCGGATCCGGGATCGATTTTGGGGAGGATTTTTTGTAATGTAAATGTTTCTGGCGGCGAAACCATCGAAACCGCCACTGCATCTGAACTACGACTAACACCCAAGTGATAATACCTATTAGAAGTACGGTTTATATGGGCGTTAAAACGACTGGCGAAACCTTAAGTAAATGTTTTTACCCTCATCCAATTAAGTGGTGTAATGGTTCGGTTAAGCAGTCGGTCCTTGAGGAACACCAGATGCGCCTGCAGCAGCTGAGCCTGCAAACAGTAGCTGGTGATGATGGTGGCCTGCACCATGTCGTGGATCAACGTGCATACCATTAGGAGGATCTTCAGCCCCAACAACACCTCTGTGGAACTGAAATGATGATTAATAATAATATTGTTAAGGGTCCACAGAGCAAGTAATAAGAGTTGAGATTGAGAAACCCAACAGTAAAATCTGAAGTATGGTTTCTAATAATGTCATTAATCGATTATCTTTTCTTAGACGGTAAAAAATACTATCAAATCAAAAGATTTATGAGCATAGGTAAATGATATAATCACAGATGGCACTTCTTTTAATAATTATCTATATCCCTGCCCATAGGCGTACATATATAAATATTTATTTGGTAAACTGACCTACCTACGCAATTTATTATAATTTTTTGAAGCCATACATTAAAAAAATGCATGAGCGTGGTTTATGTTCTACCTAGTATAATTTATCAATATATTAAAAAAAGATCTTTGCCAAGTTTTCCAATTATTCTTTGAAAAGAAACCTTTTCACCGCAAAAGATAAATGGATTTTTTATACCGGGATATGTTACTATTCATAAATTGGTACATTTTGCAAACACGACTTTATACAAAATATAAGATGTACGAATTTAGCTTGAAGGCTAATAATAATAAACCGAGCACTTTAAAAATATTATTATAAATATATATACAGTAAGTACCTATTTTCTAACCACCGAAACATAATAGCTCCTTCGGCCATCATTATATTGACGGAGGCCAGGGAAAGGCACATCCACAGCAAGCTCAGCACTATCAAGAACCAGAGCATGCGTAGGAGACGCTTGGGGTTGGCCGAGGGCGTGCCTTGTGCTGGAAACGACGACAGCAGGAACACCTGTAACCAAAGAATGCACCATCATAATGTTGACAGAGGCCTGCACCCGTAGCACGGCCAAGCCAAGACAAGAGATAAAGTCGCGAGCGGATGTCAAACAAAATATGTTTTTTATATCAGCCAATCAGATGCAACTTTGCAGCGCTCTGATTGGTTGATATTAAAAAATAGTTACTTTTGACTTTGGTTCGCGACCCCATATCCGTGCTACGGGTACTGCGAGAGGCACATCTACAGAAAAATCTATACGCTAGCTGTTGGCTGTAGATGGTAGATACCTGCCAAAAAATGGCTCCCACAGCCATCATAATTGACATAGACAAGCGAAAGGCACATCTAAATTACCGAAAGGAATTGGAAACTTCAGTTATTTTAAATTAACTTTAATTCAAATGCATCGTAATAGAATTGAAATAGCTTAATTATAAGATTTCATGTATGCTAGTAAATCGCCCATAGACCACTTACAAAAAAATATGTGTGTGATTAGGTATAATATGATGCAATTACGATTCGCATTACCTGAGCATGCGCATGAGATATTTTATTTATTTATTTACCTTATCAAAACTCTCAAAAGTGTAGGTAGAAGACTTTAAATAAGTAGGTATTTAGATTAGAGTAGAGGTAGCGGGGCATTCGATCACATTCGGAAACCTTTGTTGCCGAGGCATGGAAAGTGCCACAAACTTATCAGACAGCGTTAATTTATAGAAAAAAATACTTATTTTAGCTTAAAATTATAATTAGGGATTTTAATGAATGGTTTCACAGTAGCAGTCTATGCCTACTCTGTGCCGAGAGATTGTTGTCGTTTCTTTTTGTGTATCATTTTAATGTATCCATACAGTCGTTGACTTCCTTAGTTCAAAATGTGTTGACATACAATAAGGGATTACAGTAGGTACTGTGAAGGGTTTCACTTTATCAGTCTATGACTACTCTGTAAGTCTGACCGATAAATACAGTAAAAAAATGGTACTTCGGTATGCTATTTTGTATTTTTTTTATGTGATAAAATATAGATAAAATCAGAAAAAAAATCATGAAACGTTCAAATTCCCTGAAAATCCAACATCCATATACAACCCAACTCATACGATATTCGTTTTTTTTGCACAAATACCAATAGGTTTATTTAGGCACTTGCTGACCACACGCAACTGCGTAACTTTATCTGTTTACGCACGCAACGCAAGCTCTCAAAATTATCAAATTTTCCCCGTTTTCCCAACATTTTCCATTGATGCTCCGCTGCTATTGGCCGTAGCGTGATGTTATATATAGCCTTCCTTGATAAATGGTATATATCAAGATAGGTAATAATAATTTTAAAAATAGGTTCTGTAGATCCAGAGATTTTACTCTACAATCTCACAAAGTTTACCTCGTCTAGCTAGGTAATAAAAAATGTGTTAATGAATATAAAAAAGATACTTACTAACCCTTTCCATTAGGTTCTGCAGCTGCTCATTGTCTGATATCCTGAAGAGGTAGAGGGCATAGACAAAGCCCAAGAAGTGCAGGATGCTGGGACCGACGTATGCGACGGCTACGTTGCCGTAACACACCTGTTTGTATGTCTCGTACTCCAGCGAGGACGTCAGAGCCAGGGGAACTAACTTGTAGCAAAATCCTCGGTCTCGCCTGAAATTATAAACATTCAGATTACTTTAGATATTTATCAGTATTACAGATTGATTGATAATAAAAATTTATTGCTCATAAAAAAATAAATTAAATTAAATCGGAAAATTAAGCGAAGTTTAAACCCAAGAAACACCACCAAACGGCATCACCACAATAATCTATTGTTATTAAATAAATATCATCACGGGTGCCTTACAGCGCCCTAAACCACCTAGACGGCCTCGTCGCGATGTTTGGATAGACTCAATAACCCATCTATAAACAGTTTCACAAATTGGTATAGTGAAACTGTGACCGACAGCTTAACGTGCTCTCCGAGACACTATAGTGGTGTTGTCAAAAAATTAAATATTTTTTTAGATTAAAAACTCATTGGTATTATAATTATTTAGATTATTAAATAGGTAGGTATCAAGAAAAACAGTAAGTACCTGAAGCAAGACATGTATTGCAAAACGTATCCCAGACACATGAGCACAGCGACCTGCCCCGTGTGGATATGTGACCAGTATATAGAGCACCTAGAGGAGTTGGCTACGTCTACCACTGGCCTTAACCCCATTACAGTTAATAATTTTAAATAAGGTAATAATATCTGAAAAAAAATACACAGTGTCTTAGGAAGGATGTTCTTCTTCTAATATAAGGCTTTACTGAACAAATTTAAAAAGATCCCATGGAACATGTGTCAGAAATAAATAAATAAATAGGGGAAAGCAGGTAGGATTCGTACACTTCTTACACTAAGCCATGTAAAAGCAAAACTAAAAGCTATTTTAAAATAATTTCAATGATGCTGAATTGCCTACATATCTGGCTTTAATAATAATATAGTTCAGTGTTGATTATAAAGTAACATGGCAAAATTATGATTAATTTCCCAAAAAATGGAAATCTTACGAAAACGTAATCGTCGGGGTAGCTCGTACATAATAATTGAAAAGGCTATTATAATATATTTAATATGAAATTAAATATTTTATGAGATCAAAATTAACAACATAATACTAAGTAATAGTTTTTTTTTTATATAAAACTTTTTAAAAATAAAGTCATTAAATCAACTTAAAAAATTACTATTAGGATAACAGGCCATAATCACACATAACGAATCTACTATTGCACATTAAACACAGTAAGATAATTTTTTAATCTATTCTTGGCTCTACTACTTTCTTACCTCTTATAAGTAAACTGTTCCTTCATCTTTGATATTAGGGAATACGAATTCACCGCACTCATAACTGTCCGAAGGTACCCCAACGGAAAAATTCGAAAGATAAATTCAATATAAAAGTAATGGCTATAATTAATATGTAAACATTAATTTTGAGATAACCTCTCAAAATTAATGTTTACATATTAATTTAAAGCACTTATTCAAAAGTTGTATTGTGAATTACTTCAATAATTCGACAAAAACTTGCTGTACGAATGCTCCCTTTGTACAAAGCCT
Source organism: Monopis laevigella (assembly GCA_947458855.1). Taxonomy (NCBI): domain Eukaryota; kingdom Metazoa; phylum Arthropoda; class Insecta; order Lepidoptera; family Tineidae; genus Monopis; species Monopis laevigella. The sequence goes on along the minus strand of OX381583.1, from coordinate 17,767,686 downwards.
ATCTGCACTCCCCTAGTTCTTCATACAAACTATATAACTACCTAGTAATGTTAAAAGAACAAATTTGTATAGAAAAACAATGCGTTTTTTTCATTTACGTCACATGGATCGATGAACAATGCGTTTTTTTCATTTACGTCACATGGATCGATGGGAAAAGTTATTCGATTTGTATCGGTACAGCCTCATATTAGCCAAAAGTACAATCTTCTAAAAGTCACCATGTAGGTATAATAAAATTATTATCACGGGTGCTTCACGGCGCCCGAGACCGCCTAGACGGCCCCAGGGTACCCAGCGGAGGTGTTTTTAATCCTACCTCGTCGTAGCAGATAGTATGAGTCTACACCGAACAAGTGGCTAGCTCATCGTTATGTTTTGAATAGACTCAATAACCCATCTATAAACAGTTTCACAAGTTGGTATAGTGAAACCGGGACCGACAGCTTTACGTGCTCTCCGAGGCACTATAGTGGTGTTGTCAAACAAATGTACATATTATTTTTAATTAAAAACTCATCACCGGGTTTCGAACCAGGGACCTAAGTAATATTAAAGTAAATTATAATTGATTGCCAATATAATGATGACTAATGTATTTATCTACTCATTTTATTTTCAACAAGCAGAATAACAACAATAACTGACATAATCAAAACAACAAGTATTTATATAAATAAATAAAGAATAGGTATATTCGACCGCCTCAGGTGTAGTTACCAGTGGTTGCGCTTTTGGCGTTGTATGCGGAGGTCGTGGCTTCGATTCCCACTTATGGCAAAATCCTATTACGTAGTAGTTACGTTTTTTTTTCTGTACCTACGGTTTACCATGGTCTGGGTGTTTATAAAATATATTACGTATATATTAGTATATGTGTTTCTGATACACAGCAAATGCTTATAGAGTTTGTGACCAGACTAATAAATAAAAAAAAATGTCTAATACTGATTACTATTATATACCTATAGCGTGAACAATTCATCAGAATATGTTGTTCTGGAGGGTGCTAGAACTGGGATCCACAATAATAACAAATAAAAATATTTACCTTAGATTTACAATAATGTAAAATTGCCGATGTACTCATATAATCTGTATCGGGAGTTTCTGTTATTTCTCCAATCTGAAATTCCAGATATAAAATTTTAACACTTTTATACAAAGATAAATAAACATTAAATTACTAAACACTGTCACTTTACCACTGTATCGGCCATAGTAAGTATATAATTTTTGATTCACTTGTCACTCAATAATAACTCACATCAATACTGTTAGCATCTAAACTGGACCTGACGGAGACATCCATCGCGGGGCATTCCAGCTTGTCGTTCCCCAGCACATGGCTATCGAGCAGGTCACTGGCTGGAACATTAGTGCTCCTCTTATTCACCATATCTAACAGTTTAATTGCAAATGCGCACATTAAGGATCGGCAATAACCATAATTGACTATCAAAAAGTTATTTATGTTGACATTTATTACAGTGGAGTAGTATGAAGGTAGTCGAGAGAAACTCACCACTGCCGTATGATTCTGTTCCATTCATGTTCGAGTCGCGGACTAGGACTCCATGTTTATGCCGCGGTACATGTGTACCTAAGTGCTTGCGGAATGCAACGAGAACTATCACCCATACACACCACAATATTTGGTATAAAAGTTGCATATATCTCAAACATTTTTTTAGGGAGATTTTTTAACAGCATTTTATGTTTTTGGTTTGTATTTTTTATTTATGATGTACTTAAATAGATATTGTGTATCAAGTCACACCGCAAATAGGATAGAAAGAATAGGTAAATTGAACGGGACTAGCATAGGTACTCTTTAGTGGATTGAAGTACCTACCTAAATTAAATACCTACTTTTTATATGGTCAAAATTAGTGAGCCTTAGTTTTTTTTAAATCTCATCTAAGTATACTTATAATAAATAAATCATCAGGATATACTACACATATTAATTCCGAAAAAAAAAATCGGTTTTGCAGTTTTTAAAGTTGTTATCTATTAAGACTATATTATGTACTGATAACAAATATAAATTAATTTAATTAAATAAATAAAAATATTATAAATAATAGAACCAAAGGTTTATGAAGTATGTCTGTAATGATAACCCCCGAGCTAACTACAGATAAGGTAAAAACCAATGAATAAAGACTGTTATTTTTTATTTTGTAAATGTCTGTCTACGTATTTAATAGACCGGTCGTTCACACGCTTGTTAATAATCACAATACCTAATGTTTAGAACTAAGTAGGTACTTATTTATTATGTTAGTTTTTTAGCTACCTATTTGTTCTAAAACTTTGCTATCTCCAGCTTATAGTACAAGGGGCTGTTGCTGAAACCTAGGTATGTATTGTAAACTAATCTATACAAAATATTTCTTTTGGCACATTCACTAAGTGTAGGTATTTGTGATTAAAGCTGACCAGACAGTGTCTTAATGGTTTTAAGCTACATAAAGACAAAGCAACATAGCATAACGAAGTGAGAACATCGTGATTAAACACAATTTGTGTAATAATTGAATAGATAATATCCAATAAATATATTCTATTTTATATTTATTATAATAGGTAAAAAACTGTTATTACTATCATGGGAGAAATAAATAAAATTTATTTCTCCCATGATTTTAATAACAGTTTTTAATGAATTCAATTTAATGAATTTCTCAATTAAATTGCAACGCATAGACCAGTGGTTTCCAAATAGTTTTTTCTATATACAATTCCAAGAAAGACATGAGACATCAAACTCGCGTACCCCTTATTGCAGGAACGTTAAATAATTTTTTTTTTTTTTTTTTTACATTTATTACCATCAAAATACAGTTTTATTCTAAAGACTGAGAATACCAGTTTGATTAATGTGATAAATGTTCACGTTTTTCTTTGCTCACGACTCTGAAAAATCTTGTATTTTCATCAGCTACAATCTCAACTCGTCTTCGAGTTGAAGTCTGTATGACAATGTTTAGTTTTTAAGTTTGTCATTGCAGAAAATCCGCTCTTGCATAGGTATGTCTTGCAAAATGGCAGTAAATATTTTTTTGCTGCTTCGCTGACACGATACATGTCTTTAAGGCCTGATGCAATCTCGCGTATCCCAGGGGGTACGCGTACCACTAATTGGGAAACACTGGCATAGACCGTCATAGACTAATATAGTCTTGTCTTATTTATTGCCTATTATTGAGTTTTACCACAGAGCACGGAATCCACCGCAACTAGTGGGCAGCGCGCGGCGATTCCGTGCTCTGTGAGTTTTACCCACACTTGAAGATTACGCACACACTTTTGCAACAAAATTGATTTCTTTTGGCCTGTCGGACCGACACGTTTGCCATTTTGTTAAAAAATACAAAACTGAAACAATAAGGTCCTCGACACCAAAGCCCTACGATAAGACGTACATTTTTAGTTTTGTAATTTTCTCGCTGGACCTCTTTGGCTCTGCTGTAAGTTCTTTTTCATATGACCGTGGGTTGTGATTTCTACGTTATATCTGTCTCACTCGCACTCGCTACATGTAGAGAAGAAGTACAAATAGCTGCTGTATGGGTTATTTTTAGTTTCTATATATGACCGTGACCATGTTCTACACATCCATGACTAAACTCTTTCTTTAACAAAACTGTCCAGCGGTAAACTACTGCAAAATAGTACTACAATGGATTTATTTTGCCTTGTAGTAGTTTATGTTAAAAAGTGTTATAATAACACCATACAAAGGTCCAACAATACATAAATAAAACTACAAACTTGTATTAACAATTTATTTACAAAGAATATCACGACTAATATTTGGGTAAGCGTTTCTTGTGCAGGAAGCCGGTTCGCCTCACGATCTGCTTTCGTTCCTGGTGGTGCTTGAGGTTGCTCTTGCGCACGTCCGCTTCGGCCCGGTCCCCGCGCATACTGAACCGCATCTCCCGGTTCCCCGCACCGCTCACCACTATGCTGTGCTGCTCTTTTTGTAAGCGTTCTCCGAGGCTTGTTCTACAACAGAAAAGGTTTACTTATCCTGGTGTATGGGTGGCGGCAAATAACTTGAACACAGTATGTCGCAGTGAGGGTAAGATTGAAGACTGAGACGTTTGAAAATAAAACAAAGTTGTTGGAAAAATAAATATGAGTAATTTTAAAGTTATTTGCATGGAATCACACCACGAAATACACATGTAGTTTATATTTCAAAATGTTGTAAAGTTTGTTTCACGCTATATGTACTTCATACATATTCATGGTGACTTTGAAAGGTTATACTTTGGGCTAATGTGAAGTTCTACTGATCAAATTGAACAACTTTTCCCATGGAACCATTTATCGCAAATGAAAAAAAATAAGCGATTTCCATACTAACTAGTAATGTTAAAACGAACAATTTGTATGCGAAAGGCGTTTTTTTTTTCATTTGCGACACATGGTTCCATCGGAAAAAAAATCAGCAGAGCCTATTAGTGCAAAGTACAATATTTCGAATTCCGCGTTCGGTAACTAACACTGCGTAGGGTTTTTAACACCGAGTCGCGACACTTAAAAAGTGACTTAAAATATAATATATAATGTACCTACTCGTACATTAAAGTATTCATAATTTAATGATATAATTTTTTATTAGTTATTTTCGAGTCATTTAAATAATATAAAAAAAATACGCCATTTAGTATTTTAATAACCTATATTGTTTTTATGGTTATAAAAATTATAGCACTTGACATGGTCGGCGTCTTTATTCACTGTCCATTATTAGTTCCAAATAAATATTCCTTAGGTTAATCTTATAAACACAACTATTTTAGTGGAATGAAAGTTTTGAAGTTAGGTTTAAACCGTTCGTTCCCATGTCAGTGTAGACACTGATGACGTCAGAACAATACGCGGCGTAACAAAAAATAACGCAGCTCTGTATAGGGACCTCCCTAATGTCTAAAATCGCCTTTACAAACCTGAGAACAGAAGATGGCCGCCGCCATACAAAACTTAAAACAAAATTTGGGAACAATACGACGGCACGAACACATTTGTCATTTCGTTTATATATAATTTTAGGCATTAGGGCAGCGATAGAAAAAGCCAGAAGGAAAAAAAAAGACATCAGGGCGGTTCCATATATTATTCGTTTCATGGGTTTACGAGAGAATTCTCTCGTACGGGGCGCTGCAGTCGCGAAACGGAATGTGGTAACGTCAGTTTAGGACTCCCAAACAATAATTTAAGAATAATTTCAAACTTTTAGTAAACTATGACGCTGACAGAAATAGATGGTGATAGAATAATTTATAATTGACTTGGATTTAAAAAAATCTTCTCCCCCTTTGTCTGCTAGTCTGTAGGCACGAAGCGCATTTTTTTGGCGTCTTTTTTATTATTGGAGCACGGAATATGGTAAGCCGTCCTACAATCAAATCTATGAATGGAGTCCATCAATACACTGTTGTAAAACAGCATTGATCGCTCCCACTATGCCGCCTAAATGATACTGTTACGAAATAGGCGGCGACAAAGACTAATTTGCATTACGAGTCTATATATTATATCCTCGCGCTTTATCATTAAATCAATTCTCTCCTCCTTACCTTTTATCCCTCTCTCTTACCGCTACCGTCTGCCTTTTCTGTTGGTCATGAACTCATGACCCGTCTGCATGAGCACACTTCTTTGTCCTCTCTCTTCTCCTTCCTTAACCTGACAGACTACAGCGAGCGTATCCCTCTCACCTGTTGGTCTGGCTGCATATCTAAACGTCCCCGTGAAGGGCAAGCCGCACCAGCACCAAGGCATTTACTTGGCGTCCATCTCCTCCTTGCCTTTTTTTCTCCCTCTCATAGATTAGAGCTATAGCCTCCCTCTTACCTGTTGGTCTGGCTGTAGGCGGTCACGCCCCCGTGCGGCGCGGGCTGCACCGAGCGCACCTCCCTGGCGTCTCCCTCTTCCCTCGCGTCCCCCGCGTCCCTCTCCTTGCGCACGGACTTGTGTGTGCGCTTCATGTCTCGGATCCACCCCCGGTCGTCGTCGGAGCTCTCGCTGTCGTTGTAGAGCTCCGCGTCTGAGTCTGCGTCTTCTACCGGTTCTGCTTCTTGCTCCTATTTTATATAAATTATATTTGTAGTCTCGTAAAGCCCGATTAAGGGCTCTGCATTTGTCTTAATGCCCATACAAACGTACTTCCAATATTATAACTTGGCTGTTAGTTATAGTTCGATTATTATTTTTATAATGGTTATATATATATCATCACTGGTGCCTTACGTATATATATATCATTACGGGTGCGTTTAGACGGCCCCAGGGTACCCAGCGGAGGGTTTTTAATCCCACCTCGTCGTAGCCGATGGTATGAGTCTACACCGAACAAGTGGTAGCTCGTCGCGATGTTTTGAATAGACTCAATAACCTATAAACAGTTTCACAAGTTGGTATAGTGAAACCGGGACCGACAGCTTAACGTGCTCTCCGAGGCACTATAGTGGTGTTGTCAAACAAATGTACATTTTTTTTTTCATTATAATGGTTATTGTTATTAAATCATTTGAATAATGGTTATTGTACGTAAAAATCTTTGTTGTAATAAATATTTTTGTATTATTAAAAAAGTTTTATGAGATCTTTAAAATATATTTGCATTCTTTAGCAACGCTTAAATGAAAACAAATTTAGAATTGTAAATAGATCTGTAAATATTATAAAGGTTTAATTTATCTTAATGTATGATTATAGAGAAATCCCGCTGACCTCAACGTGTTGTATCGCCTTGACCTTGTTCTTGTCCAGTCGCGTGAGCACGGGGTTCAGGAGTCGGTACTCCTCTGCCTTCTTGTCCACTTCAAACTCAGGGTTTTCAAACATTGCCTGCAATATTAATAAACAAATTAGTTATTTTTACTTATACAAAGATACGTATAAAAATTTTCGCAGTTGGCGTTATATTCCTACATACATATCATCACGGGTGCTTTACGGCGCCCGAGACCGCCTAGACGGCCCCAGGGTACCCAGCGGAGGGGTTTTAATCCCACCTCGTCGTAGCCGATGGTATGAGTCTACACCGAACAAGTGGCTAGCTCGTTGCGTTATATTCAAAGCAATCTATTCAACAATTTCCTGAATGAGTATGATAGATTAATTTCCGAAAGTTGACTTATAATAAGTGTTTTTTACATGTGTAATAGGCAGAGCCAAGTCAAGGACAGAAAAAAAAATGTCGTTTTTCCAATAAAATAAATAACGAAATCACAAAGTTTTAAAGGTAAGTAACGTATTTCTTTGGTTCTAAATTAGTTAAAAAAATATAAAGTATATTTTGGGAATTTGGTAATCTATTCTACACTAATATAATAAAGCTAAAGAGTTTGTTTGAACATACTAATACTCCCTCGTAACTATAACCGTTTACGCGGCGCACGCAACGGAAGCTCACAAAATAAATAAATTATCCCCGTTTTTGCTAAAAAAAACATTGATACTCCGCTCCTTTTGGTCGTAGCGTGATATTAAAATAGCTTTTCACGATAAATGGGCTATCCAACACTAAATTATTTCTTTATTCCTAACCAGTAGTTCCTGAGATTAGCGCGTTCAACTAAACAAACAAACTCTTAAGCTTTATATGAGACAATGTTCTTAGCAAACCATGGATTCACCGTGCGGGTGCCGGGTCCATCGCGTGGTTGAAAGGCAGGGGAATGAACTTCAGCGTTCCCGGACTTGAGACCGCGAAGTAGGTTTAAAGGCCTTTTGAACTCTCACCTGCACTGTGTTCACTACCCTCTCTACTCAACCAAATATTATATATATATTTATTTGCCCGAATACATTTACAAAAGATCTTCTTACAACATGGTGCGGTGTTAGTAATCAGCCTGAGCATTACGCACGCTAAAATTACACATTACATAAAAGACAGACAAAACAATCAAATAAAATTATTAAAATACATTAGAATACAATATTATATATATAATTATTTATATAACTATTCTCAAACAGCTTTAAATTAATATTTGATTGTACATGTCAACTTATTTAACTATTTAAATTTAATTTTTAATGGATTTAGGAATTTAGATATTCCATAACAGAGTAGAAGCAGTTTGATAGAAGCCACTTCGTAAGCTTCCTTTTAAATAATTCACCCTGCAATACTTCTATGTCGTAAGACAATTTATTGTACACCAGAATACACATATTTTTATTTTTTTTCATAAATGTATACTTATATTACAAATGTATAATATAAGTATAGATTTGACTAACCTTAAACCTGTCATCCTTCAACAGGTTAGCAGTCTTGTGTTTCTTCTTATTGGATTCCTCATGGTCCATGAGTTTGGCAGCCAGCTCCCGGTTCACCTTGGGCAGGCTGTCGTCTATCTTCAGACGGGATGGTCGTTCCAGCTCTATCCTCTCCCTTATCTTACGTTTCTTGTACTGGTCGAAGGCAAATGGTTCGGCTATGGATTTCGCTCTCTTGTAAAGTCGCACGTCCACGAAGAAACTGTCATATAAATTATATGGTGTGAAGGTAAGTTACCGGTAAATCAATATGTATTTAAAAAACAATGATAGTGCATTTTATTTAAAATAACACCACTAGTGCGAAAACTCTCCCAACCCAAGTTTTTCTCTCAACAAACAAAATTTTTCAGTAATCAATAATAATACATCAGTAATTTTTCGTTCCACATTTGGGTAATTATCTAAAATACATTTGATTTAGAAAAAAAAACACAATCTTTGAAGCTGAGGGAGAGGGACTAAAAACCAAAGGTTTCTTTAGCCAATAGTGTTACACAAAATAAAAATTGTAGATTCTAATTAAAAGAATAAAGTTTCACGGAAATTCAGAAAAGAAAGAAAAGTTACAATTATATTATAAGGAAACTTGTTAGTTGGACTAGTAAAGTTATAACTAACTTATAACTTTTAGAATTTAAAGATTTGGAAAAATATTGAATTCCCGTGATATAGGTCAGAAACTTTATTCTTTAAATTAGAATCCAGGATTGTACCAAACTAAAATTATATAAAAAATGTAACATACCCATGCATGTAGGCCCTCAGTAGATTGGTTCCCAGCAAGTGGTCCAGAGCCAGGGACTCCAGCTCTTGCTTCGTAATAAACTTGTAGTCATCGTAAACTGTTTGCGTGGCCGAAGTCTCCATGTCTTCCGTCAGATTGTCTAAGAACGCACACCATCTCGGCGCTGGACCTACAATCAAAGTAAATGTCATTTAGCCATGATTCGGCTTTAGTCTCTGGTTTTAATGTCATTTGTCAAGATGGAACTTCCTTTCGTGGCGCGATTACGAAACGGGCAGATAAATTGATTATAAGGCAGCGAGAATATTGTTATTAGAATGCAAATTAGTCTTTGTCGTAAAAGCGTTCGGCATAGTGCACGGATAAAAATTAATTCTTGGATCAAATCATTCAAGAATATATTGTTCCGCCGTATATGAAACAATATATTCTGGAAATAAAATATTTTAGAAATAAAAACATGATTGAAACATTTTTATACCGCAAAGTGGAACAAAGAGAACAATCTTCCAAATGTAAAAACCTTTATGTAATCAAGAGATTATTATTATTCATAAATAAAGAATTTGATGAATTTGAATGCTTTGATCCAAGAATTTATTTTTATCCTTGAGGGGGTGATCAATCCTGTTAAAAAGCAATATATTAATCAATCCCATTCATGAATTTGGAGGTCTGCTTACTCTCAGGTAGATACAAAGACACATGCTATGCTCCAATAAAAATTGGGATTTGTTCATAATCACTTTTGGCGCTGTAAAAATATGTTTTTATATAAATAAATTATATTAAAATTAGACATTAATATATATTAATAATAAATTATATTAAAATAGCTCACCTAATGATGGCACATAATAAAGTTGCATTTTCTGGTCTTCCACAGCCATTAAACAGAGTCCAGTATTAGGAATCACACATAAATCATTGAATTCTGTAGACGACTCTATACTTGTATATTGTTTGCCCTATAACATATTAATTGTACAATAAATAACATTGTTTATATTCTAAATAAAAAATGCAAGATAATATAAAATATAATGTATTAGTTTCTTACTGTATTTTTATTCCAAATTTTTAAAACACTAGAATCCATAGAATAAACATACTCCATAGTTTTATGAAATTCAAGTTTTTTAATAGGCAATTCATTCATGTGGTCTTTAATGAACAGTGGTTTACTGGATCTAATGTCATAGAGAAGCACATGTCCTGTAGCTGTGCCTACACCCATTCTTAACGGGCCATCAAATTTTACACTTGTAACAGCTGGTACTCCATTTAACCTAAAAATACATAAAAAAACTATATTTACATTCAGTATTTTTTGTTAGAACATAGGTGCATCTGGAAGCATCAAATTTAATGCAACCTTTTTAATACAATTAAATATTAATATACATATTATGTTGTATAATCCTGTATTTTTTTTGGATAATATATCATCAAATATAGACAAAAGTTCATGTCATTGTTATAAAAATATGGATTTCAACCTCAACCCATAGATAAAAGTGTGAAAACTCGACAACAAGTTCCGATTTTGTATTTTTAGTAATAACATTTGTTTTCATACAATAACTAATTAAAAAAATAACTTGTGGAAATTTTATACATTTCACATAAATATATTAAAAATATTTCTATACCTTTTCTTGCATCTAAAAACCTTTTGGGGAGGTTTGATCTGAATAATGTGTCGAAATTCAAAACATTTTTCCTCTTTTTTTAAACTATTTAGTAAATTTACCTATTATCAGAATTAGCACAATGTAATGCACAGTCGAGAATGCCTTGCCGGGTCCTAGTCCTTGGGTCCCAAGCCTCCACACATCCAGTGCCTGTACCTACAGCCAGCAGCCCATGCTCCTCATTGGTACTACAGCAGTTGATCTCATTAGCTTTACTTACATAAGGAGCCAGAAACTGCCCTGCTTCCAAATTTAATCTAAATATTTCCTGAAAAATATGATACCTAATTAGTTTATTATACTCTGTTCACAATAAGGTCCCCTGAAGGTTGACATGGACGATAGAATGTATTTTTTACTTTGATTGATAATGTCAACAACATATCCGAAACGCATGAAAAACTAGTTATGTTCCAATAACATTTATTTAACTTCTAATATTTTTTTTATGGATATTTTTTCCCCTTTATTTTTAAATAAACTTGTTTATTTAATAATGAATGTGAAATAATAATAGAATAAGCAGAGATACTAAATTTTAATTTATAAATTTCGAAAATGATTTTGCAATGAAAAATGTTTTGAAGTAGAAGATTTTTGTAAATTATCTTTATATATTGTTGTAAAATAACTATAAATAATACAGGTACACGTTTTTAAGTGATGTAAAGTGCAATCCTACATTTTATATTTTTATAGGAGACAACAATATGAGGGAAACTTGCATGTGAAAGTCAATATGTACAAACATTCTGAAAAGAAAATAAGAGCGCTTTAGGCCCGGTTTCCAATTTGACTATCCGGATGGATAGTTAAATATAATAATTTAATAACAATTTATCTTACAAATAGTTATATATAATATTATCTTCAAAAAAAATTCAATTAAAAAAACTAAATCCAATAATTTATAAATGCCAATCTCTAAGCATGATGCTTCAGGGGACTGATTTGAAGATGAACAGAGAATATACTTGAAGTTTTTAAGTAAATAAACTTTCTTAAGGTTCTTTACTACTATATTCAGAAACATTTAGATAAACCAGTTCTGTTCATCTGAATAAAATAGTTAATGTGTAATAAAAATAACTTAAATAGGGAATTTGCATGTAACACCAATTATTATTATTATTTTAATATATAATGTTCCTTTTATGTCTTTTAGCATATTTACAGTAATCTATTTTTTTATAAATACGATTTAAAAATCCATTTTTTTGTAGAAACGGAACGCATTTCTAAATGCTGTTTTTTATTGTGGTAGTGGCAGATAAAGTTTAAACCCTTTTATTCTTGAGTTATTACCCTTTAAAAAATGTTTAATATTTGTTTTTAGGGTCTAATAAAGTTACTCATCAAGTAATGAAATTAAAAAAAAACATGCATATTCCCTATTTCCTTGTCTACAAGAGTAGTATATTTTATTCTTTATCCACTCAACCGTCCGTGGATACCATAGTATCCAAAAAAAAAAATTGGGTCTTACGTCCGCGGCTGCTATAGTATCCAATACACTTGAACAATGCGTCATTGTTCTAAGCACCATCTAGTGAATTACATCGTCTCTTTTTAGTTTGTTTGTTGTTTTAATATCACAGACCATGATATTACTTCACTAAATAATCGGTAGATGGCTAAATAGAATGATTTTTTTAAAACAAAAAAAAATAAAAACTTTAGTTGGCGTTGTACTATTGCGTTGGAATTAGATTTTGAAGAATATTGTTGAAATATATCTCGTAAATAATATTTTCTGCTATTATTATACATGAAAATGATCCTGAGGATTTGTTTTTAAGATTACAACTATATTTTATAGTTTGTATATGTAATCCTATTCTAAATAGAGGGTCAAAATGATAGGTATTATTTGGACGAGAACAATGGCCGGTTTTGGCGGGCTTTTGTGTTTTACAGTTTACTTTACATTCTTTTTAATAAAATAATATCTAAAAAATGAATAATAGTTCACTATTTCCATAATCATACTTACATACTTTTATTATAGAAATGTATTAAGATTAATAATATTTCAATAAAATTTAGGCATGTTTATGCGCATGAAATTTGATACCGCGGCCGAAATTCGAGAAGTAGGTGTTTTGTTTCAATTTATTTCACAATTGAAGACTACATTTAATATCAATATTTTTACATTGTTGGAAAGGGAAAATAATGTAGAATTTTATACTTATTTTTAAATTAGTCTAATTTCCAATATTATTATATTAAAATGGAGAATTATGAAAAATAACACAGTTTTTTAAATATTTTTTCGCATGTTTTGTTTGGGTTTTAGTAACTTATATTAACATTATCAATATTTTTTTATATAACCCTGTTAAATATATTTTCACCTATTGCTACGTATTTTTTTTATTATTATAGGTATTTTAATTTAGCAGATATAGCGGTTTATATTAATAAAGTATCGCGAAAAAACAGGTAAATTACAGGTAGCGCTTGACCGCGCTAACAGCGGACGTTAGAGGCTAGCTTGGTTGGTCCGCGCTGGACGGTTAAGTGGTTATACAAAAGCACTAACACTAAAAGGGGCAGAATCATATTAGTTTTTTTATTTTTCAGGTAGGTAGTTAAAACAATTGATAGAACCCTGTTGTCTTCTTAATATTACCTAAAATATTGCTTAAGTAAAGGTGGTAAAATTGTAATTACAATTAAAGTACTCACAGATGAGGCACCAACAACAAATAAATCACAAGTAGATTTGTGGTAAGCCAAGTCTCTGCCAAACCTTGGTACCCGCAGACGATAGTGCCTACCATGACCCACATGAAATTCTACATAGCGGTCACATTGGAGAAATACTATCTGAAAAACAAAAACTAATTAATTAGATACTTCATATATAGCATTTGGTTTGGTCGAGGCTGTCCTCAATGCAGGTCTAAGGTGAGAATTGACAATTATTAAGGAGGCTCTACATTCCAGTCACAAGTTCCACATAATGAACCCTGAACAAAACTTTACATTCATAATCATATTTAGATACAACCAATAGTAGGTACTTACCTTTGTATAATCTTCACTCAAAATCTCAAAAGTAACAACTTCAGAGTCCATGCATCTTTCAAACTTTAAAGACAGATTATTAACATCAAAACATTTAACTCGTGGTTTATATATACCAGTTGCCATAATATATTGTCCATCTTTTGATGCTCTTATGCTGGTGCTCACACCAGGCATATCAAATTCCTGTATAAGTTCTATTCTTCTTCGTAAATCTACATTTTTCTTTAGTAAAGTTCTCTTTTTTCTTTCTGATAACCACTATAAAATAAAAAAGGTTAAAGTAAGATTGTGACAATTAGGATTCCGTAGATCAAGAAATAATATTGCCCACACATATTGCCTTGGTCACAAATTAAGCTCTAGGCTAGTACAAGTACTATATGTACCAGACACATAGTGATACATATTATTATATTTTATAAACACCCAGACAAGGCAAACTATACAGAAAAATGTACTAGTATTGTTTAGACACAAATTAAAATCTAACCTACAGCCTATAGATTCAAGTCCAACACAAACAGTGCAACTACCGAGGTGATAACTCCCAAATTAGCGGAACCAAAATGTTAAAAAATATTAATTATGTTTTGCATTGTTTTGGTTATGTATTAAAACAAGTAATATATGAGGGTATTTTGGGCATTAATAACATCGCACTACTGAATACGAGTAAAAGGTCTATGTCCTTCGTTCGTTTCTCCCGAAACGATGGACCAGGCTCCTGGAAATATTTATAATTAGCTAAGGCTATATAAGCACTGCCTCTCAAAGAATATAACTTTTTTCTTTATACTTACGTCAGGTAAAGATTTTCCAGCACTAAGATTATATATTTTAACATTGTCGATTTCAGAAACCTGCATATTTACAATGCTTTTAGCCTAATTTAAATAAAAAAATTAATGCATTCAATCAAAACAAACCCACATGTTTATATATTTTTTTTATTTAAAAAAAGCTTTGGAATCAGTTTCACATTAGGTATTATTTTATCTTATGTAAATGGCCTCTACGCGTTACGTTTATATTTGCCAATATCTATATAATATTGCCGTTTTACACTGCAATAAAACGGTTATTATGTGTGAAGAAAACACAGCGTCGTTATGAAGAAGGAATATGAATTACTCACCATTTTAATGCTTTATTACATCTTAAATGTTACCTGGATTACTACAGTGCTTCCATCCTTTTAAATTTCCCGCTGTTTTTTGTAGTTCTTTCACCACTAGATGTGTATGGTCATGGTGTCTTCATCACCAGGAAGAACTTCCTGCGACGCTGTGTTTTCTTCACACATAATAACCGTTTTATTGCAGTGTAAAACGGCAATATTATGTGCTATCGAAAACACAGCGTCGTTATGAAGATTTGTTTGTTATCTGCTGGTGAAATAAATAAAGTACACGCCATTTGATCACTAATATAATAGTACAACCTAAAACAATTATACTTGAAAAGGCTATATTAAAAATTAAATAAGAAGCATACATGTTTTAAAGTGTACCAAATTATTATTTAGATGAACATCACTATATGTTTGTGATGGAATACCTTTATAATATGTTCTAAAAGTATGTTCAGGTCTCCAGTTATCTTAATTTAGTATTTCTTACATTGGTCTAATTTCAACCCATGCCATGGATGCCAAGGCTGATCTGAACCTGCCCAGTGAATTGAAAATACTTCTTTCTTCTTCGTTCTTACCCACCCCCCTACTTCGAGAGGCAGGTTTTAACTTAGATTTAATCGGTAATTGAATAATAGGCGAGCAGCAGATAGCTGCTATGCCTATATCTAGCATTGGTTTAGGTAATGTTCCTAAGACTACATAATAGTAATAAGAAGGCTATGAAACTATCATTTTATAATCTGCTTAAACTTGAAATGTCAGAGAGCTGTTGAGTCCAATATACAGGCCCCAGGCTCTTATCTAACTTTCAAAACAGTTTTAAACTTGATTGTCGCTGAGGTCCAGCCTGTGTCATCCAAATATCGGCCATAAATCAATGGGTTTGTCCATGTCTGTATGATAATTTATACACCTACCTTCCTTATATTTTGTCTGTGAAAATTCATTTTTGTTGTTAGTTTTCTATGAATATAAAAAAAATGCCTAACTGCAGATAAAAATCTGAAGTTTTTAGTGATATTATTAGGTGTTATTATTTTTCGTAGGTACCCTTAATTTTGAAGGGTTCATATTGTATTTGAATAAAATGTTATTGTAAATTTTGCTAAATTAATAATGTTGAACTAATTTATAATTGGGTATATATTTGTTTTTGTAATCTATAAATGTAATCTTAAACTGAAAATTTAATTTATGTTTACTCTAAAATCATAGTGTAAAATACAGTAAAATATGTGAACCTAAGCAAAAAAAATAAATTTAAAAAAATTAAAAATCCTTGCATTAAGAATATGGTATTCTTGGCAAATAAAGATTTATTATTGTTTTTGTGATGTAAGGTCATGTCCAATCCTACATCCTGAGTCTTATAACAAGTTAATATATAGTTGCTGTTCTTCTTAAAATGTCAAAATATGCATCTTTTGAAGGGTCTATTTCAGCCAATCTATTACCAATAGCTTGTTCCCATGTGATTGGTTATTAAGTTTCTTGGTTTTAAATTTAAGATAGCTTTAAGTACTTGATTTACTAAATTTAATGGATAGAATCAGATTTTCCAAGAATGTAGAAATGGCAGACTTGTGTAGGTACTAGCATTATGATGCATGATTGGTTTTATTTAAGAAAAACATTACTTAGAAATTATATAATTATAGTGGAGCTTCTCCAACTTTTCTTCAGTAACTTTATTTCTTCGGAGGACCAAGCAGCTCTTCCGTCTTTTCACCTCCAACTATCCCAAACTTTCAGGAATAACCAGTCCACATTGGGTGGAAGTAGATAGGTCTATCAGCGCATCATTAAGGTAAGGAACTTAATGGCTCTCTCCAGAGGTCGGCTATTCAGAATGACTGTTGCCAGGCTGGAGCTACCATCAGGAATGTACCACGGACTTGGCTTAGGTGGGCCGGTACTCTAGGTATCAAATTGGGAGGTAAAAATGCCTCCCAACCAAATAGAAAATAGCTTATTATCACATATCTGTCTGAAAACATCTGTGAAGATTGCATGCATTATATATATATATATATATATATATATATATATATATATATAGTTGACCACAAATGCTGATCTGTTTGATGTAAATAGGTCTATTTGAGGTTTCACCTATTATTTTAAGGTTATTGAAGTTGATTGGGATAAGAGGTGCATTATGTTATCTTTGTCTCCGAGACAGTCTGCTACCATTGTATCTCCCCGAGAAATACTGTGCAGATTTCACTATGTCCAACTTGATTGATAGAATCAGCAGTTGGAAAGTTAGGTTTAATATGGCCAAATAATAGTAAGTATCTCCCCGAGAAATACTGTGTAGATATCACTATGTCCAACTTGATTGATAGAATCAGCCGTTGGTAAGTTAGGTTTGATAGGGCCAAGTAATACTAAGTTGTTGTGTAAGTTGTAGTATCTCCCCGAGAAATACTGTGTAGATATAACTATGTCCAATTTGATTGATAGAATCAGCCGTTGGAAATTTAGGTTTAATAGGGCCAAGTAATAGTAAGTAGTCATCAGTTAAGTAGGGCTCTCCAACCCATGTCTGAGGCATGGTCAGAAAATGGGTTACAGGTTATATCATTAAAGTAGGTACCTGTGTTTAAAGTTTCAAGCTTCTATACTAAATCTTGAGCAGTTTTATTGTGGGCAGAGTTTGTTTTAGTGTAGGATAGTTAATACTTCTTGGTAATATTTGTAAAGTTTGACAGTGATGTCAACTGTCCTGGAATGGCATAATGGACATAACTTAAGTAACCCAAAAGTTGTTGCAGTTAGAGCACACAACACTTAGTTAGACCGCCTCCGTGGAGTAGTGGTTCCGCCTTGGCGTTGTACCCGGAGAATTTGGGTTCAATTCTCACCCATAGCAAAAATATTGTTGTTTCTGGTACACATAGTACAAGCCTAGAGCTTAGTTAGTGACCAGGGCAATATGTGTAAATTATCTTACATAATATTATTATTTCTTTTTGATTTACTACTTTCCGCAAGTACTTTCCCTTAGTTATTTGTTTGTTCATTGGTAAGTTTACTAGGTTTAACACTGATTTCATTCATAAACCAAAAAAAATCCAAATCTTGTGTTGGTTGCAAGACTTTAAGTTAAGTTATTATTATTATTTTATTTGATAAACCACCTCAATAATTGTAACAATTTTACTGTCTCAGAGGCATGACATTACAGTTGTCTGATCAGTATTGTATATTAAAAATAAAATACTTTTATTCCATAAGATCTCAGCAAGTGATTGCTAAGAATAAAGCAGAAAGAACAGATAGAATAGGGCAGATGATAAGCAAAGGATCATCATTTGCAATATTTCCTTGTTGTAAATTAATCTCAAGGAGGGTCTGTGAGTTTTAGAAATAGGAATATTAAAATATTTCTGAGATAAATGTATGTATATAGCCCAGTCCCTTTCTGTAAGAATTTAGGACTGTTCCTAGTGCCACAAGTTAAAATTCTGTGTAAATACATACCTATTTAATCCCTGCCAATTCTTCAACCTATATTCAGGTTGAAAGTCTAATTTGAAATAAATATATATATTAGAAATATAACTTGGAGAATAATTCTTGACTTTTTCCAATATATTTCATTTTATTAAATTGTCGATTTGTTCAGTCATGATGCTGATGTTATTGACATATAATTGTTAGCAGTAATAAAAATTGAGGGTTGTTGTTGAACGATATCTGGTATTATGGATATAATGCAAATTTTTTTTTTAGCTCATTACTTTCCACTTTATATTTTAAACAATTTTCTTTAAATGCAGTAGCTGTGTTTCCTTCAGTGTTTGTGGTCTGAGGGGCGAAATGAATGATTCTTCCCTCTACACCTTGCTTTGTTATTAAATTTTAACCTTGGTCTTTTGCTATTTCCAAGCACTCTGTTCGTTTACAGTATATTCTCAAGAGTTTATAAATGATTAAATCCAATTTCTTACCTGGACTTCTGTTATATTTTGTAACAATATTGCCAAGTTTATAAAAGATTCTGAAATAAATTCGTCTAGCGACGTGACGTTCAGTATTTTTTGAGTTTGGGTTTTTTGTATATAATGTTTGATAATTAATGTACTTCGTAGATCAGAGTCTAATCGAGTCTGTGAAATAAATAATTACTGTCTGGAGTAGAGGACGAACCCTCCCCCAAAAATTATTCGAAGAATTTCGGTGCTGGATCTTCCATTTCGTCTCTATTACTATCTTTCACATTATCTTAGAGACACTTTTTGTTAGTGGACATCTTATAAAATGCGAAATTTTAAAGATTATTAATAAAATTATATTTGTTTTACGAAATACGTGTAATTTGGTTGAGTAAAACACACGCCATGACCATACACATCTAGTGGTGAAAGAACTACAAAAAACAGCGGGAAATTTAAAAGGATGGAAGCACTGTAGTAATCCAGGTAACATTTAAGATGTAATAAAGCATTAAAATGGTGAGTAATTCATATTCCTTCTTCATAACGACGCTGTGTTTTCGATAGCACATAATAAAATATTAGGGTCTGTTTGGCGAGAGCTCGTATAGTGCGTTTCACCTAAGTGTTCCCTAAGCCTTCAGGGGACAGGAGGTCTAATGGGCCGGCTCTGTCAAGTACCTGGAGTCCATGGGCCTTACCAATGAGCCAATCGATAATCGAATCGAAATACCCATCGAAAGCCAAATGTATGGGATTTGACGTTTCTCATCGATCAGGCTCTACCCATAGAGTAAAATTCCTATACATTTTTATCGATCGATACGGCGATCGTGCTCTTTGTCAGGCCCCATAATCGATCGGTCGTCGAGCATGTGCCCCATGGCCACTCAAGCTGTGAACAGGCCAAGGCTGACCATTCTATGCTCCGTCCGGTTCTCAAATTAAACTACCACTCCGGTTAAAATGTCGGTCTACAAAACCTTCATCCGTATCCAGCGTGCAGTTAATGTCGGCCACGAACAAAACTCGGCTCCAGTGTCAGCAGAACATCTCTCTGCGTATGGCGACTGGCGCCCCGTGGTTCGTACGCAACAAAACGATCAGCGATGACGTGAAGATCGAATCGCTCGAGGAGTTCGTTGAAAGGCTCGCCCGTCGTATGTACGATAGGGCTGATAACTGTCCGTTCGAGCACCTTCACGGCATCGCCCCGCTTCTTGCACGGCCACCGAGTGGCAGGCCGAGAGAGCTTATCGGCGGCGAGTTTCCCCGCCGTTTGAAAACTAGCCGTTTTCGCTTTTTTCCACTTTCTGAGCTCCAGTTATAAAATGAGGGCCTCGCGTTACCGCGACAAGTCCCTGCCCGGCAAGGGGTTTGCCCTAGCCAGCTCTCGACCTTTCGTATATATTAATTATACTCTATGTCTCGACCGGTGACTGACTGACTGACTCCCTTAGCCGTGATGTTGGTAGCAATTAAATAAATGTTGCCACATTTTGAAAAATACATTACCCGAAATAAGAGGAAAAATAAAGCAAAAAATGGATCTTTCGGAGAATGATTACATAATTTAAATATATATGTAATTACCATACGAATATATAATATATATGATGGTGCTGAGATGTGAGAATTAATTTATTAGGCGCAATTTTAGTACACAATTTTTACATGTTTAAATTGTTATGTAATATTTGCCGTACGGATTCTTTTTGCAATCTATTTATGTGGCAGATCGCAGAAATAGTTGTACGATTCGACTCGGTCACATCATTATGGAAAAAAAGCTGATTCAGATTAACCATTTTTTTCGATATTGTCATCCGTTTTTGACACGGAACAGAACATTAATCATTTTAAAGCCATTATGAAAACGCTAAACACTCAAAACACGTGCAAGCCATAAACATTAATTGGCATTCACTTTCAATAAGATTCCTCGAGGGTAGCCCGAAGACGTGCGTTTCTATTATATTTTTTATAGTTTCATAGTAAAAATATAGCAATTGCATTCCGTTGTGATCTTAAGTGTGAGAAGTGTAGCATTTTCGAAGTGTCTAATGTCCGGATTAATAGTCTTTGCTAAGCCAGTGCTTAGCACGAGCCAAGTTAATCGAACTAATTTGAAGAGAGTATATTTCTTGCATTTGCCGCTCTGCGATCAGTGGTTACGTCCATAGGCAGAGAGAGTAAGTTCGATTCCCACTCAGGACAAAATAATACTTGTTTATAATTTTGTACGTTTTTTAGATAACCATGTTCTAGGTGTTTATAAAATATTATTATAGATAGGTAGTAGCTTTGTGCTGGTGGACATAGTACAAGCCTAGATCTTAGATAGTCACGAGGGCAATGTGTAAATTGTTATTTTGTATTTGTTTAGTTGTAGTTCTATATTATTTGTATATTAATGTTCTTGAGAATTAAGTAGGTAATAAAAAATATCCCTAGTGCTTATTTATGAAGGCCAGCCGTTACTCTGGATCTAGTCTTAAAACGATAAAGAATCATTTCATATGGGTTATTTTATTACTACTCTTACGACCCTCGTCGTAATAATCCAAATGATGCAAAGGTAAAATAAAAAGATTAACTTTTAAACATTTATTTAAGTAACAAACAAAATATGACATAATAAAAAAAAATAAAGCTAATTAAATCTGTATCCAGTGTTTACATTCTCTTAGTGGTTTCCATTTAAAATTAAGTAGATATTATTTTCATGTTTATCATAGGTAGGTATTTGATATAATATTACAGATAATGCAGCATTACACAAAAGAAAATATAAACGGTTCAATCTCAGTAGATCATAAAGTAGTTAGTCACTAGACTAACTAGTGAGACATTAAAATACAGAACACTAGTATTTTCCTAGGTCTTTAACCTATACATATAACTAGTTATTTAGACAAATTTTACTTCATGGATAACCCAATTGCTCTTGATCTAACCAATCGTTAATTTGACGTGTTGGTTCTAATAATAATAATTAATAATGGTACCTAATGATTCTTATAATCAACAGCAACGATTCGTTATTCCTATATAAAATAACGTACAAATTCACATACAATAACGGTAATATCCGTTAACGTTTTTGTATTAGGAATAATGTATTAGATATATTATATCTACTGAGAATGAATATTCTTATTAGATCCCTTAACAACATCCAATGATTTACTAAGAAATATACATACACTCCATACAATATAAAGTATACATACAGTGCATACAATAAAATATATATTATTTTTGGCAAACTCTTTGGCTAAAGACATGAATGGTCTCCACATATATAATTAGATGCACTCACATTCATCTACTCAAAAATTCCAAAAAAGATTTTTCCGAAGTTTGTGGACCTAAACTACTAACGACGTCCTTTTTTCGGAAAAACTTTGACGTTAATAAAGAAATAAAATAATACTAAGTTTTGATACTCTAATTTGTGTGAGCCAGCTAAATGGCAACCAAAATTGGTATAATATACCACATTAATTTTCTGTCTTGATATTTTATAGAAATTATTTTAATAGAGGAATTTCTTAGTATTTTTTTTCGATTTCGGTGGTTGATTTTTTTTGCTATACCAAACTTAAAAAAAGGAAAACGTACGAGCCTAGATATCGGCCATATTTATAACGCCTCCGAAAAATTATAAATTGCTTAGGGGTGGGGTATGGGAAATGTTTTATCAGCCGCTCCTCTTAAAGGATAATTTTGTTTTTTATTATTATGACACGTAGGTTAAGATTACGTATAAAGGCAAATAAAACAGGTGAAATAAAAGATGCCTCTTACAAAGAGTGCGAGTGAGAAAAAAAAAAATCTCGCGTAATTGTTCGAAAAGATACTTTTTTTTTGCTATAATTTCCATAATATTTTGAATTTTACAAAAACGCTAGGCCATACTTAATACTTATATACTTCTTAAACATATACATAACTTTAAAAAAAGATGGTTTTATAATCTGTTCTATATTGAAGTAATAGGAAATATCGATCAAATTGGATGTAACTCTGCGATTTTTTTCTATCGAGGCAACTTAATACTATTACGTTTTTCAAACAGCCAGTTACTTCTAAATATTTTGTATTATTACTATGTTATTTTTTTATATATTCGTGGGTTTTGAGGTATTTTCATAATTGGAGATCTAGATATCTGATTTGCTTTATGCGCCTCCTATAGTTGTGTAAGGCGGTCAGTCGTCGTGCGGGTGCGCCAGCCGGCAGCCCCACCAGCCCAGCACGTCGTGCAGCGCGGGCGGCGCCGGGGACGACGTGTCCAGCGCGGGACTGTTGTGACTCAGCTTGTTGCGACTCGCTGCGGAACACGTTCATGATATTACTATAACGATATATTGCTCGAAGTTGTTAAGCTCGAGGTGTATACAATAAACTTAACAAAAGCTCCAGTTGCGACCGCGAAGTCTGCTTCCAACAAAATGGGCTATCGCACTTACAATGTTTCTCCATTACTGTTTGTAGATTTTTTTTCCGGTTATGGTATTTATTAATTTTTATTTTGCAGAAATTTATTTTAATCAGAAAGAAAAACTTTTTTAAGTACAATTAATTAAAATCAACATAAAAATAATTGAACTAGGACCAACAGCCAAATTGTAAAATTGGAAGTGGGTTTGCTATTCATGTTGACGATCATAACACGACTGGCGAAAACTTAAAGCTACAAATACAAACAAAAAATCATCATCAAGTTAAATGAACGTTAAAATGCTTAATTAACCATTCGGTATCTAACGGTAATAAGTAACTCAAGTCTCTCTATCTATGGATAACATTCTTAGCCATTTATTCATCCCTCTTAATTATAAAAATATATATATACCTGAAGTCTTTTTAATCATAGCCGGGTGTGGGTCACTCAATGTTGGTTGCAGATACTTTTTGATGGGGCTCTCGGGTCTGCAAATTAATAATAAACTAGCTGTGCTCGCGACTTCGTCCGCGTGGAATAGTTATTTTTTTATCATATAAACTTTCATCCCCTATTTTATCCCCTTGGGGGTAGAATTTATCAAAATCCTTTCTTAGCGGATGCCTACGTCATAACATCTACCTGCATGCCAAATTTCAGCCCGATCCGTCTAGTGGTTTGGGCTGTGCGTTGATAGATCACTATGTCAGTCAGTCACCTTTGAGTTATATATATTTAGATTATTCTTTAATACATATTTTTTGTGTATCTTGAACCGTTTTCACGGCGCACGCAACGGAAGGCTTCAAAGATGAAATAATTTCTCCCGTTTTTTACACATTTACCACTATATCTTTGCTCCTATTGGTCGCAGCGTGATGTTATATAGCCTATAGCCTTCCTCGATAACTGGACTATCCAACACAAAAAGAATTATTCAATTCGAACCAGTAGTTTCGGAGATTAGCGCGTTCAAACAAACAAACAAACAAACAAACAAACTCTTCAGCTTTATAATATTAGTATAGATAATTAAGTTTACGATACAGTATAAAAATAAATTAAGAACGCATTAATAATAGCATTAACAAAAAGAAAGTAGACAATAAAAAAAATAATAACATAACAAAATAATGAATATATTGTTAAAAATAGTATTTAAGATTAGTATAATTCCCGACAAACTTCTGGAACATAGCATGTATAAATGATTTTTCTAGCAAATGTATTTTATTTTGTTCAAATAAAAGTCATCAAATTGGTTAACTGATTTAGTTAACAAAATAAAAATTTAAAACAAACGCAGTCGGATGTTCCAGACTTATGCCGCTATCTATACAACGTCATCAACATTATAATTGCCGCTATCTATACAACGTAATCAACATTATAAACAAATCAAACCATACAAAATTTATGAATACCTTGGAATTGTAACGGATGGCAAAACACTTCTTTTAAAAGGTGGTTTTCCAATACTTCTTTTTGCAAATGAAGCATCAAATGAACCGCTTATATCTGAAACGAAAATATTTTTTATATTGTGTTGCATACAATAACGTATTTACTTTTAAAAAATACTACTTAATAAAATAAAAAATACAAATAATATGTAGGACTTGTACTATGTAATCTAGAGAAACTCAGACCATGGCAAACTGTACAGAAAAAACGTACTAATATTGTGTTGCTCTGACTGGCAATCGAACCCACGCCCTCCAGGTACAATAACGGAGCAACCACTATACCACGGTGGCTATACTGGGTGTTTTTTTAACAATGATAATTTTTTTTTGATGCCTCCAGTATCACTTTAAGAACCCATTTTTAAAATAAAAAAGGTAAGTATTTTTTTCTTCAGAAAAAAAAGTAAGAAAAATAAATTATTATATGAACAAACGTCTATATGCTTAAAATTACTCCCACAAATACAAAATAAGTGTTCATATCTAACAAGTAAAACACAATTAGACAAGTGACAGGCTTTAATTCGTGAGTTTAGTATGAAAGTTAATGTGATTTGTAGATCTTTTTTGTACTTTAAGTTATTTATCTTTGTTTGTATAGGCGACACTAAAAGGAAAAAATATGTGTTTTATTATTTTCATCATAGAACACGATATAATTTTTTTATCACCGTGACAAAAACATCCATTAAATTGTGTTTCTTTTTGTATCATGAATGAGAGTGTTTAATAAAACCAATTACGACTTACTTGACATTGTCGGCTGTGACGTGGACTCAATCATCTCCATACGGCCAGCATTTGAACATGGTTGCTGAAACATAACTATTATTAGCATTCTATTGTAAAAAAAAAAAAAAAAAACATCATAGCTCCCTATTTGTCTCCCGAGAAAAAACACCTAACAAGTGGCGAGCTTGTTGCGATGTTTATGATAAAATAGCCTCGCTGTATAAAGCGGTCACCCATCCCAGGCCGGCCTTGTTATAATCTGCTTAACCTTGTTATCAGTTGCTCAGTGACTTAACCATTAGGCTGGGCCGCTTTTTCAACATTCTAATGTCCTATGTTTAATCAAAGCTATAACATATACTTTGATCTCACTATGAAATTATTAGAAAAGGTTTTAAAACTCAACTTTATGCGGTGGAAGTCGGTGCAAAAGTATTTCCAAAAAGTCTTTGCAACTTCTTATGAAGGATCTTGGCCTTCTAAGATCGGCCGTCGAAACTTTTATGGGAAGTATTTCCAAGATAGCGCTAACAGGATCACATAGTTTTTGTTTGAGTAGCGAAGGTAGTTACACAATGAAGGAAAGAGAGGCCTTTAACCCTACTTCCCAGTCTCAACTCACTGGAAACACTGGAGAACACTCCCCCGCCTTCCAACCACGCAATAGCCCGTCACCCGCACGGAGAATACATAGATAGCTAAGAACATTGTCTCAAATAGTTACAGTAGCTTAACAATCAAGTATAGTAAAGTAAAACAAAATCACAGGGTAGATCTACTGGTCTACCTGAGGATCCGACTTCAATCTTGTTTTAAGTAATAAGTCTATTTTACACTGTAGATAAGTAAATACCTGCACATCGACATTGTCTTTGTCCCGCTCCTGCTTCTCCATGTCGGTGACTTGTTCATTAGTCTTGCGGAGTCCCGCGATCAGACTTGTTTGTTGCTTCTGAAATATAAATAATAGTACAATGGACAATTTACACATATTGCTCTGGTCACAAACTAAGCTCTAGGCTTGTACTACGTGTACCAAAAACAACGATAAAATACTAATTATATTTTATAGACATCCAGACCATGACAAACTGTACAGAAAATCTTTTTTTTTGCCATGGGTGGGAATCGAACCCATGACGCCAAAGACAAGACAAAGACAACGCCAAAGGCGCAAGTCTACGGAGGCGGTCATTATCATCATTATAATACTATAAAATATAAATATACAGATAAATTTATAAATGAGGTAAACTCATTTACGGCCGCCAAAAAAAGTCGAAGTCAACAGCGATTCACAAACTCAAACATACAAAACTATATAAAAATATTAATGTCGCCGCCCATTGCGTAACCGCATCATTTAGCCGGCATAGTGGGAGCAATAAATATTGTTAAACAACAATGTATTGATCGACCCCATTCATGGACTTACGTAGTTCTGCTTAACATTAGGTAGATACAATGTCACATGCCGTGCTTCATAAAAAAAACGTACGATCACCATGGTATCTCTGAGGACTTGTATCTTCCTTATCTATTTATCTATTTAAAAGCTAAAAAATAAAATAGTAATAACTCACGCTGCTATTGGCGCGTATTTTCTTTAAACAGCCTTCCAGCCAAGTCCTGATGGTTTGCTTGGCCACTTCCTCTTCTACCAGAAACTCAAATTCTTCTCTCGCCAACAACTCTTCCATTTGTAAGGACTTCCGAATATCCACAGTGCGGTACGACAGCATACTGGCAAATAATCACAGGAATCATTTCATTTTCTTTATTACCCTATTTAATTTTAAATCATAATCATCTTAGGACAGTACCTACTAATAAAGGATCTCTCCAAGTTTGAAAGTACGCGATTTTTTTTTTATTCGTGAGATATTGCCAACGTTTTTCATGTCGCGTCGCCTGCGTATGTATATTAACAGTACCTCATTCCTATAGT
This sequence comes from Monopis laevigella, assembly GCA_947458855.1. Lineage (NCBI taxonomy): Eukaryota > Metazoa > Arthropoda > Insecta > Lepidoptera > Tineidae > Monopis > Monopis laevigella. The sequence goes on along the minus strand of OX381583.1, from coordinate 17,740,223 downwards.
GCTGAGGTACAGTCACTTGTCAAAATCCATACTTTTTCGACTAAGTGACTCGACAAGTCGCCTTGACTGCATTTTCTCTAAGGCTCATAAATTAAGTTCTAGGTTTGAACCATGTGTACCAGGTACAATGATATAAATTATATTTTATACTAGCTGGGGGCCGTAACTTCGTGTGCGTATTATCTATATGTAAAGTGTTAGTCCCGTAAAAACTTTAAAATCTCTACCAAAATGAATATTTTTTTAGTTCGGTTCAATACTGGGGCGGTCCATTAAACTACACCCACCTCACAGCAAATGGGCCGAGAGACACCCGATGTTATATCATTTTCCGTAATTCCCATAGGATCGAAGTCGCTTGCGAAAAGCCAGTTTATTAAGTCAAAGTCAAATCATTTATTTAATGTAAATCTTGACAGATATTTATGAATAGTCAAAACAAAGGCCTTAGAGTGCCTTTGGTTAGGCAGCTATTCATTAACAAAAGAACGACAAATATTTATTAAACCTCGATATCAGATTTAGAACTTAAATGCGATGGAATGGAAATATAATATAGAAGCATAATATGAAACCATCATTATCTGCCATACAAGGGAGCCACCAAGGCGACCAACTTCACCGACCATATCCACGCCTTAAATATTTATTCAAAATAAAAAAATTAAGCGACATTAAGTCCGCATTTGTATTCTTTTTAAAAAAAAATTTAAATAATAATAGAAATTTAATGAGATGAAATGAAACCTAACTCATTGAATCAAATCATTAAATCTGATATTGAAGCAAATTAGTAGCTTCTTTTTTGCATGAATCATACAAACTTCTATGATTTTTTTTTTATTAAAAAGTTCGTGGTTGTTTTTTTTCTTTTTAATAGATATTATTTTGACAGTTGGGAAAGAGAACACACGAGTTCAGAAAAGGTAAAAAAAAAGCTCGAGTATGTAATAGCCGACATCCCGAACGCTATACGTCCCTGCAATACGCCACTTTTTGAGCAACTGTATTAAAAAAGTATAATAAGGACATCTTACTTGATAACATCGTGGAACGTGACGTCTTCCCCGTTGTGCAGCCGCTCCAGCTCATAGCACATGTATTTGAACAGCAGACGCTCTTTGTGGGTGTCACACTCTAAGCGGCCCTTCAGTAAACGCAATATAAACTTAACCTGAAAACGAACATAGACTATAATATACATTTTTAAACTGTAAACATAGAAACTATCCAAATTAGAACTGACTAAAGTTGAGATTATTGGAAACACCTCCGGAATGTAAGCTAAATATAACGTTGTTTGTTTGCGTAGTAATTTCGCATAAAAACGAGTGATGCAAAAGCGTTAAGGACACTGCATTCGCGATTGCGTTCTCCATACAAAATTAGCTTTTGTAATTCCACGGAAATTTGATGAGTAATTTCTTAAAAATGGCGAGTAACCATGACTGTCTGATGTTCAGGAGGAGCAAGTTCCACTGGCGAGAAGCTGACACCGTAAATGAATCGGAATATTTGGTATCTTGACGCATGTGATGGAATCTTTAATAGGTTATTATCAGCAGAATCATGATCAGGTCGCGATCATGAGTGTCGCATAGAAATTAAAGGCGAGATTTGAAATAAGGAGAATTAGGATTTAAAAAAATATTATATAACAGCGAAAGGAGATGTTGACCTGCGATAGCGGATATTGAGCCATTTCAGCTGTTTTCTATACTCCGAAATGTGATCATATAAATGATATATGTATGGGGTTTACCTTTTTGACGGGTATAACACCCTTTTGATGCACGTCCACAATGTTCCAGGTGTTCTGGAAGTTCCGGATATCCGCGTACGACAGCAGCGCGTCCTCCTCGTTCGAGTAGAACAGCGAAAAGTTCTCCATTATAATAGCTGGGGGGTAACAATACTTGTTTCAAAAGTCAAGTGTTAGAAGGACATACTATTATTTATAAAGCTTTATTACATAACACAAAGACGGGTTTAATGCCGTTGGGCATTAACTGACAGTCAAACCTTCGGGACATTGGATCATTAAGTTACTACATATTATTACTTTATAGGTGGGAGGAAGGCCTCTATAGCTTCGCTAGGTCGACTCCGCTCATGCCGACGAAAAAACCGTCAAGTAATCTAGTCGGTTAGTTTGGTTTTAGTCTGTGGGTTCACCGGTTTTCCGGACTACTGTATCGATTTCTTGTCGTGGGGGTATTAAAATAGATTTGTAATGCAAATACATTCATGTCACCGCCCATTTCGTAACCACATCATTTGGCCGGCATAGTTGGAGCGATCAATATTTTAAAACAACAATGTATATATCGATCCCGCTTATGGACTGTGTAGGTCTGCTTAATATCAGGTAAATACAAAGACCGTGCCGTGCTTCAATAAAAAAAACTATACATTTTAAATCACATAAATTTGAAGACTTTAAAATAAATGATATGTGCATAATATATTTAAAAAAAAACTTACCGACCAACAAATTGAGCACAATGTAAGTAATAATAACATAGAAAGTGCAGAAGTAAGCCAGCGAGGCAGTAAAGTTGCCGCAGTCAGTTTCCCAGTAGTTCTCAGCGGGCGTGCAGTACGGCGGCGCCACCATGCAGTCGTGCATTATCTTATTCCAGTCCTCGCCCGTCACGATGCGGAACAACATAGCTACGCTGTGGATGGGCGAGTTGAAGTTTGCTCGTCTGTGCAAATAAACAATTTATTAATATTATTTAAAAAGTTCCAGGGGCCTTACCAAAGAGCCGTCGATAATTGAATCTTGTCGATAGGGTACCTATAGAGATATTCCTATACATTTTTATCGATCGAATCGGCGATTCGATTGGCGACCGCGTTCTTTGGTCAGGCCCCTGGTCAGATAGATCTATATAAGTTTGCTAAGCTTGGTAACGAGACAGGTCGGCATACAAAGTGTAGATGCAAAAACCCGCAGGTGACTAGTAATGTTTCGGCTTTAGTCTGTGGGTTCATTGGTTTTCAGGACACTATTTATTATTATTATTTATATATTGCATAATATATATATATATATATATATATATATATATATATATATATATATATATATATATTTATGTATTAGTAATATGTATGTCTTAATTTATATAAGTTTATTAAAATTCTAATTAAGCACCCGACTTCGAACACAATTTTAAAGGTTAGCTGGTAGATAGTGCCTAAGGCATAAGTTCGCCTATGTACATAGTACTTTTGTTTACTGTGCAATAAAGTGTTTAAATAAATAAATACTACATCGATTTCTTGGGGAGGTGGTAGTCTCTTTTTAGACTGCGCAGTAACCGCAGTAATTGGCATTTGGTTAAATTAGAAAATGGACGAAGAAAATAACGAAATGGGTGAGTCAAAAAACTATATGTGAGCTACATATTCTAAATAACTCACCTGCCAATTCCTTCACCATATTTGACATTTCCAAAAATAATGGTTCCTGCTAAAGCGTAGAAGAAGACCAGCAGGAACATTCCGAATATAATGAAAAAGCTCTTGCAGACGCTGACTCCGACAGTCAGCATCAACATCTTGAGTGTGGTGTGCTTGCCGGTGATCGTGAAGAATCGGAGTATGGCCACCATGAAACCCACGAAGTATGATAGGTCATTCTGGAAAAACCGTCCATATTTTAGGTAAATACACAGTTCGTTTGCCTGGCTGCTTGGTGCCCAAAAAGGGGAGATATGTCAAAATTTAGTATTAAAAAGATTTACAGTAGTAATTTAATAGGGTATTTGACTTCTTTTTGAAACCCGTTTTATATGATTCTCCATTACATAATAATCACACTACATTGATATTTCCGGGATGTCTACTCTATTATTAATAAAAATCAAAGTTAAAGTTTGAATTTTCACAAATGGCGCTAAAAACGCTGTTTCGCAGTCTATGTCAAGTGTGACGTCACACGCAAGTAAACAAACAAGCACATATTAAATAATCTCCTATATATATTATACTCTATTCTATTTCATCCACATGATTTATAATCTGTGTATTGTTTTGGTTACTTGCGTGTGACGTCACCGGCCATCAACCAACCAAAGATGATTTTGTTATAAATAAAATTGTAAAAAATATTCAATTTTATTTCGTGTAATCTACAAAAGATATACATAATTTAGTTTAAAATAAAGTGAAATATGTTTTTACGCCATTGTCTGATAGGATGACCACAATTTATAGTATATTTTTAATGTAATCAAATATATCGTGGGTTCGATTCCCACCCATGGCAAAAAAAAAAATAGTACGTTTTTTCTGTACAGTTTGTCATGGTCTGGGTGTTTATAAAATATAATATGTATTATCGTTGTTACTGGTACACATAGTACAAGCTTAGGCTTAGTTTGTGACCAGAGCAATATGTGTAATTGTCCTACATATATAAAAAAAAAAAAAAAAAAAATATATATATATAGGTATATTTCAAGACAACCAAATCAATTTTGCACCAATCATGTAGTTAAATATTTATTTTTAATCATAGAATGATTTGATCAACGTTCTAGAAACTGGGGGCTAGTTGTAATAAATTGAACATTATAATTTCTGAAAAATATATTAGAAACTAATTACAGATAACCAACATCGTTACAAATACAAAAAGAGCATTGAAAAATAAAGCCTGTGAACTAAAAAGGCATGTAGTTTTAGGATAACAGTTAAAGTAATTTTTTTCTAACATTTTACTAGACTTGGTTGTAGTTTTTAACTAAACATGGAGCCTTATTCTACTAAATTGATTGTAAATCAATGCAGTTGATATCCAATTAACTTCATCAAAGGCATGATATTACCCTCTTGTATGGGAATCATGTCAAATTTTTACTTTGATATGCAGTTGATATCCAAATTTTTCAATTGTCATATAAAGTTATTTAACAGAAGTTATATGCTGAAATATTTTTAACTGACAATTGAAAAATAAGACCTAAAAACGTGAATTTCATAATATAGCTTATGAGTAAAATACCTTGAGAGTAAAGTGCATGAAGACCCAGATACATCCGGCGACAGTGACGAGCAGATCGTATCGGTTGCGGCGGCTCTGCCAGTACCCGCGCGGGGTGAACGCGATGGTCTTCAGCAACACCTCGGCCACGAACACCAGCGTCAGCAACGCCGACGTTAGTGCTAGGTAGTAGGTGGGCGGAGACGCAGTAGACCACTGGTGAGGAAACAGATATCAAATTAGAATTTCAATTCATTTATTTTTTCAGAACGCTTGACATTGTCCATTTTATATAATATGCAATAATATATTTCTTATTTTAACATTTACTCGATTTAATAACTAAATGTGTTGCTAAAATAATAAGACGAAAACTGTAATAATGTAATATAGAATGATTAAGCAAAGAACTTCAATAATAATATGTAGGACATTTTAAACATACGACGTCCGGTTACAACGCTATCTACTAGACCAGGAAGACGGACAAAAATAAACATAAAACTAATGAGAGACCATAAAAGGAATATGGTCCATTGCGTTTTACATATCGGTGTAGCTAGACAACCATACAAACAGAAATGTGGACTGATATTACTCGTCGGGTTTCGTTATTCTTTTGCACTGTAAAATAATCAACATACCACACAGCATCTTTATATACTACATATGTATATAACTTTTTTACTACATTTTGTATGTATAAGTATCATCACGAGTGTCTTTCTTTTTTATAGGAGCACAACACAAGACTTTGTACATACCTGACGGTAAGCAGTCTTACAAATTTCATGAAAGAGGTTGATATACCTATATAATATGATTTAAGAGTTTGTTGGCCCATTCATCATTCATCCATCAGCAAAAATATGCAGTTACAAAATAGGCGGCGACAAAGTTGGATTGATCATATTCGTAGTTACCAATGGTATTCAGTGTCTACACATAACAAGTGGCGATTTCGTCTAGGTAATGTTAACAATCCATCATACAAACAGTTCCATAAACATATTAGGAAATATATATGTACAAATATTCTTACCGTAACTGCAAGCAAGGAGCTGTTTATAAGAACCACGATAGCGATGACTCGTTTGAAGGACAGGTTTTGGGTAACGTCGTAGGCGAAGGCACGAACTTTCCTGCCATCAGGTCGGGGCGGTAAATGTAGGGGCTGAGCTATTTTCAGTCTTTTCTTCAAGTCACACCTAAAAATTAACTTTACTGATAACCCGCTCAAAGCATTTTTTTATTATTCAATCAAGGGCCAATGCTGTTTGTGTATCTAAAGAGGACAGTATGGACGCGGACTTAAATAGACCTAACATGAGATAAAGGCTAATATGAGATTCTGCTGATCAAATTGAACAACTTTTCCCATGGAACCATGTGTCGCAAATCAAAAAAAATAATTGGCTTCCCCATACAAATCGGTAATTTTAACATTCAAGTTTGTATGGAGAGGGCATTTTTTTTTCATACGCGACACATGGTTCCATGGGAAAAGTTGTTCGATTTGATCAGCATAACCTCATATTAGCCTAAAGTAGATCCATTCAAAGTCACCCTGTATATACAAAAGGGCGTACCTAAGATAAAATTATTGATAGGTTCAGTTGAACAGGGTCTATGTACGATAAAAATAATACAAATTAAATAATTAAAGTATGTGTGAAGTTATAATATTGCTATATTTCTATAGTAATTTGTATTTTTGATTATATTCTCGCTGCTCTATCGTTAAATCAGTCGCCCGTTTCACCGCACCAAGAAAGGACACTACTACCTCGACAATAAATCGATGCAGTATGCCCGGAAAACCGGTGAACCCACAGATTAAAATCGAAACATGGCTTGACATTTGACGGTTTTGCATCTGTATGGGCGGTGATAACGAGCCCGGTCGGTCGACCTAGCAGAGCTATAGAGGCCTTCCTTCCACCTAAAATATTAATTAAGATTGTCAAATAAATTGGTAGGTAATAATAAAATAAAATAGTTACCACCGTCGCTGATCAACAGTGAGTAAGGCGGTCCCTTTGTTCTCAGAGTAGTTGGCAATCACCACGCCCACAAAAAGAGTCAGTCCGATCATACAGCCCAAGAAGATGTACACGTGAATATACACAGCATGCACCTAAAATATACATAATACATATTATTATATTGACTATACAGGGACAAAAATTATTGGCTTCCCCATACAAATTGGTCATTTTAACATTACTAGTTTGTATGGAGAAAGCAATTTATTCTTCATTTGCGACACATCAATAGAACCTCACATTAGCCCAAAAAAACTCTAATTACCGCCATAACTTGGAGAAATTAATAAGAACGATGGAGATATATGTAGGGAGCCGCCCTAATGCCAAAAATTGCCATTCCAAATGTGAGAACAGAATATGGCAGGGTGTTTTTTTAAGTGGGTCTTCAAGGCCAAATCCTAAACTACAAGGAATAGCGATAAATGCTCAAAGGAGACTCGGGGCCGATTTTGATCAAATTTAAAACTGCGCCATAAACTTTTTTAATAAAATACACTCCTACAAACCGAACCGGTATATTTTGGAAAAAAATCTCCTCCTGTATTATTGAACCAGCTGGTCTCTTTTAAAGATCGAATTCTAGCAAGCGACAAACTAAAGGAAAATTTACCCTATAGCTGGGAGACATTATTTTTCGATAATTTATATATAAACAAAGTAATTAAACGGGTTTTCGCGATTTTTTTTAACTATTACATAAACTGATAAATAATAATAAAATGTTGGATGTTCATGATGTAAATAATATTTTTTTTAGACGCATTTATAAAATCAGGCATTTCAAACTATTATACAGTTAAAATAATTTAAAATTTCGACAAAACAATTTGTACATATTGTCTTGTACATAATTAAAAAAATGTATAAAATGAAAATAATTAATTCAAGCCGCTGTAGAAACTATGTAAAGATTACTTTTTATAAGATGTATAATACTAACCGGTCCCAGCGCCTTTATCAGCACATCTCTAACATCAAGCCATCCTTTGAATGACAAAACCTCAAACAGTGTAAGCATAGCGTCTCCGATATTGTCAAAGTTGAATCGTTTTGGGTTGGCCCTGGTGAATAAAATGATTATAACATAAAATAGGTTAACGCTGCTAAAATCAACACACAAAAAAAAACCTTTTTAGATAATAAACTTTAAAGCAGATTAAATTTTTCATAATAACTTTTGGTGTGTGACATAAATCACACTAATATAGTACCCCACTAAAAGATACAGGTTAGCTCATCTTATAAATATATTTTTCAGAACCGCATTTTTTAACAAAAAAATACATTTTTGATACTTATATAATCATTCTATGAATATACAAGAATAGTAAGTATAAAGAAAAAATGAATGCCAATCGAATCGCCGCATCGATCGGTAAAAATGTATAGGAATTTTACTCTATGGGTAGAGCCTGATCGCCGAGAAACGTCAAATCCCATACATTTGGCTTTCGATGGGTATTTCGATTCGATTATCGATTGGCTCTTTGGTAAGGCCCAAGGTTAGCAAACAAGAATCATTTTTCTGTTTCAATACTGGTTATCAAGCTCTGGTTATCTACGCGGCTTAAGCGGGTTTATGCACTTAATTAACGTTTTGTAGTGGTTTTAGGGTTAAGAAAAGGATTTTGAGGGTTAAGGCATATACTCGTATACTACAAGATATTTCATATAGCAAGTAAAATAACAGTATAAAGAGATGATTCAAGTAGGAATGAATCTCACTCCTTCATTCCTCAAATAGTTGCCAATTTTAATAATTAATAAAAATAACAATAAAGTCTAGCTAAAGAAGCCAAAATTTGGTACAATACTTACCAGACGCGCGGCACCAACATGGACGGGAAGGTCTCGTTGGGCCCGGGTTTGAGTTTCATTTTGGTGACGAACACGCGCCGCATGAACACCCCCACGCAATGCTCGCGACGGGTTATTGTCGGATCGTTACAGCGAGCTAACCTAATATTTATTTATACATTTTTTATTTATTTATTCAATGTTGGAAAGCTTAAAGTATTAACAATTTATTTAGTTTGTCCTATACTTAATAAATTGTTAATCCTTTAAGTTATAACTGTTTAGTAATAACTGTATTTACACAGCTCAGCAGCCACAATCATCTTATAACGTGAGCGTTAGATTGTCAAAATAACGAATTCCGTTATTAGCCCTCTCTTCTCCAATCAGCGAAGGTTAAAAAACTACTCCGATTGTAGGAGAGCGCGCTAATAGCGGAAATTGTTATTTTGACAATCTAACGATGGTTATAAGAAACAGAATGTGGCCGCTGGTCACAGACTAAGCTTTAGAGTTGTACTATGTGTACCAGAAACAATCATATAGTACATATATCATATTTTATAAACACCCAGATCATAACAAACTGTACATAAAAACGTACTATTTTTTTTTAGTTTTCACGGATTGTTGAGACAATGAAATATTTATAGTATTCGGAACGGTCACCACATATTGTCTATATGTAGGATAAGTCTGTCTTGTCTACTGTGTGCTTGTTCTGCGCCGAGGAGTAATGGCGGTTCCTATTTTAGTTTGTACTTTTTATTAAAATAAATATCTTAACACCAAATTAGAGTCAATAATTTTGCGAAGTTTGGGGTTATATGAAATTGTAACCGGCTATAAAAAAAAGGTTAGTGGAGATGATAAATGGACAGAACAAGATGCGAAAGCACAGTCAGTTTTAGTAAATAGAATGTCTCAAAACGGATACATATTTTATCATGCGTTACTTCCGCGGAAATGTGGACAAAATTACTTTGTGTCTACGAACAGAAGTCAGATCTTAGTATACACATGTTGCATCAAAAGTTTTTTAATTTGAAACTTGAAAATAACACACCAGTTTCGACATTTCTGGCTAATATTGAAGACATAAAAAATCAGCTAAAGCAACAAGGGGATACAATGAGTGACAAGTTGGTTATCACCAAAATTCTTATGTCCCTACCAGAAACCTATAAACATTTTGTAACCGCATGGGAGTCCACGGAAGAAAGCAAACAAAATATTGAAAATCTGACAGCCAGATTGTTGGTGGAGGAAATGAGACTTACTGAACGAGCAGAACCTGTAGCATTGGCAGCTAACATGAATGACAAAAAATGCTACAAGTGTAACAAATTTGGGCATGTGATAAAAGACTGTAATAAAAATATTAAATGCTATAAATGTAATAGACCAGGTCATCTTATGAAAGATTGTAAAAGTTCAATGAAATGTTATAAATGTAACCGAAGTGGTCACTTAAAGAAAGATTGCAGAGTGAAAGTTAACCAAAATCATAATGCCTTTGTTGTATCTGCAATGATCGGACTGGAGAAGTCAAATCAATGGTTAGTAGACTCTGGAGCGAGCGAACACATGGTTCATGACAAGTATCTGTTGTGTAACTACAAAAATATACCTGAGAAGAAGGTGATTATCGGAGATGGTTCATCTATTGGAGCCTTAGGCACGGGAAGTATGTCTGTTATGACATTTAAGGGGGAATTCGTATATGTGACGTCATCACCTTCTGTCAGATTTCACTCAAAAATGTTTGAGATTATTTCTTCAATTTATTCTAACTGTGGACAGTTGAGCCCAAAAGTCACTCTGTTGAAATTTCATTGTATGGAGTGTGACAGTTTAATATATTAGATATCTATTTTTAGAAATCTTACTATTTTATTTTAAGTAATGTATTGTCGAAATAGTCAAGAAATGTAATTTTATATGTCGGGATTTAATGTTTCAATAAAATTTATGTATTACTATATTTTCCAGACATGCATACAAAGTGTGATATTACCGGTACATTTTATTAATATATATTAATTTTACCAGTTTAAATTTATTATAAGGCATTGGTAAGAGTGACTATTACTAGACTCCGCTTTGTAATAAACTAAGAATTTATATTAAACAAAACATTTTATTTTGGACTAATTCAGCCAGTCTAAGTATCTGTTTAAAAAAATGCTGTCATATGAATTGACATTACTAAGGATTGGGGTCTGCGTCACTTTAATCTACTTACCCATCTATCTACATTAAAAATATTCAGAAGTTACCTAATTGGTAAATATTTTATTTTAAATAAATTAGTTTTTTATAGTAAAATAACTTAGATACACATACATTTAAATATATATACATAACTTCTACAGGGCCCCAGGGTACCCAGACTCAGGTTATTCAAAGCAATCATAATCTCTACAATCTACATTATATATATCAATTATCTGTCCGTTTGTTTTGAACTTGTCTCTAATTAACAAGTCTTAAATATAAAAAGAACCTCCTTGTGACGAACACTCTGTTCGCTCACAAGGACATTCACATGTATACAAGAGTGATGAATGATGAGAGAAGTATGATAGATTTTATGATTGTAGACGATCGTCTCCGGTCCCATATCATAGACACGCGTGCGCACCGCGGGCCAGAACTAGAAACTGACCACTATTTGGTCGTCACCAGATTTAGTGGTCTTTTTAGAGGTTGGCGGTGCAAACGTTCCAATGGGACTTTGGAGCAATTCGAAAGAATAAAATGTGAAAAATTGCGCGAAGAAAGTGTGAAAGCAGAGTATGAAAGTTGCATCGAAGATAAGCTTGCCAACCTAGAAGATGTGAGTGGTGATCTGGATAAATGTTGGAAACTTCTTAGAGACAGTATGGTAGAATCTGCAAAAAAGGTGTGTGGGGTTACGAAAAAGCGAGCTAAGAAAGGAGATGCATGGTGGGATGCAGAAGTTAAAATTTCTGTAGAGAAAAAGAAGAAAGCATGGCTGAGTTATGTAGCTTCGCTGAGTCTGACTGAAAGTATTAGACGAGAGAAAAGAAAGACATACCTACGCTGTAAGAGTGATACCAAAGCTTTGGTAAAAGAGAAGCAAGAAAGATGCAGAGCGATTGGTGAAGAGAGGTAGTCAAACAACTTTAAGGAAAACTCGAAGCTTTTCTGGAGGGAAGTGAGAAATTCTCGAAGTTGTTCGACTACCTCTAGAATGGATAAAATAAGATCAAAGCATGGTGACACTCTTACAAACACTGATGAAGTGTTAAAGCGTTGGAGTGAATATTTTGGTGAGATGTATGAAAGTAGCATCCCCGACGTCACTACTGGGACTTCACCTCTAGAGATACCTGAACTGACGTCTGAAGCATGGGATGTAATTAATGTGTCAGAGATTGTAAGAGCGATTAGAAGCTTGAAATGTGGTAAGGCAGCGGGAATTGATAAGGTACTACCCGAAATGATCAAATATGGAGGGCACAAACTCTGGAGCGCTTTCCATTTGTTGTGCAACTTATGCTGGCATATGGGAAGAGTTCCAGAGGACTGGAGGGGCGCAGTGATCGTTCCCTTGTACAAAGGCAAGGGGTCCAGATTAGACTGCGCCAACTACAGAGCCATAAGTTTGATCAGTTTGGGAAGCAAAGTGTATGGAAAGATTCTCTCGAGAAGAATGGAAATGATGACTGAAGGATTACTTTGGGAGGCTCAAGGAGGCTTTAGATCTGGTAGGGGATGCACGGATCAAATCTTCTCCCTCCGTAACATCACAGAGAAGTTCCTGGCCGTAAACCAAAAAGTTTTCTGTGCTTTTATGGATTTGGAGAAGGCGTTTGACAGAGTTGTAAGAAAGGAGCTGTGGGACATTTTGCCTGATTATGGTATTGATGACAGTCTCATGCTGGCTGTACAATCCTTATACAAGAATTGTACAGCAATCGTACGAGTGGATGGCATGCTATCTCCCTGCTTCAATATCAATATTGGCGTCAAACAGGGATGTGTGATGTCCACCAGACTGTTCATCATATACCTAGACAAATGCCTGCAGAGACTGAAAGAAAATAGATGTGGGATCAAAATGGGTGATAAGTTGATTAATACACTATTGTATGCAGATGATGCTGTACTCATTGCATCATCTCAGCAAGAGCTTCAATCACTTGTCACAGATATGAAAGATGGATGTGCTGAAAGAGGTCTCCGAATAAATGCGGGAAAATCTAAGGTGTTAATATTTGAAAGAAACGAGAAAACGAATGCGACGTTCATGGTTGATAATGTGAATCTAGAACAAGTGTCTGAATTTATATATCTGGGTAGTGTATTCACTAGGGATGGTAGATATGAAAAAGCCATTGAAAGGAGAGCGAATGCAGGCAATAGTGTCAATGGCGCACTGCGTTATTTGGTGGGTAGTTCAAATATTAATACAAAAGCAAGACTAGCCATTCATAATGCAGTGCTTGTCCCAACACTATTGTATGGGAGTCAGACTTGGGTATGTCAGGAGAAGGATGAAAGTAGAATTAATGCTGTAGAAATGCGCTCATTGCGACGAATGTGCGGTGTTAAAATAACAGACCGGATCCGCAATGAGGTAATTCGGGAACGAGTGGGACTGAATGAAAGTATAGGCATAAAAATGAGGAAGGGCATGCTCCGCTGGTTTGGGCATGTAGAAAGAATGAGTGATGAAAGAATGACGAACCAGATATATAAAAGTAAGGTGAAGGGTAAACGTGACCGTGGGAGACCAAGACACACTTACCATGATCAGATTGACAAGGTTCTAAAATATGGTGCAGTTAAAAGTCTCCGAAATCGGCGTGCATGTATGCGAAGAGTTATGACTGTGGACGAGGCAAAAGAAGAATGTAGAGATAGAGACAAGTGGCGCTCGGTTGTCTCTGCCTACCCCGTAAGGGACCTGGCGTGAAGATAAATAAATAAATATAAAAAGATACGTAGGGAAATATGAAACAAGAATTGACATTTAAAATCTGCACGTACTAAATTATGCAAGTTAAGTATCACGTTCTTTCATTTTACAAAATATCTTCGGTTTACCGGTTTTGATCACCTAGATATTATACCTATGTCCATTCTCAATAATTAGTCTATCGTTTTTTTGACATAACATAATATATTATCATAAAATTGACCTTACTCGTACACCATAGCCTACAAAAATATACTCTTCATACATTACACACATGCATCATACACACAACACACACAGACGTGCACTACACATATTTCACCCATACACTTTCATTTTTATCAATAATTCTTATAAACTTTAATTACTTATTCTGTTTCTTGTAACGTGAGCGTTAGATTGTCAAAATAACGATTTCTGTTATTAGCGCGCTCTCCTCCAATCAGAAAAGGTTAACAACTACTCTGATTGGAGGAGAACGCGCTAATAGCGGAATTTGTTATTTTGACAATCTGACGTTCGCGTTATAAGAAACAGAATGTGGCCGCTGGTAGGTAATATGTATAAAATTGTAAAAAATAAATAATAAAATCTTTTCAGCGTTGGAAAATGTTTTTTATTTAAATATTGTAAAAACGCAATATTATCTTATAAAAGCAGCTGTCACTATTTAAAAAAATAATATTGGTTACTATTATAGTTGTATTGGACACGAGCGCTCGGTCTTACAGAAGTATTGTCATACTTAGTAGGTGGTCTCACCAATAAATACCTGAAAAATGATTTACCGACAAATATCATATAAACTATCCGTACTTTAGTAGTTACCATGGTTTATTATCCGTCAAAAAATATAGATTGATTATAGAGAACGGTGGCTAGTTATGATTTGGATTAGCCGTTGATTTTTTCGATTATCGAGGCGGTAGTCTCCTTTCATGGTGTAGGTAGTTATAAAACACAGTAGCAGTTAATTTGTTGAAAACTCAGAGACCTGGCATTCTACCAATCATGTGGAATGATAATAATTATTTTTTAGCGTAATATTTTCAATATATATTTTAGTTTTATATTTAGCGTAAAATAATTCAAACAATGTTCTAGAAATTGCCCACTGCCAGTTTCTAAAACATAGTTTGAATTATTCTATGCTAGAAATTATTTATTATTATTTCGTATTGTTCTTTTTTATCGCCGCCCATTTGGTAACAGCATCATTTGGCCGGCCTTAGTAAATCGGTCTAATTCTATAGAAATTACATCGTATTGGTCCCTATTTATAAATATTGTATGTTTGTCATGAGTTAGATACAACAGTCACACATGCTAAAATAAAAATAAAAACTTTGATTTTGTAATAATATTAATGATTATAAAATAAGACAATACATTATTATGTTAGTATTTAAATGTTAGGTAGATAATAAAATTGTTGAACCACTCTGCCATTTATAAAAATAAAGTTTTGGATAATGGATGGAACCCTATTGAGCTTTGCTTTGGACATATATAAAAAAACTTTATTAAAAAAACAATTAAAATAAATAGGTAAAATATGTTTAAACATTGTAAAATAATGTGAGCCCGACGATACATTTTATTAAAAATATAAAACCGACCAAAATAAATAGCTGTTGCGTAGTTTTAGTTACATCGGACAGTCTGTCTTTTTTTTTGTAAGGTTATACTGACAGTGACAGTTGGTGAAAATTGCATATTAATTTTAGCTGAATCTGTAGTTAATCGTGTTAAAAGGTGTAAAAACATAGAATATAATCAAAATAAATATGTACTTGTCTTATAAAATTCCCAACAGTGAATATTTAGTGTTCCGATAGTAAAATAGAAAAAAGCGACGCGGAACCATCTTTCACAGACGGGATCGCCCGCACAATGATGGTCTGTCATGGATTTTGTATGAAGATTTCTGTCTGGCAAGTTTTTGTAATTATTTAATTAATAATTTTCTATTAAACTTGCAAAAATCTCTCCATACATTTTTAGAATACATAATAAACTATTGATATCTATTTTTTTACCACTATAAATTGTTGTAGTTTTGTCGCTTGCAGAGATGTTAAAAAGTACAAAATTTTCATGATTTGGAAAATATAAATACATTTTTTATTGAAATAATATATGGGAGACTATATTAATCTCTTCATACATTTCAAGTTAAAGAGTTACTATTTGCATAATAATAGTTATCTGTGAGTATCGAGTAAATTTCTTTAACAAACATTTTTAGTTTTGTAGTTCTAGATGTTCAGAATACAGCCTTAATGGACATAATTGGATTGACACCACTATTCACAATGTTTTGTATGTGCCAGATCTTAATATAAATTTATTTTCAACAAATGCAGCTGTTCATAAAGGATACTCCATAGTTATGGAGAAAAATGTATGTAAATTTATGAAAAATAAAGAAGTAGCAGCTATAGCAGAGAGGGAGGAAAAGTTATATATATTAAAGCTCAAAATTAAAGAGAGAGCACAAGTAAGTACTAGCTTAAGTGAATGGCATGAGAAGCTCGCACATCAGAATCTAAAACAAGTAAAAAATATATTGAAGAAAAATAATATAGCTATAGAAGAAGAAAATGATTTTACTGGATACAATAAATGCTTTAATTGAAAATTTCATAGAAGACCATATGTTGACAGTAGTTCTCAGACAAATTTACCCTGTCAACTTATACATTCAGATGTATGTGGACCAATGGAGATTGATTCTCTTGGAAACTCCGAATACTTTTTATTATTCATAGATGATTACTCAAATTATAAAACAGTGTATTTTATGCGTACAAAAGATGAAGTTAAGAAACATTTTCTAAATTATATTTCAAAAATTGAGAATCAAACATCAAATAAAATCAAAGTACTTAGAACAGACAATGGACTAGAATATGTAAATAAGGATATAGAAAGAATTTTATCTGAAAAAGGAATACAACATCAAAGGACAGTGACATATGTAATATTGAAAAATAATATTGGTAGGTTACAGTGAAGATGTAAAAGGATATAAAATATATTACCCGGATAAAGAGTCATTTGAATATAAAAGAGATGTGATTGTAATAGAAAAGACAGGATAAAAGGTGAAGCCAGCAGTACAAATAGAAAGTATACAATACTTGAGTGACAATGAAGAGACAAAGGAGAATGACAAAGAGGAAAATGAGAATGAAGAAGAGAAAAATATACCGGATGTTGTTGAATGTAGTGATGATGATACAGAAAGTGAAGATGGTAAGGAAGAAAAAATGGACAAAGAAGTAAGAGAAAGAAGGAAACCTAACTGGTGGGGGAATTATATTACTAATTTCAGTGTCAACCAAGGAGTGGAGCCAAGGAGTTACGAGGAGGCAATGGAGAGTCAGGAAGCGGACATGTGGAAGGAGGCTATAGATGCAGAGGTACAGATGTTGGATGAGAATAACACATGGACCATCATTGATGAGGTACCACAAGGTAAAACTGCAATAAACTGTAAGTGGGTTTTTAAGTATAAGTATTTAGATAATAATAAAATTAGTTATAAGGCTAGGTTAGTGGCCAGAGGATTTGAGCAGAAGGACAGTGATCTTAGTGTGATGGATTTATATTCTCCGGTAGCACAGCTAAACACATTTAGAGTATTTATTTCAGTGGCAACAAAATTAAATCTACAGATATACCAAAAGGATGTCTGCAGTGCTTTTTTAAACAGTAAAATAGATGATGAGGTTTACCTAAAGTTACCTGATGGAATAAGCAAAATAAGTAAAAATACCATCTGTCAATTAAATAAGTCAATTTATGGACTAAAAAAGTCACCTAATTATTGGAATAAAACATTTGATGCAGTTATGATGCATTTTGGTTATAAAAGATCTAATAAGGATACCTGTCTATATTTAATGAATAAAGGAAATGTAAAAATATTTTTACTATTGTATGTAGATGATATATTGTTTTTTGGGAACTGTAAGAAGGAGTTAGAAAATCTAAAGGGTATTTTATGTACAAATTTTAAAATGATAGATCTAGGTAGAATAAATAAGTATTTAGGTATAAATGTAACTCAAGATTTGAAAAAGGGTGTTACTGAAATTGATCAAATTGATTATTTGAAATACATTTTAAATGTATATATAATGTCAGACTGTAAACCCTTGTCATTACCTATAGATGCCAACTTTAAATTTGATTGTTTAAAAAAAGACACATGTGAGAGTGTTGAAATTGAAAAGAAATGTAGAAAATTAATAGGTTGCCTATTATATGCAGTTATGGGTACTAGGCCAGACCTATGGCTGTGGTGACAAAACTAAGTAGATATGTAACAGGTTCATCTAATATATTATATAAGTTGTTATTAAATATTTTAAAATTCATAAGAGGCAGTTTAGATTTGTGTTTATATTATAGGCAAGATGATGAAGATTTAATTAAGGGCTATGTTGATAGTGACTGGGGTGGAGATTCCTTCGACAGGAAATCTACTACAGGCTATATTTTTAAAGTGTTCAATTGTACAGTTATTTGGTTATCAAAAAAACAGCAGTCGGTTGCTATGTCAACCACTGAGGCAGAATTAATTGCTTTGAGCTTGGCAACAAGTGAAGCATGTTGGTTAAAAGATTTGCTTGTAGAATTTAATGTTCCTGTAGGTTCTATTTCTTTATATGAAGGCAATCAGTCTACAATAAAAATAGCTCATAGTTCTGGGAGTTCCAAACGGGTAAAACATTTAGATATTAAATATTTTTTTATTAAAGAAAAGTTAGATGATAAAATTATTGAAATTAAGTACATCTGTTCTACAGAACAATTAGGAGACATTTTCACTAAAGCTTTGGGTGGAACCCTATTTAATAAATTTAAGAATATGTTGTTTAATATTTAATATATACAAATATAAAGTGTCAAGCATTGTATTAGTTAGAGTAGGTACATAATGTTGTTAAGGTGATAAAACCTTTGTTGTAATAAGTATTTCATTGAGGGAGGGTGTTGAGACAATGAAATATTTATAGTATTCGGAACGGTCACCACATATTGTCTATGTAGGATAAGTCTGTCTTGTCTACTGTGTGCTTGTTCTGCGCCGAGGAGTAATGGCGGTTCCTATTTTAGTTTGTACTTTTTATTAATATAAATATCTTTACACCAAATCAGAGTTAGTTTCAATTGTAAGTCCTAACACGGATTACCACAATGTTTGTCAGATTACCAAATTTGAATACTTATATAACAAATAAAGCAATTTATAAAAATATACAGTAATACAATCATCCGTGTTCTATAATATATACATTTCTACCTTTTTATTACTCTTGTAGCGTGCGGCCCGCGCTCTAGTCGGGGAATAAAACCCGCTCGTTACCGATAGTAGGATGGTGGTATATAACGTGGTAGCTTACCCTGCACGAGAACGGGTACTACCACCCTACTGTTTGAATTTCAATGCCAAATATGGCGTGATGCGGTGGTGTGATCGGGTGGGCGGAGCTTAGAGCAGTGGGGGAAAGCCTTCGATCGGGATGCGAGATCCTTGGACGAGCAGTGGCCGCTGGCAAGCAGGATAAGTAACACACCCCTGTGCGTGACGCTCCGAGGAGCTCGACACGCGCTCACGCCACCGCGTACTCGTTAGTTAATAGTTATAGTTTTTAGTGTTTAAATGTTATAGTGTACCTAGTCTTAACTGTTTCATACGAAAAATAAACACTTATGCTATTAACTTTGTAGTGTTATTGTGTCACCTAAAAAATAAGGGAAATCCGAACCCCTAAATTGGCGCCCAACGTGTTAATGCCGTGCGCCTAAATTGGCGCCCAGTGTTCAGTGATACATTAACAGTGTTTGTGCTGGTTTCTCCTTCGTCAGTACGGTGTTAAATTCCATGATGCCGCGCAGTGCTCGAGGTCAGCACGCGCCTGACGAGGATGAGAAGACTGTACACCAGTCTTCAGGACCAACACAAGTGGTGATGTCGTCGGATCAGTTTACGGCCTTGATGGACACTTTTGCGAGGTCGCAAGCTGAGGCCCACAGGAGTCTGCGGGAGTCGTTTCCCGGCTCCACATCACCAGCACACCACAGTTCCTTCTCGGTTTCCGCCGGAAGTTTTTCAAAATGTACTGCCAGGTTCAACGGGACTTCGAAGGACTCGGCAGCACTCGAGGCGTTTATCGACGCGGTCGAGGTCTACAAACTGTGTGAAAACGTAAGTGATGAAAATGCTTTACGTGCGCTCCCTATGCTATTAGAGGGTTATGCAGCGCTATGGTGGCAGGGTATCAAACAGTCTACGACGTCCTGGAGTGATGCCCTAGCCAGGTTTCAGTTTGCGTTCGGAGAACGACGAACGCCTTCAAATATTTATAAAGAACTTTTCGGTCTCGTACACAAAGAGGAGTCGACAGATGTTTTCGTCGCAAAATGTAGAGCGTTACTCTCCAAACTTCCACCAGACGATCTAAAAGAAAAAGTACAGCTTGATATGGTTTTTGGGTTGCTAAATAGACGGGTGAGGAAACGGCTGGAGAGGTCTACCGTGCACTCCTTCGAAGACTTACTCAGGAGAGCACGTGAAATTGAAGAGGCCTACAAGGAGTCTCAATACTCCATTACAGAAAATAAAAATAGTGTAGTAGAAAAGTCGAATAAACGACAATTTTGTTTTTATTGCAAAAAGAGTGACCATGTCAAGGAGTCCTGCCCAAAGTTGCTGGTTGCAAAGAAGGAAAATGTTGGCACGAAAAAAAAGTCTGTTAGTTGTTACGGATGTGGTCAAAAGAATGTTGTCCGGTCAAACTGCCCTAAATGCAGTAATAATAATAAGGAAGTAAAAATGGCATTCTGCTCTTTAGACACTCGTGTGCGCGACGTCGTCGTAGAACCGCGCGGGAGGCGCAGTTTCAACGCGTCGCCCGCCCTTCCGGCGGCGGCGCGCCAACGCTACGCTCCTAGCGCCGCCACTACATCATCGGGCGAGGAGTCGCCGTCTCGGTCTCGGTCTCGCGTGTATGAGAAACGCTCCGACAACGCTGCCGACCACCCCGCGACCGGAAGTGTCCGTTTTTCTAGTGGTTATTATAATAAATCATGTGTAAATCTAAATAGTTGTGTCGATTATAAATGTTCGTGTAGTAGTGTAGTGTCGCCGACGTTGCCGACCGGTGTCTCGGTCGAGAACAGTTCAACGGGTAGCGAGGAGGCGTTACAGCCGCGTAGTCCGGCTACGCAGGCCTACGCTGCCGATCCGTGCGACGCGGAGGCGCGCGTCGATCCGCCGCGTTCAAGCCGGCGCCGCCGCTCAGCTGTTGACGTACAATTACTTACCGTGGACAGTCAAGACCCACAAGAGGGTTTGTGTTCGTCGTCCGTGAGTAAACTTTGTTGTGATTATAATAGTGATGTGTTTAGTTATAAAAATAGTTATACTAGAAATAGTTCACCTAGTTTTAATGATTCTTTTGGAGATGTAAATTCTAAAATACCTACGGGTGAAAATATTTGTTTGTATTGTAATTGTTTTATTTGTGTATGCAATGATGATTTTAACATTTTAAATTTTGTGTCTGACGGTAACGAGTGCACATCGGGTTGCGGCCAGGGGGAGAGTTTAAGTACTTGTTGTTTAACAGAAACAAAGTCAAATTATACAGATAATAATTTTTCAAGTGTTGTCTCCGCTGGTCTTCGACCAATTTTTGATATTAAAATTTTGGGTGCACACGGAACCGCGTTAGTTGATTCAGCTGCTAAGAGTTGCATAGCGGGTCGCACGCTTTATTCTCATCTTCGTGCGGTACAACATCCACTGAACCCTTCACGCGCTACGGTTAAGCTTGCGGACGGAGTTAGTAGGTTGATGGACGTACTTACAACCCAGGTAAATGTAACTTTAAAACACAAAACTGAAAAAGTTAATTTTATTATTCTTCCCGAAGCTGAAAACAACGAGTCGTTGTTGGGAATAGATTTTTTAACGCGTTTTAATGTAGTGATTAATTTTGGTAATTCATTTTGGAATTTTGGCGATGACACAGATAAATTGTACGTATTAAGGTACGAGTCCGTTGAAAATTTTTCTTCGTATGCGTCCATCAATCTATTAAGAAACGAAGAGGGAATTTCTTTAAGTAGTAGTGAACGCGATGAACTTTCTAAACTATTGTCGGAAAATGATGATATATTTAAGGTACGGGGAGACCCGACGCCTTATGCGGAGCACTGCATAGATACGGGTGAGCACCAGCCTATAGCCGTACCACCGTATAGGGTGACACCTGCAAAACGGGAACTGATGCAGTCGGAAATAAAAAAAATGTTAGAAAGCGACATAATAGAGGAATGTGAGTCGGCTTGGTCTTCTCCGGCTTTGTTGGTCCCAAAGTCTAACGGAAAGGTACGTTTTTGCATAGACTACCGTAAGCTAAACGCTGTTACAAAGGCGGACGCTTATCCAATGCCTCTAATAGACGAATTGCTTCAGTCCACAAAGCCAAATTGTGTAATGAGTAGTTTGGATATGGCTAGTAGTTTCTGGCAATGTTCTGTAAGAATAAGTGATAGAGATAAAACGGCTTTTGTAACACCGTTTGGTATGTACCGCTTTAAAAGAATGCCATTCGGGCTGAAAAATGCTCCGGCAACCTTTCAGCGTTTAATTGATAGGTTTAGGGCCTGTTCGTCGCTAAAAAATATAACATTATTAGCGTACCAAGATGATTTACTAATAATTTCTAGGAATTATAAGCAACATTTAAAAGACTTAGAATTAGTTTTTCATAGGCTGCGGAAATTTAAATTACGCGCTAATCGTGAAAAGTGCGTGTTTTCACGCCAAAGCTTAAAATATTTAGGACATGTCATTACGGAGAACGGTGTATCTCCCGATCCGGGTAAAATAGACGCTGTTTTAAATATGAAGCCGCCTACTAACCTGCGACATTTGCGCACGTTTTTGCAAACATGCGCTTGGTTCAGAAAGTTTGTTCCAAACTTTTCTAATGTAGCTGAGCCACTTACCCGCCTGACAAAAAAAAATCAGGCATGGCAATGGGGGCAAGAACAGCTATCGGTCTTTGACGAGTTAAAAGTAAGGTTAACGTCTGCACCCATTCTTATTCAGGCTGATTATGATAAGCCCTTCGTTGTTAGAACGGATGCAAGTGGATACGCCTTAGGAGCAGTATTGTTGCAGGGTGAGGGAGTTAATGAACGACCAATTGAGTTTGCAAGTCGTCTTCTTAATTCTGCTGAAAAAAACTATAGTACAATCGAGAGGGAAGCCTTAGCAGTAGTGTGGGCTGTCGAACGCTTTCGTGGATACATTGAGGGACATGAGGTTATTGTAGCCAGTGACCATCAACCGTTAAAATGGCTTATGACACTAAAGTCACCAACAGGTAGACTAGTGCGCTGGGCACTAAAGTTGCAGGCATTTAATATAACGTACCAATATACTCCTGGTAAAATAAACGTGGTTGCAGACACTTTAAGTCGACCAGCTTGTGATCAAAATACGCAACCAAGCTGTGGGTTATGCTCAGCTGTTGTCGACTTACCGGCGAGAAGTCCTAGTGAGCTACGGATAGCTCAAGTAAATGATCCTGAGTTGTTAAAGATTATAAACGACCTCGAAAGCGATGTAGAAGTAGTAACAAAACGTTGGACAGATAGGGGTTATTTTATGCAAATAGGTATTTTGTATCGTCAAAATCCAGACATCGAGTCCGAGGAGCCACAGTTAGTAATACCTGTCGATCTACGAAATGAAATAATAAAAGAATGTCATGACACTGCGTCGTCAGGTCACCCTGGTTTTGATAGAACTTTTCAAAAAATCGCTCAGCAATATTATTTCCCAGGTATGCGACGTTGTATAGCTGATTATGTCAAGACATGTACGGTTTGCCAAAAGTACAAGTCGTCTAATACTAAACCATCAGGGTTTCTACAGACTCCGGTGCTAGCTCAAAGATTTGAGGTATTAGCTATAGATTTGTTTGGACCTCTGCCATTAGGTAATAACGGTGAGAGGTGGGTACTCCTAGTAGAAGATACCGCAACCCGTTGGGTTGAGCTTTATGCTTTAGCAGAAGCAACATCTGAAGCATGTGCTCAGGTATTAATTGAAGATTTTTTTTTAAGATACGGATTCCCTAGACGCGTCATTTCCGACAATGGCGTACAGTTCATATCCGCAGTCATGCAACAGTGCATGTTTCTCTTTAATATTAAACAAGAGTTGCTTCCATTTTACCACCCGGAAGCAAACCCAGCAGAGCGAAAGAATAGGGAATTAAAATTCCAGCTGTCTCAGCTGGTCGAAAAGGAGCATGGTTCATGGCCAAGTTATTTACCTTCGGTGAGGTTTGCAATGAATTCTACTGTCTGTAATACCACCGGTACTACACCGGCATACTTAACGTTTGCACGTGAACTTCGTTCACCAATCAACGTACAAACTGACATTAGGTCTATTCTCAAAAAAGAAAATTTCGTTCCACAAATTACTCCGTACCTTAACAAATTTTTAGATAACCTTAGCGATATAAAAGAACGCGTAGAGAGTCAACAAGATCGTAGGAAGGATTATGCTGACAAAAGTCGGAAGATAGGTGAAGAGTTCGAAGTAGGTCAGCAAGTACTTTTAAAGTCGCATGTTTTAAGTAACGCTTCAAAGGGTCTAACGGCGAAGTTTGTACCCAAACGCGATGGTCCTTATATAATAACTAAGAAATCTAGTCCTACAACTTATTATTTAGGAAACCAAGACAACACAGAATCGCTGGGAAAGTTTCACGTCTCCCAGCTAACGCCTTATAATACTAGAGACGGTTTTGTGCCTGATCCCGTCGTCCCAAAGCGGAATAGGGGGCGACCACGTAACCAGCGAGTCCAGGAACGGGGGCGATCTCCTGCACTCGAGGGGGAGGATGTAGCGTGCGGCCCGCGCTCTAGTCGGGGAATAAAACCCGCTCGTTACCGATAGTAGGATGGTGGTATATAACGTGGTAGCTTACCCTGCACGAGAACGGGTACTACCACCCTACTGTTTGAATTTCAATGCCAAATATGGCGTGATGCGGTGGTGTGATCGGGTGGGCGGAGCTTAGAGCAGTGGGGGAAAGCCTTCGATCGGGATGCGAGATCCTTGGACGAGCAGTGGCCGCTGGCAAGCAGGATAAGTAACACACCCCTGTGCGTGACGCTCCGAGGAGCTCGACACGCGCTCACGCCACCGCGTACTCGTTAGTTAATAGTTATAGTTTTTAGTGTTTAAATGTTATAGTGTACCTAGTCTTAACTGTTTCATACGAAAAATAAACACTTATGCTATTAACTTTGTAGTGTTATTGTGTCACCTAAAAAATAAGGGAAATCCGAACCCCTAAACTCTGTTATTTCTATTCATCAAAGATTTTTTCTGCCAGCCTGCGTCTGATCAAATTAGGACTAATCTTAAATAAATTAATGTCAGGCAAGGTCTTATTCACACCGCGCACGGGACGACGTAAATACATATTTTTCCCATAGTTAGTCCAGGAAGGAGATATAAGGAACTTTTGAGCTTTTGAGAATTTATATACACAAATATCTTATTACTGATTACCTACATAAGGGTGGACGGTTTTATACAATACTTAAGTGTACAAATAAGGTTTATTATTAGGTTACCCCTCTTTTTTAGTTCTAACAAAATTATCCTTATCTCGACCGGCATCGTCCTAGCCTTTGGCGTTGTATTAGCTGGGCGTAGGTTCGATTCCCACTCATATCAAGATATTAGTACACAATACAGTTTGCCATGGTCTAGGTATTTATAAATTGTAATATGTATATAAGTATCATTGCTTCTGGTACACATAGTACAAGCCTAGAGGTTAGATTGTGACCAAAACAATATGTGTAAAACAATACCTACAAATTAACAAAGTGCTACTTAACTTGCTTATGCTTGGTATTTACGTGTAAATTAATTTTACTAAAATAACATACCTGCCACCATAGAGTTGCACACCATAACTTGCGAAGACAAACATCAACAATATTAGCAGAGTGGATACCTGAAATATATTGATATTGAATCAGGATAAGAAATTAATTTTGAACTCCAAAATGCTACAAATAAACTTACTTGTTTTATAATTTCAGGGAATGAAATTATAAAACAAGTAAGGTCTGAGTAAATTAACAATTTGCTACTAAATTGAGCGGAATCGAATAATTTTACTATATACATGGTGGCCGAGTTGGTTAGACCTTAAACTACTTAAAATCAATACAGTTTTAGGTCTCGGGGTCAAACCCGGTGTGTACCAATCATTTTTTAATAAAAAAATATGTAAAGTTGTTGGTACAAGTACCACTATACAAGCTTGTGAAACTGTTTATGATGGGTTGTTGAGTCTATCGAAACATCGCGACGAGCTAGCCACTTGCTCGGTGTAGAATTCGTCTGCTACGAAGACGGGGGATTAAAACACCTTCGCTGGGTAACCTGAGGCTGTCTAGGCGGTCTCGGGCTCCGAAATACATCCGTAATTTGTTTTTTTTTTTCAAATAATATCTTTTAATTTAATTTTTCATATCTTTGATATAGCAAAATACCTAGGCAAAATGTTTACTTATAAAACTATTGTGTAATACAATGGCGGACTTAATGACGTCGGGCATATCTGACAGTGAAACCTTCGGGACATTAGAGCATTTATATTGCTATCCTGGTACACTCACCAGCAAAATCTCTTTAAATCCTCGACAGAGTTCGTAAACCACCTTCCTCATGTGCGGCACCAGCGTGAATATCCGGAGCGGTCTGACGCAGCGCATTATCATGAGCATCTGCGCCGCGCCGCCCGCCGCCACGCGCGCCGGCATCCAGCACAGGAACGTTAGCGACACCTGGTGGACAACATTTGTAACTCATCCTCACAAACTTGACAATAGTGATGTGACACATTTCTAATTATTGTTATTTATTTATTTTTCTCTGCTTTTTAAAGGGCTTTTGCCATTTATATGACCATATCAGCCCTAATTATTATTGAAAAATAATAATTAATGGCGAGTCGCATTTATAAGACTTCGTAAGTTATTTAGTAAATTTATAGATATTGTGCTGGCCAGTGATATTTTATGTGATGATAATATTATATTTGACTTTTTAGCGTTTAAAAACAAATTAAATGATAAAAATACATAGCTCTCTTGGTTGCATAGAATAATCCTAGGCAAAAATTGTCCACAACATCTGGTTATTAAGGATTATTATCTTATAAAATAGTGATATGTCATAAAGCTTAAAAAAGAACAAAATGGCCGCCATAATGGAACTTATTAATTTATCTATATTTTAATTAAAGTGAAAAACCGACAGCAGGAAAGTAAATCTTAAAAGAATTATTAAAAAGTAAAGGATAATTTATATAAATAAAGAAAAAAAACTTACAATGTAAATAAAGACATCAAGAATGCTAGCTGCGTCTTTCAGATAGGCTTTTGGTGTGAAAAATAACCCGTCCGCCAGAATTTTCAGTGCTAATTCAAAACTCATGAAAACTACAAATCCATACTCGGCAATCTGAAAAAAAAATTTGAAGCTCCATATTAGTCCAAAATACAAAGTTTCAATGTCATCTACTAATCAAATGAAAAAACTTTTTTCATGAAACTATGTACCGCAAATAAAAAAAAAGGGTTTTCCATTCAATCTAGTAATGTTAAAATGACCAATTTGTATGGAGAAGCCAACATTCTTTTTCATATGCGATACATGGTTCCATGAGTTTTTTATTTGATCAGAAATGTTTCATATTAGCCTAAAGTACAACCTTGCAAAGCACAATGTATAATAAAAGAAATATAATTGTTAAACATTAGTAAAAAATATTATTGTCGGCGGGCACCTACTGGGGCCTATTTCATAAACGTGACAATTGTAATTTACCATGACAATTTATAATACATCGCTTGGTTTAGTAAGTTCTAAATAAATAATTGCAACTAAACTGATCAACGTATTATGAATTACCATGGTAAATTACAATTGTCACGTTTATGAAATAGGCCCCTGGTCCTTTTAAAATGTAGTGTTATTTTATTTTACTTGTAAAAATGTCCTACGATCTATCCTTTTTTTATTGTTGCAGTATAATAAAACTTTTTTAAAACCCTAGATGGGTTTGTCGGTCATTTGGGCCTGTAAGAATATATTTTCTTGCCTACCAAAGACTTTATACAAAACACTAGCACTTAATAATTACCTGTAAAACAAAGTTCTCCATGACCCTATATGAGGGTGTCTCAAACATCATTGATAGACACGAAAGCGTGGTCACCATTATCATTACCCAGTCCAAATATGTCACAAGCCCAAGAAAATTGCTGAAATAAAAAAATAAGTGGTAAATAATAATAAAAGGTAAAAATAATGTATAATTAACGACTAGACACATTTAAAATTACTATAAATATTTAATACACAATTCTGTTCTTATCTGAATTGCAAGATGCAAATTAAAGATGACAAACAGCAGAACTTAAACTTAAAGTCGTATTTTTAATTAGACGAAGTCACCTGACGTTTACTGGGTTGTCAGGTTTTGATGAAACAAAAATAGTGTTGTGACAAAGTGAGTGATTGAAACAATCATATTATAATTATTATCAACATGCTACTTTATAGCGTCGGTAGCCTAGTGAGTGGTTTGTACGCCGGAATATAGGGTACCGGGTTCCAATCCTAGTCGTGCTATGTAGGTACCAATGAGTTTTCGTACTTTTCGACGACTACGTTTACCGAGTGCTATAACGGTGAAGGAAAACATCGTGAGGAAACCTGCAAGTCTGAGATGATTAATTCTTCGAAGACTTCAACATCCAATAAGACAGTGGTGAGGCTATGGCCTCTCCTTACGTGCATTGTAATGATAATGAAAATAAAAAAATACGCTTATTACAATTGTTTTTATTCATCGTCATCAGACATAAAATCATCACTGTCGCTGTCGGTGACATTAATTATTCACCTGTCTGAAACACTGACAATCATGTGGTCGAGATTATACATTTTGTTATTTCTTGCAACATATCCTTTAGCCTGCGCCCAAACCAGCTCAATGGGATTAAGCTCACAGTGGTATGGGGGCAGACGTAAAACAATAATACCATGCTCAGCTGCCATCTCGTCCACAGCATACTTGTAGCAGTGTTCTTGTTTGTGCTGCCGTACAATGTCTATAAGAGTAGCTTTAACCATTTTTGCCTCGAATGGGATATTTTTGCTCGTTAGCCACTCTTGTATCTTGGTTTAGTCCAAGACATTGTAGGCAGCGATTCATACCAGTAGATATCGACCTACTTTTATACAGTAAAATAAAAATATAAATAGTTCCTTTTTTTGTATAGTAAGATAAGATTAACGATGTACTCATTCATATAATCATTAATTCCTGTGATTGAACGAAAACAGAACGCATCACTATTACATTTAACATGGCAACATTATTTCACAAAATGACATTAGCCGCTGTCAGTTTACTTCGTCTAATTAAAAATACGACTTTAGGAGATTAGAGCCATAATTCTCTTAACAAAGAAAACTGTTAAAAATAGCGAGATAACTATTATGCCATCACATATTGGTTGAATTAATTTATTTTAAGAGAATAGGGGACCAACTCAGCGAGACTATTAACTATCATGTGATACACAGCGAGTATGCTGTAACACAACACTAAGAATCGTACTCTGGGAACTAGGGTCGACACAAAAAATGCGAAAATTATAAGATTCAATAAATACAAATAAAAATGTTTTTTTTTTAATTCACGTCTATTCATATTTGTATTTTTTAATCCTAGTTATTAAAAAGTGTTTTAAGCCACAGAAAAAAAAATTTGGAATTAAAACTTAATAGTTGATTATACTTACTGGAAGCTCTTGTATCGCACTTTTCTCTCGTTCCCGGTGATAGGGTCGCGTAGTTTGGCGTCATATCGCGCGTCCACTATCGCGCGACAAAGCCGACGGAATCTGGACTCGCGCGGAACTACCAACAGCGGAGTATCAAATAACGGGTGGTTTTCACGGAGATCTTCTTCGCGTTGGTTCCTTAATAGTTCAAAATTATAATCAATATTTATATGGGCTGATATATGGGTATTAATATGTGACTGAGCTGAATTTGGTGCTATAGCATGGACATTTTATGAATATTTTAAGCTGGATTAAAGTGGCTCTAGCCTAGTGGTTAAGTCACTGCGCAACTGATAATAAGGTTAAGCAGAAGACAACAACCGGCGTAGGATGGGTGACCGCTTTATACAACGAGGCTATTTCATCATAAACACCACAACAATCTCGCCACTTGTTAGGTGTTGCCTCCGTATACCATGGGCGAAATGAGGACGGGTTAATCCCTCCGCTGGGTACCCTGAGGCCGTCTAAACGGTTCTCGGGAGCCAAATAGGCACTCGTGATGGTGTTTATTTTATTTAACTATTATTAAAATTTATGCATATTGCGTCTATTCCTTCACAATTCTTATTAAAAATTTCCTTCAAAATAAATCTAAATTTTAACAAATCATGTTTTAGGCCTTATGCCTATATTTTACTACTACAGGCTCCAGTCACACATGTATTGCATTACTAGCTATTGCAACGTATAATTAGCATTTTTGAGTTATGAAAATGATTATACCATTTAACATTCATAATAACCATCCTTTGGGCTTAGTAATAATATTATTATTATTGGTTGTTACAGAAAAACATGAATAACTTACCTTCGCATCTCAGCTTGCTGTCGTTTAGCTTGAAGCAGTCTGATATCCAAATATGGCGGCCTCGAGCGGGCAGCGGGTAACACCCGGGACGCCGCGCCGATGTCGCCGTTCTCTAGCAAATGCTCGTAAGTCTGCTTCAGCTTTATAGACCCACTGCGGATTGAACGACGAATGGAACGTGATCCAAACCTAACGATAAACGTATATCGCTGTATTAAAGTTAATCATAATGGCACGTAATCTTGGGCCGTTCGAGCGAAGCGTAAATAACATTTTGCAAGGCTCTATCTCTACCTACATGCAGGGTGGCCACTTTTTTCGGATACGAATTTCCCTGGCTTTTCCAGATATTCCAGTCACTTTTTTTAGATTTACACTGAACTTAATGAGCTTCAAAAAGAAAAGAAAAATATATTATGTTTTTTTAATTGATTTTTAGGAAAAAAAAAATGATTTAAGATAAAAAAAATAGCATATTTTAAACTTAGATGGAATCGCCCCGCTTAGGTTTTCAGTCGTTTACAGTAGCAAGTTGTGTGTGTACATTAAATATTTTCCCTGACCTTCTAGCGTTTTCCCTGACATTTCCAGTATCCGAAAATTCCCTGTCTTTTCCCGGTTTTCCTGAAAGTGGCCACCCTGTACATGACTGCATTCATTGTGGTCTTACTCATAGTCAGTATAAAAGTTATCCAAAAAATGCCATTTAAATATAGATATATAATTTTCTGATCTAATTTGAGGATAAATCTAAAATTAAGAGTTATATACTACAAGAAAGCACTTATAATAGTTGATATCAAAAGTGTTCTTTACCATTCATTATTTCTACCTATTTTATGTCATATAATTTATTTATTATAGGCTACTACTAGTTAAAGATTTAAATTAGCCAATTATGTATGAAATTATGTTTAATGTTCATAAATAATTATTTTAAGATATAACAGTCAACTAAAATATTTAAATTTACTAAAAAAATTATTAATTTTTAAAATTAAGCTATTTTTGGTAAGTACTTTCGCAGCTTTTTCGAACTTTCGACACGCATCATATTCGAGTGAAAATAACAGTTTTCTGTAGCGATCAATTATTTTTACTCAAAATTAACGAACACTAAAATTAGGCTCCAGCGGCCATATTCTATTTCTTTAAAAGTTATATTGTAAAAATAACGAAATCCTTTATGTGCAATAATGCCATGTATATTGCACGCTAAAAACTTTAAAGCCAAAAGCAGGTGTAATATATGTATATATGGGTTTTTTAGCTTTCGTTGTTGCCAATTGTATAATGTCATTTATATAGGATCGTTATTTTAAAACGGAGCTATAAGAAATAGAATATGACCGAAGGCCTCTACTTTCCCACAGTTGGACAAAGGCCTTCCCTCCCTACTTCTATCTCATTCTTACTTGGGGAACAATCAAGTTCATACAAATCTAATTGAATAGACAGTGTTAATATTGCAGAATTTATTGAAAAAATATGTTTTGTGGTAACGTATAGCTAAACAATAGAGTCATTGCCACGAAACAAGTATTTTTTTTTTTATGAATTATGTGACACTTTGATATTTTATTTGCAAAGCAAAAACAGAACATCAGCTGAGATGTTTGGAAACAGGTTATTTAATATATTGATGGTGAATTTGAAAGGTTGTACTTTGGGCTAATATGAGGCTTTACTGATCAAATATAACAACTTTTTCCATTGAACGTAAAATAATAAAAAATGTCACAAATAAAACAAAATTTTGGCTCCCTCCATCCAAATGGTCATTACTAGTTTGTATGGAGAAGGCATTTTTTTTTGATGTACGACACATGGTTGTTTGATTTGATTAGTAGAACCTCATATTATCCCAAAGTATAATCTTTCAAAGTTCCCATGTCATTTTTAATCTTCTTAGGTGGCGCAGACTCTTAATCAATTAGCGCAGTGCCAAGTAGACAACAACTTTTTTGTATTTTATTAGATAAGATATGTACCTAAAATATGCTGTAGGTACATTAAGTTATATCATTTTAAGGCTATGAAAAAATATTTATCTGATACTTTTTTCCTACTAAAATACATAAAAGTTCTATTTAGTAAATATTCGACAGCCTCCGTGGACTAGTGGTTGCGCCTTTGGCGTTGTATCCGGAGGTCGTGGATTCGATTCCCACCCATGGCAAAAATATTAGTACGTTTTTTCTGTACAGTTTGTCATGGTCTGGGTGTTTATAAAATATAATATGTATTATATCATTGCTTCTGGGACACATAGTACAAGCCTAGAGCTTAGTTTGTGACCAGAGCAATATGTGTAATTTGTCCTACATATTATTATTATTATTGTAAATATTTATGTCATTAAAATTGCTTATAAAATAATTTAGTCATTTTAATTTAGTTAATTTCTACTCACAGTATAAACCATTGCTTGTGTAAATATATAAACATATAATGCAACATGGATAAATAATACAACAAAAATGAATTCATAATATAAATAAGTGTAGTTATATATTATAAGTGATGAAAGTACCTATGTGTCTTATTCATTATTAGCAAAAGACCCCGGAAACATCTTTACCTGCATAATATTGAGAAGTCTAGGCAGAAGCTAAATAACAAGGATATACTTTAAAAAGATTATATTTTAGTTTATTAAAAATCATATTACCAAAAATGTTTGTTTGAGCTTCAGTGTTGCCAGAATGAAAAGAAAATATTACTTTTATAGTTTGTATTTATGTATCTATTCTACTGTTATCGAGTTTATTTAAAATGTTATTTAGTTGATTTTGTTTATTGTAATACAAATTGTATTATAGTACAAAAGAGCCTTACTTTTTCTGATCCACTCGAAGTTGTTTGGCACTGGATATAGTTCCCTGTGGCTTGAGTCCAGATTTTCCAACGACGGCAAGCATGGCAGAGTCTCCTAGCACCAGACGATGATTGTTTGAATCACTGTAAAATAAATAAATGGACATAATTATTTTACAGTTAATTTTTAAAAAGGCCTTTAAAAATACTAGAATAAATAATAATAAAACTAATGAAAACATAAAGTTAAACTTAAAATCAAATTAAAGTAATAAACAAAATAAAACCTGATAAATAACTAAGGGAAGAACTTGACTTCATGAATATCTGAAAAACCAAAAAGTAAAGATATAAAAAATGGTAAATAATAAAATAACATATGAAAACAAACAATGTGAAAATAAGTAACACCATACAATTTCTTCAAACCAGCGATTTACTTAATATATGAGAAACAATGTTCTCAGCTATTCATGGATCCACCCGTGTAGATGTGTGTATCCACTATGTGGAAGGGAATGCAGAGCTATATCAGTTGAATCAGATTTGTCACCGCAAGTAGGTGTATGCTCCAAGACTTTGTTATTAAGGGCACTGCATTAGTAATCGAGAACTCCACGTTCTCCATACAAAATTAGCTTTCGCACTTCCAATAATACTCGATTACTGTTTGTCGCAAAATTAAAATAATATTTTTTTCGGTCATTGTATTTATTTATCTTTCTGTGTTGGGTCATTATATTTGTTTTATTCGAAAACAAAAAAAAATTTAATACATTTTTTTTATTACCCACAACAATATCATTTTTGCGTAGAGTGACGAACATAAAAAAATATAACTACCGATCAAAAGCCAAGTTGTAATATTGGAAGTATGTTTGTATGTGCGTCAAGTCGACTCCAGGGATGTTAAGGCCAAAAGGAAACACAACATGGCGTCGATTGTCACACAAAATGGCAGTTATAGACTTTACACTCAATATTTTAATAATAAGCAAACATTACCTGATGATGGAAGCCACGATATGTCTTCGCAATGCGGCGCTAGGTCGCGGCGGAGGCGGTGCCACTACGAGCGTGCGGACGGCTCGACGTTTCCTGTACGGGAAACCAATACCGATCGCGCCCATGTATTCGGCCGTACGACGGGTAACACCGTCCCCAACATCTCCGGTATCGGCATCCACTACAAACTGGCGCATGAATGATTCCCGCACCTATTACAATATTTGACATTACATTTGCTATTATTGCTCTTAAAAATTAAGCTAAGGTGTCAGAGTTTGCCATAGAATGCACAATGTAATCAAACTTATAGAATATTGTTATAGAGAGCTGCTCATATTATTTACTGACTGGTAAAGAAACTCCCAGCCTTGACTTGGGGAAATTTTAAATTATATCCAGGCTACTTGGGGTAACACTAAGGGTCGAATTAATAGTCGTTGCTTAACCTGAGCCATTGCTTGGAACTGTCAAAATTTAGTTTTTTCCTATGCTGTTTGACAATCCGAAGCATTGGCTAAGCATTAGCAATTGCTTAGCAACAACTATTAATCCCACCATAAGATTGGTATTTCATGCCCAGTAGACGGTTTCTTTACAAGTCAGTAAATAATATGAGTAGATTTTTAACTAATAAGGTTTTCTAAAATAATAATAAGATGTAAAATCTTTGAAATATATGGACCACAAACTATGATACACAATTAAGTATGTACATAAAATTCATTAAAAAAAATACAGACCTTTGGCAAATTAAAATCCCCTGGAACTTTGTGCAACTGTGTCATTTGTGGGCTATCAGGAAACTTCTCAAAGATACGCAATCTGAACGGCAACCCTTCCTTTATCTCAGCACTTTGTTCGCGCCATCTTAGTTGTTTGCTCTTCTTTATATCCTCGTCGAGCTCCAAGTTATCCAAGATTACTGCGACGAAAAGCGATAACACGATCTGGAATGACATTTTACTTTACGACTCTCATTGACAATGTATGAAAAAAAAACTAAATTCTTGTAAAAGATTAGGGTCCTTATTCTACTAAATTGTCTATCAACGTCGTATGAAAGTTAAAATTTGACACATTTTTTATAGGAAATATGTAAATTTTAAATTTGACGTGGAGTTGGTATCCAATTCATTTAGTAGAATAGGCCCCCAGGCATGTTTGTTATACAGTTCAATAATAAAATATGTACCCTACTCACTCATTCAACTGATGCAAATGCGTGTTATACAATTATGAAGAGTAAAGATGAGGTTAGAGTTTGTCATACAAATCTTTTAAAATGAAGGGAGAAAAGACAAAGCTACAAACAAGAGTTACACAAATCTTATTGAAAAATAATTGTTTTTTTTAAGTTTACAGCATGTGACACCTTACTATAACCCTGTAGACCTGTTACGCCATACAACGTTAAACTAAACTTTAACCAAAATGACGTAGATGTCTGTCAAATTTTAATGTCACAAGGTTTGGATTACGTCAGAATTTTATCATATCAACTAAAGTTTAGCTTAGCGTTATGGGCTTAATCACCCTGCTGCTGCGCTGGTGGTAAGCAGACCTACGATGTCAATGAATAGGATCGACTAATATAATGTTGCTTAGCAGTATTGGTTGCCGCTATACCAGCTAAATATTTCGATTACTCAACGAGCGGCGGTAAACATGAATTTGGATTAAGAGTAAATATTTTAACTCAATTACCAAAAAAAAAATACAAATTAATATATCTAGTAGGGTATAATAACAAGTAATTTAATTATCAAGATATACTCACTAGTGTTACAAACAAGTGATAAATAATGAAGTAAGCAGCGACAAATGGTGTCAGTGAAGTGCTGGTTCTGATCATGGTTTCGTCCATCACCTCCACCCAGGCTTCTTGGGTTAATATTTGAAACATAGACATGAAAGCCTGTGGATAAAACAATATTACTTGTGTTATTTTTACTATTTGCATGTTGTTGTTTATTATAGACATTCATCTGTTTGACAGTTTTAATGTATATGAACTATAGTTTAAAGTCAAGCTCTGTTTCATTTGGTTGATGAATACACTGAGTAACTAATGAGTAGATGATTAATAAATAAATAAAAATGACTAAGCTCCTAATAATACTGAATCTCCTAAACCGTAACACTGTTTCGACATTCGTGTAAAGGCTACACGGTCAATCTTAAGAGGAGAGTCTGATGAGGCTCTTCTATGGTCATGCTGATTCAACTGCAAAGAATCCCTTCCCGCGCATGACCGGAGTTGGTAACGCTACCATACATATGTATGTAAACTTCCGGCCTATATATTGGTCATATTTATAATGCCTCCAAATATCATAAATTCAAATAAGGTTTGCACACATTTTTATATGCTTATGAATCTTTAAGAGTAAGAATACTGTTATTATTTTATCTTTGGGTTTTAATTATTTTCGTCTTAATGTTGTTGCTTAAAATTATGAGTATACCACAAATTAATACTTGCCTCAGGAAAAGTTTCGAACTTGGTGAATTCACACAGAAAACAGAACAGCTGCATAGAGATGGAAGAGCTGATAATGAGCAAACACATGGTGAATATAATGAGACTGCCCAACTTTTTGCCGGGACCAAAAA
This sequence comes from Monopis laevigella, assembly GCA_947458855.1. Lineage (NCBI taxonomy): Eukaryota > Metazoa > Arthropoda > Insecta > Lepidoptera > Tineidae > Monopis > Monopis laevigella. The sequence goes on along the minus strand of OX381583.1, from coordinate 17,703,201 downwards.
TCTTGTATACAAAACCTTCTAATAGTGGAGATGCCTTTATTAATCTCACTATACGTAGTACCTGAAATTTTTAAAACTTTATTGGAACGAGTTTCCAAGATGGCGGTGACAGAATCATATTGTATTTGGTTGGGTTGGGTAGAGTGGCTACTGAACAATGAAAGAAGAGTAAAATTCGGAAAGGATTTAATCCCTGCTTCGCGGTCTGAAGTCCGGGAACACTGCAGTTTACTCCTGTGGCTTCCACCACGCGATGGGATACCAGAATGGAGAATCCATGAATAGCTAATAACATTGTCTCTCTCTCATTTTTATTTATTTCATACAAGGCATCATTCTCTGCAAGGTAGTAAAGTATACCAAGTGCCACTTGTCTTTAACCATCTACAGTCATAATTCTTATAGAAGCACTAACTTGGGAAGCTTTAAATGCTAAATTAATAATTATATTTAAAAATATATTATACATTATATTTACAGCATGTAAATAAAATATAACTGACTTAAAGACTGAATTAAAAATGGTGTTCACCATTTTTTGTCCTTATTTCTTGGGCATTGATTGATTTTGAATTATTAACAATCAATTTGGCTGCCACATAATCACAAAACAATAAATGAGAATAAAATGTATTATAAGTTATATAATATACGTGGTGGCCTAGTTGGTTAGACCTTGGACTTAAAATCACTTAGGTCCCTGGTTCGTATCAATGAGTTTTTAATTAAAAAAATTATGTACATTTGTTTGACAACACCACTATAGTGCCTCGGAGAGCACGTTAAGCTGTCGATCCCGGTTTCACTATACCAACTTGTGGAACTGTTTATAGATGGGTTATTGAGTCTATTCAAAACATCGCAACGAGCTAGCCACTTGTTCGGTGTAGACTCATACCATCGGCTACGAAAAAAAACCCTCCGCTGGGTACCCTGGGGCCGTCTAGGCAGTCTCGGGCGCTGTAAGGCACCCGTGATGATACATAAGTTATATTATACATACATTTTATTCTCACTATTTTTTTTGTGTTTATCGCAGCCAAATTATGCTGTAATTTTTAAGCTATTTGAGTCCCTATTATGCTTAATTTTATGGTGTAGTATAGACAGATAATTACAATTATACTTACTTGAAAATAGGTAAAGATAGACATATAAAGGTATGGGATTATATGTATGGTGGTCGCGATAGCCAGTAACAGTTCAAACTTATGTATTGAGTGCTTGTAGTAGTTTTTCCAACCTAAGCACCACATCTTGATAATTGTTTCCAAATCCAAAAATATTGTAAAAGCTACCTGAAAATGTATTTATTTATGTGAGTGTTTTTTTTGTCTATTTGATTTCCAGGGGCCTATTTCATTAACGTGACAATAGTAATATACAATTGTGCGTGACAATTTGTAATTGTACAAAATGAAAAATGAAACTAAGCAATGTCATATAAATTCTCATTTTAAATTAGAATTGTCATATTTCTGAGATCAAACCTGTAGCTTATGCTAATTATATATTCTTATTTACCTCAACATAATAATATTTCTGATAGAAGAACTCCCTCGGCTGCCCATCATGTTTAAAGCTCATGGTAGCAGTGATGATACCGTTTGCAAGAATAACGCCCATCACCAGCAAACGGAAGTAGGGTGAACGCAACATCCGGTGCAATACTTCTGGTGCACTGCCTAGAAGGGAACATTAATAATGTGTATATTTCTATAACAATAAAATTAATTATATTATGTGTGTATGTGTACCATCACGGGTGCCTTACGGGACCCGAAGCCTCCCAGACTTGAAACAACTGACAGCCTCCGTAGACTAGTGGTTGCGCCTTTGGCGTTGTATCCGGAGGTCGTGGGTTCGATTCCCACCCATGGCAATAAATATTAGTACGTTTTTTTTGTACAGTTTGTCATGGTCTAAGTGTTTATAAAATATTTAAAAAAAAAATTTAAAGTAAAATGTGATGAGGGCATACCACTGAACAAGGATAGGGTAACCCACTGAACAAGAATACCTAGAAGAGGATTTAAACAGAACTTTAGCTATTTATTTATTACAAAAAATAATAAAGTAATTCAAATTGATACCCATTACCCACTGACTAAGAATACACATATCAGAAAGTTTAGACGAAAAGAAGAAATAACAATACCATTTTGAACATTTCTATTGTAATATTATTTTTGTTTTACTTATTATTTTATTAAGTTAATTTTGTTATATTTATTTTAATAGGTAATCTTTTTTTTTATAGGTAGGCTTTTTTCATATTATTTTAATAATCTTATATAATTTGCAAAGTTTTAATTCATGTCTTGTAACTCAGTTTTATCATTAGTAGCTTGCCCTCTATGTCCCAGCTCTAAACTTTTCAAAGGTAAGCACGGTTTAAATATCCACACGTCTAAGGTTCACTCGCAAAATTCCTCGTCACAGCCCTTATCTAATACCAATTCACTTTTACTTCCTGTTCAGCCAAATTCAAATCCATCATCTTTAGTCAACGTCCCATTGCCAGCCTTATTAAACCAGACATTACCAAGTTCTTCATCACACACTCCACTTATTTCATTAGTTCAGACATCACCGGATGTTAATATCCATTCGGCAGAATCGTTTTTAAAATTAATGCACTCAAACAAGGTTCTAACTAGAATTCCAAACGGTGTTCGTCCAGTTGCTGCGCAAAAATTAAATTCTCTAATCAAATCTGCAATTACTTCAAATTCGGTTACAGATTGGTTTGCTTTGTTGTCGTTCCCTTTAATTGGTCTCAGAGTTCCAACAAATGAATCTGAAAAATCTCTCACGACGAAAAATCTCTCTGAAGTTGCAGCAGCTATAAGCAGTTTTATAAATGGTTCGGCTGGCGGCCCTGATGGCCTCCGTCCGAATCATTTAAAAGAGTTAATTTCTTTGTATGCCGGTGATAGAGGTTCTGAGTTATTATCAACTTTGTGTGAACTGTGTAATTTCCTCCTGAGTGGAAAATTAAACAATGAAATTTGTCCATATATTTACGGCGCCAGACTTTGTGCACTCTCAAAGAAAGATGGGGGTGTGAGACTAGCTATAGGTAACGTATTCCGACGTCTTTCAGCAAAATTAGGCTGTGGATATGTTAAGAGATTTTGTTGGAAATTATCTTCGTCCCCATCAACTTGGTTTGGTTCAAGACTAGATTGTGAAGCCGCAATACACGCTACCAGAAAATTTGTATATGAACACTGTAATACTAATAATATAATAATAAAAATTGACTTATTGAATGCTTTCAATTCTTTAGAACGCGACAAATTTTTTACGGAAATCAAAAATAAAATTCCTTCATTATATAACTACATTTCTCAAAATTACTCGCAACCCTCCAATTTATTTTATGAGAGACACAATTTATCTTCACAAGTTGGAGTGCAACAGGGTGATCCTTTGGGTCCATTAATCTTTAGTCTTGTAATTCACCCCATTATTACTTCTTTAAAATCATCTCTCAATGTATGGTATTTGGACGACGGTACCATAGGTGGAGAGCCTGATGTTGTCTTTAAAGACTTTAATATTTTATCGAATGCCTTACAAAGTTATGGTTTAAATATAAACATAGATAAATGTGAGATATTTCAATGTAAGAAAAGTTTATCACCTTCTTTATCTGTTTTGTCAATTTCAAAATTGATTCCAGGTATAAAACTTTTGGATCACTCTAATTTTGAATTGCTAGGTGCTCCTATTACAACAGATACAATACCTATATCTTTTAAAAAGAAAAACTCACTTTTGACCGTACTTCACGAACATCTTACACATTTACAATCTCATGTAGCATATATAATTTTAAAATTTTGTTTCTCGATGCCAAAATTTACACATCTTATTCGTACAACCCCTTCTTGGAAATTTTCAGCTGCTGTTTCAGAAATAGATTTGACTATTAAATCGAGTATAGAGAATATCTTTAATATAAACCTTTCTTCGTTACAGTGGGATCAAGCCTGTCTCCCTATTAAATTCGGAGGTCTTGGAATTCGACGTTTAGCAGATGTGGGCCTTCCTGCATTTATTGCCTCCGCACATGGTGTATCAGAATTGGTCGCCTCTTTGTTACCAGGTATGGGCATCAATTCTGAAATACCTTTTTTAGCTGAGGCTCTATCTGAATTTGATACTCTTTGTCCAAATATTTCACGTCCATTACTTTTGACTTCCCAACGTGCATGGGACTTAATAAATATAAAAAAAAACACTCTCAACTTTTACAAAATAGCTCGTCTGAAAACTTAGCTCGTCTTCAAGCTACCTCTACATTTGAATCAGGTGCATGGTTGGAAGCAATACCTTCCCCACCGCTGGGAACTTTCTTGGATAATTCATCTATTAGAATCTCAGTTGCTCTACGATTGGGTTGCGATATCTGCCAACCACACACATGCATATGTGGTTCTCAGGTTAAAAGTAATGGTTATCACGGACTTAGTTGTAAACGGAGCGCTGGCAGGTTTCCGCGTCACTATGCCCTAAATGATGCCATTAAGAGGGCATTATCAGCAGCCAATTTTCCATCTGTTCTAGAACCACCTGGCCTTAGCCGATCAGATGGGAAGAGGCCAGATGGATTGACTCTTCTTCCTTGGCGCCGAGGTCGCAGCTTAATATGGGATGCGACATGTGTAGACACATATGCCACTTCCCATATAAATGGCTCCATTATTAAAGCCGGATCAGCTGCGGAATCTGCTGCTAAGACCAAGCACCTTAAATATTCATGTTTGGAACAAAATTATTTCTTCGTCCCCTTTTCCGTCGAAACTTCGGGTGTTTGGTCTTTAGAAGCCAAAAATTTTGCTCGTGAATTAGGTTCTCTCCTTAAGGAAACGTCCGGTGATGTCCGAGCTTACTGCCATTTTATCCAAAAAAAATCTTTTATCATCCAGAGAGGGAATGTGGCGAGTATATTAGGTACCTTTTGTTCTAAAAATAGCTGGGACATGGAGGCCTTTTAAATATAGCTTTAGGATTAGTTTCAATATAAATTAATATTTGTATAGTGTAAATGAATAAAATGATATATAAATATAATATGTATTATATTGTTGCTTCTGGTACACATAGTACAAGCCTAGAGCTTAGTTTGTGACCAGAGCAATATGTGTAATTTGTCCTACATATTATTATTATTATTAACTATAAAGTCAAATGAAAAGCTTACAACAGAAATTAATTTTAAATATTTAGATGTTTACAAATCAATTATATTTTACTAAAGGATATGGTTGGCAAGTCTATTAGACCTGAATATGTAGATCAATACACTTTTGTTTAACAGGATTGGATATGCCCGCTAAATGATGCGGTTACGAAATTGGCGGGGACAAAACCAAATAAGTGACTTCTATCAATAAATCTATGGATTAGTCTCTTGATAACTGGTGAAGTCCTAGACAAAACCGAAATATGACTAGGTTATCAACGGTTTTTGCACCTGTTAAACGAAACCGGCCGGCCGGTCGTCTAGCGAAGTTATAGAGACCTCTCCCACCTAAAGTAACAATAATAATACTACGTAAAATATTTACGTAATGAATAGAAATCAATTATTTGTGACAGTGGTGCCATCTATTAGCATTCATTAGCAGGTGACGCCCCCCTGGAAAATAGCCTTTAATATGCCCATGGCTATAATACTAAGTATTGATTTATTTATGTGTTTTCAACAGTTTGAGTTTAATTTAAATAATAACTAATTACAACAGCCATTCCCAAATTCTCATGTTTCCTTTCACACTTATGTTCAGACATTATTCATTAATAACATAATATTGAATGAACATTTATAATAATGGTAAATGGATTAATTAATATATAATATCACTGTGAAAATTATCTGGTTTCCATTAGAAAATGCAGCTTTTTACAAAATTGCTATAACATGATCAATTAAATGTTTAAGGTACTTAGGTAGTTTCCATACGGCAAATAAAATTACATAATGCAACTCAAGAAAAGTCAAAGTAAACCTTTCTCAATCCTGAACAAAGCACAAGACTGGAAAATATTCGTGGATACATTCAAAATACATTACAAAATTCCAGACGAGCTAGCAGTTTCAGCCTATAGACCAGACATACTGGTATACTCTCGGTGCTTGAAGAAAGTAATACTTATAGATCTCACCGTTCCGTGGGAAACAAACATACCTAAGGACCACAACATCAAGTTGAACAAATATTTTGATCTCACAAACGAAATTATAGGAAACGGATTTAAAACTCAACTTTATGCAGTGGAAGTTGGTGCAAGAGGAATTCCAGCAAAGTCTTTGCACCGTCTATTGAAGGATCTTGGCCTTCCGAGAACAGCCGTCGGAACTTTTATGGAGCGTGTTTCCAGGATGGCGCTAACAGGATCATATAGTATTTGGTTGAGTAGAGAGGGTAGTGAACACAGTGCAGGTGAGAGTTCAAAAGGCCTTTAAACCTACTTCGCGGTCTCAAGTCCGGGAACGCTGCAGTTCATTCCCCTGCCTTTCAACCACGCAATGAACCCGGCACACGCACGGTGAATCCATGGTTTGCTAAAAACATTGTCTCATACGAATTTAAATATTTTTTTATTTGGACATTAAAAATATTAATATGATTATGGTTTTACCAAGTAACTAATGGTTACTTAGATTAGTGCTTGAATAAAACATAAATATGCTACTCTGCCTTGTGATGAATAATATTTTTTTTATTTAGTTTTTATAACCGGATTACAATAAACGTTATATTTATGGAATCATAGTAAAAGTGGGTTTTAGAATATATTTCATATCAATATCTCTTACGGTTTAAAAAAAACGATGTTGATGTAAAAAAATATAGTTCATGATTTTATTATTTTGTTCAATAATTTTGTTTTTTTTTATGGACAAATATTGTTTTTGTTATGGAAATGAATTATTAGTCCTTAAGTTATCCGAAAACGACACCAAACTTGCCATTATAGCACAATAGCGCTCACAGGAGAGCGCGGCGGAGTCACACTTCCCCCCCCTTCCCCTCGCCACCAGCGCAGTGGCTACCGGTGGCTACCGGGCGAAATCTACTCAATACTACCCAAGGAACAACTGTGCTAAGTTTGAGCTTTTAATAACACTACCTTAAGGAGGTCTATAATCAGCAATAGCCTGCAACTGGCTAATAATTAAGATAAAAAAATTACCCAGATGTTTATTTTCATCAATAGTAACAAGTTTCCATCCATTATCATCTCCTGTAAAATACTGTGTGGTGTCCCCTTTTTTGGTGATTGAATTCCTGACACCCCACATCTGTTGGAACTGCACTCTTATCTCGTTGAAGGTCTCTGTGATCACCGCTATGAACACATTCTTCACCAACCAGGCTAGGAAAAATATCATAGTGCTGAAAGGTAAGTTTTATTTTTAAGTTACTTCTATCAGTGATATATTTTCGAGTAAAGAATTTTTCTTATTGTTTAGTATATTTAACATGGGCCAGAACACATTTTGTTACAAGTTTGCTTTTGTACATTTATTTATTTAAAATTCTTTATTGCACTAAAATATTTGTACAAAGGCCATCTTAATAAATAATAAATTAAATATACTTTTATATTAGTAACAAAGATGCACAGAGTAATTTAAAAGAAAGCAAAATACATAAACAACATACAGTTTTAGATATAAGTACATACTCAAATATACAACTACATAAAATACATAAATAAGATATAAAATAAATACATAAATATGTTTCAATAAAACCTGAATTGTGATAATGAGAAATACATTACATTACTTTTATTTACAGTGCAATAAGTGTTTATATAAAGAAAAAATCTCCCTAAAACAAAAAATATGTGCAAACTTACATCAGTTTTCATGATTATACTAATTGTTACCCTTCTTCTAAGTATTTTTATTTCAAGACAGAAGCTGATAAATTTACTTAGAATTAATCATATATTAAAAAAATCAATCATATATTATAAACAAAAGTACCTGAAATAAAAGCCAGATCGCCAAGCTGGCAAGGAATCTATAGCTCTGTACATAATGTAGACCCACCCTTCTTGGGAAGATGCTTGGTAAACAGTGAACAAACTAGTTGCTGAAAATAAATAGAATAAATTTTAATAAAGTTCAACATCATTATTAGGTATAATGAGCTTTTTAAATTTGTTATATAAATAACAAAATTAAAATAATATATGTATGAAAATATATGGCTTACCAAATTCCTCAAAGCCATTAAATCCCATGATGTACTTGGAAAAATTTAACTTCATGCATTTCATTCCAATTGGGCACTGATATCCAGATCCTGGGTCAGGGGAGCAAAATGTGTCAGGTATTGCTAGGGAGTTTATTGTGATTTTACTGAAACAATTAATAATGATTCAAGTTTTTTTTTCATCTAAAAATAAAAATTAAAGCATGCCTGCAGATCTGGTGGTGAAGAGGATTCACTTAGAATAGAATTTTTTGCTCAAGCATTAAAATTTAGTAAACTTTTTCATTAGCCCCTACCTGCTCTCCCATATGAGAAAACTTACCAAAGCCTACAAGAAAGTGCCCCAGTGCCAATAGCCCTTATTTTAAATGGCAATGGGGAAAGTGCAGAAAATAAAATTATTATTTTATTATTAGACAGCCTCCATAGACTAGTGGTTGCGTCTTTGGCGTTGTATCCGGGGGTCATGGGTTCGATTCCCAGCCGTGGCAAAAATTAGTACTTTTTTCTGTACAGTTTATCATGGTCTGGGTGTTTATAAAATATAATATGTATTATATTGTTGCTTCTGGTACACATAGTACAAGCCTAGAGCTTAGTTTGTGATTAGAGCAATATGTGTAATTTGTCCATATTATTATTATTATTATTAGAGCTATAGTGTGATAGTTGGCTGAAATGTGATATGTGGCATTTGAAATGTGTAAGAGATACAAACTAGTGTACTTACTGGACCCTAAAACAACAGTCAAAATATATATATATGTGTACCTACCAGGAAAAATAATATAATTCAAAATTAATATTGTCTTCTTATAAGTCTCAAATTCTGTCCACAGCATATAGATGGATTTTGTTTAATTGTATAAAATCCAATATTAAAAGTAATTTTTTTTTACTTACTCAGGATGTGTAGTGTTCTTGACACAATGATGACTGAGTTCTCCAAAGAATTGTACTCCCAACAAACTGTAGAGTGACATGAAGAATAGGAAGAATAGAGTAACATTGTAGATCTGTTGGCTTGACCGTCTGTACAGAAAATTTAAACATAACATATTAATTATCAGTAATTTGAGAACAAAATCTTTCCTGTAAATACCCTGAGGCAGTCTAAGCAGTGTCATAATGGTATTATATAACAAAATACAAAATTTACTTACTTAAATATAAGGTTTATTCTTGATTTTGGCATAGAAAATTTTAAAAATACCCTCATAAATCTGACCATAATACAAGGTCTAGGTGCTCTAAGTATGCTCAAATAGCTGTATCTTGGGACAACATATGTTAGCTCAAAAACTTGAAGTATTACTGACACCCAAAGTAAAAATACCATTACTGCATCAAATCGACACCAATGATCCTTTAAGTATGCCACATCACCCTGAAAAAAAAAGGACCTTAGTTGGCTAGTGTTATATGACACAATAAAAAATAACAAGAATGAATGCTAATTTATATTAAAATAAGATCAAATAATAATATGCTTGTTAGCAAATAATTATAACACTTTTGAATAAATTGGGTTGAATTTAAAAACTTATTTTTTGATCAATAGAAGATTCAACAATGGGACCGCAATAACTTCAACATGATTGGATCCCAAGTAGTTTTTATAACACCCACAAAAAAATATACAGTGATCAAATATCTGACAAACTTATTGTTATATGCAACAGATTTAGAAAATGCAGGGTTAAAAAAAAAATACATATAAATATTACCTTCCAAATTCCTCTGATGTGCATCTTGGCTATCATTTCAGCAGTAAATAGTAATGTTACTGTACAGTCAATACTAAACGTCATGGTTTGAATAAAGGGTACCTTTTCAAATGTTTTTGGTGTATTTAGAGATACCGATATTAAACTTAGTAGAGCACATACCCGTAAGATCTTTCGAACAAAATCCTAAAAATATATTAATGATATTAGAGTGTGCCCTGTTAGACACAATATTTTCCTAAAACGAGACAAGTTTCAGTTTCACTGGATGATAAAGTCAATATCGAGTTATTGCAAAAATACAATTTTACCAACATAGTGGCATTTTGGTAAAAAAATAACAGCGTAGCCTGTGTAAGCACATAATGTTTACCTTGTTTACCCATTCTATATCTGCACTTTCATTTAAAGCTTCTTCTGGGCCGTAGTCAGCCAAGGGTTCGCCTTTTACGCTTTGTTTACGGCCCAACATTGTGAAGACACCCTTACCCACGCCCTTGCTCAATAAATGCACAATCTTGATTTTTGTTGATTTACATTTCATAAACTAAAATTATGTTGTTTCTGATTTTAATAAAATTACTTTTGTTACATTTTAAGTATATGAAATACATCTTAATATAATTTCTGATTCGATTCAATTTTGATAGTTTTCCCTGTTAATTTTTCACAGTTTTCCACCATAGATTATTTAAAATTATTTTATATCGAGCGAGTTTTCCATTCTATTTTGTTAGGTTTTCTCAAATACAGAGACGGTAAAAGACTCAATGAACCATACAGCCTAGACTTTTTTATTTTTCCAGCGGCCACATTCTGTTTCTTATAACGTAATCGTTAGATTGTCAAAATAACGAATTCCGTTATAAGCGCGCTCTTCGCAGGGAAGTTTACAATACTATTGTGATTGGAGCAGAGCGCTTATAGCAGAGCGCGCTTATAGCGGAAATCGTTATTTTGACAATCTAACAATTGCGTTATAAGAAACAGAATGCGGCCGCAGGGGCCTTATTCCGAGTTTGCAACGTTAAAGACATCAAGATCGCGCGTTACAATTTTTCCGTGAGTTGCGATGACGTCGATTCGTATTACGAGTCACTAAACTTCGTGCGATCGAGTTGTTGCAAGCACCATAGACAATAGTTATTGCGTAAAGTTTTTTTTATATATTTTTATTTCATTGCACAGACGATTCAAACCTTGAAAATGGAATCCAAAACATTTTAATCAAGTAGAAGTTTTTTAAACTGCAGCCTTAGCACGGCCAACCCAAGCCGCGACACGGAGTCGGGAGGTAACATCAAAACGGCGTGACGTGACTTTTTCAAGTCTCCAAGACAAAACTTCAAAATCGTGCTTTATAGTATCAGTCTTGTTTTCATTCACTCTTCTCAGCATGGGTGCCCAAACCTTAAAGATTTATCACATCGATAAAGACTATTATGGCGGGTTTTTATCACGTTCGGCCTTAGGTGGTGATATATAAATCTTGCGTGAAATTGTTTGATTATTTTGTAAATTAGGGAATATTTTATTAGAGAAAATCGTCATCATAAGTGAGAAAATTTATGATGACGATCGGGAAAAATTACCACTTAATGAAAAAGAGGGGGAAATTTTCCACCCTATAAATAAAGTAGGGAAAAATTAGCAACTTTAGAAAAAGTGGGAAAAATTCCCACTTAATAAAAAGTGGAGAAAATTATAAGTTTTTGAAAAAGTGGGGCTTTTCCCCGTTTTTTATTTCCACCTGATGAAAAATTTTCCCACCTTTCATAAAAGGGGATTATTTCCCACTAAAAAATTATCTTCTTTCCACGTTTATAAAAACTGGGACTTTAAAAAAAAATCTCACTAAAAAATAATTTTTTCGTCAACTGGGACTGTTTCTTACTTTTTCAAAAAGTGGAAATGTTTTTTTTACCACCACCTTTTTTTTACATTGACTACTTTATACAATTCCCACGTTCCCAAAATTCCCTCTATCATAATTTTTCGTAATTCCCACTTTTTTTTTACTAAAATTTAAAAGATTTAAAAATTTTAAACATCATGAAGCTAAAAAAACGCGCTCTGCGCCAATGGAATAAGCATGATACATAAATGATACATGATATGAAACATAGTACGATACCGGTGACGCCAATTTCTGTGGCGAATAAATTAAGAACGGGGAAAAAGGTGTGGCTTCAAATGGCAGCTCAACGCGTCTGACACTTAAAAAACTGCTTGAGAAAAAAAGAGATACAAGTTAGCTATTGTCAAACATGAATGTGCGCGTGTCTATGAAGTGATAGTTTTGTTATTATAAAAAGCGAAATATTAAAATGCATACTTAATAGTTTCGATAGTGTTGCCACCGACAACAAATATTACTTTTCGATATAAACCAAATATTTTGGGATTTATGGAGATCATCAAAGATTAATAATTATTTATCGATATACAATTGTAATACACACACATATCATCACGGGCCCCAAGGTAACCAGCGAAGGGGTTTTATTCCCACCTCGTCGTAGCCGATGGTATGAGTCTACACCGAACAAGTGGCTAGCTCGTCGCGATGTTTTGAATAGACTCAATAACTTTGAAAGGATATACTTTGGGCTAATATGATCAAATCAAACAACTTTCCCATGGAACCATGTATCGCAAAAGAAAAAAAATTGCCTTCTCCATACAAATTAGTAACGTTAAAATGACCAATTTGTATGGGGTAGTAATTTTTTTTTCATTTGAGACATATGGTTCAATAGGAAAAGTTGTTAGATTTTATCAGCAGAACCTCATATTAGCCCAAAGTACATTCTTTCAAATTCACCCTGATAGACACTTTCGCACTTATAATACTAGTGGATTTAAAATATGTAGGTATATATAACAATAAATTAAAATACGTACTTTATTAAATTATTTATTAAATTAAAACACATGCACAACTAACTACATGTTACCTACTAAACGCAATCTCAACATTTTTAACCGACCTCCAAGAGGAAGTTATAAAAGTCGATGCATACTACAAAAGGCGAAAAACAATTAAATCGTAGCTTGATTCCTCAAAATGTACTGAACATACACGGGTATGCTTGTTGGTAACCAAGTTTTTTCTCTTTTAATTGCCGCTACCCATTTACGTTTTAATGCCGGATCTTTCGGGAAACTGTATGTATAGAAAATATAATTAGTATTATATAATAAAAACAATAATTATTTAATATCTCATAACCATGAAAGTATTTACAAAAAACGAGTTTATCAACTATAAAATCACATCACTAAATTGTAACTGACAAACCTTGTTGGGCGGTTCTGTTGTCATATACCTTTTGATTAAATTAAATTTAAATGATTATAAATTATTTTATGGTATCGAAATTCTCATTAAAAATAAAACCACATCACTAGTTTCTAACTGACACACATAGTTTGACAGTTATCGTCAGATTTTGATATTTTAATTATAGGTTTTTTTATTAAGGTTTAATATAAGAAAAACATGTTAAATACATAATTGAAAAACGTGATACTAGGTAAATTTTTTTAAGAGTAGTTTCTACACAGCTTTAATGCACAATTAACCATTTTTCCGACATTAAAAGTAGAGCTCTTTTCCACTTTCTCCGCCGAACGCACAAATCAGACTGAGGATGTAAAAAATGTGAAAGTGTGTGTGAGTGACAAATTTGTAACTCGCGCGGCACCCTGCTAATTGAATGATGCTTACTCCAGTAGCGGCTAATAATCACCCAGACCATGACAAACTGTACAGAAAAAACGTACTAATATTTTTATCCATTCAATTAGTTATCCAATAGTAAAGTTTAATAAAAGTTTATTATATTTGTCTCATTATTAATTTTATTCACAATGGGTTGCCAGCAATGATATTATAAAAAACAAAAGCAGATATGTTATAAGCGCGCGCTTCGTGAAGACTCAAATACGTCCCAATTGGGACGTCTTGTAATTAGTCGGCTTCTAGCGCAATCACGAGCGTGTTGTCCCGTAGATACCTGTGTCTATTACCAAAATTTATCAAAATGCCATCGTGTGTGTTTCGGAAGTGTACCAATTATGACTCCAAAGTAAATAAAATACAAGGGATCTCATACCACATGTAAGTATGCAAAAATATTTATATTATTTACTATAATTCAATTATTTTTCCAAACAATTTCATAAAAGCGCAAAGACGCCGTATGCAGGTGAAGAAAGAGAGAGCGAATTAGTTTTGACGCGTGAGCGATAAGGATGCGTGCACTGCGGACATAGATTAGTTTAAGTTTACTTGTGCAGAAGCGAATATTGATGGTGACTTTAATGCCTTTAATAACAGTTTATTTTTACTTCATTTTTATAATAGCTATTATATGTAATGAATGGATTAATATAAATAATATTAAGATAGTTTTACTGAATTAGTTTTTCCACTAGGTATAATAATTTAGTCATTATTTTATTTTCATTTCATCATTGAAATGAAATGAAATGAAATGAAATATGTTTATTTTGCAAGAATATGGTGTTACAGAATGGTAAATGTTGATATTGATCTACATACTCTGCCATTTATGGCGTGCAAAATTTATTTGTTGTACACAATTATAAATGTTAACAATTAATTAAATTTTCCTAATATGTGATATATAGAATCATTAACACTATTTTTTTACAATCTTATATACATACACTTATGTTTTAAATATTATATAATTATGAAGCCATGTATTTAACAATTAATGTAAGTAAGTAGGATACATTTAAATTTAATTAATACAATTAACATTATTACCAATACTAAATATTAGCTATATTTTTAGTTTTGCTATATTTTAATGTCTTTTTAATTACTATCATATACATATTAATAAGATCATTACTATTATTATATATTAATATCAAAATAATTAAGGCTTACTATATTTTAATCTCATTTTATACTATACAGAATACTAACATTTGCTTTACACATACAATACTACATATTAGTTTAATAATTATCATATTTTAATGTCATTTGTCATTACTATACAGTTAATTAATAATTATTTTGTACATCTATTCAATTACCATTACCATAATTACAGTTTCAATATTATTATTTTGAGCATTTTTCATTATTACCATTATTATATTAGCATTATTATATTACTGTTATTATTGTTATATTAGCATTATTATATTATTATTATATTAGCATTATTATATTACTATTATTATATTATTGTTTTCATATACCTATATAATATATTATTATTACAACATATTAAAGTAAATTATTACGTTTGAATGTATTTTTAGAATATCAATAATTATTAGGTATACATAATATATTTATTTTATTACTATTATTATAATTACAATTTCTTAATATTAATTATATTATTATTATTAGGTACATAATTTAAATGAAATCAAGATCCACCTTAATAAAATACAGTAGCAATAATTGGAAAACAATATGGACAATACAACAATATCTTTTCGTAGAACTATTATTAATATTCATGTTTTTTTACAATTAAATAGTCTTTTACTGAGTAGAAACATTTTGTCGTTAACCAACTATGTAATTTTCTTTTAAATAATTTTAGAGGTAGATCTTTTAAAACGCTAGGTAATTTATTGTGCAATCTTATAGACATAGAATAACTGTTTCTACTAAAGAGATCCGTCTTCATAGAAGGAAGTAATAATGAGTCCGGATATCTTGTTGTTAATTTTGAGACACTACTTAGAGTTGTATACAATTCAGGATGAGTCTTTATAAAGATGCAGCATTCGTATATGTAGATACTGGGTACTGTTAATAATTTTAATTGAGTAAAGAGAGGCTTACAAGAAGTCACGTGGGAAACATCGCATAAGGCTCGTATGCACTGCTTTTGTGCTATGAAGACTCTATTTGCCATTACTGAGTTTCCCCAAATGACTACAGCGTATCGTATATTAGACATAACATACCCATGGTAAGCTTGAAGGGCTGTCTTTTGATAAGCTACTTTATTCAGTCGCCACAGTGGGTAAACAAATCTATTAATTTTAGTACAAATTTTCTGAATGTGCTGTTTCCATGAACACTGATTGTCGAGTACTATTCCAAGAAAAGTAGTTTCTGTGCATTCCTCAATTTTTCCGTTGCTATGGGTTACATTAAGATTGAGGTCTTTTTTGTGCCTGTTATGAAACTGCATATATTTCGTTTTATTTATATTGACTTTTAAACCATTTATATCCAACCAATCTACAATGTCATTTACTGTTTCATTAATTATCGTATTATAATTATTAGTCTCATCATACTTAACTATCACAGAAATATCATCAGCGAATAGGGTACATTTATTTATGGTACAATTAGGTAGATCATTTACGTATAATAAAAATAATAGAGGTCCAAGTATGCTTCCCTGAGGGACGCCTGTATGATTCCGTGTAATAGAAGACTTAGATGTCATTTCTCTAAATTTTTTATCAACATAAGCAAGTTCTACATATTGTGTTCTGTTATTTAAATAGCTTTTAAGCCAATCGTAAGCTGGGCCTCGTAATCCATACAGCTCACACTTCCACAGTAGCAAATCGTGGTTCACAAGATCAAATGCCTTGGACATGTCGAAGAATATAACAACTGTAGGAATGTTTTTATCAAGGTTCTTATTTACATTATAAATTAAATTAAAGGCTGCTAAAGTAGTATATTTTCCTTTTTGAAAACCATGCTGTTCTGTTTTAATAATCTCAAATTTGTCGATAAAACTAATTAATCTATTGTACATAGCCTTTTCAATTATTTTAGATAGAATGGGTATTAATGCAATAGGACGGTAATTACTCATTTCAGTTACATCTCCTTTTTTATAAATAGGTTTAATTACAGTGGTTTTGAGCCTATCAGGAAAAATACCAAGACTTATTGATTTGTTTATAAGAAAATTAAGAACCGGTGCAATCACAGCAGAACATTTCTTTAGAATTTCGGTATTAATATTGTCAAAACCCACGGATCGAGTATTATTGAGACTTTTGATGATGCGCTCAATTTCATCGTTAGTAGTAGGTGATAAAAATATACTCCTATGTTGTTGCATATTTTTTAAGTATGCATTGCTTATATAAGGTCATATTGTTTATTCTCTATATTTATAAAATGTTCGTTAAATAAATTTGATATATTTTTTGGGTTAGTTGTAACAACATCTTTAATTTTAATCTTCCTAATTTGATTCTTAATTGTAATGTCTCCAGTTTGCTCTTTTATTATTTCCCATGTAGCCTTACAGACATTTTTAGCTTCATTTATATACTTTTCATTATTTCGTTTTTGGCTTATATTTATAATCTTTTTTAACAGTTTTGTATAACTTTTAAATTTATTTTTATTTATTAAACTACTATCTGCATAATAATTAAAACGTAACTTTCTTTTTGTGGTACAGGCTTTTCTTAGACCTTTAGTAATCCAGTTATTATGTCGGTTTCGGTTTTTAACAGTTGTTTTATAGATAGGGAAACATAAATTAAAGAACAATGTCAACATGTCGTGAAATATGTTAAATGCACTATTGAAGTTTGTTTCTTCGTATACTTGAACCCACGACATACTATTTAGGCAGTTGTAAAATTTATTTATATTATCTTTATGGAAGTCTCTTTTAAATTTGATTTTTTTTTTTAGTTTTATATGTTTTTCTTGTATTGGTATATTTAGTATTTGACACATTTGATGATCAGAGAGGTAAAGGGGTAAAATCTCTTCCCTGACATTGGGTATATTACTTAAAATTAGGTCTAGGCAGGCTTCATTTCTTGTAGGTGCGTTAATATGATTAATAAAATTATTATTTTGTAATATCCTGTTAAATTCTTGTGTTATGTTATTATCTTTTAGAATGTTAATATTAAAATCGCCACAAATTATGATCTTTTTATTTATTTTGTTTCTGATTTTTGTTAATAATAGTTCAAATTTATTAAGAAAATGCTGCGGAACGCTATTTGGGATTCTGTAAATACAGATTAATAGTACTTTATACTGGGGTAGTTCAATTCCGCAACATTCAAAAATATTATCTTCGGCATATTGCTGTAACATTTTTAAGACTTTAAATTCGATATTATCCTTACAAAATATACACGTGCCACCCCTTTTTTGATTGATTCTAGAATAGTAATTGGCAATTCGGTAACTATTAAGTTTTAAATGATTTTCTTCTCCTGACTTTATAAATGTTTCACTAAAACATAGTATATCAATAGGTTTAATTTGTAGTTTATCATTAAGTGTAATTTGTAATATATCCTTTTTACTTAAAAAACCCGCAATATTTTGATGCAGGATTGATAATTTGTTTTCTTGGTTATTGTCGAAAAAAAATATTATGTTTTATGTTTTTATTAGTATTTAATTTTGGTTTATAGTAGTCTAAAATAGTTGTCTTTTTATTATTGTTGTATTTTTTTTCTTCAGGTTTAATTTTTAAAAAGTAATAAGGAATAGTACCTTTCAAATTATAATTATTATTAGATTTCTGTATTTTTTTGTCTGTGCCTTTTTTTATAATATACTTTTGTTCATAGTCTATTGAATCTATAATTAAATTTATCTTCGTGAAAATATCTTTTAAGAATATAGGCCAAGGTTTGTATGTAGAATAGTATTTATTTATATTAACAAAAACGCAATTTTCATAATAGTTACAAATAAGGCCCAATTGATGGTTTAGCATATTCTCATTCAAGTATGGGTTATTTATTACACTAAGCACAAAAACTTTTATATTTCTACAGTTATTTAAGAATTTAGATAGTTCCAATAATAATTTCATAGGATTACAATCATTTTCGCCTATACATATAATTAATTTGTCATTAGTATTAGTAAAATAATTTAAGTCTAGATTAGTTAGTATATTAGAACATATCGCGTTAGGTTTTATGAATGAGGTAACATTATACCGTTCATAATTTGAGTTTCTTCTTGAGTCCAGAAGTGTAGCTGATAACCCTTTACATTGTTGGGTCCCAATAATAGTGATAGACTTATTCTTTAAGTCGGATGTATTACCTTTGTTTAATTTATCGCCCTGCTGGGGGCGCCCAAAATCATTTTCTAGTTTCTTCGGTGAAAGTTTTATCTTTCTGTCGTTGTCCAACTTAAGATGTGACTTGGGTGTAGTAAGCTCATGTAAAACTTCATTAGGTTGAATACTGCGCCGCCGTTTTAGAGTTGAACTACATACCTTTTTGCTAGTTGAATTGGTGCACATTTTTTTTAATAAATCAATCTGGTTTTGTTGATCTAATAATTGTTTTTGTAAATAGTTGTTTTCATGTAATAAGCGTTCTATTTCAGTGTGTGCACTATTTAGTTCTGTTTGAAGAGTATCGATTTTTAGTTTGAATTCCAAAATTTGATCATTTGGTATTGATGTAGATAAGTCCGGTAAACTTTTTGATATACATTCCAGCGAGTTAGAAGATAAAGAATCGTGTAATTCGTTCAGTTCGTTAAACGAGTCATAATATATTCTCCGATAATTTCCTCTTAATGTAATATTGTTTCCATCAAAGCTGTCCATCTTGTCTAATACTAGTTGAAATGTCTTGATTTTTTATAGTTACTTACAGCTGGGTTATAAAATTTATTGATCGGAGCATTAATTTACATTAAAAAAATAATAATAAAAAATTGTAGATTCTTTTAATTTAAACCCTGTTAAAATTACTGACATAAATTGTTCAGATATTTTAGTGTATAATTTCACACGCTAGATGTCGCTTTTTAGATGTTCGCCACACGTAGATTTGAACCGAGTTCCAACTCGATAGAAAATCCGGTACCCGAAGCCACTTGTCTTCACGTCGTTGTATTGAAATTTTCGTTAGATATCGTGTTTTACTTTAATTTGTTACTCTTTCCGTAGATGGCTCTTAATATATCGTAAGCGAAAATATGCGACACTAATATTTTATTTTTGTGATATACTTCGGAAGAAATCCAATAGATGGCGCTTTAAAACTCCATAAATTTTGCATAATATTCCATCATTAATCAATTAAAATATATATTCTTCTGTTCCAAAATAATTTATTTTACAGATAATATACTCGTATATGGTCGAAGACTTACTGTTATATTTATTATTTTCTTTACACAGAATGTTTTTTTCTTTTGTTACACACAATCACAGCACTTAATTTTGGATACACTTACTTAAATTCCATTGTTTTTGGCATGTTTATTGTTTAAATATATTAAGTACACTATGGAATTTTATTTACAATCGATTTAGGCTTGTATTATCAACTTTTTTCAACTTTTCTTAATAGTTATTAGCAGGAGATACTGAGACGCGTCTTGTTTATATTTCGCTACCCTCCGCAACATTCAATTAGGTACCTACTGATAATTAATGATATATTTTTTCTTTTATTAAAATAGGTTTCCGAGTGATCAGGTCAGACTACATGATTGGATTGCAATTATTCGTAAACAAAGAAGCGAATCAGACTGGATACCATCAAAAAGTAGCAGAATCTGTAGCAATCACTTCAAAACTACTGACAAATATGCTTCGTAAAAAGGACGAACACTACTTAAAAAAAATGTAGTTACCTCAATAAATGGAAGACATTTATTGAGGTAACTACAACATTTTATAAAACTGTAGCATTTACCTGCATTTTGATTCACGTTCAATTTCATTCATAAGTACAATCGAGTTAAATGATGAACTTTGCTGCTCAGCAAAGCAGCCGGGACGATAAATTGTGACTTCTTTCAAAAATTATATCATTGCCATAATCACTATTCAATTTTGATAATTCTAAATAAAATAGACTAAGCTGAATACAAACGACAAAGTGGTAATAATATTATCTTTTTCAGGATCAAAAAAGTCATTATGTTCAGAAATCTCCGACGAGTCTAGACAATGTCAGTTTGCCAGAGTTGGAAGAAATTCTAGAAACACCAAGAAAGTCTGCGCTGAGAAAACGTGTTCGTGAATTAACATTTAAAAAAAAACAAAACCCTTACACAATGTAATAAAAGATTGAAGAAAAGGTTTGCTAGCGTTGCAGTTATATTAAAAGATTTAAAGACAAAAGATTTCATTTCAAAGGAACAATTTTTACAGTTAAAGTTAAAAACCGAAGTCATTGATTTAATTAATAGAATATATTTAAAAAAGAATTCAAAAAAGTCTTATCGTGTAAAGTATCCCCCAGCTCTTAGAAAATTTGCACTAACACTTAATTTTTATTCCCCTGCTGCCTACAAATATGTAAGAAGCGTGTTTCACACTGCTTTGTCACATCCACGTGTGATATCCAAGTGGTATGAAAATACTTGTTCCTCGCCTGGGTTTACTCAGCCAGCTTTTGATATTTTAATGAAAAAGAGCTCTTTATCAGGCAAACGCCTATTATGTACCCTTGTAGCCGATGAAATGGCGCTTCGACATCAAACTTTGTGGACGGGCAAGAAAACTGACGGTCTTGTCGATTTTGGCATTGAATGTAACCATATTAACGAAATTGCGACTCAGGTTTACGTATTTATTTTAGTAGGTCTAAATGAAAGTTGGAAGATGCCAGTAGGGTATTTTTTTATTAAAAGTCTATGAGCGGAAACACGGGCAAATTTAATTAATACATGTATAAGTAAATGTTACGATTCAGGTGCTGACGTTGTAGCGGTTACATTTGATGGTTGCCCTAGTAATTTAGCTGCTGCTAATCTTTTAGGTTGTGATCTTAATAGACCAAATAATTTAAAAACTACCTTTTTACATCCGGAGTGTGGCATAGAAGTAGCTGTAATTTTGGACCCATGCCATATGATAAAATTGGTTCGTAAAACCTTCGAAGCCAAAAAAGTTATATTCGATAATAAAAATAAAGAAATAAGATGGAACCTAATAATTTCTTTAAATCAGCTTCAAAGCAGTCAAGGCTTAAACTTTGCTAATAAACTTTCTAAGCGACATATAAACTTCCGAAACCAGATTGAAAGTGAAATTAGCCACCCAGCTGTTGAGCAGAAGTATATCCCGTGCTTTAGAACTCTGTGATCAATTAATAGTTTCATCTAAAATTAAGAATACTGGACCAACAGTAGAGTTTATAACTATCTTTAATGATTTATTTGATGTTTTTAACTCCAGGTCCTCAGGAAAATATGATTTCAAAAAGCCTATCTCTCCTAGTAATGCTACACAAATTTTATTATTTTTAGAAAAAGCCAAAGATTATATTTTATCGTTGCGGATCTATAATAAAACAAGGCGGATTGTACGAAATAGAATAGTATTAAATATATCAAAAAAAGCAATAGTAGAATGCAAATCTAAAACTGGATTTTTGGGTTTTTAGATTTCTATTCAGAGTTTAAACCACCTTTTTACAACTTATGTCATTTCAGCAACACCCGCATTAAGGTACATCGCTACATACAGATTAAGTCAAGATCATATAGAAAGTTTTTTTGGTATTATTCGGCGTCAAGGTGGATATAATAATAACCCGAATACCATACAATTCAAAGCATTGTACAAACGTATTTTCAATCATTTAGAATTACGGAGTTCCTTTAGTGGCAACTGTATTCCTTTAGAACATATTCCAATACTCACTTGCTCATCGTCTGGAATTTTAAATATTAACTCTTCTTCAGGTCTTCGTGCCATCGACGTAGATGAAAAAAAATCTGATATTTCTATACTTAGTGATAAAACTTCTGAGAATAATGTTACTATTTTAGCTGATATCCTTAATACCGAAAATTGTTCAGAATCAATACAACAAATAACTGGATATATACAGGCTGGATTGCACGAAAATTGACTAAAGCTATTATGTGAAATCTGTGTTGACGCGTTGTATACTGATGAAAAATTGTGGTTCCACAAATTAGTTACAATTAGGGATATGGGAGGCCTGTGCTATGCATCAGAAAGTCTATTTACTGTGTGTTTAAAAGCCGAATTTGTCATAAAATCTCATTTAAATGAAAAAGGAGTACATTTTGCTAGTTGTGAAGACGTAGACAAATTAAAATGTCGAATTTTAAAAACCTTTTTGAATTCTAATGTTTTTGACTCACTTATCGAACATTCAAAATATCAGGCACCAATTTTCAATCATCGCATACACCTGATAAAAACCATAATTCATAAATACACAAATATTCGTCTCCATTCCGCACATAAAAATAACCCCGAAATACAAAAACTCTCAAAGAGACAAAAAAGAAATAAATTAAATCTTTTTCAAGGTTTTTAAAATAATAAATGTATTTTATTTCATGTGTTTCATTGTTATTAATAAAATATTCAATAAATATTATTTACTCTCATAAGATGTTTTATTTCTTACTTTTTAATCAAGTGTCCACTTTTTTAATGTTACCCTATCATATTTATAAAAAACGAATATAATATAAACGTAATTTATTTACAATATCATTGAGAGAACCTATTAATTCTGTACCATCTGTTTTTCCTTCATAGATTTTATTCTATGCCTAACTCGCCGTGATTGGTGGCCACGGTGACTCTTGACAAACACTAGTGGTCTCTTTCTTTTGTTTCACTTTTATAATTATGCCATCTCTCTTACACAATTTTATAATATAGATGTATAGCTACACGGCGCCGCTAGTTCGGAACATTATTTTCTATTATTTTGTAAGCGTATAACATATCTATACTTAAAATATCATTGGTTGCCAGTAATTAATTATATGTTTGGTTGTTTTTCTTCCGCAAGGACAATAGTTTAATAGACAAATGTTAAAAATATGATATAAAATAAACAGATTTTTATATCATATTTTTAAAACACAAAAAGAGTCTCACACAAATTATAAAATATACAAAAGGAACAAAAAAAAAACAACGAAAATCAGAACAAAATCTATAATATTAATAGTCAATCAAAAAACACAATGTCAAACACAAAAGGAATAACGGAACAAAACAAATTCCAAAAAAATAACACAACGAAAATCACAACAATTCCACTATAATCTATAATAATAATTGTAAGATTTAACTATTAAATAAATTACAAAAGAAAACACAAACAAAAATAAAGAATATCTAAAATGACGAACGTATATCTACGCATACGAGCAAGCAGTCGCTTTCTTTAGATATTAATTATACTCTATGGCAGTCGTAGAAAACCTTTTTTTTGTTTGTTTGAATGCATGCATCTCGTAATACAAAATTTCAAGAAATCCATACTAAAATTCATAGACAAAACAATAAATGCGCGACCGTGCGTGACGGAAATTTCGCCAATTTCTGGTAATACCATTAAAAACGTCAGCTGTCATCCTATACAAAATTCGTGACGGTGAACGTGTTAGAACTCGGAATAAGGCCTCAGTTTTCCATTTCACATAGATTATATAGTTATTTTTTATTTATATATATATTATAATATTATATAATATATATCATAGATTAATAATAATATATTTACAAAATACGTTCCATTTAATAACGCGACTAGCTTCACGCGCTATTATCATAAACTAGCGCCACCTACTGTTTAATTTAGAGTTTAAACCATACTAGTTTTTTGTCATATTCTGAAACGATCTCTTTGACGTTAATTTTTAATAAGTATTTTTTTATATTAATTAATTGAAATTAAGCTTTCACTACGTATATATACCTATATGCATATATTTTAATATATTTATTATTACAATGCAGTAATTCAATAATATTAATTTTATTAATAACCTTAAATTAAACATATCAAAACCACATTTATTTACAAATCATCTTTTTTAGGTTTCATCGTATTTTTATCATTAAAACAAATATAATTTATAAAAGAATTTATTAAAATCCAATTTGTATGGTTGTCTGTGTCGTTATATACATATTTGTATGTGATTTGGATACTAAATTGGGTAGCATACTAGCATATATATAATAAATATGTATGTATATGTATATATGTATCATCACGGGTGCGTTACGTTACGGCGCCCGAGACCGCCTAGACGGCCCCAGGGTACCCAGCGGAGGCGTTTTAATCCCTCCTCGTCGTGACGATGGTATGAGTCTACACCGAACAAGTGGCTAGCTCGCCGCGATGTTTTTGAATAGACTCAATAACCCATCTATAAACAGTTTCACAAGTTGGTATAGTGAAACCGGGACCGACAGCTTAACGTGCTCTCCGAGGCACTATAGTGGTGTTGTCAAACAAATGTACATAAATTTTAAAATTAAAAACTCATTGGTACATACCGGGATTCGAACCAGGGACCTAAGTGTTTATATATAACTAAGGATTATTTTTGCTTATTTATTAAATTGGGGGTTTCTTTGCAGATTCGACGTCAAATATGATTGATATCATTATATATGCTTTTTAAAGAGAGGCCAACTAGAAATTTATATGACAAATTATCGTATAGAATAAAAGATCCGAGAAATGATAAAGTGCCTCCAAAACGAGTATAATACCTTAAGTCACGATTTAAGTCATTTCAAATCTAATCTAAAGAAGAGATGGGCTGAGATTTATTTTACGTCATTCAATTACATTAAAGGGAGTTTTATTTTACGGCATGCAATTACATTAAAGAGAGATTTATGATAAAATACGAAAGATGGCTTAATGTTTCAATACCAGTACATAAATGGACGCCGAACACTAAACCGGGGCGCACAAGCAAGGACTTCCAAGAATTAACTAATCGCAGTAAAAGACGGAAAACAAAAGAACTTCGTGAGGAGGTACCAGTCGAAGTACTTACCTCCACAGCTAGTGTCAGCCAACACAAATCGGGGATGCTGCGGCTTCAAAACTCATAAAAGATGCCACTTCTACATCATCAAGAGCCAAACGGCACATAAAAGTTATATGTACCTCTCAGTAACCAAAAATAAAAAAAATCACACCTGAAGAAGCTTTGCACATCTTTAAAGGGGGCTTTACACGAAAGCAGTGGGAGTTACTGCATGATGTAACAAAAGGTATTTTCTCTTGTTATACCCATATTAGAGAAGCAAAGAAACTTTGCTGTCCAAAACCAGAGGTAGTTCGAGTTACGGATACTTGTGTTGAAGTTGTGCTCCAAGACTTACTAAATCACATTGTCTTTATCATGAGGATGTTCTTCAAAATTGAACAATTGAAGATCTGGAAAATATGGAGTTCATTTCAAAATGGGGTTGCGATGGCTCTCATCAATCTGCCTACCAACAAAAGTTTTTAGACAGCTCTAATGATGACTCGAACATTTTTTAAAGTTCTTTGGGTTATTTGGTTCTCCTGAGATTGCAATCACGTGTTGGGGATAAAATGAAAACTTTAGGGCAAAATCCGACACCGTCATCTATTCGTTTTTGTCGGCCAATCCGCATTCGATTTCTGCACGAAATAGTAGATATTACAAATGATGAAATAAAGTATGTAGAATATCAAAGCAAACAACTGTTAGAGACTAAAATAGAAAATTATAATAGATTGACTTTCGTACGTCATACGTTACTTCCAAGAAATTTTAGTTTTTTAGCTTCAAATATGCATTTATCCTTATTCAATTTTAAACTAGCATTATTTAAAATGTTCATAACTCTTATAGTTGTTTTTCTAAGTCCTTCTAAATCATTTCCGTGTATTAATATATCGTCCATAGAAACTTTTACATTATTTTCTTTTTCAAAAAGCATAGACATCATTTCTTGAAATATTTCCGGTGCGGAAGCTATATCAAATGGTAAACGCTTAAAAGTAAATCTACCCCAAGGTGTAGAAAACGCTAAATACTTTTGTGTCCTTTGGCTTACTTTTAATTGCCAGAATCCTTTTTTACAATCCAAAAGTGTAAAATATTTTGAACCTGTTAATTCAGCCGATATTTCTTCAATTGTTTTTAAAGGAAAATGACGACGTAAAATATTTTTATTAACGCCAGTTGGATCAATACATATTCTTAATTTATTTTTTTGTTTTACAATAACTAATGGACTTACCACTGGAGTTGGTTCACTTATAGGAATTATTACTCCAAGTTTCACCATTTCGTCTATTTCTTCTTTGACTTTGTCCCTAATGGAATACGCTATTCTTCTAGCAGCTTGTATTTTAAAAACTGGATTATCAACAAGGTCAATATCATATTCATAGTTTTTTGTGACATAACAGACAACTTTCTATGTATCCTTAGCAACGTCTTTGTTATTTGATTTTGACAATTAATAAAATGTTATTAAAATTAATATATTTATTATTTAATTAAATAATTATGTTTCATGGTGTCAGAAGTGCGTTTTAACATTTAGTTTATTATACATTAAAATAATATACGTTGTATTTAGAATATGTATCCAACAACAAGTAAAATGGGTCAAAAATCCAAAGATGAATCGGTTCATGGAGTAAGACCACCAAAACCATTAATAATTTCATCAAATATGTCTTTAATATGGAAACAATGGAGACAACAATTTGAATGGTATGCTACAGCTGTACAACTTTATAAAAAAACAAATGAGATGCAAGCTGCAACTTTTATGGCAATTATAGGTGTAGATGCTATACCTATATTTAACAACTTTAACTTAACTAATGACGAAGGAAAAGATATTAAAACAATTAAAGAGAAATTTCATAAATATTTTAACCTTAAAACCAATATATCGTATGAAAGGTATGTTTTCTTTAAAATATATTAATACACGGAAATGATTTAGAATTAGAAGCAGATCCAAATAAAGTTTCAGCGATAAATGCTTTAAAAATTCCTGAAAATAAAAAAGAACTGCAAAGAATATTAGGCATGGTTAATTATTTACATAAATTTATACCAAATATGTCCGAACTTACTGAACCATTAAGAGAAATGCTTAAAAAAGACGTTTCTTTCCATTGGGATTCAAATCATTAAACAATATAGCATTAAACAATATAAAAAAAGTGTTAAGTGAACCTCCAACTCTCAAATTTTACGATGTTAATTCACCAGTAACAGTCTCCGCAGATGCCAGTTCTACAAATTTAGGGGCTGTAATTTTACAAAATGTTCAACCAATAGCATACGCAACAAGAGCTGTAAACAAAACTGAACAAAATTATCCGCAGATCGAGAAAGAAGCTTTAGCGTTAAAATTTGCATGTAAAAAATTTCACGAATATATTTTTGGCAAACTTATTACTATAGAAACTGACCATAAACCACTTGAGACTATTTTTTAAAAAGGGTATATATAATGCACCAGCCAGATTACAGCGAATTATGTTTGATGTACTGCAATATTCACCAACAGTAGTCTATAAGCAAGGTAAAGATCTTTTTATAGCAGATACTCTAAGCCGAAATTGTAATTCACCAAATGAAGATACTGAAGAAGAACGATTAGAAATTATGATTGTCTTACCTATGAGTAAAATTGCTAGAGAACAGTTAGTAGCAGATACCAAAAATGATTCTGAACTACAAGTTTTGCACAAATATATTTTAGATGGGTTTCCTAACAGAATAGAAAATTTTCCTATTAAAATTAAGCACTATTTTAATTTTAAAGAAGAGTTATTATGATGGTATTATTTTTAAGTGAAATAAAATTGTTGTACCTAAAAAACAAATATCAAAGTTATTAAAGGTTATACATACTGGTCATTTGGGTATACATAGTTGTTTAAAAAGAGCACGTGAACATCTATACTGGAGAGGTCAATACAATGATATAGTTGATTTTGTAACAAGATGCAGTATTATTGAAAAACTCAAAGATCAATTATTAAAAGCACAGTAATTATAAAAGAAATACCACAATATCCATGGCAAATTGTCGCTTCAGATTTGTTTGAATTTAAAGGTCAGACATATATAGTAATTGTAGATAATTATTCAGGCTTTATAGACTTCAAAAAATTAAATTCTAAGAGATTATAAATCATCTGAAAGATTAGTTTTCTGTACATGGAATACCTTTAAAATTTGAAAGCGATAATGGCCCACAATACAGTTCTTATGAATTCAAACAATTTGTGAAAGATTGGAATTTTTCTCATTCAACTTCAAGTCCGTATCATCCTCATAGGTTTGGCCGAAAGGGCTGTGCAAATAATAAATAAATTGCTACGAAAATGTTCATTAGATGGCACGGATATAAGACTTGCTTTACTTAATTGGCGCAATGTTCCAAGAGATAGCCAATTAGGCTCGTCCAATCAAAGATTATTTAGTAGAGTAACTCGGTCATTGTTGCCTGTACCTATTGATTCCCTTAAACCTTTTGTAATGACTAATTTGCCTGAAAATTTGGAAAACTGTAGATTAAAACAAAATTTTTATGCTAATTCAAGTGCAAGACCGCCTAAAAATTTGGAATATGGAGAGCAGGTTAGATATAAAGTAGGGAACAGACTATGGAAGAGTGGTGAAGTAATTGATATTAAACATCCGAGATCTGTTTTAATTAAGACCGAAGATGGTAAACAATTAAGAAGAATTGTTCATAATACTAAAGCTAATATACCTGAAGAGAGAGTAGTGGTACCAAACTCAGTAATATTACCAACTTTAAGTCTACCTAACTCAGAGGAACTTTTAATGAATTCTTTACCAAATCAAAATAATTTGATTAGTCATCCCGCAACAGAGTCTGTTTGTCCACCTGTAGTTCAGACACGATCAGGAACAATTGTTAAGCCTGTACAAAGACTAAACGTCTAAAAAGGGGGAGATGTGGCATAACAGACAACTCTCTATGTATCCTTAGCAACGTCTTTGTTATTTGATTTTGACAATTAATAAAATGTTATTAAAATATAAGATATAAATATATTTATTATTTAATTAAATAATTATGTTTCAGTTTATGCGAAAGATTGCAACGCAGCCACTGGAATATCATCCACTATGAGGTGTTACAAAACGTCGAAGCCTTCAATAATTTAAAAATTTGAATATGGAAGATCCTCAATCATTCATTTGGATTGTCAATTCTCCACGCTAGAAACCGTTTCTTTAAAACGATTTTACATATAGCCGACAAACTTTCTCTGAAAAAATGGCAAGCCCGAACTGCAGAAGAAAAAACTGCAGAAAAATAGAGAAAAAACTGGTCTTGTAATTGATATGCCAAAAGCTGATTTTGACAATTCGAATTCAGGCAACACCTCTAGAAGATTCTTAGTCAATCCTGATCTAGCTGCTGAAATTACTGGTATAAGTAAAGAGTTTATAATTAAACTTAAGGTGATTCTGGAAGCGAACTCATCTGGCCATAAAATAAATGCAGTTCGGAGAATTTTGCAAAGATACTGCAAAAAAATATGTCGATATGTACGGTTGGCATCCAATGACGCCAACTCTTCACAAAATCCTAGTGCACGGTACAACTGTAATAAAATATGCCATCCAGGGAGGATTACTTATACCTTGGCTATCAGAAGAAAACTATCTGAAGAGCACCGCTCATACCGGCGAAATTGTACCCTAAAATTTTCGAGGTTTTAATGTAATCAAGATGTTCTTAACAGGTTGCTTCTCACATCAGAGTCCATATATTAATAAGGAGTTTACTTTATAACGATTCCAAAATATTCCACTAGATGGCAGCAGGAGAGATATCCACAAAAACTGTCAAAAAAGGCTTTTTCATAGTCTATATTTCCGTATGTCTAGTTAATCTATAACTTAAACTTCAAACTAAATTTTGGTATTGCAAGACGTGTAATATTTTTTACCATAATTTGTCACTATTGTATGTACCTACTCTATATTCTTGCTCTTTATATTCTTTAGTAAAATACCTTAGAAATTCAAATTTAATTACTCATATGATGATATTTAAAAGAAAAAAATATTAGGTTACGGCACCAACTTAAGTGCTCAGGGGCCTGACCAAAGAACACGATCGCCAATCGAATCGCCGCATCGATCGATAAAAATGTATAGAAATTTTACTCTATGGGTAGAGCCTGATCGATTGGAAACGTCAAATCCCATACATTTGGCTTTCGATCGGTGTTTCGATTCGATTATCAATTGGCTCTTTGGTAAGGCCCCTGGATATTGGTGTATATATTAAACACGTTTTTTTTTAATTAATCGTATGTAGGTATTTATTTTCATATTTACCCTAAATTTTAGGTATATTTTATATATTACCACTATCTATTTAGACAGTTTTTGTAGATAGCGACTAAACGCCACCTATTGAGTTAAATAATAACTACTGGAAAACTCTCATTGTCTACGGAAACGTAAACCAAGCGAAAGCCAGCCCTTTATGTGTGAAACCATAGAGTTGTTCGAGCCAGAAGAAGTGAATACAGAAGTTGTCCTAACATCGAGACTTGCTCACTCTGGTCATGATGAATCAGACTAAGATTCATTACAATTCAATTATCATGTGATATTTTGTAATTTTTAGTCATGTTTGTAAAGATATATGTTTTTATTTATTCACGTATGTACGTATTTTTATTAATTTCCAATAATATAAAAGTTCTAAGTAATTTTGTTTGGTTTTAAAAGCAAAATATAAGCATTATCCAAATTTCATATTCCTAGCTTAAAAAGAGCGGAGTGGAACACCCCAGCGGCCGCATTCTGTTTCTTATAACGCAATCGTTAGATTGTCAAAATAACGATTTCCGCTATAACCGCGCTCAGCGGCCACATTCTGTTTCTTATAACGTGATCGTTAGATTGTCAAAATAACGATTTCCGCTATTAGCGCGCTCTCCTCCAATCAGGGGCCTTACCAAAGAGCCGATCGATAATCGAATCGAAATGCCCATCGAAAGCCAAATGTATGGGATTTGACGTTTCTTGGCGATCGGACTCTACCCATAGAGTAAAATTCCTATACAATTTTATCGATCGATGAGGCGATTCGATTGGCGATCGTGTTCTTTGGTCAGGCCCCTGAATAGTTCTTGAATCTTTGCTGATTGGAGGAGAGAGCGCTAATAACGGAATTCGTTATTTTGACAATCTAGCGCTCACGTTATAAGAAACAGAATGTGGCCGCTGCTCCAATCACAGTAGTTTTGTAAACTTCGCTGATTGGCGGAGAGCGCGCTTATAACGGAATTCGTTATTTTGACAATCTAACGATCACGTTATAAGAAACAGAATGTGGCCGCTGGTAGAACTTAGATTTCAATATTTGCAACGTCTTGTCGCGTTTAGCCCTTGCAAACTCAGAATAAGGCCCCGAGGTCATCGCGATTTGGCACAATAGAGTTGTTTACAATGAATCGGTTGTATATATCGATATGTAATCTATGGTATTTATCAGTGTGGTGTGAGTTTTTTTTAGTCTGTGGTTTGGTTTTGTTGTTTGTTTGTTGTGATTTGATTTTTATTAAATTTAAACAATTTGATTCTGAATGAGTTTAGAGGTCAATGTCAATTAATATCTAAAATGTTCATTTATATGAGTAAAAAGGTATTAAAAAGTTTTTTATTAGCTTATTTCAAAAGTTGTAGTTATTTTTCGTAGGCGATTTATGGTTAGGAAATTTAAACATTAAAAAAAATATATCTCCAAAACCTTTGGTTTCCTAAATTTAAAATTTGGTGTGGATATTCAAGTGAACTAGAAGTGTTACCAAAAAAATTGTGGACATCAAACTCAGAAAAAGTGCTTTTGTTCCTGGTTCCTCAAGTTTGATTGTTTTGATAGGTACCGGTTTTCATGGCTAAGGTTCGATAATCGACGGGCTCTAAGGTACTGTACCTTAGAGCCCGTCGATCCGTCGATTATAGCGGCGCTGATTTTTTATAGATACTCCTAAATGTTAGAAGTTTTTTTTCAAAGTGTAAATTTTAGGAAACTTGTAGTTTTTTAGAAAAAAATTAAAAATTTCCTAACAAAAAACGCAATAGAAACACATTTGACTTATATTTTTAAACATTTTTATGAAAATAATTTGGTTAGGTATTTTTATATTACTAAACAAAATCTTTTATACCTAAAACCTAAATAGATCAGAGGAGATAGGAAGCGAGCGAATGGATAAGTGGCCAAAACTAAATTGGATGTGTTAGGTTTAGAAGGTGTACAGGAAGCTAGTCGAACGAAAAGTAGGCCTTTCCTAGAAAGGGGGGTGGTACTATGGGGGTAGGCCTAAGTACCCCCTTCTCTTCCCCAAAAATATCCACAGGCTCTAAAGTACAGTTTTACCGAAATTTGTGTACCTTGACCAGGTATTAGGTACATACTTTTTTTTTTTTAAATTATACTTCAGACAACAAAAAGAATACTAAACCCCAGTGTTCTAAGTCATGTTTTCCACTCCACTTTCACTCAAGGATAGTCTGTCTCATTCTACCTTTCTTGATTTGATATTTGGTGGAAAGAGACACATTTGAGTGAAAGTCGAGTGGAAAACACAACTTGCATTATGGGGGTAAGACTTATCTATTACTATATATTTTATAATTTAATATTGCCCTGGGTAGACAGACTGATTAAGTGATCCCAAATGGCTTGTTTATTATTTGAGTGAACTGTCCTTACCACCTCGTTATATTCTAATAACAAACCAATTAACTTTTATTTTGTTTCAATAACTGTTATAGATTGTTATACCAAAACAATCTAATGTTAGCTGTATGTCATGGAATCATTCTTCTGGTTACATTGCTGTGGGGGGTGAAGATGGGATGCTTAAAGTTTTAAAATTGGAGTCAGGTATGCGTCTTTCAATAAAACAATTTGTGCTTAGCAGAATCAATTTCATCAAATAATAATCGACACTAATGTTTGTTGATTGTTCACAAATTTGCTATACAAGATATCATTCTAATATAAAAAATGTAAATTTTTTAATTAGAATGATATCTTGTATAGATCTCTTATTTGTTGGAAGTTGCAGTTTTTGTTTATTATCTTTTATCTTAGTTGCTGAAAAATTTGCAAATAACCTATGGCATATACATAATTATTCCTGCCCACCACTATTATTTTATATACATTCTATGTATATATACATAATCTGGCCATAAATACTGTTACAATAAAAAATAAAAAAATTGAATTTGGAATCTGTCTTTTTTATACGATTGTTCATTGTGATTTCTCATTTTGGCACCAATACATTGGACAATATTTTGCGATATTAAAAAGGAATGGGGTGATAAAGAGAACTGAATCGCTCTGATTGCATTACACAAATTAGGTATGGAGCCAAATGCAATTTTTATAACTCTCCATACACTTGGTAATAGTCAAATGTTTCTGTTCCGGGCTTTTAATAGGTACAATTATACCTTCTCTGTTTGTGACAAAAAAAGATCTGGCTGTCTACGTAGTGTTCGTACGAAAAAGGTGGTCAAAGCAGTAAGGGAAAGAATTAGAAGAAATCCTGTCTGAAAGCAAAAGATTTTATATTGTGAGAGGAAGATAGCATGTAGAACCATGTCGCGTATTTTATAAGATGACTTAGGACTTGCGGCATATAAGAGACGCACTAGTCATTTCTTAACTGATAATTTAAAAAAAAATAGGGTAGTAAAATCGAAAAACTACTGAAGTGGTACGCAATGGGAGGTCACAGAAAATTTTTGTTTACGGATGAGATTTTTTTTTTACAATTGAGCTACATTTTAACAAACAAAATGACCGTATTTATGCTCAAAGCACTAAGGAAGCTTCCCAATTAGTCAACTAGAGTGCCACATGGGCATTATCCGACTTCAGTGATGGTCTGGTGGGGTGTTAGCTATCAAGGAGTGACTGAGCCATATTTTTGTGAAAAAGGTATTAAAACATCGGCACAAGTATATCAAGATACCATTCTTGAGTAGGTAGTTAAGCACTTTAACAACACCATGTTCAATAACCAAGTATGGTCCTTCCAGAATGACTCGGCTCCGGGTCATAAAGCTCTGTCCACGCAGTCTTGGTTAGAAGCAAACGTTTTGGACTTCATCAGAGCTGAAGACTGGCCGTTGTCTAGTCTCGATCTTAATCCGCTGGATTATGATTTATGGTCAGTTTTAGAGAGTATGGCTTGCTCTAAACGCCATGATAATTTGGAGTTCCTAACACAATCCATACAATTGGCAGTGAAGAATTTTCCCACGGAAAGACTGCATGCTTCTATTTATAACTGGTCTCAACTTTTAAAGGACTGTATTGCAGCCAATGGAGACCACTTCGAATAAGCTTTTTATATTTTTAATTGTTTAATATTTATGTATTAAACTAACACACTGTAATAAAGCAATGAAAAAATCAATATTTTTCTTTGTTACAATATTTATGGCAAGACTAGGTATATATATTATTATTCTTGCAAATTTAGGTTAAGAAAATATTTTGTATTTTCACAAGAATGTAATTTGATTGCAGTACCCAATAACATAATTACTTATATTAAAATATATATATTTTTTTGCAGGTGGTGGGGGAAATTTGTTTATTTTTATTTGAATTTAAGCCTAGAATTCTGGACAAAATAACATAATTACTTATATTAAAATATATATATTTTTTTGCAGGTGGTGGGGGAAATTTATCTATGAATTTAAGCCTAGAAGGTCATTCTGGACAACTGCGTGTTGCTATTTGGAATGAAGTTCATCAAAAGCTGACTACCAGCGATGAACAAGGTGTTATTATTGTGTGGATGCTTTATAAGGTAATTTAAATTCTAAAGAAGTTTATAATTTAAATTTTAATCTTGCCATAATAGATATTATTTTATATTATATCTAGCTTTATCACAAGGTTAGCATATCACAAGAATTGTAATAAAATCTCTAAGTAGCAAGGGTCCGATTAAAATTAAACAACATTCCATACCTGAGGACCACATCTGCAAATATTTAAACATATGCATGTTGTATTCAACATTAAAATGCCCCTAAACAGCTCTGAAAATTTACTGTATTGTAGTATTATTTTTCCCAAGCACATAAAGCAGCAAAAATATGGTATGAGAAATTTTTAAAAGCTTCACAAAAGATGACAATGAGCGTGCACCCCATATGACGGCCATTTCAGTTACAAACTCATTTAAATATTAAATATTTATTAGATTTTGATAACCGAAAATCTATCACTAAAATAATTTATTTTGAATATTTTTGTTTTTTTAATTAAAAATCATGCAAAAATTAATGTATTTTTATTATACCTACATTGAAACGAAAAGCACAATAAATATTTTTTTTTATTTATATTCAGGGATCATGGTATGAAGAAATGATAAATAATCGTAACAAATCAACAGTTACGGGCATGGCCTGGGGATCTGATGGACAAAAAATATGTATTGCATATGAAGATGGTAAATATTAATATGTTTAAACAGGATTTTGTTAATTAATATTACACTATTATTTAATAGTGTAATATTAATTCTTTATAAATTCTACAGGTACCTATATAAAGCACCACCACAATACAAGAAGTTGCACTAATGCACTGTATGTAATTATTTCATATTAGATTTTGTGTGGTAAATAATATTAGTCAATTAATTCCAAGTTGTTGTCAAGTCATTGAAGGTTTTCCGCTTCAAATTCTTAGAACCGATAAAGTCGAAAACGTATTTTTAAAATGTATTTGTGAACGGGCATTTTTGTTTAGTACGAAATCTTCATGAAAAACGTTTTTCAAAAATTCAGGTTAAACCTATTTTTACTTTCAATGACTGGACTATGTGTGCACTATTTTGTTGTTTGTTGCATGTTTTTTTTATATCAGGGTTTTCACGTCATTCTAGTTACGTTTATATGTTATTAGATGTCATTTATAATAAAAAAAGGAGTCAAATGCGAACGCTGTTTGCTGTTATTTTCTTTAGAATTTATGATTTGTTAATGTTTTAGCTTTGTACTAAAAATAAATCATTATAACACGGCATTGACTTGGTTGTAAAGTGTACCTGTTGAAAAGCAGCCCTACAATGTTCATGAAAAAAAATATGGAGATCCTCTATAATCCTAACCTAAATATGAAAAAAATGTATATCTATAAATCAATATAACATTAACAGTAGAATAAAAAAAGATTTATATAATACTAGCTTTTGCCCACGGCTTCTTACAAAGTAATAAATAATCTTATAACAACGTTTTTTTGCTTTTTAAATCATAATAATAAAGATAATAGAAATCCTTTATACCAGAAACTTTTTCTTAGTTTATAAATTAATCTATGAATGCAAAGTACCTACTATTTAATATTTACTATAAAGAGACTTCTCTTTTTAGTAAATATGTGTGTGTGGATTGGGGTCCCTGCGTGTGTGCAGTGAGCATGTGTAAAAATACCATAAATTTGCTTTAGTTATTATTTCACCCTCACATCAGCACCACTGCATTCTAAGGCTGAGATAATTGTTGTTCCTTAGATTTGTTGCTTCCAACTGTCAAAATGTAGTTCTTTTAATATACAGTTTGACAGTATATACTTAGCAATGATTAAGTGCTTCCTAAGGAATGACTAAATCTCAGCCTAAGATACTTTGGACATTCACTTTATAAATTTGTTGTAAGATTGCCATTAATGTTTACATATTTTATGTTCTGCGGCCTCTGTGGGTATATTTTACCATACAAAGCTCTTAAACACCGAATAACAGTATAATTTATTAATAAATAATACTAATAATAAATGTTTTTGTTAATTACCCAACTATATCTATACTAATATAATAAAGAGGTGAGGTTGTAGGGGGTAATCTCTGGATCTACTGAACCGATTTTTCAAATTCTTTTAGTGTTGGATAGCCCATTTATCTAGGAATTTTAAAAACAAGAAAAATCCCCCGATTTCCCGTCATTTTTCATTGATGCTATTTAGCTATAGGCTATTTAGCCTCATGGTTGGTATATTATAAAACAAGGAACCAACAAACGGTGTTATTTCGCTATTAGGCATCCATTACATTCTTATGCAAACGTCATTTAATTCCAACAGCCATGCCTGATGATTGCATGATGCAATAATCAACATATTTAGTTTTTTACCAATCATTGTATTACACGGAAGGTAATCCGTCAGTCGCAGTCTTGACTAGCAAAATTGCCAGCAAAACCTACCGTGTTATAGACGCCTTATTATTTGTCCAGCTACCCATAACTACTTGTAGTATTATTTCTCCTGTGCCATACACAGGTTTTCCTAGTATGAGAGCTGGTAAATAAAATTATTTACTGTAAACATTATTATATAATAAAGATTTTTTAAATTTTATTTAGCTTTTGTGTCATTTGTTTTTAGCACATTTAAAAAAAAGTATGAATATATTTATTACGCACGTGAGATCGGTAATACGTTTTATAGCTTGGAAAGATAATTGGCTTATTGTAGTAGCAGGTGGGCAATTCTCGCGCTTTCGACATTCATCTCGAACGAAATCGTTCAAAAATATCGAACATTAATTAATTAATAATAAATATATCGAGATGAATGTTGAAAGCGCGAGAATTGCCCACCTGGTCATTTTCGTTATTGTATTATTAAAACAAACCGCATCTTCTCCATTTGTTATAATGCCTATTTTAATTTATTTACAGGAGCTGTTATAGTGGGGTCAGTAGACGGGTCTAGAGTATGGGGGAAAGATATCAAGGGCCCCGGCCTGGCGGCTGTGCAGTGGTCCCCAGACAACTCGTTACTTCTATTTGCATTGTCAAACGGCGAATTGCATCTTTATGATGATCAAGGAAATTTCACGGTAAGTACATAATTATATTAATTACTAGCTGAGAGCTTCCGCACGCAACGGAAGCTCTCAAAAGGGACAAATTTTCCCCGTTTTCCCAACATTTTTCATCGATGCTCCGCTCCTATTAGTCTTAGCGTGATGTTATATAGCCTATAACATTCCTAGATAAATTGGGGTTCCAACACTTAAATAATCATCTAAATCGGTTCAGTAGATCCAGATATTACCGCCTACAACCTTACCTCTTTATTATAATAGTATAGATTATGCAAGTCAAATACGTGGTGGCCGAGTTGTTTCGACCTTGAACTTAAAAACGCTTAGGTCCCTGGTTCGAACCCCTTTTAATAAAAAAAAAAATGTTCATTTGTTTGACAACACCACTATAGTGCCTCGGAGAGCACGTTAAGCGGTCCGGGTTTCACTATACCAACTTGTGAAACTGTTAATAGATGGGTTAATGTGTCTATTCAAAAACATCTCGACGAGCTAGCCACTTGTTCGGTGTAGACTCATACCATCGGCTACGACGAGGTGGGATTAAAACCGTGATGATATGTGTGCAAGTCAAGTGCCTCGGGCGCTAGCTAGACATTTAATATTGTAGACAGTGAGAGTTTGTTGACACGACGATCATATAAGATTCGAGGATTGTAAAAAGACATCTCACATCCACATGGCCAGTAGGTAGTTTTACCGTGTTTATATCGTATTAACGTAACGTTAACACTTTAGGAAGGTAAGGAACCACCAATATGATCGGTTTATTTAAAAAAAAAATGGTACTATTAAACCGTTCTTACGAGTTAACGTTACGTTAATAAAAACTCATGGTAGAGCTACTGGTTTATGAAACTACTTTTTATTGCTATGAAGTTGCGGGAAACAGCATTATTATATCACAACATTATGATTTTATTAGTTATATTTTTATATAAATAGGTTTCCGACTTTTTAAATTTTATTGCTATTCTTATAAGTAATGATAATAATAAAGCTTCACAAGATTTCTGAATAAACTTGTTGCCATTGTTATTCACAAAGATATTTGTATGAAAACATTAACACCAAGTTTGATAATTCATTGCAAAATGTAGTAGTTAGTATTAAAATAAACAACAAATCAATTTCAATAACAAGTATTTATTGTCCAACATATAGCACACCTAGCTTTACTAGAACAATTTTTTTAGAATATTATCGGACCCAAATTTTAATTTTATTTTGCGGTAACCAATAGAAACGCTTGCTTGTGACATTGACATACATATATATTTTTTAAAAGCAGCCCGATTTCTTTGCTAGCGTGATAATGACGTATCACAAAAATAATAGATAAAACAATTCAATCATGAATGTCTTAAAAAATAGTTTTTTTAAATGTATAAAAACGAAATTAGTTTCTTATTTTAGCCTATAATTTCGAAATAAAAAATACTTCTTTAATTTTTTCTCGGAAGCCCATTAAAATTTGTTTGGAAATATAAACATTCTCTGTCAAAATCAGATTTTATGGATACACTATTTTTGAGAGTTGTGTAAAATCCGCCATTTTGGACTATCTGACAGTTAAAGTTATACTTAAAAAAATCGAGACTACGAATGGCACACGTGTCATTAATAATCTTGATCTGATTGAGGATAGCCCGAAGACTGTGGACGTGTGTTTGTGTTATATTTTTCATAGTTTATAGGATATTTTATTTTACAGATGCCAGC
Organism: Monopis laevigella; assembly: GCA_947458855.1. Classification (NCBI taxonomy): domain Eukaryota; kingdom Metazoa; phylum Arthropoda; class Insecta; order Lepidoptera; family Tineidae; genus Monopis; species Monopis laevigella. The sequence continues at coordinate 17,662,826 of OX381583.1, read as the reverse complement.
ACAAATAACAGGGGTAGATGGATCATTAGAGATTATAGCACTGGATTGGTTTTCCGGAAGGACTTCTCCAAATAGACCTATATTGGCCATTTGCTATAAAACTGGGATTATCTATCTTATGAGGAATTGCGTTGATGATAGTAAGTAATCTATACATATACGGTGACTTTGTACTAATTAAAGCAGAATAATATATAAATAATTTGGGATTAGACGGTTTTTAACCGTCAAGTGTCGTGTTTTGGTTTTTGTCTGTGGGTTCACCGGTTTTCCGGAGACTATTGGATCGATTATTTAAAGCTCTCGTAATGCAAATGCGTCCATGTCGCCACCCATTTCGTAAACGCATCATTTAGCCGTCATAGTGGGAGCGATCATTATTGTTAAACAACGATGTATTGATCGACCGCATTCATGGACTTTGTAGGTCTGCTTAACATCAGGTAGATACAAAGTCACATGCCGTGCTCTATTAAAAAAAAAACACCTCGACTATAGTATGGTTTGTAAAGTCTTTATATCTGCTAAATATTTGGATGTTTATATTCATAACTTTCTCCAGTTAAGTCTCATACAATGTCATACTTTAAATTATGACACTATTGTATTATTTATTTTAAATTCTTTATTGCACAAAATTGTAAATAGGCGAGCTTAATGCCTTAGGCATTTTCTACCAGCCAACCTTTGAGAGAGTGAAATATGCCTAGGATGCAGAACTATTCGATAGAAGGATATAGATATAATTTTAACATTTTTTTTTATGGAGCACGGCATGTGATTTTGTATCTACCTAATGTTAAGCAGACCTACAAAGACCACTAATGGGGTCGATTAATAATTATTTAACAATATGATCGCTCCCACTATGCCGGCCAAATGAACCAATTACGAAATGGGCAGCGACATGAACGTATTTGCATTACGAGTCTATTTTAAAATCCTCGCTGCTTTGTCGTCAAATCAATCATTTTTATTGTTTTAGATGCCATCACCGTGGAGACAAAGCTGTCGGCGATAGATTGCAGTTGGAACCATAACGGCACCATCCTAGCCGTAGCTGGCAACACTGCTGACCAAACCAATACCATACAGTTTCTCAACGCTTTCGGCGAGGTACAGTAATAGGCCAGTCTGCCTGTGATTTTGGGTCCTAAGTCGAGATCCAGTAATCAAAAATATGCACAAAATCGGAAGTTTTCCGTAGAATTCGATGCACTAAAACTGACATTATGGGAGCCCATAGAAAATTAAGGCCCAAGTTGCTGAAAAACTGTTTTTTTTGTTTAAAAAAAGGAAAGGGGCCCCCATAATGTCAATTGTTTTAATTTTAGTGCATCGAATTTTACGGAAAATTTCCGTTTTTTTGCATATTTTTGATTACTGGATCTCGGAAACTGAAAATTAAAATGGGGCTCGAAATAGACAGACTGGCCTATAAAGCCAGTAGATATGTAGGGCCTTAGCACAACAGCATCGAAAGGCTCGATAAATCGACAAAATCGATATATAAGATGGGTTATTGAGTCTATCCAAAATATATTTTATTATTTAGACAGAATTTAATAGTTTAAAATATAAATATAGCTTTTAGACCTTAATAAAAATAATAAAAAGTTTTCCCAAAGTTGATCTCATAGAGATCAACTCGTGTAAACTTTTTATTGTAACACAATATATGTATGTATCATCACAGGTGCCTTACGGCGCCCGAGACCGCCTAGACGGCCCCAGGGTACCCAGCGGAGGGGTTTTTAATCCCACCTCGTCGTAGGCGATGGTATGAGCCTACACCGAATAAGTGGCTAGCTCGTCGCGATGTTTTGAATAGACTCAATAACCCATCTATAAACAGTTTCACAAGTTGGTATAGTGAAACCGGGACCGACAGCTTAACGTGCTCTCCGAGGCACTATAGTGGTGTTGTCAAACAAATGTACATAACACAATATCTTGTAGGAAAATTGTAAGTTTATATATGCAATGTGTTTTCGTCATGGAAGTATAAATATTATTGAAGGAAATACCTTCACGATTACGACCTATAAATTATTTGTCCATGTTTACATCCAACCTTATATCAAATTTACAAAGTTTGCACTATATGCACGAGAAAAAACTATATTATTACATGTAATATTTTATAAGCCCCCAGACAATTACTCAACTGTACAGAAAAACGTAATAATATTTTTCTGTCATCAGTGGAAATAAACTCATGAACTGTCAAAGGCGCAACTTCTAGTCTACGGAGACGATCTTATACTCGTATAACACTCTTTCAGTGTGTGTTGGTAACTTGACTTGGGTTATGGTAGTTACATTTAAATGCCTTAGAGTGATCCCTTTAATTATTTAGCACGTCCGTACCCTGCGTGTCCCCGGGGGCTGCATGCGGGCGATGTCGTGGGAGGCGCGGTCGCTGCGGGTGGCCATCGCTGTGGAGTCTCACATCTACTTCGCGAGCGTTAAGCCAGACCACAAGTACGCCTACTATGGAAACACCCTGGCCTTCTGCTCCGGTACTGAGACTGTTATCTTTTGGGATACCTCTACTCATCAGGTAAGGATTTTTTTTTATTGGAGCACGGCATGTGACTTTGTATCTACCTGATGGTGAGACCTACAAAATCCAAGAATGGGGTCCATCAATACATTATTGTGTAACAATGCGGTTAGTAAATGAGCGGCTAAAATTAATTTGCATTACGAGTCTATTTTAATATCCTCGCTGTTTTATTATCAAATCAATCGCCCGTTTTGTAACCGCACCCTGAAAGGAGATTACCACCTTGACAAGAAATCGATGCACTAGTCATCGTCCCCTAAAAACCGGTGAACCCACAGACTAAAACAGAAACAAGACTTTGGTCACTTGACGGTTTTTGCATTTGCAGCCAAATAATTCATTTGTATATTTTTTTCAGACTTGGATAAATCATATACCCGAAGTAGTGGACATGTGCGGAGTAGAGGAATATGGAGTGATTGCGACATCTAGTAAACTCATTGTGTCTAACCAGCAAGGCATTCAGTGCGATGGTAACTAATATTTATCTTTATAAATCTAGGTATATGTAACGTCAGATTTTGTTGATTCGGCTCCGCCCGTCATATTATTTGTACAAAAACAGTACCTGGTTAAATTATTTGCCCTTCCCCCGCATACCCCTATTGAAATTTTAAAATATAGTTGTCTGTTACTTTTATAGGCAAATACTACTTCCAAAGTTTCATTGTTCCCGTAAAACCAGTCTTTTAATGAAATATTGGAAATTAGTAAAACACGTGACGCTTAGTTGTATAAAAAGTATATATGTAGAAAATTTTATAGTTCCTGTTATATTAGGAAATAAAAAGCATACTTTTATTATTGCCCCTATTTAAATTTAGAAAATTAGAGAAACGCGTATTTAACAGATTTATAAGAAGAGTCTACATACAAAGTTTTACTGTTGTAGCATCCGTCTTTTCTAGGATATACAACAAAAAAACCTTTTTTCCCTCCCAGCCCCTAAATTAAATATTTATAAATGGTGTAACACCTATTTATTATATGTCAAACCCTGCAGTTTACCAATGAGTTTTTAATCTAAAAAAATATGTACATTTGTTTAACAACACCCCTATAGTACCTCGGAGAGCACGTTAGGCTGTCGGTCCAAGTTTTACTATACCACATTATGAAACTGTATATAGATGGGTAACTATCCAAACATCGCGACAAGCTAGCCACTTTTTCAGTGTAGATTCATACCATCGGCTATGACGAGGTGGTATTAAAAACCCCTCCGCTGGGTACACTGAGGCCGTCTAGGCGGTCTCGGCCGCCGTAAGACACCCGTTTAACATTTACCCAGTCCATTGATTTTTTTTCACCTCACCATTTTTTTATTGTATATTTTGTAATGGAAGCTGCAGTTCTAAAATTCGGTACATACTCTTCTTTAAAAATAAATTGATAGGTACTTCATTATTGTTCGATGTTTCACTTACGGACTGGGGAACCCTTGTACGTTCATACAAGGGTTCTGTTCGAACACGGTTCTGTTTTGTGTGCAGCCAGATAATTAATTTAAATAATACGGACGGACGAAGATAGAATATAATTAAATTGAACATTAAAAATCTATACATTAATTTAATAAAATAAAATAAACTCGATTTAGATATTTAGAGTTCGTGACTGGTGTGACGGGTGTTCGCTTGTACGATTACACTTAAAAACTGAGAACCGATTTATATTGTTGTGTTTTTGTTTAATATAGTTTAGCTCTGGTGGTGGTTCCATTTCTTTGCTGACGAATGTAGTACATGCCCAATAAATATAGTTCGTGACTTGGATATTTAAATGTAATTGTGTCTTTATTTTCAGCAAAGACCCTATCCATTCAAATAATTAGTGTGACCATGAACAGCAAGGCATGTGTTGTGGCTGCGTCCAAAAACTGTTTCGTTATTTGGAAATTTTCGACTCCTACTCGCCCACGTAAGTATAATAAAAAAACGCTAATGCTCGCTGTGCTAATTTTTGATTTTTTTTAATGTTAAAGATTATCTAACTATTATCTGTATTAAAAAAAAAAAGACTTTTTTTAGAAGAGAATTTCTGCATTCTTTCCTAGCAATAAATATTTATATTTATTTTAATTTTATAATAATAAAAAGTATACTTGCAAACATAGTGAAACACTGCCCTCAGTATGGGGGTTATAGCGAGTTAAAAACGCGCGTGGAATAGTAATACTCGTATATAGTATATTACGATTTTTTCTTCCAATTGTCCGGAGAAATAAACTATTGAGTATATATATAATTTTAAAAACATAGGGTACAATTTGTGACGTACAATCTTCAAAATATAATTAATATTAAATTGGTTAGACCTTAGAATTAAAAAAAATCAGTTTACAGTTCCCCGGTTCAAAACCCGGTTCTCAATTAGATGAGTTTTTTTTGGTTTTTTGGGGTATGTTACGTCATATTCCTGTCAAATGTTAACCGATTTCAAAATTACTCCTTAAAATCTAAGCGAATTTCGAAAGTTTTCTTTATATTGTAGTACCATATCTTCGTCAAATGTTAACCGATTTTAATCATTGTTACTTTATTTAATATCGTCCTGGATCGTAATTAAAGGATCCCTAACTTAAAAGATTCCTGTTTTCATATCTGTGAAACTGATTTAGGGGTTCTTGTTGTGTTTAAAGAATGTATTATATTTCATATTAATTTAGTTACCATCTAGAGAAAAACTGAGAGGTTTAATAATAATAATAAAATGAATTTAAAAAACTAATGTGGAGTTTGTCACAAGTATCGATCTAACTCTCGGAACAAATAAGTTTAGTATAGTGTCAAAAACCCACGAGTTACAAAGTTTTATAAAGAACATGTTGAACATGCATTTTTTTGGATAATAGGATTATCCAAAAAAATGCGAATTAAAACTTAAAAAAAGAAACGACTTCAAAAGCACTAATAAGTTCAGTTCAGTTCATTTATTCAGATATTTTTTACTCATTTTACATTATTAAATATAAAATAAGATGGAATAAAAACGTGTAGAAATATTATTTCAATTAAATATTTTATTTACAATAACTACTCCATTCATGCATTGTTCTGTAAATGAAAGACGGATGATAGCCTATATTATTTTGTGAGTGAATTCATAATTAGATAAGAAACATTTGTCACAATTTACCGATAGAATGATATTCCATCCTTAATATTGCTGTTTTGACTATAATTTTAACAGTTTTTAAAAGCTCACAGCGCCATGTTGCTCGTGGCGACGCTAGCTGACAATTAATTGAAGAATCTGCTCATTTTGTAAGTGAGGTGACAATTGGCGAACCATTTTTTATGCGTCGACCCGATATCTAGTTGTATTGTTGATCGAAGGTGAGAATGCAACACCGCGATTAACTGGTTATTTTCTGTGTCTGTCATTGACTTAAAATACCATCTCTATGACGAAGTGGGAATAAACCTCGCTGCTGGATACCCTGAGGCCGTCTAGATGGTTTGGGGCGCCGTGATGGTACAAAAATAAGCATAATAACATATTTCAGGTAGCACCGAACAGACATACTGGGCAGATGGTAGTTCTATCTCCTCCAACGAGGGTGGTGCGTCGGACGATAATATCTGCTGCGTGACATGTTCAGACTGCCATCTGGTCGTGGGCAGGGAGTCAGGAAACATTATGCTGTTTTCTATGCTCAATTACAAGAAAATTACTGGCATTGATATGCAGGCGAAACCCTACAAAATGGGATTGAATTCTAATTCTAGGTTTGTAGATTTATTACATTTTATCTATACTTTTCTAAAATAACTGTGTGTCAAGCTATTATATTTTATTGCATAGGAGTATGGTGCTTAGCATAACCACATCGATATACATTTGACAGTCGATAAAATGAAGTTTATGAATGAACATTCATTCATAAAATCGATATGTATCGATTTTGTCGATTTATCGAGCCTATGAATGCTGTTGTGCTCCTATGTTAACATAACGCAGATAATAATTTTCTCGTTATAGAGGTGTAGATTTTACTTATCCAACCCCAATTATATAAGTGTTTTATTGTAAATTATCTAAACAAATGAAATAAAAACAAGTGCAATATGTATGGAGACAAATACTGCCTATGTTCTTAAGTTTTTAAAATTGTAAGTCACAAAAACTGATATAATTTTTAGCAAATTATTCGTGATCGACACTTCTGGCTCGCTATACCTTCTGGATACAGACATGGCTAACAACATAAGTGTGGGTCAGAGTGTACGTCGCGACGTATGGGGAGCCGCCTGGGCTCGGGATAACCCCAGACTGTTGGCTGCCAACGAGAAGGCTAGGCTGTATATCCTGAGGGATGGAGTTCCGGATGAACCTCTAGCTTCACACGGATATTTATGTCGATTCCAGGTATGACATAACATTTGTTAATCTCTCATTTCAGTTTATGTGCGATAGACTTAATTATAAATGACCATACGTCATCGCGATATGCGGCGTCGTCTGGGCTCGGGATAAGCAATTTAGAAGCCCAGGCTGTATATCCTGAGGGATGGAGTTCCGGATGAGCCCTTACCTTCACACGGATATTTATATCGATTGCTAGTATGACATAGCATTTTTGGTGTCTCATTTTAGTTATCTGTTAGAATTTTTTAACTGTATATTAATAATAAAATTATTGGCAGAAGATATGAATGTCATATAGTTGTGTAAAATTCACTCTATTATGAATGTTCCATTTATTTAATATTTTTTTATATGTTCAATATAAAAATTCTACGTCCTTACGTCAGCCATACCGCAGTGTTTGAAAACAAAAGTCTTTAATCAGTGCGTCCTACCAGTGATGACATACGGCGCCGAAACGTTGACACTTACAGTGAGGCTGGTCCACAAACTCAAGATCGCTCAGCGAGCTATGGAAAGAGCTATGCTAGCAGTTTCTCTGATGGATGAAATCAGGAATGAGGATATTTGTAAGAGAACTAAAGTCACCGACATAGCTCTGAAAGTTTGTAAACTGAAGTGGCAGTGGGCCGGTCACATTTGCCGCAGGACGGATAACCGTTGGAGCAGGCGGATATTGGAGTGGAGACCACGTCTTGGCGCACGTAACGTAGGACGCCTAGCTAGATGGACTGATGACCTGCGGAGGCTGGCTGGCAGAGACTGGATGCGAAGAGCGGAGGATAGGGATCAGTGGCATGTCTTGGGAGAAGCCTATGTCCAGCAGTGGACTGCGATAGGCTGATGATGATGATGATGAAAATTATAAAAATCTCTGAAACTTTAAAAGTCTTATAATGTTCAATATAGCTGACATGGCTATGTAAATGACAAAGGTCTTTTAAATTATAGAGAAAATAATAAAGTGCTGATAATAAAAGTGCTATAAGTTTCTATATCCTATTGCTCTTTTTATAAAACCAGATGTGAGGTTTGACAAAAAACTTACTCTCTTTAGTTTTGTAGACGGTCCTGCAGGGTCATTACAAGATTTAAAATTTGCGTAACAAACATTTCTCTTTTGGACTTTTTTTCCGTTCCAATCATGTTTTGGAAATATCACATCTATTATAACGATCAGATTTATTTTAATATTCACTATTAATGCCTGAATGATTGAGACGCAATTATTTATATTATTATATTACGCATTCGTCCATTTGCTATGATTTTTTTTTATCAAAACTATTTTGAATAAGGGACACGGTGAATTTTTGATAATGAAAGGACAATAATTTCCGTATTAATTTATTTTGTATATTTTTTATACATAGGAACTACAAATCACTTCGGCCTTATTAGACAACATCACCGACCGATGCTCACCGCAGCACATAGTGAAGACCGACGTGAAGTCTCTCAGGGACACCAGGCAGCTGCTGGAGAAAGTCGGGCTGAAGGAAGCTGAGGACTTCATCAAGGATAACCCGCATCCACAACTGTGGCAAGTATTTCAATCAATACAATACAAATAGTTTATTCAAAAAACACAGTTTCAAACATATTTAGAATCGCTGGTGCCTGAACTAGTACAGAGTACTCTATTTCGGACACCATGTGTTTGAAAAAAAAGAACCGAAGTCCGAAATATGGATATTAATATACTAAATGAAGTCACTTTATCAATATATTTACGCCATTAAACCCTTTTTAGACGTAGTTGTGATTACTATAGCAAGTAAAAACTATAAGATACTGTACGTACATGTGGAATGCTATGGTGATTAAATAACACCTGTGCTTATATAGCATATGGTAATATACATTCATCCTACTGAAGAGCACACGTAGAATACCCCATGGCATACCTATATACTATCTTACAATAATTATAAAAAGAAGTACAAAATTGCAGAATATAACTTTTTTTCACATAAGTCGACTCTGCTCGTTTTCCATGCTCAAAACACCGTTTGAGCCTTGCTTAATATTTTAGTAGGATTTTTTTTTCGCGTTAGTCGACTCAGCCCGTTGAATGAAATTTTACGGGCCCAACGAAAAAACCATATTATCGATATATTTTCCGTAAATATTCCAAGATAGAAAAAAGCTATTGAGACATTATTTCTATAATTTAGCATTATTTTGTTATTTTATTTTCTTGTAATTATAATTTTTGTTTCTTCTTAATTTTCTAATTAACATTTTGCCTAAATCTTTCTACTAAAATGTCTTCTATATAAATATTATTTTTATGTTCAAAGGTACATCAATATCTGTTTGTTGCTCTTTTATAAACTATTTATTTTTGTATATATTTTTGTATTGTACCTATGAAACTAAGAATAGTATATGAAACTGCGCTAAGGCCTAAAATCGCCTATAAAACTAAATGTCAAACTTATTCGTTGCCGCCATATTGTTCTCATTTCAAACAATCAACGCTCAATGATTGGTTATAATATTTTTTGTTCTCACGTTTTGTTTTGAATTTGTATGCATCCATGTTGTGTTGTCACGTTTGGAAACGCGATTTAAGGCCCAAGGGCGCCTTTCTATCTATATCTCCATGATTGTACCTAAATAAATATGAACATCAGGTTGCTCCTAGCGCAGGCAGCGCTCCGTGAGTTTGAGAGGGAAGGTGCGCTAGAGACCGCGGAGGCCGCGTTCGTGCGCCGCACCGACTACACCGGGATCCGGTTCGTGGCCAAACTCAAGGCGCTACACTCTAACGCCTTGCGGAAAGCAGAAATATTAGCTTACTTCAAGGAGTTTGATGAAGCTGAAAAATTGTACCTGAGCGAAGATAGACGGTTAGTATACAAAACACAATATTTGTACAAAACATATTTAGGTGAAAGGAAGGCCTCTATAACTTCGCTAAGTCGACCGACCGGACTCGTAAAAACAAACGTTAAAACCATCTATATGCAAAAACCGTCAATGGGCTTATGACGAAAAAAATAAAATAGAAATAAAATTCGAAAATATAGCCTAAAATAAGAATCTAATTTCGTTTATGATTAAAATAATTAAATGGTTTTTGAGATATTAATATTTGAAATCTGAAAAATCTGCGTGACGTCACAAGCACGCTTATAATAGACCAAAAGACGTTGAAAACAAACTATTGGATAAATATGGTGCGATATGCACCTTTATTAAATGAATGCGTAATATAATATATTTATGTATCTTACAGAATGGTTAAAAGTATTATTTTTAAATTTTGTTGCTATTCTTATAAGTTACACAATAATGAAGCTTCACAAGATTTCTGTATAGAAGATGATTTTTCAAAAACACGTAAACCGCTTAATAAACTAGAGTATTATCGGACCCAAATTTTGATTTCACCTCACGTTAACCAATAGAAACGCTTGCTTGTGAAATTGACATGTCAACATCATTTTTTTTTTAAATCAGCCGGTTTTTAATATAAAAATTACGTTTTTTAATTTTTCTTCACAAAAATCCATTTCATACATCGTAATATATAGCGATGCTTTCAAATTGTTACAATAACTCAATTTAAACTACAGTACGGGGACAGCATGAAATATAATAATAATTTATGTTATCTGAAACATATAAAGTGTGTTAGATGTGTTTCTTATTAGGTAATAGTACATTGTTCACCGAGGGGAGAAAGTCACCGATTACTAACGAGGTCGAGTTAGGAATCGCACTTTCTCGCCGAGTGATACATAGTGCTTTATACTACACCTACGAGGAAAATAAAAAATAAAATCTCTATTAATTAAAGTTTATATTAAAATTATTACAGTTGTTAAAACTTAATAAATCAAAAATGCAAAGAAAGTAAACAGCCAATAAACCAATACTTTTATTTTATTTTATTTTGATTAAAATTTCGAACTTGTAAAAAAATACTAGGCTGTATGGCTTTGAACCCTTGCCTTTCCTAATTTGGAAGAATTGAAGAAAAAAAATTAAAAAAAAACTAGCACGTTAACAATGAATTTTCATATACTTTTTCCTCCCGCTTAAGCACGTTAACAATGGATTTTCATACACTTTTTCCTCCCGCATATTTGTACGACTACAAAGACGTACTTTCTGACCTATTCTTACGCAAGTAAGAACCTACTTTCCGAGCAGGTGTAGTATAAAATATATAACTCAGTTTAAACTACGGTGAGTTCCACGCCCCAGCAAGATCTAGAGCACTTTTGGGATAGTGTCAGAGACGTTCTAGACCTGGCAGAAGGAAACGAGAGTATTATAATGTGTGGTGATTTGAATGGATGGGTCGGGACACACAGAGTAGGTTACGACGCGGTCCTCGGAAAGTATGGTGATAGTAGGGTGAATGAAGCTGGCAGGCTTATACTATGCCTAGAAAAGAACCTCCTTGTGACTAACACTCTGTTTGCTCACAAGGACATTCACATGTATACGAGAGTGATGAATGATGAGAGAAGTATGATAGATTTTATGATTGTAGACGATCGTCTCCGGTCCCATATCACAGACACACGTGCGCACCGCGGGCCAGAACTGGAAACTGACCACTATCTGGTCGTCACCAGATTTAGTGGTCTTTTCAGAAGTTGGCGGTGTAAACGTTCTAATGGGACATTGGAGCAATTCGAAAGAATAAAATGCGAAAAATTGCGTGAAGAAAGTGTGAAAGCAGAGTATGAAAGTTGCATTGAATATAAGCTTGCCAACCTGGAAGATGTGAGTGGTGATGTGGATAAAAGTTGGAAACTTCTTAGAGACAGTATGGTAGAATCAGAAAAAAAGGTGTGTGGTGTAACGAAAAAGTGAGCTACGAAAGGGGGCGCATGGTGGGACACAGAAGTTAAAATTTCTGTGGAGAAAAAGAAGAAAGCATGGTTGAGCTATATAGCTTCGCTGAGTCTGACTGAAAGTATAAGAAGAGAAAAAAGAAAGACATACCTACGCTGTAAGAGTGACACCAAAGCTTTGGTAAAAGAGATGCAAGAAAGATGCAGAGCGATTGGTGAAGAGAGGTTGTCGAACAACTTCAAGGAAAACTCGAAGCTTTTTTGGAGGGAAGTGAGAAATTCTCGAAGTTGCTCAACAACCTCTAGAATGGATAAAATAAGATCAAAGCATGGTGACACTCTTACAAACACTGATGAAGTGTTAAAGCGTTGGAGTGAGTATTTTGGTGAGATGTATAAAAGCAGCATCCCCGACATCACTTTTGGGATCACACCTCCAGAGATACCTGAACTGACGTCTGAAGCATGGGATGAAATTAGTGTGTCTGAGATTGTAAGAGCGATAAGAAGTTTAAAATGTGGTAAGGCAGCGGGAATTGATAAGGTACTTCCTGAAATGATCAAATATGGAGGGCATAAACTCTGGAGCGGTTTCTATTTGTTATGCAACTTATGCTGGCATATGGGAAGAGTTCCCGAGGACTGGAGGGGCGCGGCCATCGTCCCCTTGTATAAAGGCAAGGGGTCTAGATTAGACTGCGTCAACTACAGAGCCATTAGTTTGATCAGTTTGGGAAGCAAACTGTATGGAAAGATTCTCACGAGAAGAATGGAAATGATGACTGAAGGAATACTTTGGGAGGGTCAAGGAGGCTTTAGATCTGTGGGGGCTGCTGAGGTGAAATGAAACTCCCACATAGATATATAATAAGTATGTATTGTCTGTATAAGATTAAACTATGTAATGCTAAAGCTAGGAGGAGACGCCGTGATCACGGGATCACGTCGGGGTCACCAATTATGTGGGGGCTGCTGAGGTGAAATAAACTCCCACATATAAGTATATAATAATGTATATATTGTATGTAACGTATTAAACTAAGTTAGTGCTTAAGTTAGGAGGAGACGCGGTTGGCGAGAGCGGTCTCGCGGTGAGTGCAGGTGCGCGAGCGTTCGCGATGTCGTCCTGGGATGCACTGTATGCGCGTGCGTACGCGATGATGTCCCAGGCTGCACTGTCACACCGATGCACTCGAGCGTGCCTCGGCGTGGGCTCCGACGAGGGAAAACGCTGGTGCATTCTTATTGGCTGTACAGAAATGCTGACATGGCAACCGTCGCTCGCTACCATATTTGGTAAGCGTGGAGCGGACAAAGGAGGTTACGTCATGTTGCCATGCGCCACGTGGAATGCAGCCACATCAGCCCCCTCGGAGACCTTTAGGTCGATACAAAAGAATACATTTAAAAAGTTATATAATGCAAAAGTAAAAATGTATAAAGTAAGACAAAATAATAATAAATAAGAATGAATATAATGCAAAATAAACATGTTACCAAGCAAATGCATTTGTACATTGAACTTGGCGACAGCGCAATAAGTAGGCAAAGGAATTTGCTGATGTAGAGTACGTGGCAATTCGAAGTATGCGAACGCGAACGTACAATATGATTCATCTATATGACCTAATTATTTACACGACAGTTAAGAAAAATACGTTCTAATTTAAAAAATGTAGATAGTACACAAAAAATATTAATAAGGTATTATAAAATAAACATTAACAAGTAAATGGGATGACAAGGGATTGCGGGTTTGTTGCGGATTCCATATAGTTGCTGCGCGGCGTTCGGAGACCAGGCGGAGGTGCTGCTCGTGCAGCGCTGCGTCCCGCGTCACTATCGGTAGGTTGCCCAGATAGAGGAGGCAGACCAGGTCTCGGGGATCCCGTTCATGTATCGTGGAGTGTTTGCGCTCGTTACGCAAACCGAAGTTCATGAACGGGGCGTGCTTGAACGTGCCGCATGGAGTCGTGCTGGGTTGCGGTGTGGATAGAATGCATATAGTGACTTGGTTTTCCGCATCGTGGTTCGGATATCACCTGCTAGGCGAGTGCGTTATACTTGCTAGTAGCTGAGGTGATGCGTGGAGTGACCATATGCGGTATGAGCTCGTAGAACCGATGCGGCGGACACTATATGCTGTTGCGCTATCTAATTTTTTAACTGCAGCGTTGACGCACTTGTTGGCGGAATTTGCTGCGCCTACAGTTTGCGTTATATTGACGGGAGCGGGAGCGGGGACGGCGGAATGATAAGGCGGACGACAGCGCGACGGAGCGATGAGCGTCCGCGCAGGGTAGGGGTTGCTACGACCGCGCGAGGTGCTACGCCTCGCGCGGGCGTAGCAACTTCTCGCATCGGCTACGGACTACGAGGGTCGACGACCTCAAGCGCCACGTCGACGCAAGATGACTCATCGCTCCGTCGCACTGTCGTCCGCCTTATCATTCCGCCGTCCCCGCTTCGATAGCAGTCTTATGCTGGCTGTACAGTCACTATATAGGAATTGTACAGCAAGCGTACGGGTGGACGGCACGTTATCTCCATGTTTTAATGTCAACATTGGCGTCAAACAGGGATGTGTGATGTCCACCAGGCTGTTCATCATATACCTAGACAAATGCCTGCAAAGACTGAAAGAAAACAGATGTGGGATAAAAATGGGTGACATGTTGATTAATACATTGTTGTATGCAGATGATGCTGTCCTTATTGCATCATCTGAGCAAGAGCTGCAATCACTTGTCACAGACATGAAAGATGGATGTAATGAAAAAGGTCTCCGAATAAATGCGGGAAAATCTAAGGTGTTAATATTTGAGAGAAGTGAGATAACGAATGCGACAACTATGGTTGATAACGAGAAACTAGAACAAGTGTCTGAATTTATATATCTGGATTGTGTTTTCACTGGGGATGGTAGATATGAAAAAGATATTGAAAGGAGAGTGAATGCAGACAATAGTGTCAACGGAGCACTGCGTTCTATGATAGGTATGTCAAATATCACTCAAAAAGCAAGACTTGCCATTCATAACGAAGTGCTTGTCCCGACACTATTGTATGGAAGCCAGACATGGGTATGTCAGGATAAAGATGAAAGCAAAATAAATGCAGTATAAATGCGCTCATTGCGACGAATGTGCGGTGTTAAAATAACAGACCGAATCCGCAATGACGTAATTCGAGAACGAGTGGGACTGAAAGAAAGTATAGGTATGAAAATGAAAAAAAGTATGCTCCGCTGGTTTGGGCATATAGAAAGAATGAGTGATGAAAGACTGACGAACCAGATATATAAAAGCGAGGTGAAGGGTAAACGTGGCCGAGGGAGACCAAGACACACGTACCATGATCAAATTGGAAAGGTTTTAAAAGACGGTACAATTAAAAGTCTTCGAAATCGGCGTTCATGTATGAGGAGTTATGGCTGCGGAAGAGGCGAAAGGAGTATGTAGGGATAGAGACAAGTGGCGCTCGGTTTGCTCTGCCTACCCCGTAAGGGACCTTGTGTGAAGATAAATATATAAAAAATATAAATTGAAGCTTTAAACTTTATTGCCAAATATTTCACCTCTCTCACGGTGACTGAAGAACGTTTTAATAAATTTTGGAAAATTAAAGTTAAAAATATATAATATATATATATATAGGTATATATTATCACGGGTGTCTTAAGGCGCCCGAAACCGCCTAGACGGCCTCAGGGTATCCAGCGAGGGTTTTTAATCCCACCTCGTTATGTATATATATATATATATATGCTTATGGTATAAGTCTACACCGAACACGTGGCCAGCTCGTCGCGATGTTTGGACTCAATAACCCATGTGTAAACAGTTTCACAGGTTGGTATAGTGAAACTGGGACTGATAGCTTAACGTGCTCTCCGAGGCATTATAGTGGTGTTGCTAAACAAATGTACGTACATCATTATATTAAAAAATCATTGGTACACACCGGGGTTTAAACCAGAACACCCTAAGTGTTTATAAGTATATTTTGTTTTTAAATATTTATTTTACGGCTCTGGATACATGTCCTTTTGAGACATTCTTTAGTGTAATATTATTTTTCCTCTTATCTTTTTTTTAGCTTCTTTCTTTATTTAGGATCTTGCATTTCTTCTGACTGTATTTAAACGTTTTCTTAAGTCTTGTAGGCGGCGGGGAATATCCTCTTTATTTTTTAAGTCTATAGTGCAACCAACTCGGCCACCACGTATATTATAAATAATTTTATTTCTTTTATAATAAATTATGTGATATCCTCCAGCGACTTGGCCGTAGCTCTGCGTCGTCGGCTGGGCCACTGGTTCCGCGTGGTAGAGCTACTGAAGACATCCGCCAACACCACGGACGCGCAAGTAAAGGACGCCTACAATAACATCGCTGGCTATTATATTGACCGACAGAATTGGTAAGTTCTTTACACCTAGCTTTGTATATATATCATGCACAAATGGAAGACTCAAATAAAAAGTAAATAACTTAAAAACGAATAAATCTAAAACTACGATAAAAATATAATTGTTGAGATGTTTTCTCAACAATTATATTTTTATCAGTAGAATCTCATATTAACCCAAAATATAACCTTTTAAAGTCATTACTTTTTATTATGTACAAAAATTTCACCCACGCTGAAATTTTAGTACCTAATAAAAAGTAATGACTTTAAAAGGTTATATTTTGGGTTAATATGAGATTCTACTGATAAAATCGAACAACTTTACCCATAGAACCATGTGTCGCCAATGAAAAATAAATGCCTTCTCCATACAAACTAGTAATGTTAAAATGTGACAAATTTGTATGAGGAAGCCAAACATATTTTTAAATTGTGACACATGGTTCTATGGAAAAAGTTGTTCGATTTGCTTAGTAGAGCCTCATATTAGGCCCAAGTACAACATTTCAAAAACCTCCTAAATCCTGTATATTTATTAAGTTTACTTTCTAAAAATAGTTGGACTAGGAATGAACCCCATATTTTTCGTCTGTGACCGAACAGTATTAGCACCTAACGATTTTATTTTTCTTCTCAAATTAACTTATCATAACTTTATTGTAAAACACATTCCATCACACCTCATCCTGAGGTAAAATGACTGATTCTCTGTCCGTGTGCTTAAACAAGAGTATAATTTATCCAATTTTCGTGATTATTTTTAAAACTACATATATATATATATATATATTGGAGCACGGCATATGATTTGTACCGTGGCGTCAATCAATAATTGTTTATTAATAACATTGATCGCTTCCACCATAGTGGATAAATGATGCGATTACGAAATGGGCGGCGACAAAGACGGATTACGAGTTTATGTATTTTAATATTGTCAATTTAACCGCCCGTTTCGTAAACGCACACTGAAAAGAGACAACCGCCTCGACAAGAAATCAATGCAGTAGTCTGAAAATCGGTGTACCCACAGATTAAAATTGAAACATGACTAGGTCACTTGACGGTTTTTGCATCTATAAATTGGTACGTTAGGTATAATATTCTTTGCACGAGAGCAGTGAGAGCTGTGTGAGGTGGTGGAAAACCTTTCAAAATATTATTTATCGTATTTTCTGCAGTTTTATGGAACTGCACCTACACTTTTATCATTAACATTTTTATCTACCCAACAGCTAGTTTATTATAAGATAATAAAAATAAATACCATCACGAGTGCCTTTTTTGGCTCTCGGGTACCTTTACACGGCCTCGGGTACCCAGCGGAGGGATTAACCCGTCATCATTACGCCGATGGTATTTGGAGGCAACACCTAACAAGTTGGTCACCCCATGTCCGGCCTTGTTGTCATCTGCTTAACCTTGTTATCAGTTGCGCAGTGCTGGGGCCACTTTTACTATATTATATTTTTATTATATTGTTTGTAGGACCAATGCTTTAGAGTACTACACTATGGCCAACAATATAGAAGGCTTGAAGAAGTGCTACATGGCGCTAGAGGACAATGAAGCATTAGCTAAACTATACTCCGATTCTCCTAGGACTTCTTCTCGGGTAAGATATTAAGGGCACTGCATTCGTAATAAAATCAGTTAATTTTTTTTTTTTTAATTTTTTTTTTTTTGTCGGAAGTCCCATTGTAACGATTAAAGTTAAAAAAGGCGTCGAATGTACCAGTTTTTATTCGCCTTAACTGCTATACCTAACTTTATCTATCAAAGGGCTTCCGAAGAAAAAAATAAAAAATTTTGACGTATCACAAAAATAATAGATTAAAATGTTCAAACATCATCAATCATCTTAAAATCCAGTTTTTTTTATTGATAAAAATTAAATTAATTTCTTATTTTAGCCTATATTTTCGAAATCAAAAATAAAAATAACATTTTTTTTATTTTTCCGGAAGCCCATTGAAAAATCAACCCTAATACACTAAAACGGACTGATGAACTACTTTTATTGTAACTAACCCACACTTATTATATGAGTACTTATTCTTTTTAAGGAGGCAAATAACCGAATGTTCTATTAAAAAGCATTACTTAAACATAAGTACCTAATTGAGTATAACAATATATTTTTATTATTCCATAAAGAAAACATCAAACAAGGGGCAGACTGAAGACGATGCGTATGACTTGAGCCAACAAGACCCTTCCATACAGGGGGTGATGCAACTCAAGGACTCCGGCAGAATGTTGCAAGCCGCAGCGATGGCATTCCAGGTATTATCTACCTCCTCTGACCGCCTCCGTAGATTAGTGGTTAACCTTTGGCGTGGTATCCGGAGGTCGTGGGTTCGATTCTCACACATGACAACAAAAAAAATTGTACGTTTTTCTTTCTGTACAGAAAAACATTTTGCAACTATTTTTTAAATATTATATTATATAAATATAATATGTATTATTTCATTGTTTCTAGTACACATAGTACAAGCCTCGAGCTTAGTTTATGACCAGAGCAATATGTGTAAATTATCCTACATATTATTATTATCGATTATAAACGTATATATATTAAATGTTAGAGTATAAACAAATAAAAGTCATTCATTATCGCGGCAACAGCAAACCGCGGCCCAAGGGGCACTACGTGACACCGACCTCAACAGAAAACCACGGTCCAAGGGGCCACATTCAAACCTGAACATATTTTATAATTTTATAGCGTCGGTGAAAGCGATTTTTTTTAAACTTATTTTCTAAGGCTATGTGTTTATTTTTATTCTGAAAGTAAAAATTATATACGGTCGTGGTCTAAGGCATAAAATCACTTATCAAACGAAGTATCAAAAAATGTTCGTTGCAGCCATTTTATGTTCTCACTCTTTGATCATTATGTGGTTATATATATATAGGCTATATAATATCGCGCTACGACTAAAAGGAGCGGAGCATCAATGTAAAATGTTGGGAAAACGGGGAAACTTTGCTCCTTTTGATAGCTTTCGTTGCGAGCGCTGCGTAAACGGTTAAAGTTACGCAGACAAAATTGCGTAGGTCAGCTAGTTACTAATAAAAAGGGACTTGAAATGGTGCTGGGTAAAAGAATATTCAAAAATATAAATATAATATATTTTTTTAAGTGGGAGGTCTAACTTCGCTAGATCTATCATCCGATTACATTATTAGATTTTTTTGGTCATTTTCAGTGTAAACTAATTACACTGAAAATTCTAATAAGTCCCAACATTACTAAATTTATTGTCTAACTGACTAATTCAGTTATCTTTACAGTAATACCCTGGGTAATACTCTTAGACTATGTTGCTGCAACAAAATCAAATGACAATTACATATATATCAATTTAATCCGACCCACACCTTTAATAGTTATATTTTCTCTGTGGTTTCAGCTTGCAAATTTGGAGGCCAGTCGCAAAGCGTCGCCTTTACGAATCAAAAAACTCTACGTCCTTGCAGGTCATTTATACAGTCAGAACTCAGTCGGTATGTCTACGCTCTAACTATATTGATAATGTTTAATATTATACCTGGTTAGGTATGTTGCACGTTATGCTTGGTTTTCGATTATTCAAATATTTTTAACTTGACCTTGCCTCTAAAAGTTTTATTGCCTCTTGAATAGCTACATACTCGCGAAAAAATGCTACACACCTAAACTCATAAACGACTTACAATATGGCTGCCATTAGTATATATTTTTAGACTGGCTGGTCTATTTATCGCCGCCCATATATATACCAAAAACAGCCAAATGACAACCAAAATACATATACCAAAATACATGACCTAGTTATAATGTTCATGTCCGTCAGGATTGAGGGGCTACATTTTTGTAATACGAATTTGCTAATAATGTTTATGCCAGCAGTTAGTAAAAATCGATCTAAAGTTTGTAAAAAAAGTCTCAAGTTTGTAAAACTTAAAATAATAAATTATATGGGGTTTTAGTTGGCCCCTCCGTGCTGACGTTTTCATTAAAATCAACTTCAATATCTCCAAACCTATATTAGTTGCAAACTTGGAAAACATGTCTATAGTTTTTAAAAATATGTACTTTCAAACCACACAAACCTCATTTTGAATCCGTTTAATATTAACGGAAATATTAAAAAAAACCGCCCGCCCGAACTCATAAGTTCAGACGTTATTTTTAGTATTAAAAAAAAAGACAGTTAGTAAACAGTAGTTTTTACTTGTCCGATCCTAATTTTATAGTTTTTTATTATAAAATGTTTAAACTTTTAAAACCAGAAATAAAGTGCTATTTGTATGTAGACAAATTTTGCCTGTGCTCTTGAGAACTTAACGTCAAAATCGATAACATCTCGTAATGAGCCCTCTGGTTGTTCAGAAGGGTCCCGTAGCGCCGAAGCGACGCGCAGCTTCCGTCTGGCGGAGGCGCAGCACTGGCTGTGCGCCGCGTCGGCCCGCGCCCGTGCCGCGCCGCGCCCCGCCGCGCTGGGGGCCGCCGCCGCTCTCGCCGACGCCGCAGCCTCTCTACATCCACGACAACAGACACAAGTAAATAGCTAAGGCTAATTACATAGCTACTTTAAATACACATGGTAGCCGAGTTGGTTAGACCTTAGACTTAAAAACACTTAGGTCCTTATGGTTCAAACCTCGGTGTGTACCAATTATAGATGTAAAACAGCGGTTGTTATCGGATAGTTATCCAAAGCCGCCAATACCTATAGACCGCGGCTGACAATCATCTGCTTATCGGACTCAATACCAAAAGGTCTTAAATTTTTTACAATTCCTGACTCGAAATTATTATAATATACGAGCCGTTATATACAAATAGGTATTTTTACTAATTTATTTACCTACTCTGTCAAAAATAAACTGGCAGTCTTTTTCTCACAAAAATTAAGTATTTTAATTCAGAGAGGAATTATGAATTATTTTGCAATTTCCTTCAACACGACAGATAATAAACATGTACCTAGATACCTACTTATTTACACGATACATAATTGGTATTTAATCTATAAAACTCCGCTACTTGTATTACAATCGTAATAAGTAGGTAAGGCAAGGCTCGCAAAGCTTGGCGTTCCGTCCGATGTAAGTCAAAAGTTTGTTTGCAGCGTTGTTCGCAAAACAAACCTTTGATGTACGACGCCTACCGCCGTGTGCCATTGGCAATATTTTCTTCTATGCCATTGGTTCAGTAGCGTATCCGTCATCGTAACTGGCAGTGTGTTTTGTTAGTTTGCGACTGGTGCTACATACTACAAATGGTAAATGTGTAGTTGGAAATCAATATTCCGCGATCATTTAATAGTGTTTGGGAACATTTCTTAGTAATCTCTAAACGTGATCGGAAAAAAACATGTTACGTGAACTATACGTGTAGGTAGTATGTAGATAAACAAAAATAATCACTTAGGACATGGATTCAATAAAACATGATGACATGTTTTCAACCGTAGACAGCCGCTGTTAATGGGTGAACACCGTAGTCAGCTAAAAACTGGTAACCCACTGGCTGACTATGATAACAACCAGCTTCACATCTATAGTAGGTACCAATGAGTTTTTAACCTAAAAATGCGTGTACATTTGTTTAACAACACCACTATAGTGCCTCGAAGAGCACGTTAAGCTGTCGGTCCCAGTTTCACTATACCACCTTGTGAAACTGTATAGAGATGTTTTATTAAGTCTATCCAAACATCACGAGCTAGCCACTTGTTCGGTGTAGATTCATAGCATCGGCTATGACGAGTTGGGGTTAAAAACCCCTCCGCTGGGTACCCTGAGGCCGTCTAGACGGTCTCGGGCACCATAAGGCAACCGTGATGATATGTATGTATGTATGAACTTAAAATAAGGAGGAGGTTATCAATTTATTTTTCTTTTATGTTTGTTTCCTCAGTACTCCTTTATTTATAAACTGATGAAAATTGATTATCTAAATTAAAATTATGCGATTCTTTTGAAGTTTCTACAATGACTTAAAAATAGTTTATGTGTAGACTTCATATCTATACTAATATAATGAACTAAAGAATTTCTTTGTTTTGTTAAACAAGCAAATCTCTGAAACTACTGGTTCAAATTAAAAAAAAATATGTTAGTAGTGTAAATATTCAATGAAACATGTTCCAAAAACGGCAAAAAAAAATCCTTTTGAGAGCTTTTTGCTTGCGTAAACGTAAATTCGAAATTTTTTGTATGTTGTGCAGGCTTGGTGCACAATAGCATACATCGCTGCTGAAGCCAGAGCATTTAACTTCTGCTCCAAAGCATTCATCAAGTTAAAGGCGTTGCAGGTGAGCATCAAGAAACAATTAAATATATTATTTTTTATATAACGTTTTTTATGTTAAATTAATAGTCAGTTATTGATAATAACTTCATAGAGCCATTTTGGTTAAAAGTGACAGGTAACCAGTCAAAAATGGTTTTTAGTTAATCAAATCATATCATATGTACACATAACTGTCCTAAAAAAATCAAAATTGTTTATTTGCAAAAAATTTGCGTATTAGTTAGAATTTACCTTTGGAGGAAGGTGTGCAAATGTTAGGTTGGATTTATTGAGTTAATAATACACACATTTATTACAGTTTAAAAGATAATTAAATTCAGACTAATAAGTATTACATATTTTTTGGCATTGCATAATTAACAGGATTCTCAAATGGTTCTGTCATTTATATAATTATCTATTGAATAATATGTCCTGCTAAGTAAAAATTATTTTTAAATTTACAAAAATTAACTTAAAAAATTACAGATAATTAATTATAAATAGTTTTAAAAAAAGTTCTAACAATGAGGTCATTATAGTTTATTTTTCATTAGCTTGATCGTAAAATGTGTCATTATATGAAAAAATACTACTTACTACCCAAGCGAACGCACGCTATATAACCAACTAGTGTAAGACTAGGTTAGTTAGCTGATTCCGTTGACCATCCAATTATCATCTGCCATACCAGGGTGCCACCGCACCGAGGCGACCATATGAAACTATTATAGCGTCATTGCGGTTCTTGGTTGAAAACATTCCTACTAACTTATACTAAATGCTTTTAGCGTTGTATCTGGAGGTCGTGGGTTCGATTCCCACCCATGGCAAAAAAAAAAAAAAATAGTACGTTTTTTCTGTACAGTTTGTCATGGTCTGGGTGTTTATAAAAATATAATATGTATTATATCGTTGTTTCTGGTACACATAGTACAAGCCTAGAGCTTAGTTTGTGACCAAAGCAATATGTGTAAATTGTCCTACATATAAAAAAAAATAAAAAAAAACTACTAATTCATAAAAACTTATTGTGACCTTGAGGAACACTATAGTTATAGTAGGTTTTCTCTTTTTTTAACTTCAAAACCTAATATGCGTAAAAGAGACAAAACCTATTGTAACTAAAGTGTTCTTCAAGGGCTCAATAAGTTTTATGAATAAGGTCATTAGAATTTACATTGCCGCTTATTATGTGGTGGATGTAAATGCACATGTCATGTTCTATAAAAAAAAGTGTACTTACGCGTAGGTACTTGTGTAAGTTAAACTCATTGGGATATATAGACCGAGTCATTATATTGAATATTTAGGTGGGAGCGAGGCCTCTATACCCCTGCTAGGCCACCGGACTCGTTACCACCGCCCATACAGATGCAAAACCGTCAAGTGACCTAATCATGTTTCGGTTTTAGTTTGTGGGTTGACCGGTTTACCAGGGACTACTGCATCGATTTATTATCGAGGTGGTAATCTCCTTTCTTGGTGCGGTTACGAAATGGGATAAAGCAGCGAGGATGTTAAAATAGACCCGTAATGTATATACGTCTTTATCGCCGCCCATTTCGTAACCGCATTATATAGCCGTCATAGTGGGAGCGATCAATATTGTTAAACAACAATGTATTAATCTACCCCATTCATGGACTTTATAGGTCTGTTTACCATCAAGTAGATACGAATCTATACTAATATAATAAAGAGGAAAGATTTGTATTTTTGTATGTTTGTAATGAATAAACTCAAAAACTACTGGACCGATTGCAATAATTTTTTCACTATTAGAAAGCTGCATTATTCAGAAGTAACATAGGCTATATAATATCACGCTAGGTCCTATAGTTGTGGAGCAGTAACCAAAAATGTTTTAAAAACGGGGGAAAAGTATCGTTTCTGAGGCCTTCCGTGGCGTGCGCTGAGCATATAGTTAAAGTTATAGAAACCTGTGCGAAGCCGGGACGGGCCGCTAGTAGTAAATATAGTAACATGCCGTGCTCCAATAAAATAAAAAATTACCCTCAACGGGTTTTTCCACCGAACTACTTATTTCATTAGTTTATTTTATAATTAAGTAGATAAAATATTTGTGATTGTATAATTTATAATTAATTCCAGACGGATGAAAATTTTGAAGACTTGGCTATAGAAATATTTACAAGGAATAAGCCTAAAGACGCTAAAGGGAACAAAATTGATTGTCCTCAATGTCACACCGGAATACAAGATTGGTAAGTACAAATCACTCATTCTTCAGAATTACCATTTGTCAAATCCATATTTTGACGTAGGTTAGTGTCGGGGTACCGGGTACCTCTATATTTTTTTACATTTAAAAGAAGAAGCTTAAAGATAATTGTAATTTTAAAATTGTACTTGAATGAATAAACCATTTTTATTTGTATGTATGTTGCGTAGGGACCGATGGCTTTCATACGAGATGAAAGCATTATCGTTATCGAATATTCGTTTTGCTTCATAATTTAGAAATATAATAAATAAGTGTATGTCTATGTCATCTTTATAATGATGTCGTATAATTATACCAAATATTCCGTATATTTCAAATATCGTTTAATTTTTTTTATACACTTTCTTATTATAAATGTTACGTTTGTTAAAAATAAATTGTCACTAGGTGGTTGCGTTGTCCGTCGTGCGGCGCGCAGTGGTCGATGTGTGTCGCGACGGCGCGCGCGCTGCGGGACCCGCACACGGCGCGGCGGTGCGGCGCGTGCGCACGACACGCGGCGCGACAGGACCTGGTGCTGCGGCGCGCCTGTCCGCTCTGCCGCGCCGCCATACACAACTGACCCACTCATACTTAAACCAGGCCTATTTCACTCTTCAGTTTAGGTATTTCGGCTCGCCCTCCCGTGGGGGCGATTCGGCCAGTCCAAGAATGTCGCGGTGTGCAGTCATTATACTTGAGTCTGTTAATGAAAAATAATTCTTTAGATTTTTGCTTTCGCTGCTCGTGAGTAGTGTATAGGTGTTCATTGTAGGTAAATATACATTTCCATCCGTATCGTTGTGTGAGCTAGATTGCACTTTAATGTTGCTTGGTGAGAATCTGTATTTAATTGTCTTAGAAGAGTGGATCTTCTGTATGAGTACTATTATATATTCGTTGCTTAAACATCCAAAGAAGACAGACCACCTTAGAACCCTCATAAGAGTCACTTTTCCAAAAGCCGTAATGAAGCATTAGATTTTAAAGAATCCGAACCAGAAACAATCGAACTCATCGATTGTTCCCGTTGACGCCTATACAAACGTACTTCTAGTGTTACTTCTTGCTGTTACACTTACTACTTTTGTAAAGTTTATACGAGGGTCAAGTAAAAAATAAGGTTCCCACATTTTTTTCAGGTGTAAGGCATTTTTTATTATAATCGAGAAGTACACCATCTGAAAGCTTGTACTTTAAACTATTTTTCTACATAGTCGCCAGATTTTTCTATATATTTTTGCTGACGAGTTATCCACTTTTGAAAACCCTCTTCGAAGAACTCCGCCGCCAGGCCGAGTTCTTCGAAGAGTCTGCTTGAATTACTTCGGTGGCGGCGATTCGGGATGTTTCCATTGTCGTGATTGCATTTTCGTTTCCGGGGTAATGTAGTGGCACCAGGTTTCATCTCCCGTAACGATGGAGTCCAGAAATTCTTCGGTATTCTCCGCAAGTTCTCGAAGAAACTCCTCGGCACACTTGACGCGATTCTCTTTGTGGGTTTCTGTCAGCATGTGCGGGACTCACTGCGCACACACCTTGCGATAACCAAGTTTTTCCGTCAAAACGTTGTCAATTGTTTTTTCACAAACTTCAGGAACTTGGGCAGCCAGCTCCCGAAGCGTTACTCGCCGATCCTCGAGGAGAATGCGCTCGACCTTCGCCATGACTTCGTCGGTTACCGATGGCCTCCCGCTCCTTTCCTCGTCGTGGACGTCTGTGCGTCCTTCGGAGAACTCCCTACACCATTTGCGGACGTGTTGAACGCTGATGCAAGCTTCGCCATAAACTTCTTGCAACTGCTTATGAATTTCAATAGGTTTTACCTTTTTTGCGTGTAAAAAACGGATAACTGATCGAATCTCACACCTGGCGGTGACAGCGATTGGGGGCTTCATCTCGGATGGCTGTCAGGCCGGCACTGAGCGTCGTACCGACTTCGCCCGGGTGGGAGAATAAAGCGCGGGAACCAAGGAACACGGCGGTGTTGCCGGATTTCTCCTAGCATGTCGCGCGGCGAGTGTACAGCGTTGGGAACCTTATTTTTTACTTGACCCTCGTAATATTAAAAAATAAAAATGCAATGAAAAAATTCCTGGTGGCGGGACTCGAACCCACGAACCTCGCTATCGCGGCAAGGCGCTCAACCGCTGAGCCAACCAGGTTCCAGTCAGCCCTCACGAATTTTGTCATTGCTTGATATCTACTTATACACAGACGCCCTCTATTAGCTTTCTTCTAATAACTCTTACACGAGTGACGTTAGAAGTCAGGTTGGTTGGCTCAGCGGTTGAGCGCCTTGCCGCGATAGCGAGGTTCGTGGGTTCGAGTCCCGCCACCAGGAATTTTTTCATTGCATTTTTATCTTTAAAAATTTAATATAAGATTATCCTATAAAGGAATTTATAAAAAAATGCATAAATATAAAATACTGAAAAAAGTAAAACCAAAAAACAGACTCCTCTGCCATCTAGTATTAGATACTAGGACTTCTAACGTCACTCGTGTAAGAGTTATTAGAAGAAAGCTAATAGAGGGCGTCTGTGTATAAGTAGATATCAAGCAATGACAAAATTCGTGAGGGCTGACTGGAACCTGGTTGGCTCAGCGGTTGAGCGCCTTGCCGCGATAGCGAGGTTCGTGGGTTCGAGTCCCGCCACCAGGAATTTTTTCATTGCATTTTTATCTTTAAAAATTTAATATAAGATTATCCTATAAAGGAATTTATAAAAAAATGCATAAATATAAAATACTGAAAAAAGTAAAACCAAAAAACAGACTCCTCTGCCATCTAGTATTAGATACTAGGACTTCTAACGTCACTCGTGTAAGAGTTATTAGAAGAAAGCTAATAGAGGGCGTCTGTGTATAAGTAGATATCAAGCAATGACAAAATTCGTGAGGGCTGACTGGAACCTGGTTGGCTCAGCGGTTGAGCGCCTTGCCGCGATAGCGAGGTTCGTGGGTTCGAGTCCCGCCACCAGGAATTTTTTCATTGCATTTTTATCTTTAAAAATTTAATATAAGATTATCCTATAAAGGAATTTATAAAAAAATGCATAAATATAATATTAAAAAAGTTTTTTTTTTCTGATTTTTTTTTTTTTTGTGATCCGCAATAGAAAGATCAATAAATTAATATTATTTATTTCTACAACAAACAGTAGTGAAGTAACACTGGTAGTGCCATGACTTATTTTGTATGGACAACACGGGCTTCGCGATCGCGAAAGTAGTGTACTTAATAATAGTTAGGGTATTGTAAGGTATTTTTAATAAATTGTTCAATTTTACTAGTCAACTCATAAATCCGGATAAGTCTAGAAATAAAGTTAAACTTAGATCGGTAGGCGTACCTACTCCTGGCTCATGAATCATCCGCTACTCTAGTGTAAT
Organism: Monopis laevigella; assembly: GCA_947458855.1. Classification (NCBI taxonomy): domain Eukaryota; kingdom Metazoa; phylum Arthropoda; class Insecta; order Lepidoptera; family Tineidae; genus Monopis; species Monopis laevigella. The sequence continues at coordinate 17,634,744 of OX381583.1, read as the reverse complement.
AGAATAGACAACCTTTTATGAGATTGTAATCGGGATTGTATAGATAGAGCAACAGTTGCACCAAAACGAACGCTCTGTTATGTAAAAATGGCGTCGAACGTGCCAATTTTATTTTGCAGTTGTTGCGGAATAGGATATTTGACTACATTAAAAATATACTATAAATTGTGGTCATCCTGTCAGACAATAGCGTAAAAAACATATTTCACTTTATTTTAAACTAAATTATGTATATCTTTTGTAGATTACACGAAATAAAATTAAATATTTTTTACAATTTTATTTATAATAAAAACATCTTTGATTGGTTGATGACTGGTGACGTCACACGCAAGTAAAGAAAACAATACACAGATTATAAATCATGTGGCTGAAATAGAATAGAATATAATATATAGGATACTATTTAATGTTTACTTGCGTGTGACGTCACACTTGACATAGACTGCGAAACAGCGTTTTTAGCGCCATTGTGGAAATTCAAACTTTAACTTTGATTTTTATTAATAATAGAGTAGACATCCCGGAAATATCAATGTAGTGTGATTATTATGTAATGGAGAATCATATAAAACGGGTTTCAAAAAGGAATCAAATACCATATTATAGCTGGTATTATTGACGCCGTTTTTATCTTTAATCGTTACATTTACAAAAAAATATTTTTTGGTGCAACACAGCCTTAATAATCTTACGGTTTTCATCTTGTTACCCTAACGTCGCTACTGCCTGTGACATTGTATTGTGTGCGATAAGTAGTATAAGATCACAAGTGTATAAACTACACCCTCGTGGACTCTATACCATAAATAATAATAACCGAAATGAGACCACCTTTCTACTAATTTATTGAGTCGGTTAAAAACACGGTTCAGTAGCCCTAGTGTGATTTTTTTTAACGTTTACTTTCGAGTTAACTATACTACTGCGTTAACATTTTCATCAATCACACGCTCGCATTTTTAGTTCTCAACTTTTCCGCTTGGGGCACTGAACTATTTCCCTTGCAAAATTTAGTTAACTCAAAGTCATAGTTAGAAAACTCACACCAGGGCTACAGACGGGTAGTACCGTCAAAAGCAAGGTACATTGTTAAAATTTATGTTAAACAAGGTAACGTCTGGGCGTCGAATGCTGACACTAGGATGAGTATGTTTTTATTTCTGTCTTTTAACTTTGTTTATAAAAAGAACGCGATAGGGATTTATGTCCTGGTGACCCCAGGACATAAATCCCTATCGCGTTCTTTTCATTCAATAGCCAGACTCTATAACATAACATATTTATCAAGGCATGGAGTGCATTTATTTAATATTCATGGCCGTAGGTAGGTACACGTCTACCTAATATTATCTATAACAAACTTTCCGTCCACTAGAAGTATTTTATAGCACAATAAAGAAATTCGTTTTTAAAACATTTGTTTTTTCTTTCATGTCTGTTTATGACTGTTTATTTTCGTTGTCCCCATACCTTTTATTCACCACTTAAGAAGCCAGTAAAAGGTTGTTTTAAAAAACTTGTAAATTTTGTTTTCAGTGATATCAAAGTTTATTTCTACAGAAAAAGAACGTAGAGGTGTAAATATTACTTACTCGATCCTATTTTTATAAAAAATATATTAACTTTTGAAAAGACACCCAAAGTTTGATTTATGAATCTAAAAATAATACTTTAGTTATCATTTCAAAACTTTTTTTATAAAGAAATTATGTAATTAGGAGCGAGTAAATAAAATCTACACCTCCATGTTCTTTTTTTCAAAAAAAAAACTATTATAACTGAAAACAACATTTAGATGTTTATTGACGCTTGAGTTCGCGAATCCTTTTCCTGCCCACTTAATGAAAAAATATGTATTGCGTTGTGATCTGGTGATTTTTTCCCCATTGTCCGCCCGTACTAACGAACACGGTTGCAGTAATGATTGCTTTATGTGTACACGATCACCTTGAAACTTAAAAAATCCCTCCACTAAAAGGCTCTTCTGCGTACCTACAGCGCTTAGTTTTATTCGCGATACCTACTACCTTACCCCGCTACAACTATACTCGGTCTGCCCTACATGATTTTGGCTTAAATTATGTAGCATTTAATGTCGTGGTCACTTTACATAAAAGATTTCGATATTTTGACAATCTAACGTTACTGTTAAACGAAATAGAATGCGTGGCCCCTGGCATTTTAAGCTTGAGAAGTCAGGCAATAGGCTATTTGACTACATTAAAAATATACTATAAATTGTGGTCATCCTATCAGACAATGGCGTAAAAAAACATATTTCACTTTATTTTAAACTAAATTATGTATATCTTTTGTAGATTACACGAAATAAAATTGAATATTTTTTACAATTTTAGTTATAACAAAATCATCTTTGATTGGTTGATGACAGTAGGGTGATTATGCGTCTTAAGTTCGCTCGCACGCCAATCGTTATGACGTAATTTTCTAAGATTTTTTGGAGCCATTGTTAAGGAGCCAAGCTTGATCTACGTCGGAATGACGTCATAACGATTGGCGTGCGAGCGAACTTACAACGCGTAATAACCCTGCTGGTGACTCACACGCAAGTAAACAAAACAATACACATATTATAAATCATGTGGATGAAATTAAACAGAGTATAATATATAGGGGATTATTTAATCTGTGCTTGTTTGTTTACATACGTGTGACGTCACACTTGACATAGACTACGAAACAGCGTTTTTAGCGCCATTGTGGAAATTCAAACTTTAACATATAAAGTTATGTACAAGGATAAATCAATCGTAGCCGAAAAAAACATTATGCGTGATACCAACAGGACCACCACGTGTGATCTATATTTTGATTATGCCAGGGCCCTATTTCATAAACGTGACAATTGTAATTTACCATGACAATTTATAATACATTGCTTGGTTTGGTTAGTTCTAAGTAAATAATTCCAACTAAACTGAGCAATGTATTATGAATTGTCATGGTAAATTACAATTGTCACGTTTATGAAATAGGCCCCAGGTGTTACCAAATCCTTATCAGTTTTTTTTGCTCTTCTGGCTTTTTCTATCGCTTATCTTGATGCGATAATTCAGCCAATAACAAATATATTTATATTAATGTTTCTCACAGATTCAGAGTACTAAAAGTATCTTCTTGATTTCTTTGAGGCATTGTTTATTATTGATTTAGTATTCAATATGTAATCTAACCTTTCTCTTGGTTGGCTATGATATCGCCATTTCTTTCTCCTTAATATTTCTGTGATATCTTTAGGCCGAAACTGTATCCTTAAGTAACCTATCAGATTTCGTTATCATTCCTTTCAAAACAAAAGTTAAAGGGTTGCATTTGTGGTCCTGCCGTAGTCACGTTACTCTGGCAGGACCACAATAGAAATAATGTTGGCACTTGCAAAGATAATTCTTGCGTAAAAAAATATGTTAAATTTTGTTAGCTGATTTTCAAGTTTCAGGGGTGGTCCTGCCGAAGTAACGTGACTTCGAGGTTACTTCTTGCGCAAGTGACTACTTTTAATTATTTTTTTCAGGTTAGAAGATCTCTCTGACACTTCAGTGTTGTGTTCGGTGCTCCATCACCAACTGACCGGTTACGGTTATGCCACAACCGTCCAGTGACCTAATCATGTTTCGGTTTAAGTCTGTGGTTTCAGCGGTTTTTCAGAAGGCTATTGCATCAATATCTTGTCTTGGTCTGCTTTCAGGGTGCAGTCGATTTTACGATAAAGCAGTAAAGATATTAAAATGACGCGTAATGGAAATAGTCTGTCTCCGCCTGTTTCGTAACTTAGCCGGCATAGTAGGAGTGATCAATGTGTTGATCAACCAGATTGATGGACTTTGTAGTTCTGCTTATAGGTATAGTGCCACCGACTTAGCTGTGCTGTTGTCACATTAGTTCTAGGCTTTGATAGTTCATGTCTAGTTTATCAAAAACTGGATGTATAGTACACATCCAGTTTTTGATCCACACTTTTCAACCAACAGATATACTAAGTTGCTTGCTTACTGACCTGTTTTGCCAAAATGGATTTAGGGATCCTCACATATAATAAAAAGAAAACCAAAAATACTATTATGTAGTTTATTTTTACAAAACAACAATTTAATCATAGACTGCCTGTACATCATATGAAATACCTATTCCTATATGCATAGATACATAGTATGTAGATGTTATCAAATGAGTGAAATATGTGTTCCATCCAAAATTTGATCAGTTTAAAAACTCGTGGAATGTTCCAAACAGTATTAATTATTTAAGTAAATATTTAATTAAATAGAGATATGCCTAGTAAAAATAAATCCTCAAGTCAAATTTGTAGCAGTAAATAAAATAATATATTGCAAAGCACTATACAAGTACATTAACAATTGAATTGTATAATGCAATTTCCAGAATGCAACTCAATTTAGTAGACCTCACGTTTGTCATACAACAAATGATTTCTGGTAAGTCTGTTTATTTAAGAATTTACAGTTTTTTTTTATATATAAAGCAATGACTGTATTGTCAGCTTACAGGAAAATGTATTTATATAATTACCATACAATTTACATTATTAATATCATCAACATCAATATGTTTTGTTATACACATGTTTTGGAAAAAAATATATAGGATCAATATTTTAGAAAACTATTAGTATGCATTTTAAAAACAAAACAGGTTGTAATTACTTTGTATTAAAAAACTGTTGTTCCACCTAATGGCAACTCTAAAATACTAGTTCACATAGAAAAAATATTAAAAAAAAAAAAAACTTAATATTTTGATAAAAATGTATTATAAGAATCGTTAAAATTTGGTTGAAAAAATTTAGTGTAATGTGTAAAATAAACTTAAGAGACTTGATACAATTGAAAAATTATTATTGTAAACTCATACACTGTTGGTAATAACCAACAAAATATTACTATTGAACAAAACCTGAAGACATATCTACTTTTGTAAATTGCAACGTATTATCTATTATTTGAAATAATTCAGGTGGCTGTGGAATTCTGCCTGTTTCAAGTTTGGACCACAGTGGTATGTTGTTGAGCGATATTTCAAATGCTCCCGAGGACACTAGTTGTCCCTCTATCATGTTAGACAAAAAGAACATCATCATGCAGGCATACAATTTGTTATCAAGACACCAACTCCACCAAGACGGTTGTGGTTTATTTAAAAATGCAAATATATTTACCCCGCTAATAATGCACATAATTAAAATAATCTTCCCCAATCCCTGAAAAAAATAATTCATGTTAGTTTTAATATTAATTTGATCAAGCTCCAGCTTGTATAGTATACAATAAGCAAGAATAAAACGTACCAAAACTCTTGATAAATACATGTTGAAGCCTGGAGGGTCATAGTTGGCTCCAATAACAGATATTTCAGGATACTTTTGTTGTATGATACCTGCATAATCTTCAAAAACTTTTCGGTATCCACATGAGTAGCTAGAATTTAAATTAAATTTGAGTTAATATACCATTTATAAAGAGATAAAACTGATTAGTGATAGCCAACCAGGTTCTACCATCTAGTATTAGAAACTAGGACTTCTAACTTCACTTGTATAGAGCTAATAGAGGGTGTCTGTGTATAAGTAGATAATAAGCAATAACAAAATTCGTGAGGGATGACTGGAACCTGGTTGGCTCAGCGGTTGAGCGCCTTGCCGCGCTAGCGAGGTTCTTGGGTCCGAATCCCACCCACCAGGAATTTTTTCGTTGCATTTTTATCTTTAAAAATTTAATATAAGATTATCCTAATAAGGAATTAATAAAAATGCATAAATATAAATTATCTTACCAGTAATTTATGTTCATTGTATGTCCTACACCTTGACCGATTTTGGTGATACTTTCCTCCACTTCATTTTCGCTTGAGCCATTACTTTTTTGTACAAGAAAACAGACAATTATCGTAGATAGTATAGTAATTGATAAGGAACTACTAAAACTGATATTCATGTTTACTTTTACTACAGAACAAGACTATACTACCTAAAATTATACCTACATTAATTAAGAAGTTAATAATCAATAATTACCACAATATATTATTGAGATATAGGAAAAATATTAAGAAAAACCTACGAGATACAATTTTTAAACGAAAAATAGAAAAATGCTGATCGCTCAATTGGCTGACACTTTTTTTTTAAATTAACAGTAGTATGTTATGTTTTATTTATCCTAATGGGAAAGGCAACGGCGTGAGCTATACAGCCAAAACACGTGCTACAATAATGGGATGGCGGCTATTATTGTGCAATAGCCAGAATTTTCGTTTTCGTTTAGCGACAGCTAAACTCTGCACTAAGCACTTAGAGCAGAGTTTAGCGACAACACAAAAATTCTGGCTTGAATGTTTATATTAAGTTTTTCACACTTATGTTTCTCTAAAGCTTTCGAACAACAAACTATCAAGGAATTAAAAATACAAAAAATAATAACATAAACACAACCTACGGGCGCACAGTGGGGCAGAATCCCAAAAAGCTGGCCAAAAATCGAATTTTTGAGTTGTATATATTCGTCTATATACGTTCAGATCTTGTTTACTGATAGTCCTAGGATATACCTGCTCTAGGATCGCCTCGACATCAGGGACTTGCCGTATTTTGCAGTCTACGCGCACGGGCGTCCGGGGATTGCTATCCCCACCCCGATTTCCGTACAACGAATCGCCGCGCAGCAGGATACCCCCACTCCAGACCCGCTCAAGCGAACCTAGCCGAGGATGGACGAAGCTTCGGACGGCCGCCCGCCGCCGCCAGCATCGCCATCTCCGCTGCCCACCGTACCCGGCGACACCGATGCCCAGGAGGCCTTTCTTTTAGAAAGGGTCCGCGCATCTGGCCTGTCGCCGGAGGTCCTCGCGGAATTTGTTGCCGCGGTTGCGAGCACGCAGCCCCACACCGAGGACGATGAAAACCGCGACTCCGCCGAGACATCGGGACCGCCGCCGCCGCCGATTGACCCGCGGGTACAGTCTGTCATTGACAAGCTGACCGCGGGCATCAAGAGGCCCCGCTGCAGCAATAGCGGCACCTCGCCGTCACCGGAGGAGAAGAGGGAGCGCCGCGAACGACAACCCGCGGCCGCCGCCCTCCCCGCCGAACAACCAGTCGTCGATCAGCCGACTCCGCGCCGCCGCACGGACCCGCGCCTGCACCGCAGCCACTCCACCGGGGTGCTGCTTTCGCCGCGCGTCCTACGTGTCGACGTCGCCGAGCCCCTTCCGGAACCACCGGCTCTACTCCCGCAGCGCGACCCACGGCGCGCGCGGGTCATGGTGCCCAAACCGGAGCAGCCGGGAGCAAGCACAGCTCGCCCCACCACCGTCGCCCGTGCTGGCGCCGCACGCTACAGCGATGCGGCCCGCACGGGACCCGCTACCCAGCCGACTGCGAGCGCGGTCGCCGTTTCCCAACCCGGGGCTCCCACCCGCCCCGGCCCCGCCGCCCGATTGACCACCGATGCCCAGCGCTACATACCGCTGGGCGCCCGCTCGAGTGCCGCCGGCCCTCCGACGGCGACCAGGCCGGCCTTCGCCCGCCCAGGTGCACCATCCCGCTCCGGCGTCGCGGCTCAACCGAGCTTCGTGCGCCCGGGAACCACCACCCGACCCGGAGCAGCCCAACAGCCGTTGGCCGCCGCCCGCGCCGGCGCCGCATCCCAACCTGCGGTCGCCGCACGTTCCAGCATCGTGCAGCGCCCTGGCACATCCCGCCCAGGCCCCGCCACCCAATCGGTGGGTCCGCTCGCGCGGGTCCCGCCGCCGCAGCCCAGCCCGTGAGCACTCGCTCTGGGCCCGCCGCAGCAACCGAGGGCTCCCGCCCCGGCTTCGCCACTCACCCCGCCGGCCCTGTGCAGAGCTCCACCCGCCCTGCAGCCACCGACGGCGCCCGCACTGCCACCATCAACGCATCCGTTGCCGGCCACTCTGCCGTCGCTGAGCCTACCTTCGAGGGGGCCCAACCGCGAAGTTTAGGCGGCATGGATTTTGATATCGTACCAGGTACCTCCGTCTCATACGCCGCGGCCATAGGTTCGAAGCCCTCTGCTTCGAACACGGCCGCCGGCGGGACGGCTTCCATCTCTATCCCCCCTGCGGCTGTAAAACGGGAATCCCTACCGCGCTTTCCGTCCTTCATTGTGGAAAGGCTGCCAAATTGGGCATTTCACTTCCGGGTGCTCAAAGCTAAGCTAGGGCACCCTGTCAACGCACGGCCGTTTGGGAACGGCATTCGATTTTTGCCGCGCAGTGACGCTGAATTCCGCGAGGATCAGCGTTACTTGACCCATATTGAGAAAGAAGAGAATCTCTCGTGGTTCTCTTATTTGCTCCCGGCAGAGCGCAGCCTGAAGGTTGCGATTCGAGGTCTGCCGTTTTTAAGTAGGGCCGATGGCATTAACAATATGGCCATCAGGTGCATGCCACCGCGAACAATCGCAGCCTACACCCGCCTATTCAATGGCATTATGTGCACGGGTCACTTCCCAACAATGTGGAAGGAGGGGCGCGTCATTATGATAACAAAACCTCGGAAGAATATCAAGCTCCCAGAAAGCTATCGTCCGATAACTTTATTACCGGCGATTTCCAAAGTCTTTGAGAAGCTACTTTTGCGACATATCGTACCTCGATGACGATGGCGTCTGATAGGCGAATCTTCTCCTTTGCGGTTCTCCTAGACATGGTAAAAGCATTCGACAAAGTCTGGCACAACGGGCTTTTGTTCAAAATCTTGCAAACCGAAATACCCCGTCGCGAGTATTTCGGTTTGCAAGATATAGTACGAGTTGTAGCCTCTTTCTTAGAGGGCCGTAGCTACCACGTCACTGTTGAAGGTCTTTGCTCACAAACTTACCCCATCGCAGCGGGCGTACCGCAGGGAAGCTGTCTTTCCCCGGTTCTCTACTGCTGTTATACTGACGATATTCCGCTGGCTGAGAAGGACGTGGAGCTGGCTCTGTACGCGGACGACGCCGCCTATTTCTCGTTCTCTATGAACGCGAAAATGGCGGCAGTCTACATGCAGAGACAGCTCGATTTACTTCCAGACTGGCTCTCGAAATGGCGCCTACGTGTAAACGTAAAAAAGACCCAGGCGATCATCATCCGCAGAGAGGACCGGGGAGTAGGCCGTACCCCCCCGCCCCCGCTCCAGCTTTGTGGACAGTCCGTTGACTGGTCCAAAACTGTGATGTACCTCGGAGTTAAAATTGACCACAAACTCAAAATGAAGCCGCACGTCACAATGACGCGAGCTAAAGCGGCGGTCGCACGCTGTCGGCTGCGTCTAGTGTTTTCATCCGGATTACCTTTAAAAACAAAAGTGGCCATTTATAAAATATATGTTCGGCCTATTCTCACCTACGCGGCACCAGCATGGTACGCGTTGTGTGGGAATAAACAAATGGCACAATTAGAGGCCCAACAAAATAAAAGCCTGCACCCGTTACAGTGCGAAATATATATGCGAAATGACTCGCTACGACGAGACCTCCGGATGGAAACACTACACGACTTCATCGTTAGTTTGACCACCCGTATGTTCTCGCGTGCAGATGCATCAGGCCACATGCATCTGCACGCGAGTTCGGTACGCATTAAACAAGCGTACGCGTCGAAAAATTCTTGCCTGTTTCAAAGTGCTCTGAAACGGCAGCTGTACTCTCCTAACGTTGTTAATTATTTTAGCTACATCGCCCCATTAAAAACGTCAGATTATATTTTTTCCGTAATCCTTAAAGGATTTCTTTCAAATAAAAAAAAAAATATGCCACGCTCAAATCGTCAGATTATTGAAATGTTTTCTCCACTGTGCTTAACAATTAACTTACCTTGTCTTGCGCTCGAGTTTTTATGAGGATATTTTTTTTTACTAATCTGATGATCTGCCCCCCTAGCCAAGAGCATTGTCGCTTTTTACGCTCGAACGTCGCAGAAGCGTGAAAGAGAGAGAGTTAACAAATTTATTATCCTATTGGTGTATCTATATTGTTGTCTCGTTTTGGTTATTTCTGTAATGATAAAAACGAAAGTGACGTCATCACCAAATGTCATCTTCATACAAAACTTTCGTGCGCGCTTTTAGCGCTCATGCTCTTGGCTAGGGGGGCTGATCGGCTGTCCTTAACGAACACCCCTATATTAAGGGTTCATTATATGGTAGAGGTCACGAAATAGGTAGGGGTACATTACAAGGTTTCTCCCACGGAATCGAAAAAACAAGTGGAAATGCTATAAAGCACCAAATGTATTAGAACCGGTGTCGCCAAAATCATATATCTATAAGTATTGAATCTATAACCACTTCGTCCTGATTGGTTGCAAATATACAAAGCAATTTTAAACACTATTCTCCAAATAATTAGATTTAAATTCATATAAAAAAATAATCATGCCATCTATCATAAAGTAGTAAGAACCTCCTATAAAAGGTTCTGCTATTCCTACACAGATGGCGTGATTACTACAACATTCGAATAAATGTTTTGTTCAGTCGACATATGGCATATTATCTTTTATAAAAAAAAAGTATTTTAGTTTATTCTAGAACTTTCCTTGCATAAAAATATAATAATTCAAAGGCGGCGACATAATAAAATATTTAAAGTATCGATATCGATGCTTTTTTTTAATATAAATGTGCTTATATAGAACGCAGTATTTAAACGCAGATGGAAGTGAAAACTTTTTAGAAAACATAGAAAACTTTTAGAAAATATAAAGGCTTAAAAAACTGATTTTTGAGATAAGTATATTTTTTTAAGTTGAGTTGGGTGACGTTGTCGTGACGTGAGCACGAAACAAAACTTTGGGACGCAATCTTAATATAACTAGTATTTTTGTAACAAAAATAAAGAAATTAGGCAAAATGAAGAAATTATTTTTGCCTGGAATATTACATTATTTTATAAAAATATTTTTTATCGTTATTTTAAAAAAATGAGTTTTTAGTCGCAATGGTACAGACCCCAATTTTGTTTGGGCATATGACGTGACGAGTCTTAATTAAATATATATCTCAGAATCCATTTTATTTAAAAAATAATAATTTAGGTATATTCACAAGAAAGGAAATCTTTTCGGAAGCCCATTGATTTGTAAAATTGTTATCGGCAGGATGCATGAAAATTTATCAATGTGCAACTTTTTTGCTCTACATTGTGTTAGAGCAAAAAAGTTATTTATAAAAAGTATTTTGCATTAGGCGGCCGGTTCAATTTACAATAAAACAAATAGAGTTGTATTCTTAGTATATTTCACACAATATCTCACTATTACAACGTTCCAAATTTTATATATAACCATATAAAGTAGGACCCTGCAAAATTATAATTTATTGCTCGCGATCTGCACTACTCGTTAGCTGATAACCAATGAATGTCGATATATCTGCCAAAAGTGAGAAAAAAAATGGAACACCAAGTAAAACCTCAGCAGATTAAAAATATTATAATAGAATAGAATATGTATTTATTCAATAAAATAAAACAAAAAAACTTACGCTAACTTACAATAATATAATAATACGATTACAATGCTAATTAAACTACATTTTATTGAAATGGTTTCACCCTCAGCTTGAGATAAATAAATAGTGTCTCGCGCTCATTTTCAGGATGAACCATGATTATTAACCTAGATTTTATACATAATAAAATTGCTTATTTATTACCTACCATTTCCTTTTTCTGTGCTTGCATTAACCATTTTCTTAAATTAATTTTAAAACTAGTTGGATTTTTAATATTTCTTATGCTATACATAATACATAATAGGTATTAAACGACGCAAAGAGAGAAATTAAATATATAGAACCATCAGGCAGTTCACATTCTTCAACACCGAGAAAGAAGAAACTCAATGGCCAACTAAGATTTTGCCAAAGCAAAGCCTAAAAATAAAACAATTACAAACAAAAAATCAAAGACTTAAAAACAAAAAAAAAATGATGAAAAATTATTAAACTTGGATAAAAATTTGCTACGACAAAGGAAAACTTGGATAGTCTCAAAAATAATAATTTAGAGGTAAAACTTTTTCATCTTATTCATAATTTATATTTGTAAAATTAAATGAATTGTAATATTTTATTATAAAAATGCAGCGGTCATATATTGTAGCTGAAACCAAAATGAAAAACAATATAACAAAAATAATGAACAGGAGAAAAACTAAATTTAAAATAGTGTGAAATAGATTTGATATTTAGTCAACAAAATACTCTTTTTATCGGTTATCTTATTCTTATAGAACAAATTGCCTATTATGAAACATTTTAATATCATATCATAAACACTTCCAATACCTCTATGTATGTAGTAATAAAAAAAAACACGGTAACTTACTTGATTAAAAAGCTTAACGATTTTCAAAGTTGGAGTTTTGTGTATTTATATCCTTTATTTGATATTAAAATATCATCTTCTATAAAATGTTCAAAACATATGGTGCTTGATTTTGTTGGCATCCAATCAATTCTACCTGTAGCATCAATCCATTTCTCTTTGACTGTGGTGTCTTTGGGAAACCTAAAAATATTTTAAATGAAGGTTAGAAAGTTGGTTAAGTTCTTATTGATGACCTTTCAATGATTTTAATGAAATTATATATAAACCGCTCATTGTAACAATATGGTAAATGGTAAGTAATGGTAAGTAATTGTAACAATGGTAGCCTACTAAATTTTGATTATTCAATTTATAAACTATTAATTTCAATTTCTTTTTACAAACAGCTGTTACTGTGTCTAAATATGAACACAATTCTTCGTAATAGAGAATGGCTGCAGCGCTATAAAGATTTTTTTATGTATGTGTTTTAAGGTAAACCAACCAAATTGTGCTCACTTCTACGTATAGGGAGTTTATCGTTATAAAGAGTTTACACGTACATTTTATTATTCTAAGCCCACACTATTAAAAAATTGTATGCGATACAATATGAATAAATATTTAAAAAAATATGTAAGTATATAATTTTGTAAACTGCCGAAATTGTTCCTTCTTTTCTTTAAATAAATAAGTTATATCGATAAGCACTCACTACAACACTAACTGAGTAGCAAAGAACTTTTGAAATCTAAATTTCAATCTAAAGTATTCTTTATTACAATTTCATAAGGTTGATTTTAACTTCATTTAAACTACAATTATTTGTAAACTAAAATAAGCTAAGGTTTTTAAAGAATACTAACAAAATCGTACTTACCGATGATACGAAACACCTCCATTACGAAGATTTTTTCTCCTACTATCGTTTTTGCACTCCAGAATGCAATAATACGGCATATTTACAATAATTATGCGGAAAAATCAGGAACGACACGAGACTACCAACTCGAAGCGATGTTAGACACGACTGATAACGACTGGGATCAAATAAGCGTACCTACGCTTAATTGTGCCACACTAAACACGCCTACTTTGCACTTCCACTTGTTTTTTCTATTCCGTGGGGATTTCCATGTAATTTGGGCTATTTTGGGGGGTTTTGACTTTAGTAGGGGTAACAAAATTTTAGGCGATGGTAACATTGGGCGACGAAGCGAAATTTTAGGTTTTGAAATATTTGAAGTTTTTTTTGGGACTTGTGTGCGCTGAACAAATAAGTACTTGTGTGTGGGCTGTTTGTTTACAGTACATTGTTTAGTGGTTTAGAGTAGGCTTGTGCTTGCTCAGTCTTTGAAAAGATCGCTCCAAACTAGTACAATCTTTAAAATGTACTAGTTCATTATTTTAGTACTTTAGTACAGTGGATTCCTGAGTCGAAAAACATTTTGTTTTAATATGAGTACAGCATGTGATTTTGTTGGAGGTATCTACCTGATGGTAAGCAAAGCTACAAAGTTCACGAATGAGGTCGATCAATACTATTTAACAATTTTAATCGTTCCCACTATGCCGGCTAAATGATGCAGTTACGAAATGGACGGCGTCTAAGACGTATTTAGATTACGAGTCTATTTTAATATCCTTGCTGCTTTATCGTCAAATTGCTTGTTTCGTAACCGCACCATGAAACCACACTACCACCTCGACAAGAAAACCATGCAGTATTCTCCGGAAAACCTGTGAACCCCTTGTTAAATTTTCCGTATTACTAACTAAAGTACCACAGAAAAAAAAATTACAACAAGTACTAGTACTCGGTGCATTCAGCGCTCGCGCTTATGACTAAACACAAAGCAAAAAGAAAGAAACGAACTAGTACACTCCGAGAGCTTAAGAGCCGTGTCGGTAGAGAGAGAAAACAAATGCGATAAGCAAAAACGCGCGAGCGCGACCGAGACACATTTCGATGCCCGAGCTCGTACGAATGCCCTCGGAGGACGCGACGAACAGTGAACTAGTACATCTTACATCTCTTTGGTTCACGCGAAATCGTGCATCGCGTCTTCTCTTTCGTGTCTTAATTATTCTTTGGCGTCTCCTTCGCTCGCGTCTTCTCTTTCATTCCCTTACCGATCTCGACTTTAAAATGAACTAAATGACCGAAGAGCAACTACGTTGATGAATAGTTCATTCTCATTCAGTATAGGGAATTAATTCCTTTAGTACTCTAGTACATGTACTACACAAGACTAGTTTAGAGACTTCATAATTTGTTCAGTGTTTAGAAAATCGAAACTATCGAAAGATATATTTAATTAATAATGTCCCATAAACATTGTCATGATGAACACCATGATCATGATACTGAAAATGAAATAGGCATTCAATATAGTTTGTTTGAAAAAATTGATAACAACAATTTGGAGTGTTTGAATGAAACGATTGAAGGGTCTGGCAAAACTGTATTTAAATCGTGGGAAATGCGATTGGATCGTGAGAAGGTATGTTGTGCTAACCATTATAGAACAGGTTACTTTTATACCTACTGTTTTTAAGTTATTCATACAACTCTTACCACAAAAATAAATAATGCTAACTGTATGTAGTTTGTAATGAAATGGCCTAATAACCCTAGAGTAGTTCTTCACCTGGGAGGCTATATTCACGCACTTAGTGATGAAACGCAAATTGGGTCAACTCAACTCATAGAGATAGAGGGCGTTAGTCTTCTGCTTTTTCTTGCCATTGCAGAATTTGAGAATATTGGATCACTAAATGGCCATTATTTGTAGAGGACAGCAAGTGAGGCGTAGTAAGTTTTTACTAGGTATATCCACAATGTGTTGTGTTATGCAGAAACTCAATATCATTGAGATCATTATATATCTATTGCACTCATACACTTCTGCTTTTTTATTGTAATAGTCCATATAGATAATGAGAAAACTATCTATTAATTATGTCTCTTTTACTAATGATATTAAATTTAAAACTACCCACCACATGACATTGGCAAAATTTGAATTTCTGGCTTTTGAAATGGAAACTTCAGGCTCTCTGTCACCTTATGCTTTAACATTTTCACAATTCACAATTATTGGGAAAATTGTTATTAGAGAATTCAGGTGCTAGAACAGCCTACTTTTTTCAACACAAAGGACTATAAATTGAAAGAAGCAATGCAGTTCTCAGCATCTGTGTGCAATCTATGCAAAATGCATAGAATCCATTAGCCAAAATATAATAAGAATAATAAATCCTTTCTTTTACTTTTTGTTCTTTACAAGACACTCTTATAATATTATACAGTAATATCAAAATTGTTTAAAACCTTTAAAACATAAATAGGTTTCCCCTTCATAGGGTTACACTTTCAAAGATTACCTCATTTGGAAAAGTTTGATAGGGGAAATGCTTATTTAAATTTCAATAGGTCTGAGCTCTAAAATAGTGATTTATAATTGACTTTTGAGGTGCAATGGGTTTGGTAAGTAAGCAAGGGTTATAGTTATAAGGGGATATAGGTCCGGCCTTGGATACATCATCTGCTAAATGACCGCACTGCTTTTGGAGGAAACTAAAGCTTAAGTGCCAGGGTTTTTCCCCTATATTTTTCTATAAAAAATATAAATATTTTGGTCATAAACAGTATTTATATTTTTTTAGAGTTTGATTGTATTAAAATTTAATTAAATTGTTGTAGTTTGTTGAAAGTGACTGCGATGAAGAATTGATATTCAACATTCCTTTCACTGGAAGTGTTAAGTTAAAAGGCATAAAAATTGCTGCAGAAGAATCTGAATCTCATCCATCTAAATTGAGATTGTAAGTGTATTTTGAATAACTTAAACCTGTTTTTAAAACATGAAGAAATAATATTTGCAAATTCATTTTGTTGTCCCTTGAGAATAAAATGATAATTGCAAAAACTCAACTTTTTAGAAAATCGTAATCAGACTATAAATTGATTTTAGACCATTGGTAGAAATCACTGAATTGTAAAGGTTTTGGTAGAAATTTGGAATCATTTCTGTCTTGCAAAGATATGTGAGATTTCTACTTTAGACCATGCTATTTAAGAATTTTAAAAACAAATGTTCTTATAGATACTAACAGGTCTCCGTATTGTGACTGTGGGCCGTTGGTCCTACAAGATTTGGTAAAACAGACGGTCCTACAAGATTTGGTATAAAACAGACGCGTAGGTACTCCTTGCTGCTTCTAGGTCACCATAATACAACATATGAGTAAGTTCACAGCAATCAATAGAATTATGATAAATTTTATATAGCCCCTTACTTGACGATATCCTACATATGCACTATAGGACAAGGCTAAGAAATGTATACTGCATATTCTCAATAAGATCAGAATATTTGTTATAAATGGGTTCTTAGATTGAAACTGCATACTCCAACTATTGTCGAATGTATCATTATATTCTGACCCAAATGTAATTTAGAGAACCTAAAACCAATAAAGAGTCGCGGGGCGCAGATTCCCTGTTAAAAGGTGTACCAGATATTTAGTAATTGTATTTTATTAAATATTTTGGTGAAGGTAATATAATTGAATTTAGGCACACTTAGATGCAATTCAGTGTGATTGCAGTAACTAATTATTCAGTCTAGGTCTTTTTGAAGTAGAATGCGTTGTAAGTTTTCGTATCGAGCGAGGAAAACTCAATCATTAAACAAACACCTTGAGATACAACTACTCATTAATGCAATGAACGACATATATCCTCGCGTGCATATATTTGTGATAAATTATTTAATCAACATACAAGAAGGACCAACCGATCAATCTGGCTTATACAAGGTCAGAATTTACTCGGATTGATCAAAAATAGAATACGGGACAAGTGCAAGAGTGTACTCACTCGACCTGAACCTGAACCTGAAATGAATTATTTTTATTCTGACCTGAGATCTGAACATTAGAATTTCAACAGCACTTGCTCCCATCTGCCAAGCAGAGTATAGCAATAACAGAAGCAATATCTGCAATTCGCGCAAGAGAGATAAAATAATATGGTATACGCATACTACTATTTTAGTACCGCAATCATTGAAGAACAAACAGATCGACTCGAGAATATATCAGTTGGTAACCCAGCAACTCGCTCGGTAACGAAACGGCTGATGAACTGGTGAAAAGAGATTCGGTTACAACACCGGTTGGACCCAAACCATATGCACCGATTTCTTTTATTTAGTTGAAAAGCTGGCTGCGCAACTGGACAACCTTCAACCATTACTGTAAGTTATAAACTGTAAGTCATCTTACAGAACTGAAGGCAGGCTAGAGAGGCGGTCACCAAACCTGGCTCACGTCTAGCTCAGAACCTGCTCAATTTCAACAGAGGTAACCTGCGGATTGTGGTGGGTACACTTTCCATTAAACAGACACCTTAAAATTTTAGGTATCACCAACAGCCCTCTTTGTAGAATTGTAGAGGTTACATTGAAACTGATGAAACACCCGCCCATAAGCTGCTTCACTGCACCGGGTTGGATTCAAAACGGGCGAAAATCTTCGGAAACCGAGGTTGCTTCTTAAGGCCCGGACTTCTTGTCTGGAAGGAGCTGGGCTAGCTAGAATAGTCTCGCAAAGACTAAAGACTCGCTTACAAAAGCCCTCTTGAATAAGTGTGGTCAACGAGCCCGCCATGAACATGAAGTAGTCTTTGTGGTCTTTTATAAACTTTTCGGTCGTCTGCATATATAAGAAATTTAGAATTAACGAAATATCGTTTATAAACAAAACAAATAAAAGTGGCCCTAAAATAGAACCTTAGGATCAATAGAATGAATAAAATTCATTGATTACGATACGACTTTTTTATTTCTGTTGTCAATGTATGAAACAAACCAGCGTGTTTAATGAAATTTTTCTAAGTAGGAAGGAACTCATGATCAACTTTATCGAAGGCTTTTCTGATACAAATCATATTTTGTTACATTTTTTGGTGAGGGTAATACAATTGCATTTAGGCAGATTTAGGTGCAACCGTGCAATTCATTGTAATTGCAGTAACTACTTAATAGGTTTAAGTCTTGTTAAAGTAGTATGCTAGTGGTTGCGCCTTACACGATGTATCCGGATGTCGTAGGTTCGATTCCCACCTATGGCAAGAACATATTAGGACGTTTTTCCGTACAGTTTTTCATGTTCTGTTTGTTTAAAAAATATAATATATATATATTATTATCGTGTTTCTGGTTCACATACTCGTAGTACAAGCCTAGAACTTAGTTCGTAACTAGGGCAATATGTATGTAATGGCCATCATATTATAATTATTATCATTCACTTGGTCACGCTATCTATATCTTCGAACTAGAGAAAATCAGAAGGTTAGTTGTGGTGGATCTGCATTTTATAAAGCTGTGATAATCATTCATCATCAAGGTTGGATATATTCGCCATGCACCAGTCTTTTAAAAAGGTTAGACATCGAAGATAGTCAGATAATAATAGAATCATCATCTACTTGTTCATAATTTTTTTGTCATGAGATTAATAAAGGATCTATTTTATTAACATTCTCTTGGAACTTTATTCTCGTAATTGAAAAACTGAATATCAATATACTATTTTATAACTTCATCAGGAGCAGCAAAACAAGGGTAGGTTTAAAATGATAATATCAATTGCCATTTTATTCTCCGGGGGTGGGTGGCGATTAGTACTATTAGTTTCTTTATTTGTCAAATAAAAAAAAGTAATTTTTATTTTTGATTTCGAAAATAAGAAACTAATTTCGTTTTTATCAATTAAAAAAACTGGTTTTTAAGATATTTAGGCCCGATTTTTCAATACCCAGTTAAACAGTCTGATAGCAGTTATTCTATAGTTAACAAGAATTTGGATTTTTCTATAGTTGGATAGTGTCAAAGTCACAGATAAACACATTAACAGTGGAATAAAATTATCTGGGGCTCTAGAGAAAAAGCAGGCGAGGCGACATGTCGCGTCGCCTCAATCAAAAACGTATGTATTTTGACAGTGACAGTAGGCGTGAGGTACGCTGTCACCTGCCAAAGTCTATACAGTTTTGATTGAAGGCGACACGACACGTCGCCTCGCCTGATTTTTCTCTAGAGCCCCTGGTAGTTCAAGAGTCAATTAAAACTTATCAAGCTGTTATTGTGGTCTGTGATGGTTATAATTTTAAAGTATTTTTGCGTGTTTTCCTTTTAAATTCGGAAACATGGAAATGTTTGACTCAATTGAAGATTTACTTATCGAAGAAGAAATGATAATGGTGAATTATTTAAATCCAAACCGGAAAAAAAGAGTAGTCAGAGAAAGATTAGACCATACCAGCTGGGACGGGGATGAATAGTAAAATTAAAATGACCAATTTGTATGGGGAAGTCATTTATTTTTCATTAGCGACATATGGTTCCATAGGAAAAGTTGTTAGATTTTATCAGCAGAACTTCATGTTAGCCCAAAGTACATCCTTTCAAATTCACCCTAATAGACACTCTCGCATTTATAATAGTATTTTTGTCTTTCTTTAATAAGTAATCTAGTCGATTTAAAATATGTAGGCATATATAACAATAATGTCTGACTTTTAATGTTTCCATTTTTAAAAAATTTTTTGTATAAATTTTATTCCGTACTAATAAATTCACATTATTCCAAAAATCTACTTATTTTGTTTTTCTTCACCACGCTTTGTGTACATACACCTCAGACAGGTCTTGTGGCACGGCTCCGCAAAGAGACGTGACCCCACTCCGAGCTCTTGTGGTCGACTGAAATTTTGAACGCGTTCATCGGGAAAATGTATGGCGGATTTGGGATTTATTAAGAAAAAATAATTATTTAAAATATTAGGAACAAAAATATAAATGTTGCAAATATCGGAGGTGGTAGTTTATACATTTAAGAATACTTTTGAATTAATGTTGAGATAAAATGCTACCGTTAAGTTATTAAAATGTTCAAAACGCAAACTAGCCTTTTTCGCTAAATTTAGATACTTTTTAATGGTAAATTATATATTATTTTATTTTCTTATATATTAGTAAAACATAGCTACATTCTCTGTGGTACTATAACATAAGTTTATTATTCATTATTGTGTTATTTTTCATTCAAAGCGGATAAAACCGTGTTGATTTAGCTTTTTTTTGCTCTATGCAGGCTTCATTATTAAAAAAATAAACGAAATTAGTTTTTTATTTTAGGCTATATTTTCGAATATGTTCCTCTATATTTTACTTTGTAACTCCATATATAGATATAAATTTTATAATCTCATGGTTAGGCTGATGGGTTGTCCAAAGCCTTAAATAAATGAAAAAAAACCAAATATTTTTTCGGAATTTAAAATATTTTTTGAATTTTTATTTTCGTCGGAAGCCTATCGTCCTATATTAATTTTGGTATTAAATTTATAATGCGCTTGAACTTTAGCTTGGTTTATAGAATATTAATCAAATTAATCCAAGATTAAAATTAAATAACAATAGACATGATTAGTGTATTGTCTTGTCACATAACATAAATATTCCATCAGTTGTGCTTGTTAGCTTATTGCCATTGGACCATATATTAATTTCAGCAGATCAGTGTGCTAGATACTTGATGTTAATTAATTAATATGATATGACTTTAATTATGATCTGTCTTTATCTAGATACAAAGATATAAACCACGCTCATACAAAAATAAACACTGCATTCAATCCATCCAATAAATAGCAGGTATCCAAAAATATTCTGATATTATAATAATAATTGTCACTAAAATAACTGACACATTTGTATAGCCGCAAATGTAGGTATAGCTACCAAAATTACACATAAGCCTAACTTAACCTTTGGGGCAGAAATGACCAGACGAAGACCAATTTTTTTATTTGAAAGGGCGGTTATTGAAGCTCGCACCAGGCGCATAATGCTACACATACTGCTCTTGTTGATACATTAATTTATTTCTCGTGACTAAACATTTTTGCTTCAAACCAGGTAACTAGCCTATTACATAATTTCAGATACAAAAATCGTCCTGGAATGAGTTTTTATGATATATCTGCAGAACCTGACCAGACTTTTGAGTTATGCAGAGACAGTGAAGCTCAACTTGAATATGCAACCAAGTAAGTAATGCATAATTATCTATTTGTCAGTAATTGTACCATATTTGCCATTTTATTATACTCACTTTTACTTTTTTTAATAATTACTAGCTTTTGCCCTCGGTTTCGCAACCATTAATAAGAAAAAAGAAAGGTACTTGAGTAGTTTTAAAGTTTAGTAAGTACCTTCGAAATTATTATGGTAAGAGGCCTGATGGAATGACACTGTTACCCTGGACGGGTGGACGGTGTTTGGTATGGGATGCAACTTGCTCCGATACCTTTGCACCGTCTCATTTGCCAGGGACTTCGCAGAAGGTTGGTGCTGCTGCTCACTCGGCGGAAAATCTCAAACGGCGCAAATATGCGGCTCTCACTAGAGATTACATATTTGAATGTGCATCTGGATTGAGAGATCTTATCAAAACCAAGCAAAATGGCTATGTTGGCATTTCGTAGCATAATGTAGAAACTTATATATGAAATATTTTAATTTGTAAAGGCGAGGAAAAAAAGTTAGCGTCCAAAAATAGGAGCTCTCAGTCCTGACGTTTTTGAAAAAATATAAAAAAATATTTTTAGAAATATTTACTCTATGTTATATTTTTTTGTACTAACATTCAGTACACACATCGTAAGAAATAATTATAAGAATTCAAAATATTTGGAGGTAAAATGAAGAAGATATAAGGCAAAACATGGATCTCTCAATCCAGACGTTTTAGATTGAGTGATCCTTTGAAACACCATGTTAGGCTGAGCAGAAGCAAAAGTTGATTATCCCAGCATTTAATAGTACTTCTCGACATTATCGCAATAAATAAAAAAATATCCAAATGATAACCGTTAAAAAGTTATAGCAACTTCGTCATTTTTAAAACATCAGGACTGAGTGATCTATATTTTTACATATTTCTACTTTTACTTTCATCACACAGAAAATCTAAAATTCTACGAATAATTAAAAAATCATCTTCTAAATCCTGGCATTTAAACTATTTGTGTAAAGTATGCAAATTATTATATTTTTAGATTTCAATTTTACCCATACAGCAAGTCGTGTAGAGTGACCATGTTTTTTTTTTGTTGGCACTCTGTATGAACACATGCCAAACCATACAAATACAGATTGATTCCGAAACAAATTTTAGTGTTTACTAATACCAGTAAATCCATAGACTAATGTTGAAAAACGGTAAACCCACAGATTGATGCCTTAAAAATAAATCTGGATACCGTTATAATTACGACTCAAATTTTCGAGCTACCTGAAAAGCGGTACCTAAACTCAGACTAATCCCGTAACATAACCGTCGAATCTCCTGAAAACCCGTGAACACTAATAATGTGTTTATAAAACATTTTTTAAACCACATACATTTAAAACCTAGTAATTTTAAATTTCTTTAAACGGTAATGTTTAAAAAAAAAAGATATTATAAATACCAGGAATACCCTAAGCCCCAAAATAGCCTGTCTACAAACAATAGCCTGTCTCACAAAGTCAATACAAAAAAATTACAAGTGCGAAAACTCGCCCGCGGAGTGTTCCGAAGGTAGCGGAGGGGTTTTATTTCCACCTCGTAGCAAATTGTGAGTCTACACTACACTGAACAAGTGGTAAACTCATAGCGGTATTTGTTTAGACTTAATCACCCATCGGTAAACAGTTTCACAAGTTTATATAGTGAAACTAGGACCGACATTTAACGTGCGCTTATCTTTGACTTGGACCCTTTTACACCTACACCTATTAGGAGATATTTTACTAAATATATGTATATATATAATATATAAGTACCACAAATTTCAAGTATATCCGAGCAGCGGTTCTCGAGATATTCATGCCGACAAACAAACAGACACCTAAGAGTTCTTTTTTTGAAAAAAATAATAAATTCGGAACCCTAATGAGAACACAAGTGATTATAACCATTCAATGCTCAAAAAGGTGATAATCCAAAATGGATTACTGGATACAGAGAAACGTTTAACAAGTAATTTGTACTTTGTGAAAATTATTACAGCATTTCCTTGATATTTATACTTCCATAGTACCTTCATACAATATAGTATTCCAGTATTCTGTGCTTAAATAAACGTCAAAACGAAATATATTAATATCTAAGTTACTTCGCCTCTCAGGGGAGCGGCGTCATCAGTGATAGTAATTTGTAGTGATGAAATCCATACACTTATCCAATCAAATGGTTTATTATGTATTTTTTTAGCATTGATTTACACACAACTTGTAATTTTACTGCATTAAAATGAAAGTTAAACTATACATATTTACAGAATAATATGCCATGCTTCATAAAAATTAAAAACAAAACATGGTCACCCTACACGACTGCTGTATGGGTAAATTTGGAATCTATAAATCTAATAAAGTGCAACCTTTACACAAATTGTTTAAATGCCAGGATTTAGAAGATGTTTTTTTAATAATTCGTAGAATTTTAGATTTTCCGTGCGATGAAAGTAAAAGTAGATATATGTGAAAATATAGATCACTCAGTCCTGATGCTTTAAAAATGACGAAGTTGCTATAACTTTTTAACGGTTATCATTTGGATATTTATTTATTTATTGCGATAATGTCGAGAAGTACTATTAAATGCTGGGATAATCAACTTTTGCTTCTGCTCAGCCTAACATGGTGTTTCAAAGGATCACTCAATCTAAAACGTCTGGATTGAGAGATCCATGTTTTGCCTTATATCTTCTTCATTTTACCTCCAAATATTTTGAATTCTTCTGATTATTTCTTACGATGTGTGTACTGAATGTTAGTACAAAAAAATATAACAAAGAGTAAATACTTCTAAAAAAACTTTTTTATATTTTTTCAAAAACGTCAGGACTGAGAGCTCCTATTTTTGGAAGCTAACTTTTTTTCCTCGCCTTTACAAATTAAAATATTTCATATATAAGTTTCTACATTATGCTACGAAATGCCAACATAGCCATTTTGCTTGGTTTTGATTAGATCTCTCAATCCAGATGCACATCATATTTGAGCCGTTTGGGGTCGAAACCATGGGACCGTGGGGACCAGGAGCTCAGGCTATATTTAAATATATTTCTAAGCGTTTGGTCGACATATCTGGTGACCGACGAGCTGGCTGCTTTTTTGCACAAAGAATCAGTATAGCAATTCAGAGAGGAAACGCAGCCAGCTTATTGGGAACCCTACCTGTTGGCAGCGATCTGGAAGAAGTTTTTTGTTTATTATAATTTTGTTTAGGTTATTTTTATTTTTTATTATAAAACTTCGAAAATGTAACTCAAAGTGTAAAAAAAATACCTATAAATTTCTTTATATCGCGTGCGCTACGATAACTGTTGATGATAGAATAAAATAATGCACTACAGATTTAGAGAACACATTAGTATCTGCAAAAAAGGTCGCGGTACCATATGTTCAACTATTATGTCACTATAACAACTTCTACCTCTACTCCTCCAAAATTCCTAGACTCGCCGCCGCAAAAATGCAAAGGATGCTGGATATTCTCCTTTCTTGGCTCGACAAGTGGCGGCTGTCCATCAATGTGGGCAAAACAGCAGCTCTTATGACGACACGCCGCCGATGCCCACCACCGCTGAATTTCCGGAGACAGGAGGTCCAATGGACCGACACTGTAAAGTACCTGGGGTGCATCATCGACCGGTCCCTTCGCATGGGCGCTATGGCTAAGCCAAAGCTGCTCGGTCCATGCTCCGGCCGGTCCTTAGATCATCCCTTCCGCTCCGGGTAAAAGAGTTGGTCTACAAGACCTTCATACGTTTCCCCGGTTCACCTATGCAGCTCCAGTGTGGCATCATCTCTTGTCGGCCACGAACAAGACACGGATCACGGTGTCTGCAAAATGTGTCTCTACGCATGGCGTCCAGCGCTCCGTGGTTTGTGCGCAACTCCACAAGAAGCGGCGACCTGAAGGTTGAATCGGGCTATCGCCCGCCGTGATCTTTCACCTGGCAGCGGGGAAAATTCCCCAACTGCAACCCAACCCCACAGCAAGGGGGTTGAGTTCTCTTAGTTATAACAACTTCTTTGTGTATGAAAAGAAATGCCATTAGTAACTAGACCGAGTTATTAGTAGCTTGGTATATATTTCAGTACCTATGGATTACTTTTTACTATCATAATTTAATAATTACTATTTGTCTTCCAGGGTGGCGATATTTTCCTCTGTTACTCACCTGACTATGCATTTTCCAAGCAACTTTGGGGCAGATACTACTAAGATTTATTATATTGGACTAAAAGGAGAATGGGCACCGGCGCATCGTCACGGCGTTACCATCTGTACATATGAAGCCACACCCAATGTAGATGATCATAAACTTAATAATTTTGATACAGTATCTAGAACTATAAGCTAAACAACTTATTATAAAAATAAAATATTTCTTTTTTGAAAATAACTAAAGTTTTATTGCCTTAACATGACCACGGGGCTAAGCATCATCATCCACATCGATATAGTTTGACAGTCGATAAAATGAAGTTTATGAATAAACATTCATTCATAAAATCGATATGTATCGATTTTGTCGATTTATCGAGCCTATCGATGCTGTTGTGCTAAGGCCCCATGTCCATCGTAACTTATTCGATAAAGTTTATGAATGTTGTACATTCATTGATATGTATTATGACGATTTATAAAGGTCATCGATGTTGGCCGCACCTCAGGATATTTCTCGTACCTTGGCGATTAGTAGGGGGTTTTCAACGTCAATTCTATATCTGAATATCTCTATACTAATGTTATAAATAATATAGGCTTAAAACAAATTATATTGTCACAAAATTTGTAGTCCAGTGCAATTATAAATGAAAAATAACGGAACCCAGTTATAATGAATAGATTTGAATGTTTTTTTTGGATTCCTATTACTATAAACTTCAAAGTTTACCCTGCATCAAAAATTACCGAAATTCCAACAAACACCGCACAAAATATTTAAAACATAATATTCAAAATAACATAATTATTATCAGGAAGGCATGTCCATACTTTTTTATTTATTATATATACTTTTTTTATATACTTTACCATACTTATTTTTAAATGAAGTTTAGGTATGATTTATTGCATGGGAATTTCCCATCACTACTCATAATGTAGCTTTCTATTTGTGAAATATTTTTTTTAATTATTTTTTGAGTTTATCCGAAATAAACAATCAATCAAATCTTTTCTCTTTATAATATTAGTATAGATTCTTCTTACTAAGGTCCTTATTGGAAAAAATAATGATACGTATTTTAGTTTAATATACTTATTTATTTAGCATGCTCCCTGTGGGTAGGCGAACAATACCGTTAAACGTATTTACAGATAAATATTATTTTAAAATTAACAATACACCTTTCATAATATATAATTTTATAAAGGCCGAGTTACATCACCTGACTTCGATATATCATTGCATTTTTTTTTTTTTTTAAGTTTTAAGTAAGTAGGTATATTACAATACACTTAGTTAAAACTTAAGAAATAGAAGTTTAATATATAAGGTGATGGCACTCACTATTTATTAGAGTTACAGTGGATATATTTTTATAGAACTAACATAAGATGACACCCTTAAATATATTCTACATATATTTTTAATTTAGGTAAAAGATGTGCTATTTCCTTTTAGTTATATATGGTGACTTTGAAAGGATGTACTTTGGGCTAATATGAGGTTCTACTGATCAATACGAACAACTTTTCCCATGGAATCATGTGCCGCAATGAAAAAAAATATTGCCTTCTCCATACAAACTAGTAATGTTCAAATGACCAATTTCTATGGGGAAGCCAAAATTTTTTTTCATTCGCGAAACATGGTTCCATCAGAAAAGTTGTTCGATGTGATCAGCAGAACCTCATATTAGCCCAAAGTATATCCTTTCAAATTCACCCTGTATAAAAAAAAATTATGATCGAATCACACAAAACGTTGTTCCCAAATTATCTTACTGGCATTATTTCAATAAATCCTGTCCTAAATGCAAAAATATTTGATACAAAAATACCCCCAGTAGGTAGCTATGTATATTTCAAAATTAAACTGGAAAATCCACTAAAATCAATGTATAAAAAAGTTATTAGGTATTATATACAAATATTGTTTTATATTTAGCTCTTATATCCACTCGTAACTTTAATATAAAACATTTAAAAAAATACATAAACTTTGTAAAAGTCATTTCAACTAACTTATATTATTTACTCGTAGTTTTTCTCTATAAACTATGTTTATGAGTAAAACAATTAAATACACTATCTACATAATTTATATTAAGTATGCTTCGTGTAGGTACACCACAGAAATGAAGCGAAAGGTATTTTAGTGTATTTTTTTTTAAAAGTTTTAATTAGAAAAAATAATAGGAAAACATTTAAATATCTTGAAAACTAAAAAAAACTACCAATCACAATACAAAATAGCTGTAAATAAATTCGCATGTTCATATTGAAATAGAGCTTGCGCATGCCTAAGGATGTATTTCGATGAAATTTACAAAATTTTTACTATTTTCAGCATATTTTATAGGACTGCTAGACGGCTTTACGTGCCTTTCGGTGAGATACTTGTTAAGGTTTCTCCAGTCGACAATGGTACCAACGTAGGTACTTCTTTGATTATTAATTCAATTGTTGACAAAAATAAATTAAAATGCCCTAACTAAATATTTTTTTTAAACTTTTTAATCTTACAAAAAAATATTTAGTTCTTGAAGAACACTTTAGTTAAAATGTTTTTTTAGCGAAGTTTTTAGCAACAAAAACAAATATGCATAAAGGATCAAAGATTTTTTAAATTAAAATGTTGTTCAAGGACTCAATAAGTTTTATCAATAAGGCCATTTGTATAATATGGTGTCAAACATAAAACCTTAAAACCATCATACCATCATAAGGTTTTTGTGGTGTCCAGTACTAATTACCAATTATATTTTACCTATTTTCTGATTTTGTTAAGTTAAGTATAAAGCACTTATAGGTAGGTATGTTTGTATGTTAGATTTTGGTGGTTAGGTAAATTTAAGTGTTCACAGGCAATTTGTAATATACCCATACCTACTTGCACACTTTTATAAGTTAGCTTATGAGATTTGTTGAATAGGTAAATTAGGAATTAATTAGGCTCGTACGGATTGCCTGTGAACCATTTTATAAGTAATAATTTATATGCGTCCTGCACCAGGTAAAAAATAAGATAATTTAATTACAGTTGGGGACCGATCTCAACGAATTCGGGGCTGAGGAAAATAGATAATTACTAACGGCCGTTCTCAGTAATCTATAGTATATCTTCTTTTTGATGGATAACTACGGTAACCACAATGGTAACTACTGACATTTTGTATTAAAATACAAAGAGATTAGATATATGGTTACTCTTTGCCAGATAGAGATTAATTATAAAAAATGACCGTAAGTACATTTAATGACTTAGCAAACTTATAAATCCTAGTCAAGCCAATAACCTATAGATAAATAAAGATTTATGGCCTTATTTATAAAAAACTTATTCGAGTCCTTAAAGAACATTTACGCATATTTATTTTTGAAGGTAAAAAAAGACAACAAATTTTAACTAAAGTGTTCTTCGTGGACTCAATAAGTTTTTATGAATAAGGCCAATAGTAGGCTAAGGAATGATGAATATTACCTAAACATGGAAAAGATTTTGCACCCAAAGGCGACCCAAATATTGATAATTTGTAACAAACAATGTACATATCTACCATAAAAATTACAACATATTTTCCATGTTTAATATTTATTAATATTACCTTAGTCACTCTTTAGCAGAAATATCTTCCCTACGTTCGGTTGCAATACCTACAAGGCTTAACCTACTTATAAGTAGAGAGGTACTCAATTAATATGTGGAACACAGTTTCTATTTTACATTCATATGTAGCGTTTTCTAGACCAAAGCTAGGGGTGTGAAAAACTGCGATTTCGGATAAATATTCACATCGAAATCCCGATTGGATACATTGACACAATATCTACCTTAATCGGCATATTGACAACATCCCACCATAGATAATAGACACGTGTGTATTTTCCCATCCAACGAATTTATTTATCGCTGAACCCCAACTGTAGGTGTTATCACAATTATGGGCTAGGCGTGGTGAGGCGTCTGCGGCCGCGAGGGATGCGGTATGGCCGGCGGAACTGTCGATTGAACAGCGGTGCGTGCGCCGGAATTCTGCTAGGATGTCGTACTTCGTGCGGTACCAGATCTAGATGTCCAACATTGGAGGCTCTTCTGGTAGTAACTCCTATTCTTCTCCTCATACATACTGCGCACCTGGTAGGAAAATAAAACTTTTATAATAAGCCAGTCATTGTATCATTAATAGCAATAGGTTTCGTTTAATTATTAAAACAAACGACAAGTGCGTAAGAGCACTCCATAATTAATATAGATAAGCGGTAAAATACGCTGGGAGTACACGTATACACGTAATACAATATTATAATACTAAAATATATATTATTAACCACAATAGAACGATTTTTGCAATTAGGAACAAAATAAAATAATTGAACTTGGACTAACAGCCAAGTTGTAAAATTGGAAGTACGTTTGTATGGGCGTCATTTCGACAGAGCCCTTACGACCTTGTACAATATTATTTACAGCCTGTCTTTGAGAAGCACCGAGAACATTAAGAAGTACCTATTTAGCGGAACCACCCCAGAGGTGCGAACAGAGTAGAACAAAACGAAAGAAAAAAAAAGCAGATAAATATAGGGATACACGTTTCAATTAATAAAAGTTATATATCTTTATTTTCACATAACAAAATTAAATAGTATGTACAAAACTAAAAATAATAAAATTAAAACAATTACCTAATAAAGAAAAAATAATAATACTAAAAAATGGAAAAATGGAAAAACCTACTGCAAAAAAAATATATCATCTAATATTTGTCCGTGTGGCATAGTGGCCAAAACGCTGGCAACATTTCCTCGCTGAATACATAAACTAATTTTTTGTGCAAGGAAAAAGCCAGCCCTTTGGTCACCAGTAACGGAGACCAATCGTGAAGTCAGTTCTTTGAAGAGCTGTCGTGCACACGGCCCCCACTGTCCTAGCGTCTCCACTGCAAAAGGCACAAATATGTAACTATTCATTATATTTTCATATTTGCGCCTTTTGAGTGTTTCTGCGGTCAAGGTCGCCGCTCCTGCATACATATGAGTCCCGTGTAAATGAGACGATGCCAAGGTGTCTACGCAGGTGACATCCCACACTAAACACCGACCCATCTTCCACGGGATCAACGACATTCCATCAGGTCGTTTGCCGTCGCTTCGGGACAAACCTGGAGGCTCCAGAATCGTTGGAACATCTACGACGGCAAGCGACCTTTTTAAAATGTCATTGAGTGATGCATGACGGGAGAAACGACCTCCACTTTTGTAACAACTAAGGCCGTGGTGTCCAAAATGGTCTACGTCACTACCACACGGACAAATATGATTTGCACATATTTCCGCACCCACCCGTAATCCAATAGCTACTCGAAAAGTAAGGTTGTCCATAAGTGTGCCGAGGTTTTTGGATGGTATTGCTTGTAACCAATACCCTGATTCTTTTTGTGATGATGCTAATAACCTCGCTTTATCTCTATCGTTATTACAGAGGCGTAGCATTTGCTTTTGAGTGGTCTGAATTAAAGGAATATCCCATTGTTTCTGTAACTGTTTTTTTCATGCAGATGACAAAAAGTCACTTGTTAGGTGTTACCTCCTAAACCCATCGGCGAAATGAGGATGGGTTAATCCCTCCGCTGGGTACCCTGAGGCCGTTTAAACGGTTCTCTGGAGCCTAAAAAGGCACCCGTGATGGTATTTATTTATTTTATTAATTGAAACGTGTATCCCTATATCGATCTGCTTTTTTTTTCTTTCGTTTTGTTCTACCTTGTTATCAGTTGGATAATGACTTAATCACTAGGCTGGGGCCGCTTTTTTAAGTTTGAAGTATTAATTTAGAATATAAATAAGAAAACAAGGGAAAACGCAACCTCACCATTTTAGTTGTTGTAGCTTTTTAGGAGTAATGTATTACGGTATAGGAAATTAAAAGAATTACAAATAAAAACATGGAAAGTATTTAAAGTTATTTTTAAAGAAGCTTCTGAGGAGAAAGAGTTTCCCTGAGGAAATTGGGTACGGTGACTGAAGAAACCGAAGTAACCATACCTTCGGTCGCAGTACTTAGTAGCCTCGGCCGTAGTCGTAGGTTCGCCGAAAAGAAGCTTGTTCAGGGACCCCAGTTAAAAAGAGTTTTTTGGAATGCTCTATAATAACCCTTATGACTTAAGTCTGAGCGCACTTCAATGCCAATAATATTCGGGTTATTTTTATCAGAGTCGTATTTACTCTGTTCAAAATAAAAAAATATATAGTAAAAATATATTGTACTTACTTAAAAGATAAAAAATAAACTACTGCACTACTGCATTTTTATTTTGTTTTATAAGACAATTTATATACCTGAATTTCATGATAGAGAAATATTTTGTTATAGGTAATAACTACCATGAAAACTATTTAAGTAATATTGTTTTACTAACTAACCTGCTAACTTTGGTGACATGGTCGGCTTTAAGAGTTTGTTGTTCTGGCCTTGAAAACATTTTGTTGTCGTCGATCGTGGAGAGCCAGTAGGAGACGGCCGTCGCGAAGTAGTTGCACCGACCCAAACCGTTACATTCGATAAACGGCCGGGTGCGGAAGTCCCTCATGCATGAACCAGGAGAGATCAAGGACTGACCAGCAGAGTCCGCGCCTGCCGTGTGCTGTAAGAAAGCGTATTTTTAGAATCATAACCATCTGAACTCACCCACCCATGGCAATTCGTTGTTAGAATTGTAAGTATCTGTAGAAAAAATATTAGGATAAAAAATGTATAGGTCCTATCAAAACCAGTTTAAAACGAGAACAACTGATGCTAAAAACAAAATTAAAGGCTCATGTAACTTACCATCAAGAAACTGTATCCCGACCATAACTCGTCCCAGCCGTGTGGACACTGGGGAACTGTGGTACTCTGACTATGAATTGCGATTGCTTTTGTAGCAGCTTCACAAACATTACACCTGTAAAACAGAACGATAGATTAAATATTTTTTAAAGTTTCGTTTTTAAAATATGCATTTTACCTACACCAAAATTACTTTCCTGGATATAAAAGGCGCTACGTCTCTCGCCTGAATCGGAGTCATAGCCATCGGCATAGGCTCTGGTGTTGACAACCAGAAACTGTAATCCTCGCGCTGTGCAAAGTCGCACCTATCGTTTAGATTACAAAACATATAAGGCATTGTCGAAAATTTGCGGAGGCAACTACCTGGGGCTCCTAAAACAAAAAATACGTTTGATAATATACTTTTTATCATGTTAATATAATAATAATAATAATAAATCAATGCTAACTCACCCAAGTCTTGGCCATGCGCCTTTGCATTAGCTACAATGTGTATTAAAGAATAACCTTCCCAAAGAGACGAAGTTCCAGTCGGACATTCAGGTATGCCACTTGTTTGAGAATGGATAGTAAAATGGAAACCTCGGGATGAAGGTACAGGAGGTGGTGGTCCCGGTTGACCTCGAGGACCACGAGAGCCTCGATACCCGTGCGCACCTCTTAAACCGACATCTCCTTTAATACCATATACTCCTTCATCACCAGGTAAACCTATATATCCTTGCGAACCTATATCACCTTTATTTCCTTTTAGTCCTGGTACTCCGTTTCTACCAAACATTCCAGGACTGCCGTCTCTTCCGGGTAGTCCTTCGATTCCTGCAAATCCTATATCTCCCCGTTGACCAATGGCTATATCTCCAGGTATTAATGTGTCTCCTATATCTCCTTTTTTACCCTTCATTCCTGGATGACCTGGTAATCCTTCTGCTCCTTCGTCACCTCTAATTCCTTTAGCCCCTGGAAGACCTATACCTCCAATATAACCATCTCTTCCACGGTCTCCTTGTTCGCCCTTGGCACCTTCTGCACCTTCAACACCTATTAGTCCGATATCCCCCCTCTGACCCCTAGGACTTATTGCAAAGCCTGGTTCTCCTGTTTCACCTTTATGTCCTATGTTTCCAGGAGTACCTTCCATACCACGTGAGCCTGGAAGTCCAGGATAACCTCTATTACCGGGGGGTCCGTCCATACCTTTGAAGCCCTTGGGACCTTGAAAAGTAAGCCCCGGTAGACCCGGAATGCCAGGAGCGCCATTTTTACCATATTCTCCTGGGGCACCTTTTTGTCCTCGAGGTCCGGGCCAACCTATCAGTCCATCAATACCAGATTTTCCTTGTTGTCCCCGTGCTGCGAGGAAACCGTCTAATCCAGGAATTCCAGGCGGCCCTTGGTCGCCTATTAAACCTTTGATTCCAATCAACCCTTTAAATCCTTTCTCTCCTTTAACACCAAAATTACCTTGTTCACCTTTAATTCCCGCTTGTCCTATATAACCAAGTTCGCCTATCTCTCCTTTGTCTCCGGACCACCCAAACATGCCGATATCTCCCATATCACCCTTAGTCCCAGGCAAATAGTTGCTGAATCCGGCCGAACCTCTTTCTCCTTTAAGTCCTATGTCTCCTATTCGTCCTTGTAATCCATACTTTCCTTTATCTCCAGGTAAACCTGGTATACCTATATGACCTGGCTCACCATCTATACCAAAGTCGCCATTAATGCCAGAAGGTCCTATAAGGCCATTAGGTCCCAAAATACCCTTTGTACCATTTCTTCCAGGTCTTCCTGTATAACCAGGTACTCCGTCATAACCTATTTCACCACGATCACCAGGTGGACCAAAAGTTCCTACATCGCCACGAATACCTTTCGTTCCATTTAAACCAGGTCTACCAG
This sequence comes from Monopis laevigella, assembly GCA_947458855.1. Classification (NCBI taxonomy): domain Eukaryota; kingdom Metazoa; phylum Arthropoda; class Insecta; order Lepidoptera; family Tineidae; genus Monopis; species Monopis laevigella. Next base: position 17,600,358 of record OX381583.1, on the reverse strand, counting down.
GAAAACCAATATTACCTTTCGGCCCCTTCAGTCCTATTATTCCCAAAATTATATCTCCTTGCATTCCAACATCTCCTTTTGGTCCATTACGTCCCGAATACCCTGAAAGTCCTGCTATACCATTTATTCCAGGATCTCCATCTTCTCCTTTAGGCCCACTAAATGAGTAGTCACCAGGTGGACCTTTAGGACCTCTACGACCTGGGTTACCTCTAGCTCCTTTAGGACTATGTCTTCCAGGCTTACCCGGAAGACCTATCCGCCCTGTATCGCCTATTAGTCCTTTACTTCCTACCGGTCCTGGCAAGCCGGAAATTCCGATAAAACCTGGAAATCCTTTATCACCAATTTCACCAGTTGCGCCTACTTCTCCTTTTCTACCTGGCCTGCCAATCATTCCATTAAAACCAGGAGAGCCAGGTCGTCCGGAATCGCCTATTGGGCCGCGCGCCCCTGAGTTTCCTTTTGAACCTGTAATTCCGTTTGCGCCTCTTGCCCCCGCATCTCCATTTTCACCTTGCAGACCTGGTTTGCCAATAAGTCCGGGCATGCCAGGCGCCCCTGGTAGTCCAGGTAATCCAGCAGCACCTTGAATTTGGATACCAAGAAGACCTTTTCGTCCCTAAAATAATAAAAAGACTTATATATGTCTAAAGCTAGTTAAATTGTTAAACCGTAAGTTTGTCAAACGTGCGATATCCCAGCATACCAGTATTTTAGGAGGAAAAATAATACTCACAGACTACTATCTATAAGGAAATTATTTGTCCTCCTAGACATCTATAAATTAAGTCACATGAATTTCATGATTTTTTACACATAACCATAGCAGAAGTTCGAATATTTAATTTATAATATATAGGTAGTTTTTTATGGCAATAAATGTATCTTTCCTTCTTTCAAAGTGTTTACACGTTCTTTTTATCATGCATGGATGGGAAATCTGAATGAAGGAAAAATCACCCAAGCAGAAAAAGTAGTTGTATAAAAGCATGAAGGTAAAAACCGTGCCCGATTTTTTAGCTTCATGTGCTTACTCCATTGGCGCGGGGCGCGTTTTTTTAGCTTCAGGTATAAAATACTTATAAAACACCAAAAAACGTTTTGTTACTTCAGGAGTGGCGCATTTATATCTCAGTTTAGTCCTTGTGCGAGTTGCGCCATCTATCGCTTTTTTTTGTACTATTCACTCCGTATTATTTTTGGTTGCCTTCCTTCCATTTTTGTATTTATTATTATTATTGGATTATTCTAAATGTATGACAGAGTTAGGTAGGCACTGCCTTTGTACCTACCGCAAACAATCAAATATTTGTGATTAACTTAAATATAATATGAATAGGAGCGCAGTAATTGTAGGTAGTAAATAGGTAGGCACAGTAAATCAATGAAAGAACGAAAGTTTCTCTATACAAAGGGTTGAGCAGTACTAGGAGCGCAGGAGTCCTTAGCGGTACAAATAGGAAACTATACATGTGTCTCGCTCACATGCGGCGTGCATGCATGTGGATAACGTCGTAAGTTAATATTATCCTACTAATATTTTTTTCACTTTATTAGTCGCGCACTAGACGTTTATGGTTATCGTTTTAATTATTTTGTCTTTTAATAATAAGTAATGGCACGTAATAGGCTTTTTAAAGGCTGTGGCAACCAATATCTTCATAACACAAAGAAAAATGATAAAACACCAATTAAATGGACGGAAAACGCAGTCATGTCTTTCGAAGCATGCAAGACCAGCATAATAAATTCAACTACGCTGGCACACCCATCCCACACTGCATCACTCGCCCTGGTTTGTGATGCATCTGATCGGCGCGGGGCTGCAGCAACAAATAAAAGGGATATGGCGGCCACTTGGATTTTATTCAAAAATATTCACCGAAGCACAGAAGAAGTACAGCGCCTACGACAGGGAGTTATTAGCTATCTACTTAGCTATACAACATTTTAGAAGACTGATTGAAGGACGACCTCTTACCGTGTTCACCGATCACAAACCACTGACATACTCATGGAAGCAAAGCGGCACTAAAAATAATACAAATCCCCGGCGTACTCGACATCACGGGAGCCGATAACGTGGTTGCTGATACACTATCAAGAATAGAAGAAATTTCTTGCCCAACACCAATCAATTACAAAGATATCGCCGTGGATCAAGAAAACAACAAAGAATTAGGATTACTATTGAAAAGACCACACTTGAAATTCAAAAAAAAGGGGCTGTCTACTGTGAAATTACAACGGGCGAATATAGACCATTTATACCTTTGCAGTATCGAAAACAAGCTTTCGACACAGTGCACGAACTCAGACATCCCAGTATTCGTACTACAAGAAAAAAGTTAGCGGGTAAGTATTTTTGGCCCTCAATGAATATCGACGCTGCACAATGGGCTAGATCGTGTGAGGGTTGTCAGCGAGCTAAAGTTCATAGGCATGTGACGTCACCGCTGGGAAAATTCCCTCCCGCTGCCCGTTTCGAGCACGTCCACATAGATGTCGTCGGTCCACTTACACAATCAGAAGACGGTCGTTATATTATTACAATGATAGACCGTTTTACTAGATGGCCTGAAGCAATCCCGGTTTTCGACGCCTCTGCAGAAACCACCGCTCGCACCCTATACAATGGAGCTAGATTGGGCGCACCAGCAACTATAACGACTGATCAAGGAAGAAATTTCGAGTCGAAACTTTTGAGAATCTAATGAAAATAATGGGTATCAATAAGATACATACTACGAGCTATCATCCTCAATCTAATGGCCTCGTCGAACGGAGGCACCGAAGCTTAAAAGCTGCATTAATGGCACGGGGAAATACAACCAACTGGGTATCCAAGCTACCAACATTGCTACTCGGACTAAGAACGGCGCTAAGAGACGACTACGGGACATGCGCGGCCAAAATGCTATACGGCACATCTAAATGATTACTTACCCGGTCAGTTTTTTGAGACTTGCCCGTCAGCACCAGAAGCATGAATATTTGCAGAAACTACGAAAAATCGTCTCGTCGATGAAGCCCGTGCCGCACAAACCGCACGGAGATATTAAAGAATTCATGCACAAAGACTTGGCTGACCGTACACAGGTATTTGTGAGAAACGACGCTGTAAAAAAATCATTATCCCCACCATACGAGACGGTCCTTATGAAGTTTTGGCGCGAAATGGTAAAACATATAAATTGCGCCTACCTACGCGCATCGTCGCAGTATCCGTCAACCGACTCAAGCCATCAACATCAAGAGGGACCCGAGCAACAACGAATGAAGGGAAGCGCAAGCAGCGATACTACAGCCGCACGCATCGTCGGTCATCCTATAACAATCCACGAGCCGCAAGCCCCACCACCAACATACGCGTTAGCCGTTCGTCGTGGCGCGGAAAGTACATCGCATAGCGATAGCAACAGTTATTCGACGGCGGCGGCCGCTACGAGTTTATCACCGTGTGCAGACACCGGCCGCGTCGGTACTAGTCGGTCGGTCATCTCGGAACAAACTACACGAAGCGGACGACGGGTTCGACAGCCAAAGCGTTTCGCTCTTTGCAACTACACTGGAGGGGTGCCATGTGGCGGCGACATACAAATGTACCCTCGTTTGTCATTTAATCCAAAAGGGTGGGGATAACCCCACTATGCCACCCTAATGGTAAAGGTATAACAGATAATTTTGAATAAAAACATGTTCAATCTCACTACCAATTATTTCAATCAAAAATCTCCCAAAAGGTCAAGATCTGCAGAGAGCTATTTTAGAGTGTCTTGGTAGATTTTACGAAGAAATAGACCATCGATATTCTCGTAACATTAAGTGTTGTTTAACCTAAAACTCTAACATCACCAGAAAAAGATCTTCGTAAAATAGTTCCAAATATGACAAAAATATACAATGAATTTCATCGACGAGACGATTTTTCGTAGTTTCTGCAAATATTCATGCTTCTGGTAAGCATGAATATTTGCAGAAACTACGAAAAATCGTCTCGTCGATGAAGCCCGTGCCGCACAAACCGCACGGAGATATTAAAGAATTCATGCACAAAGACTTGGCTGACCGTACACAGGTATTTGTGAGAAACGACGCTGTAAAAAAATCATTATCCCCACCATACGAGACGGTCCTTATGAAGTTTTGGCGCGAAATGGTAAAACATATAAATTGCGCCTACCTACGCGCATCGTCGCAGTATCCGTCAACCGACTCAAGCCATCAACATCAAGAGGGACCCGAGCAACAACGAATGAAGGGAAGCGCAAGCAGCGATACTACAGCCGCACGCATCGTCGGTCATCCTATAACAATCCACGAGCCGCAAGCCCCACCACCAACATACGCGTTAGCCGTTCGTCGTGGCGCGGAAAGTACATCGCATAGCGATAGCAACAGTTATTCGACGGCGGCGGCCGCTACGAGTTCATCACCGTGTGCAGACACCGGCCGCGTCGGTACTAGTCGGTCGGTCATCTCGGAACAAACTACACGAAGCGGACGACGGGTTCGACAGCCAAAGCGTTTCGCTCTTTGCAACTACACTGGAGGGGTGCCATGTGGCGGCGACATACAAATGTACCCTCGTTTGTCATTTAATCCAAAAGGGTGGGGATAACCCCACTATGCCACCCTAATGGTAAAGGTATAACAGATAATTTTGAATAAAAACATGTTCAATCTCACTACCAATTATTTCAATCAAAAATCTCCCAAAAGGTCAAGATCTGCAGAGAGCTATTTTAGAGTGTCTTGGTAGATTTTACGAAGAAATAGACCATCGATATTCTCGTAACATTAAGTGTTGTTTAACCTAAAACTCTAACATCACCAGAAAAAGATCTTCGTAAAATAGTTCCAAATATGACAAAAATATACAATGAATTTCCTGCATATGCATATGCATTGGAGATGTTACAGGGGGCGCAAATATAAAAATGATTTGTGTTACACATGCGCATGGCGCTGCATCGCTCATTTCCCGATTGGTGCGGGCACACAGCTGTGTTAGCTAGATAAATAAATAATATTAAATAAAAGCAAAAGTAATTTAAAAAAAATAACTTATGGTACTAACTTCTCTTCCCATGGGTCCTTGTGGTCCTTCATCCCCGATGGGTCCTGTTTCACCTTTTTTGCCTATTGGGCCAGGTCTTCCAGGGTTACCATCATATCCAGGTTCACCGTAATCCCCAACCGGTCCTTTTAAACCTGCAATTCCCTTTTCTCCATGAAGAGTTGGCAATCCTGGGTCACCGCGTAATCCCTTGTGACCTTTAATGCCAGGTGAACCAAATGGCCCTTGAGGACCCATTTGCCCAGGTATACCGAATGGACCGAAGTCACCCTTTACTCCAATAAAACCTTTGTATCCATCTTCGCCTTGAAAAGACCGTCCCTGAGGACCAGGATCGCCCCGTGGACCAGGTAAGCCACTATAGCCGAGGTCTCCTCTTTCTCCTTGTTTTCCGAGCATACCTTTTTAAAATAAAAAATATTAGATATTAGATTTTTTTTAAAGTCAAAAGAAAGACATTAAAAATATTATAGTACTTCTGTTTGAAGTCGTTTCACGTCTAAACTACTGAACTGATTTTGACCCCGATTGTCTAAATATGTATATCAAAACCAAAAATCTATTAAAATATCAGATGCGCCCGACAATACATTTTGTTGAAAATATAAACGTGACAAAATAAATATTACTAAACGCATGCACATCGAAATGTCACTACGCTGGTTTTTTTTGGACATTCTCCTTTAATTTAATCATTGATTGTATTTTTTATGTTTGGTTTGCCCCAGAAATTTTATATAAACCGATTTAGAATTTTTTACTTGAAAGGATATCCTTTCAGATTGGTGTCATATACATTTAATTAAAATCGGTTCAGTAGTTTGTTTTTAAATAAAAATAACTGGGAAATTGTGGAACAAACTGCCTTTTGTAATAAGAAATGCTCGAAATAGATTTATTTTTAAGAAAATGGTTTATGGCACTTTAAATTAATCCCAACAACTGTCGAATTAGTCATTATACTGTTGATAGCCTCCTTAGACCAGTGGTCTTGTGTCCTTTGGCGTTGTATCCGGAGGTCGTGGGTTCGATTCCCACCCATGGCAACAAATTATTAGTACGCTTTTTCTGTACAGTTTTTCATGGTCTGGGTGTTTATAAAAATATAATATGTATTATATCGTTGCTTCTGGTACACATAGTACAAGCCTAGAGCTTAGTTTGTGACCAAAGTAATATGTGTAAATTGTCCTACATAAAAACATATATATATATATAAATATGTATATTGTGATATGTAGTATAATATATATATATGTATATGTGTATTTATTTATAAATATAAATAAAAACTCATTATATTTTTTATTGCATACCACCTAAACTTAATGTTCTATTGTGCCGAAGGTTTGACTGTCAGATAATGCCCAACGGCATTAAGTCCGCCTTTGGATTATGCAATAAAGTTTGATATATATATTTAAAAAAATGTCATTTAGTGGTGTTTACAGTCACTAGAACAGTCCAATAAACTGGCTACTATCCGACTCATGAAAGATGATGATGATAGGCACCGGAACTCCTTAATAAAACAATGTAATCTTGCCGTGTTTCGGCTTAGGAGAAATTGTCATGAGATACATTCTGGCTATAAGTGCCGTATATTCGTATAAGCCATGTATTGTGTGGTCTTTATTGTAGAATGACGTAGAATTGAAGTAGATTTTTAACGGGTGATTATTATTTAATATACCCTTTAGAACAGGGAACCATATTATCGTATCATTGGTTCTTTACCTTGATCATCGATGTATTATGAGTTATGGACCTACCGATAATGTCAAACATTTACTCCACGTGTAACGCATCAAAGGAAGTAAAAGCATTTAACCGGACTACCACAATTTTATTTACCTTTTAAGCCTTGGGGTCCAGGATAACCTTTTTCTCCTTTAACATCGACTACATCTTCTGAAGATTCTCCCCTTTCGCCAATCTGACCATCGTCACCAGGTTCACCTTTCGGACCCCTAGAACAGGATAGTAACTTATTACCAAAAAATACATAAAAAAGGACAGAATTACCGCAAGTTTAAACACACTGTGTCGATGGTCTTTATTCATTAAAATTATAGATAAATACATGTATCGTCACTTAAGATTTTGTTTATGCATACTGAATGGAACGGTAAACCTAAAATGCTGATTACCTAGGTCCAGGATCTCCCCGTTCCCCAACTAAAAAGACTGCAGGTGTGTTAGGGCTTGTTCCATCAATTCCTGGCGCACCGTCATAGCCCGGGATTCCTGGCTTCCCCGGGTGTCCCATATCTCCGTAGTCTCCCATTTCTCCATTTTGTCCCTGCGGGCCATAGTCGCCACGCATTCCTGGGAATCCTGTATCTCCATGTAGTCCGGGAATACCAGGAGTTCCTATAAAAAAAATATTACAAATATTTAATAAATTTAAATTATGCTTTTATAAAAATAACATCCTTCGGCCTTACCATGGGATTCCGCATTGGATTACTAATAATTTGCCATACTTGCAAAAAATAGTGAATAAATAGGCTAAATATTGCGTAAAGGAAAATAATAATCCTTCTGCATTCCGAAGATATATCACCTACATACTCATAGGTGCACTTATGCTCATCCTCACCATCAAATCTCGACAAAGTTAAAAGTTATCGACATGATTCTAATAATTCAAAAAATAGTGCTTCAAATTTACCGAATATTAAAAACAATGCAAGCTTAGTACCCGAAGAAACGCGTACAACTAAAAACGCTAAAAATAAAAATTAAATCTATAGGTTTAATTTGAATAAAAATTGGCCCAGGGTGCCCATAATCACCAAACTATCGGGATCTGGTTCTCAACTTGTCCAGCTAGATACTGAAATCCACATCATATAAACAAATTACGAGTCAAGAACCAATTTTCTATCTTAAGAAATGATATTCTTAAGATGGAAAATCTAATCCATGGGATTCAGATTAGACAAGTAGGGTAGGGTGGCCATTGATTTTATTATTAAACACTTAAAAATAAGCCTGTGTGAGCTAGAAAAGAGTCTGTTGGACGGTTAGTGGTTAACAAAGAGCTGTTGACTCCAAGAAAGAACCAAGGTTTCAATGTCGGTAATTTTCTTAGTTGACTTTTATACCTTTTCACTAGGTGCATTATATTCTAAATTATATTTTAAAAAAAGGTTTATTAATTATAATACTATCTATTGAACAATTTAAAATATTTCACTTCCATTCAACTATAAAAAAAGTTTATATTTAATTTTACCTGGTTCTCCAGGTTCACCAGGAAGGCTGTGTGGTAAGGGTATCAAAGGAGGAATCAAGCGCCCTTTTTGACCCGGTGGTCCAGTTGGTCCTGCGCCACCCGGCAAACCTTTCATTCCTTTGGATCCTGTATAACCCAGGCGGCCTGAAACTCCTGGAAGGCCTTTCACTCCGCGAGGTCCTGGTAGACCCTCCGGCCCCGTGAACCCCTTTTCACCATAAAATCCACTGTCGCCAGTTTGACCCCGTGGACCAGGATTACCTGTAATTTGTTTTTGTTGTTAACTCAAAAGCAGTAAGTCGTTATCCACTCTCTACAGTTTGACCTTGTACAGTTATCTGTGATTTGTTGTTCGGACACCTTTTACAGTTTATCAATTTGTTTACTTGCTCATAAACTCTCTAGTAACAGAGGTCTGACCTCTGACCTCCAAAATTGCTTTTTTTTTGCACCTTTATTAATCAAAGACTACATAATTTTTTAAATTTCACATTTGTCGTTCCATGTTTAATAGAAATCAATTGACATTAACAATAATAATTAACTTACCCGATCGACAAAATGGGCAATCTTCCCCTCTTTTTCCCTTTTCGCCTTCCTGACCTGGATAACCATCAGGGCCGGGATCTCCTATACTTCCTGGTCTTCCAGTAGGCCCATCTAAACCCGGCGGACCCGTGCCGACAACACCGCGACCCGGATAACCTGGATAGCCGCTCTCTCCAGTGTCACCACGATCACCTTGCCATCCTGGAACTCCATCTTGCCCACTATCACCAGTAATTCCATCTGGACCAATAATTGTTCTCCCTTTGAAGCCTTTTTCTCCTGTTGGGCCAGTCCTACCCGGTATCCCTATCGGGCCAAATGGCCCTTGTTGTCCTTTAAATCCAGCATCTCCAGGTGGACCTTTTTGAGATCGTCCCGGGTCACCTTTTAGTCCAGGATTACCTTTCCTTCCCGGTGCTCCAGTCGGACCTACATAACCAGGTGGACCACGTGTACCGTTAAAGCCAGGTTGTCCTGTAGGTCCTTGAAAGCCTATAGGTCCTTGCGGCCCCATTAGTCCTGGTGAGCTAGGTATATCTAAGTTATCATCATAAATTCCTGGTTCTCCCATAAATCCTTGAACTCCTGGGTTTCCCGGTATACCATCTTCTCCGACAGTACCAGTTTCTCCATTATAACCATCTTTTCCTGTAAAGCCTGGAGCACCTTTATCTCCTTTAGGCCCAGCAGGCCCATCGCGACCTTTATGTCCGGGCTTCCCTCGAGGACCTAAAACACCTTGATCTCCTTTATAACCTTGATTACCTGGTTGGCCATAACGTCCCTAAAATTGGTAAAATTAGGTAAGTGCTTAGGTATGTACGTACGTACTACATAACATATATTGTATCAGTTTATTATTATAATTTTACTTACTACTGAACCTGCCGAACCCCTTTCACCCATTAATCCTTTTTCACCCTGTTGTCCTCCAAAGCCTTTTTCTCCTTTGATACCTTTAGTTACTACTGTGTCGTTTTCCACGAATGGATAAATTTTTTCAATCGCATGTCCAGGTTCGCCAATTTCACCTTGATCTCCCTTTAGGCCTTGTGGCCCCACTGTGAGGTCGCCTTCTTCACCTAAACTACCCATTTCACCTTTAGGTCCCATCGCACCCTAAAAGTTTACTCGAGTTATTATAGCGGGTGATTCTGGCAACCATGATGTTGGGATTAATAATTATAAAAAAATAATACATCTATGAGTTTAATTGTATAAAAAAACAAATAATATTCCCGAAATTTCCCTAATGTTAATAATAAATATACAAAAAATAATTACTTGTTCCCCAGTTTTTCCATATTCACCATCTTGTCCTGTCCAACCTGGTGGTCCCTGAGGGCCAGGCCTTCCTACAAATCCAGGAGATCCTTGGTCTCCCTTTGCACCTCGTGAGTTCACTCCTCCCTCTCCAGCCTGACCTTGGTCCCCTAACGGACCGGGTAAGCCGGGCGGCCCCCTCCCGCCAGGGTAGCCCATTCTACCTGGTGGACCAGGATTACCATCTATACCGCTGCATCCATCGAAACCGGCTTGACCTTGTATTCCTTGTATTCCACTGGGTCCCTAGGAAATAAAAATAAATTGTATGAATTATGAATGAAGAACTGAAATTTCTAGGTAGGAAGGCCTTTATAACTTGGCTAGGCCGGCGACCGGACTTGTTACTACATACAGATGCAAAAACCGTCAAGTTATATAATAGTCATGTTTCGGGTTTAGTCTGTGGGTTCTCCAGTTTTCCGGAGGGTAGTCGCCTTTCATGGCATGGTTATGAAACAGGCGATTGAATTGACGTTAAAGCAGCGAGGATATTAAAATAAACTCGTAATGCAAATATACATAGTGGGAGCGATCAATATTGTTAAGCAATAATGTATTGATTGACCCCATTCATGGACTTATGTCTGCTTAACATCAGGAAGATACAAAGTCACATGTCGTGCTCTTTTAAAAAAAAACCTGGTGACCCATGATAACGTTGACGATGTAATTTTACAAATTATTTTATTACCTTTAAGTACCTATCAATTACACAAATTAAATTCAGTAAGTTATAAGTAATAACTACAATAAGATAAGAATCCATCATTAAAGTTCACTTTAGGTACTCTATATCACATTAACAATAAACATAGGTCCTACACAGGGTGGAAAAAACTAAGAAATTTGAAGATAAGAAAACTGTATTTACTTATTTTGTACAAAGAAAAATATTTTGTCATCGTTCATGTCAGTTATTAAAATTTATTTTATTAGTGGAAGCAAATCTCAATAAAAATAGAATTTACCTGTGAACCCATATCCCCTGGCAGTCCATGCGGTCCATCGTTTCCCTGCAAAATATTAAATATAAACATTATTCAGATTAGATACCTATATAGTATTAATACTCGAAATAACTTGGTGCAAGTTGTATCGATTATACAGGACCTTTACACAACAGCATCGATAGGCTCGATAAATCGACAAAATCGATACATATCGATTTTATGAATGAAAATTCATTCATAAACTCATTTTATCGACTGTCAAACTATATCGATGTGGTTATGCTAAGCTCCGACTTAACTCGTAAAAGTTTCTATAAAGTTGATTAAATTAATCTATGATCAAAATTAGATAACGAGACACACGATTAGTATAATCCATGAAACTAATAATAAAATATGGAACTGCCATGTGGCTTAAATGGCCTATAAAACAAAATTTCAAAAGAGTTCGTTGCCGCCATATTGTGTTCTCACTTCAACCAATCAACGCTCACGGATTGCTTGTGTTCTCACCTTATTTTTTAGATTTGTATGGCGGCGGCCATCCTCTGTTCTCAAAATTGGGGAGGCGATTTAAGGGCCAATGGCACCTCCCTATTATATGGTGTAATGTCATGTCACGTGAATTTCCCATTTATCATAGTGGTCGAATTGTAAGATTTTTTGCTGCCCTAGGTGTTTCGGACCAGACATATCAGGTGAATACGTAAATAATAGCAAAATTTACGTATTCACCTGATATGTCTGTTAGAAGTTAGTCAATTGAGACATATCTCCTTGACTCTTAATTCCAGTGCGGTAGTACCGTTCGATAATATAAAGGACATTACACACATATTGCCCTGATCTCAAACTAAGCTCTATAGGCTTGTACTATGTGTACCAGAAACAACGATAATATACATATTATATTATTATACAAACCCAGACCATGACAAACTGTACAGAAAAACGTATTAATATTTTTTGCCATGTGTGGGAATCCAGCTCACGACCATCGGATAAACGCTAAAGCCGCAACCATTAGTCTATGGAGGCGGTCAAAACACTTGATTATGTAGGATTAAAATATGTGAGGAAAGTTAGTTTATAAAGTTTCCTTACTCTTTCCCCTTTATCGCCGTATGGTCCTTGGTTGCCTTTTTCTCCAATTTGCCCCAGCCAGCCCTCTTTGCCTTCCGGGCCATCCGGACCATATTCTCCCTGAATACCTATGATTCCCGGAGAACCAGGATTGCCTCGGTCACCTTTGATATTTGAACAATCGCATACAGTATCGTTACAAATGACCTGAAAAATAAATTTCACCAGCATTAGATACCTAGCATTAGGTAGTGGTAAAATTAGAATAAAATAGAAAAAAAAATCAATACAGTGAATTTGAAATTAAAAAAAAAATCGCTTTTCTAAAGAAATTTGTCATTTTAACATTGTTTGTATAGAGAAGGCATTTTTTTTTATTTGCGACACATGGATTTAATCAGTAGAACCTCATATCAGCTCAAAGTACAACTTTTCAAGTCACAATGTACCTATAAAATTGAACCAGAATGGTACCTATGGGGAATTTGTATAGGAAAGCCAAAAAATATTTTTATTTGTTGCACATGGTTCCATGGGAAAAGTTCTCGATTTGATCAGTAGATCCTTATATGTATTATAAATAATAGTACAAGTAATATAAGCCCAAAGTCCAACCTTTTAAATTCACAGTGTATATTAAATAATAATCAATACCATATTTGTCTGCATGTGATGGACCATCAACCCAAACCAAACTTGTGTTAATGGGACGCCAGCAACAAATGCAACAAGAGCCTCTGCATTAATCTAAGGTTACAAGAGTATAGTGAACAAAGACAGGATCTGTAGCTCTACCACAAGTTTCAAGTTTTTGCAAACAGTTTTACTATACGACCGTATTAGAAACTGTTGCTCCTGAACTAGCTACTATAGTAGAAACTGTTTGTAAAAACTTGTGGTAGAGCCACTACTATCATAGGGCCTTATTTATTCGAAACTAGGCGTAGTTAAACAGTGCCCTAAAATTCTGACTTCAAAGGTACGAGTACTTAGAGCTCTTTTACTATCAGGGCACTGGATAAAACAATTTTTACAGTAGATAATTTTATGAGATTATGTGAGTTTAACTTAGGAAAATAGATACCTACATAAAATCTATCGTTTTAAAAAATGAAATCAGTAAGATTTTCGAAATGCCCATGTAGGAGTGGTTTTATCAGATATCCAAATAGCGGCATTTAAATGTACCACAGGATATTATGTAAAAACAAAAACTATGATAATTTATTAATAAAGATAGACTCATGAATACCTAACTAATATCAACGTGGGCGCGTACTGCTTTAGTATTACGTCAAGTAATTAACCCATATTCTTATTTAACAATCGTCCGAGGGGTAACTCATATTCAATCGATTTTGCAGATCTTAGCAGAAGATGATGTCATAATATAAATAACAGTATTCTTACATCACCCACCAACTATAAAAATTCATTGATAACGGACTGGCTAATTAAAAAATATACAGCTTCGGTTAACAATTTATTATTCTATAAAACGTTTTTTTATATGTAGGTAGGTAGGTCACTATTGCGCTGGTCACAAACTAAGCTCTAGGTAGGAATATATGGCCTTATTCATAAAAACTTATTGAGTCCTTGAAGAACACTTTAGTTACGACTTTTGACCCTTTTACGCATATTCAAAAAAAAGAGACAAAACCTTCTATAACTTAAGTTCTTCAAGGACTCAAAAGTTTTTATGAATACCGGTGATAGGCTTTTACTATATGTAGGTACGAGTAGGTACCAGAAACATAATACGTACTAAGTAATACACCGACGCTGTACCTACAGAAAAACGTACTAATATGGGTGGGAATCGAACTTAAAAACTATTAGTTTAATCTACTTACCTAATTAAAAAATGGTTTATATGTTTTTTTACCATTGCATGCCAAAATAAATAATAATCATTATCTCCGCTTGGTTTCTGTCGGCCGCCGCGCCGTGTACCTATCTTAATATGAAAACAGACTAAAGTCGCTAATTTATTTCACAGTAAAATGGGGTTTATCAATTTATAGTCTATAAACCTTAATAATATTATGGAACGAGTGCATTGTCATTTGTTGTAGTTAAACTCTCATTTAAAACCACAGTAAAATCACATTGAATGGTGGCATGTGTAAATTTTACATCATCTAAAATGAAATACTATCACATAAAATATTTGATTTCGCATACTGAACAGAAAGTAAAGTAATCAAAAATAAACAGAAAGAATTACCATTTTAAAATTTTGTGTAATTCTACATTTCATATTATTGGTATTTAAAATTTTATTGCACAAAAAGAGTATAAAGGCGGACTTTATACCGCTAGGCATTCCAAAACATAAAAAAGTAAATTATTATTATTACCAACTTAAAGTATCTTTAAATTTATATCCATAGATTATAAAAAATAATATTTCGTAGGATATTTCAGGAGACTACTGCATTGACGATGTGGAAGTTAGCTTTCAAGGTGTGGTTACGAAACGGGCAGTTAATTATACAGATAGCAGCGAATTCTCGTGATGCAAATTCGTTTTAGTCGCCGCCCATTTAGCCGTAATAGTGGGAGTGATCATTGCTGTTAAATAATATATTCATTATAAAAATTAATATACAAATATTGCGGATCTAATAATTACTAATGTAGTCATCGATTCAAAGTTGTTTCCGAGAGTTTACACTTGTAAGTGGTGAACTGGTGAACCAATTCGGAATCTTTGCGGAACACCCATAAAACCTGTGCTGCCCACAAAACTGTTGCTCTTAAACCGTCCCGAAGCGGTATTACTAAAACATCTGGTTTTGCAATATCCTAGTTTAAAAAAGTTAACTTACCGATTTACCTATAACTAAACTTAAAATGTTCAATTGATATAAAATAAAAAATAATTACTGTGCATTATTTATATCTACTAATATTATAAAGAAATAAGATTTGAGATTTATATATAATATATAAATTAAAAAAATAATAACTGATTAATAAAAAATCATCTATAGAAAGCTACATTAGGATTTATTATAGTGATCTTAAAAGTGTGAGAAGTGTAGCATTAACGCTGGGGACTTTCTCAAAGAAACGTATGGCCTTATTCATAAAAACTTATTGAGGCCTTAAAGAACACTTTAGCTATTGAATGTTTTGTCTCTTTTACGCATATTAATTTTTGTTGCTAAATAAAAGAGACAAAACCTTCTAAAGTGTTCTTGAAGGACTAATAAGTTTTTATGAATACGACCATATCATAATTAATCTTTAATCTTCGGTAAAATGGCGATACCACGATACCCATTTTACCGTTGATTATATTTTACTAAATTTTACGGCAGAATTTTATTATTGCCTTTTACCAATATTATTATTAACATCATGATTGACAAACTTAAAACTAGTGAAAAGAAGTGGGGATATAGATTTAAGTTAAATAATGTATATTCGGAGTCCATCTTAGTATTTGTAGACGACCTAGCAGTGCTAACACGCAATCCAAAACAATGCCAGAATCTGCTTACTCTGGTAGACGAATTCTGTGTATGGTCGAACGGCATGAGAACAAAACCATCAAAATGCTTCTGTCTGTGTCTGGGCAGACGAAATTCTTTACGTCATACGACCCAAAACTATTCATAGCAGGGCAGAAAGTAGCCCCAGTAGAGGGAGCCATGCCTTTCAAATTTCTGGCCAGAAAGATCGATTTTAAAGGAAGAACACGATCCTTAGATGTGGTTGTGAAACGCTTTATTAATGACATCAACAAGGTAGATCAACAGCCAATTAGTAATGTCAAGAAAGCTTGGATTTATGACAACTACCTAACATCTCGTCTAACATGGCCTTTTCTTGTATACGACTTCAACAAAACTCTTCTGGTAAATCTGGATGCAACTGTCATAAGAAAACTTAAATCTTGGCTTGGGTTAGCATAGGGCGCTGACTCTTCTACGCTGTTCAGGGGACAGCAACAATTTGGGATGAATTTTAAAAAGCCATCTGAGTTGTACAAACATCTACGTGTAACCAAGCAACAAATCCTGAGTAACTCTCGGGATAATCAGATTGCATCTCTCCCAAAAGACTCTACGAAGAGATGGAGTCAAGACTTCAGTTTTATAAATCATTTATGAGCGGTGCCCTGATCAGCAAAAGGGTTAGGTCGGAAGAAAAAGGAATGTGATAAAGATGTTATTAAATATTTCCTTAGGGAAGATGAAGAGCATGGCTATAGAGTTCACGCGATGACCTTAGAAGTACAGAACAAATGACTTGCTTTGGGGGAAGTTTGTATTCCTCCAGCCCTGAAATGGCGCACACTCATGTACGATTGGTCTCCGGCACTTATTAAGTTCTATCTTAATGCCTTTCAAATGCCCCTACCTGACCAGAGTAATCTGGTGAGATGGGGGAAGGCAACAGATAAGACATGTACATTGTGCGGTGTTGCTGTAGGGACTGCCAGACATATACTTGCTGGGTGCAAAACTCTACTTGAAAAAGGTCATTATTCGCACCGATATGATAACGTTCTAGAAATTATTCGTGAAGCTGTAAGTCTCAGTATTGCTAGAGCCAGAAAAGGATTATCAACAAATGAAAGACTAACTACTTTTGTAAAGGAGGGACAACTTAAGAAAAGTCAAAGTAAACCTTTCTCAATGCACAAATTTCTGGACAAAGCACAAGACTGGAAAATATTCATGGATACATCCAAAATACATTACAAGATTCCAGACGAACTAGCAGTTTCAGCCTATTAACCAGACATACTGGTGTACTCTCGGTACTTGAAGAAAGTAATACTTATAGAACCCACCGTTTCGTGGGAAGCAAACATACCTAAGGACCACAACATCAAGTCGAACAAATATTTTGATTTTACAAACAAAAATACTAGAAACGGATTTAAAACTCAACTTTATGCAGTGGTTACTAACTTTAGTGCAAGAGGAATTCCAGCAAAGTCTTTGCACCGTCTATTGAAGATTCTTGGCCTTCCGAGAACAGCCGTCGGAACTTTTATGGGGCGTGTTTCCAGGGTGGTGCTAACAGGATCATATAGTATTTGATTGAGTAGAGAGGGTAGTGAACACAGTGCAGGTGAGAGTTCAAAAGGCCTTTAAACCTACTTCGCGGTCTCAAGTCCGGGAACGCTGCAGTTCATTCCCCTGCCTTTCAACCACGCGATGGACCCGGCACCCGCACGGTGAAGCCATGGATTGCTAAGAACATTGTCTCATACTTACATACGGTCATGTTGCCATTCCTGGTCCTTTATCATTTTCATTCTATTATCCCTTCTTTACTTAAATTAAATTACTATTTTAATCTGCCCACAATGAATTTGGCAAAATTTTATTTTCATTTATGAGGACATTTATTTAACAGAACAGGAACAGTACAATACATAACTTAAAATTAGTAGAACAATATAGATGTGGCATAGACCTACATTTTCCTACAGATAGGTATTACAAAAAACAGATGGCAGAATCCTGCAAAAAGAGTCTAATAAACTATTTAGGAAAAACTATTAAATTACATGCAATGCATATAAGGAAAGAATAATAAGCTATATTATCAGCGGGTTACATCTATATTTTATTTTTGTGCCGTTTTTATTTATGATTACATTAAATGGCGAGTGAAACCGCGCGGTCGGAATCTAGAGATTTTTAATTCTTTAAAAAGCCAACGAATTATGAAGCGTTTCGACTCTGTTAAATATTAATTGTCTTAAAGAGCCTATTAACATTATATAGAAACAGGCGACCCGCGCAACTACGTCTAAACAACTTTAACCGTTTGCGTTGCTTTTGAGAGCTTCCGTTGCAGCGTATGCAACGGAAGTTCTCAAAAGGAATAATTTTTCTCCGCTTTTACTATATTTTTAGATTAGCGCGTTTAACCAAACAAACTCATTAGCTTTATAAAATTAGTTTAGTTGTCTAAATAGTTCCTGATATTATTATAATGACTAATATTCCAGCTGATCCCATTCCTTCCTTGCGCCGCTGCATGCACATATGCGCGCCGCACCACAATGACTTCTTTAAACATTTTAATGTACCATAACATCAAGTTCCGGGTTTTTATATTTCGACGAATCTTAAATATGATACTTACCTACTAATAACATGAGGAGTTTTAAGTTTTTAATAAACTAAATACTTAAAATTTAATAAAACAACAACCTGTGAAGATAGAAACAATTAATAATAATAAATGTAGTTAAAATAATATTTTTTAATATTTTCCCTAGCAACACAAATAGTTGCTTTAAAGCCTTTGGAGCGAATCCGATTATTTCCTAAAGTACTAAGAGAAACGGTAGCATGCTCGGCAACTCTAATGCAGTAGCTTTAACGCCAGTTGGGCACAATTTTATGCAGCCTTCGGTTCCATTTAAACTGCACAAAGGTAGCATAAAGTTTCCTTAAGAGCTGTGCAACCAATTATTAGGTATATATTCTTCTCAAATATTTTATCTCTACTACAGCTAGATGTTATTTTTATTCCTCTAGTGCAGTTTACAGTTCTTAAAGGGCAGCAGTTTAATAATTTTTGCAGCCTAAGGTACTAATATGACGTGTTTTGCAGTTTATGCTATTGATTAACGTTAAATTTATTTAGATTTAGAGATCCTTGGTGATAAAAAAAACTTTAAACAAGTAGTACCCATGCAACTCTTAACATTTTAAAACGTTATAATTCCTCATATCAAGTTTCAAAACCGTACGAGCACTTCTGACCATTGAGATACGTGATACGTGACACATTACTGAACAAAAAATCAGCGCGACGAGTTGCCACGCGTATAATAGTAATAATAATATCTAATGTATCGTTTTGTAAGATGGTCTTTTTCGAACCTAAGTCTATATAAGAGTTATTATTACCTCTATTATAGAACTTTTAATTAAAAGCTTTAAATAGTCTGCAAATATCTCTTTTATGCTAAGCGTTGCATAAAAGATAAAATATCAGCTCGTATGCAGCTTTCAGTGTCATATTGCCTTCGTAACTCTTTACACATACATATCATCACGGGTGCCATAAGGCGTCCGAGACCGCCTACACGGCCCCAGGGTACCCAGCGGAGGGGTTTTAATCCCACCTCGTCGTAGCCGATGGTATGAGTCTACATCGAACAAGTGGCTAGCTCGTCGCGATGTTTTGAATAGACTCAACAACCCATCTATAAACAGTTTCACAAGTTGGTATAGTGAAATCGGGACCGACAGCTTAACGTGCTCTCCGAGGTAACTCTTTACTAACTGCATAAGTGATAGATGGGTTTTAAGATCAACTTTTATAAAGACATGAGTGGTAACCGGTTACAATACTGTAACCTTTACTTACTTTTACACCTTTAGACGTATTTCTTTAGGTTCTTTCAGGGTGCGAAACGGGCGATTGATTTGACGATAAAACGGCGAAGATATTAGGCTATACACGAAAAAAATTTCGTATAAAATATTAGTTTATTCCTTTTACGCGTGTATGTAGTAGTAAGTAAGAGACGTTGATATTGCACCCGCCCTAAGCGGTCCTCAAAAATCAATACAACTTATGACGAAACAATAAATTTATATTGTCTTTAAATTTTAAATACCATAGAATTCATATTTTACATAACCTTATTCTAATTAATTTTCCTAAATGTTTTTAATAATTTGGGCATATTTAAACTCATTACAAAAAATAACATAAGCCTTTTGCAAATATGTCGCTTAATTTTAAGTATATCGGACCAGTAGTTCTCGAACTATAATTAACGCGGACCGACATTCAGCAGACTAAAAACTGAGTTTCCTTTTTTCGAAACCCTAAAAAGTACCTATATCAAGAAAAAAAAAATCCTATTGTGATTTATAAGTATTATAGAACTATCAACATGAATCATATTGCACCGATAGCGACTATTTAGGTGCGAACGTTTTCTTTGAATTCCTAATAAAGAGTTAAATTCTTGGTAAAACATAATGATTCTATATTAGACACAATAAAATAAAATATTAAGATATAAAATACCTTAACATTAAATATTTAAATATATACTTATAGTCAAAGGGATACAAGGAAACAAACATTAATTATTATTTGTGTCTATACTCTATAAACTGTATTGGCCTTGTACATAAAAACTTATTCGAATCCTTGAAGAACACTTTAGTTAAATAGGTTTTGTCTCTTTTATATTTAACCTACTTTAACTAAAGTGTTCTTTAAAAGGACTCAATAAGTTTTTATAAATAACGGTGTAGGCAAATAACTAACACCTATTAACTTTCTATCTCCTGTAATAGGTACCTATTTATCGATGAACGTTAGCGTATCAACTATCTCAACGATTCGATAACAAAAAGGAGATCACCGCAAAGTCACGGAGGACTCACTGCCTTTTTTGTAGAAATCGGAAACCTGTCGCAGCGGGCATTGCATTTATGATATCGGTCTTAGGATTGTTATACATCTGCCATATAGAGTGAATTTAAAAGGTTGTACTTTGGGCTTATATGAGGCTCTACTAATCAAAATCGAACAACTTTTCCTATGGACCGTGTGTCGCAAATGAAAAAAAAATGGCTTCCCCATACAAATTGGTCATTTTGTAACATTACTAACTACATTAATTACGTGGTGGCCCAGTTGGTTAGACCTTGGACTTAAAAACACTTAGGTCCCTGGTTCGAATCCCAATGTGTACCAATGAGTTTTTAAATTAGAAATTTATGTACATTTGTTTGACAAAACCACTATAGTGCCTCGGAGAGCATGTTAAGCTGTCGGTCCCGGTTTCACTATACCAACTTGTGAAACTGTTTATAGATGGGTTATTGAGTCTATTCAAAACATCGCGACGAGCTAGCCACTTGTTCGGTGTAGACTCATACCATCGGCTACGACGAGGTGGGATTAAAAACCCCTCCGCTGGTTACCCTGGGGCCGTCCAGGCGGTCTCGGGCGCCGTAAGGACCCGTGATGATATTTACTAACTTCATAGTTTGTATGGATCATAAAATATGTCAAATGGTTACGAGATATTATTATTTAAAATCAAACTTTAATATTTCCCTCTTTTGCGAATTCTCGTAATGCACCTAGAGTTCGCACAACAACTCTATGTACTATGCACCTTTACGAGTGCGTGAAAACAATTCGCAATTATTGGCCGTTGTAATTAAAATTATAGTAGCCTAAACGGCCGCCTAAACCGCTGAACTGATTTAGATGCAATGAGATAAAGATAGTTTGAGACCTTGGAAAGGAAATAGGCTATCAGTGGTTCCCAATTAGTTATTTCTACGTACCACTCCAAGAAAGACCTCAAACTCGCGTACCTCTTATTGCAGGAACGTTAAATAAATAAAAAATTACCACCAAAATACTGTTTTATTTTAATGACGGAGAACACCAGTTTGATTAATGTGACAATCAATTAATTGTATGGCAGATGATAATCTGATGGTCAATGGAATCAGCTAACCACCTAGTCTTACACTGGTTGGTTATGTAGCGTGCGTTCGGTTGGTAGTTTTTTTTAAAATGTTTTTATTTAATGACACCTTTTATTAATTAATCTATAATAGTTATATATATATAGCAGCCTAACCAAACGCACCTAGACCTTATTGTTAAAACGTTTTTTTTTTTGACTATTCATAAATATCTGTAAAGATTTACATGAAATAAATAATATTTGAATTTGAAAATGTGCGCGTTTTTCTTTGCTCACAACTCTAAAAAATCTCGTTGCATTTTCGTCAGCCTCAATCTCAAGTCATCTTCGAGTTGAAGTCTGTGACAATGTTTAGTTGCTAAGTTTGTCATTGCAGAAAATCCGCTCTCGCAAAGGTATGTCTTGCAAAATGCCAATAAGTATTTTATTGCTGCTTCGCGTACCCCTTGATGCAACCTCGCGTACCCACCCCTGGGTGTACGCGTACCACTTATTGGGAAACCCTGGGGTATATCATTTTTCGACATACGAGTATAGGGAGTGCAGATATACAGGGTGTTTGTGTTTTAAAAGACTCTTAGGAAAAGTGTTTATATACCTACAGTGTTCTATGAAGAAAAGTTGGGTATATTAAAATGGCATAAAACTGCATCAAAATACTTTTGAATTTGTGTTTTTTTTTGAGGAATATATATTTCTTATTTTAAAAGTTGACGTTTGTAGTAGTGTAAGTAAAGTAGATTGTTTGTCAGCTTTGGCTCGTGGGATGAATTTGGCTACTTAATTAAAAAAAAAAAAGGAAGATAAGAAAAATACTAACACCTAAAATTACTTATTTTTATAAAAATAGCGGTCAAATGCGAATTCTGTTGGCGCACTTAGGGTTCCGTATAACAAAAGGGGAAAATATAATGTCTATAGGAAAATCTTATTACCGAAATAATGTAGTTTCAGCAACCATTGGAATGTTAAAGCAACACATTTTTTTAAACTTATTACCTACATATATGCGTGCGAAGCCGCGGGCAAAAGCTAGTAGGTTTATATACTTAGAATTATCTATTCCATGATTATGATTATAATGGTTAAAGACGACCTTACAGAATTGTAATTTGACTTACTTACAAAGACAATGTTGTTATAATATTTGTTGCATTTAAAGGAAGGGACGAAATAAACAATTACAGTGATAACGCATCCCGCTCCGATGATGTCGGGTTCTATTACGAGACACTCGCAACAAATTCTATTACAAAAAAACTTTTAACACAACCTTTTCCTAAAAAGTTTCAACTAGATTTATTTAACAGCTTGAAGGATATACATACTTTATGATATGGAATTTTTAAATCTATGCTAATATTATAAAGCTGAAGAGTTTGTTTGTTTGGTTGAACGCGAATCTCAGGAAAAACTATATTAATAAATTACTAAAGAAAAGGAAAAACTGGTTCGAATTGAAAAAATATATAAGTGTTCGATAGCCCATTTATCGAGGAAGGCTATAGGCTACATAACATCACGCTACGACTAATAGGATCGGAGTAACAATGAAAAATATTGCAAAAACGTGGAAAAACTATTCATTAAGAGATGAGTATAAGCTAGTTATCTAGTTAATAAATTTAAAAACTATCTTATAAATCCGCATATCAAAATAACATTTAAAAAGTATATCATTCATTACCCTTCTAAGTCATGACCCTCAATATTTTAAAACTTTTTTTACCAAAAGTGTCTCTTCTCTAAAATCCAAACTTTTAGAGCATATAACAAATAGGTATGCAGTGAATATCAATATGAAGAAATATAATAAAAATGGTAGGTAACAGAAATGTATATGCAATAACCAATACCTAATACAATTATTTTTAAATACTTTATAGTATAATGAGAGGGAGAGAAATAGAAAGCTATATATAATAGTGATATTGACGGTAGCGTTTTTTATATTTTTTTGCTCATCAAAAAAGAAGAAAAGTCAAAATTAAACGAGACTTGAACCTTGAATCCCCGATATAAAATCCTGGTTACGCCCGTGTGCTATTATTTAATATTTATTAACCTTACTAAGATACACAATTTGTTACAATGGTAAAGAAAAGCTCCCTGAAGTCTGAAGAATCACTATTGGAATAGTTTTAATATGAAAGTTAATGTACTTGTTGTAAAGAATCAAAATTCAAACAGATACGTTAAATTCAAAGTAATATCATCTGATGAAAAATTTAATATTTTCATAAGATTAAACACGGCGGTTAGTCAAATCAGAATGTTTTCAGGTCCTGATTGTGACGTAGGCATGCATTCGGCTATAATCATATAAGTAATTGCAAGCCCACTAGCTAGAGGACTACATTTGTTTATCGGCAATAACAAGTCGGAACTTTATTTCGGTGATAATCAAACTGTGTCACACACAACATGTATATGGAGCAGTGGCCGGGAAGAGTTTATGAGCTATTTTCTGGAATCTGGTGACCCCGGTAACTCCAGTTAATTACTCACGCATCCGATAACTCAATATTATACTCGTTTGTTGTATATGTACGTTGATTTTTTGCATGTGATTTTTCCTGTTACATTAATTAATAAGCAAGCTTCACATATACCATCATCAGAGTGAGTTGCTGATTTTTAATAGGTCCTTTGGCCTTAGCATAACAGATCGATAGTCCTGATAAATCGACAAAATTTATAGGTAGGATTTTTGAGTGGATGTTAATTCATAAACGTCATTATCTGTCATCATTGATTGTCAAATTATATCAACTTCGTCACTATAATCCCCATAGTTACAAAGGTCACTAAAATGAATTTCATAAATTTATAGTCTACTGTAACTGTACAACCACGGGTGTCTTACGGCACCCGAGACCGCCTAGACGGCACTTCGTCGTAACCGGGGAGAAGGATTCTAAGTTTGAACTGAACAATTTAGTTGTCGCAGTGCTTGGATAGACAGCAACTAAAATTCACCTATAAACAGTTTCATAAGTTGGTATAGTAAAACTGCAGCTTCATGTACTTTCCGAGGCACTATATACAAGGGTGACTTTGAAAGGATGTACTTTGGGCTAATATGAGGTTCTATTGATTAATACGAACAACCTTTTCCACGGAAAAATGCATTTTCCATACAAACTAGTAATGTTGAAATGATCAATTTGTATGGGGAAGCCGAATTTTTTTCATTTGCGACACATGGTTCCATGGGAGTAGTTGTTCGATTTGATCAGCAGAACCTCATATTAACTGAAAGTACATCCTTTCAAAGTCATGTATAATGGTGTTGTCAAATAAATGTAGGTAATTAAAAAAAAAAAAAATCTCATTGCATACACTGGGATATGGGCTGTAGGCAGTTTTTTTAAGCCTAAGGTCTAACCAACTCGGGCACCCCGTATATAATAACGTAATTTATAGTTCTAAACTTTAATAATATCTTGAAACGAAAAATGTCTCCGTATCCTGCATGCTGCAGCATGAAAGTTTGTTTACGTACGCGGCTGCAGTAACGGACGCACTACGGGCAGGCTAAATATATCACACGAAATGGACATCACACCAACCGGCACATTCAACTGGCTTTTGTTGCACCACTGGAACTATTGACCTATTTCTCTTTGCTGCTAAGCAGTAAATTCTCAGGAAATTTTATGCACTCATAAACCGACTAAGTTTGTTTAATTGTCTGACCGCAAAGACCAAATTACTACAAGCGTGTCTACCAAAGAAATGACGGCTGAACGAAAGAAATAAAGAAATTGTAGAGTTAAACCTAACTAAAACGAAATAAATGACATATTTTTCATATAGTTTGCAAACATAAAAAAATATATAAGTATAGGTTAACTGATAGGTATTAATGTCAAAGACTTGAAAGTTCTCTATCAGACATTTCCTCTTTAGTTCAGTGTCCCAATAAGTACTGCCAAGATAAACAATGATATCATTCTGCATAATAATTTCATTCATTACATGCTTCATTTTCTTTTATAATGTAAAAATAAACTAAAATAGTGTAGTTACTTTGTTTAGTATTAAGCTTGTGTAAAAAAAAGAATGATTGTTTTTTCTTTTAAAAAGGAAACCACCCAAGGTGAGACTAGTGTTAAGTTGTTGCTTAGCAAGAGCTAAGACTTAAGCAATGACTTGGGCTAAGCAACGACTAGTACCGGGCCTCTGACCTAGCCCGACTCTCTGTCCGCAGATTGAAGATCTTCTGGTCTATTTTGTTTTACATCTGGAATGTCAAATCTTGTTGACCAACACAACAAATCTAAAGTTATTTATAAGTTGAGATAAAAAGCTTCAATCAAAAAAAAATTGTAATGTAATTATTTTATTTTCATTATGTCTGAATAGGACTGATTTTTTCAACAAAAAAAAAGGATTAGTGTAGGTTTGTAAGCTCTCCTCCATACATTTCTAATGTTCCAAAGCTAAAGAAAACCGGGCCAAACGACGAGTTTCAAACAAATATAAGTTAGGGTCGGATTAATAGTCGGCTAAGCAATTGCTAATGCTTAGCCAATGCTTCGAACTGTCAAAGTACATATGAAAAAACTAAATTTTGACAGTTCCAAGCAATGGCTCAGGCTAAGCAACGACTATTAATCCGACCTAAATTGTTTGAAACTCTTCGGATGCCCGGTTCTACCAACAAACGATTTTTAAAGATAGATTTTTAACCGAACTCTTTTATTATATTGATGACGCAGTTAATATTTATAATAATATTACTTATTAATTTTTTTTCGGCAATTATTGCAAAAATTGTGTTATATCCCGAGCGACATTCTGATAGGCGCATCCTGCCGATAAAGCGATCGCGTCGCACGCTCGCTCATTTTTGTACTCGTAACATTTAGCCGATGATGATTTTGACCTAATTATAATGAATTAATTCATTTATCTATAGAGATACTTGTAATAAAAAGTATATTATAAGTTTACTACCTATAGTATTTATATCTTCTTAACGTTATTACATATATAAAATAAGGAGGCGTCTTTTTTGAAGCGGGGGCAAAGCAGTGCAATCGGACGTAAGTTCTAAGGGTTTATAACTTTGATGAAGGTTTGTAAGCCGGAATTTTAGAAGGTAGACACTTAAGTAAATATAAGTATCATTACGGGTGCACTTACGGCGCCCGAGACCGCTTAGACGGCCTCAGGGTACCCAGTAGAGGGGTTTTAAATCCCAGCTCATATTTCAAGAATTAAGCTAAGACATATAGCGATATCACTTGGAATCACTCGAAAACTTGACAAATGCTAAAACAAATTGACTTGAAAACTAGGCCTTGCTTGTAGGCCTTGCTTGTCATCGTGATCTTATAATTACGTAATGAATTGTACTGAGAACTCGCTTATTTAGTGTAATAACTATTTAGTGACATCACTACAATGGTGTCTTTTGCATTAGCCAGGAAGCCATCCGGAAGTTGGCGACCGCCCTACTGTAGTGCGAGGGCGGGGTGACTAACGGCCACAGATAATCAACTTCTTATCAAACCTTTAAGGAAATGACCTACTTACACTTAATTTTATTATTAAAAAATATATTGACATGCAAAATATATTTAACTTGTAACCTAAATTATTCATTGCCCGTTTTATAACTCATTTCTTTATATTATTTAGTTATAGAGTAATCATATAAATATCTCAATATAAATAATAAAACTAGCACGTGTCGGTCACCTGGTTATTTAATAAGTATTACTACGGTAAGATTTACTACGGAGCACCCTGAAAACCAGCGCGTGGTGTACCTTTAAATTCACCACGCTGAAGCTGAGGGTGTACCGATTCATGAAATAATATAGTGTTTTTAAGTTATTTTTTTATTGGGATTTCTATTTTATAAAATAGCATAAGTTTTTGTATTGTTTATTTTATTGAATAAATATATTTTCTATTCTATTCTAAGTAATAAACAATAAGTACATAATATATATGTTATTGTATTACTATGTCCTAATTTATATAAGTTTATTATTGCACCCGACTTCGAACACAATCTTAAAGGTTAGCTTGTAGATAATGCCTAAGGCATTAAGTTCGCCTTTGTATATAACTTTTGTTTACTGTGCAATAAAGTGTTTAAATAAATAAATAATAAATAAGTGTAAAATTTTGACCATGATCATTCAGGCTGCACAGTCCAGTAATTAACATTGAAATTTATTGTACTGATTTCTGTAATACATCCGAGGCGGAGTCAGGGTGAAAATTATTTTGTAATTAGTTTCAAGGATAAATAAAGTTTATTATTGTTACGTTTTATACAAAGAAAAAAAATCTTCAAATTATTGTTATTGTTATTTTTCTATACGTAGTGTGGTTGCCAAGTTGATTACACCGTAGAATTAAAGACTACAGTACTAGGTCATTGGTTCAAACCCCGGTGAGTACCACTATAGTGCCTTGGAGATCACAATAAGCTGTCGAGGTCCCATTCATATTATTTATAAACACTGCGATGGTTTTGCCACTTATTCGGTGCAGACTTAGAATACCATCGGACATGACTAAGTGGAAGTGAACCCTATATACAGGGTGAATTTGAAAGGATATACTTTGGGCTAATATGAGGTTCTGCTGATCGAGTCGAACAACTTTTCCCATGTGACCATGTGTCGCAAATGAAAAAAAAAATTGGCTTCCCCATACAAATTGGTAATTTTAACAATACTAGTTTGTATGGAGAAGGCATTTTTTTTTATTTGTGACACATGGTTTTATTCGAAAACTGCTTCGATTTGATCAGCAAAACCTCATATTAGCGCAAAGTACACCCTTTCAAAGTCATCCTGTATATGCCCTGAGGACGTCTAGACAGTTTCGGGCGCCCTTAATTAAAGCCTCCAAATATGTTGTCGGTATCCTTCGATCAACAATATCGGTATCGAATGAGTCTTTGTTGAATTAAATTATAAAATTACTTTTTCGAAACTTTTCTTTAAAGTATCTACCCAATAAACACAGATTATTAGGGTTCTAAAAATATTTAATTAAGCATTACATACGTACTTAAATAAATATTTTGTAGGTTATGTTATGATAACTAAGTATAAATTATAGTTTTGTCCTAGTTTGAGTAAAAAAAAATTAGTCATTAATGAATGCTTGTTTCTGTTTTTTTTTTTTTTTTGACTTATGTTATATTTTCCTTTTTATTTAATTAAATATTTAAACTAACATGCCATCGATCGATGAACGATATTTAAAGGATCTACATACAAAATTTTACTGTCTAGAAAAAATATTGAGATATTCCATCAATTTTATAATTTAAATGAATGAATATATACCTATATAAACTCACGACTTCAGCTAGTGATACACGCAATTTGATAATAATGAACCTCTATGTGACCTCTTACATGAGTACAGACAAAGTTCTTATTCCCATTTATACACAGTACTACATCAATACCAAATTATAACTCTCAATGTTTCGGTTTCTATTAAATATTTATCTTCGCTATTTATAGTATGATCTTTTGATGATATTAAATATTTAACGTTTTTTATAAGGTACCACCAATAGGATCGCTTTATTTCAAAAATAACACGATACTATTGGTTTTTACTCACGTATTAACATTACGTTAATACAATGCAATAACTTATGGTAGACCCTCTGAACTAATTGGTTTAACATGCGTACCTATTTTTATTAGTACTTAAATCTCGATTTTTGTAACTATTTACTTAAATCTCGATTTTTGTATCTGTAAGATAACATATTTTAAATAATATTATATTACCTACTTCTCTCCCTAAGACTAACTAACACCTGTAAATTTATTTTCAAAGAAAAGTCTAAGTACGAAACGAGGCACAGTAACAATTTCAGTTACCGAGATATTATTTTTACTTTCCATTAAATTATTATTGTTTTAAGGTGTCATGGATGCACAGTCATAGCTATTACAAGCTGTCCGTAAACACTCATGATAGCGAATTCTAACGTTCGTATTTCGTAGTCTTAGCTACTTTATATGTATGTATGCAAAAAATATGTTAGAGACAGCAAAGATTCATAGTCATAACTACTACAGCTGTACGTAAACATTAAGGATTGTAGTTATAGCTACTACTATGTAGTTATACTTGTACACAACATTTATGATAGAGACAGCTAAGGTTTGTAGCTACTAAGTTCGGTTCGGTAGTAATTTTCATATATTAAAATTTCCATTTCATCGTGTTTAAGTTCTAAATCTGATATCGAGGTATAAGTAATAAATATTTGTCGTTCTTTTGTTAATGAATAGCTGCCTAACCAAACGCACTCTAAGACCTCATTGTTAACTTTTTTTTTTGAGTATCCATACATATCTGTAAAGATTTACATGAAATAAATGATTTTGACTTTGACTTTACTGTAGCTGTACGGAAAAAATATTGGTAAGTAGAGACAGTTAAGGTTCTATCATAGCTACTACAGTTGTACGCAAAAGATCATACTACAAATAGCGAAGATTCGTTACGATGTTCTACTTATGTTCGCAAAACATCATGGTAGAGACAGCTAAGGTTCTTAGTCATAGCTATACCTATTACAGCTGTACGCAAAAAATACGGTAGAGACTATTACGATAGAGATTCGTAATCTTATATACTATAGCTGTGCGTGAAAAATACGGTAGAGACTATTACGATAGAGATTCGTAATCTTATATACTATAGCTGTGCGTGAAAAATACGGTAGAGACTATTACGATAGAGATTCGTAATCTTATATACTATAGCTGTGCGTGAAAAATACGGTGGAGACTATTACGATAGAGATTCGTAATCTTATATACTATAGCTGTGCGTGAAAAATACGGTAGAGACGATTACGATAGAGATTCGTAATCTTATATACTATAGCTGTGCGTGAAAAAAAAGAAATGTGCGCAAGAATTCTTGGTAGAGATAGTTAAGATTCGTAGTCATAGCTACTACACTTTACGCAAAAAAGTGTAGAGACCGCTGCGGTTCGTAGTCATAACTGTGTGCAAAAATCAAACTACTAAATGGTATAATTAGAATTGATTATTTTTTCAGTTGATATTCTGTTTTTGGGTCATGTCATGAGGCTAGAAAATGATAATACTTGTTGTTGCTATTTGATAATAAAATGAGTGCCTAATAAAAACCTCGAAGATAAAGGGGCAAAGGTTAGCGTAACAACCGATTATGTGAAGAACAAAAACTTTTAAAAATAAGCGATTAAGCAATAAGTAGTTCATTAGGCGGCACACATTTGTTTGTAGTCCAATCCTCTGATAAACATCTACGTATAAGGAAATCACATAATATCTCAAACCAAATTCGTAATGTAAAGGCATCGTCTCAAATATTTTTTTCAAATTATTAATTCGATTTAATAAATATTTGTTATTTTAATTTATAAATAAATGAATACAAATATAAATAATTATAGAATCGGTTAACTTCAAGCGTGGTCAATTTACCGGTCAAGTGCAATTATAGTTCGTGTATTTTAGATTCAGGTTTCGTGCAACATATATATTCACGTCTCTGAAAGAATGCTATTTTTAAAAGAATTAAGAAATTAAGGTTGTTAGTTAGGCAACCATGATATAAACAAAATTATTGCAGCGTAGACTAAACATAGCTAAGTAAATACATTCAATTAAAAGTCCCTGAAAATAGACCTCAGATACAGGCGTTGTGCCTAATTCAGGCTCCAGTCTCACAATTTTTGTTTCAAATGATGTTGTGATTTATCATTAAGCTTTTGTAAGAAATAAAGGAATTATTATTATTTAGTTATACCCAAATGCTTACCTACTAGGTAATATATCTCGGTTTAATTGCATTTTTTATATCGAATACCTATATGCTTGTTTACAGGATGCATAAAATGTAAATTCCTAGTATAAACAGATGTAAACAGACTGTCACTATGGCATGATAGGGTGGTTGTTTATATTTGTTGTTGTTTACAATAAGCAACAGCAGGAGTACTCTAAGCCGGCTGCAGACAAAACACTAGTTTAACTTAGCCCGCAATGTCATATGCAGAGTTCCCTTGAGTTTCTATCTGACTGTTCGCATTCATATCTTAAGAACCACTAGCCGATTTATTAAAAGAGAACCCCATGTGACTTTGTATCTACCTGGTGGTAAGCAGACCTACAAAATCCATGAATGGGGTCGATCAATACATTGTTGTTAACAATATTGATCGCTCCCACTAAGCCGGCTGTATGATTATATTTTAAACCTCGTGAAAGACAAGATAAGATCTACTAAAGATTTAAATT
Organism: Monopis laevigella; assembly: GCA_947458855.1. Classification (NCBI taxonomy): domain Eukaryota; kingdom Metazoa; phylum Arthropoda; class Insecta; order Lepidoptera; family Tineidae; genus Monopis; species Monopis laevigella. The sequence continues at coordinate 17,568,374 of OX381583.1, read as the reverse complement.
TTTGGGGGACTGTCACTTAGTTTTTTTCAGAAATATTATTGATAATGTGCTAAATAATAATGTTTGGAATTCGTTGGACAAACTGCTGGTCGTAGGTACTCATTTATAGCATTATAAAAGCTCAGGAAATTTAAATGGATATACGTGAATAATTGTAGAGACAAATATTCTAAGTTTATTGTTGAATATTTTCATATATTCAATAATAATAACAATGATATGTAGGACAATTTACACAAATTGCTATGGTCACAAACTAAGCTCTAGGCTTGTACTATGTGTACCAGAAACAATGATATAATACATATTATATTTTTATAAACACCCAGACCATGACAAACTGTACACAAAAACGTACTAATATATTTATTTGCCATGGGTAATATTTCGAATTACTAAGGTATGGCTAAGTCACTGCGCAACTGATAACAAGGTTGAGCAGATGACAACAAGGTCGGTCCTGGGATGGGTGACCGCTTTATACATCGAGGCTATATCATCATAAACATCGCAACAAGCTCGCCACTTGTTAGGTGTTGCCTCCGAATACCATCGGCAAAATGAGGTTGGGTTAATCCCTCCGCTGGGTACCCTGAGGCCGTTTAAACGGTTCCCTGGAGCCAAAAAGACGCCGGTGATGGTATTTATTTTACTTACTAAGGTAATTTTAATTACTACTTCAATGACAGTTTTCTTAAGAGCTTTCAGCTTTTTACTGAAAAAATACTGATTATGTTTCTACGGATATATTCAATTGAATGCAATATCATTAAATAGAATGAATTTACTATAACTTTAATATAGGACAATATACACATATTGCATATAGTAGATTAATTAACTTTTAAAAGCTCTACATTTAAAAAATACAAATGAGACAATCTTTTGTTTAGTATGGTAACCGAAGGAAATTGTTACGAACCTACTTAATTGCTTAATAGGGTAACATTATATTTATATATCTGCCACATATTATCATTTTCTAATAAAGTTTTGACCTAGTAGGTAATTGGTCTTTTAAAAGATCTATATTTTCGAAATACATAAGAGGCCATCTTTTGTTTATGGTTATAATCGAAGAAAATTATGACGAAAATATATACCTACTTTATATTTAAATACCTATCACTTATTATTATTTTCAATTATTTTTTGTCTACATTTATAGGAGGTAATTGAACTTTTAGAAGCTCTCCTATCTTTTGTTTGTGGTTTTAATCGATTTAAGAAAGGTAGATAAGGGGTGCAGGTAAAAAGTAAAAGATCGGTGACTCACCCCCAGGGTCTGAGAGATCAGCAGCGGCAGCAGCAGCAGAAAGAGCGCTCGGGCGCCTACACGCGCCTGGCCCGGCATGGCTGTGCCGCACTAACTGCCGGGCGGCGGCGCAGGCGCAGGCACAAGAGCGCCGGGAGGGGGTAGTAGGCCTCTGCCGGCGCTCCGCCTGCCGCCTCCCTCAGTATCCCGAAACCGCGATACGAGCAGCGCGCGCGCACAAGACCTATTTGGCCGAGCGCGCTGCGGGGCCATGGCGGTCCAAATAGTATTATGGTAAGCATTAAAATAATTTTAAATGTTGACAAAACTTTTATTGGCATTGATTTGTGATAAGATAACTGATTGGATATTGATGTTTTTTTTATTATTTAATTAAATAATTCTTTTCAGGTTGGTGGCGGTGTTTTCGTGTCTGCTCAGTGTTAATACCGTAAGTGTTTTTTATTAAGATTTTTTTTTAAATAACGGTTCAACTTGAAGAACTTTTTTTTATAAAAAGTCAAATTGCGGAGTTCTCGTGCTTTGGCGCGCGCCGTACCTTCCGACCGGGCAGAGAACTCGCTCGTCAACTTTGTACTTTTTCTTTTACAAAATTTCCTCAATGAAATATCCGCACGAGTCTCTACAATTTAGATTATTATAATACCTTTATTGTTCTGTGATACAAATTAGCTAATAAAAACTAATTTAATTTCAGTTTTGGCTAGGTATATAATAAAATAGATTTTCAGTCATTTATAAAATACCTATAATTGAAATTCAAAGCTTCGTTATAAAATTAAAAGTGACCTAATTATAAATTTATATCTATTACCCAATACTGAGACGAACATAGTGATACGATAAAAATACTTCATAATTCTTAATTATGGTAAACTAATCAGTTGCTATTAAAACGATATGCTTGAACTTAGTGACGATTGTGGGCAGGCGGCTCGGCACCGACAAACTTTATCATTCGGATGGAAGCAGATCGCCGGCATTGCGCAAACGCTCTATACTAACTTATTGTTTTAGCTATACGTATACCTACAGTTCAAACGTTTTTTTTTTCCTATAATAAAAGCTATTTTCAGGAAAGTTGCAAATGTATACAAAGTGAAATAACTCCTTTTAAATACAAAATAAATTGAAGCTTGTCATGTCTTCGCAATAGGTATGTTGAATGAACTTTTTAGGATTCAGAAAAAAATAAAAAGTGAGATTTATATCTGTAAGTTCGTGTGAATATTTCGAGATACACTGATCCGGTTTACTTGAAATTTGGAATATTTAACACGTTCGCTGACAGAGCGCATTCAGTTTAACCTCATGATACAGCAGTATATTTTCTCATAGTAAAGTGTTAACGTCTATTGACGTAGTTTCAGTTACAGTATAATTACTTTCCATATATACGCCACTACGTCGCAGAACGTTGCCGTCTCATGACGTAGTGTCATATTGTTATGTTTTAAACCATACATACTATGGCACTACGTCACTGAACGTTGCCGTTCCACGACGTAGTGCCCTATTGTTATGTTTTAAACCATACATACTATGGCACTACGTCACTGAACGTTGCCGTTCCACGACGTAGTGCCCTATTGTTATGTTTTAAACCATACATACTATGGCACTACGTCACTGAACGTACATGTCCATGTAACAAACAAAGCCCCAAAAACTTTTTCATCTTCTCCACACTGGTCTCTCGGAATGTCTGAAGTCGAGAATGTCGGATGTGAGTGAACTGCATAAGGCTTTACCATAATTGTCTGTACACTGCACTAAATATTCTAGCAGTTTTTTAGAAAAAAACTTGATCAAACATTTTCCCTACGCCAGCACTTGGATTAATTTCAAACTGTACACCCTGAAAATTGGTATCAAATTCAAAATCACGAATATCTTCCGTAGTGTTTGTCCACAGCTGCTCTACCGGCACAGGAGACCTTGGTCTGCTGGTTGTGGGCAATGCACGGACGACTCTAATACATTATCTGCCTCCTGCTGGTTTATTACGATAGATGGTGATGAGTGCATTGGGTCCAAAATGTATGGAATTAGACGTTTCTCGTCAATCAGACTCTACCCATAGAGTAAAATTCCTATACATTTTTATCCATCGATGGCAGCGATTCGATTGACGATCGTGTTCTTTGGCCAGGCCCCTGGTGGTGTCTTAAATTGTTCTAAAGGCCTTTCGTTCGATTTAGTTATGGACGACGTAGTGCGTCTGAAGGTAAATATATCATCATCAGATGAACTGGATTCAAGGGCTGATTGTGGCTCATAGTTTACATCAGAGCCGTATTCATTATCTGCGTCGCTATATGGGTCGGGTTATATTTCTAATGACGAATTTGACGAGCTGCTGTCAAACAACCTTCTTTTTGGTTTTTCGTTTCGTTTGGCAATATAAAATATTAACCAGCACATAATTATACACTCATAATACCCCACACTTCTCTTTGATATTTATCATATAATTATGCGCTTATAAAAACAATATAATAACCATAAGAATACAACAACAAAAAATATTTACCGTTGGAGTATGCGACAGCAACAGGTAGTGCTTCGTAGGATGGCACTGCCGCGCTGACTGTTCGAGAAGCCGAACAAGCACATCGCCTATCGACGTAGTACTCATCCATGAACATTGCATATGTGTGCTTTAAGGACACACGCAGGCGGTCACAAAACCCTCTTAATACGGCAGTAGGTAAAACAGCTAGGCTTACAATACGGCAGTCAATACTCTACTTCATAGAAATGCTACTCAAAAACGTCGTCGGCTGACGTAGTGCCATTGGTTTGAATTCAAAATTTACCGTCTCTCGACGTAGTGTCGTATCTTAATTAGATATAACCCCGCCCTAAGACGTACTGTCAGCGAACGTGTTAAGTATAGATCTTGTTTAGCGATAGAACAACAGCATTACGGGTTCTGTGAAATTGGGTGTAAGTTTGCCAATTTCAAAATATTCTTTTATATAGTATACGGAGTTTTAGTTTATTTATTCAAAAAAATCAGAAAAACTACCATTTATCTTTTTACCATTAGGTATATTATATTATATTAAGGTGCCTGGAGTCGACTTGACGCCCATACAAACGTACCTACTTGGCTGTTGGTCGAAGTTTATTTTTTTTATAAATACGTAATTGTACGTAAAAATCTTTCTGTTGTCGGTAATATTTATTTTGTGTAAAAAGTTCTAATTTGAAAAAAAAAACCCAACACAGAAAGATTAATAAAAACAATGACCGGGAAAAATATTATTTTAATTCTGCGACAAACATTAATCGAGTATTATTTGAAGTGCTAAAGCTAATTTTGTATGGGAACGCGGAGTCCGCGATTGCGAATCCAGGGATCTTAACCTACCATTTATCAGTTTTCGGTTAAAAAATTCGGCAAGTGCTCCCAAATATGGAATGACAAATAAGTATGACTACCGAAAAGTTAAAAGTTTTGAGAAATAAATACGGAACCCCATGCGTGCAAGTTTTGTTCTTGTCGAGTTTTTTTTATTATCTTCCTTTTTATCTTTCAGGAAGTTATGTGTAATATATATGTGCAAATAATTAAATGCTTCCGATCATTTATAAATTCAATCGGTTTATAATTGAATATTGTTTATAGGACAGTGCCCGCTTAAAGCCCGAGTCGCTCCATTATAGTACCAGCCGTCACCTATGCGTTATTTTAGACTACAAATTTTACGACACAATAACTTCTAGGCGTATTTCCCGTTAATAATTAATGTATGTATATTGAAAAAAGTGACTTAACGTATTAACTACAGACGAAGCTTTAGACTCTATAGTTAATAAGTATTTCAGATTTTTCAGCGTCGTACGACTTAAAATTTACAATCTTTATTTATTTTATAAACATTCAAACCATTTACCTACTTATTTTTATATATAGTGAACTAGGTGATTAGACCCTAAACTAGGTCACTAGTATTATCACTCAATGAGCTTTTAACAAATCTAAGGTACGTACTTTTGTTTGACAACATCACTATAGTACTCCCCAGACCTAGTTTTAGCTACACCAACTTGTGAAACTTTTTGTCTATCGGCTACGACAAGGTGGGAATTAAAAAACTGCCTCAGAGTACCCAGCGGTGGGGTTCTCGGTCGCTGAAAGGCATCTTTGACGGTATTCAGTACCCTACAGATAAACAACGCGACAATTATTTGTTCGGTGTAAGACTCATAATACTTTCTGGTATTCAGGAACCCACTGCATTGATTTATTGTTGATGTGGTAGCTCCTTTCAGGCCAGGGGCGGTTACAAAGCAGCGAGGATATTAAACTAGACTCAAAATGCAAATTCATCTTTATCGCCGCATTATACATACAAACGCAAAAACCGTCAAGTGGCCTAGTCATGTTTCGGTTTTAGTCTGTGGGTTCACCGGTTTTCAGGAGATAATCTCCGCATCTTTCCAAACATGAGAACAGAAGATGGCCGCTTGTCATTCAAAACAAAACAAAAAGTAAAAACAATAAAAATTAACAATTTATGCTCAAGAAAATAGAATATGGCGACAACGATCATTTTAGAAATGTCGTTCAAAAATCGATTTTAGGCCTGACTGTATTTGTTCTTTCTGTCATGGGATATTTCAAACAAAGGGATTTAGTTTTATTGCTTTTTGAGGCTTTTGTCTTTTGCAAAATATGATAATTTATTGGAGCATCAGTAGTCAACGGCTTGGCATTTCTATCAATGGGATAAACTGCACTAGGTATAGTGAATAAAAAACTTGCATTGTCCTAAAGCTTATATAAAGCGAGCTTAGTGCAATTGTTACTAATGGAACCAACAATGGAAACGATCTATACATTGTTGTTTAACTGTAGTTCTACCACAAGTTTTTGCAAATAAATTTTACTTTAGGTGGGAGGAAGCTCTATAACTTTTTAGGCCGACCGACCGGCCTCGTTACCACCGCCCACACAGATTCAAAAACTGTCAAGTGACCTAGACATGTTACGGTTTTAGTCTGTGGGTTCACCGGTTTTCAGGAGACTACTGCATCGATTTCTTTAGGAGGTGGTAGTCTTCCTTCAGGGTGCGGTTACGAAGTGGTTAGGTGGATTGACGATAAGGCAGCGAGTATATTAAAATATACTCATAATACAGTTTGTCATTGTCGTCCCCATTTCGTAATCGCATCATTTAGCCGACATAGTGGGAGCGATCAATTTCGTTTAATAACAATTATTGACTGACCCCATTCATGGATTTTATAGGTCTGTTAACCACCAGGTAGATACAAAGTCACATGTCGTGCTCCAATAAAAATAAAATTAAAAAGTAGCTATAGATAGGAATCAACCAATAAGGGAAGTTTATATGAAAAATAAAGCAATCCTATTGGTTGATCCTAGTAGTCGACTATAGTGGAACCTATTTACAAAAACTTGTGGTTTGCCGGATAAATGAAGGGGTTACGGCGAATTTGCATTACGAGCCTACTTAAATTTCTTCGGCAAGGAAATTTCTCGCTGCTTTGTCCTCAAATAAACGGCCCGCTTCGCTACTACACCCTCAAACGAGACTATTTACCACCTCGACAAGAAATAGAAGTCGTAGACTCCTGAAAACTGATGAACCCACCGACTAAAACCGAAACATGGTGCATGGTGTTAACGAAATTGGTCGATCGGCTAGCGAAGTTAGAGAACTAAAAAACCCTTCTACCTAAAACGCCAAACCGCGCAACTTATGGAGGCGGTGGTAATTAAATTAAAACAAATAATTTTTCGTACTTGACTCCTTATTTAATGTTACAGAAACGTATATCGTATTTCTTGTAAGATAATAGCTAGGTAGGTATTTACTACTTATTTATACATCATACATTCATACATAATAATTTGTGCCGCGAATAAAATGATATCAAAGGTCAATGGTTATCCCTTTGAGAGTGCCTGGGCGACACAGTAACGGGTCTTGTTTGCACATTGATACCGAAAAGCTGAAACTGTAAACAAATAAAAAATAAATATACAGGGTGAATTTGAAAGGATGTACTTTGGGCTAATATGAGGTTCTGCTGATCAAATCGAACAACTTCTCCCATGGAACCATGTGTCGCAAATGAAAAAAAAAAAGGCTGCCCCATACAAATTAGTCATTTTAACATTACTAGTTTGTATGGAGAAGGCAATATTTTTTTTCATTTGCGGCACATGGTTCCATGGGAAAAGTTGTTCGTATTGATCAGTAGAACCTTATATTAGCCCAAAGTACATCCTTTCAAAGTCACCATGTATAGTTAGGCGTTAAGGCCTCTATTACTTCGCTAAGCCTACCGACCGGTCTGGATACCACGCCCATACAGATGCAAACATACGTCAAGTATGTTTCAGGTTTAGTCTTTTGGTTCACCGGATTTCAGGAGATCATTTTTTTTTTCTTGTGGTAGTCTTCTTTCAGGGTGTGGGTACGGAAGAGGTGGTAGATTTGACGATAAAGCAGCGAGGATATTATTAGAATAGACTCGTAATGCAAATTCGTCCTTGTTGTCGCCCATTTCGTAATCACATCGTTTAACGAGCATAGTGGGAGCGATCAATATTGTTAAACAACAATTTATTGGTCGACCCCATTCATTGACTTTCTAGATCTGGTAGATTAGATGATAGAAGTGAACTATCCAAGGCAGGCAATAAATCCAAACTTTGTAAAACAATTCAGAACATAACGCATCTTAACCAACCCTACCGACTTACCTCCTCTAATCAAACTGATTCTCTAAACTTCATTAACAACTTCTTTGCTAAAGTTGGGTCCAATCTTGCTGATAAATTAATCTCTGATACTAACATAACTTCGTCTTCTAATCTTCCATTTAATCCCAATTCGATTTATTCTAATCATGAAGGTAAAAATCGTGCCCGTCCGCGGGTCGCGTTTTTTTAGCTTCATGATTCTAATCGACGAAAGTGAAATTGATTCTTTAATGTTCTACTTAAAAACCCGAACGCAATTGTGCTGTTGGCTGTGATAGCATTTCTAAAATTTTATTGAAAAAATAAAATTATATTAATTGGACCATTAACACACATTTCCAATCTTTTACTGTCGTCTGGTAACTTTATAAAGTTATTTTAAAACGCACAGATTCTCCCTGTCTTTAAGGGTGGAACCAGGGATTGTCATAACTATAGACCAAAGTTAACAAGCGTTTGACTTCCTTTCTAGAAAATAATAATTTATTGTCATCTAACCAATTTGGCTTCCATTCACCGAAGATGCCGTGCATGAACTGTCAGAAGAATATTATTCTGGAAACAAGACAATTGTAATTTTCCTCGATATTGCCAAAGCCTTTGATACAGACAGGAGGGATTTAACAAAGTAATAATTGGCTTAAATCGAACATTCCCACACTGAACAGTACCAAGACCAAATATGTAGCCTTTTCTATTCGCTCGGATAGTATTCCTCATAGCCCACATAGGTGAATCAGTTTTGTTTTTCTCCCGATGGTGGTGACTGGGCCTGCCCCTCGCTGCCACCCACTGATATAATATTTGGGTATACATATTGACTCTAGATTGTGCTTTCAGACCCATATTGATATACTTACTTACAAAGAGAGTACGTAAACTAATTTAAGTCTTTAAAAATCTCCGATGTGTTACGGATCCTAACATAATTAAAATAGTATACATTTATTTCTGCCAATCTCTCCTGATACTATTGTGTTTCTACTTGGGATGGAGCAGGCAAACCCCTGCTCCTTTATTTAGAGAGGACCCAAAGTTTAGACCTAAAAGTTGGTTACTCCCTACCCTATCGATTTCCTCCTTGTGATCTCTACAAACATTGCCACGTTCTTACGGTCAGACAAATCTTTATTCTGAATTGCATTTTAAAGACACATTCTCTTCTTAAATATGAACCTAATTTTCAGGCTAACAAGAGACATAAAGAAGGGGATATTGTCTGTCCTAGCCATAAATTCAATACGGCTTTTGCACAACGATTCTTCTGTTTCCTTGGGGATTTCTTGTATAATAAAATATATAATATATACGCCTTAAAACTGAATTGCAAATCAACTACTTCCAAATGGCTTTCTACAATTAATAATATGTAAACTGAAAATCTTCTAAATTATTATAAGTAATGCACCATATACTCACATTAAAAATATATTGATATAACCCTATAATTTTATATTTTAGGGTGGTATTTTCACTTATTACATTACAAATATCCAAAAAAGAAAAAAAAAAATTTCTTCCAACCCAGCAGTTACCAATAGTACCGACCGAGTATGCTCGCTGCGTTATCCCTTTGTATCTCCAAGCTAATCTTCTATAGAAAAAAATACTTGACGGTCACCGGATTTTTGATAAAGTAGTTGGCCAATTGACTTGGCAAATTTCTTGGCCTCGGGAGACCACGATTCTAAGGTTTCAACAGCAAAAGAAAGAAATACAAAGGAGTCACGCAGCGAGTAATATTTTAGAGTTTTGTTGATTTCCGCGCTAAAAGCGACAGCACTAGCAGTGTTGGAAGAAATTGAAATATGACTCGCAGCCAAAGTGTCTGCATATGTGGCATCCTAAATCATAGCACGTCCATGGGCCCATGGCACCAGGGTCATTTCGTCCGTCGACTAATGCCTGGAGGTTCGAGTAAGTTTGGGGTGTCAGATGAAAATGATCTTTTTAGCATTGATTGCTGCATGACGTAAAATACGCCCTGCAAGAGAGACCGCGTTGTCCATTAAATTCTACAAAGGAGCCCCATACGCAGATATGTGATTGACATAATTGTGCGCCAATACGAAAACCGACGCAGATTCTCAAAGAATTTTGGTCAAGAGGAGTGCCTATGTTTTTTGAGAGGGCAAGAATGTTAACCTCTTGGAAGTTAACATTCTTGCCCTATCAACTGGTGAAGAATTTGAAAAAAATACTATTCAATATAAGCTTTGCTTGTATGGATTCCCAGCTGTATTGGGTCAAAGGAGCCAATTTATTGCTTCTTCCATGTGCTCTGGCTCCTACCTATGGAGGGGATTATTAAAGTTTTGATGAGCTCAGAACTACCATGAAAAACAGGCAGTGCTAAATCAGAAAAGCGGCGGATACCAATGCTTCCAAGATAGTTTGCTTGGAAGAGTAGCTTGGATAAAAACTTTGTCACTATAATTTAAATTGAGATTTATTTCCAATCGTGTTCACACATTTATCCAATGGGTTAAGGGTTTCTTTAAAAAGACGACAAGAATAGTCGCTAAAATAAAAGCGTAGGAGATGGAGAAAAATATGTGGCTAAACATGAAAAATGTTATTATATAAAAAATCTAGCTTAGTGAGAGGGTTTCCCAGTAGTAAAAGGTTAAACCTATATGTATAAATCGCTACTTTTATAACTATCTTCATCACTCACCTAAAATACAAAACCCACACACTCATACATATACATTAAAACACGCACACCCACTTCTAAACACACAATTACACACTCACAAACACTCAGTCAGACACATTCCCTGACTCATCCACTCAACTTGCAAAGAGATTAGTTGGATCTTTATTATTATTATTTGCTTCAAAAAATAAAATAAAATCTTATTAAATTAATATTAAATTCGATTATAAAAAATATTGCTTTACCTACTTTTTGTAATTACAAACTTTTTTTTTTTCAACATCTAGTTAAATATTTTTATAATGCGATACAGGCCTAAGCCTAATTCGGCCTCCAGTATTAGATGGATTATTTTTTATTTCATTGTATTGATGTGAAAATAAATAACTAAAAGGTCTCTGATAACGTGTATTAAAAACATTATTAATTTACAGCAGAACTTTCTTCATTTGAAACTCGTATTTTTTTTAAATAACATCTAATTAAATAAATTTATTGCAACAAAATAACACCAAAAATATACTAACTTATAAATCAAATAATAATAAAAAAAGCCTATATAGCCAAGGTTTCTTTGTTATTATTATACCTTAAATATTACCAAATAAACAAAAAGACCTATAGAAAAAAAATTACCTTATAAATAATATGCTCGTATTTCCCACCGCCAATAGGGTTCCCAAAAGACTGAAGAAAGAAAGGCTGTCGTTGTATTGAAATATTGATACGCTGTCCGAGAAACGATCCAGCCCTTCGGTTAACAGATGCGTCGTGCAAACGCTTGTGTAGTCCCCACGGCCCCATAGTTTCAACCCCAAACGGGTCAATTACATAGGGTCTGATAGTCTTTGCTTAGATAGCCTGAGCCATTATATGCCGAGATGCATAAATGCTCAAAGAAGGATGATAAATGTTTTTTTTATTTAAATTAGGTTTTATTATTAAAAATAAAAATTGTGCAGTAAATATAAAAATACCCATTTCTATACCAAGAATGACAATTATTTAAATAATTCTCAAATAAAACCGTAAGCTTTTAGAAATGCCTCTAAATGACCATTTCATAATATTTTTATAGCAATTTTTTATGCGTTTTGATACTTCCTCGAATCTTATTTTAGAATATAAAGTGTAAGCTAAGTACTTAGAACAAATGAACTAGGTATATGATGATCAAATTGGATCGTTTTATTAGGGTCCATATTACCCAAATATGAAAAAAATTAAAATATGATTAACAAAAAATTAGAGTTAACGAGAAAAAAATAAATAAACAAAATCGGAACTCTCCGGTGGCGAGTTTTCGCTCTTGTTGGGGTTTTTTTGGTACACCAAATGTATATATTTAGGTACTTACATAGTAATCGCAATTATTTCTTAAGAAACTTTTAAAACGAATACCTATTTCATATTATTACTTATTATTTAACATTCATTTTTGTTACAGCAAAGTAGTGAATGGTATGATAGAGATCGATGGGAGGACAGCCGACGACTTGAACAAGGCAGAGGAGAACGACCTGAATCAAGCAGAGGAGATGCGTGGTTCGAAGACGATGACCGACAATTGGATCCTAACAGCTATGGCTATAATCCGCCTCCTTCACCGTCAGCACCATCTACATATGGGTTGTCGTCGAGGCCAGATATACCTCCACCCGTCCGGAATCCTAATTACTCAATCTACGATCCTGTAACCAAACGCCGGATTACGAATGTTGATCGCAATTGTACTGCCGTAGGATCCTGCATACCAAAATGTTATGCTGAAAAAGGAAACAGAGTAAGTTTATTCTTGATCAAACAAATTGGTGTTAAGTGTGGTGTCGTGATGTTGTTTATAATTGTAATGATGCCTACTTACGGTTTTTGATCTATGGTCTATAAAGACATCTGCCTCCTTAATTGAGAAAATTTAACCGAAAAATGATAACAATTTTCTCAAATAGAACGGCAAAGGTCTCTATGACCAGAAAATCTAGACGTGGTTGGGAGAACTGATGAATGGGCAGACGAGCGTATCACTCTCGTGAGGCAGCCACAGGGAACATCAGTATAGTGTGCACATCGTACTACAAAATATATTCCGATGTGTTTCTAATGCATCACGACACGATACTCCATAGATAGGGGCAAAGACTTGAACACACTGGCGAATTTTGCTTTGATTTTTGGATACAAAATAAAATACATTTCTTATGAGACCGTAACTGCGTAGGTACGTGCAATGTTCAAGTTGTTTGCCAGGAATTATAATTGTAGTCTGAATCTACCAAGTTATAATAAAGCATTTCTATTTTTTTTACTATCCATGAGGTTAACTATTAAATTATTCTATTTTAACTTTGCCAAAGTTCGAACCCTTTACTTAATGTTACAATAAGATTTTACTAATATTTTTCAGGGCATACCAGGTCCTCCTGGACATTCTGGTGAAAGAGGTCTACCCGGGCACGAAGGTCCTGAAGGATCCCAGGGACCCAAAGGTGAAAAGGGTCAAATAGGAGCACAGGGACCCAGAGGACCTAAAGGCGAAAGAGGAAAGTCTGGTGTCCAAGGATTTGTAGGGATAGGGGGTCGTCCAGGAATACAAGGAGATCAAGGCATACCTGGAATACCAGGACGTGATGGATGCAACGGAACTGATGTTAGTATTATAAATACTCTTGGTAGGTCTGTAAGGTGGTAAATCTTATTTAAAGAATTTACAGTCATAATTTAATTTTGCGCAAGCAATAGTTGTTCATTTCTAAGGAGTGTTTTATGCGAAAGCGGCATCAGCCCTCATAGTTACCTGATGGAAAACAGTATGAAAGTTTACCAATGATTACAACCAGCTTGGTATACAAATTGGTACGTAACTGACACCATTTGACTCAGAGCATGCAATAAGTAACATTTAGTAAGTTAATGTACACACGTGTAATAGTAACATTTAATAAGCATGGTATAATGCCATTATAATACTCGTAAATAAGCAGCTGTGAAGTTTGTGCGAAAGTTAAAAAAAAAATTTGCACAATAGGGTTAGGAGAAGTTTTAAATTTACATTGCATTGTTTAAAACAGAGGTTACTTCGTATACCGATACCGAAACTTGGGTTTAATTTCACTTTCTAAATTTCCATAAGTTTAATAGGACAATTATAGCAATTACAAAAAATTTGGTTTCGTGTGCGCGGAGTAGAGACGCCTGCGTCATTATGATTGCACATGAATCAGCCCGTAGACAGCTGCAGCATATGTACTCAGGCACAGGTTTTTATAAGTGTGTTAAAATTAGTAAATATGAGGTATCTAGGTGGTGACTGTTCGGTGGTCTAACTTTAAAATAAAAACTGGCCGCAAAGAACCTTAGCAAACCGTTTCTAGACATGTACCTATGTGCTTTCATAAGAAAAGCTATACAGTTCTATATACCTATATATATACCTATATATATACCTTATAGTTGAAAGGTATTTTATTAAAATTGTGTTCTAATATACTTTATATATACCTATATGGCCGAGTTGGTTAGACCTTGGACTTAAAAACCCTTAGGTTCCTGGTTCGAATCCCGGTGTGTACCAATGACTTTTTAATAAAAAAATGTATGTTAATTTGTTTAACATCGCCACTATAGTGCCTCGGAGAGCACGTTAAGCTGTCGGTCACGGTTTCGCCATACCAACTTGTGAAACTGTTTGTTTATAGACAGGTTATTGAGTCTATTCAAAACATCGCGACGAGCTAGCCACTTGTTTGGTGTAGACTCATACCATCGGCTACGCACCCGTGATGATATGTAGTATATGTATTTTTTATTTATTTAAAATACTTTATTGCACAAAATTACAAAATAAAATTGTACATAGGCGAACTTAATGCCTTAGGCATTTTCTACCAGCTAACCTTTGAGAGAGTGGAAGATTATGCATAGGGTGCAAAAGCAAATAGATAACAATGTATCTCAAGAATTACTATTCTTTCTTAGGTGAGAGGAAGTTCTCTATAACTTCGTTAGGCCGACTGACCGGTCTCGTTTCCACCGCCCATACAGATGCAAAAACAGTCAAGTGACCTAGTAATTTTTCGGTTTTAGTATGTGGGTTCACCGGTTTTCAGGAGATTACTGCATAGATTTCTTGGTAGTCTCCTTTCAGGGTGCGGTTACGAAATGGGCGGTTGGTTTGATGATAGGGCATTAAAATATACTCGTAATGCCCCCGGAGACTAGAAGATGCCTTTGGCGTTGTATCCCGAGGTCGTGGGTTCGATTCCCAATTTGTCTGTACAGGTTGTCATGGTGTATATAAAATAAACTATATATTATATCATTGTTTCTGGTACACATAGTACAAGCCTAGAGCTTAGTTTGTATCCAGAGCAATATGTGTAAATTGTCCTACATATAAAAAAACGTAACGGTGATTTAACCCAATTCGTCTTTGTCGCCGCCCATTTCGTAATCGCATCATTTGGCCGGCATAGTGGGAGCGATTAATACTGTTTAAGAACCTTTATTGGTCAACCCCATTCATGGACTTTGTAGGTCTGCTCACCACCAGGTAGATACAAAGTCACATGCCGTGCTCCAATAAAAAAAAAGGTTTCACACACACACACCTACTTCAAATGGAAGTGTCTAAACAATATATTTATTCTAGGGCGAGCCAGGCATGGATGGCCCTCCCGGACGTATTGGTCCGAGAGGTATAGCTGGTACAAAAGGTGACAGAGGAGAAAAAGGAGAACCTGCTCACATCGGTCACTATCCCAAAGGACAAAAAGGAGAAGCCGGTGGAGAAGGTCTACCGGGGAAAGAAGGACCTCAAGGTCCAACGGGCCTACCAGGAAATCCGGGACCTCAAGGACTAGTTGGGCCATTGGTAAAAAACTATAATAACTTTTTTATGCTCGTTTTATATTTATATTTTCTTTGTCTCTACATAGTACCTATAAAATGAAATCACATTTTCTGGCTGTCCTTTTCTTAAGCCAGCAGTTTTTTTACATTATTTATTAGGATTAGATAGAGGTTAAAAAACAGGGAATAAGCTCAAAAAGTCGTAAGAAACGGGAAAACTGTAGTCTCAATTAATTTAAAGGCATTAGAAGATATCCATAGAGATTCAACACGGAAATTCAATTTTCATTTGACCCTATTTATATTTTACTTATATCCTTTTAAATTTATGGACCCTCAAGATTCCAAATTAAATTATGTAAACTACTTTTTTTTTTGGACCCCTTAAAAATAACTCTACAATGCGATTCTTGACTGAGTTATTAATATTGTTGTTTTCATACATAATTTTCTTTAATTATTTATTAAATATTATTTGCCCTATTTCAATTTATCTAAATACCTAGTTGCTCCTCTCTAATGACATTTTAAGTAAATTGTATTTAACTTTATTTTTAAGGGTCCACGAGGGTTTAAAGGAGATAAGGGTCTGAAAGGAGCACAAGGTGCCTCTATACAGGGAGATAAAGGAGACAGGGGCGACAGAGGTGACCGCGGCCCTAGTTGCAACTATCCAGTAATCGGTCCTACAATAAAGGGTTGGGGAAAAGGGATACCGGGAGATATGGGCCAAAAAGGTGACAAAGGTGAACCAGGAATATTCGGTGAAAAGGGTAATGCTGGACCGATGGGAGAACCTGGCGCTAACGGTCTTATGGGTTCAAAAGGAGAGAAAGGTTTAAGAGGAGGTCCCGGAGATCGAGTGAGTTATACAAATTATAATATTTACTTAATAATGTTACAGATAATATATCACCTATATTTTCTTAGGGGAGAGATGGCATGTACGGTTCCGCTGGCCCTATGGGGCAGAAAGGTGACCGAGGATACGACGGACTTCCTGGTTTGAACGGCCTTCCTGGTAAAAAAGGAGATCCCGGTCGGGACGGCTATACAGGTCCGAGAGGATTAAAAGGTGTTCAGGGGCCACCCGGAGGCAGACACGGTACGCAAGGCCCGCCAGGCCCTCCCGGTCCTAGAGGTTACCCTGGCCCTGCAGGACCTGCCGGATCTGACGGAGAACCTGGCCTGATGGGCCCCACCGGACCGATGGGACAGCCTGGAGGCCCCGGTGTGCCTGGAAATCCTGGTTTGGAAGGAGCGCCGGGAAATAAAGGAGATAAAGGTGATTTGGGAACACCCGGACTTCACGGAGAGTCTGGCCCAAGAGGTTACGATGGTCCCGTAGGACCTCCGGGCCCGAGGGGTGCGCCAGGAGAAGACGGATTTTCTATACCGGTACTTACTTTTTTGTCTCTGAGATAGTAAATACATTTTTACTTACAAAGTCCATAAACGAGGACATTCGAAACTGTTTTTTCGAATTTGTTTATAGTATTAATAGGAGTAACCATTGCAAATATATAGTAGGTACACAACGGGCGGCAATTTGCATCATAATTAATTTTATTATTAATAGGATTATATTAATATTGAATACCATAAAATATAATTATATGCGGTAGGCAACAATTCAGAATTTTATATTTAATAGTGATGCTTTTATCCAGTCAGTAAAGTATCTATTCGTATATAATTCCTTATAAGTAATTTGATTCAGTCGTTTACAAATAACATATTTTTTGGCATTAACTGTAACGGATTAGATATTAATATCTTAGTTTATATAGGATAGAAATAGTTATTTATAAATAATATTTTATTTTTAACAACTTTCAGGGAGAAAAGGGTAACAGTGGTGTACCAGGACTTAATGGACTTAAAGGAGATAAAGGAGTTAGAGGTTACCGAGGCAACCGTGGTGAACCTGGTAACTCCACACTCGGAACACGTGGAGCTCCAGGACTTATAGGTCCACCGGGAGAAAGAGGTCAACAAGGTAGACCCGGAAAAGACGGAGGACCAGGAACCCCGGGCCAAAAAGGAGAAATAGGCGGACGTTGTAACACATGTTGGCCAGGTTCGGAAGGTTTAAAGGGCGATGCAGGTACAAAAGGAGATCGCGGTGAAATTGGAGAAAGAGGTCCGTCTGGTCCAATGGGTCTGGCGGGAGATCGTGGCGCAGACGGCTCCAACGGTCCGCCAGGAGCTCCCGGTGCACCGGTAATCATTGTTTTTTTAATTTAATTACTGCACCGTTATTTATTTAATTTATCTTATAAGTTATAGGTATAGAGTTGTAAACGCAAATAATCTTGCATTTTCCTGGGGAGTAAGCCCTAAGAAAACTAAGAAATGAGGAAATATGAAATAGAAAACACAATAAAATATAACTAAACTACAATATTATTCAGCCTTGTCAATAGGCTTATTACAGGAGTGCGACCAAACTAGAGCGATGTACGATTCTGTCCACGGTTTACAATATACATACATACTGCAGACCAATGATTTTCATCCAGTCCGTCAGTTCAATAAAAAACCTATAAAGGTTAAAATAAAATAAAATATAATTACGTAGACGGTGCAGCGCCGAGCGTTGTGTTTTCGGTTAGTTTTACTATCAAGTTTAACGAAATGTTGTTCGCTCAAGTTTTTCTTGTTCGTGGTTTAAGTCTCCACGGCTTACATACCAAAGCCACGGTTTACATACTTTTCTGTTAATCGTCGCATAACATTACAATCGTACATTGTTTAATACGCACATAAAATTTTCCGTTCATAAAGTTTATTAATGGAATGGTGAATATAAGGTAATTAAAAACTATTGTAACGAATAGCAATTGTAAAGAATAGCGAATGAGACGAATAGCGAATGTGACAAATAGCGAATGTGACGAATAGCGAATGTGACGAATAGCGAATGTAATGAATAGCGAATGTAATGAATAGCGAATGTGACAAAAAACTAATGTAATGAATAGTGAATGTAATAAATGTGGCGAATAGCGTAGGCCGTTCCAACTGTCAAGGCATGCCGTGTGATGCTTGTAATAATATGTATTTTTATTTACACAAAAACAGGGAGAACGTGGTGATGAGGGACCAATAGGACCACGGGGCGAACCGGGTAAAGATGCTATTACTCCTATTCCTATCACTAAACAAGGTGATCGAGGAGAGAAAGGAGACAAAGGAAGAGTGGGACTTAAAGGAGACATGGGTTTAACAGGGGCAAAAGGAGACCGGGGCCCAGTTGGAATGCCAGGTCATAAAGGTGATAAAGGATTTATTGGACCTTCTGGTTTAGATGGTAGTCCTGGAGCTAATGGAAGGCCTGGTGATAGAGGAAGACCAGGATTTACTATTAAAGGTGAAAAGGGTATACCTGGTGTTATTGGATATCAAGGCGAGAAGGGTGTTTCGGGTCTTGATGGAAAAAAAGGCGAAGCAGGAAAATGTGCTGTTGACTTTTTAAAACTTTCAAAAGGTGATAGAGGTCCACAAGGGGACCGTGGCCCTCAAGGAATACCAGGTGATACTGGGCTAAAAGGTGAAAGAGGAGAAAACGGATATACCGGAGAGAAAGGTGAACAAGGGATACCGGGAAAGCATGGACCGGTTGGACCGCGAGGACTCCCAGGTCCCAGAGGAGACAAAGGTGAATTAGGAGAAATGGGTTTACCCGGAACAAACGGGGCAACAGGCCCGAGAGGTTTCCCTGGTATGTTTGGGTCTAAGGGCGATAAGGGAGAATATGGTCCATCCATGCCGGGACCACCCGGGCCTCCTGGTCAGACTGGCGATAAGGGTGATAGAGGCTATCGTGGTACACCTGGTCTCCCAGGAACCGATGGATCTATAGGAATTCAAGGATTAACCGGAGAAAAAGGTGATATGGGTGAAGTTGGTAGGTTTGGTGTACCCGGAAAAGATGGCCAAAAAGGCGATCCGGGCCCGATCGGAACCCCTGGTATACCTGGAACACCAGGAACACCAGGTGTAGCAGGACGAAAAGGTCAACAAGGTTTTCCAGGTGCAAAGGGAATAGAAGGAGTAGTAGGCTATCCGGGTGCTAAAGGAGATAAGGGCGTAGCGGGCAACGATGGTCAGAAGGGTTTTCCTGGTTACCGTGGCGTTCCAGGCCCTGCAGGCAAAAATGGATTTGATGGGTCACCGGGTGAAAGAGGCGATAAAGGTGATAAAGGATTTATTGGTGAACGCGGTTCACCAGGTCCGATGGGTAGAGAAGGTCTTCCCGGTGCTCTTGGGCCTAAAGGAGATCAAGGTCTTCCCGGGCCTTATGGCCCACCAGGCTTGGACGGACTACACGGTCTAAAAGGTGATGACGGCCCAGAGGGACAAATAGGGTTTAAAGGAGAACCAGGCAGATCTTCAGAAAAGGGTCAAAAGGGAGAACCTGGTGTACCTGGTTTAAAAGGAACAGATGGTTTCTCTGGTAGAGATGGAAGTAAAGGTGATAAAGGAGAAACTGGAATACCAGGTTATGGTTTGCCAGGGCCGGTAGGTCCCAAAGGAGATGTAGGTAGCCCGGGGATAGAAGGCTATAATGGTGAAAACGGTGAAAAAGGTGAATCCGGTTTTCCAGGTATAAAAGGATTTAAAGGTGACAGAGGAATTTCGGGTGCACCTGGTACGCCAGGGCAACCAGGCATTGATGGAGCACCTGGCCTCCAAGGCGATATTGGATTAATAGGGCCACAAGGACCTAAAGGCGATAGAGGATACCCTGGTTCACCAGGTAGAGATGGTTTTAATGGATCCAAAGGTGATCAAGGTTTGCCAGGGGACGTCGGTGTACCGGGAAAATATGGTCCCCAGGGTCCAAAAGGAGATAGAGGTCTTCCTGGACCATCAATAGATGTAAAAGGAGAAAAAGGAGATATTGGTATTCCTGGTCATAAAGGCGATAGAGGGGAAAAGGGCGATCGTGGACAAATAGGCGAAAGAGGAATTCAAGGTCAAAAGGGTGATGAAGGATATGTTGGTCAAAGAGGTGACACAGGAGAAACTGGATGGCAAGGCGATAAAGGTAATATATGTAAATTGTTATATAAAAAATAATAACGCTAACTTCCTAAAACTTAACTGAACCGCCTCAGTGGTCTAGTCGCTGAATTTGTATACAAAGGATATGGGTTTGATTCCCACACATAGCTAGTAATATAAGCACTTTTTTCTGTACAGTATAACATACTCTGAAAACAAAATCGCCAGTGCTTTGTAAATGGAATTATAACGCCTTAATTAAAATAGTTTCTATTTTTACTTACATAAAGCAGATATCAAATTGCATGTTATTTCAAATAATTTAGAATTCCGGTTAGACTTTGCTATGTAGCTATTCTTTGTAGTTTCTATTAATAAATCTGTACATATTTTTTTAAATATATATTATCAACATATGTACGTTGAACATTTTGAGATAATGTTTCCTTTTTGTATTCGTAGCCAAAAATATTATATCAGAGTTAGCTTGCCGGTCTTGCGTGCCGGAGTGAGCAAATGTGTACCTATATAATATAATCGCTCAACCTTACGCCTTAAGTATTTATTATAAGTGATCAATCGACCCGTCAAAAAGTCAAAGTAAAAAAAAATATTTCATGTAAACCTTCACAGGTATTTATGCATAGTTAAAAAAAACTATATTAGTTCTAAGTGTGCGCTATGTTAGGCCGTCATTCCTCCCACATATACCTATATAAAAATAAATTAAACCAAACCGAAAACACACCACATAACTACTTATGTAAAACTATGTGATTAACTGGTTCCATTGACCTGTCAATCGTTATCTTTCTTGCAAAGGTGTCAATTGTTGTCTATGTACTACTTTTTTTTTCTATATTGATTTCAGGTGACAGGGGACCAATAGGTCCCGGCGGAAAACCTGGTTCCACCATCGTGGGAGAAAAGGGTTTACCGGGAACTCCCGGAAAACATGGACGTCCGGGTGCTATTGGTGCACCGGGTGATAAAGGAGATCTAGGTTTACCAGGTTTGCCTGGACAATCTGGTCATCCAGGTAGACCCGGTTCAATCGGTTCTCCGGGTGAAAAGGGAGATATCGGAGCGGCAGGACTCCCAGGGGGACCCGGGTACGACGGAACACCTGGTCAACCCGGTCTGCCCGGAGATGTTGGTCCCCGAGGAGATAAAGGTGACAAAGGGGCCACTGGATTTGGAATGCCAGGCGAAAAGGGCGATCAAGGCTTACCTGGGCCGCCTGGTTTTCACGGTCGCGTCGGACAGAAAGGAGATCGAGGCTTCGATGGAACTGATGGACAACAAGGTGACCGGGGATATGAGGGTGAAAAGGGTGACAGGGGCGTTCCAGGTAGATTTGGAGCATCTGGGAGAACAGGTGATAAAGGAGACAAGGGTGAACCTGCTAATGTTATACACGGGCCTAAAGGGGATGTGGGAGCTCCGGGACGTCCCGGTATGAATGGGGCTCCGGGGCGGGACGGTGAACGTGGGCTGCCGGGGACTGACGGACGGCCTGGTATCAAGGGAGACACCGGGTTACCTGGACCGCCGGGGCCACAAGGACCGCCGGGACTGCCCGGTATTACAGGTCAGCAAGGCGAAAAGGGTGAAATAGGTTTTACCGGCGAGATCGGTGAGATCGGCCTGCCCGGAGCACCATGCGCCCAAAGCGATTACCTAACTGGTCAGCTATTAGTCAGACACAGCCAAAGTGTAATAATGCCGCGATGTGACGACGGTCATAGCACATTATGGGAAGGGTATTCTCTTTTATACATCGATGGCAATGAGAAGGCCCACAATCAAGATTTAGGGCATGCAGGTTCTTGTGTGAGGAAATTTAGTACAATGCCGTTTTTATTCTGTGATCTCAACGACGTTTGTAACTACGCTAGTAGAAACGACCGCAGCTACTGGTTAGCGACCAGCGCGCCCATCCCCATGATGCCGGTGGAGGGTAACGACATCGTGAGCTACATCTCCCGGTGCGTGGTGTGCGAGGTGCCGGCCAACGTGATCGCGGTACACAGCCAGTCAGTCAACGTGCCCGAATGTCCCCGCGGATGGAAAGACTTATGGATTGGATACAGTTTCGTCATGGTAAGATACTTAATTGTAGTAAAATATTTTAATAATATTATATAAGATTTAAATTCTATAACTTAAACCAAACTCAGGCTGAGTTTGGTTTAAGAGACGTGCGAAGAGATGGAAGATATTTGTAAAATAATCATAATCTTATAGTTTAGCGTAAGTGTCATATGAATTATATTAAACACCACCGGCTCTCGGCTATCCGCTTTGGTGGATTCCGACTCTTCTGACTAACCAAAAACTGAAAAATAGCTTTATCTATTTATTAAGCAAGTAATATTTTTTATTGGGGTATTATGAAAAAAATATAAAAGGCGCACTAAGGCTTAAAATGCTTTTCCAAAGATGAGAACAGAAGGTGACCGCCTGCCATACAAACAAACAACAAAAATTGAAAACAAAAAATATTATCTATAACTAATCTTTGAGCATTGATTGGTCGAAGTGAGAATAAAATATGGTGGCAACACATGTTCGACATTTCGTTTTATAGGCGATTTTAGGTTCCTTATATTATTCTTATTTTTAGGAGTTTATTTGACAGGCGATTTTAGGGCTTAAAGGGCATATTATAAAACTTATATCTCTATAATATATGTATACAGGTATAACGGCGTCCACTTAGGCTACTAAAAGGAAAATAAAATAAAATTTCATTTATTACTACATATACTAATAAATTATAAGCCAACCCAAAGTTGTGTTCAATCCATGAATCTAAAAATAATATATGGATCCGCCCTTAGTCCTAAAATAGCCTATAAAACGAAATGTCAAACATATTCGTTGCAGCCATATTCTGTTTTCACATAATCCAATCAACGCTCAATGATTGGTTATACCTAAATATTTTTTGTTCTTGCTGTTTTTTTTATTTGTATGGCGGCGGCCATCTTCTTTTCTCACAACTGGATTTTAGGCCTTAGGGCGGCTCCCTATAAGTATATATCTTTATGTTTCAGCGTTGTTGCGTGTTTCTCAAAATTAGAGTAGGCAAAGGTCTCTATGGACCATACAGCCTAGTCTTCATTATGTTTTTCCTTCAATATTCTTTGTTTTCTCCTAAAGCATAACACAAGCCCGCGGTTCGATTTCGCCATAATAACTTTTAGCGTTGTATATGCAGTTCGTTTTCTTGAACTTAAATCAACGGAATGCATTCTGACAGCGATGAAATTTAGGCGTGATTCAGACAGCGGCCAAGATGTTGTGGGTTAATCATTCTCCATTATAACCCCTCTAGGTTATTATGATGTTGCTTTTAGTAAAATCAATTAGTAAGGCGTGATGGTGAGTAGGTATAGGTTTAATAACTTATTTGTATATGAAATTTTCAGCACACTGGCGCGGGCGGTCAGGGTGGAGGCCAAGAACTAGCCAGCCCCGGCTCGTGTCTACAAGACTTCCGAGCCACGCCGTTCATAGAATGTAATGGCGAAGGTGGCACCTGCCAGCACTTCGCTAACAAACTCAGCTTTTGGCTGACCACAATAGAAGACAGTCAGCAGTTCTCAATGCCGCAGCGGGAAACCTTGAAGTCTGGCAACCTACAGTCACGCGTATCCCGGTGCGCAGTGTGCATTAAAAATACATAAAAGTGTTTTAAAAAAATGACTAAATTTGTTTCTACAGAAAATTAAGTATTTATAAATATTATTTATATTTACCTAATAATAAGTAAATAATTTTGGTTTGATATGTCTTTATGTGCAGTTCCGGATTATCCATAAGAAGTTGTTTTTCCACTTTCGGGACGGCGCCCGCACAAGTAGTTTTAATTGAAAAAGGTTTAAGGTGTGTTAGGTTTTGCAAGTTATTATATTATCTATTATTAGCTGAATTATAATAATTATTTGAAACAAATAAAGTGTGTCAGATGTGTTTCTTTTTAGGTAAATATATAAATTGAAAACAAATATTTCGCCTCTCTTGAAAAAGAGATAATATTTGGCAATAAAATTGAATTGCTTCAATTTATATAGTTTACTTAATTATAATAAATTGTTTATTAGTGCCATAATGGTATAAGGTTTCTAAATAATATTCAAAAAACTCCATATATTCAAATTTTTGGAACAATTAAAGAAAAGGGCCCTTGTGACTAATTTTGCCTAGGGGCCTTTACATGGTTTAATCCGGCCCTGTACATGTGAATAAACAAAGAAAGGATAGTACCAAAGTACTTACCTCAACTATTAATAGGTATAATAATATTCCTACACCTATTGTAAATATAATTATAATATGATAATATATATAGTACCTATAATTTTATTATATGAAATTAAATATATAAATTCACGCCAAAGCAGTTAATTATAAATATTAGTAATGGTAAGTTAATTAAATTATAATTTAAAGTCTTCAAGACAATCTAACAAATTACTGCCTATAATTATAATATAGAAACGAAATAAGATGGCTAGGTCTGAATACTAAATAATCTATGAAGTTGCGAGTATTGTAGGAATGAGTGAATGATCGCATCAGTTTTTTCTCGGGTTGATCTGGTAAACTGTTCGTGTGTGGCGGCCTTTAAAGCAAACTGAATGTTATTAATATTTTACTCAAATTACACGCAATGTCGGAAATATTTTGGAAGGTGTAGGTACCTATAGCTTGAGCATTTTGAAATTAGCCTCATCAGTATAATTTAAACGTAAATTAAGTACCTCTTGACATATATGTTTATTATATAGGTTTATTTTGATTAATAAAAAATATAATTTTACTCAATGTACCGCTTTTACTGATCAAATACTATATATTTTTATTTATATAACGACTGTGGATGTGAAACTTTTAAATAATTGTCAGTGTTGCCAGATTTAATCTTAAATAATATTGTAATAAATAATAAACGAGATTGTTGGATTAAAATTTTTGTTTAAATACTGTACCTACTTTCCTTTTAAAAATGCCAATATTAAAATCAGTCATGGAGCTTTTGCATTAAACCTAGTAATAAACATCTATTAGTGAAATTTGTTAAGCAAAGTGCACCCTGATTTTTACGGCCACCAAATACATTTTTGTCAGAAACAGAAAAAAACACTTTACCTACCTAAATATAGACAAATACCTACTACAACATTTTAATATCATGGGGACTCCAATCAGTAGGTACTGTTTTTTACTTAAGGAATAATGTATTTTTAAACAACCAGACCAGTGGCCGATCCAGGGGGGGGGGCTATGTCGACAACGAAATTTATAATAGTTGTGTGGATAAGGGTGTCTTCCCAGACTTTATGAACACAGTAAAACAGACCCTACTAACTATCGACCCATTTTCGTGTTACCCGCGCTTAGCAAAATATTTGAAAAATAATGTTAAGTGGGTTATTAAGATATTTTAATAACAACAAATTATTACACTATCGTCAATATGGATTTATAAAAGGTAGAAATACAACAAATTCTGGTGCTTGATTGGGGAAATATTTAGTTAATGGGAAAAGTTTCAGGATCTTATTGGTGTCTTCTGCGATCTGCCTAAAGTATTTTATTGTGTAGATCATCAAACTCTATTGGGTAAGCTGGAATTCTATGGAGTTCGCGTAGTAGCGTTAAACCTTGAAGAGTCCTATATCTCAAATATAACGCAATGTGTTAACATCTAAAGGATCTCTTGTCAATATGGGAGCCCCCGGGGATCAATTTTAGGGCCTTTCCTGTTTGTGTTATATATCAATGACATTACGCATATGGTACAAGAAACAGCGCAAATAGTGCTGTTTGCTGATGACACGACCCTATGGTTTTAAGTTGATAGACAAGACAATATATTGTCAGCAGCAAACAGTATTCTGTTTTTGGTCTCTGAATGGTTCACAGCAAATTATTTGGTTCTAAATACTAAGAAAACCAACAATGTGCCTGAAATTTTCTTTGCCAAATGTTCGGGTAATTAAGTGTTCACTGAAGTTAGGAGGTACTAAACTGGAATTTATTGACTCTATTTTATTTTTGAGAATCACAATCGTCTCCAAACTGCAATGGAGAGCTCACATAAACACGTTAGGTATCTAATAGATTGAGCTCAGCAGAATATGCAGTCAGAAAGATTAGACTTTTAACTCAAGAGCCAGGTTAGTGTACTTTGCCTATTTCCATGGTATTATGACTTATGGTCTTATTTTCTGGGGCTCAGCGGCAGACATAGAAACCATATTTATTTTACAGAAAAGAGCTATTTATGGCATGATAATCCGGGAATCCGTTCGAGAAATCTTTGATATAATGACACTACCCTCCCAAAACATATTTGAGAATTTATTATTTGTTAAAATTATAATATGTTTATTAAAAATGCAGACAGGCATACCCAATTTATAAACAAAATTGGCATACCAAAATTTTGTTTACAAAAACTATTATCTAATAAACAGTATTAGGCTATTTAATAAATTACCGAAATTAATTACATATGGACCTAAATGGTATACAATTTTAAAATTGTATAAAGCAAACTTTAATAGCCAAGGTGTTAATGATTATATTAATGATGGAGATGTCTGGAATCAGTCCTCGTTGCGTCTGGAATCTCTATACTTATTAGTAGTACCTACCTTGCTGTTAAATTTCATTATATACCTATAATAAATAGTAAGTATAATTCATTATAATAACTTTATAATTAGCAATTACTTTGAAACATTTATGTTAATTTATCTTATTTATTTTAAGTTATTTTGTTAACAGAATTATAGAATATATATTTTTTCAACTAGGTAGTTGATGTTTGCGCAGGCCTCAGATTCAGTTATGTATTTGGCCTTGCAATATCGTTATGTATCCAGCGGATTTCCTCTCCTTTGAAGGTCATTGCAGTGGTGTGTGCTGGGTTCTGGTGCACCCTGATGGCCTGTTTGAGCGGGAGGATGGCTACGTCCGTGATCGGGTGCTTTTGTGGGGGCTTGGATCTCCGCTGGGCACGCATCGTTTGATTGTTATTATAATAAAATATAATAAGCGGAGATTCCGAAAAGTCTTCTTCTGATAGGCGCTGGCAGCGAAGAAATGACGTGTTCTGTAGTTCTGAACTTTCCATATTTATAAAAAAATATGGATAATTCGCACTTTATCAAAAAGTGGTGTGGTGTGGCGGCCATTATTGTAACATAAAGCATAGTTCGGAGACAGAACCTAAAGACTGGTTACCCTTTGGGAACAATTTTCCACGAAATCGCCAACACTTTGGAAACGACGAGGCCACCTTTAATAATAGACATATAATATATAAAATATGATATGTCTATTATTAAATGATTAATCACACATATATAAAAGTCGAGCATACGCTTCTATTTCGCAGCGGCTGCAGTGGGTATACCCTGTCAATATGTGTAAAATGTGTGTGAAACTGGAAAAAGAACGTGGAGATTCCCTAGGGGACAACGACCAATACTTTTTCAATTTGTTCATAAGTTAAAGTAAAAAAGTTGATTTTTTGGCTTCTGAGTATATACATTTTTATGTGTTGGCTGTTGAAAAAGCTGACGGACCGACAAAAGTTCAGCCTCTGAGTACAAGGCAGTTGTGGGGTACCTAAATGGTTTAGACAGCATAGTCTTTAGGACAGAGCGCTGTGCCCTTTCCAGCATAATTAGGACTGATTTACTAGTTCCACCCCAAGCAGTAAGGCAATATGTAGGTACCTACCTATATAAACCCTATATAGGAAAATATATTTTTAATAAAAGCAATAAGTAGTGTTGTTGTAAAATATTTACTGCACACAGCTTACAAATGGGCTACTGTGTGTAAGTACCTTCTTAATTGTCATTCAAATATATTATCCAAGGCAATGGCACGTTAGCTCAGACAAAATAACTATGATCGAAGAACGTTAAATGTATGTCGGAGAAGCAACCGGATGGCGAGTGGTATTCGGCTTTGGAGTTATACAGAGCCCCCACGTATCGGCTGAATTGACCCCAAGTGGACTATGGCGGTAATATGGAGGTGGGTCAAAATTTGTTTTTAACGAAGTAACCAGAGTCTCTACCATGTGTTTGCGCATTGTAGAAACGTAACGTATTCATTTACGTATACGTGAGCAACAACCAATAGGATCGCTTTATTTAAAAATCCTGTTACCAAGATAATAATTATATTTTTATTTTATCTGGGGCGGACCCAGGATTTCATTTGGGGGGAGGGGCTCCTCAAGATTTTTTTACATTTCAAATAAAAAATGCTTGTAGTTGGCAACAAGCATTTTGTCAACCGGAAGTGAGATATTCAAGATACCAATAAGATTATTACCTCTACTCTTCTACAGTAAAAAAAATAGTTTTTCACTATAAACTGTACCCCTAGTGTGAGTATTCTAACTATTACTTTGCGTTTGAGTTACCTAAAATTTGTATGGGAAATAGTTCAGCGCTCCAAGCGAAAATTTTAAGAACTAGAAATGCGGTCGTGTGACAGATGAAATAATAGTATAGTTACCGCGAAAGTACACGTTAAAAAAAAATCACACTAGTGCTACTGAAAATTATAAATGATATTTTCTTTTCGTAACGTGTGTATTTTTTATTATGTATACTAAAAATATTTTAATAAATCACTATTCCATCTACTATTATAATTCCAAAGAGACTACATTAGTGACAGTACGATTTGAAGAATATTGAAGCAAACAATAAAATGAAGCTCCTAACGCCAACAATTAGCCTCGAGTGAGGGCTTCAAGTAGCAAGACTACGCTACGTTCGTGAATATACAGTGGGGTAAAGAAGAATGAGGCAAGAGTTTATTGACAGATGAGCCCAGATTCTCACTATTCACTCCCGATGGAAAGCCAAAGAGTCTACAGGCGACCTGGTAAGCGATAAATTGAAGACTGCTTCGGATGGAGACTATGTACAGAGCCTCCACCCTATGGGGAGAGTTCTCTTTATAAGGTCGCACAGAGTTTGTGGCCAAAGAAAATGGCACCTAAACTGGGGAAAGAAATGCTGATTAAGTGATGGATTGATGCAGCGTTATCCTGCAGATAACGCCCGGCCACACATCACTTGGGTCGTACATATAGGAGGTTGGTATCAACTTGACGGCTTGGCCATTCGCAGTCTTTAGAAGCCGCAGACCACATCGACGCAGATCCATCTTTATGATTTAAAATTTGCAATCCCTGAAAATAGTTACAAAGTTTAATAGTAATTTTAAATTAAATTTTTAAGTCATTTAGAGTTGGTGAAATCGGGCATAATAAAATTTTCACTTTCTATTTTGCTTATTGATGCAATCAATCCATCATCTACATAGAGTGCCAGTATTATTTTATTACTTGCCCTCTTTCTGATGAACAGGCATGGGTCAGTGTCACATTGAATAAAGTGTATAGATTTTAAATATTCAACCATAGACTTGTTCCAGCATCTTGAAGCTTGTTTCAAGCCATAGACTTTTATTTAGTTTACAGACCCATTTAGTTCCATCACTATAACCTTCAGGTTGAGTCATGTAAATTTCTTCCTTCAATAATCCGTTAAGGGATGCAGTGGATACATCAAACTGCATCAGTGATAGACCTTCATTTGCAGCTATGCTGATAACAGTTCAGATAAATTTGCAGTTACTTATTTAATAAATCGAAAATTTTTCACTGTTGCATTGATTTTGGTTAGGTTATGTCAAAAAGAAAATTAATGATTGGAAAGAATATTATAGAACTTAGTAGTGATACTAATAAACAGCTCAATAGGGGAAACTGGTAGGTACATAAATAAAAATACAATTCACAGTGCATATTAAGTAATTTTAAAATAAAACAAATCAACAATACACAAACAATTTCATAAAATATAAAAAGTCTGAAATAAAAAAACACAATCCTGACTAAATTAATATATTAGTGTCACAGTGTTTCTATCATGGTAGTACTATATTGGTAACATAATTTCTACGCTAATTAAAATTTTACCTGCAATTTATAATGCAAACTATAATTATTAATAAAAAATATATTATTATGATCATAAGGTATCTCCCACAGTATCTCCGAAGCGAAGTTAAACGCCCCTGGAGAATCATTACAGGCTGCGATCGTCTTCGCCGACAAGTCGTTGTAAACAATAAACATGGAAATTTAAGTTTTTTACAGTTAAATATACAGTTGAATTTACAATGTTTGAAAAATGTTCAAACTGGCGAAGAATGCGTGTATTCAAGATGGCGGCAATGGGCCTAATAATACAGACTTTCTGGTCATTGGAATAGAACTGATATTTTGATATTTAAATTTTACTTTAAGTCTTGTCGTCATATACGATAGCAGCCCGTGATAAGACCCCTGGACAACTCGTTGTTTCTTTGGAATGGCGCAAATAGGCTTAGGTGTCAACTGGCCTATTAAAAAAGACGTAGACAGAAGAGACTAGTTTTTGAAAGTAGTCAACTCACCCGTGGACCACTTTTTTAGTTGGTCAGTTGACACCTAGTTTGGAAAATACACATCAATCATAATTCATTTCAAGGGATTAGTGCCTTGCCAAGTAGTATATAAACAGCCCATGGTAAGATGCGTTTTAATGGTGCATTTAAGTTTAATAACGTCTAGATGTTTAGGCAATTTTTTAAATATACATCAAAATTAAAATTGCAGTTAAAGTGCAAACAAAATACTATCAAAACGCAGCTATACCCATATTTAAAAATAATAATTCATCATTCATATTATCTAAAGTAATACTGTATACTCCGGTGTAGTATACTTAACAGTTTCACAAGTGTAAGTGATTTTTAATACTTTTTAAAACAAAATTAATAATAATAATTTAAATATTAATTATCATTTTGCAATAATGTAAAATTCCATTGAAGTTTGAGAAACATGGTACTATACCGTCATAAACCAGCTTATACAGGGTGTTTGGGTTCAAACTAGTGATAAATTGAGGGTATTTTAAAATTAATTTGATAAAAAATTAACCTAGCAGATTAATCTCCTCCCCCAAACTGGCAGCCATTTTTTTTTTGTTTAAATTAGGGCATGACTTTATAAAATAACTAAAACCTCTTGGGTTGCTACAAAAGCATAAAAATCTTATTCGACTGGCTTTAGTGACGGTTTTGTTTGCAATAGGGTATTTGACTCCTTTTTGAAACCCGTTTTATATGATTCTTCATTACATAATAAGCAAACTACATTGATATTTCCGGGATGTCTACTCTATTATTAATAAAAATCAACGTTAAAGTTTGAATTTCCACAATGACGCTAAAAACGCTGTTTCGCAGTCTATGTCAAGTGTGACGTCACACGTAAGTAAACAAACAAGCACAGATTAAATAATATTCTATATATTATACTCTATTCTATTTTATCTATATGATTTATAATCTGTGTATTGTTTTGTTTAAGTGGTTTACTTGCGTGTGACGACTTATGAATTTTCATAAGTCAAACGGAAAATTTTCGTCAAATGTCATCTGCACCATGCTATAACGCAAATACAATAGTCTATTTGACTACATTAAAAATATACTATAAATTGTGGTTACTCTACTCTATTATTAATAAAAATCAACGTTAAAGTTTGAATTTCCACAATGACGCTAAAAACGCTGTTTCGCAGTCTATGTCAAGTGTGACGTCACACTTGACATAGACTGCGAAACAGCGTTTTTAGCGTCATTGTGGAAATTCAAACTTTAACGTTGATTTTCATTAATAATAGAGTGCAAGCAAGTGCAAAAATTATATTACAGGTGTACCTACTATATTGTTAGTATTTATCACAAGATAAACACAACCGTAGCATGAGTTTTTGCTAACTATGTTTACTATAGTCGCTATTAACTATAGATAAAGATCAACCAATCAAATCGCTTTATTTTTCAAATTAAACTCTATGGCACTAAAAGTTATTACATCATTACAATTTATATGGCGAATGGTAACCTCTCACAACAACCTTTAAAATTGTATTAATTGAATTGGATGTTTTACACATACCTAAATTATCACTGGTTTGAACCGGGACAACTGGGATACTGTATAGGGTACTGTATCTTATGTATTGTTTCCTTTACTTTCACAAAAGAATGAAAGCGAAATTTATAGAACATTACTTAGCCTAAATACTTTTTATACCTAAGTGCCTTACTACCAGGTTCAGTCGGCCAAAAAGTGTCATCAAAATATCTCTAAGGTTGAATGAATGATAAAATGTAGTATTTTTTTTTGGCATGTACATATTTTGTGACCGAGTTAGTTAATATTATGTTTTTTTTTACCCTATAATTCTTAGATTCAGTGCTTTTGTATTGCAATTTTGTTAACAGCAATGATTATATCTCTTCTTTGGTATAATCTTCTCTTCTTTATTTTTGTATTTAATGATGTGAATTTTATAAGGAAAAATGGTTTTGTAATTTGGTTGGGGCTGATGTCTCATAAACATGCCCTTTAATAAATTAAAAAAAAAAATGAATGAATGAAGTGTTAAATGACATTACAATAAAAGGAAAAATCGACCTTATTGTTTCATGACGTGCAAAAGAACTTCAACCATAGGGTGGTAAACCACAATTTTTGGCGTACTGTACCGGGTAAGTAGGTATCTACCAAGTAAACATTTGCATAAATTGTATTAAGTACAATCAAGTTATGATAAATATCTTAAACTGAATAACACAAATTCACCTATAAGAGATACTACCATTCAAAGAAATTTTTTATCACAATAATTTCTCAATATTAAATACATGGAATAAAATATTACTTAATACTCGGTGTCATGGAATAAAAGAATGTATTAGCGCGTGCATCAAATATTATTTTAATATTAAATCGCACCAAAATTACCTATACAGGTGAAAATATTCCGTGGAAAACCATATTGTTTGTCAACATAAGCAACTGTTTTCATACTTTATAAAAGAGACATTTTTTTGTAATAACTGATTTGATGATACCTTATGTCCCGCTATATTAATAGAGACTAAAAAGAATCATAGTAAAGTCTAACCGGAATTCTAAATTATTTGAAATAACAAGCAATTTGACTTCTACATTATAGTAAAAATAGAAAATATTTTAATTTAGGCGCTATAATTCTATTTACAAAGAGATAGAGAGCACTGGCGATCACTTGATGGCAAATTTCACAATATTTCAGTTAGACAAATCAAATATATTAACACTGTCCAAGATACATAGTTGGAAGTTTAAAATAACATATAATTCAACTATACACGTTAAAGTACTTTGTGGGACCCATCAGTCATTAAAAAAAAAATCTCCTTTATATAATAATAAAAGGACATTACACCCATATTGCCCTGGTCACAAACTAAGCTCTAGGCTTGTACTATGTGTATCAGAAGCAACGATATAATACATATTATATTTTATAAACACCCAGACCATGACAAACTGTACAGAAAAACGTACTAATATTTTTTTGCCATGGGTAGGAATCGAACTCACGACCTCCGGATATAACGCCAAAGGCACAACCACTAGTCTACGAAGGCGGGTGTTTATAAATAACATGTTATGATGCGATAAATAATATAAATATGTGGGTACTATACGAAAATATTATTTGATACATAATATATATAAAAATGTTATATGATAGTATTAAATTAAATTAAAAATATCGCTTAGGTCCTCCGATGATGCAGCAGAAAATGTTCCTAAAATGC
Organism: Monopis laevigella; assembly: GCA_947458855.1. Classification (NCBI taxonomy): domain Eukaryota; kingdom Metazoa; phylum Arthropoda; class Insecta; order Lepidoptera; family Tineidae; genus Monopis; species Monopis laevigella. The sequence goes on along the minus strand of OX381583.1, from coordinate 17,534,075 downwards.
TTGCGGCATTTCCGCGTTGAATTTCCAAAGATACTTTTTGTATAAAAAACTCGATGATCTCCCGATTTTTCGATTAATATATATATTAATTGTTTCTGCTGCATCATCGGAGGACCTAAGCGATATTTTTAATTTAATTTAATACTATTATAATTAAGTTCTGTCATTGTATTTACTATAAGTAAAAAATATTATATGTATAATACATCGTTGCTTCTGGTATACATAGTCCAAGTCTAGGGCTTAGTTTGTGACCAGAGCAATATGTGTAAATTGTCCTACTTATATATATAGTTTCCCCTTGTATTTTGATATTTTGGTGCGGTCAACCCATAATTATGTGAATTAAAATGACAGCTTAAATTCTGTGTTCAAACTAAAAAAAATATATATATTAATTGTTTAATAAACAACAGTATATTGTGTAAAAAAATATACTATACTTAGAGTATTGGAATGATCAAAACAGGTTCGGTGTGCATAATTCTGATTTCTCTGTTATACACTGGAGAGCAATGAAAAAGGGTCAGTAACATAAACCTCAATATCTCGAAAACTAAGAATGCTAACTTATTGAAATATAAAGTAGTTTGTAGCTTATTTAATAACGAATATTTAAAAAAATTAAAAGTACTGGTTGTTATTAAGTAATATCAAAAAGGCTAAAAACAAAAAAAAATGGATTTTTATGTAAATAGAACTAAGTATTCAATGCATTTATATTTGCTTTTGTTTTTGTCCTGTCATAAAAAAATGTTATAAAAAGTGCTCCAGATATAAAATATTCATTATTAAAAAGCTAATCATGTCGCTTACACCTGAAGAATGTACGAGAATCATCACGATGCTGGAAGACGGGCGGAGCCAGCGTGATACAGCAAGAACAGTCGGTGTATCATTATCGACGGTGCAGCGAGTTGTCCAACGGTTCCGGGAAACCGGACCCAACCTACGCAGACCAGGAACAGGCAAGGCTAGATGTACAACAGAACGAGAAGATCGATACTTAGTCACCACAATGCTCCGAAATCGATTTCTTACGGGAGCTGCACTGAGATATCAGTTCCTACTCCTTCGAGGAAGTAACCCAAGTGTATGGACTGTAAGGCGACGGCTTGCTGAAGCTTATTTGAAGCCATATAGACCTGCAAATGGCCCTAAACTAGAGAGCGAACATCGTGAAGCAAGACAGCGATATGCGCGCGAGCACTTGAATTGGACTCTCGACGATTGGTCAAAGGTAATGTTTTCAGATGAGTCCAAATTTATGCTCTATAAACACGACGGAAGGCTGAGAGTGTACAGAAGACCAGGAGAACGTTATAAACAAGCCTGTATTGAAGAAAAAGTTGCATACGGCGGAGGCTCGATACTAGTGTGGGCTGGGATTTCTTCGGAGAGTCGCACAGAGCTAGTGCTAATTGAAAACGGCACTTTAAATGCCGAAAGATATGTGGAAGAAATTCTAAATGAGCATGTCGGTCCATTTATGTCAAGCATGGGTGAGAATACCATTTTTATGCATGATAATGCCCGTCCCCATACTGCTAGAATAGTGAATGATTACCTGCAAGAAGTGGGTATCAATCCAATGGAGTGGCCAGCTCGCAGTCCCGATATAAATCCTATCGAGCATGCCTGGGACGAGCTCGGACGAAGTGTGAGGCAACGAAACACGCCTCCAATTACGCTTCGTGAGCTGAAAAATGCATTAAAAGAGGAATGGGAAAATATTCCCCAGCATCGCCTCCGAAACTTGGTCTATAGTATGCCAAACCGCATGGCTTCGGTATTGACGGCTCACGGAGGTAATACAAAGTATTAAAATAAAATTATACTTATTTAATAAAAGATGTGTTATTATATTCACAATTTTTGTTTTTCTATTCAATTGATGCATTTTAATTTTTTGCGTTTTTAATAAGTTAAATGATTAGCAACCAATAACTTTTAATAATTCTATTTAAGTGCTAATAAATGATCTATGAAACACTCTATATTTCAATAAGCTAGCATTCTTAGTTTTCGAGAAATTGAGGTTTATGTTACTGACCCCTTTTCATTGCTCTCCAGTGTATATTAATGTTACTAGACAAATAGTTTTAGGTTTTTGAGTGACGTTACAAAACCTCTACAAGTGCTAAAACATGTCTGATAAGTATTTAAATAACTAAATAAGTATGGTTTAAATGTTTATGGTTTAATATACGTGGTGGCCAAGTTGGTTAGACCTTAGACTTAAAAACACTTATCGGGTTTTTAATAATAAAAAAATGTAAGTACATTTGTTTGGCAACACCACTATAGTGCCTCGGAGAGCACGTTAAGCTGTCGGTCCCGGTTTCACTATGCCAACCTGTGAAACTGTTTATAGATGGGTTATTGAGTCTAATTAAAACATCGACAAGCTAGCCACTCGGTGTAGACTCATACCATCGGATACGACGAGGTGCGATTAAAGGCGGCGAAAAATTTTATTTAATTAGTAAATTCTAGGCGGTATAGTAGAATTAGCTTTCACACAAATTGTCATTTCATTGCATCAAATTATGGGTCGAACTTTAATATTTTTATTAGGTACATACCTACCTATTCACAATAAGTATTTAATATGTAACTAATTATTTTATAATTAAACTAGGCACATAATTTATGTTAAATAAAGCTTTAGTTTTATTAAAAATATTTTTTGACAATTCATAAGTCCATCTAATCGCAGTGCGCGTTATATCTTAATACTAATTAGGTAGAGGCGACTGTCCGTGAGACATATAATATAGTAATACATATATACAAGGAGAAGGTGTTCCCTGTACAATAACCAATTTGGACGAAATATATCGTCATATAAATCACGAATTTACAATTAATTATGATCATATCACTCGTTTTTTTTAAATAAATTAATACTGATCGTTTAAGGGCGGATTTCACCAAACTCGTACAAGATTTATTCTCAGTACAGCAATACAAATATTTAGCCTGGGGTTAAATATTTGTACAGTTTTTGACATTTAAATCTGGCAGTTTATCTGAGTTTGGTCGAATTGGAGCAAATAGATTGTATGTATAATACATAAATGCCTTTATAATATAAACGGCAACGTAAAGTAAATCCCCATGCACTCCATGCCATTGTAGTACCTATTCCCTGTTTACTTTCAAAAAAATAGCGAGCTATTGCGGTTTATGAATCTGCCAATGGCCAAATATGATTCGACGTATAAGCCACAATAAAATAAAATATTTATAAAACAAAATGACAGATCTTGGCGGCTTGCATTATCCACCTGGAAGCAAGTAAGACAGACGCTATATGTCAAGCAGAATTAAAAACTTGAAAAATTGTAATGAAAATAATCTATTATTGAATACGATTTTGATGATTTTTTTAAATTTTATTCGACTTATTTGTACATAAACAGAGATTAAGAGAAAAGTTACTGTAAAAATATTTACTTTACCCAGCCGTTGACGGAACATAAATACATATAAATGGAAAAATTTAGTACATTTTTAAATAATATAAATTAAATTATTAACTTAGTTATAAAACACCGCTCAATATCACTTATATAAACTTTACAATTGACAGGTTTGGCAAAGCCGATTTTAGTTGAACAAGCGGGATTTTTTTTTTTTACCATTCCAGGGTTTTTTTTTTTAACTGCTGGGATAAAAAATATAAAATCGTGTGTGTGTCATTTTTATAAATAGAATGATATCACACTAGTTTAAAAAATCCAGAATTATTTTTCCTAGCCGTTTTTTTTCACATATGTTGAGAGAAAGCGAGGGTGCAATAAAATTGTTTGTAAGAAAGAAGCATTATATGGCACAGTGTCCTTGCTTTATATGACGCAGTCTATTAATTTTATTATAATCAAAGGACCATGTAAATTTAATATTAATGGTGTTAAAATATATTTTTTAAATAGCAATAATAATTTAATGACTTTTTTTAATAATTTGGTTTGTTCATTATTTGAAGGACTATAATATAATAAGTATTGCTTCCTTACTTATAAAATATTAATTAAGATTAAATTAATAATTTTAATAGGTACAAACTGCGCACTTTTTTATTAATAATACATACATATTATTATTTTAAATATGAAAATAAATATTTGTTTTGTAATACGAATATGTACATATTACAACATCTAAATAGTGTATTATTATTAAATTATATTATTAATTGTAAATCTCCAAATAAAGCTAAGAAACCAATTAATTTATTAAGTATAAAATAATGGTAAAACTAAAGTGATTTAAGCCTATTTAAATAATAATGATATATCATTCATTATTTTAAGGGAAACAGAATGGGGCCTAGTTTAAAGGTAAAATATACCTATTTAAGTTTCTGTGAAACTACTTATGGCTAAGATGAAGGTATTACCTATTAAATACCTACTACGTAGCTGTTCACAGCTTCCACAAATCTTTACGACAATCAATAGGTATACATATCTGTTAGTCTTGTTGTTATTTTTGTTTAAATTTCTTAAATATATAATTAACATAACGGCTAAAAGCTACAGGCTATTGGATGGAGTCAATCCATTCGGGCTTTTTTTGTTGTAATATTTCATTTCTACCAAAGAGCGAATTAAAACAGAACCTTTCGATTATAGTGCCATCTATTGGTGAATTCCATTTAAGTAAACTGTATGGGCGATATCAACAGAATGTGTCCTCGCGCGACTTACAAGAATGTAAGTTCTGAGTGGGATTATACAGGGTGACCTTGAAAGGTTGACTTTGAGCTAAAATGAGGCTCTACTGATCAAGTAAAAAAACTTTTAATAGAATCATGTGTCGCAAATGAAAAAATAATTGTTTGACTTTTCCATACAAATTGGTTATTTTAACTTTTTTATTAGGTTTGAAGGGAGCCATTTCTTTTTTCATTTGCGACACATGTTTCCATCCATGTGAAAAGTTTATTGATTTGATCAGAATAGAGCCTCATTAGCCCAAATTTCAACATTTGAAGGTCACCATGTATATTGTAAAATTCTGATGATCATTCCTATTGACTATCTTATTTTGTATTTCTGTCTGGTAACAGTTGGATAGTATTATCCTGTCAAATTATTGTCATATCCGAGTGATATACATATAACCTTATAAAAAAGGATAACGATACTATCTTTCGAATATCATAGCATTTTATGTAATTATAGTACCAAATAAAAATAATTTAGAAGTCTTTGGTTTATTTTTAAAATCAATCTTACTTATATATAATTTATGTAGATGCGCCCTTAGTCTGCAGTCTGCACCTTGTCATGTAACACCTACACTATCTTAAACTACCTTAAGTAAAATTTCAACAGTAAAATATAACTAACGGTAACTGTGTGGTTTGTTTCATTAATTTGGTTAAGAGTAGTTTTAGACAGACATATATGTAACTACTATTCATATTTTTTGGATATTGATCTATTAAGGTTTCTCCAGTCAGAAATATCACAGTGCTGCCATACAAACATACTTCTCATATTATTAATTCAATTATTAAAAAAATAAAATAAAAGCACTTAATGTACTAGGTACCTATTATTTTTTGTAGGTATATTTATAATTGAAAATGTGCCAAAATGTTTAATTTTGTTAATAATTAGTTTAATAATATGATAAGTAAGTTTGTTTGGCAGCACTGTCGACTGGAGGAACCTTAAAAGATTCAACAAAATAGATATTTTGTTATTATGATATACAATTTAGTGGTCAATATGTTGATACAAATATTAATTGACTAACTTATTGTACAACCACTGGTCGCGACCAGTTTTAACACAGTATAGTAATAAATATAAAAGTTGAATATTGGTCGAATAGCTGTTCATTTATATAGTAGTTTGTTTTCGACTAGGTTTACATATAATACCCTTATTTATAAAAATATTTAAATGTCTAAGATAATTACTGTTTTATCTCTTATATTATTATTAAAAAATCATGAGTGTGAAAGTGACAGAACACAATTTAGCTTAACCATTGCTCAAACATTTTTATAAGTAAGGCCCTAAATGTTTTACACTGTACTAATATACTTTTTTGTAATTGTATATATTTATTGGTCGACCTGTTATAGCAAACTTTCGGTGTACTAATCCACTTGTTTATGCTTTAGATATTGGTCGACCAACTGGTCTTGCATGTGTAATTTGACTTTGGTGAGAGGCAGCTGTGTGAGACAATAATCTGTGATGAGGCAGTAAAGCTTACAGAGTAGCGGACAGAGAACGGCTTGGTGCAGGACTGCGGCGGCGCGGTACCACGGGCCGTCGAACGGGTCCAGTAACGCAGGACATAGCATGTGGTTTAAATTTACTTGCGCTGGCTGAAAAAAAAGGAAATTATAAAGCCAAATACTCAAATTGCGTTACTAAAAAGAACAATGACCAATAGACGGCATTTTATTGGTGCACGGCATGTGACTTTGTATCTACCTTTGTATTACCATGTAATAAGCAGATCTGCAAAGTCCATAAATGAGGTCGATCAATATAATGTTGTTTAACAATATTGGTCGCTCCCATTATGCCGGCTAAATGATGCGGTTAGGAAACGGGGGGTGAAAAAAACGTATTTGCATTACGAGTCTATTTTAATATCCTTGCTGCTTTATCGTCAAATCAATCGCCTGTTTCGTAACCGCACTATGAAAGATTAGGGCCTCGACAAGAAATTGATGCAGTAGTCTTGTAGTAACCCACAAACTAAAACCAAAACATGACTAGATCACTTGACGGTTCTTGCATGTGGTGGTAACGAGTCCGGTCGGTTGGCTTAGCGAAGTTATAGAGGCCTCCTCACACCTAAGTATTTTGGTGTAAATTGCTTGTAAAAGTAACTTGGCCTTAGAGATAATACATGCGAGGCGATATGTCGCGTCGCCTGCAGTCGAAAGAATAAAGAAAAATTATTCCAAAAACTTACTAGATATATGTGTACAGCTATTAATTTTAGGTGTATAGTGTAAATATGTGTGTACAGAATTGCACATTAATATTAATAATATGCAAGACATTTCACCCATATTTCCCTGGACATAAACTAAGCACTAGGCTTGTTTTATGTGTACTAGAAATAATGATATAAACACCTATGGCAAAAAAAAAGTAGTGATTCTGTTCAGTTTGTCATGGGTGTTTATAAATTAGCATATGTATTATTATTGTTACTGGTGCACATAGTACAAGCCTAGAGCTTAGTTAGTGACCAGAGCAATATGTGTAAATTGTCCTAAAAATTATTAATAATATTGTTTAGCCATGAGTGGTAAACAAACCCACAACCTCCAGATACAACGCCATAAGTGCAACCACTAGGCCACGGTGGTAAATACTTAAAAACATATACCTATATATTTAAACTATATTTTCTTTACAAAATTATTATTAATAGTGTATTTATTTAATCAAATATTAGTCAAATTATAATACTCACAATGGCAATTGCTTGCATTATAATAAAGTGGTATAATAAATTTAAGCAGTAACTGAATATTTCCCAACTAAAATCTTTTAGAGGTCCAACATTATATACACCTGAAAATAAAGTAATTATTTTATTATTAGACAAAGGCAACAAGTAGTCAAGTCTAACGGGTGAAAACCAAGTAACCTACCTAAACTATGAATAATGTTTATTTTTTATAGTTCTAGACTGATATAAAATAGCTCAATTTAATTTAAAAGAATGTTACTAGCTGATTAATACATAATAGAGGTTTTCTATTGACAAAGGAGTTTATTAAATTGTTTCAGTATTTTTTTAGTTTATCCAAAACAAACAAAGAATTACATCTTTTCTCTTTATAATATTAGTTTAAAATTATAATATTATCATTGTAGAGTGATACTAGTAAATATTTATTTGGTACTAATTGTATATAAACAGCCATTAAATATAATTTTCAATGGGGTTTTAATTTTGTTTACATAAAATTATTATGGTATTTGACACTTGTGACCAAATACAAAGCAACATTCAACATAAACATGCAGCATAATACAGCAATTTTTAAACCTATTAGGAAATTATTAAATGACAAACCAACCACCAATTCTTAGTAAGTAATATGGTATAATACACATCAATCCATGTTGAATCCAATACAATGCTGCCTCCATAGGTATCTGAAACATATTAAGTTCTAGAGGTTCTTTTATCTATAACAGAAACTTTTGCCAACATCATGGCAATAAAATGCAGGTTTAATGTTTCTATAACAGTCCATAGGGAATTGAAAATTTCATATTTATTACTTACAATCCTAGAAGCTGTTTCAGGAAACATAAAGGCAAGTAAAGGTCCATTTAAAAGATTCAGGTGAATACGGAAAATGGCTGTTACAGTTTTGCTGGGTGCCGCCGACAGTAAATATATCTGAAAGCATATTTACTATTTATTATTTATGTCCATAAGTAATTATGAAGTAGTAAAGTGCAAATGTTCATAGATATACCTTTTGCCTTTTTTAATTAATTATTTACCTGCATAGCAGTAGTGATGTGACATGGATTTAGGAGGTATATAACTGTTCTAGATGCAAATTTGAATCCAATTTCCATGCCCCAAAATAGTACCAAAAGAATCAACAGTATACGTTTTCCACCTCGGTCACTTTTAATGTAATTTTTGTCTTCAGGTATTGCATGCAATTTAGGGTATATTTTTACCTGAAAAATATATTTAAAAAATCTATTAATTTGTAATCTTAGATTTCAAAATACTTAGGTCACTAGGTCAAACCATGGTGTTTCAATTTGGTACACTTTGGACTAGTGTGATACATTCCACTAGTCCAATGTGTAAGATTCCAAAAAACCATACAAATAGTTTGGTCTTCCAAATGAAATTACTAGAAACAGTTATACTTAATACATAGAAAGTTGTGCAAAGAGGAATTCCAGCAGCTTTAGCATTTATTTATTTATTTAAAATACTTTATTGCACAAAATTACAAAATAAAATTGTACATAGGCGAACTTAATGCCTTAGGCATTTTCTACCAGCTAACCTTTGAGAGAGTGGAAGATTATGCATAGGATGCAAAAGCAAATAAATAACAATTTAAAAGAAATATAGCAAATAGTATATACCACAAAATTCTTTGATTTCGGGAACTTTGGGCTATGATTGTGACAATACGAAATATTTTTTTTATATAATTTTATTTGATTTTTATAAAACAGTTCTTGCACTAGCATATAGGTTAAATACTTTTTAAAAATAATTTTTATACTAATAGTAATTTATGTTTTATTCGAGTCCTTTTCAAAAAGGAGTGTGGAGTGTTGTTTGTGTAAGACCTAGGCAAAAACTTCAAGTATTTTTAAATATCAAGAAATGCCACTGCTTCCAGCAGATGGTCCACCAGCATGTGGGTTAAATACTTTTTGCAATTTTAATTAAAATTAACTAGAAAAATAAGCAATTTTGGAAATGTTTAAGTTTTTTTTCTATTTATTATAGATACTTAATAGTAATATAAAATGTACTACAATAACTTGGGGTTATTTAACTAATATAATCATATTTTTACTATATAAATATATATATATTTATTTAATAATTATTTTAATAGAAAACCATATATTATCAAGATAAATTCGTCAGTGTTAATTGGGCATTCTCGGTGGGAGGACATATTACTTTTCCCTGTGATTTATTTTAAAGATTTTATTAAAGTTATAGTAAGACCAAACAGTTTTAGTCAAAACAATTATAAGATTTAGGTACGTTTATTTTATACTCGTACGATATTTTCCGCATTATTTACAATCTTTCATTTAAAGGAAATTAAGAATTTGTGGCGGTAATATATAAGTATCTATCTACGACACGGGTGGCTTGCGCGGCAATTTTAAATGCATTTACATCCTAAATGCGTCGCGTTGCCCTTCGTGGTATAGTGGTTGCGCCGTCGACGTTGTATCTGGAGATCATGGGTTCGATTCCCACTCATGTCAAATTCTATTATTACGTCAATATGTACATACAAAATTTCACATAAATAAGGATTGAACAATTTCATATTCACAAATAAGAGCCCTGATGATTCACCTAAAATTATTATCTACCATTCTGACTGCCTCCGTAGACTAGTGGTTGCGCCTTTGGCGTTGTATTCGAAGGTCGTGGGTTCGATTCTCACCCATGGCAAAAAAATATTATTATTATTATAATAATATTATATCATTGTTTCTGGTACAAACCTAGAGCTTAGTTTGTGATCAGAGCAATATGTGCAAAATTAATAATAATAATATGTAAGACAAATTACAGGTTTGACCGTCAAATAATGCCTTCATTATTTATATTTGCATTAAGTCCTCCTTTGTATTATGCAATAAAGTTTGATAAAAAAAGGAGAATGGCATATTAACAGGATAATGAGGATGATATTATTATTTATTCATTTTACTTTTAATATCATATAGTACTAAACAATAGCAAATTGGTCCAAATAAATGAAAAACTATACCTACCTATATTATTAGACTTTTTAATGTGGCAGATGACTTTTATAGTTAATGGCTGTTATAGACAACCTTAGTCTATAACTATACAATTATAATTATTAATGTTAAAATTACATTTAGAATGTTTACTTTACCTTGCTGTTGGTTGACTGAACAAAAGGACAACCATAAATAATGTCACACGAATTTCATGATTTTTTGACCAAATACAATTATAAACTAATTACAGAAAAATATATATAAAGAATCAATTTTTTTTATTCAGAGTAGTGTTTATCTATCAGTGCCTAACCATTTCCCGTGGAGAGTGGCGAATATTATCTAAACTCGATGCCCGCTCAAATCGTCTGGGCCTCTTAAATATACACTTAATACATAATATACTACTTATATAAATCATACAATATAATACATATAGTACATATCAAAACAGAAAATGCTAAAGGAAAAATTGGCAGCTACTTATTCAAATATAGAGTGGTGAGTAGACTTAAAAATACACCGATGGTTGGAGCCTGTCTTATAAACAGAGGAAGCAAATTCCATTGACGAGCAGCTGACACAGAATCAGAATATTTGGTGGAGGTGTGCGATCTTTAATTGTTTATTAACAGAGGAGCGAAGAGGACTATCTTGAGAATCACAGAGGAAAATAAATCAAGATTTTAGGTAAGATTATAAAGGAAAGAAATCATGTGCACTAATAATTTAGCATAAATTTTATTACTAAATACTAATGCAATGTCTCGTTTGTATGGCTTCTCACTTTCCGCGAATTTTGCCAATGTCTAGTTATATTTAAAAACCAACCCCCTAATTCCTGATTTTTTCTTATTTAACTTCTAGACTAGGCTATAGTATAGAGATAGATACTATTTTATAGTTTCAAATAAATAAATAAATACCATAAGGGGTGCCTTCATGGCTTCCAAGAACCATTTTATAAATATATGATAATAATTATCAGAGCATGGAATTTGACTTTGTATCCACCTGATAGTAAGCAGACCTACAAAGTCCATGAATGGGATTGCTCAATACATTGGTGTTTAACAATATTGATGGCTCCCACTATGCCGGCTAAATGATGCGGCGGCGACAAAGATGTATTTGCATTACAAGTCTTTCGTTTCGTAACCACACCATGAAAGGAGACAAATACCTCGACAATAAATCGATGCCGTAGTGTCCGGAAAACCGGAGAACCCACAGACTAAAACCGAAAAATGATTAGGTCACTTGACGGTATAGCATCTGTATGTATGGGCGGTGGTAACGAGTCTGGTCGGTCGGCCTAGCAGAGTTATAGAGGCCTTCCTCCCACCTAATGGTAATGTTGTATTTTATTAATTGAGTTAGGTAGGTAGTTAAGAAGTCTTGTAAGTTCTAATTATGTACCTACTTAATTTAATAAATACTTACTATTGTAAAGACGCAAACTGTAGTAACTATAAAAGTTTCAAGTATCCTCCTATAAAAGGATGAAAAATAAGCACATTCAGGACCAACATTTCTAGGAACAGCCCCATTAGCTCCTTCGTATGCCCATTCAAACATTTTTATTGTATGTAATTCTCCTCCGAAGATATCACATGCACATAAATTAATATTAAATAGTTTCCACCAAGGTTATTTGGTTATTATATCGATTTCATGAGTTTTTTTATTTTATATATTGAAATTATATTCTCTAGAATGGGGAGTGAAAAAGAAAATCACTGAAGAAAATGAGGGAAATTGAAAAAACCTTCACTGAACAAAAAACCTTGAACGAACCACAGATTGCCACAGACAGAGCCACAGATTAAATAGAGTACTACGTAGACAGAGCAGACAGACATCCTAATTTGTGCTGTACCCCCATTTAATCGTACCGTATTACCAATTTTATGTATTGTTTCGTTTTATACTAATACTGTTTTTCTAAAAATTTTCTTATTCGAGTGAAGTTAGAAGTCCTAGTTTCTAATACTAGATGGCAGAGGAGTCTGTTTTTTGTTTTTACTTTTTTCAGTATTATACATTTATGCATTTTTATAAATTCCTTTAAAGGATTTATTAGAGTTATTAGAAGAAAGCTAATAGAGGGCGTCTGTGTATAAGTAGATAACAAGCAATGACAAAATTCGTGAGGGCTGACTGGAACCTGGTTGGCTCAGCGGTTGAGCGCCTTGCCGCGATAGCGAGGTTCGTGGGTTCGAGTCCCGCCACCAGGATTTTTTTCATTGCATTTTTATCTTTAAAAATTTAATATAAGATTATGCGGTAAAGGAATTTATAAAAATGCATAAATTTATTCATCAATAATATTTTTCAGAAACCCTTATGGTGTATAGTCGTTGATCAACAATACAACTAAGCTGTATATCGAAGTGACTCTCTCAACTAATAATAAATTTGATACAGTAATAATTCATTACTAAGTACTTATTATATTATTTTTATTCTACATTATGTAATTTGTATATTTGGGTAAAGTAATAATTTGTTATTACTATTACTTTTTTTTTTATTTATTTTTAATATTAAGTAGGTATTTTGGCAAGGTAATATTCCTACTATTGTCTTTCATATATTTTAAATTATCGTTTTGTTAAAAGAGTTACATAATGCATTATATCCATTTTCGATGTTTGCACGTGTCTTGGATTCTATAATCTATAATGCAATGGAGCGCCCATTTAAAACGCCGAGCCGAAAGCGCCGACACAATGCAACAAAGGGAAACGTGCCTATATGTTCACACGAGCGATTTTTAAACGCAAATAGTATTGAGCCTGTATTTTTTATAAAATTGTTTTGTAACGTTTTCCAAAGTTATTCTTTATAATTATATTATGAGTGATGATAGCGATGATTATGTATTTATAAGTTATCTGTACAAGGTCAGCGGCCACATTCTGTTTCTTATAACGTGATCGTTAGATTGTCAAAATAACGATTTCCGCTATTAACGCGCTCTCCTCCAATCAGAGTAGTTTTTTAACCTTCGCTGATTGGAGGAGAGAGCGCTAATAACGGAATTCGTTATTTTGACAATCTAACGCTTACGTTATAAGAAACAGAATGTGGCCGCAGGTTTAGTTTTGCTTGATAAGTATAAGTAGTAATAGTTAGTGCACTACCATGAACTAACTATTACTAGAAATATTATGCAGTTTTGATAAGTAAACAACATACATACTTGCTCGTACATATTTATTTATTTTTTCAATTAGGTACGTAGGTTGCTTTATAATAAATAACATAGACTAAGCAAATATACTGAGGCAATGTTTTTGTAAGTTTTTCTTTCAACGTAGTAGGTAGGTACAATCTGTTTCCTTTAAAGGTATTATTCGTACTTATATCCACTGAACAAATAAGTACTTATATCATTCCACATAATCTATCTATACTACTTGTACCTACTATTTTTTTTTTGTGTTTATACACCGAAAAGCAATATTTAGTTTCATAGACAATGTAGTGTGCCTTATGGCTTCCGTATCTTCTTAGGTTAAAATACCTATGCAGCAGACATCCTACAATAAAATTGTTTTATGATCTACGTACGTAAGTACTGTAACCCCCTATTTCTAACGCAACAACCTATGGTACTGGCTAGAGAAAGCTAACCATAATCTTCTTAAATACTTTTCGTTATTTAAATAGTTTGAAGGTTCACGGACATGAAAACAGAGTCAGAGAGAAACAGTTTGGCATCGCTCGAAATATGTTACAAATCACATAATAATTAGTGTAAAATAATAAATGATAATTTATTTTGGATGATAAACCTAATAAAAGAAATCCAACATAAAGAATGTTTTTCAGTTATTTCCCAAAAGTTAGGTAGGTATTGTAACAGCAGCGAAAAGAGCTGTTACAGTACTAAGTACGTAACCTAGGTTTTGTTTAAAAGAAGACAACCCTAACGTCGTCAGCAAAAATAAAGAATTACACGATAGAAGAAAGAGAGTCAACTTTAGGTGAATATAAATGTAGGCCATTAGCGCTGTGCGATCTGAACTGAGCTTGATTGGGTCAGTGTAAGAGTCGCTATTTGTTTAATTAATATTTCGGAGTGAAGCTTCTGTACTTGTACTATTATTTCTTCTGTGGTGTTAGCGCCTTTTTCATAACTAGACACTGGCAAAATTAGCGAAAGGCGAGAGACCATACAACAAAGAATTTATTTGTAAAGAAATTAAATATTATAATCTGGGACTGCTACAATAAATAAATAATAATCTGTGTGTGGTGGCCATCGAGCCTGTATTTTTGATAAAATTGTTTTGTAACGTTTTCCAAAATTATTCTCTATAATTATATTATGAGTGATGATAGCGATGATTATGCTATTGCAGAACTTGTACCAGACCATATATTGGAAACAATTTTCTCCTATGTAGGTCTAAAAGATCTAAAAAATTCAGCTTCAGTTTGTAAAACATGGTATCGTATACTCAATGATGAAAATAATTATGTTTGGCGCTTACAATGTTTAATAAAAATGTCCGAAGAAGTGTTAAAATCTGATTTACTATCACCTTTTTCAACATACAAGTCTAAATTTCGCGCTTACTGTCATGCATGGAACCCTTCAGATTGCTCTCGGAACATATATGTGAAACGGAATGGATTCACTTTACACAGGTACCTTCTTTAATTTTTGTATAATCTACCAGTGGTTATGTGAAATGGAATTACATATTTAGTTATGCTGGTCTCGGTGACCAGGTTTTTTGCTTAAAAATAATAAATTTAGTTTTAAAGTTCAAGTTGTTAAGTAATGAAACATATATTATACCCTGCGTTCCAGATATTAAGGCGGTAAGCATCATAAAGGAATGCCCCCAACCGTTTCTTTTGGACCGTACTAGTTTTTTTTTAGTATAGTCAATATAAGCTTCTGGTATTGTTTTTTTTGTATGATTATCATTTTAACAGTAATAATTTATAAAAGAAATCATTATAATCCAATTTCTGGATATAAGCTGAATTCAAAAAGTAACATGAAAAACCCATCTTTTAACTTGTGCTGTAAATGTTAGATTTTGATGTTAACAATTTCAGTTTGGTTTGGTAAAGAAACATAAGGAATACCATTAGATTTTGGTGAAGAAATGGCTTATACCAAAAAATCTGTATTTAATATTTCCATTAAAACAGAACACCCCTTTTATATCTATAATAAAAATTTAAGTTTATATAAATAATGAATTGCAACTTTAACATAGACTCATATTATTGGCTTCGATGAGGTGGGAATAAAAACTGCTCTGCTGGATACCCGGAGGCTTTTTAGGCGGTCTCGGCGCAGTAAGGCATGATATTTATTTAGTTACATCCAGCCTATAGCAGTGATACTATGGGCAGTAAGAGTTTACATAATTAGTTCAAAGGTTAATTAAAGAAATATAAATATGTACATATTGTACATGCAAATGACAATAGAAACCAATAATAGTAATAATCAATACATAATATTATTACAAAATAAAAAAATCTAAATCATTTAAATCTATACAGATATATATTATTACATTTCAGAAATCCTGTTGCTCAAAGTACTGATGCATGTAGAGGTAAAATAGGATTTAGACAAGGCCGTCATGCTTGGGAAGTAATATGGGAAGGACCATTGGGCACAGTAGCAGTAGTTGGCATATCCACCAAAGATGCTCCTTTACAATGTCTAGGTTATATTGGACTTTTGGGTGCAGATGATCAAAGCTGGGGTTGGAATTTAGTGGATAATAATTTATTACACAAAGGGGACACTCAGGGAAATTATCCACTTCTCAACAACTGCCCTAAATATCAGGTATAATATTGAATACCTTATTGTAATTTCTATATTTTTTTTTAATGAATATGTAGTGTTCTTCCATCAGAGTGTTAAACGCTTGCTCATTATTAATTATCTTACACCACTAGATCCTCGTGGCAAATATGTTTAGAATGGTATATATTTTTTGGTTTAAATATTTTTATGCATCATTGATGGATATATATATTTATATTTTTAAAACAGTTTAGAATCTTAAGAGTTTATTGTGCGTATGACGCGGATGCTTATTAGGTACATATACGCGATTGTTTTAGTGTGCGTGAACGCTCACTGATGTCTTGGCCCACATGCCAGACTATTTTTTTTAAGTAAGCCACTTTTTTAACAATTCGAGTCGTGACGACGCGACGACACCGATGTATGTATCAAATATTACCCATTGAAATAAAGATTTTTAATTTAAAGTCGCTTCCCTTGATCGGCAAAAAATATGACATTCTTGTTTTTGACTAACTTTAGTAGACTGGTTTAAATTTTACTAAGACTTGTTAGTCATTTGGTACCAAATAGTTTAGACGGATTCCTGTAGTAAGGTATAAAACCTTACCGCTGGGTACTCCTGAGTCTGTACACTAATTCCCACATCGCCTTAGCCGATGGTATTTTGAGTCTACATCGAATAAATGGTGTGTCGTTGCTTGTCGGTGTTGGACAGACTCTGAAATTATTTATAGATAACCATATAGAAATGATTCCACAAGTTGGTAAAGTGAAACTGGGACCGACAGCTTAACATACTCTCCGAGGCACTATATATTTTGGATTTATTTTAACAACCCGTTGACTGACCTATTTGTATACATAAGTTTAAATGAAATCAGTGGGCCTATCGCGTAACTTCGATGGGAATGAAGTTCATTTGTATCACCATTGCCATTCCCATTACCATTGAAGCAAATAGGAGCGATCGCGTAAACATTTGGATCGTAATGGCTTTCAAACATTTATATCATTCAATCATTCAATTGCGTTTTGTTTCATCAAGTGCATGACAAATATCGAAAAGAAATTAAATATATAAAATATATTATTGTCTTTAAATGTTTATCACAGTATTCAATTCTTCTATAATATTATACATAAAAGTAATTATAATTTGAATAAGAGCCCATAGAAACATCGTAATAGGGAATCTCGAATAAAACTTAACTTGTGATGAATCTGAACGCACTTGGTTGCTTGGCTACGAGTTTTCATAAATAGTTACGTCAGATTATTATTATTAATTAATGTAACAAATAAAATACAAAAAAGTTGATCTTTTAAACAATCTATTATTCTTGATTTTTTTATTAATTTCAATGTACATAATTATATGACATTCACTGCATCATACCTACTTACTAATTTATTATCTATACTAATATAATAAAGAGGAAAGATTTGTATTTTTGTATGTTTGTAATGAATAAACTCAAAAACTACTGGACCGATTGCAATAATTTTTTCACCATTAGAAAGCTGCATTATTCAGAAGTAACATATGCTATATAATATCACGCTAGGTCCTATAGTTGTGGAGCAGTAACCAAAAATGTTTTAAAAACAGGGGAAAAGTATCGTTTCTGAGGCCTTCCGTGGCGTGCGCTGAGCATATAGTTAAAGTTATACAAACCTGTGCGAAGCCGGGACGGGCCGCTAGTTTTAAATAAAAACTCTTGTTTTACCGATAAAAATACAAAGTTTTCGTTTATAAAAAAAATATAATACTGATGCCGACTGGACAAGAGCAACCTGCTTCATTTGATGTTTTAAAATGGTAATGAATATCATTCTCAACTGTCAATAAGGTGAACTGTCATATTTCGTTCGTTCAATGGGATTAATTTACAATGATAATGGGTTTCCATTCCCATTGCGTTCTGCGATATGAATTGATGTTTTGATGTTCATTAATGGACTTCAAATGTCAAAATGAACCCCATTACCATTACCATTGCAGTTACGCGATAGGCCCACTGGCGTTATATTTCATAATATAATTATTAAATAGGTAAGCGTACCTATATACCTACACTTGACAAATATAATATAGGTACTTATTGAAATAAATATTATTAACATAAGTAGACCAATTATTTAGGCTATTTTTGCTATTAAATTAAGGTGTTCACTCATATTTAAAATATATTTTTTACACATTTTCTTATATTTAACAGGAGTAAGGTATAAGTTTAAAAAAAACGTTATACACCGTTGACATTGAGACTTGTGATATCACAGAGCGAATGCTCCTTGTGAATATGTTCGGAATTTATTAAAAGCTTAATTATAGCTACATTTTGCAATTTTTCAAATATTTAAACGCTTCTTTCACCATATATATATATATTTTTTTATATACAATTATTTTTAATCGAATCGCCATCTTTAAATTCAAAATAATGTCAAAAATCAGTGACTACTAAAGTTACTTAAAAACGAATATAATATGTCATTTTTCCGAACGAGCGAAGCTGCCATCTTTAAATTCAAAATAACTATAAAAATTTAACTTGCCCTGGTAAAATTACTTAAAAACGAATATAATGTCCCATTTTTTCGAACGAGCGAAGCCGCCATCTTTAAATTCAAAATAATTACAAAATTCAGATTTTGACTACTAAAGTTACTTTAAAACGAGTATAATGAATATTTTTTAACGAACGAGCGAAGCCGCCACTATTTAATTCAAAATTTCTATAAAAATCCAACTTGACCTGGTAAATTACCATAACCATTACCAAACCTTTTATAAATTTATAAGTAAATAAACGAGTACAATGGCGTTTTATTCCAAACAACCGAAGTCGCCATTTAAAATAGTCGTAAGTATAAATATTAAAATTGTAATATATCTAAAGTTACTTAAAAATATGTATAATGACGTCTATTTCCAAAAGGAGCGAAGCCCCATCTTTAATTTATTTATTCTTGTATGTAGTGGGTACTGCTACTTTTATTCAATTTATAATGTCCGACATTAAAAGGTCATGTGGCACGGCTCCGCAAAGAGTGGTCGACTGAATTTTCGAACGCGTTCATCGCGTAATATTCAAAATGTATGGCGGATTTGGGATTTATTTCGAAAAAATAATTATTTAAAATATTAGGAACAAGAATATAATTATTGCAAATATCCGTGGTGATAGTTTATACATTTGAGAATACTTTTGAATTTATGTTGAGATAAAATGCTACCGTTAAGTTATTAAAATGTTTAAAACGCAAACTAGCCTTTTCCGCTAAATTTAGATACTTTTTAATGGTAAATTATATATTATTTTATTTTCATATAATATATTATTAAAATATAGCTACATTCTCTGTGGTACTATAACATAAGTTTAATATTCATTATTGTATTATTTTTCGATTTAGCTTTTTTTGCTCTGTGTAGGCTTAAGCATATTTCACTCCCTCAAAGGTTAAAAAATGTCTGAGTTGGTTATAATATATGTGGTGGCTGAGTTGATTACACCTTAAATTTAAAATCACTACAGTTCTAATGAGTTTTTAATTTAAAAAAAAAATACATTTGTTAGACTATACTATTATAGTGCCACAGAGAGCATGTTAAGCATCAGCCCAGTTTCACTATAACAAACATTTTATAATTTAAAAAAAAAATACATTTGTTAGACTACACTATTATAGTGCCACAGAGAGCATGTTAAGCATCAGCCCAGTTTCACTATAACAAACATTTTATAGATGTGTCATTGAGTGTATCCAACTACAGCAATGAGCTAGCCACTTGTTTGGTATACCAGAATACCATAAGCTAAGATAAGACTTTTTACCACATAAAATATTTTTTAACAAAAAAGTTTTGTGTGATATCATACAACTAATAGCTTCAAAAATAACACCTATTATTGATAACTTTGTGCCGACTTCATAAAGTAGAATCCAGTAGGACTTAATATCACTTGTAA
This sequence comes from Monopis laevigella, assembly GCA_947458855.1. Taxonomy (NCBI): domain Eukaryota; kingdom Metazoa; phylum Arthropoda; class Insecta; order Lepidoptera; family Tineidae; genus Monopis; species Monopis laevigella. The sequence goes on along the minus strand of OX381583.1, from coordinate 17,513,817 downwards.
AAATTTATTATTTTATCCTTTTTAGTGTTTTTGAAGTCTGTTTATATTTTTTGTTAAAAAATATTTTATTTCATATTTTTTTAGTGTGATAGGATAACATGATTTTATTCAAATATGGTAAAATCTAAGTTTTTGCCACCATGCTATATTTAATATGCTGTTAGCAGTCAAAGAGTTCTTCCGATACTTTGGCATAAAATTACATTATTTTCATCGAAAATTATAACAAAGATGGAATTTTATTAATTGAGGCAAACTTCACATTTAGTTTTTAAATTACAAATTATATATTTTTTATTATTGAAACTCAGTTTTTTTTCAGGTGTAGTAACTAAATTAATATAAAACATAATGACCCTGAATGTAGCAGACAGCAGACAAAAAAAAAACTTAGATAGGGATACCTCCGAGACAAAACAGATAAGTGGAATTTACTACATGGGGAATTGTTTGTCGTCATATTACCTACATATGGTAAGGTTCGGAATATTTTTTCGACTTCTGAATTTTTTTTTAAATTAAAAAGAAAATTTTGGGAAGCTCTTATGGAGCCACCCAGTGTCAAAAAATTTTTTTTTTTATATTTAGGCTTATTTTTTGGTTCCCTAAAGATGGTTGCTGCCATTTTTTTGGATTTTACCCTGGAACATTCTGGAGCTCATAAATACATAGAAACTTAATTTTTTGAAAAAAAAAATTGTATCATATTTTCCTTTTTGAAAAAACTACAGATGGTATTTTTTTGTTTTTTCTTTTTTTTTCTTATTCATTCAATATCTTCATCTCAAATTTTTTTCAAAATTATTGACTGCCGATACCAAGTTAAAAAATCATTCAAAATGAAAACAAAAAAATATCATCTTTACAATTTCAAAATGTCTAAAGATGGTATTATTTTGTTTTAAAATTTTTTTACTTGTTTGTTCAATATCCTCATCTTAATTTTTTTGATATCCGATACCAAGTACTCATCTCATAAATAACATATCAACATGGTTAAATTTTTTTCTTAAATAGTCACATATTTTTTCCGTGAAATTTATCAAAAATAAAACAATTAGAAAAAAAATATATAAAATACCTATATTACTTTTAATTTTTGGGCCATTAAAAATTTTTTTTTTTTTAATTAATTGATAAATTATTTTTGATAAACAAAATTCAGAAGTCGAAAAAATATTCCGAACCTTACCATATGTAGGTAATATGACGACAAACAATTCCCCATGTAGTAAATTTCACTTATCTGTTTTGTCTCGGAGGTATCCCTATCTAAGTTTTTTTTTTTGTCTGCTGTCTGCTACATTCAGGGTCATAAAATGAGAATCCTTAAATTAGTTCAGATTTCACAGATATTTGTAGAAAACATGAACTCTCTCATTTAGAGATGATAACAAAAATCGGTTCACATTTAGCAATATTAAGAAAACCAACTAGGTGACCAACTTTTCAATAAAAAAAATAAATTTCCCGTTTTTGAAAATTATTTTATATATTATCACTACTTAATTTAAAAGCGTGGATCACCAGGTTTGTTTCATTTAAATTTGGTTATGATTGAAGAAGGGTTTCAGAACTGGATAGATATTGATAAGATTTGACAGAGATATGAGGTAACATCCCCAAAAAAATAACATACGCGAGAAAATTGAGAACCTCCTTTTTTGAAGTCAGTTAAAAAGATGGGCTGCTTTTTTTTCTGATAAGGGTGCTGCTGCAAAGTCAAATGAACCCGTGGTCTAACCAACTGAGCCATACCTATAGGAGCAAATTTTTTATAAGTAACTATTTATAATATTGATATACTTCCAGGTGGGTGAAAGGATTCGTGTCATATTGGATTGTGAAAATAACACCTTATCATTTGAGAGAAATTACGAATTTTTAGGTGTAGCCTTTAGAGGTATTTATTTTTATATATATTCTAAGTTATATTCTCAACTACACTTTTTACATTCCTTCACACTTACTACATGACACTTGCAATGATAATTTTATACTGGAAACACAGATTTCATGCATTCATAAATTTAATATAAGTAGATCCCATTTACATCTTTCTCTGGAACCTATAATACAACATGTTATAAAATACCCCGTAAAAATATAATTAATTATCTAAGCCAAAAATATTTTCAACCCTAATAAGCTGTCATGTCAGGGAACCAAGATTATTTAACAGACAGGCCTACGGCGACGGCTGCCATCGTACCAGTGTTTTCTTAACGTGTCAAGACGACTACATTCCACCGGCTCTTTTCATCAGTCTACTGGAAGTGTAAGTCCAAGGACAGTCGACGCCAGGCAGGCTGAATTAGTGTTGGAGCATTTGGAAGAAGAGCCGACCACAAGTACGAGGCGAGCCGGAACAAGATTCGGTATAAACCATGTTACAGTTTAGAGGATTCTTCGTGACGACAATAGTCACCCTTATCACTATCGCCGTACACGGAATGGACTCGTTATAAGGTCCCATTTAACCTCCTTTCGGCTTTACGGGATATTTCGTAACACGTTGTATAATTATACTAACTAATTATAACTAAAAATAGCCTACATAAAATATACCTAGTCTTGCCATAAATATTGTAACAAAGAAAAAAACATTTTTTTTCTATTGCAAATAACATTTATTACTTTTACAGTGTGTTCGTTTAATACATAAATATAAAACAATTAAAAATATAAAAAGCTTATTCGAAGTGGTCTCCATTGGCTGCAATTTAGTCTTTTAAACGACGACGTTGAGGCCAGTTATCAATAGAAGCACACACTCTTTCCATCTGGGAAAATTCTTCACTGCCAATCGTATGAATTGTTTTAGAGACTCCAAATTATCATGGCGTTTAGAGCAAGCCGTACTCTCTAAAACTGACAATCATAATCCTGCGGATTAAGATCGGGACTAGACGACGGCCAGTCTTTAGCTCTGATCAAGTCCGAAACGTTCGCATCCAACCAAGACTGCGTGGACCGAGCTTTATGGCCCAGCGCCTAGTCTTACTGGAAGGACCATTCTTGGTTATTAAACATCGTGTTGTTAAGGGGTTTAACTACCTTCTCAAGAATGGTATCTTGATACACTTGTGCCGGTGTTTTGATACCTTTTTCACATAAATAAGGCTCAGTCACTCCTTCATAGCTAACACCTCACCAAACCATCACTGAAGTCGGATAATGCTCACGTTGCACTCTGTCGACTAATTGGGAAGCTTCCTTAGAGCTTTGAGCATAACTACGGTCATTTTGTTAGTTAAAATGTTGCTCAATTGTAAAAAAAATCTCATCCGTAATCAAAATTTTTCTGTGACCTCCTTGCGTACCGCTTCAGTAGTTGTTTCGATTTTTCGACCACCCTATTGTTTTTTAAATTATCAGTTAAGAAATGACCAGTGCATCTCTTATAGGCTGCCAATCCTAAGTCTTCTTCGTCCTATTAGATTTTCTATTCTAATGTACTTATTTATTTTTTATGTTACGGGTTTTTATGATTTGATTATATAATATATGATATGCAGTTATAATATTAGGGATTGGAATTATATTTTGCACAACACATGTTGGTAGAATATGTAGAACTAAATATTCCAATGTAACAACTTTTGTAAACCATATTCTAGCAAATAAAGAATTTATTATTATTATTGTCTTTTAAAATACGCGACATGGTTCTAGGTGCTATCTTCATCCCGAGATAAAATCTTTTGCTTTCGGACAGGATTTCTTCGAATTCTTTTTCTTACTGCTTTGACCACCTTTTTCATACGAACACTACGTGGACGGCCAGATCTTTTTCTGTCACAAACAGACGAGGTGTCATTGTACCTATTAATAGCCCGGTACACAAACATTTGACTAATACCAAGAGTATGGAGAGTTTTAAAAATTGCATTTGGCTTACTTTGTGTAGTGCAATCACAGCGATTCGGTTTTCTTTATCACCCACTCCATTTTAATATCGCAAAATATTGTACAATGTATTGGCTCCAAAATGAGTGCTTTTTGTTAGCTGGTAATGTTAGCGCGGCGCTAGCATTGGTCGTTTTTTTTTTGGAAATAATATCAATAAATACCAACATCTGACGTTAGTAACAGTCGTTTACTCAAAAATGCATGTAATGTGGTCATTATTTTGACAACCTTGTGTGAGCAAAGTCGACCTTTCCGTACCGTTTCAAAGTTTTGCTGGTCGCTCTAACAGGCCGGCAAAACATTACCGGCCGCTATTTTGACGTTTCAACGTTTTAATGTACTAATATATTTTATTTAAATTACTTGCTGGTTTTATTTAGATTAGGTACTTGTATTTTTGAGTAAAGCACTATACAAGCCTTGGCTCACTATGACTGCTTCGCTGGTCACTCTATGATTGCCTCGAGCTAGCCTAGCTACGCTCTAGGCCTTCCAGCTTGGCCATCATTGCAGCCCTTGCTGTCCTCGCTGACCGCGCTGTGTTGGCCTGGAGCTGCGCTGTCGGTCATCATCAGCGCGACCAGCAAAGTAGTCATTATAGACCGCGGCAGTAATGTACATTTTTTTTGCGAAATGTTACCAATAAATGTTATCATTTTTAGCATCGCGTTGGAGATTAATTTTTATTGTTAATTTTTGACAGATGTCAAACAATCGGTATTTTCCTGCGAATGTATTAGGTTATTAATCTTAAAATTATCTTTCGAACTATAAATATTTGGTTTTCTTATATACTTTTGTTTAATCTATGTGTTTAATTACTTTGTAGATGTTAGTTTTTTATTTACTGAATAATGAAGAAAAAATTTTTGGAGATACAAATTATAAAAACATTAATTTCTGGAAGAAATAATGATGATGATGAAATAGATAATTTTTATTTATAATTTCGGCTTTTTTTACGTTTAAGGTAAATGTCAAAATGGCAGTGTCAGAAATCAGCATTTGTGGTAATTTTATCGTTTCGTTTGCATTGCTAAAAATACTAACAAATGTTAACATGATCTAAATAAAACGCCAAAACAGCTGATTTTCATGCTAGCACGAAATACTGGTACGGGTTAGCTAATGAAACGCAGCCAATGAACATTCGTATAAAAATGACAGATTTCAAATTCAAATGTAATATTTTATTTATTTCTAATTGTAACAGTTTTTATGGCCAGACTATGTATAGTGTATAAAAATTACAGATTTCAAATTCTAATGTAATATTTAATTTATTTTTAATTGTAATAGTATTTATGGCCAGACTATGATGTATAGTAGTACGTAAATAAAAGCAATTTGAATTACAATTATTTACTACAATGTGAAATTTATTAAAATAAGTTTCAATCAACGGCAAGCTAAAGTGAGACCCCATGCACTCAATGCCTTTATCAAGGGTCCATTTACTAAAAAATATAATCTCTAGTCATTATTGACCCTCTATGGTTTTTTTTTTCAGGTTTACCAAATAGGAAGTTATTTCCAACAGTGTCGGCAGTGTATGGTAATACAGAAGTCTCCATGGTTTACTTGGGAGCCCCTATGGATGGGTGATAAAACTAAAGCTGTTTATAGTCAATTTTTATTTTAGAATATAATTAGCTTATTGATTAGATTACAAACAAAATAATGTGATAATTTTTTACATACTTATTTATTTATATTTTTTTTTACAATGTTATTAATTATTGTATTTATTTTATACATTCCAATTGCAATATTTATTAATACGGGCTGGAATTAATTTTAAATTAACAATGTTTTTTTGAAACCATGTAATATTATGGTGGAGAGACAATGTACATAGCTATCTATGGATTATCTGTGACTTGTCAGGTCCGATGCATGGTTGGGATGACGGAGAGTGTACGGCAGTGTTCCCTGACTATAGGTTTAACTATGAAGTAGGGGTAACCCTTTTATGGTATCAACACTTGACATTTTAACACATATGCATAGATTAGCAATATTATATTATGACAAAAAATAGACACTTGTACAAAAGATGAATTATCTAATGGCTGGTCTAGGGTACCAACATCTCGTAATTTAAGTTTATTCCATTTTGGAAAAGAATTAAAAGTTGAAGTACATTGCATAACAATCTTATTTGTTCCTGTTGGTTACCTAGATTAGTGAGTTAAAAAACTTTCTAAAATTTATGATATACCGGGTGATTATTGTAGTATTGCCGTTATAGGTGTCATTTGTAGACCCTATTTTAATGAAAAAAGTGCACCCAGATATTATATTTATTATTGTTTAAAAAAAATCGTAATGTTCGAATACCGTAACATAATAACATACATCACACTCGCATATTGTAATATGTGCCTCTTTCAACAACCAAGCCACGCACATTTTCTACTGCAGAAGCTTGTAGTCCTCTTGCTCTTAGCGCTTAGTATAATTGTTAATAATAACTTTTTTTGTATAACCTGTTTGAAAACTTATCATATAATTTTTAATTATCACTAAAAAATTCATGGATGCCAAAATCACCCGGTATAAAGTATTGTTCATTGACATAAATTTAACCCCAGTGTGTTATTTGTAAATAATTTATTAGATATATTTTTAATGATTAATTATACAGGCAATTAGTTTATACTGCTATGCTTGCTTGCCTTTTGTGACCTTATTGATGACAGGTTAAATTTTCTCACTTAACAACCTTTCTGTTTTATTTTTAGGCATATTATATCTATTGTTTTTGAGTGATTAAGGCAAAAAAGTAAAAATATATAGATGGAAGTGCCTGATAACAGTTTTAGGCAGTAGGTATTTCTCTATCCTATAAACATGCTACAGAGAGTGTATGGGTCATGAGAGTTTACCTCCTCTTTCACTGTATACAGTCATACAGTCACAACAGCTCAGTGGTCTAATTATGAATATAAATTTTGACAGATTGTATTTGGAACTGTCATAACCTTAATTGCATTGGAAATAAGAGTGATGACAATTCAAATTAACAACGTATTAACAGATCGCGTTCGCTGTTTTATAATATTGCCACTGGTTATCCATTTCCGTTCTTCCTAGATCTAACACAATGAATTTGCATTCGGAGTAGGAGAAATGATAGCAATGAATAGTTTGAGCTGTTGCCGACTATACTATGCTGTATCAATCAGTTGGTATATCTACTACATATAAGTAAGAACCATAAGAATAGCTTGCTTGAACAATAAAAATCGCTTGTTCAAAATACGAGAACAAAAGAAGGCCCCTACAAACAAAACATATTATAACCAATCAATGCTCAAGAATAAAAATAAACGAAAATAGCGGACAATATAGCATTTCGTTCAAAATGACCGGAAAGCCCGACTTAAATCTTTAAACGGTGTACGTCTTACGAAGAATTACCCCGTAAACTTGCTTACCCAATTCAACTGCTATCCTATACATTTAGGTAAGCCTTTTGAAAGGGAAACCCCTATGTTTAACCTATTGGAGGCCCTGGGCACATTAGGATAATGTGTCCTCTATGTCCTTGAAAGAGCTATTTTGTTAGAATAGACAAGAAAGTATATAAGTAAGGTCTAAATCTTTTTAAAATGGTAATTAGTTTTTATAAATATAAATTCGTATAAAACCCAAAAAAAAAAATATTTTGCTTTAAAAAAATTACATGTTATTTATAGCACAAAATGAAGAACGTTTTTATCAAGTTACATAAAAAAAAACTGGGGTTAATAGATTAGTTAGTGCGGTAGATTTTGACCGCATTCGTAGACTAGTATACTCGTATACCTTTGGCGTTGTATCCGGATATCTTAGGTCGAACCTATGGCAAAAAATAAAAAAATAGTACGTTTTTCTGTGCAGTTTGTCATAATCTGTGTGTTTATGAAATATAATGTGTATTAATATTGTTATTTCTGGTGGCTAGAACTTAGTTTGCAACCAGGGCAACTATTATCTAAGATCTCGACTTGTACTATGTGTACCAGAAGCAACGATATTAATACACATTATATTTTATAAACACTCTGACCATGACCAAAAAAAAAACGTTTTTCTCGATAATTTTGGGAATATGTTAAAAATTTCTTAAAATAACAGTTTTACATAATTTAATTATCTACAATTTTTACATTGAATGTATATTTCAGTCACAAATCGTAAATAAAAAAAAATCCAACCCTCAAATTGTAAGTTTACTGATTATTTTTCTTCAATGTGGGTAGTACGTTCCATTATTAACACTAATAATAACGCATAGAAGCCAAAACCGCACACGAAAAGTGAGGTAACTAAAACCAAGCCATAACAGCTTGGGTAGTGCGCGACCCGCGTCAGTCTCAAGGTCAACTTTTCGCGCTAACAACTCTCGGGATTTTATTTGATTATGACGGTTTGTGCAATCAATGGGTGTCACACATCGGAAAAACTAAATAAATGTTCTAATACAACATTCCACCTGTTAGTACTAAGATTATTTTATTATGAAAACGTTAAACATGAACTAAAACCAAATTAAAATAAAGAATCAACAATAAAATCCATTAATTAGTGTTGCCAATATATTTAAAAAAAAAATTATCACCAAATTTTGTAATTTTAATAAATTTTTAATCCAAAGCATTTCAAAATTTTCAGTAATTGACCAATATTATTGGGGTTGCCAGTACTAAAAATACATAAATATCTGTGTTCTAATTTTAATTCCTATCATTGAAAATTCAATGTTACATTTCAAACCAAATTGGACAAAATTAATAAAATTGCTAAGGTACTAAATAATCATAATCAACACGTCCGCGTCGTGTCGTCCAAATTTAAATGCAGTAAAAATATTTAGGTATTTTTTAATTCGAGTAGGTACGTACGGCATGGGACTGTATCTTATTGTTATGTGAAATACATATTTCACAGGTGCCTTACGGCGCCCGAGACCGTCTAGTCGGCCTCAGGGTACCCAGCGGAGGGGTTATTAATCCCACGTCGTAACCAATGGTATGAATCTACACCGAACAAGTGGCTACTGGCTAGCTCGTCGCGATGTTTTGATTAGTCTCAATAACCCATCTATAAACAGTTTCACAAGTTGGTACCTATAGTAAAACTGGGAATTAAAGTTCTCTCCAAGGCACTATAGTGGTGTTGTCAAACAAACGTACATCATTTTTTAAATTAAAAACTCATTAGTACCCACCGGGATTCGATCCAGGGGCCTAAGTTTTTTAAGTTCAAGGTCTAACCAACCCAGCCACCACGTATATAATACGTATAATAGAAATAGGTATATATATTTTTTTATATTAATCGATATACTTGGTGGCCGGTTCAAACCCCGTTGTGTACCAGTGAGTTTTTAAACTAAAAAAATATGTTACTTTATTTAACAACACCACTATAGTGCCTCGGATAGCACGTTAAGCTGTCGGTCCCAGTTTCACTATACCAACTTGTGAAACTGTTTATAGATGGCTTATTAAGTCTATCCAAACATCGGGACGACGAGTTGTGATTAAAAACCCCTCCATTTGACTCTTGACAAATCAGACACCCGTGATGATAAACCTTTATTTGTCTTCAAAGTTGACAGATTTTTTGTATGAAACTATCATTCTATGCGTTATTATTCTAAGTGCGTACCTATATTTTTTTTATCTATACATGCTGTAATCGGAAAGTCTGAATTTCAGGCGAGAATTTAGCCCGCCGTTATCGTTTGTTTTTTTATCAAATTATTATGTTGCTCTATAATAAATATCTGTTATCTTTTGGTGATCAAGAACTAGGGGGCCCTATCGATTGCGGGGCCCTGGGCAAGTGCCCATAGTGCCCAGTGGGAAAGAGGGGCCTGTGTTTAACCGGTTAGCCTGTAAGGTTATTGTAGTTGATTAACATTGAATATTTCGCTAACAAAAAAAAAATTAAGCTAAAATGACTCTTATTATATTATACAGTAATAATATCAAAATCGTTTAAAACTCTTAAAAACATGAAGGGGTTTCCCATTCATTGGCTTACACTTTCAAAGGCATTTGATTACCTCATTTGGTAAAGTTTGATAGGGGTAATGCTTATTTTGATTTCAATAGGTTAGCGCTTTATAATTGACTTTTGAGGCGCAACAGGTTTGGTTAACAAACCCTTATTAAAAACCCCTGAAGGAGATATAGGTCCGGTCCCTGCTAAAAATGTTTTTATGGCACTTCCTCTATTAGATTTCAAGGTCTACCATGTTTCTTTTTCAAGATAATACCTACAATACGTACAGCACCCTCTATTGGGTAGTTCTACAAATATAAATTGTTTTTTGCACTATTATGTTAGTATAAGTTATATATCTACAGTCTGTTAAATATCTCATGGTAGAGCTAGAAACATAATGCTCTAAATATGAAAGATCTCAATATGTTAACCTATTTTATTATTTATAATCTATATATTACAAATTGTTAAAATATTATAAAAACTAAATCTTATTCATAAGAACTTTATTGAGTGTTGTAGTTAAATTAAAATGATGTTTTATATATATATTCTGTTAAAGATGACAGAATATATATATCATTGTTAGAAAAAGATTAAACACAATTTAAAGTATGTTTTATGAATAAGGGTGTTAAAATATATTTTATACTACACCTGCTCGGAAAGTAGGTTCTTACTTGCGTAAGAATAGGTCAGAAAGTACGTCTTTGTAGTCGTACAAATATGCGTGAGGAAAAAGTGTATGAAAATCCATTGTTAACGTGCTTAAGCGGGAGGAAAAAGTATATGAAAATTCATTGTTAACGTGCTAGTTTTTTTTTAATTTTTTTTCTTCAATTCTTCCAAATTAGGAAAGGCAAGGGTTCAAAGCCATACAGCCTAGTTTTTTTTTACAAGTTGGAAATTTTAATCAAAATAAAATAAAAGTATTGGTTTATTGGCTGTTTACTTTCTTTGCATTTTTGATTTATTAAGTTTTAACAACTGTAATAATTTTAATTTAAACTTTAATTAATAGAGATTTTATTTTTTATTTTCCTCGTAGGTGTAGTATAAAGCACTATGTATCACTCGGCGAGAAAGTGCGATTCCTAACTCGAGCGAATTAAGGCCCTCCGCTTCGCGTCGGGCCTCAAACTTCGCCCTCGTTAGTAATCGGTGACTTTCTCCCCTCGGTGAACAATGTACTATTTAAACCCCAACACAAAAACAAACCTTTAAAAAGTAGATAAAATTATAGATTATTTTCGCAGGGGCTTGGGTTAATAAAATGTTTTGCCCTAAGTGCTAATTAGTAATTTCACTTGAGAAGTAGGAAGTTAGGAATATTGTCAAATCCCAACTATTTGTCTATATATTATATATAATTTGTTTAGTTTATAGGACAATTAATATTAACCGCCCCATAAATATAATAAGTTTGTACAATACACATTTCTCATTGAATTTATTTAATATAAATGTGTTGCTTATGTTTTTATATATTTGTGAGATTTTTTTAATAAAAAATAAAATTATTTTATATGTATACCTATACTTACGTTACTATAACATTAGCGACGGCTAAAGTCGTGGTGCGGTAACATTATCCTAATAAAATTTAATGTGGCCGCATTTCGGTTTATGGACTTAGGTAAACATATAAAAATATATACTCATGGTATCTGATTGTTTTATTTTTGACCCTACCTGACCTTAGTGTGAGTTTTGTTTAACGTTTACTTTCGAGTTAACTATACTACTAAGTTCACCAATCACACGCTTGCATTTTTAGTTCCCAAAATTTCCGCTTGAGGCGCTGTTCTATTTTATATAATTTTTTTTTTAGTTAACCGTAAAGTAATAGTTAGAAAACTCACAATAGGGCTAGAGGACCACTATAACATGAGTTTTTAAAAACATTTAATATAAGGTAAATGTACCATAATTAAGGCATTTTGTGGATAGTTTTTAGAAAAAGTAGAATCTTGCTAGGAATAAAAACTTTTGTTTTGTACTGTTATTTATGATGGTTGTAGAAAATTAATTTGTGTTGTAGTCTTTAATTTATAGATATAATCATTATTTTGCGAAAACTCGCGTTTGTCTCTAATTCCGTGCTAAAGTTTGGCTACGAAATGTGCGAAATTCCGTGCTACATCGAACAAAAAACTTCAAAAATATAATGTTATCTGCTGTTTATAATCACAATTATCCAAAGAAAATATAGAAGAAACCCTAATGTTCCTCCTTCATTTCTTTTATAACTCTGGTATACCAGAATAAAGGACAAGAGCAAGATACTTTATTACGGGAGTAAAAAAAAGTTTCAATATTAAAAAAAAAAGTAGATTGGAAGATATTATCTGAAACTACTACTTCGTGGAATTTTAGTTTGCTTGAAGAAGCCAATAATAGTTAAAATATATCCTAAAATCTATAAACAATGTTTTATTTAATATAAACTATAAAGAAGACCCAGAGTAATTAGCATAACTAAATATAATCCTGCAGAGCAAAAATAATATTTCAGAGATATAACGAGATCAGTTTCCAGCGTTCATATGAATGTGTTACCTAGTAGGCATACACCTATTAATTTAAGCAGAGCTAGACACGCATCTCTTGGCGGTTGTAGTGATTCAAACCGGTTAATGAATTTGCTCAAATGATTCCGGAACAGCATGTAAAAAAAACTTAACTAAACAAAATACATTTTACTTAGATTTCGTAGTGACAGAGAAACAGTTGAAAATTTTAAATTTTATCACCGTATAAAATTAATTAAATGAATGTTTAATAACGAGAGTTTCCCCCCCGTGCCCTGATTAAGGTTTCCGTCCGTCTAGACATGCTGCGAATGATGTTGTCAATGATTTCTTTGGGCAACCTCTGCCATTCTTCAACTAATGTGTTTTTCAGCTCTCCCATATTGTTAGGAGGTGGCATTCTTGATTTGACACTCCTCTTTAGCAAGTCCCAAACGTGTTCAATCGGATTTATATCCGGGGACCATGCTGGCCACTCCATCACCGTAACACCAACGGTTCACCGAGCATTATCCTGCATTAAAATGAAGTTATTACCAATAAATGGGGCAAATGGCACATGTTCCTCTAAAATCTCCCTGATATACCGATCAGCATTCAGATTCCCGCCGTCGACTACCACTAACTCCGTGCGAGCTCCTAAACCTATCCCTCCCCAGACCATAATTGAGCCGCCGCCATATGCCACTGTATTTTCTAAATTAGACTGTAAATAACGCTCTCCTTTGCGTCTCCATACTCGCTGCCTTCCATCAACCTGATTTAACAGAATTCTACATTCATCAGTAAAGAGAACCTGTCCCCCACTCGTCCAAGTCCCAGTGATGATTGTCACGAGCAAAGTATAGTCGGTTTGTGCGGTGGCGTCTCTCAAGTTTTGGTGCTTTGGTGGGTATAAATGAGGCTTTTTTTGTTGTACCTGGGGAATCCTCATGGATTCACCCAGCCATCGCGAGGGCGACAGCCAGGTTATAAATGTGCCTATACCAACTTCCTCGATCTTCTGCGAACTGTCAGCTGACTCACTCTTACTTCTCGAACCTCCTCTATAAATACGATTAAAAAAAATTTTTTTTTTTTAGAAACGGAACGCATTTCTAAACGCCCCGACATTAGCAAACACTACATGTGACGTCATTCGTGCACAAACAAATGTCAACGTGTGTACTGTAGTCTAGTTTCTTGTTTTCTCGAGTATCTATTGTCTTTATTACGATAATTTGTGATAAACAAACCTTTTGATTAACTTTTGAGGTGCAATAACATTAAACTAATATGCTTTTTGAGCACGAATGACGTCACATAATGGCGGCTAGTGATGTACCGTTTTTTACTGCGGTAGTGGAAGATAAAGTTTAAACCCTTATAAATGTTATTACCCTTTAAAAAATATTTAATATTTGTTTTTAGGGTCTAATGTAATGTAATAAATAAAAAACATGCATATTAAATGCAGAAAAAATATATTAGACATTTTATTTAGTTTTTCCGATGCATTGTAACACCCATTGATTGCACAAACCGTCATAATCAAATAAAAATCGCAAGAGTTGGGCCTTATTCCGAGTTTGCAACCGCTAAAGACGACAAGACGTTGCGTAAACTATAAATATTGAAATATAAGTTCTATTTCAATGGATATGATTAGCATCACCTATACCAAAACCACATTCGCATAAAGCAGTACTTATATATTATATGAATTTTATTAAGATGGAAAATTTTATTAAACGCAATCAATTATGATTAAATCTTAAAAGTGATACCCTAGTATTAATGAATGTCGTCTATTAAAATTTAATTTTGAAAACCACGGTTTAAGAGGAATGGTTGGTTGTATTTTAAAATAAATATGTTCTCGAATCTTAGCACTATTTATCCAATATTTTGACCAACATTTTTTGTAAATATGGTTTAGCAAGTTTAATTAAATCAGAGGAATAATTTTTAAATAGTTTATTATATATAATACTTTATCTCCATTAACGACTGCTTTTTTAGCAGCTTCAACTGCTATTTCATACCCTAAAATTTCAGAATGTCCAGGTATCCATGCCAAAACTATTTTTATATTATTAATTTTACATAACAAATCGGGTGCTGTGTGGGGGCCTTGGATCTCCACTGGGCACACATCGTTTGATTGTTATCATATAATAAGTGGAGATCCCGAAAAATCTTCTGCTGATAGGCCATCGTAGAAATGTTGTATTCTGTAATTCTGTACTTCTTTCAATATTGTAAGATAGCATGTCTGCCATGGGGTATTCTACGCATGCTCTTCAGTAGGATGAGAGTATACCTATACCACATGCTATAAGCATAGGTGTAAGTCAATAACCATGCTCCTCTGATGATACGGTACATGTGGAACACCAGAGATTTTTCCTTGCTGGTACCTTTTTCTCCAGGGTTTCTCTGAGGCGATCTATTTATTATATTTACCTATATTTTGATTACTTTAATATATATTTGGGGCGTGGCTATGATCTGTTGGGTTGGTCGCCTTGGTGGCACTTTTGCAGGGCAGTCAATGATTGACAGGTCAATGGAACCAGCTAACCACCTAGTCTTAAACTGGTTGGTTATGTAGTGTGTGTTCGGTTGGGTTGTTTTTTTTTCTCCCGCAAGAACCTTGGTTTAATAGTTCACGATCTGTTAATTTTTTATTATATATTCAACATTTGTTTGTGGGAGGAATGGCGACCTGGCCAAGTGCATGCACATATGGACCTTATATATACTTTTTTTTTGATTTTTCATAAATGCCTGTAAAGGTTTACTTGAAATAAATATTTTTGACTTTGACTTAATTTAAATAGTATATTATTTTTACAGGATTTAAATGGGTTAGAGGAGCATAAATCTAGACTGCTCTTGGAATCCGAAAAAAATATTGAAAAAATTTAATTTTCAGATTTAATATATTCTACAGCTTCTATAATAGCTAATAATTCACCAGTAAAAACACCTCAGGCGGGGATTTGAACCTAAATATTCGATTTAAATTTTGATGGAAAATACTGTATCCAACAACAACCTTGACTAGATAATTTTGAAGCAACAAAATTATCTAGTTATACTTCCAATTTATCCAAATTTGTCCAATTATTGATTTAAAACAATATTTTGCAGAAAAATCTCCTTTTGAAATACCTAAATCCAAAATAATATTTGGTTTAAATATAGCAATTTCAAAGGTTTCACATTCAAAAAGTTATAATGACTGGGTATGTATTGTTGGATCTTTTAAAGATAAAAATTTATTGAAACTATTAACTGTACATGGTTTTGTTGTTTCTCTCCAGTAGTCATTATGATTAATTTGATTAGATATTTTTTGCAATGAACATTGGATGATCACTGATCAGAATATCCAACTATTTTAAAAAGAAATTTATCAGATAAATATTGCCTTCGTAAATTTAAAGGTGGATCCATACACTCAACTTGTAATGCATTGGTTGGAGTGGATTTCATTGCTCCGGCAATTAATCGTAAAGCCTTATAATTTATTGCATCTTATCTAATTTATTCCAACCATTTTAATTTGCTGGGTTTAAAAAAAAAGTGCCTTAATCAATCATACTTTTAATAATTGCATTATATAAGACGTAAATAATAAGGATAAGAACAGCTAAACATTTTAAAATATTTAAGTTTTTTTCGCATTTTATAATTCGAAGTGCTTTTTGCCATTTATTTACTGGAATTTTAATATTTCTATGCAGAATTTCAATATTAGGAATTTTATTTTTTCTTGAGAATATGACTATAGAACTTTTAGAAGGTGCTAATTGTAGACCATTATTTCGTAACCATACATGTAATATATCTAAATTAGTTTGTATATTTTGACTAGTATTTAAAATGTCTTTACCAATTGAGTATAAAAGAATATTATCCGCATACATTATACAGCAACTATGGACTTATTTTCACCAAAACTATATCGTATGTCAGTTATAAAAGTACCTAAACTGTTTAGTCTGTGGTTGCACCGTATTTCAGGCTTCGATCATATAACCAAGAAAAGTAGATTGACGCAGCGGAAAAAAATGGAACGTGAAAAATATTTAATATAATGTTATGACAACTTTACTTCATTTTTAAATACCTACTTTTTTAATGGAAAGTTTTTTTTAAGAGAGCTCGACATGTGACCTCACATCTTCCTGATCGAAAGCAGTATGAAGGTCCAAGAAAAAATGCAACCAACAATTAGGATCTACGTAACCGTTGTTGATTGCACCGGATTGATTGAAGGAGGAATGAGATGAAAAATTTCTTCAGAGCACTCTTCATGATAAAGGCGATAATAAGTAATTCAGCGGAGAAACACGTACGGAGTGGTCGTGTCTACAAAATTATTAACTAAATATCTACTAAATTTACGTAGATAATATTGTGCTGAAGGCACCAAGCTGGCTTCAGAGCCCCTCTAGGGTGAGTTGTTGATCACTAAAGGTTTCTGTAGCTGTTAAAACTGTGTGTGTCTTCGTAACAGTCTAACGGTTCTGCATCTGATGACTGAGTGACTCGGTGGTTTTATAAAGCTACCCTCCTTGCTTTATATACAATCTGAGGGTCACTGAGGCATCGGAAGGCAGAGTCCAGATCAGTGAGCTGATGCTGTACTTGTGCTTTCCAGGGTTCTTGGTTTCTGTAACGAGAGGCTACCGACTGGTTTCTGGTTGTACCGGTTGACTGTCATCTGGAGAAAATCTACCTACCTAAATCGGATCCTTGACGTCGACGTCCAGAAGTTCTAGTGCTTCGCGTAGTTTGCCTTCTTCAAAATTGATAAATTATGCAACAGAGATATTTTCGGACGAAGCACTTCACTGGTTCAGAAGTGTGCGTCATAAAACAAATACGTGGGAGGAACTATCTTCTTTATTAAAAGAAGTATTCGATAAAGAAGACTTTGATTTTAGATTGCTAGCAGAGATTCGAAATAGATCTCAGGGCGAAAATGAGAATATATAACTATATATACATCCATAATGCATGGAATGTTTTCTCGGCTTTCGAAGTCAATTCCTGCAGATGAACAGCTGGAAATAATCCTACATAACATTCGGCCATGTTACGGTAGTGCGTTAGTTGGTGCACCGGATATTAACAATATAGAATCATTAATATCACTTTGCAAAAATTTTGAAAAAATTAACGCTCGGTTATCGCATTTTCGGGAACCACCACAGGCTACTAATACTACATTTGCACCTGAGTTTGCATATTCGAAACCTAGTACTTCTAATAATAAAACTTTTAAAAACAATACTTTTACTAAACAATACTTTAGGCCTAACCCTAAAACCTATCATAACTATAATCAACAAAATTACCAACCTAATAGAAATAATTACGAATCTAATAATGTACCTATTGCTGCTATTAATAATAATTCTTTTAATAATAATAAGCCTATTAAAGTATATTGCCCACGCTGTCGATCTGACACACATTCTCTAAAAAAGTGTAAAGAAGATCGTGTTCTTATCTGTTTTAGATGTGGTATGCCGGACGTTAAAGCGCCAGACTGTCCAACATGCAAGCAGAACAAAGCTAACAATTCAAAAAACTAGATATCCCTAATTGTCTTGATAATAAAGTTCGTGGTAATATAATTAAAATTAAATAATTTTGATCCTGATGATTGGAAGAATTGGCTGCAAATCATTTCAAAAATTTTAAAAATATACTCTATCACGACAATTAGGGAAACAAAACCTGAAAATGACTTACGACCTTATGTCACTATTTCTATAAATAACGTACGTATGTCAGGTCTTTTAGATTCAGGATCTGCATGTACAATAGTTGGTAAAGGTTGTCATGTCGATCTACTAGATAATGGCCTGGCTATGCATAAATGTGAACCGTTATCATTTATCACTGCTAGTGGTGATAGTTTTGAACCTATTGGTTATATTGAACTACCTGTTAATTTTGAAAATAATCTACAGATGATTACTGCTTATGTCGCGCCACAAATAAATTCATCCCTTATTCTAGGTGTCGATTTTTGGAAAAAAATTAAACTGTGTCCAAAATATCTTTCTTCTGTAACCTTGTTAAATAATGCTGATTCTAAACTAACTAATTCTAAACAACTACATTCCTACGAACATCTAACCCCCCCTCAAAAGATAACTGCAGATAATATAATACAACAATTTTATAATGTTTCTTTTGAAAAACGTGGTTTGGGTCGTACTTCCTTAATATCGCATCACATTGATACAGGAGATACACGTCCTATACGTCAGAGATATTATAGAATGTCATTGGATAAGCAGCGATTACTAACAAATCATTTAGATGAAATGCTAGCGTTGGATGTCGTGGAACCTTGTGAGAGTGATTGGTCTTCGCCAGTGCTGCTCATACCTAAAAAAAATGGTGAGTTACGTTTTTGCCTTGACAGTCGGAAACTAAACGCTGTCACAAAAAAAGATGCTTACAACCTTCCTTATATATCAGAGATACTGGATAACTTAAGGGATGCTAAATACCTATCCAGTATCGACCTGTCTAAAAGTTTTTGGCAAATTTTAATAAATGAACAGGATAGAAATAAAACTGCGTTCTATATACCCACACGAGGTACTTATAGATTTAAAACTATGCCATTTGGTCTAACTAACTCTCCTGCTACACAGCAAAGGTTAGTGGATTCTATATTCCACGGACCTGAGTTCGAAGGCAAAGTTTTTGTATTTATCGATGACATTATCGTCATTTCTGCTACTTTTGACCAACATATCGCATTACTTCAACGAATAATTGAAAAATTAAATACCGCTAATTTAACTATTAATTATACTAAATGTCAATTCTTCAGAAATAAATTAAAATACCTAGGCTATGTTGTGGATGTCAATGGTCTTCATGCTGATCCTGAAAAGGTGGAAGCCATAGTTAACTATCCTATACCTACTAACAGAAAAGAAGTAAGACGATTTTTAGGTACAGCGTCTTGGTACCGAAGATTCATACTTAATTTTAGCCAGTTGGCTAGTCCACTTAACAAACTAACTTCTAATAGTAAAAAGACTCCTCCCTTTTCTTGGTCTACTGAAACTGACAACTCTTTTAAAAAACTAAAGGAATGCCCGGTTACTACACCCGTACTAACTTGCCCTAACTTTGAAGAAGCTTTTCAAGTTCACACCGATGCTAGCGATGTGGGTATAGGGGGTGTATTGACACAGTTTCTTGGAGGCACTGAACATGTAATAGCATACATGAGTAAATCACTAAACGCTGCTGAGCGAAATTACAGCATAACAGAACGGGAAACTTTAGCTGTTCTCACTGCTATAGAGCATTGGAGATGCTACCTAGAAAATGAAAAAAAATCATAGTATATACCGACCATTCTGCTATACAATGGTTTCTAAAACTTAATAATCCTACTGGACGACTAGCCCGTTGGGGTGTCCGTCTGTCCGCCTTTAATTTTGATATAAAACACACCCGTGGTGCTGATAACATTGTTCCGGATGCGCTATCTAGAGTGTATCCAGTATCTTCAATCGACACTACTAACCTATATATAAAAACTAAAGACAAATGGTATCTTAATATTTTTAATGGCTGTCAAAACTCTCCTTCTTCCTTCCCAAACTATATTATCAAAAATAATCGTCTATTTCGTTATATGAAATGCCTAAACCCACTTGCTTCCGAATTCGAGTGGAAAGAGGTGATTCCAGAAGAATATAGAATCGAAATTATCTCTGAAAATCATTCTGAACCTACTGCGGGACATTTCGGCATATTTAAGACCTACAAACGACTAGCACTTCGATATTTTTGGCCTAATCTACATAAAGGGGTTGCTAATTTTGTTTCTTCTTGCGACATCTGTTCTGCTTACAGATATCCTAATCACTCTAAATTGGGTGAAATGGGACGACCAAAAAAATGTTCCAGACCATTCCAAATGATTAGTATGGACCTGGTTGGACCCTTGCCTCCTTCTAGAAAGCAAAATACATTTCTACTCGTAATAACCTGTTGTTTTTCTAAATATTGCTTGTTATTTCCTCTTCGAAGAGCTACAGCTGACGCTATTGCTAAAATAGTTGAGGAAGAAATATTTCTAGTTCATGGAATCCCTAGCACTGTCATTATGGACAATGGCAAACAATTTGTTAGTAATTCTTTAAAACAAATATTCTTCAAATATAGTGTACCTACCTAACGTATACTTTACTCCAAAATATACTCCTCAAGTAAATTTAGTTGAGAGGTACAATAAAACAATAATGGTTGCTGTGTCAACTTTTATTGAAAACGACCATAGAACTTGGGACTCTAACATTACTAAGATCCAATTCGCCATAAACAGTGCTGTAAATGAAATTACAGGTTATACTCCGTCATTCTTAGTCTATGGAAGGGAACTGATACCTTCAGGGTTGCATTATATAGATAAGGATAATGTTGACAATATTATTTTTCAGCCTAGAGATCAATATGCTGAAAACATTGGTTACTTATCTAATATATTCAATAAGGTACAAGCTGCACTTGTGAAAGCACATTCGCGTAATTCAACACACTATAATCTGCGTCGCAGGTCAGTTGAATTTAATGTAGGCGAATGGGTTTGGAAAAACCTATTATTTAAGCGATAAAGATAAACGTTTTAATAAAAAACTTGCTCCTAAGTATATAAAATGCAAAGTAATAAATAAAAAATCTCCTTTGGTCTATGATCTCGAAGACCAACACGGAAATAATCTAGGTAGTTGGCATATCAAAGATTTAAAACTTAACAACTATAATATAAATCAACAATAATTCTCACTAGATATTTCTATTTAATTAATACTTTGGTAAATTTTAATAAAATCGTGAAACTAATAAATACCTACTTATAAATAATATAGATAGACATAAATAAATTTAATTGTATAATTATATTAACCTATTATAATATACCTAATATGAGGCTACGACACCATAACTAAAATATATATATATATAAATACTCTTGCTTATCTTACATATAATTTATTTTTGTCTTATATTCTTAAAAATGTAAGACCCACTTTCATTAATAGTAACATCTTTTATTTAATAATGGAACTCACGAGTTGTGTAGAAATGGAGTTTGAGTTTTATATAGACGGATTTCCGCTAGCTAAAATCCTACTGTAGCAGGCGGGGTATATGTAACGGATCAGCGTTACATAATGTTATAAATTTAATAATAAATAATTTTAGTTGATTTGCCGCGCGAACCCTAAATTCCATTCGTGAGTACCTACCTACGGACGTCCGAACGACGCGCCCTTGCGCCGGCCGCGGTGGCTGAGCACCTCATTCAGCGGAGAAACACGTACGGAGTGGTCGTGTCTACAAAATTATTAACTAAATATCTACTAAATTTACGTAGATAATATTGTGCTGAAGGCACCAAGCTGGCTTCAGAGCCCCTCTAGGGTGAGTTGTTGATCACTAAAGGTTCTGTAGCTGTTAAAACTGTGTGTGTCTTCGTAACAGTCTAACGGTTCTGCATCTGATGACTGAGTGACTCGGTGGTTTTATAAAGCTACCCTCCTTGCTTTATATACAATCTGAGGGTCACTGAGGCATCGGAAGGCAGAGTCCAGATCAGTGAGCTGATGCTGTACTTGTGCTTTCCAGGGTTCTTGGTTTCTGTAACGGGAGGCTACCGATTTCTGGTTTCTGGTTGTACCGGTTGACTGTCATCTGGAGAAAATCTACCTACCTAAATCGGATCCTTGACGTCGACGTCCAGAAGTTCTAGTGCTTCCGGTAGGCGCGGCTAGCCTACCCTAGCAGCTAACCAGCTCAGTACTACGGAACCCTCGTGTATGAGACCGCTCCTGCGGACCCTTAAGTGTTCAGGCCAGTGACCCATCCTAAATTTGTAATAACTTCAGTGAAGACTAAACTATTGACGTACCCTTAGTTCTGTAATCGGCTACCTACTTATTTTTTAAATTAAACCTTGTTTTTTTATTTAAGTGATTTTTTTAATTCTAAATAATAAGAAATAATAAGGAATCCCTAAAAGGTTACAACGCTCAACGACACTACATCTTTGCGAAGCTGCAATGGCTCTAGTGTCCGTGAGCTCTTTGCTCTCGATAACTCTCAATGCACGCTTCTGCAGACTATCGAGAGCTTGCAGCAAGTATTTGGCAGATCCACCCCAAAGATGCGAACAATATTCCACCACATGGCTGTATCTGAGCTTTATAAATCAGATGCCTGAGTCGAGGAGTAAAATACCAACGCACCTTATTAAGGACTCCGAGCTTCCTACTTGCTGTCTTTGCAATGCTCTCAATATAGTTGCGGTGGTTTAGGTCAGAGCGTATTTCTAATCCCAGGAGAGTTGGAGACAATGGTAATTGTGTGATTTGAAGGGAGAGTAAGCGAGAAAAGGAGTCTTTTTTGCCGTCAAATCGCAAGCCTGGGTGCTTTTTTGGCATTTAATTGGACAAGATTAGAAAGTTTGAAATTGTTTCCAGAGTTTGGGTCCAATTCATTTACCAAATAACTCCTGTGCTCCTCTGTTTCGCGACTGGGGGGCTGACGCGTCAAGTATTGACCGTGAACAGTGCTATCGTTTGCATTACAATGTATGTTACCGAGAGATAACAAATCATTGATATGCAGCAAGAACAGAGTAGGGGATAGCACAGATCCTTGGGGTACCCCTGCGTTAATGGTTTCGCGACTCAAGGTCATACCATCAACTGATAAAAAACTTGAGAATACAATTTGAATGCCTAAAAATATTATTAACATTGGTAAAAATATCACCCAGTATAATTCAATGTTTATTAAACAATAAACGGTAATTAAAAATATAACATCTATTCGTTTCATTTTTCGATATTTCCGAATTTGTGCAATAGTTTTATTTAAATCGTAATTGTCAATTCATCTGTTTTGTAACCGCATCAATTAGCTGGCATAATGGGAGCGATTAATATTATTAAACAACAATGTATTGATCCATCCCACTTTCATGGACTCAGTTGATCTGCTTACCAACAAGTAGGCAGAGTCACATGACCTGCTCTTATAATATCAATCATCCCCATTTATGGACCCTGTTGACCTGCTTACGAACAGGTGGGTACAGAGTCACATGACCTGCTCTTATAATATCAGTCGTCTCCATTTATGGACTATGTAGGTGGTCTGCTACCGCCGCTCCATTATAATAGAGTGCCATGTAAGCAGGTCTACAGACTCCATGAATGAGGACGACTAAGTAATAGATTATAAGAGCATTTTTATGTAATATTTTTTTTTTAATAATAATATGTAGGGCAATTTACACAAATTGCTCTGGTCACAAACTAAGCTCTAGGCTTGTACTATGTGTAACAGAAACAATGATATAATACATATTATATTTTATAAACACCCAGACCATGACAAACTGTACAGAAAAACGTACTAATAATTATTTACCAGGGATGGGAATCGAACCCACGACCTACGGATTTAACGCCAAAGGCGCAACCACTAGTCTACGGAGCATGTCATGTGACTCTGTACCCGAATGGGCTTCCACTATGCCGACTAAATTATGCGGTTACGAAATAAGCGAAGACGAAGACGATTTTTTATTACGAGTCGATTTTAATAACCTGGGGCCCTACCGGGAAGCCATGTGGCTTCCCGGTAGGGCCCCAGGATCGATCGAAAGTGACCATAAAATGTATATGATTTGACGTTTCTCGGCGATCGAGTTCTTCCTATAGACAATATTATCAATATAATTTTATCCATGGACGCGTCGATTGGTTTATCGATGTGGCTTTCCGGTAAAGGCCCCTTGTAAACCGCCCGTTTTGTAACCGCACCTTGAAAGGAAACTACGACCTCGGCAATAAATCGTTGTAAAAACCGGTAAAACGAACGACTAAAACACAGAAAAACCGAATCATGACTAGTAGTTTTCACATCTGTATGGCCGATGGAAACGAGACGGACCGATCGGCGGATTTATATTACACATGTACTTATTCGCGCGGGAATATACAACTTTTGTCCTAAGTATTCTAAAATAAGCGTCAGATACATATATTTATTTAAAATTATGACTCGCGACTCGTGGTGATGACAGACGGCAGGCTAAGAGCAAATTTCAAACATGTTGCATCGCTGACGGACTTCCTCGGCGGTTTTTAAGTACGCGTAACAATATGGCGGCTCTGTTTGAGACATTTTGTTTTATAGGCGATTTTAGGCAATAGGGCTCCAAATATTATTCTTAGTTTCAATGGAAATTTGAATGAATTCCCGTCGATCTTATAAATGCTATGATAGAGATCTATCCAAGAAATCGTTTTATAATTAGACCATTGGGTGGTAATTGGCAAATAAAGATTTTATTATTATAATAAATATAAGTTATTGTTCTGTTTGATGAACAAATTTGTAATAAAAAAGTAGGAGAATTTCATCTCTATTACAATAAAATTATTTTATAGTTTACATTCCCAAATTTTCAGTATGCCAAAAAATACGTGTAGGTAATAATAATGGCGGCACTTTGCCAAACTAATACAAATAGTCTGTGATCGCAATAGAGATGATATTTCTAAGGCTATGGTGATGCATGGAGATATATATAAAGGAAGCCGCCCTAATGCCTAAAATTCACTCCTTAAATTCTCACTTCAACCTATATATTATGCGTTGATTTGTTAAAGTGAGCAACTGAGCACATAATATGGCGAGAACGAACACGTTTGACATTTCATTGTAAAGGCTATTTTATGCATTAAGGTGGTTCCATATCTTCCATGCTATATAGTGAGAGAACAACAATACAAACTGCAGTACCGTCTCGCAATGAAGCTAACACAATTTAGCTGGTGAAAACTTACAAAAAAAAAATACCAATATTAATTTTAAAAACCTACCAAGATATTCATTTATACCTACCTATATACTCATAACAACGCGAATTTGCGTGGATCATCGTCACGAAAAATTTACATTGAAAACCACTTTTAAAATAATATATAAATTTATTAAATTATTCTATATTTTTACAATGATATCTAGGTAGGTATATAATGTAACATATATACAGATGAAAAAACAATCATGTGACCTAGGGCCTGACCAAACCTTACCAAAGATCGATAAAAATGTATAGGAATTTTATAAGGGTAGAGCCTGATCGGTGAGAAACGTCAAATCCCATACATTGGGCTTTCGATGGGTATTTCGATTCGATTATCGATTGGCTCTTTGGTAAGGCCCCTGGTCATATTTCGATTTTAGTCTGTGGGTTCACCGGTTTTCAGGAGATTGCTGCATCGATTTCATCAAGGTAGTCTCCTTTCAGGGCGCGGTTACGAAATGGGTTGAATTGACGATAAGGTAGCGAGTATATTAAAATATACTCATAATGCAATTTGTCGCCACCCATTTCGTAATCGCATCATTTAGCCGGCATAGTGAGAGCGA
The DNA here is from genome assembly GCA_947458855.1 of Monopis laevigella. Lineage (NCBI taxonomy): Eukaryota > Metazoa > Arthropoda > Insecta > Lepidoptera > Tineidae > Monopis > Monopis laevigella. The sequence continues at coordinate 17,487,886 of OX381583.1, read as the reverse complement.
TCAATTTTGTTTAAAAACAATTATTGATCGACCCCCTTCATGGACTTTGTAGGTTGCTCACCACCAGGTACACACAAAGTCACATGCCGTGCTCCAATAATTAAAAAAAAACAATTTTTAAAGCTTTACTTCGTTTAGACATAGGTATTAGGTCCTTGTAGTGTAGGTTAAATAGTATTGGTTTCTCACCCAACAATAATAATAATAAACATTTTCAACTAACGACGATGATGACCGTTGCTTACATTTTGTAATGACGCCTGATTTTAATTTTCTCGAAACTTTTGTCCATTTAATGAGGGCGCGTTAACTACATTTTGCATCAAAGCAATACAGTGGGAGGCCGCGAAACTATCGTCAATTGGCTTAGCTATGTAGCTTCGCTGTAGGACCCCTGTATTGCTTCAATGTAAAATGTAAATATAAGATGTCTGTAACGTAAAATACTCGTAGTAAAAGAATAATTATCATAATGGTGTAATAAATAGATAAGAACCTCATTATAAGATGTGAAAGTCTTTAGAAGTTAAACTGTCAGTATATTATTTTAAAGTTGTAATTTCTATACATTGGACAAGCGGGATGATTACGCGCACAAAGCTAAGCTAAACTTTAATCGATATGATTGCAATTCTGACGTAATGCAAACCTGGGGACATTTAAAATTACCAGACCACTACATCATTTTTGTTAAAGTTTAGCTTAGCGTTGTGCGGCGTAATAGGCCTAAAGTTCACACAAAGATGAAGAATTCGTGTTTTCAAGTTAACGGAATTTTTATAGTATGAGAATTTCATTTAAAAAGTACTTATAAAACTTTCTTTAAGTAATGCTTCTAAAATATAATTTACTTTAATATTAGCGAAAGAAAAAATCCAAAAAATTATCGATTACTGAAAATTATTATCAACAAGTGCCCCACCTCTAGTTGTGTGGCGGCCATCTTCTGTTCTCACTGGAGAGGCGATTTAAGGCCAAAGGGCTCCTCCCTATTATTATATTATATAGCTCCATGATATTATGCCGACTGATTAAAACTATTTTTTTTTTTAGACATATAGCTCTGGTCACAAACTTAGCTCTAGGCTTGTACTATGTGTACCAGAAGCAACGATATAATACATATTATATTTTATAAACACCCAGACCATGACAAACTGTACAGAAAAATCATACTAATATTATTTGCCATGGGTGGGAATCGAACCCACGACCTCCAGATATAACGACAAAGGCGCAACCACTAGTCTACGGAGGCTGTCAAAAGCTGTTAAATTAATCGGATATTGATTAAATCACGCCACCTGTGGTCTCACGCCAACTGAACCTTTTTAGCAGAGTTTCTAGACAGTTTATTTCTACTAACCGCTAGATGTCATGATTTTTTGATATATTAATTTAAATCTAATTACATAGACATAGGGTTTTTAATTACTGTGTATTTTTGTAATCAATAAGGGCGATAAGTTATAGATTCAACAGCGCTGTACAAGGTTCACCGTCACACAATTTGCGTGCGATGTGCGTTATTTTATCCTATCAGTATTACACAGTGTGGTTATTATTTTCAAAGAAGGCAGAGAAAAACGTACGCTAATAATTTAAATATAAAAAATATATAAGTAAATAAATAATTTCAGATATTTTTATAATGAGAAGTTTTCTTTTAGACGGTTCCAAAATATTCATATATATACTAGATGGTAGCAGGAGAGATATCCACAAAAACTGTCAAAAAAGGCACAGTTTCTGTAGTCTATATTTTCATCTATACTCTAAATTCTCTTTGACTTAAAACTAAATTTTGGTATTGCAAGACGTGTTATATTTTTTACCATATTTTGTCACTTTTGTATGTATCTACTTACTCTATATTTTTGCACTCTATAACCTTTAGTAGATACCCCGTCAAGAAAAACTTCGTAAAAAGACAAAGAAATCTAAATTTAATTACTTAAATGATGATATTTAAAAGAAAAAATATTACTTAAGTTGGTGCCGTAAGGCAAAGTGCTCAGAATAATAGTGTATATACTAAACAATGTTAAGTAAATTTTATAAATTATTCGTATAATGGTATTTACTTTCCTATTTACCCTAAATTTTGGGTGTATTTTATATGTTACCACTATCTGATTTGACAGATTTTGTAGATAGCCACTAAACGCCATCTGTTGCGTTAAATAATAACTACTGGAAAACTCCTCATTAAATATTCGATTATTCAAATGATTACCAATTACAGTGAAAGTTTGGTAACTTATTACGGTAATCACTAGTTGCATTAGTGTGCGTTTATCCTATACGTGTTTACCTCGTCCCGCACTAGAAGTGGAAGAAATAAATGCTCGGGAAATAGGACCTTTGCTCCGTCCATTGTTATTTCGTCTGAGACATCACCATGGGCCCGTTCGTTTTGGGAATGAAATATGTTCACAATGATCATAATGGCATTATGCGAACGTTTTTTTTTTGGTTAGTTTTCCACTAAGTTTATTTGCGAAATCTTTCTAAAATCATTTCGATTTAAAATACAATAAATTTGATCCTAAAAATATAAGACGGCTGCGACGTTTAAAACAAGAAAAACTGTCACAACCACAAATGTCAAAATATGTTCACAACCCCTCACCTGTCGACTGGGGTCATTGTGATCAGTTCACGGTAGCTTTCTGGGCCAAAAAAACAGCCATTGTGGCAGATCACAATGTCACTTTTGCCGCCGAAATCTAAAAAAAAACGCATAAATATACATAGTGATAGTTGAACATGTTTCTGTCCCAAAACGAACGCACTACATGTAGTACTCAATCAACGCGTTCCGAGCTCAGCCCCCCTAGCCAAGAGCATGAGCGCTAAAAGCGCGCACGAAAGTTTTGTATGAAGATGACATTTGATGATGACGTCACTTTCGTTTTTATCGTTGCAGAAATAACCAAAACGAGACATCAATATAGATACACCAATAGGATAATAAATTTGTTATCTGCCTCTCTTTCACGCTTCTGCGACGTTCGAGCGTAAAAAGCGACCATGCTAGGGGGGCTGTGGCTCTAGAGAAAAAGCAGGCGAGGCGACATGTCGCGTCGCCTCAGTCAAAAACCTATGTATTTTGACAGCGACAGTAGGCGTGAGGTACGCTGTCACCTGCCAAAGTCTATACAGTTTTGATTGAAGGCGACACGACACGTCGCCTCGCCTGATTTTTCTCTAGAGCCCAGCATCGCTGCCACGGATCGCTGGTTTTTTCAAGTTACCATCAATCGTTTCGCGAACAGAAATTTTAACACGAAAAGTTAGCCGGGCTACTTTTTGACAGATGTTTGTTTACATGTGAATATCTATCTACAAATTGGAATTTAATTAATTATTTTATATATTCATATCTGTTTTAATTTTAAAAGATCGATAAAACCTAAAAAATAAATATCGTGTAACTAAATTCAGCTTTGGTATGTTTAGTTTGAGGTTGTTAATTAAATTAATATTGTGATATTATAAAATTATTGTATTTAAATAATAGTTAATTAAAAAATATTGATTTATTATATAATGATAAGGTAGTAATATTTTTAATTTCAATTATTTAATTCAAAATAGTGTTTCTTTCCAAAAAGTGGCATCAAAAATCAACACCAATCGTTTCCGAGCTGCATTTTTTTTTTATGCCGCTAAAAAAAATTACATGGCTGTGGGCCCGTTCGTCTTGGGAATGAGACATGATCTCAATGATCATGATGACATTATGCGAACTTGCGTTTTTTTTGGTTAGTTTCACTCACAATGCCACAATTACCACTATCCAAATCGAACGCATTGTTATCACCAATCTGTAAACTGTCACTTGTCAAGTAAAATATAGGTTAAATCGTACAATCCACAATTTTTTTTTTGCGAAATCTTTCTAAAAATCATTCCGATTTAAAATACAAAAAATTTGATCCTAAAAATATAAGACGGCTGGGACGTTTAAAACAACAACAACTGTCACAACCACAAATGTCAAAATATGTTCACAACGCCTCACCTATCGACTTGGGTCATTGTGATCAGTTCACGGTAGCATTCTGGGCCAAAAAAAACGGCCAATGTGGCAGATCACAATGACACTTTTAATAAAAAACGAGGTTTTTTCATTGACTGACACTTTTATTTTTAATCTACATAGGCCAAGAAAACAAGTTTTTATAATCCGAGTAACAATTTTATAAGTTGCTAATGGCATTTTAATAAAATATAACACCCCCACTTATTAAAATGATAGTATATAGCACTATTACTTACAAATATTCAACTTTTACTATAAGAGTTGTTGACCAAATACCTAATATTAAATTTTACTTCCTTGTTTGTACAAGTATTACAACATTTACAACAAGCACACAATACCAAGCTGTTTCATGAAATTATTATGTTTTACTGAATTAAGACTTTTTGTTAACAAATCAGCTGGCATATTACATGACTCCAAATACATAATTTTAACAAAATTATTGGATACAGCTTCTCTAACAAAATGATGTCGAACATCAATGTGCTTTGTTCTCTTATGAAAAACAGAATTATGAGTTAATTTCATAGCACTTTGATTATCATTGTACAGTATGATAGGTGAATGAACTCTACTTACTAACTCAAACATTAAATTTTTAAGATAAATTGCCTCTTTACTGGCATCACAGATGGCCATGTACTCAGCCTCTGTGCTTGACAAGGCCACAGTTTGCTGCTTTTTACATTCATGGGACACAACGCTTCCTGACAAAACAAAACTATATCCAGTATAGGATCGCCTGTCCACTGAATCCGATGCCCAATCTGCATCTACAAAACCTACAATATCCAATTTATTCTTGACATACATCAAGCCAAAAGATTTTGTACATTTTAGATATTTTAAAACTCGTTTAGCATGCTTCCAATGTGTCTCATTAAAGCAATTATTAAATTGACTTAAGTAGCTAATACTAAAAGATATATCTGGTCTGGTTAGGACAGATAAATACATTAGACTGCCAATCAGTTGTTGATATGGATACTGTGGACATATACTATTCGCCTTTTCAATATTTAAACTCACCTCCATGGGTGTACCTATACTTTTAGAATCAGACAAATTAAACTTATTCAATAAGTGATCTATAAATTGTTCCTGATCTACAGTTATTCTGTTTTTCTGTATACTGACACGCATACCTAAACACTGCTTCAACTGACCTAGGTCTTTTAATTTAAATTTAGCTTTTAAGTTAGTTTTTAAGTTATTTGTTTCATCATTAGAATTTGAAAATACAAAAAAGTCATCAACAAATAAAGCAACTATTGTTTTATAATTATTAACTGACTTCATAAATAAACAGGGCTCATATGCAGATTTTTTATAACCAAGTTGCAATAAACACTCATCAACTCGTTTATACCAAGCCCTGGCCGATTGCTTAAGGCCACACCCACTTGCACTGAACCACTGTACCACAACCCTTTAAGTCCACTAGTTCCCAAGCATCATTTTCATGGAATGACTGAAGCTCCTCATCCATGGCATTGCTCCATTCATTACGCTCAGGTCCATTCATGGCCTCCTCAAGAGTAAGATCATCTCCATACAAATCAACAAAATTCTCCATACACATATTGCCATAACCATACCTCTGCGGTTTTTGAACTGCACGCTTCTCTAATTCTGGCATGTCTGTTTGAAGAATTGACTCACCTGTCAGTGTATCACTAAATTCTTCGGCAGAACTATATGATGTACTAGCTTCGTCGCTGACATATGTACAATCATTGTACATGATGGTCCCCTGTGATTCATTCCAGCTATTAGAATTACATTCCCCCACTAAATCTGAATTTACCTCACTAACATCTACTACAGCTTTCATCATCTCTGAGTCCTCAGCTGCCTCCATGATGATTACATCCCTGCTTGTAGTAATACTGTTTGACTCATAGTTATACAACCTGTACCCTTTTGTGTTAGCTGCATACCCAACAAGTATAAACTTAACTGACTTCTTCTCCCATTTTAACCTTTTCTGTTTGGGTACATGGGTCATAACTTGGCTTCCGAATATACGTAAGTGACTGACATCTGGCTTGCTGCCTGTCCAAAGCTCATAAGGTGTCCTTTGGTTCAATCCTGAAGGTATTGACCGGTTTTTCAGGTACACGGCAGTGGTAACTGCTTCTCCCCAAACCTTTTTATCCAACTTGGCGTCAAATAATAAGCACCTTGCTTTCTCCACTACGGTCCGGTTTAATCTCTCACAGAGACCATTCTGCTCTGGGGTATACGGGTTAGTTGTCTGATGTATAATACCATTTTCCTTCAAATAGTCTGTGAATTGAGTAGAACAAAACTCCCCTCCATTGTCTGTCCTTAGGATTTTTATCTTATACTCTGTTTGATTTTCCACTAATGATTTAAATTCTTTAAAATACTTGAATACTTTATTTTTCATTTTTAACAGATAAATGAATGACATTCTACTGTAATCATCTACAAACAGAAGAAAATATGCAGATCCACCAATAGATTTTTGCTCCATCGGCCCACATACATCTGCATGAACCAATCCTAACAGAAACCCACTTCGGTTTCCCTGATGGGCAAAGGGTAATCTGTTTTGTTTGCCTTCACAGCATATTGTACAATTTGCCTTGCTCAAATTAACTTTATCACTGTACAATAATCCTATCACAGCACCATCTCTCATAGCATTCATGTCATTTGCATTTATGTGGCCCAATCTTCTGTGCCACACAGAGCCTGAGATTACTTTGGCAGAAGCCGCCATAACAGATTTTGGTATAATATTTAACCTATACACCCCATTCACCAACTTTGCTATGCCCACTAGCTCATTCTGTTGATTATGGATACAACACTCACCTTTCTTGAATGTAATTCTGTTCCCATTTTCTATCAACTTGCTAACTGACAGTAAGTTAGTTGTCAGTGTTGGTATGTATAAAACATTTTGTACTGTAATATCATGCATGGTATTGTTTACAATTGTTGTAATATTTACATCCCCTGAGCATAATACTGGCACACGCTCTTGGTTTGCTACCACAATTTCCTTTATACTAGGGTTCTGCGACACATTAGTCATTTGATCTCTATTTGCAATCATGTGAGCACTCGCTCCGGAGTCAATATACCATTCATTTGCTGAGAATGCTCCGTTAATAAATACAGCACTAAAAACATTTGGTGTTTTGGAAATAGGACATTGATTTTTATAGTGGCCTACTTGTTTACATTTGTAGCACTTTATTAGCTTAGGTTTTTTCTTCAAAAAATTAACTTTGTTATATTTCTTTGATAAAAATGCACTATTTTCTGGCTCACTAGTGTTATATTCGCCTCCTATTTCCAATAACTTGGTTTTAATTGCATCTGTACCAATTTGTAGTCCAGAATGCTCAATTGCCATTATCATTGGAGAATATTTTACTGGTAATCCTGCCAACAATAAGGAACCAATCCACTGGTCATTAATATCAAAACCAGTCCCTTTTAATTTATGTGCTGTGTCCACAACCTGGCTGACATAAATTAACATTGACTCACAATTTTCAAGGCGTATAGAAATCAAATTTCTTAGTAAACTAATTTTGCGTGTAAACCCTGAATCATCAAAAAGCGATTTCAACTTTTTCCAAACATCATGAACTGATTTTTCAGCTTTTATATGGACGTATAATGATGAATCAACCGTCATTATTAATTTTGCTTTGGCCTTTTGATCCATATTTCCTTCATCTTCAGCTTTGGTGATGTCGATGCCCTCCAGCACAAGAAAATTTTCTGCGGCAAAAGCCCACTCATCGTAATTTTCGCGTCCTTTTAATTTTGGAATATTTACTATATAACTTCCAGCCATTATTTATAGGAATTACTGCGTTAATCACACTTTTTTAGCGTGATTTACTGAGTATTTACTGGGCCCATAACCTAATAAAAAACGAGGTTTTTTCATTGACTGACACTTTTATTTTTAATCTACATAGGCCAAGAAAACAAGTTTTTATAATCCGAGTAACAATTTTATAAGTTGCTAATGGCATTTTAATAAAATATAACAACTTTTGCCGCCGAAATCTGAAAAAAAAAACGCATAAAATTACATCGTGATCTTTGTGAACATGTTTCTGTCCCAAAACGAACGCGCCGGTACGGGCGGTAGCGCTGGTTTTTGATGTCACCACGAAAACTGCTCGCGCTAGCTCTCGGAACGCAGTATTTTATCTGTGCACATCACTAATATTTGCAAGATTCGCTATATTGATTTTCGCAAAAAATAGTGAGAAACCAAACGTACATTAATTTCATATATATTCTAATAAGTTTAAAATGGAATTTTAAAGGAAAAGCTGTAACAAATAAAGATATGAATGAAGTGGACAAAATGCCGACACTAAATAATATGGATAAAATGATGATCGAAGAAGAGTTCATAGTTATGAAAGCCAAACTAGCTTTACAAAATAATGACATTTATGCTGCTAAAGCGTGGATGCTAACTGCTAAATCGTTATTTCCTACCAATTTTTATATTCAGTTTGAAGCTTATTTGATGGATAAAGCCTCGGGATGCGTAACAGAAGCAGCAGAAAGTTTCAGCTCATTAATGTCGTCACGACAGAATCAGCCAGAGCTGGTATCTGAAATTGCTGCGATAGCAAAGGCTCTCAAATCATCTGAACCTAACTTCTTGAGCCAAATGTTTGATAAAGTTAGTTCAGACATCCAACTCACAGTCTTAAAGACAAGCCTTGACAATAGCGATAACTCAATAGAGCATTGTCGTTTACTTGTATTGCTGTTAAAGAAATTTCCTAATTTAGGTGTTGACAGTTTGGTAAAAACTGTAATAAATTCAGATAAGTTTTTTTATGACACTAAATATGCAAGGCTGTTGGTAGTTGATACATTACCACTGCTAACTGCAATTGAGTCACCCAGATTACTGCAGCGTTTGGTTATAAAAGCCTTAGATTTTTATAACACCTATGTCTATGTAGAAAGAGATAATGACATAACAGATCCCTGGCAAAGAATGTATGGAGTTTTAGAACTTTTAGGTCGACAGTTAAAATGGGATTTCTCTTTATTAATTTATTCTAATACTCAAAATAAAGAGTCTTACTTTCAAAAGCTTGTTTCGCTTATACAACAAGAAGATTGTAGACAACTACTGTTTTGTGGGACTGTATTTTTTTTAAGATCCCTTTATGATCATAGAGCAATAAAAGGTGATAGTATTCTAGTAGAAGCTTTTTCTGATCCTGATATGGCTCCCTCAAATAGAAGAATTAGTGGAGTTGAAGTAACTGGAGTATCTTCACAACAGTTTCAGGTAGCAGCAAGCTGTTGGGATTTACTTCATTCTAATGAATTGATCTCAAGAGAGTTTTCAAAATTGTTGAACCAATTGCAAGTGAAGCCATGGACAGAAGGCCTCGTAGAAAATATTGCTTTATATCATGGAAAATATGATGAGGCTGTTCCAGTAACTAGTTTACTTTCCATATCTTCAAATTTAGTTAATGTTTCTGTGTCTTATACTCAGCAGAGATATGCAGCTTGTTTGGAGTATATGTTAGTAGCATTGTCACAGTTGCCATCTTCTGATGGCGGCCTAGAAACAGACTTGGTTGTTGGTGGCACACACAGGCATTTGCACTTTTTAAACCTTACCAAGACTGGAATAATGCATTATTTTACTACTTTGCTGATTAGGATGCTTTTCAAAACAGCAGGAAGTTCAGATTTAGTGTATGGGCATTTATTGGTGTTAATGCAGCTAGGATGGCCACAAGAGGAAGCCTTATTTATGCATATTATGGAAACAATCAAGACCAGAGGAAAGTTTTTATATCACTTGTTTCCAGATTATATTATTAATATTGATATTTTAGAAGAAATAAGTTACATATGGAATGAAAATGGAAGCAATATAGTATTAGACATTGTTCCAAATTCTCAACAACATTTAGGCCAAAGAAGAATAGGCACCCGAGGTGCAGATAAGGGGGTTAAGGAAGATTTTAAACAAGCAATTAAAGCTCAAATTCTTAAAAGTAATGAATCTATAATGAGTTTAGTAATTCAATTTATTATACAAGAACACATGAATTTAGTAGAACTTTGCGATAACCATATTGACGACTGAAAGGTTTAATTATATTAAGCACCATTTTTGTAAGTTTGCCCAGAGAACCAATCACAGTTTGTGATTTTCAAAAAAAAAACTTATTGAATAGTTTAATATAAAAGTACACTGCAAATCTATTTTCTTTTATAATTAACAAATTTTGTATTTATTTAAAAAATAAGAACATTCATGTTATCAGAATTAAAAGGCCCTTGATGTAATGTAGCTATTTATTTAAGAATAGGGAAAATATATAAACCGCTACATAATACAGATGACAGATTCTACACAAAGTGTGTCTGTAGTTTTCTTACAGAGTAAGGCTAAATGCATCATTGAATAAACGCTTTAATACAATGTCAATGGGTTTAAATTTCAACTTTTAATAAGGCTTTGTAAAAAATGGCGATTGATACAATAAAATAATTTTGTATATGACCAAAATATGTTAGTAAATAATATTGAACTACATGTTAAAAGTGGATAAACAAATAAAACATTTTTGATTCATTCTTGAAATACATTTTTATTAGCATCATAATAAACCTACCATGATTTTATCAGACCATCAGAAAAAGGCAGTCTTGTTAATAATTTTGATAAAAACTAAAACTTTTTCAAAAATCTAATGATGCAGTCATTTTGAAAAAGTCATTCTCCTAGCCGGGAATTGAACTGGTTGATTTTGAAAAAAAAAACATCTGTATTATTGCACCAACTGAGTGTTGCTTATAATAATTAGATCGTAAAAAGTTACTTTAAACTAAAGTGCAAATTTTTAAGACAATATGTTAAAAATTTTCAAGTCCTAACAATTTTTTTTTTTAAATGATGGCCATTATTTTCAAAACAGCTGAATTAATTTTTTCATAATTTTATTTAAAAAACAAGATGTAGTTTTCAATGAGGATGGGTTTTGAAGAGCATTATTTCAAACAATTTGATTAGTTGGTAAGGTAAAATAAGATTTTTTTAAATTAAATATTTGTTTATTAAAAATGAGCATCTTCCTTTAGTTAGTCGCTTGATATTACTTACCACATCCTCTTTACCTGTAGCCCTAGTGTGAGTTTTTTTAACGTTTACTTTCGCGTTAACTATACTACCGCGTTAACATTTTGACCAATCACACGACCGCATTTCTAGTTCTCAACATTTCCGCTTGGAGCGCTGAACCATTTCCCATACAAATTTTAGTTAACTCAAACGCAAAGTAATAGTTAGAAAACTCACACTAGGGGTACTGATCCTTAAAAGTGACACTATCGGTTGGTGCTATAATATAGGTTAATTTTTTTTTCAAAATCAACCCGCGATTCTAGACTAGAATATTTTTTTCAAAAATCTAATGATGCAGTTTTAGTTATTACCGAAATCGGCCTCAAGACTTTTAAGCATTTTTTGTAAGATTTGGCCTTGAAGGCACACTAGAAAAATTCCCCTGTATATGGAACCATTATTATCATACATATTCAATATATATACACAAGTTTTTGCCACGTCTCCGCAGTAGTGGCCCTATAAGTGTTTTTCTTTTACGAAAAATCTACACTTCATATTTGGGCTCTCCAATAAATTTTGATACAGAGTCCAGGCAGGTCTAAGGCAGGCTATGCCACTGGATATGAGTGTGGTGACTGATCCGGAAACCGCTCAAAACCTTTTAGGCTATGTTAAGGGTTACTAGAAGTATGAAAAAATACTTCCAGTAGACGCCGCGCGTTTTTTTGTTATAAATAAAAATGTATGCTGTTTTTTAAATTATATACATGTATAAAGAAAAACCAAACAGCAGAGGTTTTTATTGATTCATGAGGATGCAATCATACGAGGCTTTGGTATATGGTTAATTTTCACTTAATAAGCACGTGCAGTAAGTAGCTTGTTAATAGGGCGAGAAATTAAAATATCTTTCTAAACGTTTAAAAAAACGATTTTGTTATTAAAGTAATGCAGCAGGAATATGCTTCAAAGGCCTTTGGGTAATGAAATTGGGAAAGCATAAAAAGTGCAAGCGGAATTAAGTCGATTTTTCAGTTCAGCGCCCCAAGCGGCAGATAAAAATGATAATGCAGTAGTATCTATAGTTAACAGTAAACTCGCGCTAGGCCTACAGAGCTTGCGTTCGTTTTGGGACATAAACATGTTCACAACGATCACGATGTATATTTATGCGTTTTTTTTTAGATTTCGGCGGCAAAAGTGGCGATGTGATCTGCCACAATGGCCGTTTTTTTTGGCCCAGAATGCTACCGTGAACTGATCACAATGACCCCAGTCGATAGGTGAGGCGTTGTGAACATATTTTGACATTTGTGTTTGTGACAGTTTTAAACGTCACAGCCGTCTTATATTTTTAAGATCAAATTTATTGTATTTTAAATCGAAATGATTTTAGAACGATTTGGCATATAAAATTAGTGGATTGTACGATTTCTCCTATATTTTACTTGACAAGTGACAGTTGACAGCTTCGTGATAACGTTCGATTTGGATAGTGGTAATTGTGGCATTGTGATTGAAATTAACCAAAAAAAACGCAAGTTCGCATAATGTTATAATGATCATTGTGAACATATTTCGTTCCCAAAACGAACGGGCCCAGAGTAAGGCTATTTGTCATGCTATCTGGGTGCGTTTTGTTTGCTAACCCGTACCAGTATTTCGCGCATTACTTAACATTTATGTTAATTTGTCTTATTTATTTTAAGTTATTTTGTTAACAGAATTATAGAATACATTTCCATGTTTTTTTAACTAGTTGATGTTTGCGCAGGCCTTGGATTCAGCTATGTATTTGGCCCTGCAATGTAGTAGTATACGTATCCAGCGGATTTCCTCTCCTTTGAAGGTCATTGCAGTGGTGGCGCGTGTGCCGGGTTCTGGTCTGCACCCTAAGGGCCTGGTTGAGCAGAAGGATGGCTGACACATACGTTACGTCCGTGATCGGGTGCTGCTGTGGGGGCCTTGGATCTCCGCTGGCCACGCACGTTGTTATCATATAATAAGCGGAGATCCCGAAAAATCTTCTGCTGATAGGCCGGCGCTGGCATCAAAGAAATGTTGTGTTCTGTAATTCTGTACTTTCAATATTGTAAGATAGTATATCTGCCTTGGGGTGTTCTACGCGTGCTCTTCAGTAGGATGAGAGTATATACCACATGCTATAAGCATAGGTTTAAGTCAATAACCATGCAGGACCATGCTCCTCCGATGATACGGTACATGTGGAACATCAGAGTTTTTTACTTGCTGGTACCTTTTTCTCCAGGGTGTCTCTGAGGCGATCGACTTGTGATCAGCGTTTGCGCCCTAAAAGATACCTTCCATCTATCTACTTGTAGGTATATTTTGATTACCTATATTAAAGTATGTATATTTGGGGCGTAGCTATGGTCTGTTGGGTTGGTCGCCTTGGTGGCACTTTTGCAGGGCAGTCAACGATTGACAGGTCAATGGAACCAGCTAACCACCTAGTCTTAAACTGGTTGGTTATGTAGTGTGTGTTCGGTTGGGTTGTTTTTTTTTTCTTCCGTAAGGACAATATTTAATAGTTTACGATTTGTTTATTTTGTATTATATTCTCAACATTTGTCTGTGGAAGGAATGGCGACCTGGCCAAGTGCACACAGGACCTTATATATACTTTTTTTTTTTTTTGACTTTTCATAAATGCCTGTAAAGGTTTACATGAAATAAATATTTTTGACTTTGACTAGAATGAAAATCAGCTGTTTTGGCGTTTTATTTAGATCATGTTAACATTTGTTAGTATTTTTAGCAATTTACAAACAAAACGATAAAATTACCAAAAAATACTGATTTCTGACACTGCCATTTTGACATTAACCTTAAACGAAAAAAGCCAAAAATATAAATAAAAAAAATCTATTTCATATATATATATATCATCACGGGTGCCTTACGGCGCCCAAGACCGCCTAGACTGCCCCAGGGTACCCAGCGGTCGTAGCCGATGGTATGAGTCTACACCGAACAATGGTTATGGCTAGCTCGTCGCGATGTTTTGAATAGACTCAATAACCCATCTATAAACAGTTTCACAAGTTGGTATAGTGAAACCGGGACCGACAGCTTAACGTGCTCTCCGAGGCACTATAGGTGATGTCAAAAAAATGTACATAATTTTTTTAATTAAAAACTCATTGGTATACACCGGGATTCGAACCAGGGACCCAAGTGTTTTTAAGTCCAAGGTCTAACCAACTCAGCCACCACGTATATTCTATTTCATCATCATCATTATCATAATTTCTTCCAGAAATTAATGTTTTTATAATTTGTATCTACAATTTTCTTTTCTCCATTATTCAGTAAAGTAAATAAAAAGCTAAAATCTACAAAGTAATTAAACACATAAATTAAACAAAAGTATATTATAAAACCAAATATTTATAGTTCCAAAGATAATTTTAAGATTTATAGTATTAGGTTCTTAATAATAAATCGCGGGAAAATACGGATTGTTTGACATCTGTCAAAGATTAACAAAAAATTCACCTCCAACGCGATGCTAAAATGTTAACATTTATAAAAAACGACTGTTACTAACGTCAGATGTTGTTATTTATCGATATTTTTTCCAAAAAAACGACCAATGCTATCGCCGCGCTAACATTACCAGCTAACGAAACGCAATGTTTAATACTTGATCTATGCCATTCAAATTTATAAATTTTTGAATTGACAGATACTTTTATATGTATCCTTAGATTAATGAAATGTATATATGGCAGTTTACTGACATACAAATAAAATTACTTATTAAGGCATGCAATGAGATGTTAAAAAATGCTAGTAATTTTTAATGTTGAATTGGAGGTTTATATCACAATTTGCAATAAGATTGATTGCATAAACCGTTATAATCAAATAAAAATCCCGAGAGCTGTTAGCACGAAAATTTAACCTTGACACTGACGCGGTCGCACACTAACCAAGCCGTTATGGCTTGGTTTTAGTTGCCTTACTTTTCGTGTGCAGACTTGGTTTCTATGGTGGGGATGTAGAAAAAATATAGTAGGTATGACGTGAAATCCCGCACGGGGGATTTCCGGAATAATCCTGTAGTAACACACAAATATAAATAATTAAAAACTTGAATACTTTATATAAAACACCAGTATTCTTAGCATTATTTGATTAGTACACTCCTAATATTAATTAGTTTTTGTCACCACCCATTTGGAAACTGTATTATTTAGGCGGCATAGTGAGGGCAACCAACGCTGCTGCTGTTCATGCTTTTTATTGGTGCTACTACAAATATCAAAACTACAAAAGGATACTATGTGTATATTTATTAATAATAAAATTATAATTAAACAGTACTTATAGAAATATAGTATATAAATATTTTTATGAGCTTCCTTCATAGCACCCCACAGCCAGTAGTAAGTTACGTCTAGTGAAATGCAAACTAGTGATAGGGGTGTTCTTAGTGGGAAAGGACCGCAAGAGAAACTTGTCTTCTTTCTGCACATTAGTGGGAACATCTTCGTTGGTCGCCTCTTCAGTCATTGCAGCGAAGTCCCACAACTTCACAGTACAATCTAATGAGCCTGAAATTTAACGAATTTAAGAAAATAATGCAATAATGCTAATGGGGAGTTTTCCAGTAGTTATTATTTAACGCAATAGGTGGCGTTTTGTCGCTATCTACAAAAACGGTCAAAACAGATATTGAAAATACTTTATACAAAATTAAATTTTAATTTCTAAGGATTCTTGGTCTTTTTGCGAAGTTTTTCTTAATAGGATATCTTTTATTTCTTACTTATGATTATAGAGAGCAAGAATGTGGAGTAGGTAGATACATACAAAAGTGATAAAATATGGTAAAAAATATAAAACATCTTGTAGCACCAAAATTTAGTTTGAAGATTGAGACATAAGGTAACTAGACATTGGAAATATGGACTACTTAAAATATAGAAACAGCCTATTTTGACAGTTTTTGTGGATATCTCTCCTGCTGCCATATATTGGCATATTTTGGAACCGCCAAAAAGAATATTCTTTAAAATTTGCTTAGGCACATGGAGATATATAGCTGGGAGCCGCCCTAATGCCTAAAATTGTCTTTCTCAGAACAGAAGATGGCCGCCGCCATCACAAACTCAAAACAATAAATATATGCAATCATTAAGCGTTGATTGGCTGAAGTGAGAACACAAATGGTTTATGATAAATAGAACACATTTTAGGTTTTAGGGCGGTTTCATATTATATTATTCCTAGTTTCATGTTAACAGTAGGTCGTAAGGGTAATAGTTGGATATTAATTAAGGGTTCGATAAACATCGATTCGTAGAATGAAATTTGGTGCTTATTAGCATCTATGCGAGTATTTATATTTGCGTAGTAATTATTTATAGTTTTTGATGTTACATAAATACTTTTGTATTATCATTAAATTTGTTTTCTGATACAAAATGATATAAAAAAAATCCTCAATAGAAAGATTAATAAATACAATGACCAACAAAAATAATATTTTAATTCTACGACAAACGTAGTGGAGAAATACTTGAAGTGCAATAGTTGATTTTGCAGTACCTGCCCTTGTACGAGGGTCAAACTGAAAGTTCTTAGAAAATAAAAAACTGAGCAAACTAGTAAGTTATTAGTTTTATTATAGTTAGTAGTCTTTTCAAAATAGAGTTAATTCACATAAATACATCGCTACATTCGACGCAATCACTGGGCAAAGCACTTTGCCCACTCATCCTTCGGGGTCTCTTCGACGGCCTTTTGAAACGCAGCGCTGCTACTGCTTCCTCCGCGTCCATAAAACGTTTTCCTCAAAGCTTCTTTTACTTTCGGGAATAAATTAAAATCGCAAGGGGCGAGGTCGGTGCTATGCGGCGGGTGACCCAGTAATTCCACGTCTGATGTCGCCAAATAGTCGATGGTTCGCCCGGCGGTGTGCGACGAGGCGTTGTCGTGGTAAAGAAAATCCTACTGCGAGGTTGTTTCTCCCGAACTTTTGTCTCCCGACAAGTGGCAAACAATTGTTAGTGTATCACTCTGCACTGTTTAACTGTCTAACTGTTTTTTGATCCTCTAAAACATATGTCGCGTAAAGACCTGTCGTTCCGAAGAACGAAGCCACCATATTTTTTCCCACACTTCGACCTCTCGTCAATTTAGTTGGCAACTCCTCGGAAAGCAACACCCACTGAACAGACTTTCTTTTAGTTTCCTGCAGGGGTAACCACCGACTCCGATACCGTGAGAGAGAGATATCGGGTTGACATCGAGAACGATGTTTTTGGTACCACGAAAAGTTAATAATCGTTATTTGAATTGCCCAATGCATAACTAGTTTGAGTACCTAATTAATTACAAAAATATATATATAATATTATGAAGTTTGTAAATATGTTTTGTATGAAATGACGTCATTTTTGATCTCAACTCGAACGAGAACTCACGGTAACGGAGTCGGTGGTTACCCCCCTGATCATAACCGTAAATCCAGCGTATGTCGAACAGAGTATTTGAGTCACCTGCGTTAAATCTTTGAAGCAATTCACGGCACCAATCAACACGACGGAGTTTTTGGGACTCTGTCAAATTATGAGTCAAATATGTTTGGGGCGTGAGTATGGTCTGTTGGGTTGGTCGCCCTTGTGGCAAGGCCTAACCACCTAGTCTTGAACTAGTTGGTTATACAGGGTGACTTTGAAAAGATGTACTTTGGGCTAATATGAGGTTCTGCTGATCAAATTGAAAGATTTTCCCATGGAACCATGTGTCGCTAATGAAAACATTTTTTGGCTTCCTCATACAAATTAGTTTTTTAACCTTACTACTTTGTATGGATAAGGCTTTTTTTTTCATTTGCGACACATGGTTCCATGGGAAAATCGTTCAATTTTATCAGCAGAACCTCATATTAGCCCAAAGTACATCTTTTCAAAGTCACCCTGTATAGCGTGTGTTCGGTTTGGTTGTTTTTTTCTCCCACAATAGTTTAATAGTTCACTATCTGTTTATTTTTTTATTATATTTTCAATATATATCTGTGGGAGGAATGGCGACCTAGCCAAGTGCATATTTGGACCTTACATATATTTTTTTTTTTGACTTTTCATAAATGCCTGTAATGGTTTACATGAAATAAATATTTTTGACTGTGTGTACCTGTGACCAGTACGGAGCCGTCGCGACTGAAGGCAAGCGCGTGCACGGGTCGCGCGTGCGGCGGCGAACTCAGGGCGTTGAGTGCGGTGCCCGACGAGACGTCCCACAGCATCAGCTCGCCGTTGCCGCTGCTTGACGCCAGCCATCGCCCGCATGACGAGAAACATACGTTCAGGATTAACGACTGAAATAACACTTTTATTTTAACCATGGAGATATTAACAGGGAGGCGCCTTAAGGTCACTGCATTCGTAATCGATAACTCCGCGTTCTTCACACTGAGGGACATGCTATGTACCTTCCTGATGGTAACCACACCCACAAAGACCATAAATGGGGTCGACTAATATATACATTGTTGTTTAACAACATTAAACAATCTCACTATCCCGGGTAAATGATACCCTACTAAATAGGCGGAGATAAAGGCGAATATGTATTACAAATAAATTTTAATATCCTCTATTGTTGAATCAACTACACGTTTCGTAACCATACCCTAAATAAAGTTTACCACTTTGACGAGTAAATGACGCAGTAGATTCCTAAAAGCCAATAAGTACCTTGTGTCCGGTCATAAGCCGCACCTGAGCCCCCGTCAGACAGTCCCACACGCGCACGGTGCGGTCACTCGAGCCTGTAGCTATGTAGTTGGAGTTCGGATGAAATTGCACGCACTGAAAACATTAAACCACTTATAGTCTAATACTATACCTACTTAATAGTTAGAACAAAACAAATAGAGTTCAAGTTTTATTATTATTAATTTGGGATTCTGTAAAACAACAAAAAACAGGGTTTTAGAGAAAAATCTGATTCTCGGGGAACTAAAAAAAATAATGTAATAAAATAGTAAATAATAATTTCAAATTATATTATATACTAGGTAATCCGCGCAACTTTGTCTGCGCAACCTTAACCCGTTTACTGTTAAAAATTATTACAAAATATAAATAATAACCATCCATAAATAGACTCATACTGTTCGAAATGCATTTTTGATCGCAGCTTGAAAGTTCTAACTTGGAAGACATTTGGCATATTTGTTATTGTCCTTGGCCATTGTTTTTTATTATAAACATTTTTTTGACGTTTGGTTTTGTCACTTGTAATTTGATACCGACGCCTTTTTGTATTATTTTGCTCTTTTAATTGATTTACCATTTATATTTGTTTTTTAATAGACTATTGTATTTGTTTAACGTGTGTTGTGAACGTATAAAGCTTGTGTAGTGTTTGTGTTACATTGTTTACTGTAGAAAGTACTTATTACTTGCGCCGGCGCGGACGCCGGTTTGATAAGTTTCCTTGGACCAAAGATTGACCCATTCCTGGTGGAAAAGTGCTCATCCAGGTCATAACAACCATATAATTCACCACCCACACGTACACACCCTCAAATACACTGCTGGTTGAGTGCACCTATGTTTGGTTGTTTGGTTGGTCACAACTTTCAGGTCAGTACTACTCACTTTGTTTTTTTGGCATTTTCCTTCCCGGCAAGGAAATTGGATATAGTCCCGCGTAACCTGCGGGCTTGGCATGCTCAGAAACTTGTTAAACAACTTTGTGCATCGCCAACATCTGGTAGCAGAGCGTGGTTGGGATAACCTTTTATCCCAATAAATATTTTAATTTGCATATAATCCTATATGTATACATATTATATACTTTGTACAGTTATTACATTGTCTTGTACTTTTGTATAATTTATAAATTTAAATACCCACTTGTTTGTAAATTTTTAATTATTTTTTGGTAAATTTATTAAATATATAAATACCTCTTATACTTAGTAAAATGTCTTATACTGCTTCCACTGCTGAAATAAGGGTAGTTTTAAGATGGTTGGCCTCTGCAGCCCTACTGGCAGAGCGACCTGACAAGCTGGAGTCCTTTTTGGCTAGGGTGGAAAAGTTGGATGGATATATTAAACGGTTGGAGACAGCATATAAACAGGCCCTCTCCTGTTTGTCGGAAACAGACCAGGAGGCTTTAACATTGTTACATGCAGATTTTGATCAGGCTTATGAGATTATAGACAAAATTGAAGCGGCAGCCTTTGTTCGTTCTTCACGTTCACAGAGTAAGGAAGTTCCTGTACCCAAATTAGAACTTGTTAATATGTCTAACTTACCAACTCTAAACCTACCTGAATTTTCTGGTAAGCTTGAGGAATGGGTAGGTTTTCTTAATTTGTTTTCAAGCCTGGTAGAAGAGCGGCCTGACATATCTCTAGCTCAAAAATTATGTTACTTGTTGTCCTGTTTGCGGGGTGAGGCTAGAGACCTCGTTCAGCACCTACCTCTCCATAATGAAAATTTTGATGTTGCTCTTCAAATATTAAAGTCCCGATATCAAAATGTCCGACGGCTAACTGATACACATATTGCTCAAATTTTGAACTTGCCTGTTGTTACTAGAGCTGTTGACCTAAGGGTGACTTTGTTAAACCCCCTTATAGTGGCTACAAACTCTCTTAAGAGGTTGGGTCTGCCGGTCAATGAGTGGTCCTATATGCTGGTTCACATAGTACTCACCAAGTTACCGGGGACTCTGAGAGAGAGGTTTGAACATCGGTTTGGTGGTGACTCCTCAACTTACTTGCCTACTTATGATAACCTTATTGTTTTCTTGGAAGATGAGTGTCGTTTTCAGGTCAATACTGCACCAGTTCTATCTGGGCCTGCCGCTGCAGTACAGCGCAGGTATACCCCACCAGTGGATTCCAGGCGGTCTGGTGCTCAGCCACGAATCATTATGGCTGTGTCCAATAGTGAGTGTGGCTACTGTGGACATACAGGCCACCTCATATCTACTTGTCAACTGTTTAGACAGCTGAGTATTTCCTCTCGACGACAGTTTGCAAGAATCGGCTCCCTTTGTTATGGTTGTTTGGGGTCACATTTATATCGGAACTGTTCTAATACAAGTCCGTGTAATTATTGCCATGGGAAGCATCTCCCTCTTTTATGCGCGAACCGCTCCGGAGATTATTCTCCCAATAACTCTGTTGTTTCCCAGGGTTCCCCCTCGGGCGGGGGACATCCTAATTTTGATTCTACAGTACATCCTCCACCTCGCAGGTCTGGGAGACCTGTTGCGAATTTGACGCGAAGGCCTAGAAGATCACCGGCATCATCCCGGGGTTCAGCTGAGCGGGTACGTGTTGTCAACTACCCTGTTTCACAAGAAGAACCATCCTTGGGTGCTAGAGCTAGGACACCTCCGGTCGCTCTGGATAGAGGTTCCACAAGAGATAGAGTGGGTACCATGAATAGAGTCTCTGCCCGGGGTAGAGTCTCTTCCGAATAGGATGATGTAGCTCCAACTTATCTGCAACCTGCTCGTAGTACCTTGGAGACGGTTCTCCTTCCTACAGCAGTTGTTGGTGTATATGATGAGTCTGGGGTTGCTCATCATGCACGGGCCCTCCTGGATACCGGTTCCCAGGGGTGCATTCTATCAAAAAGCTTTGTAGATAGGTTGGGCTTGACTGTAACTCCTCATAATGAACCTGTGCGAGGCATTGGTGGTTTACAAGCACCGGGTGTTGTAGGTCACATAGGTTTTACCTTTGGCCCTAGGGGCAATTTTGGTCCCCGGGTATCTCTTAACGCAATTGTTATGAAAAATATTCTGGATAGGCAACCTGTTGTTGATTTGTCCTTATCAATACGGCGGTTGACCAGACACTTGACCCTGGCGGATCCAGGATATTATATTTCTGCCCCTGTCGATCTATTACTGGGAGCCGACGTATTAGGAAATTGTTTGTCTGGTGAACGGAGGGTTTTGCAATCAGGAGGTTTAGTTGCTTTCCGTTCCATCTTTGGCTTTATTGTTTTGGGACCAGTTCTTCGGGAAGATTCTGGCCCATTTGCTCGCACAGACTACCTTACCATGTCGCTGAGTGATGCAGTTCAGCAGTTTTGGCATATGGAGGAGCCACCTACTGTCTGCAGGTCCGATCCTCAGCATCATGACTGTGAGGTTTTCTTTGTTAAAACTACCACCCGTCTACAGTGTGGTAGGTTTATGACTCGGTTGCCCTTTTTGACAGTCCGCCCTCAGTTGGGTTTGTCTCGAGCTATTGCTGAGAAACGGTTCATTTCTATGGAACGCCGAATGTCTAGAGATGTAAACTTCCGTTTAAAGTATATTGACTTTATGCGGGAATACCTTGACTTGGGTCACATGGCCGTTTCTCAGATTAACTGGCGCACTGAGGAGCACTACTTCATACCTCATCATGCCGTGTTTAAGGCGGGTAATGAGAAGATTAGGGTCGTATTTGACGGATCAGCCACTTCAACTTCGGGGGTTTCACTAAATCAATGTCTCCATTCGGGTCCGAAGCTGCATTCCGATATTTGTGACGTCCTGACTAAATTTCGCCGACATGAGGTAGTGTTTGTAGCTGACATCCGGATGATGTTCCGCCAGACCTTGATACACCCAGAGGACCGGAAGTATCAACTCGTACTGTGGAGAGAGGCTCCCACCGAACCGCTTATTACGTACGAGTTAAATACCAATACGTATGGACTCCGGTCTAGTCCATTTATCGCCATCCGGACATTATTGGAGCTAGCTGCACGTGAGCGTTTGTCTTATCC
Organism: Monopis laevigella; assembly: GCA_947458855.1. Classification (NCBI taxonomy): domain Eukaryota; kingdom Metazoa; phylum Arthropoda; class Insecta; order Lepidoptera; family Tineidae; genus Monopis; species Monopis laevigella. Next base: position 17,464,932 of record OX381583.1, on the reverse strand, counting down.
CCGTGCAGCAGCTATTTTGGAATCCGACATTTACGTCGATGATATTTTAACGGGTGCGTCTAGCTTGAAGGAGGCTCTTCAAGCAAAATGCGAGCTTATTGGGTTGTTGCAGGCTGGAGGTTATGAACTTCGGAGGTGGGTATCGAACTCCCCTAATCTTCTATCTGACCTCCCCCTGGATCATTGTCAAGAAATCCACTCCTTTGAGAATGCTGATTCCCTTCACACGATTGCAGTTCTGGGTATTCAATACCAACCAACCCAAGATATTTTCACCTATAAGGTAGAGTTCCCCCTGATGCCAGTGTATAGCAAGCGATCGGTGTTGTCTATGGTTGCCCGCATTTTCGATCCCAATGGTTGGGTATGTCCAGTAGTATTTTGGGCGAAATGCTTTCTCCAAAAGCTTTGGTTGTCTGAATTGTCTTGGGATGATACCCTAACTGGTGATCTGGCACGTGAATGGGAATCATTTGTAAAAAACATTGGTGACCTCAGCAAGGTCAATTTGCCTCGACGCTTATCGCCCTGTGCCCCTGTCCACGCTTCCTTGCATGGTTTTTGTGATGCCTCTGAATGCGGATTCGCCGCAGTAGTCTATCTGCGCGTTGTTAATTGCTATGGTGATGTCCATACCACCTTGGTCATGGCCAAATCCAAGGTTGCGCCTATTCGGAAAAGAATTACCATTCCGAAACTTGAATTGTGTGGGGCTACTTTGCTTTGTCGGCTATTAAATCATTCCTTCACCATATTGAAATCATATTATCGGGTCCATGACGTGATCGGCTGGTCCGACAGTATGATTGTCTTGGCTTGGTTGAAAGCACCGGTGCATAATCTGGAAGTTTTTGTAGCAAATCGAGTTTCCCAGATACAAGGCTCGGACGCCTCTATCACTTGGAGACACGTTCCCGGTGCAACCAACCCTGCGGATTGTGCTTCACGCGGCTGCGACGCCTCCGCTTTAATTGCTCATCCACTTTGGTGGGGACCAGAGTGGCTTAATCATTCGCCATCAGCATGGCCGGAGAATAATTCTTTTCTTCCTGAGCTTACTGAACTGCCTGGGCTACGTTGTCTTGCTGTTCAGGTAGAGCCTGTAAATTATGACATCCTTTTGAACCGTTACAGCTCATTGAACAAGTTGCTTGCAGTGACGAGTTGGATTAGACGTTTTATTCATAATTGTAGAATCAAGTCATCACGATTAACGACTTCAGTTATCTCTACGGACGAACGAGATCAGGCGCTCCTCTACTGGGTGAAACTTATCCAGCTCGAAGAGTTTCGTCCGGTATTTGAGTCTCTGCGGTCTGGCAAGGCCGTGGTGGGTAGTCTACGCAGGTTGAGTCTATTCTTGGATGGTCACGGGCTTCTAAGGGTCGGCGGTCGACTCCGGAATTCGTCCTTACCGTTTGGGGCTAGACATCCACTTCTTTTACCAAGGCACGGACATTTTTTGGACATTTTAATACGGGATCGACATCTTAAAAATGCGCATGCTGGTTGCAATGCCTTGTTGGCTATCTTGCAACAGCAATTTTGGATACTTGGAGCCCGAAGAGCTATTCGTTCTATAATTTTTAAATGCATACCTTGCTATAGAACCAGGGCTGTCACGATGCAGCCGAAGATGGGTGATTTACCCAGCGATCGGGTTACGGAGGCTCGACCTTTTGCTGGATGTGCCACCGATTTTTGTGGACCTTTTCACCTCAAAACCCACAACCTCCGAAACGCGAAGGTTGTCAAGGCTTGGGGCTGTGTGTTTGTTTGTTTGGCGACAAAGGCTGTCCATCTTGAACTAGTCACTTCATTGTCTACTGAAGCCTTCATAGCAACCTTGACTCGATTTGTTGCACGCCGTGGTCTACCTAGTTTAATACGATCGGATTGTGGTACAAACTTTATTGGTACCAATAATTATTTATTAGAAGTCTATAAATTCCTGGCTGAGAAGGAATCTGACATCGGAGCTAAACTCTCTCAGTCCGGTATTACTTGGCGTTTTAGTCCTCCAGCTTGTCCACATTGGGGTGGAATATTTGAAGCTGCGGTCAAATCGGCTAAAAATCATTTAAAACGTGTTGTCGGGGAGACGACTTTGACCTTTGAGGAAATGGCCACAGTACTTTGTAAAATTGAGTCTGTTTTAAATAGCAGACCTTTGTGTCCTGTCTCTTCTGACCCAAATGACCTGGAAGTTTTGACCCCGGGTCACTTCCTTATTGGCCAGCCACTTAATTCGCTGCCAGAATATCCTTGGCAGGAGGTGAAGTCCAACCGACTCTCTAGGTTCCAATTATTGCAGCAGTTGACCCAGAACTTCTGGCGTCGTTGGTCCTTGGAGTACCTGCATATACTGCAGCAGCGGGTCAAGTGGGCTGATATTACTGAGCCGCCTCGGATAGGCGACTTGGTTTTGTTGAAGGATGCAAATGCTTCACCATTGTCTTGGCGCCGCGGACGCATTTTAGGTTTGCATCCTGGAAGCGATGGTATTCCTCGGTTTGCCGAGGTTTTGACAGGTGGCTCTGTCTTGAAACGAGCTGTGGCCACTCTCTCACGTCTCCCCTTGGATTAATGAATTATTTTGTGGATCGCGTCCCCCGGTCCAGGGCTGGGGGGATGTTCGAAATGCATTTTTGATCGCAGCTTGAAAGTTCTAACTTGGAAGACATTTGGCATATTTGTTATTGTCCTTGGCCATTGTTTTTTATTATAAACATTTTTTTGACGTTTGGTTTTGTCACTTGTAATTTGATACCGACGCCTTTTTGTATTATTTTGCTCTTTTAATTGATTTACCATTTATATTTGTTTTTTAATAGACTATTGTATTTGTTTAACGTGTGTTGTGAACGTATAAAGCTTGTGTAGTGTTTGTGTTACATTGTTTACTGTAGAAAGTACTTATTACTTGCGCCGGCGCGGACGCCGGTTTGATAAGTTTCCTTGGACCAAAGATTGACCCATTCCTGGTGGAAAAGTGCTCATCCAGGTCATAACAACCATATAATTCACCACCCACACGTACACACCCTCAAATACACTGCTGGTTGAGTGCACCTATGTTTGGTTGTTTGGTTGGTCACAACTTTCAGGTCAGTACTACTCACTTTGTTTTTTTGGCATTTTCCTTCCCGGCAAGGAAATTGGATATAGTCCCGCGTAACCTGCGGGCTTGGCATGCTCAGAAACTTGTTAAACAACTTTGTGCATCGCCAACACATACCATCGGCTACGACGAGGTGGGATTAAAACCCCTCCGCTGGGTACACTAAGGCTGTCTAGGTGGTCTCGGGCGCCGTAAGGCACCCGTGATGATATGTAAACAATAACAATAAACGAAAAAAATAAAAATAAATTTTTTTTTCGGAAAATATAGTGCAACAAAATAATTCACATTCTTAAAAAAAATTGCAATTTTTTGAAGTTACATGGAATCGGCCCGCTTAGGTTGCTAGTCCTTTACAAGTGGTTTGTACTATGTGCATCTGGATTGAGAGATCTTATCCAAACAAAATGACTATGTTGGCATTTCGTAGCATAATGTAGAAACTTATATTTGAAATATTTTAATTTGTAAAGGCGAGGAAAAAAAGTTAGCGTCCAAAAATAGGAGCTCTCAACCCTGACGTTTTTGAAAAAATATAAAAAAATATTTTTAGAAGTATTTACTCTATGTTATATTTGTTTGTACTGACGTTTTTGTAAAAATATAAAAAAATATTTTTAGAAGTATTTACTCTATGTTATATTTTTATGTACTAACATTCAGTACACACATCGTAAGAAATAATCAGAAGAATTCAAAAAAATTGGAGGTAAAATGAAGAAGATATAAGCCAAAACATGGATCACTCAATCTAAAACGTCTGGATTGAGAGATCCATATTTTGCCTTATATCTTCTTCATTTTACCTCCAAATATTTTGAATTCTTATGATTATTTCTTACGATGTGTGTACTGAATGTTAGTACATAAAAATATAACATAGAGTAAATACTTCTAAAAATTTTTTTTTATATTTTTACAAAAACGTCAGGAATGAGAGCTAACTTTTTTTCCTCGCCTTTACAAATTAAAATATTTCATATATAAGTTTCTACAGTATGCTACGAAATGCCAACATAGCCATTTTGCTTGGTTTTGATTAGATCTCTCAATCCAGATGCACATGTTTGTACTTTAAATATTTTACCTGATCTTCTAGCGTTTTCCCTAACATTTTCCTGACTTTTCTAGTCTCAGAAAATTCCCCGACTTTTCCATTTTTCCAGAAAGACTGAAAATGTCAGTTCTTGTGTTTATGAGACACTTACATCGACATCAGAGACGTGTCCGGAGAAGATTCTGAGCGGCTGATGATGGTCAGTGGCCCACAGCCTGGCCGTCCTGTCGTGGGCCGCGCTCGCGAAGTACAGTCCGTGCGGGGACCAGCGCACGTCCCACACTGGCCACACGTGTCCGCGGTACACCACCACGCATGTCCAGCACTGTAGCGACCACAGCCGGACTGGGACACAAGTAAATCCCATATCATTCATACGTAATGCTTCCCATAAGAATATTTAAACCAAACACGAGGGTAACCAACGACACCGATACCGTGAGGTCTCGTTCGAGTTGAGATCGAGAACGATGTTTTTGGTACTAGGAAAAGTGAAACAACGTTGTTTGAATTGACCATTGCGCAACAAGTTCAAGTAAATTAATTAATTACAATAAAAAAATAATATTGGAAATAGCATTTGTATGAAATAATGTCATTTTTGGTCTCAACTCGAACGAGAACTGTAAATATGTATGTAATAATGATAACATGTACCGTAGTTGGTGGTTACCCCTCAAATCACATTGTGTGGTTAGACTACTAAACCCATAGAGGTACCTATATAATAATAGAAAGGGTCCCACCTTTCCAAACATGATAACAGAAGATACACATGCATACAGATGCAAAAATCGTTAAGTGACCTAGTCATGTTTCGGTTTTAGTCTGTGGGTTCACCGATTTTCGGGAGACTACCGCATTGATTTCTTGTTGAGGTGGTAGCCCTCACGAATTTTGTCATTGCTTGTTACCTACTTATACACAGACGCCCTCTATTAGCTTTCTTCTAATACCTCTTATACGAGTGAAGTTAGAAGTCCTAGTTTCTGATACTAGATGGCAGAGTCTGTTTTTTGTTTTTACTTTTTTCAGTATTATATATTTATGCATTTTTATAAATTCCTTTTTATAGGATAATCTTATATTAAATTTTTAAAGATAAAAATGCAATGAAAAAATTCCTGGTGGCGGGATTCGTAATGCAAATTCGCAGTCTTTGTAGGTCTGCTCACTACCAGATACAAAGTCACATGCCGTGCTTTAATAAAAAAAAACGGCTATAAATGCTTATGAAATGAGAACACAATATGGTGGCAACGAACATGTTTGATATTTCATCGAAGCATGATTTTAGGCTTTAGACCACTTCCCTATCTATTCTCATTGTCATGACTTACCCCGCGGTCCGATTCACGCCATAATCACTTTTAAACACTCTCATAATGTTCTGTCCCAATAATATTCTTATACTTAAATTAGACGAGACATATTGTGACAGCAATGAAACAGAATTAGGCGCGATTTGGACAGCAAACTAAAACAAAACAAAAAAATAGCTTACTTGTAGCGTCTTCAGAGCAGGACAGCAGTAGAGTTTTGAAGGGATCAAACGCCACCTTATAGACGGGTCCCGTGTGGCCGTACAATGTGCGACACGCATCACGCTCACGTTCCTCCATCATACGCACCAATACGTCGCCTGGAGAAAGAATATCATATATGTAAGTATATAGTATTACCATATTAATTTGACCGATGGAATTGCCATCAGTCATATTAATATGGATTTTGACAGTTTTCAGTCGTTCCTCTAGGTGTGATGTTTGCTTTCAACTGTCAAAATCCTTACTTTTTGACTGAAGGCGATTCCATAGAATGGAGTGGGTTTTCTGTGTGTACTAAGTACTAAACCTGTTTAGTGGAATTAGGATTAGAATATACTAAATTAGCAAGGAAAATTAACCATGAGTGGTGGCCTAGACTTACATGCTACATTTCTCACATTTAGTGATCTTAAAATCGAATGCTTATTCTACAAAATTGATACATTTTTGCACAATAACATTCTATACACTTAACTATGAAAAATATAACACAAACACATGTCTACAGTCTCTCAGTTTTTAATATTTAGCTAGAAAAGTCATACGTCAAACGTGGCGCATGGAGTCGGTTACGGTTGGGATTTTTTTGTTTATAATAAATGACTCGCACAAGAAATTGCGCTCACTAGCTAGTACAATATTTTTTTTTATTATTAGAGCATAGCATGTGACTTTGGATCTACCTTGTGGTGAACAGACCTACAAAGTCCATGAATGGGGTCAATCAATAATTGTTCTTAAACAACATTGATTGCTCCCACTATGCCGGCTAAATGATGCGATTAAGACGATTGCATTACGAGTAATTTTAATATGCTTGGTGCCTTATCGACAATTCAACCACCCAATTCGTAACTGCACCCTGAAAGGAGACTACCACCTCGACAAGAAATTGATGCAGTAATCTCCTGCTAAAATAGTGTAACAATTACCTGCTTCTCTGTCAATGTCCTGTAATTTATCAACAGACTTCATGCCTCTTAGTTTTATATTAGTTAGAGCCCACACCTAAAAATATAATGCAAAAGAATTAGAATTTTATTCACAGCGAGTGGTCGGTAGACAGTTGCAGTTAGGAAACTAATACTAGTACAATGTAATAGTATTTTTTTTATATAATAGTAAAAACTCATTATACCGGCAATTTTGCATCAATAATGAAACACATATATTTTTTAGTATTATCCATACGAAAATTTTAAAATTTGACGTCCTATACTGACGTATATTTTTAAACTTTACTATATTATTCTGTGTATTTATTATATATTTACAATATTTAAAACATATATTTTAAGCATTAAATTCATAGTCTTTTTAGGTAATTCAAAATCATTCTTATTTCTTTTTTTTTAAATATGGGAACTGTAAATAATCTGAATTCTAAAACAAATTTCAGTAGGGGTGAAAAATCACCCAGTAAGTAAGTTTTTCACATAGCAAACATCTTTCTTTTAAATATAGATTTCCAAAATAATTTTTCAATAAATAAAAAATGACACTCTTTCCAAGAGTTTATTTTGCTTTTGATATGTTCTTAGGATGTAACCAATGTCAATGCAACAATGCATTTTCGTTCGAAAAAATCGTTATATTTTAACCAATTTCATTTCATTTGCATTTAAAAAATTCAAGCCATTTGTACTTATAGACGTTTAAATAAAAATAAAACTATCCAAGTAAATGGTATTTAATAAACCGAAAATCATATACTTGAAAATATCGAAGCCATAGTAAAATAAGTAGATTGTTATAAGAAATCGAATCAGTAAAGGACATCACTAAATTAATTTTACTGTACTCAACCTGCGAAAAGCAAAATAAAAGCTTGGAAAAGGACACAATTGGAAAAAGTATAATAAATGCCTAATCAACAAGATGTAAGATTATAATAGCAATAATACCTTAACAGAAGAGTTTTGAAAGCCAACAGCTAGCAATGTGGAGTCGTCACAGATGTCTGCACAAGTGGCATTGTTACAATTAAGTAAAGTGTAAAAACAAATGGACGGAAGGCTCTCTGGCCCTAATTGTACTCTTTTAGATGCTTCCCGCTGCGCCTTACTCTTTTCTAGCTTTTCAGCTTCCTTTCTAAAATCATATTACAATTATAGTATCAAAAAATAAATAAATACATGATTAGTTTATTTAACTTAAATTAAACCAATTCATGATCGCTCAATATCCCGAGGGGATTGTTCCTAGGTTAATGTATGGAAGTGAATTCTGGGTATGGTAGAAGAAGCATGAAAATAACTAATAACAAAAAAATCAATATTTACAATTCAGGTAATGGTATCCTATCATTAGGTGGGGCGTTGGGATCTATTTTAGGTTTTTTCATAAAAAGGCTGTCTTTCTTAGATTTCTTCTTCTTAGGTTTATCTGGTGTCTCTTCCACCTCATCTTCATCTTCTACAGGTGGTGCAGCAACCTGAAAGTCTGGTTCCTTCAATAGGCCATAAAATACTCTTGTACGATTTTCTGTAAAACAAAATATAAATAAATGAGTTGTTTATAAAAACCACTATAGCGCTTCTGAACACATTGAATTGTTGGTCCTAGTTTCACTACACCAACTTATTTATAGAGGGTTATTGAGTCTATCCAAACATAACAGTGAGCTAGCCACTTGTGCAATGTAGACAGACACATACCATCAGATATGACATGGTAGGAATAAATATAAAATGCTGGGTACTCTGGTCTAGGCGCTTTCGGGCGCCGTAAGGCAATGGTGATATATTTTTACTGTTTATAAAAGTACTCCACTCAGGCAGAGTCATAGCTTATTTATAAAATGGATAACTTTTATTAACATTAATACAGATCACTGTGAATAAAGGTGGCTTAGCTCCATTAGCTCCCATTTGATTGATCAGACAATTCAATTAATCATTCTTATGTATTGGTAAATATGATTACCACAACCTGGATACAGAGTTCATCATATGTTTTCATTAAAAAGTACCACTTAGGGACTTACAAACATTAATTACTTTGCAATTAATAATCAAATCATCCAATCAAACAGATGGAAACTAATGGGTTGCACCTAAGAAAATATCTTATAATCTTAAATTGCATATTATATCAGTGAGATGCATATTATTATGTTTTTAAGTTCAGCTAGGAAACGGTAGGACCAAATAAATAATTATATATATTATAGGGAAATTATAAGGTTGTAAAAAGTACTTGCCATTTCTTGTAGCTTCACCTGTCACTGCCCCAGTAGTGGCTTTTATTTGGGCCTGGGTGCGTCCGGGACCATCATGAAGTTCAATTTGAAGATGATTATTAATAATATTTAAAATAATAGTTGATGCCTTTTGTTCATGCAAAAATCTTTTTAATGCTGATGAAGTATCTCTGGATATTAAAACTACAAATTTGTTGGTACTGAAATAACAAAAATATTAAGTAATACAATGAACAAGTTACTGTACGAAACAGAATGTAAATATAAAGTCTTTCTTGGCAAATGTGTATTTTTCAACAAGTCATCAAAAAAAAAGTTAAGTAGTTTTTACAACCAATCAATCATTATGTACGTTTGGTAACAATACATGCACAGTCATCAAATCAGCAAAGTCATTCAAATATTTTGTTAACTATCAATCTGAAAATCAGAATGATAATTTCTCTCAACATGGATTAATAAAAAAATACACATTCATAATAAAAAAATGTCTGAAGAGAGTGATGACTGTGGACTAAATCCACAATTGCAATTATCAATGTAGTTTAATTACAAAACTTTGTTTTCAATTTGTCAAATAAAAACTTTTAACAGAAAACAAATACATTTTAATGAAAAGATAAACTGATTAAAGTTCCTGGCTTTCAGGTGCTAGTTGTATGTGATATTATATTATTGAATCAAAACTTTGTGTAGGATACATAGTCTATAATAATAATATGTAGGACAATTTACACATAGTATAAGGTCCAGGTTTGTACCTACTATGTGTTCCAGAACAACAAAATAATACATATTACTATATTTATATAAACATCATTTTATAAACACATCTATACCTGTGTATTTCAGCTATTTCATTTCCTTTAACATGTTCTTTTTTGGTAACAATGGATAGTTTAGCTACATCCTCCTGGTAACATATTTCTTGTTCCATAGCAAATTTATCCATAAATTTCTTGGCATGTTCTTCATGATCATTAGATATAAGGCTCAAATACATATGAATAAATACAGGATATAACAATGTAGATAATTCATACTGGAAAATAAAAATATTAAATGGCATTGATTAACCATTAGAAAAGAAATAATATAAAATGGGTACCTTGAGGCCACCTAGGAGGTCTCGGGCACCGTAAGGCACTCATGATGATATGTATGTATGAATATAAAATACAATGTTCTTAGATATCTATGCATTCTTTGTGCGAGTGCCGGGTCCATCTCATGATTGGAAGGCAGGGGAATGAACTGCAGCATTCCTGGACTTGAAAACACAAAGTAGGTTTAAAGGCTTTTTAACTTTCACCTGCACTGTGTTCAGTACCCTCTCTACTCAAATAAATTACCTGAACCTGTTAGCACCATTTTGGAAACAAGTTCTGATGGCTGATCTCAGAAGGCCAAGATCCTTCAATAGACAATGCAAAGAATTTGCTGGAATTCCTCTTGCACCAACTTTTATTGCATATAGTTGAGTTTTAAAACTGTTTCAAGTTATTTCATTTGTGAGATCAAAATATTAGTTCAATTTGATGGTGTGGTCTTTGAGGATGAATATTTCCCACAGAACTGTGAGTTCTATAAGAATAACTTTCTTCAAGCACCAAGAGTATACCAGAAAGACTGGTTTTTAAATAAGGAAGAGATAGTTCCAGTTTCAATAATTATATTCAATAATTGTTACTTAAGGCTTGTTGTTGTTGTTGTTTTGAAGTTGGGTAGATTCCTCATACAAAGATACTTAGTAAAAAACAAAAAATAATTTTTTTATACACAAGATATTTTTTTATTTTAAAAGATAATTGCACATTTTGTGTATAAGAGAACGCTGACTTTGTAAGCAAACATAATTTCTGGAAAATAAGTACTTGTCCCTTGTGAAGCGCATTATTTTATTCCCTACCTATGACTTCGCCATGCCGTTCGTAAATGTTGGAGCCTCTTACTCTGACAGATTTTATAAAAATACTGAGGTTTGAAAAGAATTTTCTTTTATACTTTAATTTGATTAATACAGACCTTATACATATCTAGAGAACTTTCCACAAACTTTTTTAGTGCATCATAAGCTATTTCATAATTACATGGATCACTTTCTGTGTGATGAGAGGTCAATATACTTGCTAATTCTACTTCTGGCAAATCTAAATTATTGAGTTCTACATTGCCTAGACTTGCTTCTTTGCGTAAAATTTCTTCAGTACCCTGAAATGAAAAAATAATTTTCAAAAAAATATGTTTGGAGTTTAGATTTTAGAAATGAAACATTATTCCTAAATTATTGTTACCTTTAGGTTGTATTTTCTTAACAGTTGTAAAACAGCTAAAAGCGGGGTAGATTTTTCTGTCATTTTAAGGCTTTTATTTACTTTTAATAAATAACAAATTGATTAACATCTAACAACGAAAACAGCCACTGAACAATAACAAACTTTGCTTGAGTTTTTTTAAAATTAAAATGAAGTTTTATTTATCCTTGTTGGAAAGGCAAAGGCGTGAACCATACAGCCAAATTTTCAAATTATAAATTCGTATACACGTGCCACAATAATGGTATGGCGGCCATTATTGCAATTTGGAGCGGAGTTTAGTCAGTTTAGCGACAAGCCGAAAAGTCAGGTTTTAATGTTTATATTAAGTTTTTCACACTTATGTTACTCTAAAGAGAATATTTCACGAAATCATTAACACTTTCGAACAACCAACTAAAAATGTATTTACAGTGGTTTTTATTTATTTCCAGAAAACTATCAGTTATTTGTACAAAATTTCACCTAAATCCGTTCAGCGGTATAAGCGTGTAAAGGTACAAAGACAGAGTTTATCCTATCTTATTACTTTTGGGGTTGACATCAGTCAAAACACTTCGACCCCGTGGGATCTTTTTTATATTCCTCATTCCTTTGAGTGAGGTGTCACTCGTTATTCCCATCCTCAAATATGATGCTGACATATATTTGGAATGTTGCAGTGGAGAAAGTCCAAATGGAGTGATCGTGAATGGCGACCTTAACGCGCTCCACTCCACGTGAGTGTACATTATTTCAAATCAACTAATAAAATGGCCCTAGAAGTAATTCGGATATCCTTACTATAATATTATGCGAAAGTAACTCTCTCTGTGTTACCTTTACACACTTAAACTGCTGAACCGAATTTATATGAAATTTTGTATGGAAAAAATTACTTAACCGTTTTAGACCGGCTCTTAAACTACAAAGTAATTTGTGATTTTCAACTTGAAACTTTATTAGAAATCACATGACAACTTTGTACTATAATTCTTTAAATGAGATCGACTTCAACATGTAATGAGATTAATTTTCCAAAGTTTTAATAAGTAGATATTAATTAAATTCAGTCTTTATTGTGAAAATCACGACAGCAATGAGGCTGCTTCAGAATGTCGAAGACTGCTCAATGATTAAATCCATCGTACTGTCGGTCGACTGTGGGAAGAGACTTCACTCTGTATTTGGAAGAGGTAGGCATATCAGCAAATTCCAGATCTTCCCTTGGTCTATTTTTTGGAGGGCCATTAAGAAGGTGGTCACTAATAGACAATCAGAACGCCAGTAAATCCATGAGGTCTTTAGATTAGCGATGTTTAACTATTTTTCTAATCCATAACTCGTATATTACTACACTTACAAAATAAAACAATAGTAGGTACTTACTTTCGCCAAGTCGGGGAGCAAAATCAGTCACGAACTGTACCTACTAAATACCTTCTCGCCAATTGCGCGTAGGACAAAATTTGCGTGGGAGGTGAAAGTTCGGTTCTCGCACAATCGTAATATACTAGCACGTCCACTGCCAACGTAAAACTAATGAGCTATCGACTTTGTGACCCGCACGTGGTCTGAAAGGGGATTACCGCTATTTTTTTTAAATAAAAAGACTATGTATATCTATTTTTTATATTCTTTTTATTTATATAAAAATATTACAATTGCGAATTCTGTTTGCGCACTTAGGGTTCCGTATAAAAAAATAAAAAAGAAGAGCATAGGTGGTATATGGGAAAATATTATTAAAGAAAAAATTATAATCTCAGCAACCATTTAATATACTAGAAATTATATTTAATAATTATATTTTAGGACAAAGACCTTCAGTCACTGTCACTGATGACGCCGCTCCATAGAGAGGCGAAATATTGGGCAATAAAATTTTATAGCTTCAATTTATATATTTTACCAAGTAAGAAACACATCTAACACACTTTATTTGTTTCAGATAATAATTATATTTTAGAAACTTGAAATTTGGAATATTAAAACAACACAATAAACAACATATTTTATAAAATTATTAATTCCTGCAAAGCCGCATGTAAACATAAGTAGTAAAAATATAAGCTATGTAGTTAAATTTATATGTGCAAATTTCTGTCGCTACAATAACCTGTCGCCATTAGCGATTTAAGGCATTATATATCTACGTTGTTTCGTTGGGGTGAGAACACAATATGGCGGCAGGCAAACATGTTTGACATTTTGTTTTATATGCGATTTTAGGACTTAGGGAGGTTCATTATATTATTCTTGTTTCATGGTACATATAGGTTTTTTTAGCATTTCAATAATTGTGGTCAACATACGATGTGTAATCATAATAAGATATAATTTGGGTATTTATAATGAGTATGAAGACGCGGATAAATTTTAATGCTAATACAGTGGGTAAGTCATATTTTACTAATTTTTTTTTACAGAAACATCAATACGAAATACGGCCCATGAATTCACGAAGTGGGATTTTTATTGAAAATACGCCATTTTCAATAAAAAAAAAATGCTGTAAAAATCGGGTCATAAATAAAAACATAAGAGAGTGTATGGACGAAGAGAAAACATTAGCGGTGGCTCTATATTTGGTATTCGGTAGGACTCCAACCACGGCACCTATGCTTCCGGGACCTTCGCAAGATTTATTAGGGAAACTTTGACCTTACAATGTTCGGGAACTATTTAGAATTGTCATTGTAGAGGTATTAAGCTACTACCTATATATGTAATTATATTTTATATTAACACTATTAATTATTACAATTTAGGGTATGTTGCACCAAAATTGACTCTCTGTAAATGTAATTATTAAAGTTAAAAATGGAGTCGAATGTACTAATTTTATTTTGCAGTTCGAATATTATGACAGCTGTTACATTCGACGCCATTTTTAATTTTAATCGCTACATTATGTTAAGAGACACTTTGGTACGGGTCACCCTCAGTCTTTTATTTGTAAAATTGCAACGGGCACAATAAATTCCCGTACAATAAATATACTGTCATAAATACTTATGTTTTTATGTTGCCTTAATATACAGGATTCCTTCTTTAAATGGTTGCTGAGGTTATAAATTATTTCTGTAATAAGACTTTCCCATATAGGTACCTCCTATTCTCCCTTCTTTTGTTGTTGTACGGAATATTAAGTGCGTGAACAGAACTTGACCGATAGTTTTATCATTTAAGTAGATAGCCAATATGATGACATAAATAGTAAACTTTTAAACAAATAGGTACAAGAATCCTCAAAAGGTTTAATATAAAAAATCTAATATTTTATATCAATTAATATAAAATACCTGCCCAATATTCCTTCATAGAACACTTTTCTCTATCTGGTGTATTTAAAAACTTTTCCTAAGGGACCTTTAAAATACAAACTATCTCCTTTTAAAATTTTATCTAAATCGGAAGAGAGTTATTTATTCCGCATTTATAATAATGTATGGATATGAATGGATATATATGTATAGTATGCATTACATAGGACCGGGTAATTTATAATTAGTTCTTCAGAACACAAATTAATTAATTAATTTAATCTATACTAATATTATAAAGCTGAAGAGTTTGTTTGTTTGTTTGTTTGTTTGTTTGTTTGTTTGAACGCGCTAATCTCTGAAACTACTGGTTCGAATTGAATAATTCTTTTTGTGTTGGATAGTCCAGTTATCTAGGAAGGCTATAGGCTATATAACATCACGCTACGACCAATAGGAGCAAAGATATAGTGGTAAATGTGTAAAAAACGGGAGAAATTATTTCATCTTTGAAGCCTTCCGTTGCGTGCGCCGTGAAAACGGTTCAAGATACACAAAAAATATGTATTAAAGAATAATCTAAATATATATAACTCAAAGGTGACTGACTGACATAGTGATCTATCAACGCACAGCCCAAACCACTAGACGGATCGGGCTGAAATTTGGCATGCAGGTAGATGTTATGACGTAGGTAGGCATCCGCTAAGAAAGGATTTTGATAAATTCTACCCCCAAGGGGATAAAATAGGAGATGAAAGTTTATATGATAAAAAAATAACTATTCCACGCGGACGAAGTCGCGAGCACAGCTAGTTACTTATATTATATTACTAGTTAATTCACGCAACTTCATCTGCGTAACTAAGTACCCGTTTACGCCGCGTACGCTCTTAAAAGGAATATGTTCCCCTGTTTTTGCAACATTTTTCATTGTTACTCCGCTCCTATTAGTCGTAGCGTGATGTTATGTAGCCTATAGCCTTTCTCGATAAATGGGATATCCAACACTAAAGTATTTTTTTAATTCGAACCAGTAGTTCCTGAGAATAGCGCGTACAACCAAACAAACAAACACTTTATAATAAACTATTATATTAAAATAAAACAGCTTTATAATATTATAAATATAAATTATAATATATATATATTACCATAGATAGATATAGATTAATTACCTACTTAGTACATGGATGGCTAGCAATTTTTCAAAAAGGTAACAAGGACTATAGAATTACTTTAGATGTTTATTTTACTTTATCTAATGTATGTATTCTATATTTTAAAAAAGTATATGAGAAAAAATATTCCTAGGATGAGTTCCTAAAAGTGTCAACATCGTTCGTCAAAGTGAAAATCAGTTAATGTTACAAAAGAAAAGAGTGACTAAAATAAATTTTACCTATGTATTATTTTATAGACATTATAGACATTGAATTTACCTATAATACATAGATAAATTCAATGTCTATAATGTATGTATTTTCATGAAGGTAAAAACCGGGTCCGTCCGCGTGGCGCGGGGCGCGTTTTTTTAGCTTCATAATTATTTTAGTTTAGATCAATACAATAATAATAATTTAACAAAATAAAATAATAATATTTGATCTAAATATGTAAATAAGTACATGCTAAAAGTCAAATATTGGTAAATTTTAGCCACTCATTTCTATTGCCTAGGTACACTTCGCTTATGTTGACTTTGACGAGAGATTTAACTGCTACCACGCTTTCAGCAACACGGCATTAAAAAGGCCGTTTACAGCTAATTTTTTAACTTTATAATAATAATCATAATATCTAGGACAAATTAAACATATTGCTCTGGTCAACGGTGCTCTGGTCTGGTCTGGGCAACGATATAATACATATTATATTTTATAAACACCCAGACCATGACAAACTGTACAGAAAAAACGTACTAATATTTTTTTGCCATGGGTGGGAGTCGAACCCACTACCTCCGGATACAACGCCAAAGCCGCAACCACTAGTCTACGGAGGCTGTCAACTGTGACTGTATAGCGGAATATATCGCTTAGTGGAGGGAGGGGCGTGCAATTTTAAATTATATGAACCCTACCTACCTACGACACTGAATACCCATAAAATCTTTGCCGGTACGAAAAACAAAGCGTAGGCGAAACACATCAGCGAGCTCGTCTCCTGGATCGATTTTAAGTATACAAGAAACAATATTAGCATATTCAACAGATTACAACGTAACGTAAGATTACAGCATCACAAAATTTTCGTAATTAAATGGTTTCTTTCAATACCTACTCGTATCAGGTTTCAGGTTTCAGTTTGCTGTTTGTATTGCTTTAGGCGAATTGAGTCAAATTCCCTTTAATTTATTACTTGATAAAGGTTCCATTGTTAATTTTTAGGATTGTGAATTTTAAAAAAACGCAACTATATAAGTACTTAATATATAGGGTAAATTTGAAAGGATGTACTTTGGGCTAATATGAGGTTCTGCTGATCAAATCGAACAACTTTTCTAATGGCACCATGTGTTGCAAATGAAAAAAAAAATCATTTTAACATTACTAGTTTGTATGGAGAAGGCAATTTTTTTTTTCATTTGCGGCACATGGTTCCATGGGAAAAGTTGTTCGTATTGATCAGTAGAACCTCATATCAGCCCAAAGTACATCCTTTCAAAGTCACCATGTATATAGTATAACTAAATATAAAGTTAAGATAAATAAGTCGAAAGAGCCAACTTATTTATTTTAAAACTATATTTTTCATACAACTTCGTGAAATGTCGGGGAAAAAAATATTTTTGTTTCTGAAGAAAAATATATAAGTAATAATATATTGGATCACGATAAAGATATGAGGTCACATTATTGTTTAACAAAAATTTTAGCCCGAAAATGTCGTATGCTTTATGTCTGCTTAATACGACTTTCCGTATTTGGGTAAATTACTTACAAACAACCAACAAAAACGGGCAGCATCTGAGGATAAAGCGGCGAGACTACTCGTAATTAATGCTAATAGCCTTTGTAGTCGCCCATTTCATAATCGTATCTTTACCCGGAATAGTGGAGGTCCCGGTTTCAATATACCAATTTGTAAAACTATTTATAGATGGGTTATTGAGTATATTCAAAACATCGCGACGTGCTAGCCACTTGTTCAGTGACTCATACCATCGGCTACGACGAGGTGGGATTAAAAACCCCTCCGCTGGGTATCCTGGGGCCGTCTAGGCGGTCTCGGGCGCCGTAAGGCACCCGTGATGACATGTATGTACCTATGTATGTATAAATGCTGTTTAACAAAAATGCATTGATCAATCACGTTCATGGATTTTGTAGGTCTGCTTCATCTTCATCTAACATTAGGATACAAAGTCGCATCCCTTGTCCTTGAAAATAAAATAACATATTTTCTCTGTAAGAAATCTGTTAATTATGTTTGTAGCGTTTGCGTAATGGATAGGTATACTAGATAAGACTTATAGATAAAACCTATATATACGAGTAGATATATCTATGTATGTACTTATCCAACCTATTCCTGCGGGTTACATGTTCATTGTGGAGGTAATTGTTTACATTCGCATGTTTATAGTACTAATGAAGTCTGGAAGTTTCGTACTTACTACTAAAATTTCTTTAGATACCTATACAGCAATGTTCTAGCTACTAATTAAAAAAGAAAAGGCCTAAAATTGCCTATCGAACAAAATGTCAAATAAGTACATTGTCGCCATATTCTGTTCTAACTCCTTGTGGATAGATTGGTTATAATTTTTTTTTTCTCACTCTTTGTTTTAGTTCGGCATCTTTTGTTCTCATTTTTGATAAGACGATTTTAGGCCTTAGGATACCTCCCTCATATACCTACAAGATTCCACCGTACTTTCAAAATCTACGTTACGGGTTCCTACCCCGATGTGTAGAAAGCTATCGCAATAAAATTGGTGCATCAGTTATACAACGCCACAGACAGAAAGACAGTCAAACATACGTGAAACACCTATCTACATGTCGATCGATCGAACCAAAAATCAAATGTATGTGATTTGACGTTTCTCGTCGATCTAGTTCCACAGGCAAATTTTTCCATATTTTTTTATCAATCGACGACGCGTCGATGTTAGGTAGGTACTTCCCTAAGTAGGTAAACGTTTGACACCTTGTCAGGGTTCATGGAGTCAAACTTATAACACCCCTATTTTTTGTCACGGACTAAAAAGGACTAATTTGAAATTTATTATTTTAAATAAGTATGTGGGGTTTTTACATTTAGGTGGGGTGCTTATTTCTTAGTTACTATTATTAGTTTCTTGTTACCGCCCGCCTAAAATCGCCTATAAAACGAAATATCAAACGTGTTCTTTGCCACCATATTGTGTTCTAACTTCAACTAATCAACGCTCAGTGATTACTTATAATATTTTTACTTATAATATTTTTTCATATCACTTTTTTTGATAACTTTTTTTTGTTGTGGCGGGTTCTCACGTTTGGAAAGGCGATTTTGTTCATTAGCGCGGCTTCCTAATGTATCTCCATGTTAGGTACCCACTTATAATAATAATAAAACTAGTTTTTTTAAATTGGAATGTTTATTTCGCATTTTAAGGGGTCCGCTTACAAAATTGGTAAAACAGATACAGATAATAAGTATGTCTAAAACCTACAATTAAGTACATGATATTAAATATTTACTAAGAAGACAATATTTTTGTGATCTCACCTGGAAAATTGTAAATAATTCTAATACAAATTTTAAATGCATTTTTTTTTGTCTAAGAAGGTATTAAATACTTAATTAAATTTAACGATAATTCTATGCTAGGATTGCACAATAATACAGTATAGACTGTGACAAAACCATACCGTAAAATAAACTAAATAGCCAAACGATATGGTGCATCCACACCGGAGTTAGTTTTTGGTTAAAAGTGTAGGAATAAGGCCCGGTGCTGTACCTAACCGAACCGTTTGAGTAAATATTTTTCATTAATAATAGAAGTTTTGGGTGTTGTAACAATATAAAATAAATTAAATCTCATTCAAACATAATTTTATCGTCATAAACTTAGCTAATTTTTACTTTGACGACACGATACCACGCTTTCAGTAAATGGGCCTTATAAATTATTTTACCTTTAAATTATATATTTTGTTATAAAAAAAGAGATAAATATAAAACTTTGCAATTCAACAAAATAGCGGTGTAAATGCATCTTACCGAAACCATAATAAAAAAACTGAGGAAGCAACTATATATACACAAATTTTACTTATATTTGTATGTAGGAGGACTATAAATAAATATATATAAAGTTGATATCTAAAGGAAATTCGTTCAATTCTCTCTTTTATTTTTAATTAAGAAATAGGCACAGGAAGGTAATTTAGGTGGATAAGTACGGAAGTCTGTTAATCTCGGCGAACGGTGTTAATATTTAATTAATTTGCTTGACGCTAAAAAAAAATAAAGAAATCGACATGTGCGGAACAAAAGGACTGTCAAGAGTTTACCGATATCTACTGTTACAAACAATAGGGAAGTGCTTTATATATTTGGCGGGGGGGATCATAAGGCATTTTTAATTCAAAGGTGGGTTACATTTTTTTCTAGTTGGTTTAGGGCTGATTTTTCAATACTCATATATTGACAGTTGTATCAAGAACTGTCAAATTTATTATTTTCTCCATACAAGTTATCTGTTAAATAACTTTATCTGACGATTGAAATATCTGCCCTTACTTTTATATAATTTTGTAGATTAAACTATTATGATATAAAAAAAAGAGTAGGTTCTAGGTATATTGTATAAAAAAGTAGGTAGGTATAATATAAAATTAAATATACTTTATAGGGTTTAATAGAAATAAAATATTTATTTCAATTAAACCCTATATTAATAGAAATTCATAAAAGGTATTATTAAGATTTTTTAGCGTCCGTTGTATTTATTCTAAAAGAAAACCAAATATATTTTTTTAATTTTGGTATTTTTTGTATTTGTGTAGGCCAAATTCATAAACATTTTTTTAACTCTTTGATTATTTTGGTATTTGTGTAGGCCAAATTCATAAACATTTTTTTAACTCTTTTATTATTTTTTTACTACGTGTTTATCTTTTTAATTTTCGATCAACTATATCATGGTAATCTTAAGAATTGGGTAGTGATAAGTCGTAAATCTATGTACATATATGCCATATTTATATTTAATTTTACGTGTTTTACGTGTTTAATATATTCTGTTATAAATTGAAACTCTTCGTTTGAAATTTCAACGTCTACGTTGTTGATTTAAATTCTTTTTAAAAGTAATGTAAATATCTACTAATATTTCATTGTAATTATTACAACATAACATAGTTTAAGTGCTATAAGTGGATTTCGGATCCCGGCCTTAGATTTTAATGAGATATGTTATTCCATTTTTTTTAAATCAACAATTAAATATTTAATTTTAAATAATCTTAATTTTTTAACAATATTTATTAAGGGTAGCTTTAGTGACTTGGATTGCAAATGAACGTACCAAAACGTAGCAAAAATAATATAGGTATAAAAAAACACTCGCGCGCAGCAAAAGAATGGAATCACCTAGTTTTCGGTATGTAAGTAGTATTTTTTATACGTCAAAAAATTGCATTTGATGTGTTATAATCCGTATTATAGTTAGAGGAAGCAATATCTAATATTGATCAAACTATAAATATATAATTGTACCTATACTAAATATAACCATTTTTTTTTGGTTTTTTTTTTCAATAATATCCACTGATTCCGGTTTATTCAATGTGAACTAGCACGAATTTAGAATAATGTAGGTATATAGGTACTTAATAATTTTACGCTAATGGTACTTTAAAATTATATCATTTTTATTTTTGTAATTTTTTTTATACTAATAATATAAAGGAAAATATTTGATTTTTCGTTTGTTTGTAATGAATAAACTTAAAAACTCAATAACCGAGTTAAACAATTATTTTACGTATAAAAACCTACATTATCAGCGAGTAGGTAGTATGGGTTATATTTTATTTTGAATTCGATTTCTTCTGAGCAATAAATTAAAACGGCCCCAGCCTAGTGGTTAAGTCACTGCGCAACTGATAACAAGGTTAAGCAGATGACAACAAGACCGGCCTGGGATGGGTGACCGCTAAACAAAGAGGCTATTTCATCATAAACACCGCAACAAGCTCGCCACTTGTTAGGTGTTGCCTCCGAATACCATCGGCGAAATGAGGATGGGTTAATTAATCCCTCCGCTGGGACCCTGAGGCCGTTTAAACGGTTCTCGGGAGCCAAAATTGGCACCCGTGATGGTATTTATTTATTTTTAATTAAATAATAAAAGTAAATAAAATAAAAATATATAAAATAATTTTAAACTACCCCTAAAATAAGTGATTCCATTTCTTTGCTCTATTTTGAAAATCTAACGCTCACGTTATAAGAAACATAATGTGACCGTTGCGCTGAATGTAATATGGGATACAGAACCTATGAATACCTAATAAATGTAAGCTCAAATAAGTTGTGCGTAACGGCCATTACGCGTCATCTAAAAAAAAAGTTATATATATCTAATAGGTAGGTAATATTGTATCTATAACTTATTTCTAACTTTTTTAAGGTGGATATCTCTGTTAAGTTATGTATGTTTCAGGATCGAATTTTTTTCGAGTTGGTTGTTTGTTTTTCATGGTGCGGTTACGAAACGGGCAGATCATTTTACGATAAAGTATCGTGTTGCATATTCGTTTTTGCGTCGCCCATTTCGTAACCGAATCATTCAGCCGGCTTGGGAGAAGCGACCTTCGCTTTAAAAAAAAAAAAAATTATAGAACTTCTGAGATGACGCGTAATCGCCCTGAAGGACTTCTAAATTAACAATTTTAATAAAATATAGTCAAGATAATAACAAATTTTACTTTAATTTAACTAGATATAGATAAAAGACTA
Organism: Monopis laevigella; assembly: GCA_947458855.1. NCBI lineage: Eukaryota > Metazoa > Arthropoda > Insecta > Lepidoptera > Tineidae > Monopis > Monopis laevigella. Next base: position 17,442,483 of record OX381583.1, on the reverse strand, counting down.
TGAAAAAAACTAACAAACAACGATTATTTAACTATTTCCTTTATAAAATTGCTACCATTTCATTATTCATAAATACCTATTATACGTGTTGAAAAAGCAGACCGCTCAGGGGCTCACCAAAGAACACGATCGCCAATCGAATCTCCGCATCGATCGATAAAAATGTATAGAAAATTTACTCTATGGGGCCTGATCGACGAGAAACATCAAAACCCATACATTTGGCTTTCGATGGGTTTTTTGATTCGATTATCGATTGGTTCTTTGGTAAGGCCCCAGGGCTTCAAGTCCGCTAAAACTTTCAGTCAATCGAGTTGTAATGTAACGCATCGTAAGTTATTTAGGAGGTCATTACGAGCTCGTTCGCCGTCACGCAATTTGCGTTCGTTATTTTCGCTTAGAATATTACAAGTGTGGTCATCCCATACAAGGGAAAGCGAAAGCGGAATTAACGCACGCCAATTATAAGACGATGAACGTGTAAATCTTCTTATGACCCTCTTGCTTCGTACTGACCGCCCTGCGGCCAAATTCGGTTTCTTATAAGAGAAACTTGTCAAAATTACGAAATCCTTTATAAATGACATTGAACATTCAGCAACAATAATAACTAAAAAATCTATGTACGTTATTTCCCTGTGTTACAGGTGTTTTTGCTTTGACAGTTTTTAGCATTCCTTGTGGTAACAGATGTCTTATGTATAAAAAACTTTTAGATTTCGTTATTTTGACAATCTATCGTTACCTTTAAAAGAAACAAAACATGGCCGCAGATAAATTTCAATTGCGGTTGTAATCCGATATAAGTATTGGTATCAGTTGCGACTCCATTGAAAACAAAAACGGACTTAAGGCCCCGGTTATATACCTGAATACTCACCCTTATCTTAAACACTATAGATACTAAATTGCCAATCAACAATATGAAAATATAAAACTGCAAAACATTACCTACTCGTAGTTGTATTATTATAATAAGTATTGCAAAGTGTCATCGAATTAACGCAAAACCTCATACATCAACTTAAAAAAAAGACGGATATAAATATTATTTATTTCTAAGAAAATATAATATTAATTCGGTTGCGAGTTATAATATAATATATAGGAAAATTTACACATATTGCTCTGGTCACAAACTAAGCTCTAGGCTTGTACTATGTGTACCAGAACCAACGATATAGTAGATAATATATTTTATAAACACCCAGACTATGACAAACTGTACAGAAAAAAACGTACTATTTTTTTTTTTTGCCATGGGTGGGAATCGAATCCACGACTTCCGGATACAAAGCCAAAGGCGCAACCACTAGTCTTCGGAGGCGGTCGTTAATAATTGATTATGTATGCCTAGTGTTTATTTATTTATTTATAGGAAGACCATTGGTAAAAAGAAAACAGATTAGGAAAATATACAAAAAACTAAATATATAAATATACAAATGTAGTTTACATTAAAATATTTTTATTCGCAAGCGGTACACGTCTACAGAATATCCTGTTACTGCATAAACATAATATTTTTATGTTTGGATGTGGTAACAAAGGATATTTTGTTAAGGATAATAAATAAATACCATAAAAAACGCAATTTAATTTCTCATTTTCGTTAATTTGATGACACATATAAGTGAAAAAATTACAAAAATATTATAGCAAAATCTTAAAATCGTAATCTAAAAAAGCGCAGGATTTTATCATTTTGTACCTAAGTACTGCGAAATACTTCATACTTACTTATATAGTAAAAAAGCTAGGTACTAAGAAAAAATGGTTTATATTATTAGGTAATATACTTTGTTACATTAGATACTTATTTTTAAACTTTCTACTGGGTATTTTTTTTTTCGTTTTCTTTTTGAAGAAGGTAAAGGATAGACGAAAAGAAGAAAGAGATACTAATAAATCTGAAGACATACTTTATTTATATGGGACTGTCTAATCAAGGCAAGATACGTTCTTACTGAGTAATTTATGGTGCCAAATAAACCGTCTTTTTACTAAAATTCTCCTCAATCAATCGAAGTCTGAAGTACGGCATGCTCAATCACTGTCTCCATTCTATTGCTGAAATATGCATTTACCTACTCACGAATATTGTGGAGTCTCTATTATAGCCATGGGAGTATGAATCAATTAGGAAGTATTCTAAGGCCTACTAAATTCGCAATGTTTTGAATATGAAAATAGAATTTGGCTTCTTATCCCAAAACAAAAAGTGAGAACAAAAATATTAACAGAATATGGCGGCAAGAACTTTAAAATTATTGAACGAATTCGATAATTAAAAAAAGTAGTTATTTATTTATATTCTATATGCAGATTTAAATGAGTGTGAGCAAGACAGATTAATATTTGTGATTTCTCTTTCTTTTTATGTGTGTTTTGGCATTTCAGTATATTATTCATACTTTTATGATTATAGCTGCATATTAGATATACTTAACCCTCGTACAAGCCGTAAAATTATTTACTTTGAAACTTCAGACAAATAACATGTCCAAAAGAAATAAGAACTAAAAAATAACATCAAAAAGCTATAAAAATTGTAAAGAAAAACAAGTTTAAGTTCTCCTCGCCTTTAAAAAAACTATTTCCATATATAGGTCACGACGACGTAGTGCCACGAATAGTGTTGTAAATTTATGTCTCGGTTATATTACAAAGTTTTTGCTGGAGCACGGTAATGAGCGGTCGCAGCCTCGTAGATGACTCTTTGTGTGAGGTGTTAACTGCGGCCGCCTTGCCAGTAACAATCACTAAAATACCACTCGCTCCCTAACAAAAATATAACAGTCATTTGAAAGTTAAGTATATACTTATTGCGCAAACGTAGAAATAATTTAAATTCACAATGAGTAAAAGATAAAACACCATGCAGTCCAGGCAAAAATCGGTATCGTAAGTTACTGCGAATGCCCGATAGTGAAAATTATGCATACATTTTGTTAAGAGTTTTTATACAAAATACACCATGTTTCGAACTTTTACGGCAACATATAACCTATACTTACTTTATTTTAAGTTTTAAGATCACATCCCGTGTTTTTTAAGAAAAGTATAAGTATAGGTACTTTCAAAGTTGTTTATTGCGAAAATTGTCACATAAGTGAAAAAAAAATTTTTTAAAGTGCTCGGCTTTATTTGAAATTACGATAATAAAAATAATTTTCACAATAATAATATAAACAATAGACAACCTTTGACGGAAGTGTATAGGGTTTATTAAATATTATACGCTGAAACAAAACGGCATTTCACTGAAACAATGTAACCGAAACAACAATTAATCGAGTGCATACTTTCAGACCTTATAATTTAGGTGAGATTTCAGAAATGTTTACAAAGACTTATGGAATAAATATTTTAGAATTTTGTATGTCTGCAAAACTACTATTATTGCTCTGAAAACAATTTATCTAGTTAAGTATAACTGGAACTATAATTCTAAGCTACTTTGACCTAAATTAGTAACACAATACTGCAGTTCCTCTCACGCTTGTGTCCACGAACACAAGCGTGGATCCACTTACGTTTGGGACGACAACCGTTACTTACTACACCTAGGGGTCGCTATACCTAAAATATATCTCAGGAGATTTACTATATAAAGCGTGTAGCGGAAATACTACAAAATCCCTGACAGAATTTAAATTGCATAATGAAATACCTCTGTACGTATTCAACTAAATACAAGTTCTTACTGTGATTACTGAGTCATTCCTTTGTTTATTTAAGTAGATAGCTTTCATGTTAAATTAGCATGAGTTTTGAAATATGTTATAATATTTTTACTAGTAAGCATAGAAGATCTATATCAAATACAATATTTTTTATCAGTAAGTCTCAGAGGTCAACTCAGTTCTACCAGTGGGACAAATACATCGCATTGGAATACAAATATTTCATTGCCCAGTAGTCGTACTATACCTAAATCATAATAGGAATATCCTGTCAAAAATCTATAGGGTTTCCTTGACTACACACTAAATTTATATAAAAAACTTTAAAGGCCATCAGGTCCTAAAATAGGATTTTGCGATGATAAATGGGTGATATTAATTGTAGTTTAAAAGTCTTGACTGGAACAGTTATGTGGGTCTGGGGGTCTTGGAGGGACATCCTCGTAAGGCAGGACATGTGCCGCGGCCATCTCTCGTGACACTCTCTCTGCAGCTCCCAAGACACGCAAGAGGTTCAGACCGGCCAGCTTTCGGAGCTCGTCCATCGTCCATCCAGCTTCCATGAGCTCAGCGAACAGTAAAGGGTAGGATGATACGTCTTCTAGGCCTTGAGGCGTACTGTGGTGAATAAAAAACTAATTAGTAAGCTGCGATAAACTTTAGAGTAAAATATTTAAGTTTAAGCTAGGTAATTGCTTTCTTTGTCGGTCGGCAAGTGATATGAATTTTTAAATTCCACGGTTTTGCTTATATTCGTACCTACAGACATTCTCACGTCTGATTTTATTAAAGTTTAAATTGTTAAAAGTTGGAAAAAACTTGTATTAAAATTTTGTACTGTAAAATATGATGCCGTTATTACCTTCTTCGTGGAGAAAGGTAGCGTGCAAGCGAACGAAAATTTTCTTCTAAAGTCTGTAATATCGAATATCTTTACAATATATTTTCTAACGAAGCCCAACATGTTTGTGCCTCTATCTAGAGTCTTATGGAGCGGCCTCATAAGGCGCCTAATATATTTTTATCTCAGAAAATCCTCAAAATCATAAACAGATTTTTTGAATATTTTAAGTAGGTATTACTTTTAATTGACGAATAGTTAAAAATGACGGATTTGATAAACAGCTCTCAAAAATATTATTGATAGATCCTATGAAAATCCACCGTTTTTATTTATTTACCAGTTATTAAGCAATTAATATTGATGGCCTGGGATGGGTGACCGCTTTTTACAACGAGGCTATTTCATCATAAACACCGCAACAAGGTCGCCATTTGTTAGGTGTTGTTTCCGAATACCATCGGCGAAATGAGGACGGGTTAATCCCTCGTCTGGGTACCCTGAGGCCGTTTAAACGGTTCTCTGGTGCCAAATAGGTATTTATTTGTGATGGTATTTATTTTATTTAAGGGGAATTTTTAGTTGCACCTCTTTTTTAAAATTGAAGCAAACAACATTTCTCCACTAATAATCTACCTGCATATCAAATATATGATTGTATATCAATTTAAATAATTGTATAACTAAACGTGTAGTATTAGAAATTGTTTAAAATAAATCAAAGTTAGCGACTTTTTTTATCTAATTTTACTACGAAAATCTTGCTAAAACCACAGATTTAAGCATTCTAAAACAAAATTACTCACCGTATAACAAAAATACTGATTTGCACACTAAATTATCCAATATTACAACTAAATAAAAGTCCGTATTTTAATAAGTTATATTTAATATTAACACAATATTTAACTCATTTTTACATAATTATTTTATTTTATGGCTCGCTGCAGCGGTTGGCGAGTGCCAGAAAGGCTTTCTACACATACGAGAATAATTACTCAAAAGACTCTTTATTTAAAAAAAAATGGCCAAACTAGGTAAAGGATAGGTTAGGTTAGTGTTAGTACATGACCATACGCACGAGCCGAGCGAAGCGTGCCGCGGTAGCGGCCGGCGAGTGCCAGAAAGACTTTCTACACATACGAGAATAATTACTCAAAAGACTCTTTATTAAAAAAAAAAATGGCCAAACTAGGTAAAGGATAGGTTAGGTTAGTGTTAGTACATGACCATACGCACGAGCCGAGCGAAGCGTGCCGCGGTAGCGGCCGGCGAATGCCAGAAAGGCTTTCTACACATACGAGAATAATTACTCAAAAGACTCTGTATTTAAAAAAAATGGCCAAACTAGGTAAAGGATAGGTTAGGTTAGTGTTAGTACATGACCATACGCACGAGCCGAGCGAAGCGTGCCGCGGTAGCGGCCGGCGAGTGCCAGAAAGGCTTTCTACACATACGAGAATAATTACTCAAAAGACTCTTTATTTAAAAAAAATATGCACAAACTAGGTAAAGGATAGGTTAGGATAGTGTTAGTACATGACCATACGCACGAGCCGAGCGAAGCGTGCCGCTGTAGCGGCCGGCGAGTGCCAGAAAGGCTTCCTACACATACGAGAATAATTACCCAAAAGACTCTCTATTAAAAAAAAAATGGCCAGACTAGGTAAAGGATAGGTTAGTTTAGTTTAGTGCCGGTAGCGGTCGGCAAGTGCCAGCTAGGCTTCCTACACATATAAAAGTTGGGTAAAATGTGAATTTCCAAATGACAATAACTCCTAAAATACCCCCCCCCCCCTAACTTTTTATTTTAGGGGTAGGTTCACCCGCCCCCCCCCCCGCACTCTTCCCCTCCGCACCCCCCTACCCCCCCTCTGACGTCACATAAAGGAAAGTCCTACCCACCACCTGCAGAAGCTAAAAACATACCTATCGGCATAAAGCGAAAACGCGGCCGTCCAGCAAAAGCAAGACCTGCCCTCTAATCGTACAGTAAAATTTATATTTTTTTATATTTCTAATTAATTTGTTAAAAAAGACTGAGTAATCTCACCGTTGTGCCATGATTAGTGATTATGAAGATAACACTTATTTGATTTTTTCAGAACTTTAATTTAATATACATGACTGATTAACTGGTGTTTTATTTAGTATAACTCATGTTCTTTAAAATTTAATAGGTGATGGATTCCAAAAAAACTGATTAAATGTTTCGTTGCACTAAAATAATAATTAGATTTACTATAAGTTAACAGATAGTCATTCAGTAAAATAGTTTAACTTTAAAGATCAAACAGTATAGTATATTTGATTTATTTGATGCGCAAATTTAGTGTGCAATTCAGTATTTTAGTTAGCAATTTCGAATACTTTGATAGAAAGACTTAGATTTACAGTTGTAAGATTAAATACTACCCTTTATTTAAGTAATTAATACTTAAAATTTTCGAGAATCCGGAATTGTTTATTAAAAAAAAAACACAATTCTCCATTAATTCGTAACTCACATATCATAATGATTACAGTAAAGACTATATGAGGCCAATTTGGACCAATCACGCTTTGAGGGGTAACTGTAATGAAAGAGCTCCCAGTAAATAATAACAAAAAAAAAATGTTTACAAATAAAGTTTCATTTTAAAACACACAATATTTAGTTTTTCTGTTTATTGTGCACATTTCATGTAGGTAAACTTCCTTTCACGAAGATTTCTTGACATTTTTCCTTATCGTGAATACAGAAATCCCTCGGATATAGATAGGCTTTAGAAATGCCCGGAACGGAACAGATGTAAAGGAGCAGGAAATCGTTTCACTTAGGTGTGGTCGCTTCACTTAGACTTTTCTCTTTTCACGAAAAATAAATCTGTGAATGGATTTTTATTCACAGTTAGAGATGTATTAAAAGCTTTTTAAGGGGATAATAAGACTTAACCCTCCTATTTTAGCACGTTTATTTTAAATTATTGAACGTTAGTTTAATATTTTGATTAAAATACGCCTGCAAGGGTACCTACTCTGTAGTTGGTACGAAATTATTATTATTTTTAAATTCTTTATTGCACACAATAAAAAAAAAAGGCGATCTTAAACATTTTCTATCAGCTAACCTTTGAGAGAGTGAAATGTGCTTAGGGTGTAGAACTGTTTTGAAAATAGAAATGAATAGATATAATATCATTAATGAATGATGAATACCAAATAGAGTCATATTTAAAGAAATGATGATTACTATTTAAATTCATAGGTAGTTTTTATTTATCCTTCATTATTCTATTCCTTTCCACTTTGTTATTTTTCCTTTCTCATTTTGTAGTTGGTAGTATTGTGTATATGTAGTTTATGTATGTATATATATAAGATATATTTAAGTAGTGTATAATAGATTGTAAGTATTTTAAATAATATTCACTGGTTTATATACTCAGTTACTGTATTGCACCTACCTCACTTATTAACTGCTTTTATTGTCCCGAAGGTTTGGCTGGTAGAGAATGCCTAGCGGCATTAAGTCCGCCTTTGTATTTTGTATGCAATAAAGATGATTATACATATTATATTTTATAAACACCCATGACAAACTGTACAGAAAAACGTACTATTTGTTTTTGCCATGGGTGGGGAAACGAACTCACGACCTCCAAAGGCACGACCGCTAGTCTACGGAGGTCATATAATATTACCATACCAAACGAAATAGCTAAGAAAATATACTCGTAGTTTAATTTTAATTAGAAGTGTTTAATCGGTTGATATTTAGGATAACGTCGAATACGATGAGATAGGAATATAAACCCTTTCGAGGGTACCCTAAGGCTGCCTAGGCAGTCTTGCGCTCCATAAGGCACCCGTGATGCACCTACGTAATATAAGCATTTTTTTTTCTAATAAATTTTAGTTTTTTTTTATCGGATTGTGTAGCTTCTACACCCATTTTTAACCCTAGCTCCCTACTAGTGTTGCCAGACGTATTTTTAATTGTCCCGCGGGACTGACTTTGTCCCGTATTTCAACCGTGTTCAATTTGTTATTGCCAAGTCAATCGTTCTACGGCTGACAAGTACTCATTCGCAACATTCGCAGGAAATAAATGTACCTACCCTTGTGTTGCGACTTGCGACCTTAGTCACAACATTTTATAAAAATTGTAATTTAAGAAGAAAAACGTCAATTTTATTTTATTGTCATGTCAAAATGATATCTTTTGTAGTAGTTTTTGGTTGTAAAAATTGCCCACTGCAAATTTATATTTAATTTAAAATGAGTGTTTTTCTATAATAATAAAAATATTAAGCAAGGTGAGCGTGCTTAATATTTTTATTATTTAGGAAAAAAATAATTTAAAACGAGCATTAACAACCGTTAAAAAAATATGTTTCTGTTGCCAGATCAGAAATCTTATTGTTGTAAAAATATTTTTTTACAAATGTCCCGGATAAAAAATCTGAAATCCCGTATTTTTTCCCATTTAAGCATTTGTCCCTTATAGTCTGAAAAAAATCTGGCTACACTACTCCCTACCGTTCGTGAGTATTCGTGACCCCATCTAGGGTCGCTGCAGTTTTACAAACCTTTGTGCACCTAAACCGCATAGGATAATTGATGACGGAACATTTAAAATAAACGTCTAGCACCTAAAACGTCCAACTTTTAAGTGGTGTGAAAAATAACTCCGATTAATTTGTGAACTACCTTAGAACTTCGTGCAGTTAGAAATGTGATTTATATTCAATTCCAATTATGTTTAATTTAATGAGGCCTTGTTAAATTAGTTTTAGAACTATTATAGTAGGTTTTGTCTCTTTTTTTAGCAAAAAAAGAGGATATGCGTAAAAGAGACACGAACCCTATTCTTGTATTCTTCAAGGACTCAATCAGTTTTTAAGGAAAAGACTATTATATTAATATTTAATTAATCATAATAATAATATGTAGAACTTTGTTAATAAATAAATGTATTTCATTTCTCACCACAGTAGAACTTGTAGTAAGTGAAAATGTGACTCTATTTAAATACTGACTCAATCAAAATTATATAGATTTGATTTGAGAGATATTTTGAACAACCATGGTTTAGATTTCATTTATCGTTACGGTTGTAACATTGTTATTCATCGGAATTAATTGAATTCTACATTCAACATCATCGAATAATGTGCATTCGCATTTTTGGAATGTGTATTCGACGTATTGTGTGTGAAATGTTCTACTTATTATTATACATTCATAAAAAAAATATTATCATATAGGTAAGAGTTATGCTAGGATTCACTCGGAAATAATGTAGATGTTTTGCCTCATACATATGCAAAACCCGTCAAGTGACCTAGATGTTTCCTTTTTGGTAGGTTTACCGGTTTTCATGAGACTAACAAAGTTTGTAATAAAATAAGTCCAATAATAAAATAACAAATCTTATAAAATTATAAAAGTTTATAGATGGTGGGTACCAAGGAATTTTAAATAAAAAAAAAATGTACATTTGTTTCACAACGCCTCTACAGCATGTTAAGCTGTCGGTCCCAGTTTCGCTATACAAACTGTTTATAGGTGTTTTACATTTTTATAAGTTCCTATAATATTATATTTATTTTTTTAAAGATAAATGCAATATAAGATAATCTGATAAGGTTTATTATATAAAAATGTAAAAATATAAAATATTGAAAAAAGTGAATTCATAAAATCAGACTTCTTTGCCATCTACCATTATAAACTAGGACTTCTAACTTCACTCTAATATAGAGTTATTAGAAGAAAACAAATAAAGGGCGTCTGTATATAAGTAAATAACAAGCAATGACAGATTTTGTGCGGGGTTTACTGGAACTTTTGGTTGGCTAAGTGGTTGACTACCTTGTCGCGAAAGTGAGGATCGTAGGTTCGAGTCCCGCCCACCAGCATTATTTCATTGCATTTAAAAAAAATCAATATTTATTGTGTCAATTTTTATCAATATATTTTGATTTGTACTGTCAAAAAAGAAAGTGATTCAATTGGTTTCCTACAGTAGTCATGGTGGAGCTCAGCACCTTTTCTTATATATTGGGTGACGATATTCGCCAGTAAAAATAATAATTTGTCATGATTACTAAAGGCAATGGGGTTTATATATAATTGTCCATATTTTTTCCTTACTTCCTAAGTAGTAAACAAATATATATATATATATATATCATCACGGGTGCCTTACGGCGCCCGAGACCGCCTAGACGGCCCCAGGGTACCCAGCGGAGGGGTTTTAATCCCACCTCGTCGTAGCCGATGGTATGAGTCTACACTGAACAAGTGGCTAGCTCGTCGCGATGTTTTGACTAGACTCAATAATCCATCTATAAACAGTTTCACTAGTTGGTATAGTGAAACCGGGACCGACAGCTTAATGTGCTCTCCGAGGCACTATAGTGGTGTTGTCAAATAAATGTAAATAATTTTTTTTAATTAAAAACTCATTGGTACACACCGGGATTCGAACCAGGTACCTAAGCGTTTTTAAGTCCAAGGTCTAACCTACTCGGCCACCACGTATATAAAAATTATTAACTAAATAATAAAAATAACTACTACTATTTAGTAAAAAGCTCATACCGACAAAAATCTAGGCACAGTAAGTTACACCATCGGTCACGAGTTTAATGTGTACCAAACCAATGCGTGTAGCGCGCTGTAAGGCACCCGCGATAATATAGTACCTATTCTAAAACTTATCAGTAAAATTTTACTAAAACACAATATTAATAATTAATCATTTATTTTTTACGACGAAGGGATGTGCATAAGTGGGTAATTAATGAATGAACTTACTAATTGATGCCATCGAAGCCAGCGCCCAGCCCCACACTGTCCACGCCGGCGACGTCCCTCACGTGATTGATGTGCGCTGTAACATACCGCGAACATGTGCTACTGTGCCACAGATAATTGCTTATTAAATGCTACTCCTTAAAGTACTGCAGGATATTTGAATATCGAATTCTATTTACCTATATATATATATTTAATTTTGATTTGAGCACGGCATGTCACTTTGTATCTACCTGGTATGGACCTACAAAGTCCATGAATAGAGTCGATCAATTATTGTTCTAAACAAAAATTAATCGCTCCCACTATGTCGGCTAATATGTTGCGATTACGAAATGGGTGGCGACAAATTGCATTACCAGTATATTTTAATATACTTGCTGTCTTATTGTTAATTCAACCCACTTCGTAACCGCATCCTGAAAGGTGACTACCACCTCGACAAGAAATCGATGCAGTAAGCTCCTGAAAACCGGTAAACCCATAGACTAAAACCGAAACATGACATGATCACTTGACGGATTTTGCTCGCTCCCACTATGTCGGCTAAATGTTGCGATTACGAAATGGGTGGCGACAAATTGCATTACCAGTATATTTTAATGTACTTGCTGTCTTATTGTCAATTCAACCCACTTCGTAACCGCATCCTGAAAGGATACTACCACCTCGACAAGAAATCGATGCAGTAAGCTCCTGAAAACCGGTGAACCCATAGACTAAAACCGAAACATGACATGATCACTTGACGGATTTTGCTCGCTCCCACTATGTCGGCTAAATGTTGCGATTACGAAATGGGTGGCGACAAATTGCATTACCAGTATATTTTAATATACTTGCTGTCTTATTGTCAATTCAACCCACTTCGTAACCGCATCCTGAAAGGATACTACCACCTCGACAAGAAATCGATGCAGTAAGCTCCTGAAAACCGGTGAACCCATAGACTAAAACCGAAACATGACATGATCACTTGACGGTTTTTGCATCTACATGGGGTTAACGAACGAGACCGTTCGGTCGGCCTAACGAAGTTATAGAGGTCTTCCTCCGTACTAGAATATTATCTGGATATGTCTTGAATTTCTACTGGAAGATCAACAATTCGTCACAGATGAATGCTTATTAATCGCTACCATTTTGTAGCGATATGTGCTACTATCAGTTGCTATAATACAGTTAATTGCTTATTAAACGCTACTGTGGTACATTCGAATTGTATATTTTGATTAGATTTCTTGGACCTTCACATTAACTGAGGATGTCACACAACTACATTGATGTGAGTTGTAACATCCGGCGAACATGTGCTACTACTAGTATGACACAGCTAATTGCTTTTTAATCGTAATGCTGCCACATTGTAGTGATATGTGCTACTATAATACAGCTAATTGGTTATTAAACGCTACCACTGCGGAACATTTAAATTTCGAATTGTATATTTTGATTAGATGTCTTGGATCTTTACATAAACTGGGGAAGTCTTAAACTAGATTGATTTGAGTTGTTGTACGGCGAATATGTGTAATTTTATATAATATATTAATTCGAAAATCAAACGTTTCCTTTATGTTCCACTTCATTTGAATATCGAATTGATATATTATATAATGATAGGATTGATTACATGTCTTGGATCTTTATGTTAACTGAGGAAGTCCCACAACTAGATTTACGTCTGCTATAACATATGGCGAACATGTTCTATTGTGCCATAGCTATAATAGCTATATTAATAGTATGGTGTAATTCATTAGGTACTGTGTAATATTTAATGTGCGACTTGTATATTTTGATTAGATGTCTTGGAACTTTACTTAAACTGGGGAAGTATTAAACTAGATTGATTTGAGTTGTTGTACGGAGAAAATGTGCTACTATAACATTACTACTTGCTTATTAAATCCTATCATATAATATATTAATTCGAAATTTAAATGTTTCACATTAGGTACATAAAGTGATAACTTTATGTATTAGGTACATAAAGTGATAACTTTATGTACCTAATGTGAAATATTTGAATTTCAAATTGATATATTGATTACATGTCTTGGATCTTTAGGTTAACTGGGGAAGTCCCACAACTAGATTTACGTCAGCTATAACATATGGCGAACATGTTCTATTGCGCTATAGCTATAATAGCTATATTAATGGTACAACTTTGTAATGACATGTGCTAAGTACTATAACACATCATTAGGTACTGTGTAATATTTAAAATTCGAATTATATATTTTGTTTAGATGCCTTGGATCTTTACATTAACTGAGGAAGGTAACATACTGCGAATATAATTATGCTACTACGCTATAGCTAATTGTTTATTTAAAACGCTTGGGAACATTTGAAATTCGAATTCTATATCTCGTTTAGTAAAAATACCTATATCTTGATTCTCTATATTCTCAGGTATATTGTAACAATAGAATAATATATTGTCCTATAATAACTAGGTTAGAAGCAGTAGTACGACTGCAACGTATAGTTAATTGCTTATTAAATATTTTAACTCCACTTTACCTACTGTGAGTCATTTGAAAATTCAAAATTAGTCGTAAAGGAATACCCACTTCCGGTAATAACTAGCTTTGTGAATGTAGAATATGTTATTTTAAACTCGACCAATGTTAAAATACAACTTGAGTATACAATTTTTTTTTTTTTTAATTTTAAAAAGATGTAACTACGATTAGACGAGTCTCTTCATTTAAGATAACAAAACCTGTGTTAGAAGAGACCCGCTTTAACAATTTAACAGTTGCTTTTTCAATTGGTGGATGGGTAGGTATGTGAAAATATGTATTGTGAATGTGTGGATTGTGTGATTATGTGTGTGAATCAGTATACATATATGGTTATGTATTTTTTTGTGCATGGTAGATATACTGGTGTGTGTGTGCGCGTGTGTGTGTGTAAGGGTATTTATTATATATAATATAGTCTATATAAATAAATGAATAGCTTGTCTATTAGATATGAGTGGTTTTTTTATTATGTGCATCTGGATTGAGAGATCTAATCAAAACCAAGCAAAATGGCTATGTTGGCATTTCGTAGCATAATGTAGAAACTTATATATGAAATATTTTAATTTGTAAAGGCGAGGAAAAAAAAATAGCGTCCAAAAATAGGAGCTCTCAATCCTGACGTTTTTGAAAAAATATAAAAAAATATTTTTAGAAGTATTTACTCTATGTTATATTTTTTTGTACTAACATTCAGTACACACATCGTAAGAAATAATCATAAGAATTTAAAATATTTGGAGGTAAAATGAAGAAGATATAAGGCAAAACATGGATCTCTCAATCCAGACGTTTTAGATTGAGTGATCCTTTGAAACACCATGTTAGGCTGAGTAGAAGCAAAAGTTGATTATCCCAGCATTTAATAGTACTTCTCGACATATTCGCAAAATATAAATGAATATCCAAATGATAACCGTTAAAAAGTTATAGCAACTTCGTCATTTTTAAAACATCAGGACTGAGTGATCTATATTTTTACATATATCTACTTTTACTTTCGTCGCACAGAAAATCTAAAATTCTACGAATAATTAAAAAAACATCTTCTAAATCCTGGCATTTAAACTATTTGTGTAAAGATTGCACTTTATTATATTTTTAGATTTCAATTTTACCCATACAGCAAGTCGGGTAGGGTGACCATGTTTTTTTTTTGTTGGCACTCGGTATGAACACATGCCAAACCAAACAAATTCAGATTGATTCCGAAACAAATTTTAGTGTTTACTAATACCAGTAAATCTATAGACTAATGTTGAAAAACGGTAAACCCATAGATTGATGCCTTAAAAATAAATCTGGATACCGTTATAATTACGAATGATCTCAAATTTTCGAGCTACCAGAAAAGCGGTACCTAAACTCAGACTAATCCCGTATCATAACGGTCGAATCTCCTGAAAACCCGTAAACACTAATAATGTGTTTAAAATAAACTTTTTTTAAGCCACATACAATTAAAACCTAGTCATTTTAAATTTCTTTAAAACGGTAATGTTTTAAAAAAAAAACGATATTATAAATACCAGGAAGTACCCTAAGCCCCAAAATAGCCTGTCTAAAAATGAGAACACAATATAGCCACCGCGACCGAAGTCAATACAAAAAAATGACAAGTGCGAAAACTCGCTCGCGGAGTTTTCTGAAGATAGCGGAGGGGTTTTATTTCCACCTCGTATCAAATTGTGAGTCTACACTACACTGAACAAGTGGCGAACTCATAGCGGTATTTGTTTAGACTTAATCACCCATCGGTAAACAGTTTCACAAGTTTATATAGTGAAACTAGGACCGACAGCCTAACGTGCGCTTATCTTTGACTTGGACCCTTTTACACCTTCACCTATTAGGAGATATTTTACTAAATATATACCTATTTATTTATTTTTTGCGATAATGTCGAGAAGTACTATTAAATGCTGGGATAATCAACTTTTGCTTCTACTCAGCCTAACATGGTATTTCAGAGGATCACTCAATCTAAAACGTCTGGATTGAGAGATCCATGTTTTGCCTTATATCTTCTTCATTTTACCTCCAAATATTTTGAATTCTTATGATTATTTCTTACGATGTGTGTACTGAATGTTAGTACAAAAAAATATAACATAGAGTAAATACTTCTAAAAATATTTTTTTATAATTTTTCAAAAACGTCAGGATTGAGAGCTCCTATTTTTGGACTCTAACTTTTTTTCCTCGCCTTTACAAATTAAAATATTTCATATATAAGTTTCTACATTATGCTACGAAATGCCAACATAGTAATTTTGTTGGGTTTTGATAAGATCTCTCAATCCAGATGCACATTTTTTTATTCAATTATAATATGTAATCATCATTGTTCACAACAATACTGGTTACATAATAAATTTTAATTAGATTATATGTCGTTTATTAATAGTTTCTCTGTCGTTTCATAGTTTAGCGTCTTTAACCATTTGGTTATACCATTAGGTTGCTTTAAGAACCATACATTAAAGCTCTTTTTATAGCTTTTGTAGATATATCTTTTACGGAGATAAGAAATAACATATCAAACATTTACGCTCGAATAATCATTTAACGTTTGCCGGAATGTAACTTAAATCAGTTAGAATGTCGCCAAAACTCGCTACTATGTACATTTATGTCATATTATGTATAGTATATCTCTGTTGGCAATGTATACAATGATACTAGCTAAAAGTTTTTAGAAAAGGAACTTTGTCACTTTTAAGCTTTCTGAATTTTATTTTTATTTTATTTATTGGAGCACGGCATGTGACTTTGTATCTACCTGATAGTGAGCAGAGCTACAAAGTCCATGAATGGGGTCGATCAATATAATATATTCTTAAACAAAATTGATCGCTCCCACTATGCCGGCTAAATTAAATAAATGATAATTAAATGATGCGATTACGAAATGGGTTATTATTTTTAATTAAATTACGCCAAATTGCATTACGAGTATATTTTAATACTTTCTGCCTTATCGTCATATATTTGACCCATTTCGTAACCGCACCCTGAAAGGAGACTACCACCTCGACAAGAAATCGATGCTGTGATCTCCTGAAAACCGGTGAACCCACAGACTAAAACCGAAACATGACTAGGCCACTTGACGGTTATTGCATCTGTATGGGCGGTGGTAACGCGACCGGTGGATATTTTTATGGTTACTGAAAATTTTGATGCATAACAATAAATTATTATAATAATAAAACAGATCTTGTTATAAATATAAGTAAAATAAAATTACCTAATTTAAAAAGTATCTACTAGTAACGTATGCGTCTTTGTAAAGATTAATAAATTATATTTAACTGCATTGCAGCTTTTTATTTAGGTACGTTCTTCTTGTCTCTAGTACACATCTCGCCTAGAGCTTAGTTTGTGACCAGGCATATGTATGTGAAATGTTACATAGTATTTATTACCTATATATACTTCTTATAATAACTGTTTTCTCTTTGACGAGGGTAGACAATGCATTTTTTTTATATAAACAAAGTGTTAAATAAATAAATAAAAGAACTATAATATTTGGAATTATTGATGATATTGTTGTGGTGTCTTTCGATGCAAAAATTTAATAATAATATAAAAGACACTGGTCACATACAAAGATTTATTAGGCTTGTACTATGTGTACCAGAGATAATGATATATATTATATTTTATAAACACCAAAACCACGTGTGTTTAGACCACATTGTAAAGAAAAAAATGTATGCTATTTTTGGTACATTGTATCCAGAGATCGTGAGTTTGATGCCAACCCATGCATCAAACTCACGATCTCTGGATACAATGTCAAAAGCGCAACCATTGGTCGTACCTATAGAGACGCCTACGTAGACCAGTGGTTGCGCTTTTGGCGATGATGACGGCATTTTGCTCGCCTGACAAGGCTGAATACAAATCTATATATTTTTTCCTATATGATCTTGTAATTGTGGGTATTCTAGCAAATAAATTGTTTCATTTCATTTCGTTGTATGAGCTATACCTTTGATTATAGAGATAGATGACAAACTAGGTAATAAAGCCCCTGATTGGCCAATAACTATCCACAACAAAAGCTTACAAAACAATGCAACTTGCCCGGCTAAATAGACCAATCAGAAAGTTTTATTTTTCTTCCGTTTTCTGCAGTTCCCAGTCTAAATATATATCTAACTATTGTACGAAATTTATTTGCCACATAAAATTTACTGTAGATTCGAACCTGCTAACTCAATTTAAGACTACTATCAAAGTTATTTCCTCCGGGAAATTGGGTGTTCGGACACCAAATTCTAAAACAACTACAGTTTTACTTTCTATGAAAACATATTTTCAACACTCTGAATTCTCTGATTTTTTGTAAATACAAAAAATAAATATACAGCGGGAAAACAATGAAGTTTGGACTTTTATTTCAATGTTTGATTTAAAAAAATAAGTACCGAATAGTTGAAATTTTTATATATAAAAATAATATAAATAGTTACCTACAATAATATTTACTGAGTAGAAAGCAAAAGGAGTACTGAGTAATAAGTAAAGGATACATAATAGAGATAAATTCAAATATTGCATTCAGTGGTATCTTTCTGTAGTAAATAAATTTAGCTACTTACAAAAATAAATAATATTTATATTAAAAAAGCGGCCTCAGCCTAGTGGTTAAGTCACTGCGCAACTGATAACAAGGTTAAGCAGATGACAACAGGACCGGACCTGGGATGGGTGACCGCTTTATACAACGAGGCTATTTCATCATAAACACCGCAATAAGCTCGCCACTTGATAGGTTTTGCCTCCGAATACCATCGGCGAAATGAGGACGGGTTAATCCCTCCGCTGGGTACCCTGAGGCCGTTTAAACGGTTCCCGGGAGCCAAATAGGCACCCGTGATGGTATTTATTTTTATTAACTGTTAACTTTATTTATTAACTAATTAAAACTTTTTAGATATGTACCTAGATAATAAGATAAACTAGAGTCATAAACTAGTTTACTCACGATTAAATAAAAAAAATATGCCAGGAGTGCAAAGTAGCTGCCTACATTGGAACTGTACTTACAGTCAAGATTTTTCGTTGTAGTATTTATGCTTATGTTTTTTTTCAGGAAAGTACAGTACGTTCACAGTTATTTACACGTTTGACAACTATTATTTATTGCCTCACGCTAGAATGACAGTAATTAATGTACTACCATAATATGAATTGACATTACCTCAGGTTAACATAATAGCTAGAGGTTAAAACTGTGAATGCACTGTAGTAATATTCCAAATACTTTTCTGTGGCTGTAGTAATTTTTCAATATTATCTGTCATTCTAAAAGTTTATATGCAATACTTTATAAATAATACAGTTTATGTATTAATTTGAACATCATAATTTATTTATTTTATCTAGAAAATTAACAGCAAAATAGCAATACTATAACTATATAAATAACTATTTACAAATCTTTACAAAATAATGATTTTTATTTTTTGGTAGGTAAGTAATTAATTATAGTTAATTATGAAATTCACAGAAATAAACTCTTGGTTAAATGTGTCCATACTTTAATTTTCACCCTGTTTATTTATTTAGATATTTATTCACCTTAGTAGATAAAAAATTGTGTATTATGTGATTAAATTATCTATATAATCTAAAACTTGCCCCTAAATGTGAAGGTGCTATTCTATGTGTGGGTGCTGTCATCCCACGTTCGTGTTCATTCTATAGGTGACTATTCAGTCACAATTCGACCAATACTGATCAATAATGTTAACCAAATTGATTAATCGCGTTTATACCATACTTTGAATGTGCAAAGTATGGTATAGACGCGGACTAAGTGGAGGGGCGCAGCGTTTCAGATTAGATTATCTATAGATATAATAAATTAACCATACAGATGCCGTCAAAGTCTAAATCAAAGTAAAACAACCGTCAAATGACCTAGTCATGTTTCGGTTTTATTCTGTGGGTTCACGGGTTTTCAGAACACTATTGTATTGATTTCTTGTCAAAGTGATAGTCTTCTTTCAGAGTGCGGTTGTGAAATTGTCAGTTGATTTACCGATAAAGCAGCAAGAATATTAAAATAGACTTGTAATGTAAATTCGTCTTTTCGTAACCATATGATTTAGCCGGCATAGTGGGAGCGATCAATGTTGTTAAAAAACAATCGACCCCATTTATGGAGTTTAGGGGTCTACTTATCATCACATACTTGAAAGACAAATGCTGTGCTCTAACAAAAAAAAACTTACCTATAGCATCATGCACCGTAGCTGTGTTCTTGCAAGTAAGAAACGATGCATAGAAGTTGACCATGACAAGTCCCTTGTTCGCGGCTAGAAGACGCAGTATGACATCTGGTACGTTTCGTGTAACATTGCAGAGCTCACGAGCAGACGAATGGGAGAACAGGATCGGCGCACGCGACACTGTGAGCGCGTCTCGCATCGTCCGCACTGATACGTGCGATAAATCCACCAGCATCCCGAGACGATTCATCTCTTTTATTACAACCTGTTGGTAGAAAAAAGACATATGTTTATCTATACTAATAATAATATAAAGAGAAAGGATTTTATTGTTTATTTGTTCCGGATAAACTTAAAACTACTGAACAGTCACTTATAGAATGCTACATTATCACTGAGTAACATGAGATATATTATATTTCAGATCCAAATTCTTTTAATTCAAACGCGGATGAAACAGCGGGGCACAGATAGTCTCCACTAGTATTATAAAGATCAATTATTTGATTATCAAAACTCAACAAATACTGGTTACAACATATCAAAATGGTTATGATTTTTTATATACCATTAGAAAGCCACATTATTAGCAAGTAACATGGGCTTACACCAATATAAAGTTACATTATTAGCAGGCATTATTTAGAAATGAAATCGGATCAAGATTTCTTTTAAACAAAATCGGATAAAACCTCAAAGTAAACCTTTCTCAATCCTGGACAAAGCACAAGACTGGAAATTATTCATGGATACATACAAAATACACTACAAGATTCCAGACGAACGAGCAGTTTCAGCCTATAGACCAGACATATCTCGGTACTTGAAGAAAGTAATACTTATAGAACTCACCGTTCCGTGGGAAACAAACATACCTAAAGACCACAACATCAAGCCGAACAAATATTTTGATCTCACAAACGAAATTACTAGAAACGGATTTAAAACTCAACTTTATGCAATGGAAGTTGGAGGAATTCCAGCAAAGTCTTTGCACTGTCTATTGAAGGATCTTGGCCTTCCGAGATCAGCCGTCGGAACTTTTATGGAGCGTGTTTCCAAGATGGCGCTTACAGGATCATATAGTGTTTGGTTGAGTAGAGAGGGTAGTGAACACAGTGCAGGTGAGAGTTCAAAAGGCCTTTAAACCTACTTCGCGGTCTCAAGTCCGGGAACGCTGCAGTTCATCCCCCTGCCTTTCAAACATGCGATGGACCTGGCACCCGCACGATGAATCCATGGCAGCTAAGCACATTGTCTCTATCTCTCTCTTTCAAAAGTTTATTTATTTATTTCTAGGGGGGTCTCTATAACTTGGATAGATTGACCGACCAGTTTCATTTACCCCACATTTATGACCATGTAAAAGCTGTCGACTTAGAAATGTTTCGGTTTTAGTCTATAGGTTAACCGGTTTTCATAAGACTAATGCCTCCATTTCTTGTCGAAGTTTAGTCTCCTTTCAGGGCTCGCTTACGAAACCGGCAGTTGATTCGACAGTAAAGCAGCGAGTATATTTAGTAGTTCCATACTTTGGAGGTTCTTTGTTTTCTAGTTTTAAAAAATCGTAAGTCAATCACAATCTGTTATCTAAGTCAATAAAGTATTTCATAAGTACTAGATCAGATTTAGGTCAGTCAGTCAGTTTGTGACTGATTCGGAAACTGTCTGCTGGTTAGATATTTCAGTAGATGTGATCCTGGACATACCCTCTGCAAAATTTGTGAATGAGATTAAGATCTAGACTTATGCCTAAAAACGTGATTTTGGTCCATAAAACTAAACAAACATCAAACTTTTTGGGCTGTGTTAAGGCTTACCTAAAGTGAGGTATGAGAAAATACTTCCAGCATACCTCTTTAGATGTTATAAAAAAATACCAAAACTGCAATTGACTAATTTCAAAAGTTGCAGCTTAGTTAAATGAATTTAAAATTAACAAATAGGTAACTAATCAATTATTTTTTAGCTGAACAGACGTAGCTAATTGGTCAGTATAAATTAGTCAGAAAACCACTAATGTATCTGCCAATTTCATTATATTAATTGAGTAGATACAAGCGTTATCTGTTCATGTTATTTTTGATATTGCCTAATGCCTGTCTAGTCTAGCTAATGAAAGCGACCTTTGCAATCACTATAATCTATTATTAGGCTAGACTTTGCCGTTTTTATTATTTACAGAAATGCTAAAATGGTATGAAAGGTAGGTCGTATGATACGAGAATAGTTTTGACCTAAGGTAATTAAAATATCTGACCTTTTGCCTTTTAAGTTAGTTAAATATCACCTACTTTGGGTGACTTTGAATCGTACAATAATTTTAGCATCCTAATAAACCGCTCTATAAAATTTTTTACTGTTTTAAACGTGAACTATTTAATAAATATTAGGTAAGAACCTGTAAGATTGCATTTGTTTTTTACAGTTAGCACGCAACATTTTAAATATTATTACAATTTAATAACGAAGATTGTGATATATATAATTAATAAATATCTACTGGTGAAATGTATGCATTAAAGATCAATAGTAGTTTAAATATAGTTACTACATATAGTATACCTAACTATAAATAATAGTTATATACGTACTATAAACAATTGTTAGTCGTTACTTATGTAGGTGTCAACCAAAAACTATCATTTTAGTCCATCCGAAGATCCGATTTGAAGTTGAACTTTAGAAAAAATATGGAGCTGTCTCTCTTAACAAAACATGACAAGGATACCAAAGCCATGGGTTCTTAAGTGGATCCATGAAACTAAAAATAAAATATGGAACCGCTATAGTGTCTTAAATGGCCTGTAAAACGAAATGTCAAAAGAGTTCGTTGTTTGTGGTTGCTTTTCTCACTTCAACGCTTAGTGATTTGCTTTTGTTTTCATTCTTCTTTTTTTTTATTTGTATGGAGGCGATTATCTCATTTTCTCAAAATTAAAAAGGCGATTTAAAGGCCATGGCCATCTCCCTATTAATTGTCTTATTGTTGTTTTATTCTGTCAACTGTCCCTAAAAACTATTAATCAGTTTCACAAATTTAAGCATTTAGATTCTCAGCCCTAAAAAAAAAGGTAGGCCAGGAAATATTCCAATGATCAGGAAATCGAGTTTGTGATTTACATATTTTTGAACCTTGTTTGAATAAGTAAATTTGAATTTTTATTTTTCGCTATTAAAATTGGGGTTTGGTATTTTACCCCTATTACTAAGGGGTATAAAAATTTGTTCTCAGA
Organism: Monopis laevigella; assembly: GCA_947458855.1. Classification (NCBI taxonomy): domain Eukaryota; kingdom Metazoa; phylum Arthropoda; class Insecta; order Lepidoptera; family Tineidae; genus Monopis; species Monopis laevigella. The sequence goes on along the minus strand of OX381583.1, from coordinate 17,419,131 downwards.
CCTACCGAAGAAACACAAAAAAAAATCGTTCTAGTCGTGTCGGAGGAGTTTGGTTACAAACACCGTGACACGAGAATTTTATATATTAGATATACATGGTGAATTTGAAAGGATGAACGGCTAATATGACGCTGATGAAATCGAACTTTTATCATGGAACCATGTGTCGCAAATAAAAAAAATGTTGACTTCCCCATACAAATTGGTCATATTAAAATGTTAAAATGACCAATTTGTATGGGGAAGTCAACATTTTTTTTCATACATATAATTCGAGTAAAATCGTAGACTATCTGTGCCTGTACATTAAGGATTTTTTGCAAAAAACACTGAGAGGCGTAATACATTACAACTAATAACAGAGAAAATAACTAACAGAGAAAGAAACTTGAAATAATATTTTTGTCCCTGTGTTGGTTTGTAAAAACCACTTTTATTGAAATCAAAATCTAATTAGTGAAAAATATGAACCTTACCATAAATACATTTATTTGCAAACCATTCTAAAATACATAGGTATAAGATTCAAAAGTTTTTCTAAATTTATATGAAATGATTCAAAATTTAGTTGAAATCTCATAGGCCACGTCGAGTAACGCGTGCCCGGTGACAGTTGTGGCGCCGTATAATAAAAAACACGCACGCGAAGTAGCGGGCACAAGCTAGTGGGGTAATAATATTCAATTCGGTTAAGAAACGGACAGTAGATTTGACAATAAAGTTGCGAGGACCTATTAGGATGCAGTTACAAAACAGGCAGTTTTTGACGATAATAATAATAATAATAATTGGCCTTTTTCGCCGCTCAATTCGTAACCGCATCATTTAGATTTGTTTCTACGTTATAGAAACGGCACCAGCACAGAGAATTGGAATTAGGATTGGATGTCCATTAAAAATTTCGAGGAATAGAAATTGTCGATCTGTCAGTCTATCTGACAGATCGAAAATTTCTATTCCTTTTAAGGTTCCATACAATAACCTCGTTCTTACCTTGCCAAAAGGAGATAGACCCTCATGAGCCCAGGTGTCAGGTTCTTCGGGTGCCATGGAGCACTCAGACCAGGGTGTGTCGCAAGTGGAGGTGAGCGTGAGGTACCGGACCCCGACCTGGTACAGGGTTCTGAGCACACCCAGTGAGCTGCCGATGGCGTGACCACCTTCCACTCCGATCAGAGAACACATGCGGTGGTTAGCGTGGGCTGCCATTATATCTGTTGGAACAAAAGATGAGGTATTAAAAAAAATAGTACATCTTTTTATTTTGATTTTATAATTGGTAGAGAATGCGTTCGACCTCAAATGTGCCTCATGGAAAGTATCCATGATGTCGAATTAAGCACGCTTACTATGTAAAAGTATTTATTTACCTACTCTAGATATAAAAAGACCCAGATTGTAAACGTCTGGAAATACAAAAATAGGTAGGGAAGTTCCAAGACTCCGACGCCTACTTAATTTTTTAAAATGTATTCACAGATGATTGTGGATACATTTTATGATATTCAGCTGCCATATTCTGTTCTTTATAGCGGAAACGTTAAGTTGTCAAAATAACGAAATCCTATAAATATGACATTAGACAACATTAAAATTGTTATAAATAAAGTTTTATTCCTAAAATCATACACACCTAACATAAAAAAGGATAGAACAAGATAATCAATAGAGCGCCATATGTAATGAAAACTCTTTAAAAATAAAATAAATTTTTGGCATAATAAAATAGACAAAGTATCTAAAAACTTTAAGTTTTCTCCAATAAAACCAAGTAAACACTACTGCAGGTGTGCTCAAACTTGAACTGCTGGCGATCTACCTCAATATTTTTAGACTACTTACGATCGACTCTGAGAGGCTGCAAGTATGTAAGATGCAGGATTGTACGACAACCCTGCATCGACGTGTACGACGTACATACACGATACACCCTACCTACCTACCTACCTAGGTAGGGTGTACCGTAGCATATATAGATATTAGCTTACCGCACAATATACATTATTTTAGTCAAGGTTTGGGTTAGGTTTAGTTAGGTTCTTCTCTACAATATCAATGGAAAAACTCACAGTTATTCAAAATTGCGAGTTTATTGGTTGTTACAAAACAAAAGAGTTACATATGGTGTTAAACTTAACTAAGGAGTGACTTTAGACGTGGCAATGCATGTCCTCAGCATACTTTTCATAAGATGGTACGTAACCACTGAGTGCTAATCGCAAGCATGATGACATATGATCGTCAGTTAGTCGATTGCGATATTTTGACTTAATTATCTTCATTTCAGAAAATGGATAAGGAGTGACTTTAGACGTGGCAATGCATGTCCTCAGCATACTTTTCATAAGATGGTACGTAACCACTGAGTGCTAATCGCAAGCATGATGACATATGATCGTCAGTTAGTCGATTGCGATATTTTGACTTAATTATCTTCATTTCAGAAAATGCAGACGCGCACAAGTAAGTTGACCCAAACATTGCCGGTAGTTGAAGGGCGATTTGCCAAAGATTCGGATATTTATCTTCAGATATAAAACACCAGAAATTTGTATCAGATACTGTAGCTTTGAGATGTATATCTGATATAATCTGCACCAACTCATATTCAACAGAACATGAGTTCATATTAAACAGACTTGCTATTTCAGTAGTAATTCCTCAATGTTTTTACATGAAAAAGGATAACTCATAAATGATGCTATATTTGCCGATTTACTGCAATCATAAAAACGCATTTCGAATTGTCCCAAAATATTTGATAATTCAGCCTCATACGTATCATAATTCAACTGAGGAATCCTTGCTTTAAAAGACGGAAAATGTTTCAGATCCTTTCTTTTCAGTTGATCTATCATAAATTGCAATTTACTTTTTTTGAATGCGTTTACTGCGCTAATCATCTCAATAATAGTTTTTCCTTTACCTTGAAGCTCCAAGTTAATGGTGTTTAAGTGCATAGTGATGTCAGTCAAAATGCCAAATCAGTCAGCCATTTTTCGTTTTTCAACATCTGAGTGTCATCACCTCTTTCGTCTAGAAAAGCTGTTATTTCGGGCAATAATTCTTGAAACCTTTCTAGGAATTTTCCGCGACTCAACCACCTGACGTCCGTGTGAAGAACTAAATCAGTGTGTTCAGCTGACTCCCTATCTTCCAACTGCAACTTAAAGAGTCGCCGTTGCAAGCTACGTGCACGGATGAAATTCACAATTTTTGTTGCAATGCCCATAATTTCCTCCGTGTTTAAAACCTTTGAACACAAAACTTATTGATGTATAATGCAATGGAATGAAAAAAATGAAGGGAAATGTTCATTAGCTCGACACAATGCCACAAAACCGTTTTTGTTTCCAGTCATTGCTGGTGCTCCATCGGTTGTAATGCACACTAATTTATATATTGGTAGTTTTTTACAGTTTTGAAGAAAACGTCATATATATCTTCGCCACGGGTCTTCCCCTTCAAAGGAATGATCGTCAAAAATTCTTCCTTAGCCAACATGTCATTGAATACCATCCGAATAAAAATACACAGCTGGGTATCCACCGATATAACAGACACTGTCTGTTATATCGGTGGATTCGTCGAACTGTAAAGAAAAGTATGTACATTCCATGATTTCATGTTTTAGTTTATCTGCCATGTCCTGACTCATGACTTCAATACGCCTTGTGACAGTAGGGCGAGATAACTGAAGTTCTCTAATAGCAGACATGATTTCTGTTTTATTTTTAAAATCTCGAAATAAAAACTCACCCGCTTCAATAAATGCTTCCTTCATAACCCATCCATCTTCGAATGGTTTCTTGTGTTTCGCCAATATATTGATATTTTAAATGACGCGATCGTAGCAGCTTTTGATTGTTTGGCTGGTCTTGGGAACATAGTTTGTTCTTTTTTCAACCAAGGTATCAAATCACGTACTTTTCGTTTTCTTAATTCACTCTGTGTCGGAAAATCTTTTCGAAATCTACTCAAAAAGCACTCGCGATCGACCGTTTGAGCACCCCTGTACTACTTCATCGATTACAGAGTGCGGTTACGAAATAGGCTTCTGTTTAAATAATAATGTAGCGAGGACTACGTTTGATGCAAATTTGCCCCCATTTCGTAACCGCATTATTTAGCCGACATATTAACATGGACTTCAAATGTCTGCTTACAGTCTCAGCCACATTTCGTGCTCCAATAAAAAAAGAACAAAAGAGGTATATAAAGGATTAAAGAAAATTTCGCTCTATGCCGAGACATGCGATTTTCCTATCGTTAGATTTAGATTGGATTCCTCGCTACAAAGATCTAACAAGTAACAATAACATGCAGATAGGCTCAAGTAAAGCCAGGGACCAAATTAAGTAAGCTCAAATAGTCTATCTATTCCGGGAAGGTTCAATTTAAATTATTCCATTTGAAATACCTTGCCATCTATCTACATATATAGCGTGTAACGAGAACCAAACAAACTTCGGATAGGACAAAAGTTGTATCAGACGTTTGTTGTATTAAAGATTTTTTTGATAGCAGAAATAATTTCTTATAATTTAAGGCCGGCTTAGGGCCAAAATAATTATACAGGGTGAATTTGAAAGGATGCACATTGGGTTAATATGAGGTTCTGCTGATCTAATCTAACAACTTTTTCCATGGAACAATGAGTCGCAAACGAAAAAAAATATTTGGCTTCCCCATACCAATTGATTATTTTAACATTACTAGTTTGTATGGAAAAGGAACATTTTTTTACCTGTGTGAAGTTAGCGGCCTAAAATATAGCGGCCCTCATAACCCGACCGATTTAAAAAGTCGTATGAAAATGTGAAGTTAGCGGCCCCTATTTTCTTTAATCTCGTAGCATCTCGTAGCCACTCCACAATTTCATATGAATTCTTCAGGATTTTTTTGAAAAATCAGTATCCACAAACTGAAATGCGATTAAAAGGGGACGCTGTGTGATAACTTCTATACTAGACATAATATTCTGATCAAACTCTCTGAGCACATAGGCCTAGATACATATTATATAATGTATATACTCAGCTCTACTATAAAAGCTTATGAACTTCTGAAAAAATATTTTAAAAACTTTACTTTTTATGAGAATTTCTAGTAAAGAGAGCACATTGTTACGGCTTGCAGCTACTAAACCAGACATAATATTCTGATGATTATTTTTATATATAAAGGGAATAATAGTAGGCATTGAACAGTTATAGTCTCCTTTACTATAACTGTTTATGTAGACCTCAGGATTTTTTTGAAAAATCAGTATCAACAAACTGAAATGCGATTAAAAGGGGACGCTGTGTGATAACTTCTATACTAGACATAATATTCTGATCAAACTCTTTGAGCACATAGGCCTAGATACATATTATATAATGTATATAGTCAGCTCTACTATAAAAGCTTAGGAACTTCTGAAAAAATATTTTAAAACTTTACTTTTTATGAGAATTTCTAGTAAAAAGAGCACATTGTTACGGCTTGCAGCTACTAAACCAGACATAATATTCTGATGATTATTTTTACATATAAAGGGAATAAGAGTAGGCATTGAACAGTTATAGTCTCCTTTACTATAACTGTTTATGTAGTCCCCAGGATTTTTTTGAAAAATCAGTATCAACAAACTGAAATGCGATTAAAAGGGGACGCTGTGTGATAACTTCTATACTAGACATAATATTCTGATCAAACTCTCTGAGCACATAGGCCTAGATACATATTATATAATGTATATAGTCAGCTCTACTATAAAAGCTTAGGAATTTCTGAAAAAATATTTTAAAACTTTACTTTTTATGAGAATTTCTAGTAAAGAGAGCACATTGTTACGGCTTGCAGCTTCTAAACCAGACATAATATTCTGATGATTATTTTTATATATAAAGGGAATAAGAGTAGGCATCAAACAGTTATAGTCTCCATTACTATAAATGTTTATGTAGTCCTCAGGATTTTTTTGAAAAATCAGTATCCACAAACTGAAATGCGATTAAAAGGGGACGCTGTGTGATAACTTCTATACTAGACATAATATTCTGATCAAACTCTCTGAGCACATAGGCCTAGATACATATTATATAATGTATATAGTCAGCTCTACTATAAAAACTTAGGAACTTCTGAAAAAATATTTTAAAACTTTACTTTTTATGAGAATTTCTAGTAAAGAGAGCACATTGTTACGGCTTGCAGCTACTAAACCAGACATAATATTCTGATGATTATTTTTATATATAAAGGGAATAAGAGTAGGCATCGAACAGTTATAGTCTCCATTATTATAAATGTTTATGTAGTCCTCAGGATTTTTTTGAAAAATCAGTATCCACAAACTGAAATGCGATTAAAAGGGGACGCTGTGTGATAACTTCTATACTAGACATAATATTCTGATCAAACTCTCTGAGCACATAGGCCTAGATACATACTATATAATGTATATACTCAGCTCTACTATAAAAGCTTATGAACTTCTGAAAAAATATTTTAAACCTTTACTTTTTATGAGAATTTCTAGTAAAGAGAGCACAGTGTTACGGCTTGCAGCTACTAAACCAGACATAATATTCTGATGATTATTTTTATATATAAATGGAATAAGAGTAGGCATCGAACAGTTATAGTCTCCATTACTATAAATGTTTATGTAGTCCTCAGGATTTTTTTGAAAAATCAGTATCCACATACTGAAATGCGATTAAAAGGGGACGCTGTGTGATAACTTCTATACTAGACATAATATTCTGATCAAACTCTCTGAGCACATAGGCCTAGATACATATTATATAATGTATATAGTCAGCTCTACTATAAAAGCTTAGGAACTTCTGAAAAAATATTTTAAAACTATACTTTTTATGAGAATTTTTAGTAAAGGGAGCACATTGTTACGGCTTGCAGCTACTAAACCAGACATAATATTCTGATGATTATTTTTATATATAAAGGGAATAAGAGTAGGCATCGAACAGTTATAGTCTCCTTTACTATAACTGTTTATGTAGTCCTCAGGATTTTTTTGAAAAATCAGTATCAACAAACTGAAATGCGATTAAAAGGGGACGCTGTGTGATAGCTTCTATACTAGACATAATATTCTGATCAAACTCTCTGAGCACATAGGCCTAGATACATATTATATAATGTATATAGTCAGCTCTACTATAAAAGCTTAGGAACTTCTGAAAAAATATTTTAAAACTTTACTTTTTATGTGAATTTCTAGTAAAGAGAGCACATTGTTACGGCTTGCAGCTACTAAACCAGACATAATATTCTGATGATTATTTTTATATATAAAGGGAATAAGAGTAGGCATCGAACAGTTATAGTCTCCATTACTATAAATGTATATGTAGCCCTCAGAATTTTTTTGAAAAATCAGTATCCACAAACTGAAATGCGATTAAAAGGGGACGCTGTGTGATAACTTCTATACTAGACATAATATTCTGATCCAACTCTCTGAGCACATAGGCCTAGATACATATTATATAATGTATATACTCAGCTCTACTATAAAAGCTTAGGAACTTCTGAAAAAAGATTTTAAAACTATACTTTTTATGAGAATTTTTAGTAAAGAGAGCACATTGTTACGGCTTGCAGCTACTAAACCAGACTTAATATTCTGATGATTATTTTTATATATAAAGGGAATAAGCGTAGGCATCGAACAGTTATAGTCTCCTTTACTATAACTGTTTATGTAGTCCTCAGGATTTTTTTGAAAAATCAGTATCAACAAACTGAAATGCGATTAAAAGGGGACGCTGTGTGATAACTTCTATACTAGACATAATATTCTGATTAAACTCTCTGAGCACATAGGCCTAGATACATATTATTTAATGTATATAGTCAGCTCTACTATAAAAGCTTATGAACTTCTGAAAAAATATTTTAAAACTTTACTTTTTATGAGAATTTCTAGTAAAGAGAGCACATTGTTACGGCTTGCAGCTACTAAACCAGACATAATATTCTGATGATTATTTTTATATATAAAGGGAATAATAGTAGGCATTGAACAGTTATAGTCTCCCTTACTATAACTGTTTATGTAGTCCTCAGGATTTTTTTGAAAAATCAGTATCAACAAACTGAAATGCGATTAAAAGGGGACGCTGTGTGATAACTTCTATACTAGACATAATATTCTGATTAAACTCTCTGAGCACATAGGCCTAGATACATATTATATAATGTATATAGTCAGCTCTACTATAAAAGCTTAGGAACTTCTGAAAAAATATTTTAAAACTATACTTTTTATGAGAATTTTTAGTAAAGGGAGCACATTGTTACGGCTTGCAGCTACTAAACCAGACATAATATTCTGATGATTATTTTTATATATAAAGGGAATAAGAGTAGGCATCGAACAATTATAGTCTCCATTACTATAAATGTTTATGTAGTCCTCAGGATTTTTTTGAAAAATCAGTATCCACATACTGAAATGCGATTAAAAGGGGACGCTGTGTGATAACTTCTATACTAGACATAATATTCTGATCAAACTCTCTGAGCACATAGGCCTAGATACATATTATATAATGTATATAGTCAGCTCTACTATAAAAGCTTAGGAACTTCTGAAAAAATATTTTAAAACTATACTTTTTATGAGAATTTTTAGTAAAGGGAGCACATTGTTACGGCTTGCAGCTACTAAACCAGACATAATATTCTGATGATTATTTTTATATATAAAGGGAATAAGAGTAGGCATCGAACAGTTATAGTCTCCTTTACTATAACTGTTTATGTAGTCCTCAGGATTTTTTTGAAAAATCAGTATCAACAAACTGAAATGCGATTAAAAGGGGACGCTGTATGATAGCTTCTATACTAGACATAATATTCTGATCAAACTCTCTGAGCACATAGGCCTAGATACATATTATATAATGTATACAGTCAGCTCTACTATAAAAGCTTTTGAACTTCTGAAAAAATATTTTAAAACTTTACTTTTTATGAGAATTTCTAGTAAAGAGAGCACATTGTTACGGCTTGCAGCAACTAAACCAGACATAATATTCTGATGATAATTTTTATATATAAAGGGAATAATAGTAGGCATTGAACAGTTATAGTCTCCTTTACTATAACTGTTTATGTAGTCCTCAGGATTTTTTTGAAAAATCAGTATTAACAAACTGAAATGCGATTAAAAGGGGACGCTGTGTGATAACTTCTATACTAGACATAATATTCTGATCAAACTCTCTGAGCACATAGGCCTTGATACATATTATATAATGTATATAGTCAGCTCTACTATAAAAGCTTAGGAACTTCTGAAAAAATATTTTAAAACTATACTTTTTATGAGAATTTTTAGTAAAGGGAGCACATTGTTACGGCTTGCAGCTACTAAACCAGACATAATATTCTAATGATTATTTTTATATATAAAGGGAATAAGAGTAGGCATCGAACAATTATAGTCTCCATTACTATAAATGTTTATGTAGTCCTCAGGATTTTTTTGAAAAATCAGTATCCACAAACTGAAATGCGATTAAAAGGGGACGCTGTGTGATAACTTCTATACTAGACATAATATTCTGATCAAACTCTCTGAGCACATAGGCCTAGATACATATTATATAATGTATATAGTCAGTTCTACTATAAAAGCTTATGAACTTCTGAAAAAATATTTTAAAACTTTACTTTTTATGAGAATTTCTAGTAAAGAGAGCACATTGTTACGGCTTGCAGCTACTAAACCAGACATAATATTCTGATAATTATTTTTATATATAAAGGGAATAAGAGTAGGCATCGAACAGTTATAGTCTCCATTACTATAAATGTTTATGTAGTCCTCAGGATTTTTTTGAAAAATCAGTATCAACAAACTGAAATGCGATTAAAAGGGGACGCTGTGTGATAACTTCTATACTAGACATAATATTCTGATCAAACTCTCTGAGCACATAGGCCTAGATACATATTATATAATGTATATAGTCAGCTCTACTATAAAAGCTTAGGAACTTCTGAAAAAATATTTTAAAACTTTACTTTTTATGAGAATTTCTAGTAAAGAGAGCACATTGTTACGGCTTGCAGCTACTAAACCAGACATAATATTCTGATGATTATTTTTATATATAAAGCGAATAAGAGTAGGCATCGAACAGTTATAGTCTCCATTACTATAAATGTTTATGTAGTCCTCAGGATTTTTTTGAAAAATCAGTATCAACAAACTGAAATGCGATTAAAAGGGGACGCTGTGTGATAGCTTCTATACTAGACATAATATTCTGATCAAACTCTCTGAGCGCATAGGCCTAGATACATATTATATAATGTATATAGTCAGCTCTACTATAAAAGCTTAGGAACTTCTGAAAAAATATTTTAAAACTATACTTTTTATGAGAATTTTTAGTAAAGAGAGCACATTGTTACGGCTTGAAGCTACTAAACCAGACATAATATTCTGATGATTATTTTTATATATAAAGGGAATAAGAGTAGGCATCGAACAGTTATAGTCTCCATTACTATAAATGTTTATGTAGTCCTCAGGATTTTTTTGAAAAATCAGTATCAACAAACTGAAATGCGATTAAAAGGGGACGCTGTGTGATAACTTCTATACTAGACATAATATTCTGATCAAACTCTCTGAGCGCATAGGCCTAGATACATATTATATAATGTATATAGTCAGCTCTACTATAAAAGCTTAGGAACTTCTGAAAAAATATTTTAAAACTTTACTTTTTATGAGAATTTCTAGTAAAGAGAGCACATTGTTACGGCTTGCAGCTACTAAACCAGACATAATATTCTGATGATTATTTTTATATATAAAGGGAATAAGAGTAGGCATCGAACAGTTATAGTCTCCATTACTATAAATGTTTATGTAGTCCTCAGGATTTTTTTTGAAAAATCAGTATCCACAAACTGAAATGCGATTAAAAGGGGACGCTGTGTGATAACTTCTATACTAGACATAATATTCTGATCCAACTCTCTGAGCACATAGGCCTAGATACATATTATATAATGTATATACTCAGCTCTACTATAATAGCTTAGGAACTTCTGGAAAAATATTTTCAAACTATACTTTTTATGAGATTTTTTTGTAAAGAGAGCACATTGTTACGGCTTGCAGCTACTAAACCAGACATAATATTCTGATGATTATTTTTATATATAAAGGGAATAAGAGTAGGCATCAAACAGTTATAGTCTCCTTTACTATAACTGTTTATGTAGTCCTCAGGATTTTTTTGAAAAATCAGTATCAACAAACTGAAATGCGATTAAAAGGGGACGCTGTGTGATAGCTTCTATACTAGACATAATATTCTAATCAAACTCTCTGAGCACATAGGCCTAGATACATATTATATGTGTCTCCTTTTTCATATAACTGTTTATGTAGTCCTCAGGATTTTTTTGAAAAATCAGTATCAACAAACTGAAATGCGATTAAAAGGGGACGCTGTATGATAGCTTCTATACTAGACATAATATTCTGATCAAACTCTCTGAGCACATAGGCCTAGATACATATTATATAATGTATACAGTCAGCTCTACTATAAAAGCTTAGGAACTTCTGAAAAAATATTTTAAAACTTTACTTTTTATGAGAATTTCTAGTAAAGAGAGCACATTGTTACGGCTTGCAGCTACTAAACCAGACATAATATTCTGATGATTATTTTTATATATAAAGGGAATAAGAGTAGGCATCGAACAATTATAGTCTCCATTACTATAAATGTTTATGTAGTCCTCAGGATTTTTTTGAAAAATCAGTATCCACAAACTGAAATGCGATTAAAAGGGGACGCTGTGTGATAACTTCTATACTAGACATAATATTCTGATCAAACTCTCTGAGCACATAGGCCTAGATACATATTATATAATGTATATAGTCAGTTCTACTATAAAAGCTTATGAACTTCTGAAAAAATATTTTAAAACTTTACTTTTTATGAGAATTTCTAGTAAAGAGAGCACATTGTTACGGCTTGCAGCTACTAAACCAGACATAATATTCTGATAATTATTTTTATATATAAAGAGAATAAGAGTAGGCATCGAACAGTTATAGTCTCCATTACTATAAATGTTTATGTAGTCCTCAGGATTTTTTTGAAAAATCAGTATCAACAAACTGAAATGCGATTAAAAGGGGACGCTGTGTGATAACTTCTATACTAGACATAATATTCTGATCAAACTCTCTGAGCACATAGGCCTAGATACATATTATATAATGTATACAGTCAGCTCTACTATAAAAGCTTTTGAACTTCTGAAAAAATATTTTAAAACTTTACTTTTTATGAGAATTTCTAGTAAAGAGAGCACATTGTTACGGCTTGCAGCAACTAAACCAGACATAATATTCTGATGATAATTTTTATATATAAAGGGAATAATAGTAGGCATTGAACAGTTATAGTCTCCTTTACTATAACTGTTTATGTAGTCCTCAGGATTTTTTTGAAAAATCAGTATTAACAAACTGAAATGCGATTAAAAGGGGACGCTGTGTGATAACTTCTATACTAGACATAATATTCTGATCAAACTCTCTGAGCACATAGGCCTAGATACATATTATATAATGTATATAGTCAGCTCTACTATAAAAGCTTAGGAACTTCTGAAAAAATATTTTAAAACTATACTTTTTATGAGAATTTTTAGTAAAGGGAGCACATTGTTACGGCTTGCAGCTACTAAACCAGACATAATATTCTAATGATTATTTTTATATATAAAGGGAATAAGAGTAGGCATCGAACAATTATAGTCTCCATTACTATAAATGTTTATGTAGTCCTCAGGATTTTTTTGAAAAATCAGTATCCACAAACTGAAATGCGATTAAAAGGGGACGCTGTGTGATAACTTCTATACTAGACATAATATTCTGATCAAACTCTCTGAGCACATAGGCCTAGATACATATTATATAATGTATATAGTCAGTTCTACTATAAAAGCTTATGAACTTCTGAAAAAATATTTTAAAACTTTACTTTTTATGAGAATTTCTAGTAAAGAGAGCACATTGTTACGGCTTGCAGCTACTAAACCAGACATAATATTCTGATAATTATTTTTATATATAAAGAGAATAAGAGTAGGCATCGAACAGTTATAGTCTCCATTACTATAAATGTTTATGTAGTCCTCAGGATTTTTTTGAAAAATCAGTATCAACAAACTGAAATGCGATTAAAAGGGGACGCTGTGTGATAACTTCTATACTAGACATAATATTCTGATCAAACTCTCTGAGCACATAGGCCTAGATACATATTATATAATGTATATAGTCAGCTCTACTATAAAAGCTTAGGAACTTCTGAAAAAATATTTTAAAACTTTACTTTTTATGAGAATTTCTAGTAAAGAGAGCACATTGTTACGGCTTGCAGCTACTAAACCAGACATAATATTCTGATGATTATTTTTATATATAAAGCGAATAAGAGTAGGCATCGAACAGTTATAGTCTCCATTACTATAAATGTTTATGTAGTCCTCAGGATTTTTTTGAAAAATCAGTATCAACAAACTGAAATGCGATTAAAAGGGGACGCTGTGTGATAGCTTCTATACTAGACATAATATTCTGATCAAACTCTCTGAGCGCATAGGCCTAGATACATATTATATAATGTATATAGTCAGCTCTACTATAAAAGCTTAGGAACTTCTGAAAAAATATTTTAAAACTATACTTTTTATGAGAATTTTTAGTAAAGAGAGCACATTGTTACGGCTTGAAGCTACTAAACCAGACATAATATTCTGATGATTATTTTTATATATAAAGGGAATAAGAGTAGGCATCGAACAGTTATAGTCTCCATTACTATAAATGTTTATGTAGTCCTCAGGATTTTTTTGAAAAATCAGTATCAACAAACTGAAATGCGATTAAAAGGGGACGCTGTGTGATAACTTCTATACTAGACATAATATTCTGATCAAACTCTCTGAGCGCATAGGCCTAGATACATATTATATAATGTATATAGTCAGCTCTACTATAAAAGCTTAGGAACTTCTGAAAAAATATTTTAAAACTTTACTTTTTATGAGAATTTCTAGTAAAGAGAGCACATTGTTACGGCTTGCAGCTACTAAACCAGACATAATATTCTGATGATTATTTTTATATATAAAGGGAATAAGAGTAGGCATCGAACAGTTATAGTCTCCATTACTATAAATGTTTATGTAGTCCTCAGGATTTTTTTTGAAAAATCAGTATCCACAAACTGAAATGCGATTAAAAGGGGACGCTGTGTGATAACTTCTATACTAGACATAATATTCTGATCCAACTCTCTGAGCACATAGGCCTAGATACATATTATATAATGTATATACTCAGCTCTACTATAATAGCTTAGGAACTTCTGGAAAAATATTTTCAAACTATACTTTTTATGAGATTTTTTTGTAAAGAGAGCACATTGTTACGGCTTGCAGCTACTAAACCAGACATAATATTCTGATGATTATTTTTATATATAAAGGGAATAAGAGTAGGCATCAAACAGTTATAGTCTCCTTTACTATAACTGTTTATGTAGTCCTCAGGATTTTTTTGAAAAATCAGTATCAACAAACTGAAATGCGATTAAAAGGGGACGCTGTGTGATAGCTTCTATACTAGACATAATATTCTAATCAAACTCTCTGAGCACATAGGCCTAGATACATATTATATGTGTCTCCTTTTTCATCGCATTTCAGTTTGTGGATACTGATTTATCAAAAAAAATCTGAGGACTACATAAACAATTATAGTAAAGTAGACTATAACTGTTCGATGTCTACTCTTATTCCCTTTATATATAAAAATAATCATCAGAATATTATGTCTGGTTTAGTAGCTGCAAGCCGTAATAATGTGCTCTCTTTACTAGAAATTCTCATAAAAAGTATAGTTTTAAAATATTTTTTCAGAAGTTCCTAAGCTATTATAGTAGAGCTGACTATATACATTATTTAATATGTATCTAGGCCTATGTGCTTAGAGAGTTTGATCAGAATATTATGTCTAGTATAGAAGCTATCACACAGCGTCCCCTTTTAATCGCATTTCAGTTTGTTGATACTGATTTTTCAAAAAAATCCTGAGGACTACATAAACATTTATAGTAATGGAGACTATAACTGTTTGATGCCTACTCTTATTCCCTTTATATATAAAAATAATCATCAGAATATTATGTCTGGTTTAGTAGCTGCAAGCCGTAACAATGTGCTCTCTTTACTAGAAATTCTCATAAAAAGTAAAGTTTTAAAATATTTTTTCAGAAGTTCCTAAGCTTTTATAGTAGAGCTGACTATATACATTATATAATATGTATCTAGGCCTATGTGCTCAGAGAGTTTCATCAGAATATTATGTCTAGTATAGAAGTTATCACACAGCGTCCCCTTTTAATCGCATTTCAGTTTGTTGATACTGATTTTTCAAAAAAATCCTGAGGACTACATAAACATTTATAGTAATGGAGACTATAACTGTTCGATGCCTACTCTTATTCCCTTTATATATAAAAATAATCATCAGAATATTATGTCTGGTTTAGTAGCTGCAAGCCGTAACAATGTGCTCTCTTTACTAAAAATTCTCATAAAAAGTATAGTTTTAAAATCTGTTTTCAGAAGTTCCTAAGCTTTTATAGTAGAGCTGACTATATACATTATATAATATGTATCTAGGCCTATGTGCTCAGAGAGTTTGATCAGAATATTATGTCTAGTATAGAAGTTATCACACAGCGTCCCCTTTTAATCGCATTTCAGTTTGTGGATACTGATTTTTCAAAAAAATCCTGAGGACTACATAAACATTTATAGTAATGGAGACTATAACTGTTCGATGCCTACTCTTATTCCCTTTATATATAAAAATAATCATCAGAATATTATGTCTGGTTTAGTAGCTGCAAGCCGTAACAATGTGCTCTCTTTACTAAAAATTCTCATAAAAAGTATAGTTTTAAAATATTTTTTCAGAAGTTCCTAAGCTTTTATAGTAGAGCTGACTATATACATTATATAATATGTATCTAGGCCTATGTGCTCAGAGAGTTTGATCAGAATATTATGTCTAGTATAGAAGCTATCACACAGCGTCCCCTTTTAATCGCATTTCAGTTTTTGATACTGATTTTTCAAAAAAATCCTGAGGACTACATAAACAGTTATAGTAAAGGAGACTATAACTGTTCGATGCCTACTCTTATTTCCTTTATATATAAAAATAATCATCAATATATTATGTCTGGTTTAGTAGCTGCCAGCCGTAACAATGTGCTCTCTTTACTAGAAATTCTCATAAAAAGTAAAGTTTTAAAATATTTTTTCAGAAGTTCCTAAGCTTTTATAGTAGAGCTGACTATATACATTATATAATATGTATCTAGGCCTATGTGCTCAGAGAGTTTGATCAGAATATTATGTCTAGTATAGAAGTTATCACACAGCGTCCCCTTTTAATCGCATTTCAGTTTGTGGATACTGATTTTTCAAAAAAATCCTGAGGACTACATAAACATTTATAGTAATGGAGACTATAACTGTTCGTTGCCTACTCTTATTCCCTTTATATATAAATATAATCATCAGAATATTATGTCTGGTTTAGTAGCTGCAAGCCGTAACAATGTGCTCTCTTTACTAGAAATTCTCATAAAAAGTAAAGTTTTAAAATATTTTTTCAGAAGTTCCTAAGCTTTTATAGTAGAGCTGACTATATACATTATTTAATATGTATCTAGGCCTATGTGCTCAGAGAGTTTGATCAGAATATTATGTCTAGTATAGAAGCTATCACACAGCGTCCCCTTTTAATCGCATTTCAGTTTGTTGATACTGATTTTTCAAAAAAATCCTGAGGACTACATAAACATTTATAATAATGGAGACTATAACTGTTCGATGCCTACTCTTATTCCCTTTATATATAAAAATAATCATCAGAATATTATGTCTGGTTTAGTAGCTGCAAGCCGTAACAATGTGCTCTCTTTACTAGAAATTCTCATAAAAAGTAAAGTTTTAAAATATTTTTTCAGAAGTTCCTAAGCTTTTATAGTAGAGCTGACTATATACATTATATAATATGTATCTAGGCCTATGTGCTCAGAGAGTTTGATCAGAATATTATGTCTAGTATAGAAGTTATCACACAGCGTCCCCTTTTAATCGCATTTCAGTTTGTGGATACTGATTTTTCAAAAAAATCCTGAGGACTACATAAACATTTATAGTAATGGAGACTATAACTGTTCGATGCCTACTCTTATTCCCTTTATATATAAAAATAATCATCAGAATATTATGTCTGGTTTAGTAGCTGCAAGCCGTAACAATGTGCTCTCTTTACTAGAAATTCTCATAAAAAGTAAAGTTTTAAAATATTTTTTCAGAAGTTCCTAAGCTTTTATAGTAGAGCTGACTATATACATTATATAATATGTATCTAGGCCTATGTGCTCAGAGAGTTTGATCAGAATATTATGTCTAGTATAGAAGTTATCACACAGCGTCCCCTTTTAATCGCATTTCAGTTTGTGGATACTGATTTTTCAAAAAAATCCTGAGGACTACATAAACATTTATAGTAATGGAGACTATAACTGTTCGATGCCTACTCTTATTCCCTTTATATATAAAAATAATCATCAGAATATTATGTCTGGTTTAGTAGCTGCAAGCCGTAACAATGTGCTCTCTTTACTAGAAATTCTCATAAAAAGTAAAGTTTTAAAATATTTTTTCAGAAGTTCCTAAGCTTTTATAGTAGAGCTGACTATATACATTATATAATATGTATCTAGGCCTATGTGCTCAGAGAGTTTGATCAGAATATTATGTCTAGTATAGAAGTTATCACACAGCGTCCCCTTTTAATCGCATTTCAGTTTGTGGATACTGATTTTTCAAAAAAATCCTGAGGACTACATAAACATTTATAGTAATGGAGACTATAACTGTTCGTTGCCTACTCTTATTCCCTTTATATATAAATATAATCATCAGAATATTATGTCTGGTTTAGTAGCTGCAAGCCGTAACAATGTGCTCTCTTTACTAGAAATTCTCATAAAAAGTAAAGTTTTAAAATATTTTTTCAGAAGTTCCTAAGCTTTTATAGTAGAGCTGACTATATACATTATTTAATATGTATCTAGGCCTATGTGCTCAGAGAGTTTGATCAGAATATTATGTCTAGTATAGAAGCTATCACACAGCGTCCCCTTTTAATCGCATTTCAGTTTGTTGATACTGATTTTTCAAAAAAATCCTGAGGACTACATAAACATTTATAATAATGGAGACTATAACTGTTCGATGCCTACTCTTATTCCCTTTATATATAAAAATAATCATCAGAATATTATGTCTGGTTTAGTAGCTGCAAGCCGTAACAATGTGCTCTCTTTACTAGAAATTCTCATAAAAAGTAAAGTTTTAAAATATTTTTTCAGAAGTTCCTAAGCTTTTATAGTAGAGCTTACTATATACATTATATAATATGTATCTAGGCCTATGTGCTCAGAGAGTTTGATCAGAATATTATGTCTAGTATAGAAGTTATCACACAGCGTCCCCTTTTAATCGCATTTCAGTTTGTGGATACTGATTTTTCAAAAAAATCCTGAGGACTACATAAACATTTATAGTAATGGAGACTATAACTGTTCGATGCCTACTCTTATTCCCTTTATATATAAAAATAATCATCAGAATATTATGTCTGGTTTAGTAGCTGCAAGCCGTAACAATGTGCTCTCTTTACTAGAAATTCTCATAAAAAGTAAAGTTTTAAAATATTTTTTCAGAAGTTCCTAAGCTTTTATAGTAGAGCTGACTATATACATTATATAATATGTATCTAGGCCTATGTGCTCAGATAGTTTGATCAGAATATTATGTCTAGTATAGAAGTTATCACACAGCGTCCCCTTTTAATCGCATTTCAGTTTGTGGATACTGATTTTTCAAAAAAATCCTGAGGACTACATAAACATTTATAGTAATGGAGACTATAACTGTTCGATGCCTACTCTTATTCCCTTTATATATAAAAATAATCATCAGAATATTATGTCTGGTTTAGTAGCTGCAAGCCGTAACAATGTGCTCTCTTTACTAGAAATTCTCATAAAAAGTAAAGTTTTAAAATATTTTTTCAGAAGTTCCTAAGCTTTTATAGTAGAGCTGACTATATACATTATATAATATGTATCTAGGCCTATGTGCTCAGAGAGTTTGATCAGAATATTATGTCTAGTATAGAAGTTATCACACAGCGTCCCCTTTTAATCGCATTTCAGTTTGTTGATACTGATTTTTCAAAAAAATCCTGAGGACTACATAAACATTTATAGTAATGGAGACTATAACTGTTCGATGCCTACTCTTATTCCCTTTATATATAAAAATAATCATCAGAATATTATGTCTGGTTTAGTAGCTGCAAGCCGTAACAATGTGCTCTCTTTACTAAAAATTCTCATAAAAAGTATAGTTTTAAAATATTTTTTCAGAAGTTCCTAAGCTTTTATAGTAGAGCTGACTATATACATTATATAATATGTATCTAGGCCTATGTGCTCAGAGAGTTTGATCAGAATATTATGTCTAGTATAGAAGCTATCACACAGCGTCCCCTTTTAATCGCATTTCAGTTTGTTGATACTGATTTTTCAAAAAAATCCTGAGGACTACATAAACAGTTATAGTAAAGGAGACTATAACTGTTCGATGCCTACTCTTATTCCCTTTATATATAAAAATAATCATCAGAATATTATGTCTGGTTTAGTAGCTGCAAGCCGTAACAATGTGCTCTCTTTACTAAAAATTCTCATAAAAAGTATAGTTTTAAAATATTTTTTCAGAAGTTCCTAAGCTTTTATAGTAGAGCTGACTATATACATTATATAATATGTATCTAGGCCTATGTGCTCAGAGAGTTTGATCAGAATATTATGTCTAGTATAGAAGCTATCACACAGCGTCCCCTTTTAATCGCATTTCAGTTTTTGATACTGATTTTTCAAAAAAATCCTGAGGACTACATAAACAGTTATAGTAAAGGAGACTATAACTGTTCGATGCCTACTCTTATTTCCTTTATATATAAAAATAATCATCAATATATTATGTCTGGTTTAGTAGCTGCAAGCCGTAACAATGTGCTCTCTTTACTAGAAATTCTCATAAAAAGTAAAGTTTTAAAATATTTTTTCAGAAGTTCCTAAGCTTTTATAGTAGAGCTGACTATATACATTATATAATATGTATCTAGGCCTATGTGCTCAGAGAGTTTGATCAGAATATTATGTCTAGTATAGAAGTTATCACACAGCGTCCCCTTTTAATCGCATTTCAGTTTGTGGATACTGATTTTTCAAAAAAATCCTGAGGACTACATAAACATTTATAGTAATGGAGACTATAACTGTTCGATGCCTACTCTTATTCCCTTTATATATAAAAATAATCATCAGAATATTATGTCTGGTTTAGTAGCTGCAAGCCGTAACAATGTGCTCTCTTTACTAGAAATTCTCATAAAAAGTATAGTTTTAAAATATTTTTTCAGAAGTTCCTAAGCTTTTATAGTAGAGCTGACTATATACATTATATAATATGTATCTAGGCCTATGTGCTCAGAGAGTTTGATCAGAATATTATGTCTAGTATAGAAGTTATCACACAGCGTCCCCTTTTAATCGCATTTCAGTTTGTGGATACTGATTTTTCAAAAAAATCCTGAGGACTACATAAACATTTATAGTAATGGAGACTATAACTGTTCGATGCCTACTCTTATTCCCTTTATATATAAAAATAATCATCAGAATATTATGTCTGGTTTAGTAGCTGCAAGCCGTAACAATGTGCTCTCTTTACTAGAAATTCTCATAAAAAGTAAAGTTTTAAAATATTTTTTCAGAAGTTCCTAAGCTTTTATAGTAGAGCTGACTATATACATTATATAATATGTATCTAGGCCTATGTGCTCAGAGAGTTTGATCAGAATATTATGTCTAGTATAGAAGTTATCACACAGCGTCCCCTTTTAATCGCATTTCAGTTTGTGGATACTGATTTTTCAAAAAAATCCTGAGGACTACATAAACATTTATAGTAATGGAGACTATAACTGTTCGATGCCTACTCTTATTCCCTTTATATATAAAAATAATCATCAGAATATTATGTCTGGTTTAGTAGCTGCAAGCCGTAACAATGTGCTCTCTTTACTAGAAATTCTCATAAAAAGTAAAGTTTTAAAATATTTTTTCAGAAGTTCCTAAGCTTTTATAGTAGAGCTGACTATATACATTATATAATATGTATCTAGGCCTATGTGCTCAGAGAGTTTGATCAGAATATTATGTCTAGTATAGAAGTTATCACACAGCGTCCCCTTTTAATCGCATTTCAGTTTGTTGATACTGATTTTTCAAAAAAATCCTGAGGACTACATAAACATTTATAGTAATGGAGACTATAACTGTTCGATGCCTACTCTTATTCCCTTTATATATAAAAATAATCATCAGAATATTATGTCTGGTTTAGTAGCTGCAAGCCGTAACAATGTGCTCTCTTTACTAAAAATTCTCATAAAAAGTATAGTTTTAAAATATTTTTTCAGAAGTTCCTAAGCTTTTATAGTAGAGCTGACTATATACATTATGTAATATGTATCTAGGCCTATGTGCTCAGAGAGTTTGATCAGAATATTATGTCTAGTATAGAAGCTATCACACAGCGTCCCCTTTTAATCGCATTTCAGTTTGTTGATACTGATTTTTCAAAAAAATCCTGAGGACTACATAAACAGTTATAGTAAAGGAGACTATAACTGTTCGATGCCTACTCTTATTCCCTTTATATATAAAAATAATCATCAGAATATTATGTCTGGTTTAGTAGCTGCAAGCCGTAACAATGTGCTCTCTTTACTAAAAATTCTCATAAAAAGTATAGTTTTAAAATATTTTTTCAGAAGTTCCTAAGCTTTTATAGTAGAGCTGACTATATACATTATATAATATGTATCTAGGCCTATGTGCTTAGAGAGTTTGATCAGAATATTATGTCTAGTATAAAAGTTATCACACAGCGTCCCCTTTTAATCGCATTTCAGTTTGTGGATACTGATTTTTCAAAAAAATCCTGAGGACTACATAAACATTTATAGTAATGGAGACTATAACTGTTCGATGCCTACTATTATTCCCTTTATATATAAAAATAATCATCAGAATATTATGTCTGGTTTAGTAGCTGCAAGCCGTAACAATGTGCTCTCTTTACTAAAAATTCTCATAAAAAGTATAGTTTTAAAATATTTTTTCAGAAGTTCCTAAGCTTTTATAGTAGAGCTGACTATATACATTATATAATATGTATCTAGGCCTATGTGCTCAGAGAGTTTGATCAGAATATTATGTCTAGTATAGAAGCTATCACACAGCGTCCCCTTTTAATCGCATTTCAGTCAGCATAACTGTTCGATGCCTACTCTTATTTCCTTTATATATAAAAATAATCATCAATATATTATGTCTGGTTTAGTAGCTGCAAGCCGTAACAATGTGCTCTCTTTACTAGAAATTCTCATAAAAAGTAAAGTTTTAAAATATTTTTTCAGAAGTTCCTAAGCTTTTATAGTAGAGCTGACTAAATACATTATATAATATGTATCTAGGCCTATGTGCTCAGAGAGTTTGATCAGAATATTATGTCTAGTATAGAAGTTATCACACAGCGTCCCCTTTTAATCGCATTTCAGTTTGTGGATACTGATTTTAAAAAAAAATCCTGAGGACTACATAAACATTTATAGTAATGGAGACTATAACTGTTCGATGCCTACTCTTATTCCCTTTATATATAAAAATAATCATCAGAATATTATGTCTGGTTTAGTAGCTGCAAGCCGTAACAATGTGCTCTCTTTACTAGAAATTCTCATAAAAAGTATAGTTTTAAAATATTTTTTCAGAAGTTCCTAAGCTTTTATAGTAGAGCTGAGTATATACATTATATAATATGTATCTAGGCCTATGTGCTCAGAGAGTTTGATCAGAATATTATGTCTAGTATAGAAGTTATCACACAGCGTCCCCCTTTAATCGCATTTCAGTTTGTTGATACAGATTTTTCAAAAAAAATCCTGAAGAATCCATATGAAATTGTAGAGTGGCTACGAGATGCTACGAGATTAAAGAAAATAGGGGCCACTAACTTCACATTTTCATACGACTTTTTAAATCGGTCGGGTTATGAGGGCCGCTATATTTTAGGCCGCTAACTTCACACAGGTCATTTTTTTCACATGGTTCCATGGGAAATATTATTCGATTTAATCAGCAGAACCTCATATTAGCCCAAAGTACATACTTTCAAAGTCGTCACATATTATGTTCGTACCGATTGGAGAAGGCCTAGGGGTACCCAGCGGTGGGGTTTAATTTCCACCTGTGGGTTCACCGGTTTTAAGCAGCATAGATTTATTCAAGATGGTAGTCTACTGTCAGGTTGTGGTTATGAGCAGGTCGGTTGATCTCATGATGACGTAAGCGGGGAGAATAAAGCAGACTCGTAATGCAAATTGTTCTTTTATGCCACCTGTTTCCTAACCGCATCATTAAGTTGGCATAGTGGAAGCGATCAATGCTGTCAAACAATATAACATTGATCTATCCCATTCACGGGTCTTGTAGATCTGCTTAGCATTAGGTGGATGCGGGTGGCCTAATTAGTATTTTTTTACATTTATACGCGGTGGACTAGTTGGTTAGACCTTGGACTTAAAAACACTTAGGTTCATGGTTCGAATCCCGGTGTGTACCAATGAGTTCATAATTAAAAAAAATATGTACATTTGTTTGACAAAACCACTATAGTGCCTCGGAGAGCAAGTTAAGACGTCGGTCCGGATATGGGTTATTGAGCCTATTCAAAACATCGCGACGAGCTAGCCACTTATTCGGTGAAGACTCATACCATCGGCTACGACGAGGTGGGATTAAAACCCCTCCGCTGGGTAACCTGGGTACCTCAAATTTAATTGTTACTTTTCTTACAGTTTTTAATAAACAGTGTTGTATCTACTACCGTTTTAAATATCTTGCAAAGCGATTGCTATTCGACGTTTGTATCTCATATATTTTTTACTGCCTCGTAATTCATTACAAGCACGTTAACATTGTCTGAGTTTCGTTTTACTTCTGTCGTAAAAAGGAGAAAATCTCGTAAGATGAGAAAGAATGGCAATTAAAACGTTTGTTCTCTTTTATACTATTGGTTTTAAGCAATTTATTTTTAACTATAGCTATTGCCTGATATGTCGCGTGGGTGTTATTTTCGCACGTGATTCAACGCGGCACGTTGCGCTATAGGGTTTATAATAAAAAAAACGGTTTTAATTTTAATTAAATAAACGCTACTAAATCTTACAATAAAGCTTCTGAACTCTAAACAATAAAAAATGATTTTTTTTACTTGGTAATGCCTTTAGCAACTGCTACAACAGTTAATAAACAGACCACCTTCAAACCGATCGGTTGTTTTCATGATTCATTGCGGCAAAAACTTATTTCTTGCGTTTTCCAGTACTTTTTTTTGCAACAAACACGGAAAGTCTACGTTTTCATTACCTATATGTATAGACTAGTTGACCGTCCAGGCTTCGTACAGAACAAACTAGCAAAATAAAATAAGACCAAATCTTCCCTTTACGGCCACGTAATTTTTACAACTGTTTTCACAAAACAACAAAGTAAGTACAGGTAGGACATTTTTTACTACGTTCAAAATCTAGAATTTTTCTGGATAAATTATCAATTTCATGTTATCTATTAATCATAAGAGATAACATGAAACAGCTACATTGTAGAAACTGAACAAGTTAATAATCACCAATCTGTCAATATTTAGAAGAACTTTGTACAGATTTTTGAAAGGTTTTATTTTGTCCTGACAATTACAAACACAGCACAAAAAGAATTAGCCAAATAGGTTGAAGAGATGCGCTTACATTCGCCTTATATTTATTTTATAAATAGATTTTTATTTATATAGATAATAGTATTTTTATTCGAGTTTGCACTGTTATATAAGTAACGATATACATGATATATAGGCCTATATAAGTAACGACACATGAGATGTGTATTTCCGTTTACCCGTTTCGGTGTCTAGATATCAATTCAACTAATGTCGATAAATTTACTGGCAAGTTACCTACTTTCTTTTGATATTCTGTTGACATTATTTCGCTCTCCCTAAAAAATAAACAAATATATGTTACTACAGTCAATGATAAAGTAATGTATGTATTTGTATTAAATTAAGGTTTATTTTAATTAAAAACCTTGTAATTTTTTTTTTGATGAGGCACGGCAAGTGAGTTAGTAACTATCTCATGGAAGAATCACAGAGTCTATGAATGAAATCGATCAATATACTGTTGATTAACAACATGGATCGCTCCCACTATACTGGCTAAATGATGCGTTTACGAAATTTGCGGCGTCATAGACGAATTTGCATTGCGAGTCTAATTTAATAACCTTGCTGCTTTATTGTCAAATAAACTGTTTTCGTTTCGTAATTCCACCCTAAAAGGAGACTACGGTCGGGGTTAAAATTATAATTATGAATTTAAAAAAAAAGCGCAAATAATAGAAATATAACAATTAAAAAAAAATTACGTAAATCTTTAATATTGGAAGTAAGAGTTGTTGTTAAATTTATAATGAAGACAATGTACGACTATTATATTTAAACTCATTGAAAATGCTGGAGCCCCAGCAAGGACTCTAGTTATTTTAATCACTTCGCCATTACCACAATTAGTTAACATGGTATTGTTTTTTTCCATTATTTTATTAATTTGAAAGATGTTTATACCTAATTGTTTTTAAGGCAGTGACCTCAAATCGCATAAAAGTATAATATTTTGACGTCTAGTTCTACCCCAATAACATTTTAAGTTTATATAAAATTTAATAGATACATAAGAATATTATATTTTTTATAATATTCTTTAAAAAAGGCTCAAATTTCGTCTTGATCAAAATGATGCCAAATCAGATTCTTTTGACGACGAGTTTTACCTAAATAATGCTACATAAATAATAGATAGGTACATAATAATATACAAAAAAAATATTTACCTAAAGAATAAAAAAAAATGTTTTATAAAAACTAAAATTTCGCCTTGGGAGTTTTCACGTCAAAGTTCTCAATATTTTGTACGGTACCTACAGTATTTTATTTCAGAAATAATTAGCTATATTATTATACTAGACTATTAACCAGTTTTAATGTTTATTAAACACATATTTTTTATCTATACATAGTTTTTTTTTTACAAGAAAACATATCTTATATATTACATTCAGAACACAGATAACCACAGATTAAAATATAAAAAAAAAATATTACAATAAATAAAAAAAATCTTTGAGATCCTCCGATGCCGCATCCGTACACGTTCCGAGGACGCTGGCTGCATTTCCACGCTGAATTTCTATCGAAATTTTTTGCATGAAGAAAGCTTTAGCTCGGCGGTCTCCGGACTTTTCTATTAAAAATTTTCCCAACTTTAAACCAAATTTTATTGAGTCCGGAGACCATGGCCCAAGAGTTTCTACAGCAAAGGCTATAAATTCAAAACTTTGAGTGATATTTGTATATTTTTCCTTTTTTAAATTTTCTGCTTTAAGGGCTGCGGCACCGGAGGTTATAGAGGTGAAGTGGATATGCGATGGGGCTAATGTATCCGTACAGGTGGCATCCAATACGAGAGCACGACCTCTGTGCCACGGCACTATGGACATTCCGTCTGACCTTTTGCCATCATCACGGCTGATCCCGGGAGGTTCAAGTATGCTAGGAATATCTGCCGATGCCGATTTTTTTATGATTCTGTTTATGTTGGCATGGCGAGACATCCTACCTGCACTTCTTCTACACGAGAGGCCGTGATGGCCGAATTCCATCAAAATGGGGAACATCTTAAAAAATAAATAGTCTCAGGGAATCGTTCGATAAAGGTGCTCCTAACAAAAAAAGATTTGATGAATTTAGAATTTCGAAATTTGGTAAATGAGATTGTAATAAATATATACTTCGTGACAATGATTATCGAGAAGGGGATTAAAATAAACTTCCGACTTAGATGAATTGATTTCTAGTCCTAATTCTTTAAATTCCGAAATCAGCATCTCTAAATCAGAAAGAATAGTGTTTATTTTTCCTGCGATGACTCCATCGTCTAGGTACCAAATGTTCAGTTCGGATGTATTTTTTTTAATAATAGAGTGAATAGTATGACTAAACAACGCAGGGCCTAATGGGTCACCTTGTTGACACCCTTCGGACGACATGATAATGTTGTTGTTATAGAAAAGGTATGACGGTGTTGCATAGCTTTGGTGAATATAGTTGTATATTTCTGGAAATTGATCTTTAATGGTAGATAATATTGCAGTTCTATTAATGGTGTTAAATGCATTCCTTATATCTAACTTAATGAATACATCAAAGTTTTTGTTTTCATCGAGATACGTTCTTGTAGCGTGAACAGCTGTTTCGGCTGTTCACGCTACGGAACAGCCGCATTTGACTGCAAAACCTAATTGATGTGGGGGAAATTTTGAAGTTAATGTTTGCGATAAATAAGAACATATAATTTTTGATATTAAGCGACGGATAGTACATCCCACAGCGATAGGTCTGATTCCCCCATCTTTTTTGTTAAACGCTATAAGAGATGCTCCGAAAAATAATTGTTTTATTTCATGCATTTTCTGCCAATTAAAATAATTTATGTATTGAATTTAACAATTTGGATACAGCATCACCATTATTTAAGGATGTAAGATCTTTTATGTGTTGTGGAGATAGACCATCAAAACCACTGGCTGATCCTGACGGAAACGATTCTATGGCTTTCATGACTTCAAAAATGGTTACTTGATGGCATACTTCATTATTAATTAGAGGGGGAATACTACTAGATGTATACAATGGAGTGGGGTGTTTGTCTTGTAAAATTTTTAATGTATTCTCATTATTTTCAGCTATTGTATTATTGGAAGATAGTAGTCTGACTGCTCCTCGGATATCTCCTTCGAATACTTTTTGTTTAGACTTTTTAAAAATAAATTTATTTTTGTAGTGATTATTACTAATATAATTGTCGATATAGTTTAATTTATTATTATTTCTAACGTTTTCTTTAAGTTTAGTCGAGAGTGTCTGTTTTTTATTCATGTTGGAAACGTGTAGAAAATTAAAAGAATATAGAAAAAAATCTTACCAGGAAGCTACGTTATTTTTGTTAATACAATCATTTATTAATTCTGTGAGTTTCGCGGCTAAAACTGTTCTAGCTGCACGTGGAATGCGTTTAATTACAGGGTAACGAGATTTAAATTGTTTGCATTTCTCTATCAAAGAAAAAAGGTTATTACTTGTAGTGGGTGTTGGAACTGGTACAGATGTAATGTTTGATGAAATGACTGCTGGACTGGTGGGTGGTAGAGAATGCTTATGAATATGACCGTGATGAATTTTTAATCCACGATCACCTCTATAAAGTTTGCCGTTTTGGCAAAGATCACAAGACAGTAGAGACATTATGATAGAAAGACATAATATAAAAAAAAAAAAATGTTTAGAATAGTTAAAATTAATATTAAACTAATACCTACCTAACAAAAATAAGGTAGTATTGAATATAACTAATTCTACTCAAAACCCAGTGAATAAATAATAACGTTAAAAAAAAATGTCCTTCTTCATTAAAATGTCTAAATCAGGGAATATTGGTTTGCGACTTTAGGACTCCAATAATATCAAAACTGCAAATTTGTAGACTTCTTGTTGGGAAATTTTAGGTTTAATTAGTTACTGTAGGGAAATTCGTTACCGTTTCTGTTAGGTATTTTATTTTCTTCACTAAATGTTTTCTTTAATTTTTATTGTTAATATTATAGATAATGGAAGATAGAATATCTATTTATTTCTTCTAATTTGGCGTATCCCTTATTGTTCCAAGGGCGTATCTTCGTACTATATAATGCTTAATTTCTAATTTCTTAGTTTTCCTTCTTTAACAATATTTTCTTTAGGGAAGTATATGGCAGAAAAAAAACATAATCACGTCTTACGGCGTCCGAGCCCTCAGAGTACCCGCCGGAGGTGTTTTATCCACACCGAAAAAGTGTTACAGTTAGGTATGCAATTAATTTATTGCAATTTTGTAAAAACCATATCTTGAGAACTAAAATAAAACTTTACCTGTATTTTTCTTGGTGGGATTTATCTTTTTAAATATTTTTTACTGTAAATTTGGCTAGATTAATATATTTAATAAATATATTTTTGATTATAACAAAATTTATTATGATTTTCGTGAAGTTGACGTTTAGTTTTTACATAGATATCTTAATATATTAAACACGTATTTATATATAAACTTGTAAAAAGAGAAAATTTTACTCTATAGTTTCAGAAATACATTATTTTATTGTATACAATATTCAACCTTATTTCTTACGTGCTTATGCTATACGGTGCAATTTGTGTTTTTATTACTGGTATGATACTGCCTTAGGTAAACAAGGTTGGAATCCTGGAGACCTGAGACACTTGCCTTGTGCTAATTCAGGCTCCAGTCTCAACAAATATTATGTTAATTAATGTTGTGAATTATCAATAAGCCTTTGTGAGAAAATAAATAAATAATTATTATTTATATTTAACTTTTTTTTTATAATAAAAATAACGCACATAGTTAATTTTATCATGGAGATATATATGTATAGGGAGCCGCCCTAATGCCCAAACTTGAGAACATAAATTATTATAAGCAGTCTTTGGGCGTTGATTGGATCAGTCAGAATACAATATGGCAACAAATAACACGTTTGTCATTCAACGGTTATACAGTGTATTGATTGACTACAATCATGGAGTTTGGATGTCTGGTGATCATCAGGTACACTTAAAGATACATTCCGTGCCAATATAAACTTTCCACGGCAAATAAAAATAATTAAAACTTTTAAGAGTGTCTTGAATTTTAAAGAAGAATTGTATAATTAAACTTAACCTCTAGGCAATAAGCTCTTAAAGTGTTATTATGTTGTGGTAACCGTGATGGTGAGACCGTAGACTTAAAAATACTTAGGTTAAAGATTAAACCCTGGTGTGCAACAATGAGCTTTTAATAAAATAAAACATATCTTTGACAACACCACTATAGAAACAAGAGCATATTAAACTCTTGATCCCAGTTTTACTGTACCAATTTAAGAAACTGTTTATAAGTCTATACGAAACACCGCCGTGTGTTTAACACTTGTTCGGTGTAATCTCAGAATATCTATTATCGATCGGCTACAACGAGGTGGGAATAAAAACCCCCTGCTGGGTACCCTGAGGCAGCCTAGGGCATTGTAGGACTTAGTAAAGTTAGTCATATTTGTATCCAAATCAATGGGAATAAAACCCCCTACTGGATACCCTAGGGCGATGTAAGGCTTAGTTTTCATGATCTAAATTGTATCCAATTGTAATTTGTATCCAAACAAACAAATTTAATAGAGTTATAAGACGAAGAAATGGTTGGTGATTTCGGACTTCTTATCAAGCAGTGACTAACGGCTTTAAATAATGTTAAGCGGTGGCTTTAGTAACAACACCCTCGGGCCCCGGGAATGGAATCGTGAAGGCATATCAGAAATTCTACCTTAATCTTTATAAATACCCTCGAAGGAATTACGCGGACGCACTTTTTAACTTTTTGTGTGATGTCAAATGTTGGAGATTTTTATTTTTGTTTTTATTATACCTAGCAGTATTTAATTTCGGAATTAATTTTCAAAGTACCTACTATTGTGTACCTAATAAAAAAAATACCATCACGGGTGCCTATTTGGCTCCCGATAACCGTTTAAACGGCTCAGGGTACCGAGCAGAGGGATTAACCTGTCCTCATTTCGCCAATGGTATTTGGAGGCAACACCTAACAAGTGGCGAGCTTGTTGCGGTGTTTTTGATGAAATAGCCTCGTTGTATAAAGCGGTCACCCATCCCAGGCCGGCCTTGTTGTCATCTGCTTAACCTTGTTATCAGTTGCACAGTGACTTAACCACTAGGCTGGGGCTGCTTTTTTAATACCTAATAATAATCCAAAAAATAATTACTTTAGGATAAACTTTTCCATTTCATTAATTTATTCATAAATTCTAAAGACATTTTAAGACATTTATGATAATAAATACTATAAGTTACGAGTGCTACCGAGAGTTTCTAACAGAGATGTGCTAATCTAGCTATGGTTGTGCATAATATTCACCAATAGGGATGGTTTATTAGCTTAACATAGCACTGGTGGAAAGAGATTGAACGAAGCTATGATTTTTATATGGATTTATGCATGCTACGGATGTGAGCTAAGGATGTGGGCTAAGTATGCGCGAGTAGCTATGGGCAACTTTTGCACCAGAGATGTGCTATGGATGTGTGGTATATCCACCAATCATTTTTATTGCTCCACATGACTCTTTCTACGCCGCAAGGGTGCGTCGACGCATCGCTTAGCTCGAGTCACGTATCTACCTCGCTTGACCGCTTTAGATTAGTGGAAACGGTCACATACTTTCGTAGCTTAGCTATGCAGCTATGCTGTGAGGAGGTCACAGCATAGCTGCATAGCACATCTCTGGTGAAAAAGCACCTTTACTGATGCTTAAAAAGAAACATGTTATTCAATACGTAGTGACGAGTAATGTCAATATCGTAAAACAGCTGGGAGGAACTGGTGCTACGATAGTAATTACAGCTTATCACACATATTTTTATCATATTACGGAGGTCGTGGGTTCGATTCCCATCCAGTACGTTTATAATTTGTCCTACATATTATTATTATTATATAAGTGACGAACAATGAAAATTCCTTTAAAATTGGTGTGAGTACCTATGCTACGACGCGAGTTATATATTCTCACTCAAAAAAACATATTTCTTAATCTTTAAGTCACGAACATTGATAATAATTTAAAAACGGCTTCTAGTGCACAAATAAAACAAATTGTTAAAATTGCTACTATAAGCGTTGCGACAGTGACTGACACTGGAAACAATTTTCTAATAGGACGTTGTGACAGATTCTTTCCGCTTCAACAATAAATTGAAAAATAATATCTCTCATACGCGAGGAAAGAATTGTTTTCTTCGTTAGCTGTAAACCGTTTCTAGACACTTGTAGGTCAGCATTTTCATTATATAATAATATTTATTAGTAGAACTTAAAACAGCTATCTTAATAAATAAAAAACACTTACTCTATGTCTTTATAATATATAATATTTATTAATAATAAGCTTATCCTAGTAAACCATGCTAGTTTGCAAGAGTAACTCACCGTAGGGATGGGCGCTGTATGCCGAAATACAGGTGTTTACCTAGTTCGGCAGCAGATACCACCTTTCGGTCTAATTTTGTAACATTTACCTAGCTGTAAGATTTGTAAGATCTTTGTAATGTAAAAAAATAATGGAAATAAATATATTTTTTATTTATTATTTATTTATATTAAGAGAAAATTAACTAAAGATCGTTGATAAGCTTAGGGCTTTTCGGTCTAAAATCCAAATATTCATAATTACCCTCAAAAGAATTATCGCTTGTCGTTTTTTATCAACTCATTTAAAGCCAACTTTTGATATACTTGTCACTCGTATATGGGAATAATATTATGATATTACTACCAAAACTATAATTAGTTTCATGTAAAAATAAATTATAAAAAAAGTGGTAGATATTACAAATCTATTGCAATTATTCACTGGCATTAAACTGGCCAGTAAGTTAGTAATTTGTAAAATTAAATTTACTTTGTAGATACTAAAAAGTCTACTAATCTATAGTATTTTTCTACTTACATATATTTTTATCTATTTTCTGCCTAAATGGAACAACCTATAAAGCATGCTTATTAGCGGCATTAAGTTGTTAATAACATTTTAAATAAATAAACCTCATCACCTGCTATTCCAAATACGAGTAAAATTAACAAAGACACATAAAGTCTTATTATGCAAGTTAGAGACACGCTTGGTTTATAGCATCACATTGTTTAACCTCGTTAGTTAATTTCAGGTTTGGAAACATTTTAGTTGATTGTGAATAATTAATCGCATCCATCACCTAGTGGCGGTGCCGCGGTCTCGCCGTGATACTCCCTACCGCATGTGACATCTGAAAATTTGGGCTTTTCTATTGAATTCAGCCAGTTTTCAGCGCTAATTGCCCAAATAACCAATGCCTACAATGTGTTATTCTCGCTCCAGTTTTCGTTGGCAGTTTATGATGTTCACTATTCATTGTATAGCTGTGTCGTGCTAAGAGCCTGGCTTACGTTGGGAGCTGCGTTTAACAGGATTTAATGGCATGGCCTATATGTAGAGATGTGGTGAGGGTACTCCATCTGTGTATGTAAGCACCTGCGACCTATCAATAATATGTATGTGCACCTTTAGACATGTATCATACATATTTTGACATAACGAATGGTTTCCATTTATAGGTACCATATTTCATTTCTTTATCAGAAAGGTTTTATTAATTTAATATTTGGATCAGTTAAATTATGTTACGAGATTTTTTGCTTTTCGTAATTTGTATAAATAAAAATAATAATAATAATAAATAATAAATTATATGTAGGACAAATTACACATATTGCTCTGGTCACAAACTAAGCTCTAGGCTTGTACTATGTGTACCAGAAGCAACGATATAATACATATTATATTTTATAAACACCCAGACCATGACAAACTGTACAGAAAAAACGTACTAATATTTTTTTTGCCATGGGTGGGAATCGAACCCACGACCCCCGGATACAACGCCAAAGGAGCAACCACTAGTCTACGAAGGCTGTCTCAATCAATCAAAAATCAATTGCCGAATGTTTTTATATCCCCAGTGTTTTACATTAACCAATGAGTTTTAATTAAAAAAAAAGTACATTTGTTTGACGACACGACTGTAGTAAGTATGTAAGCGGATTACCACTTTAGACACTGCGCCTATTTAGTTAAATCTTTTTTGTTGCGTTTAAAAATGACAGGTCACGGTTTGTATGAAAAAAATGTTTAAAAAAGATTCTTCTTGTCTAGGTGGTAGTCTCCTTTCAGGGTGCGGTTACGAAGTGGGCAGTTGAATTGACGATAAAAAGCGAGCTTCAAACTTTTGTACTCGTAATAGAAAATTCATTTTCTTTGATGCCCATGTTAAAATTTAATATTATACATACATTTAAAAATCTAAAAAGATAAAATATGGATAATTTAATAACAAATTAAAGGTTACATTCGAATTATAAAACCTTATCTCAAAATGGAATTTAAATAAATTGGTTCATTAAAATTTAATGGGATTACATTATTGATCAAGCAGAAGTAACTGGCACTGTCAGAATTGGACATATCTAAAATAGAATTTGGTCATTGTGTCAGTTGGGTAGAGACGTGATCTACTATTATGAGCCAAGTGATTATGTGGGGATTATACTGGTCGGAGATAACAAAGCAATTTCCTCGGCCCAGACGGTAGATCAAATATCATCTCTATTGCGTCATTAAGAGAAGATAGACACATTATTTTAAGGGTCGAATTATGACTAAGATATCCGAAAGTTTTCACTGAGATTAAATTAACGTTTGTTAGAAAATCACAATATATACCATAAAGCTAAAACGGTTTTTACCTTCATGATATATACCTACATTAGTGGCCGAGTTGGTATTTATTTATTGGAGTACGGCATGCGATTTTGTATCTACTTTTAGGTAAACAGATAGAAATATATAGAAATGGAGTCGAACAAGACATTGTTGTTTAACTGTATTGTTCGTTAATGCCGGCTAAATGACGCGGGTACGAAATGGGCGGCGACACGAACGTATTTGCATTACGAGTCTATTTTAATATCTTCGCTGCTTTAACGTCAAATCAATCGCTAGGTTCGTTACCGCACCAATAAAATAGACTTCTACCTCGACAAGTAATTGATGCAGTAGTCTAGGGAAAACCGGTGAACCCACAGACTAAAACCGATACATGACTAGGTCACTTCGTTTGGAGACCTTAGACTTTAAAACACTACATTATTTTCTCCCCGATTCAAACTCCGGTATTTTATTTTATTTTTGAAGTGAATCTTTTAGCTTACCTTAGATATCACCCCGGCCAGAGGGTGGCAATTTCTTTTTTTTGGTTTCTCTACAATCGCTATTTTTTTTTAAATATCGATCTTGCGAACTTTAAGATAAGGGGAAGGGGTAACCAAAACATATACATATCAATAAGTTTTTAATAATAAAAATAAAAATATATAAAATTAAAATAGTTATATAAATTGTTTAAAGCAATAATATTGAGTTCAAACGCTTATTAATGAGTAGTACAGTGTCGCATAAACCAAGAACAGTTTTTTTTTTCAGGGAATTAAGAGGGAACTTATTCCATTGCTTGTCGTAATTCCTCAATATATTGTGGTCAAGATTGCTGTGTCTTAATACAATTTCTTCTAAAAAATCTACCTATTCATATTGGAACATCCTGGTGATTGCAGCAATCAGATTAACACAGATTTGATACAATTGGAGAAATTTTAAAATTAATACTATTTTCAAGCTTGATTTAATTTGTTTGCTGATAGCATATTTTACGAAGTGGATCAATACACCAAGTCCTGCGCGAATGAAATAAATTCATGAAAGGTTACCTATTATACAATATCTCCAGTGACTATTTGTGACCACATCTTTTAAAAAGAAAATCTTTGTAGTGTTTTTTCCAACTTATTTATATATTTTAATTAGGAAAAAAAAATAGATATATTTATATTTATTTCTTTACAATTTTTATTTGTATTAAGTACTCGTAAGTTATTTATTCTTACCTTTCGATATTTTAATTGTGTTAGTTTTTTTTTAATATTGTGGTTTTGATTTTCTTTGTTTATTTAATAATTATAGTTTGGTATATTGGTATATAATTATAAATAATTGTTAACATCTGTCCTGGTATCATGTCATGTCCATCAACAGTAATATATAATCAGGATGCTGGCATTGTTGTTGCTTCACAAAATCTAGTGCAGTGCCCCCATTGTCCACCTCACAGATATTTTAAAGGTCAAAGAGGTTTAAAAATTCATATTGGCAGGTCTCATAAAAGTAATCACAATCATTCTGAACCCACTATTCAAACAAATTATACTGAAACAAGAACTGCCATTCAATTTAATCCAGATGTTTATTGTAACCACCTCTCTTCCTTAAAATATGTAAATACAACAGTTAAAAGAATTCCTCGTGGGGCCAGAATCCAGGTTGCAAAATATCTCACAAAGATAATTAATGACGTAGTTGAGCAAAATTCTATTCAGAGCTGGCAGGATTTTTTTACTTTCTCATATCGTGTACTACACATAGATAGAGATAGTAACGAGCGTGGCTCTCTCACTCAAAAAATTAAAAACAATTGTATTAATTTTAATAATAATATTAAGTCCAATCCCAATTTAAAGCCTAAATTAGTTTCCAATGCAAAATTTGATAAATTTAAAAGAATTGAATCAAAAATTTCGGATGGTGATTTAAAAGGGGCTGCTCGTTTACTATTTACAGATGATATAATGGCACCCGATACTCCAGAGACCTTAGAAATCCTAACTTCTAAACATCCACCCTCGGCACAAACTCTACATCTTCCTAATGAACCTGATCCTTCTATATTAAATCTTCAGGTGTCCCCAGACGAAGTGATGGCTGCGATCATGTCATTTAGAAGCGGCTCTGCCGGCGGTCTAGATGGTCTTACGCCGCAACATTTTAAAGACCTAATCGGCGAAGTAACTGGAGAAGCCGGTAGAGCACTTCTGTCAGCAATTACAAAACTAGCTAATCTTATGTTGTCTGGTCAGGTTAATGCTGAAATAATATCTATACTTTACGGCGCTAATCTGTGTGCCTTAAAGAAAAAGGATGGGGGAATAAGACCCATAGCTGTAGGTTCCACAATTCGCCGCATTGTTTCTAAGTTATGTTGTAAACATATAATGTCCAAATTATCATCAAATTTTCAACCTGTTCAACTTGGCTTCGGTAGCAAAGGCGGGTGTGAGGCAGCAGTTCACTCGGCCCGGGCTTTCCTTGCCAATAGGAAATGTGATGTTTTTCTGAAGGTGGATGTAAAGAATGCCTTCAACTCCATCGATAGGGGTGCATTATTGACAACTATAAAAGATTTTACGCCATCCATCTTTAGTTATCTGTGGCAGTGTTATAGTTCTCCGTCTAAATTAACCTATCGAAATAACATCATTCACTCGGCTGTGGGTTGTCAACAAGGCGACCCGCTCGGACCAGCCATCTTCAGTTTGGGTATACATTCGATAATTTCTAAACTAAATTCAAAATTTAATATATGGTATCTGGATGATGGTACCATAGGAGGTGAAGCAACCACGGTATATAATGATTTAAAATATTTAATTAGCGAATTCGAAACGTTAGGACTGGAACTAAACTTCTCTAAATGCGAGTTATACATTAACGATAATTTGACGAATGATACAGACAACATTATATCACAATTTAACTGTTTGGCACCTAATATTAAAATTCAAAATAAACGATCTCTCCGTCTACTAGGAGCTCCTATTTTTGAAGAGTCTCTCCCAGACTACTTAAATGAACAGCTTTTAAAATTTACCGATCACTCTATAA
Source organism: Monopis laevigella (assembly GCA_947458855.1). Classification (NCBI taxonomy): domain Eukaryota; kingdom Metazoa; phylum Arthropoda; class Insecta; order Lepidoptera; family Tineidae; genus Monopis; species Monopis laevigella. The sequence goes on along the minus strand of OX381583.1, from coordinate 17,381,233 downwards.
ATCTTTCTAAAATTAATCCCCATTTGGCTCTTACAATTATTCGATTTTGTGTATTTGTACCCAAATTAACATATGTGATGCGCTGTGCTCCGATATGGAAATTCCCTGCTTTAATAAAACCCCTAGATAATTTAATTAAGACTACTCTATCCGAAATTTTAAATTGCCGTTTAGATGATCGTTCCTGGAATCAAGCATCTTTACCTGTTCGTTTTGGTGGTCTGGGAGTTCGAAAAATTACTGATATTGCTTTGCCTGCATTCTTGTCTTCCTGCCATAGTGCGTATACTCTCTATAATTTTATTACAAATAAATCGCTTGGAGTTGTAGAGATGTCGCACTTGGAGGAAGCTAAGGATGCCTGGTTGTTAGCCTGTCCCAGAAACGATCTCCCCAGTATCCGGATTAACCAAAAAATATGGGATGAACCGTTTTGTAAAAGATCTCAACAGAATTTAATAGATTCAGCAATAAGCATTGCAGACCGTGCCCGACTTCTCGCAGTTTCTGAACCTGAATCCGGTTACTGGTTACACGCCCATCCTTCTAAAAATATAGGTACTTTATTAGATAAAATAACTTTATCACTTTCGGTAAGTTTACGCTTAGGTACCAGGACAAATGTACCTCATCTTTGTCAGTGTGGTAACCTTGTCGATCATTTAGGTCACCATGGACTTTCCTGTCATCGCAGTGCTGGCCGGCTTTCACGCCATGCAAATATAAATGACGTCATCCGCCGAGCTTTTAGTACGGTTAACGTGCCCGCTGTTTTAGAGCCGAATGGTATTGCACGTGACGACGGTAAGAGACCCGACGGCGTGACGCTTGTTGCATGGAGGCAGGGTAAGCCGCTGGTGTGGGACGCTACATGCGTGGATACATTGGCTCCATCCCACCTGCAGGCTACCTCCACAAAGCCAGGCGCAGCTGCATCCGCCTCTGAAGCTCTCAAGCGGCGCAAATATGTAAGTCTGGGTGATGATTATATATTTGTGCCGTTTGGAGTTGAAACCCTAGGTCCATGGGGGCCTGAAGCTAAAAAAATTTCAAATGAAATCGGTGCGCGGCTTGTCGACATGTGCGGAGACAAGAGGGCTGGCGCTTACCTTAAGCAGCGTATTAGCTTAGCCGTACAGCGAGGTAACGCAGCCAGCCTACTTGGAACGGTTCCACACTGCGATGATTTAAGAGATATATTTTATTTATAGGTAGGTATATTTTATATATTTTTTTTTAGTTTTATACTTATTTGTAATACTTTTTCTGTTAGTTTTAGATTTATAATTGTATTCATGAACTTTGTAGGTCTGATTACCATCAGGCAAATAAATAATAAAAAAGTTTGACAACACCACTATAGTGCCTTGGATAAGATACTAGTTATATTTTTTATTAATACGTAAATGTAAGTGAAATAAACAAAAGCTTTCTGCAAAAAAACTGAAAAAAAAAAAAAACAAAACTGAGTAACATTCTCTTTAAGTTTATAAAAAAAGCTTACCACTGGCAGAAGTGCAGAGTGTTAGTTGCGGGTGATACCTTTCAGTAAGCCGTTGTATGACGTCTATTTGTTCGAAGGTCAGCTGCACAGCATCACGATTCTGAGCATCACAGGGTACGTAGGCCGCCCAAAACTAAATAAAAAAAAACAAACATAAATTAGGCATATACGGGGTTTCTGATAGACGATGTATAAAAAAAATATAGGCAGTGTTTTTCTTGATTTTTTAAATATTTATAAGTGAATCTTTTAGGTAAGGTACCTAAGTCACCCTGGAGGCAAGCGATTTTTTAAAATTTAGTTTCTCTACAATCGCTTTTTTTTCAAAAAGATCGGTCTTGCAAACTTTATTAACAAAAACCATGAAGCTAAAAAAACGCGCCCGGCGCGCGGACGGGCGTGGTTTTTACCTTCATGACAAAAACAAATACATCAAAATTGGTTTGAATAAAACAAAGCTTTCTCTTACTTCACACAACTAATATGGTGATCAATAAGATTGAGACAAAATCCAAATTTAAAGTAAATCGGATCAGTAGCTTTCGAGATATTTGTGCAGAGTAATATGAACAGACAGATAAAAGACACCTGAATCTCATTGCATCAGCTTTGTTAATTTTTTTTCGGAGTGCTAAATTAAGCTAAGGTGTTTTTTTTACTGGAACACGGAATGTGAGTTTTTATCTACATGGTGCTAAGCATACCTACAAAATTAATGAATGGGGTCGATCGATGCATTGTTGTTAACAGCATCAATCGCTCCCACTATGCCGGCTAAATGATGTGGTTACGCAATGGGCGGCGATAAAGATTAATTTTCATTACGAGTCTACTTTAGTAGCCTAACGTAGATTACATCCATACTAATATTATAAATGCGAAAGTATCTATGTTTGATTGTTTGTTTGTTATGTTTTCACACCTAAACCGCTGAACCGATTTAGATGAAATTTGGTATGAAAGATAGTTAGAGACCCTAAAGGATATAGGGTATATAATTTTTTGGCATAGCTCTATATCCAGATATACAGATTGTTTGTGTTTTAAAAGTCCCTTAAAAAAAAAATTACACCAGAGAAAAGTGTTCGTGCGTTATGAAGAATAATTCGGTATATTTAAATTTCATAAAACTGCATTATACTATTTTTGATGTTTACTTTTTGAGGATATATATATGTTTTTGTTTAGAAGTTGACACTTATTGTCACCTTTTAGACTACTTAAATAATTTGGTAGGCAAGAAACTTACTTCGAGAGCGAATTCTGTTCGCGCACTTAGGCTTCCGTAAAACAAAAGGGGATAATAGGAGGTATGGGAAAGCCAAATTAAAGAAATTATTTAGTCTCAGCAATTTTTAGATAGAAAATTGGAATTTTAAAGTTTAAAGAAATTAAAAAAAAAACTTATTAATGTGTGTTAAGCCGCGTTAATAAGCTACTATATATTTTTATTATTTTTTTTCTTTTCTTATCTTATCTTTTTGGTTTTTGGGGCTGACATTTGACTGCAAAACACTTTGACCCTTGGGATCTTTTGTGTATTCTCCATTCCTTTTCACCTCACTCATTAGTCTCGTGGGAGCCTGTAGCTTTCCGGTTCCGGGTACTCTGTCCCAGGTATTTCATTCTCCGCATGGCCCTTACGTCGCAATGTCACAGTAGGTGCTGCATAAACTTGGGCTCATTAGAACAAAATCTGCATCTGGAATCATCTCTCTAGGAACTTCCATAGTATGGAGATGTAATCCATATTCGATTACAGCGGAGCTGACAAAACACATCTTCTCCCCCTGGAGAGGAGCCGGAGAGCAGTCCTTAAAGTGGCCTTCTCCAAACCATTTCGCTACCCCACTCACCAACTATACAAGGATACTAAATTGCTAACAGTGAGACAAATATACGTTCTAAACACAATTCTTAGGTTCCACCGTTCTTTACTTACATCATGCCCCGATACAATGAGAAAGAAAAGACATGACATATGGAAATCTCCACGGACAAAAACTTGCACAACGCTTTAATCGTTTCCTGGCCCCTTATTTACATAGGTACAGAAATTAATAAATAACTTCACCTCAAAATGTTAACTAAACGCAAATGTAAGAAAATTGTATTTGACTGGCTATCTGACAAAGACTATAGTAAGACTGAGAGACTCATGACAATTACGACATGAGTGATTGACATTCACCCATACTATACCTAACTTACATCACACTTTTTCTTTTTACTTTTTATTATTATATACCTACAGACCACATACACACCAATCATACAATTACAGAACCATTAGTAACCAGATGGAGTACTGGCTACCCATAGTACAGAGAATTCTAGTTTGGGAGCCAGGAACCCCTAGATACAAAAAGCTTACAACTCATCAAAAAAAAAATCATTATAAACAAACAAACACATTCTTATGAAATATCAAACATATAATATGTAAACACCCCAATCAACTCACAATCTATATACATACACTACAACCGCCATATGGCATTACTATTTTTTTTTGTTAAACCTAATATTAGGGTGTTGTTGTTTTTTTCTTAAACCTAAGATTAGGTTTAACAAAAAAAACAACAACACCTTTGTGTACCCTAGATATAAGACTTTTTGTAATATATAATAATATAGATGTAATATTTACTTTATTGCAAATTCTTCCGCTAGTTAAACGACGACTTAAACGACGTCGACATGTTTCGCTTCTCCACGAAGCATCTTCAGGACTGAATTTTAATTATGATGGCCGCAATAAGTTGAGTAAAGGTGAATTTGTAACGTTGATTTGTTCATTAATTAGGCTGTCTGTCGAATTTTAACTATTTCTAATTGTTCCCAAATGTTCAAATCTAATCCTTTTTGACATGTATGTAGTATTTTGAAATTGTGGTCAATTACTTTTTGTAATATTTTAAAGGAAATACATACATTATTATTATTATAATTATTATTATTAATGTCCTGAGAAGATTCCCAACAGTAGCCTTATTTGCGTTTTGTTAAATTTCCAGATCTTATCCAGGTCTATTGCTTTTGTACCAATGAATTTCTTGGAGTGTTTTGGGCCTTGTTGAGTTAACCACCATGTTGTATATTTGTCATTAGCAAATTCTTTTAATGCATTTTTTATTGTTAATGGTATGCCTATAAATGGTTCAGGTCCCACAAAAGGAGTTTCTGATCCCTTTCTAGCTAGTTGGTCTGACTTATCGTTAATTGGATGTACCTACTTAAAACTTTACAGTTTCCTCATTAGTATCTTGAAAATTCCGGCACGCATATTCTCCACCAATTAACGTAACCCTTCGAGCTGCTACCCTGTTCACACACGACACTCCTATCACAACTTTTGCCGTCTAACAATAGATCTTCGGTAACTAGAAACTTTACTTATTATAGTTTCGGCCACAGATCTGAATTTGTAGAAGGACAAACATTAATGTTTAGAACTAAGCATGCGTGCCTTGTTTCCACCTTTATGCAAATTGTAATTAGTTTTAAAAATGAAATCCAGGTTATTTGTTTTTGTATACGTTTTAAATATTATAATATTGCTCCCAACTTCGTCTGCGTGTTATTTAGCTGTTTGCAAGTTTTGCAACAGTGCTATCCCGCCATAACCTCCACCGGGCACGCGTGACATGTTATACACATGTTGTTCGAATCACATACTAGGCTCTAGGCTTGTACTATGTGTACCAGAAACAACGATACAATACATGTTATATTTTATAAGCATTGTATTTTATAATATTCGTAGATCTATAGCTATAAATGCTAAATGTACAATAAAGCTTCTTATATTTTAGTAATTCGAGTTTGAATCCAATGATTATTTTTTAACGACATTAACGAACAAAAAAAAATACCTTACCGACAGTCAAAAATATTAAAAAAAATGGTATAAGGCACCCGTGACCGACTAGACGGCCCCAGGGTACCCAGCGGAGGGGTTTTAATCCCACCTCGTCGTAGCCGATGGTATGAGTCTATACCAAACAAGTGGCTAGCTCGTCGCGATGTTTTGAATAGACTTAATAAGGATCTAAGTGTTTTTAAGTCCAAGGTCTAGCCAACTCGGCCACCACGTATGTCGTATTAATTACTAATTTGTTATTAGATATTATTTACTAGTCAGAGTATAGTCACACACATTGTGCTTACACATTTTGATTGTGGCCGATCCGTGTTCTGTGGTTTCCGCCCAACTTTATTATACAGTTCGGTGTATTATTATTATTTATTGTTGTCTGAAATGAATTAATACATCCAAGGGGATGGGGGTCAGCCAGACCTTCTGGCACGTAAGGGTACTCTCAAGAAGATTTGATTTATGCGCTCTACAAATTAAGGGTTAAGTTATCGAATCCCAAATGTATTGAGTGTCGACGTTTTGTTCTTACTGTCGTCGCTTTGACCCCTATAAATTTTAGATTAGTTGGTCTGTTGACTTATTTATTACTATCAAACATGAAAGTATGAATAATATGAAATTGCTGTAACACACTTTGTAAAGTAGAAATCACAAATATTCCTTTGTATCGCTCGCACTTATACATATTGAAGATGACTAGCTACTTTTTGTTTTTTTAAGTCTGCAACGAAATATGTGTATGTTCGTTGCAATCATGTTCTATTCTCATTTTTTGAGCATTGATTGGTTGTAATATTATAGTTCTCACTTTTGATTTTGTATTTGTATGGTGGGCGGCCATCTTCTGTTTTGATGCTTATAGATAGGCAATTATTGGTCTTAGGGCACTTTTATATTATTCATACTTCCATGCTATCAAAATTGTTTGCTAAAGGTTGAGTCAGAGTGATGATAAGTGAATGTTAACTATAACCGGTTTATTTAATTATGTAGCTTACTGTTGAACTTCTGTTCAGTCAGAAATGTGTATACAAACTTTTCGCTCTCTGACCGTTTGTCGCAGTTATGATTAAGTTTATTTATTTATTCTGTATTTCACTTCACATTGGCTTACACAAAAGTTTTCACTTTGGTGCGAATCAGAAATTTGTACCGGCACAACTACAGTCTAGTGGAGATTTATTGCAAACAGTTCCACAATTCGGTATCAGTGGCATTGGAGTTTGGACGAGACGGCTTTACATAAATTGTACCTAGGAGGTAAGATTCGTGTTAAGCTAGCTTCCCACGGTTCGTTATATCGCGGACGGACGCGGACCAGCTCGCACGACACACCGTGGGAAGGGTCTCATCCGTGGTAGCACAGTACGTCTGTGGCGGTGCGCCGGTATCCGTCGCGAGGCGGTAACTTCAAAGGTGCGGTACGACGCGATGAATGTGTTGCTTGGTTCTTCTGAATGATTAGTTTTTCCGAATCATTCCCCATGATCCCCACCGGTAGGATGGTGGGATCATGGGGAATGATTTGGAAAAACTTATCATAATATGATACTTAAGTTGTTCCGAATCATTCCCCTTTGGGACTATTTTAGGGGTACATTTTTTTCAGATATAACGGTACTGATATGCTCATTGATATCCAAGAAGAACCAAGCACAACACATTCTACAATTTTTGTAGGATGACTTCAAATAATTTTAAGTGATCGCGTCGTACCGCACCTTTGAAGTTACCGCCTCGCGACGGATGCCGGCGCACCGCCACAGACGTACTGTGCTACCACGGACGACCCTGCCCACGGTGTCGTGCGAGCTGGTCCGCGTCCTTCCGCGATATTACGGACCGTGGGAAGCTAGCTTTATATATTTTTTTAAATAAAACATAATGATTATATTTAAGTACCCGACTTCGCGCTCAATCTTAAAAGTTAGCTGGTAGATAATGCCTAAGGCATTAAGTTCGCCTTTGTACATAACTTTTGTTTACTGTGCAATTAAATGTTTAAATAAAATACATAAAAAGTCTATATTTAACTATTTGTGTGAAACGTACCGTATTTTTTTTAATCACATTATAGTGTAATAATAATGAAATTACCAATTAAAGAAAGGAAAAAAGTAAATTCACATACCTTAATTGGTGGAATAGGCGTTCAAAATAATGTAAATAAACTACCATGTACTATGTACTTACCTTACCTTACATTCATTCATTCATGAAAAAAAAGGATTTTTGTTAACATAAATGAAATTGAACGGTTGAATTAGCTTTACCTTATTTTACTTTGTAAAGTGCAGAAAGTTTAAACGGCTGATATACCTTTGTCTTATTTTACTTTGTAAAGTGCAGTGAATTTTAGTAATGAATAAATACCTACTCACTTTGCTGTCCACATTAAAGTGTGTAAAAAAACAAAATGCTATTTATTTTCTCCATAAAGCCTTAATTGCTACTTAAGCATGGATAGTAGCAGTTTAAGTAGCTGCTCTTATGTATTTAATCCATTATTACGGACTCTCCCAGCAGGAGATCGGTTAGACAATTTATCCACTTAAGTTTTAACTCTAATTTGATGGGTTCGGGTTCGGAGCTCGATTTCAATAGGTTAAGAGAAAGTTCGCTACTCACTCTGTGGGTAAACTTGTTCTCAACTCACACATATCGAAAATCTCTTTATTATGAATAAAAAGCTCTTTGGCTGCATATTTTTGGATTCCAGAAATATTATTAAATTTGGATATATAAATATTAAGTAGAAATGTACTTAATAAACATACAGTACTTCTGCTAACGTCAAGTAATTAAAATAAATGACAGCCTCCGTAGACTAGTGGTTGCGTCTTTGACGTTGTATGCGGAGTTCATGGTTTCGATTCCCACCGATGGCAAAATATTAGTACGCTTTTTCTGTACAGTTTGTCATGGTCTGGGTGGTTATAAAATGTATTATATCGTTGTTTCTGGTATACATAGTACAAGCCTAGAGCTTATTTTTATTATGATTAAATATCATCACGGCGCCCGAGACCCAGCAGGTTTTGATCCCACCTCGTCGTAGCTGATGGTATGAGTCTACATACACCGAACAATTGGCTAGCTCGATGCGATGTATGGATTCAATAACCCGTCTATTAACAGTTTTACAAGTATGTATAGTAAAACTAAGACTGACAGCTTAACGTGCTCTCTGAGGCACTATAGTGGTATTGTCAAACAAATGTAAATATGTGTTTTGAATTATTAAGAAATTATTGGACATACCGGGATTTAAACCGGGGACATAAAAACTGTAGTGTTTTTAAGTCTGAGATCTAACCAACTCGGTCACCACATATATAATGTCAAAGTTGAGATTTTTGAATATCAGCGGATGACTAAATATCACTGAAATGGCAAAATTGTAATCGATTCTAAAGTTCGTATTTATAAATCTCATCAGGTGACTAAAATATCATAGCTATGATATCAATACGAACCTATGATATCAATACGAGTGCCTCCTATCACCGTAAATAAAGTCACCGATGACAGCTGTTTATTTGTTATGTAATGTATTTATTAGGTATGAGAAGCAAGAACGGCAAACAACATTTTTGCGTTTAACGAAACTCAAGTAGCTTCTTTCTATGACAAATAATGCGTAAACTTGGTACATAGAATAAATAGTTATATCCTAGTCATAAGTGATATTTTTCTCACTGATGATATCAAAGTCATCGGTGAATTAAAAATAGCTTGGTAAAGAAAGGAAAAACAACGTAAAAATGACGACCATTTTACCGAAAATTAGGGGATCCTATGGGATAACACAAATGCGAGATTACTGCGTTAATGTCTATACTTCTCATACTTAAGATCACAACAAATGATTTTTCTACAAATTTTGTACATTTCTGGACAATAAAATCCTATAAAATTACATACATACATATCATCACGGGTGTCTTACGGCGCCCGAGACCGCCTAGACGGCCCCAGGGTACCCAGTGGAGGGGTTTAATCCCACCTCGTCGTAGCCGATGGTATGACTCTACACCGAACAAGTGGCCTGCTCGTCGCGATATTTTTAAATAGTTTCAATAACCCATCTATTAAGAGTTTCACAAGTTGGTATAGTGGTATAGTAAAACCGGGACCGACAGCTTAACGTGCTCTCCGAGGCACTATAGTGGTGTTATAAAACAAATGTACATATTTTTTTTACTATACCACTTTTTACCTGTGTTTTTAAGACCAAGGTCTAACCAAATCGGCCACCACTTATAAAATTACGAAAAATATAACACAAATACGCGTCTACACTCAACAAATACGCGTCTACTCACTTTGGGCTTCCCTCCGACACAAAAGTATTTCTATCTTACAATGTAACTGTTCCGTTAAAGATACATCATTTCCCAGATACTATATCTGTCTCAACTAACCATGAATAGTGTTGCTTGTACGAAGACAGGGGGTCGATGGGAAATTGATGGCCGACGAAGACACTCATAATCGTTCAGAGAGCTCATAAACTTTCATAATCGGCCCTCTTAGGTACCTGGTTAAGGGTACTCATTCCGGAGATTAAAATTTCAGTAAGTACCAACAACTTAATGTGGGTGTAAAGGGTCTTAAAGGTCATTTGAGGTAATGACTTTGTAATATTTTCTATTTAGTATAAATAGAATATAGAATTTAACCTTTTAAGTTTTATTTTATGATATTTAAGGTTAATTAATCTTCGTGGTGTGGTGGTTGTCCTTTAGCGTTGTTGCGAAGGACGTGGGTTTGATTCTTACTCATGGCAAATAATATTGACCTGGGTGTTTATAAAATACAATATACAAATATTATTATTATTTTACACATACACATAGTACAGGCTTTGAATTTAGTTTGTGATCAGGGCAATATGTGTGAAATGTCGTAATATAAAAAAAGGTAAGATGTGATACGCATCTTTAACGTGAATAAAACATTAATTCACGGGCATAGATAGGGGCAAGGAAAAAAAAACCTTAATTTCAACCTATATATTATCATTTTAACAAACAAATCTTTATTATATTTACAAATAGTAAACACAATTAATATAGAAATATATATATATATATATATACAAAACTACAAAGAATTCTTTACAAATACAAGTATGTCAACAATATAAAATATAAACTAAATGCTACGCCGTAGCAAGAAACAACTACGAAACATTCAATAAAATCTTTATCGTAGCGCCATAAAGAGAAATAGCAAATGCACAATTTTATGAAAAGAATGTCGTTTAAGTGCATAAGTGATATAAAATCTAATAGGACCATTAACCCGAGAATAACATTGAGGTTGTATTATGTCTAGAGAGGCAATCACGTCAAAACAATAATTTATATCGTTGTCAGTCAAAATTATTCTTTTTGCTTAATATTTTTATTACAGAAGCCTTATCCATTTTTGTGTTTTAAAAATATATTTCAGTAAAACAACTTCGATTTCCGTTTATGGTGAAATATTATTAGTACGTTTTTATGTACAGTTTGCCATGCTTTATAAAAATATTGTATGTATTAGTATTATAGTTTTTGGAACATATAGTACATGCAGAACTTAGTTTGTGACCATAGCAATATGTGTAAGATATAATATATTTTATTATTACTTTACTTACTGTACTTTTTTGTTCACATTAGTCCTTCGACATACTAACGCCCAGTTTTAAGAACGTTGATTAAATCATTCTATGATTAAAATTAGCACGTCACATTTAAAACATAGAGTGATTTAATTAACTTTATAGAAACAGGGGTATATGTAATTGCCCTCAGTTATATAATAATAATATGTAGGACAATTTACACAAATAGCTATGGTCACAAACTAAGCTCTTGGCTTGTACTCTGGGTACCAGAAACAATGATATAATACATTATATTTTATTAACACCCAGACCATGACAAACTGTACAGAAAAAAGTACTAATATTTATTTGCCATGGGTGGGAATAGAACCCACGTCCTAAGGATTCAACGCCAAAGGCGTAACCACTAGTCTACGGAGGAGTTACTACTCTATATTAGATATATCTCAATGGGGAATAGTATGCTATTTTCTTTGTAATGCTTCCTCAATATTCAAGCCACGCGTCGATCGCCGGCCAGACGAACTTAATGGACGGCAAAATCACAAACTGCTATATCCGTAGATGTAGTACAGTCTAATCAATATTATATGGTTAACTTTGTTTGCTTTTCGTTTGCAGTTTTAGACGAGGCTTTTGTTATTGTTATATTATACCTATAGAGCGTAGAAAAATAAACATTCATAAAATTTATATCGCTCTAAAATATTGTAGTAATAATAACATAGGAAGTTTACTAGAAAATCAATACTAATTTATATTCAGTAAGAAACATAACATAACTCTCGCATACAAAGGTCGGTGCGCTAACAAATCTATAAGTTGGTATTAGTAAAACTGAGACCAACCACATTATGTGATTTCATAAAGTTTAGGATAATAATTAGAAAATTAAGCGATCCTATTGGATGAGATATAGTGCCTCGGAGAGCACGTTAAGTTGTCGGTCCTGGATTCACTATACCAACTTGTGAAACTGTCTATAGATGGGTTATTAAGTCTATTCAAAAACATCGCGACGAGCTAGCCACTTGTTCGGTGTAGACTCATACCATCGGCTACGACGAGGTGGGATTATAAACCCTCCACTGGGTACCCTGGGGCCGTCTAGGCGGTCTCGGGCGCCGTAAGGCACCCGATATGTATGTAAATGATTGTAGTAATAATAACATAGGAAGTTTACTAGAAAATCAATACTAATTTATATTGAGTAGGAAATATACGAGTTTGATAATAACAAATAAAATTTTACAAATCCACAAGCAACGACATTATTTATTTATTTATAAAACTTTATTGCACAAATTTAGTACAAAGGCGAGTGTAAAGACTAAATGCCGCTAGGAATTCTTTAACTGGTCAAACCTTTGGGACAAATTAATCAGTAAGTAAAAGTGCAGTAAAATATATTTAAAAATAGAGTATACTAATATTATACACATATACTGATACTCACTACATATACATACATAACAATACTAATGTTAATAATATACGAGTACATATAATAATAAAATAGCAAGTATTACAGCAAGCAACAGTACAGTATAGCAATACCCACAGCACAATAATTATGTGATTTCATAAAGTTTGGAACATGATGTATCATCCTTACGGCGCCCGAGACCGCCTAGACGGGCTCAACAAGAGCCGTCTACACCGAACAAGTGGCTAACACGTCGCAATGTTTTGGATAGACTCAATAATCAATCTATGTACAGTTTCACAAGTTGATTTAATGAAATTGGGACCGATAGCTTAACGTGCTCTCTAAGACTATAGTGGTGTTGTTAAACAAATGTACATCATTTTTTAGATTGAAAACTCATTGGTACGAACCGGGGTTTGAACCAGGGAACTAAGTATTTTTAAGACTAAGGTCTAACCAACTCGGCCATCACGTATATAATAATAAAACTAAATTTAGAACAATAAAAAAATATTTTATGGCATTCCATTTAATTAACATTATATCAACTTTTACAAAACTCGAAATCTTAGATACAAATGAGTAACTCTAAACTAAAAAATGCTAATTTTATTTTAATTCTTATATTTATAAACAACATATAAAAACGAAATCTAATTCAATGAAAAGAAAACACTTCATGAAGCCTCACTTGGTAGAGCACTTAATGCGCTAACAGCATTGCCACGTTGTATGGCAATGCTGTTCTTCTGTGTTAAATAAGCATAGGGGTTGGTATCTCCACATTCTAAGAACACAAATATCGAGGTTCATAATAAATCCATGAGCATTGTACATACTATCTACTATATCACTAAATAATTTTGTATAAAACCCCTAACTTCAGCCGCTTAGTGATTAAAATAATACATTAAAAAAGTCTAATTCACAGTAAAGGATTATTTCAAAGGAAACTCAGTCGGTAGGTACTAATAAATTAAGGCCAAATAACAAGAATCTGAAAAAGTGTTTCGGGCCAGAATAGAAAGATAGAATGGTAAAGGTTGAGAACCCGTAAATTCTTACAATACCGAGAAATTTGTAGATGCTATAACAAAAGAAGATATATATTATGTACTACAGCTAGGTTCACATTGACAAAGACATATCCTTTCTCAGATTTACTCCGCGTTAGTCGTGTCACTACCTCGTTCCAGTCTTTTTAAAGAAAGACTAAAAAGCACGGAGATTTATACCTGCAGCTTTTTAACAACGTATAAATAATATACTAGCGCTTTCATTTTAGCAAAGGTGCTTTTTTCATTTTGTTTAATATAAACGTATTTATACTGTTATATTATATATATATATATATATATATATTTGCTTTATTTTGCTATACTAATGATTTGCATTATACATGGTGACTTTGAAAGGATGTACTTTGGGCTAATATGAGGTTCCACTGATCAACACGAACAACTTTTCCCATGGAACCATGTGCCGCAAATGAAAAAAAAAATGGCTTCTCCATACAAACTAGTAATGTTAAAATGACCAATTTGTATGGGAAGGCCAAAATTTTTTTTCATTTGCGAGACATGGTCCCATAGGAAACATTGTTCGATTTCATCAGCAGAACCTCATATTAGCCCAAAGTACATCCATTAAGTAGTTTAGTATAGTGAAAAATAAACTTTACCTGCGGTTTTCAGGCGATTATTGCATTGATTTCTTGTCGAGGTGGTAGTGTCCTTTCAAGGTGCGGTTACGATATAGGTGGTTAAATTGACCATAACGCAAAGAGTATATTAAAATATACTCGTAATGCATTTCGTCTTTGTCGCCGCCCATTTAATAATCGCATTATTTAGCCGGCATAGTGTGAGCGATCAATGTTGTTTAAGAACAATTACTATTACTGGATTTTTATTCATGGACTTTGTAGGTCTGCTCACCACCAGGTAGATACAGAGTCACACGTCGTGCTCCAATAACAAACAACTATTAGGTATTGTTTAAAATGCATCAATAAGATTATTAAATTAATTATAATCACGGTTGCCTTATCAAATTATCATCATAGTGCATGGGACATGTGCTAGAATTATGTTTTTTTATTGGGCCACGGCATATAAGTTTGTATCTACCTGATGGTAAGGTGACCGACGCAGTCAAAAAATAGAGGAATTCCCACTTTTTTAAGGCCTGCTAAAATATGTGGTTACGAAATGGTCTGCGTCAATGATATGCATTACAAGTCCACTTTAATATCGTCGCTGCGTTATAGTCAAACCATGGTAAACTGTACAGATAAATGTACTTTATTATTTTGCCATAAGTGGGTATCGAACAACGCATACAACGGGCGGCCATGATGTTTCTATACTTTGTATAAAAGTAATTAAAATTATGTATGTTCCTACAGAGAAACCTTGCGGCGCACGATACCGTCTAAGCCGATGTTATTCTAACTCTACACCGAATAAGTAGCATAAGTGGCCAGCTCGTCGCGGTATTCTAATAGACTCAATAACCCATCTGTAAGTAGTTTCACAAGTTGGTATAGTGAAACTAGAACCGACAGCTTAACATGCTTTTCGAGGACCTATAGCAGTGATGTCAAATATAATATGAACTCATTGGTACACAACGGGATTGGAACAGGGGATTTAACAACTTTAGTGTTTTTAAGTTTAAGGTCTAACCAACTAGGCCACAACGAATATTTATCGCACTTTTTATCGCACATTTTCACTCATTAATTTTCTTAATTTATCACACATCCCAGTACGGGTATCGGGACAACATAAAAGTATTGGGAAACATATTTTTTTGAATCAAAAAATTATGATGATACATACATACATATCATCACGGGTGCCCGAGACCGCCTAGACGGCCCCAGGGTACCCAGCCAAGGGGTTTTAATCCCACCTCGCCGTAGCCGATGGTATGTGTCTACACCGAACAAGTAGCTAGCTCGTCGCGATGTTTTGAATAGACTCAATAACCCACCTATAAACAGTTTCACAATTGGTATAGTGAAACCGGGACCGACAGCTTAACGTGCTCTCCGAGGCACTATAGTGGTGTTGTCAAACAAATGTACATATTTTTTTTAATTAAAAACTCATTGGTACACACCGGGATTTGAACCAGGGACCTAAGTGTTTTTAAGTCCAAGGTCTAACCAACTCGGCAACCACGTATATGCATATGTATATGATAATTATGATTATATATAAAAAATATTTTTTACAAATTAATTAATTATGAACTTAAACTTATGGATACATAATAAGAATAGTACCTACGTACTCGTTACGTTAGTTAACTTGAAACAAACAACTTGGTGAAGCTCGATTTAATAATTAACGTGGTAACAGTTCGCAAAGTTATAACTTCACTTTGTTGGAAACAAAGATTCAACATCACATCAACTACTTTGTTTAACATAATAATAGTTTTTATTATTATGTATCTTCATGGCAGGTCCCTTATGGGGTAGGAACAGACAAACGCCGCTTGCGACTATCTCTACATACTCCTTTTATCACGTCCGCAGACGCAGATTTCGGAGATTTGACGTATCATAGAGTTCTAATACTTGGAATAACATTTGAAGCTTGAACTCTTGTGTACAAAACCTTTGGCGATTCTCGTATCATACCTCAAATCGCATAAAATTGGAATCTTTTCACATCGAGTTCTAATCCTTGGAATAAGATTCGAAGCTTGAACTCTTCTGAACAAGACCTCTGGCGATTCTCGATCCGGAAACTACTTTAAACAGGGAATATCACTGGCAGTACAAAGGGGAAATGCTGCCAGTTATGGGTACATTCGGATCGGATCAGAGTTTGGATTTGATGGACATGTAAGTATTATTATTACTCGTATATTAGGTAGTCAATTTTATTTGTTAGGTCTTTTATTTTTAATTTGTTTTATGTTTGTTGTGTATAATAGTAAGTATATATTTATATTATATCTTTTTGAAAGGTTAATAAATAAAAGCTTGAATAAAATTTAATAAAATAAAAAAAATATATATATATTAAAAAAATGTTATAAATATTCCATAAAAAAAAACACAAATACTCGTATCACGGAAAACGGCCTTAGAAAATAAATTTCACGTCGAAGTTCTAAATATTTTGTGCGGTGCCACCATTTTTTTATTTCAGAATAAATTAGCTATATTATTATACTATTATTAACCAGTTACAATTTTTATTAAATACGTGTTTATAATATCTTATTATTTTAATTAATGTATTTTAGTAAAGCCTTTATTAATTGTGTTATATCTCTTTTCTGTCAAAGATGATTTTCATTGGTAAGAAAGAGACGTCACACTATTTTAACGTCTTAAATATAGTTTTTATGAATTAGGGGGTAAATTGCACCGTCTTTTAAAATTAATAAACGTTTTTATTTTATTGGAGGACGGCATGTGGCTTTCTTACCTGATGGTAAACAGACACATGGTTCATGATGGTGGTCGTTCATTATTATTTAACAACATTGATCACTCCCAATATGCCGGCTTAATAATGCGGTTACAAAAAGGACGGCAATAAAGACGAAATTGCATTACGAGTCTATTTTAATATCCTCGCTTCTTTCACCAAATCGACTGGCCGTTTCGTAACGGCACCCACACGTAAAAAGGAGGAGACAAGAACACAGTAGTCTTATGAAAGCTGGTAAACCCACAGACTAAACCTAAACGTAGAGCGGACGGCCGATTTAGCGAAGTTATGAATACCTCCTACCCTCACCCATCTAAATCGGTAAGTTTTCACGGTGACTGAGTCCGTGTATACCGTCATTTCCACTATACCTACCAGAGGTATTATATTTTCGCTTGTATGATCGCCAATACCGTTCCGAGTCTCAAGTAACTTTATTCGACAGCCTCCGTAGACTAGTGATGTGGCTTTTGGCGTTGTATTCGGAGGTCGTGGGTTCAATTCCCACTCATGGCAAAAAAAAGTACGCTTTTTCTGTACAGTTTATCATGGTCTGGGTGTTTATAAAATATAATATGTATTATATCGTTGCTTCTGGTACACATAGTACAAGCCTAGAGCTTAGAACAATATGTGTAAATTTCCTACATATTATTATTATATTATATTATTACTCGACAATATATTTTTGTAAGAAAACTCGATATTCTAAATTTAAATTCAAATATTGCAAGAAATATGTACAGCGTGAGATAGCGCTTAGACTTAATTTTAAACCGACCTTGGAATAAGCAGCTTCATAAGTGCAGGCGGCGCTAAATTGATTGTCGCACGGTTGGAAGCTTTCGCAAAGTCGTAATTATATATCGTGTCTTAATACGGTTATAATTAAGTTATGCTAAAATATAATGCGTTCCCTACACTAAACTTATACTAAATTCTATTTTTGAAAACTAATTATAAAACTGGATCATTTCTGCCAAGATCTTATTGAAACTTGTGAGTCTTTATGATTTTATTTTCTGTACCAAATATATCTACAAACAATGTACAAATATATACAAAGATACTGACAATTGCAAAAACTCTTTCAAGGGCTGGTTACGATTTTTTTTTTCAAAATACGTGTTCTTTTAAATGGATCACTGGAGATTCCCGGTCCGGATATTTCTTTAAACAAAGGATATCACTGGCAGTACAAAGAGGTAATGCTGCCAGTGTCATGGGAACCTTCGGGCCGGGACAGAATCGGGACATAGTGGACATTTTTTTTATTAATATGTTTCCCTTTATTATAAAAATTTAGTTTTAGTTTATATTGATAGGGCTTTTATTTTTAATATTATTAATGTTTTACATATTTTATATAATTAAAAATCAATATATACTTAAGTAGATATGGGATTTTTTAAAACTATTAATTACCTATTTCGAAACTATACAAATTATCTTAAATGAACTTTGTGCATAACATATAATATATAATGTTTACTTGCATAACTAGAACAGCATTGTAAACATCCACACATTTGATTCATAGGAAAATAAAATTAATTAGATTTACAAAAAGAAATAATTAATTAACAAATGAAAAATCAGGGACTAAAATGCTTTACATTAATGGACATTGGTCACAGTAAAGAAGAATGACCATCTTTATTGCTTTATTGTACAGTTTAATTTACAAAAAAAAATGGTAGCCAACCTTTTCGTCCACAGTACGTTTATTAGCCGTAAATGCAGCTATAATTTTTTTTATCACTTTTTATATACTTTGTAGTAAAATATTTCACATTCTCGACCCACTTTAGCGAGAAGAGCTTAGTTGTTGCAATTCTTTTTGGGTACGTACGTAAAATTAGTGTCCGTACGTGCAGTTTAAGCCAGGATTATGCCTAGTAATGAATAGAGTTTCGCGTAAGTTCTACGCTTGACCATAAAGTAAATAGTATGTTGTTTGTGGTTGTTGTATGTAACTAACTAAATACGTAGGTTTAAATTAATTTAAGGTGTTTATTTAGTTTATAATATTTGGTCTTATGATTATAATATGAACCCGACCATTCAGGAAATTTTACAGTTAATAACAACAATCTATATAGCTAATATTATAAAACTGAAGGGTTTGTGGCTGCATTCCACGTGGCGCATGGCAACATGACGTAACCTCCTTTGTCCGCTCCACGCTTACCATATATGGTAGCGAGCGATGGTTGCCATGTCAGCATTTCTGTACAGCCAATAGGAAAGCATCAGCGTTTCCCCCCGTCGGAGCCCACGCTGAGGCACGCTCAAGTGCATCGGCGTGACAGTGCAGTAGACATGTGACAATCACCATTTTTATAGGATTGAATCCCAATTCGTTTAATCGCGATTGGATTCCCAGGATTCTATAAAAAAAGATCCAAAATATTGCCTCAATTTATCATGCTATTTGGTATAAATTCGATAATATCTATTATTCATTGACTTAAGATATGATCGATTGATAAAGATATGATTGAACGATATAAAGATATGATCGATTTATAAAGATATAATTGGACGATAAAGATATGATTGAAAGATATCAATCAAAAGTACCGATTCTTTTTTATGATCGTGATTCTTTATCTCGGTCACTTGAAAATACCATATCAATATGATTGAATCATTCGCGATTGTCCCATATCTACAGTGCAGCCTGGGATATCATCGCGTACACGCGCACGCGCATACAGTGCATCCCAGGACGACATCGCGAACGCTCGCGCACCTGCACTCACTGCGAGACCGCTCTCGCCAACCGCGTCTCCTCCTAGCTTTAGCCTTAACACTAACTTAGTTTTATTTATATCAGACAATTTATTTATTTATTTTAAATTCTTTATTGCCCAAAATTGTACATAGGCGAGCTTAATGCCTCAGGCATTTTCTACCAGCTAACCTTTGAGAGAGTGAAATATGCTTAGGGTGCAGGACTTTCGATAGAAGGATATACATATAATTTTAACAATAATGCATAATAATACTTAAACTACAATATATGTATACAATATATATCTATGTGGGAGTTTAATTTGATCACCTCAGCCAAGTTTGTTTGGTTGAACGCGCAAATCTCACGAACTACTTGTTTGAATTGAAAAAATAGCCCTTTGGATAGCCCATTTATCGAGGAAGGCTACATAATATACGACCAATAGGAGCGGAGTAACAATGAAAAATGTTGCAAAAACGGGGAAAAATATTCCTTTTGAGAGCGTACGCTGCGTAAACGGTTAAAGTTACGCAGACGAAAATCGATGGGAGAACACGACCTATTTTTTAAATTGTTTTATTTAAGAGGTATATATTAAATTTTTAGTAATATGTTGTTTCCACTTTATCGGCTTCATTACCTATATAGTTATAAAAGAGATAAAGACGATTTTTTCTAAATCTCTACAAGAAGCGAACAAGTCTAGAGTATTTTATAAAAAGAATATTTCTCCCCGTTTTTGTTGTTTTCCCTTCGTAGCGTGATGTTATATAGCCTATAAGCCTTCCTCAATAAATGAAAAATCCAATACTAAAACAATTTTTCCATTCGAATAGTAGTTCCTGAGATGAGCGCGTTTAACCAATCAAACTTTTCAGGTTTATTTTATTAGTATAGGTTTTTAATGCCCGATATGTATTGATCAAGTATATACGGCACAGCCACTTTTTTTATGTAGGACAATTTACAGATATTGCTTTGAACGTATACAGGTTGAATTTTTCAAATGTGCCTTCAAGGCCAAATCCTAAACTACAAGTTTTAAAATTACTACAAGTATTAAAATTAGCACTTTCCTATAGATCCCATTTAAAGTTACTTTCCATTATGATTAAATAATCATTATAAGCGATACTATCAGCTGGTGCAATAAT
Source organism: Monopis laevigella (assembly GCA_947458855.1). Classification (NCBI taxonomy): domain Eukaryota; kingdom Metazoa; phylum Arthropoda; class Insecta; order Lepidoptera; family Tineidae; genus Monopis; species Monopis laevigella. Next base: position 17,360,452 of record OX381583.1, on the reverse strand, counting down.
ACAGGTATTTTTTTTTTTCATAATTAACAGGTTCGATTCCCGGCTAGGATTTTTTTTTCATAAATCTAATGATGCAGTTTTAGTTTTTATCAAAATCGCCCCCGAGACTTCTTTGAGTATTTTTTGCTATTCCTTGTAGTTTAAGCCGTATTTGGCCTTGAAGGCACACTTGAAAAATTTACCCTGTATAAGTACCTATATTTTATTTTCATAAAGTCAAGAACAAAATAGACTCAACCTCTCAACAATCAAATGTTACTAAACTCGTTGCTTAAAACAGACTACGAATTACTACGGCGTAGTCGATCGTGACTGGATGAAGCAAAGGGATTACGAATATCTACTGACAGAGGCAGATTTCGCCCAAAGGCACTCGACAGCTACATCTAGGTCCGAATTCGAGTGCATTCTTGCAATCGGTATGTCTCCAATTATTCGTAGTCGTATCTCGCTGACTTCTAATATGGTGTACATATATTTTCATGCTGCATTTATTATTATTCTATTTTAATTTGTGGGCAATAAGTAAAAATGGGTGGAGGTTATTTTTTAATTGCATATAAAATGTATTAAATTGTATATTTAATTTCGAGTACTAATGTTTAATTTCGTGTGTTTTTTGTACAGTTTGCCATAGTCTGTGCGTTGACAAAATATAATATAAATACTTTTTTTAAGTTTTTTTAGTTTTAGTTTGTGACTGTAATATGTGTAAAACTATTATTGTTTGAAAGTTTACATAATGCAGAAATATGTCACATTCTATGAATAATTTATTCTTGTGTTTGAACACAAGCTTAATTTAAATATGCTTTAGAAGTTTTCTACCAACCAACATTTAAAAGACAACGTTTAAAATAACTTTATTTTAAATAATAATTGTGACCGCTTACTTAGTTCATTTGGCTACGTCTATGTAGTTGTTCAATACATTAATTAATATTACAATAAATTAAAGTCAAATCCTTGTTTCCGGTATTAAATAAGATATGTCACTTGCTACATAATCTCAGAACATACCTTAATTTAACGCCTGTTACATATTGAATGATTACGCCTGGGGAGATATATACCAGATTTGCTTGTGCATATATTTCCATGTGATTGGCAAAGCTCAAGGTCGATGCAAATTATACGTCAGAGGCTCTACCATGAGTTTGCGCATTGTAGAAACGTGACGTATTCATTTACGTATACGTGAGCAACAACCAATAGGATTGCTTTATTCAATCCTGTTACCAACAACAAAGCGATCTTATTGGTTGTTGCTCACGTATACGTAAATGAATACGTTACGTTTCTACAATACGCAAACCCATGGTAGAGCCTCAGGTATATATTAGATCACAATAACTTGAGGCGCTTGAGAGCGTTTCTGTTGTCTGGTCTTGAAATTGTGGAATACAATGTCTGTATAATAATAATAGTTGTAAAAAAAATTGCGTTATATATTTTTTGTAACATATATTGTGTTCATATTTGTTAGTTATTTCGTCTGAGTACTTGTCTTGTCTTACAAACGATAACAATTTGGACTAAAATTACTTTCCATAAACAAAAGAAGTTAATGGACCCTTGATTACAAAGCTATATAAAAGAAAACAATTGTCGACTGTGCAAGCGCATCACTTCAAAATGGCTACACAAATTTGTTTTTTTCTTTTATGTTTATAATTTTATTGTCAGGACAAGGTTTTTATGAAACAAAAAATTTAAAAAATTATATAAAAAGGTAAGTGGTCTCACTCATTTCGAAGAATCGACTTTCAAATATCTAATTGACAGTCGTGCTCCAAAAAAAAAATTACAGAGTTGACATATTGGCGGTCAGTTGTTACGTTTCTTACATTGTTTAGCTGCTACCGATTAATAAATCTAATAATTTGTTTTATTATTAAATTTATTAATGTAAAAAAAAATACACATAATCGACGAAAGCTTTAATTGTTGACAAACAATTAATACTTTTCAAAATTGCCATTCGGAAAAGTATAATTTTAATTATAGGTACATAATTTATTGCTTTAATTTGTTTATTGTTCGTTATAGTACGAACATATTATTAACGTTAATAACATATTATTAACGTTAATAAATATTTTTTATAAAGTCTTCTGTGTCAGTAATCTATACATATAATAAATATCTTTTTTCGACTTTCTGTGTCTAGGAATACGAGTAATATACTCCTACAAAGATTTTTGCAATGGAAGAAAGATTAAAACTTCTTGTTTCGTAATCGAACCCTGAAAAAACGCAACATTCTCGACAAGAAATCAATGAAATAGTCTCCTGAAAATCGGTAAACCTACAGACTAAAACATGACTGGGTCACTTAACAGTTTTTGCATTGGTATGGGTGGTGCTAATAATACCGGTCGGTTGGTCAAGCGAAGTTATAGAGACCTCTCTCCCATATAAAATAAAGCAATTAAAATACCAAACCAATGTAAAACGAGAATAAGTATTAAATTTAATAACGCGTTTGCATAAACAAGTACCTATGTAAAATGCGAAGGTATAACAATTTCAATCCGCACTCCAGACCCTGGGGGTTCAATTAAACGGCTTTATAGAATTAATGGATAAAGTGTAAGGGCTCGTGTAGACGGTAAGAAAATGTAGCGCGGAATAAATAACGCGATTTCGCGGAGTCGATTTACGATCGCCCTTTAAACGAATTTGTGTACACGAATAAATTATTGGCGGTGTATTGTCTCTTTATTACGTGAACAGCAATATGGAAAAAAAAAATTCAATCGCTTGACTCCGTATTTTTTTTTGTATTTCAATCGTAGTTTTTTTTTGGTCCAATTGATTTTATTTAACTATTTTCGTCGCGGTTTAATCGATTATAAGAAAGGTCCTCCTGTTGTTGTATTTATTATTGTTATTTAATTTGTGTAATTTGAGTTTATTGAATAATATACTAATAAAAATATTGCTCGTGCTTTTCAAACAAAATCCACATGAAATAAACAGTTCCACTGCTCAAAAAATTGTATTAAACGACAAAACGCCACCAGCGGCAGAATTTTACAGTTTTGTTACCCATTCAAATGATTGAATTTTGTCCTACTTACTTTTATACAAAGGACCGAGATATAATCAACATTACTTTTAATAAACGTGTTTCTGTACGTTGTCGTTATATTTGTTTTAATTTGCCAAGGAGACGATAGATTTTCTTATCGTGTATACGAGCCCTAACAATACATACCTGTGCTGAAACCCTGCCTTGTTTCAGTCGCGGCAGATCCGTGTGGCTCCAAGAACTTGTAGCCCAGGGGGATATCGTTCGCAGGTCTTCATCAAACCTGGCCAATATTAGAAAAAAAGCTTTTAGTTTTTATTTAAAAGGTGCTAAAAAGCTAATTTGGTATTTTTGTATTAAAAAAAAAACATTATAGAGATATATTTATGTTCGTTGATAAGTAGATTACGGATGATATTAATCATCAAACTTGTAATCGAATTACAATTAAAATATAAAATTATACGTTTTTTTTTATTTAGAAGTGTTTTTTTTCTTCACTATTTCACATTCTACTTTATATTGATGAACAAAAAAGAAATTAAATATAAATTGATGAAGAATAAAATATTTATTTAATCTATGTTGAGTAAAAACTTAAAAGGCTTGGAATATTTTGAGACCTATTTTTTTATTGGAGCACGTCGTGTGAGTTTGTATCCATCTGATGGTAATTGGACTGTTGTTTAATAGCATTTTCGTTTTAGGGAGCTTGTCTATCTGTTTACCATCAGCTAAATATAATTAATTAACGTTATTTAGTTAAAATTAAATGGATTTTAGCGATCCATCAAATCCAGTAAAAAAATATTTATAAACTGGTCGTAGCATTAAATCTATGTAATATTAACCTTTAAGAACTCACTTAAAATCCCTGATCCTGTTATGTAGAAATTTCCGAATGTTCCAAGGCAAATCGTTGTGTCCATCAATGAGGGGGGTTTCATGCAGCAGTCTTTCGGCCAGGCGCAGTCTTTCATGCAGAGGAGCTCCAGGTGGGGCGCGAAGGGCCAGTGGTCCTGCCACGCAGGCTGTGCCAGCTACCAGCACCAATACAGCCACACAGCACCAGCGGCGATGGGCTACCGAGAATCCTGCTGGAAAAATATCACTAGCTATAATTCATAGTGATTTTCGAAGGTTGTACTTTGGGATAATATAAGGGTCTACTGATCAACGAACACCTTTTCTCATGGAGCCATCGTGTCGCAAATGAGAAAAAAAATGGCTTCTATAAACCAGTACGAGTAACTTTAAAATAACCAGTTTAATGTTATTAAAATACACATATCCAAATAGTCTAAGCAACATACGTCATGATATAAATTCTACAAATTATATTAATCAAAATATTCTATATTTTCTTATAAAAGATAAGAAGGTATGTAACCTTTTAAGATAACATACTGGCAGGTTGTAAAAATAATTTTTCGATTGTGTTTTGTTTTTTTATAAAATTGAGAGCGATGCATTTGTTCAAATGTATTTTCTATGCTAATTGAAATTTGGTACCTATTTAATCTTATATCAATATTTTAAATATATTTTTTGTGTGAATTTCTGTTGCGTATGTGAATGTGTACGTGTGCGTGTGTGTTTGTGTATGTATGAGAAGTTTATATATTATGTGTACAAAAGTGATGTTGTAGTTAGCCCCCAAATCGGCTGCATGAGTACGGCCTATGAGCACGACTCCCAATCAACCCACCTATACGTCAATCGCGCTCGTCAAAATTGATGGTGTTGGGAATGAATGAAAGAGGCGAAATATTTGGCAATAAATTTTTATAGCTTCAATTTATATATTTTACCAAGTAAGAAACACATCTAACACACTTTATTTGTTTCAGATATATATATACTCTTAATGAAATTTGTCGCCACCCATTTCATAATCGCATCATTTAGCCGCAAAATTGATCGCTCCCACTCACTAGGAGCGATCAATTTTGTTTAAGAACAATTATTGATCGACTCCATTCATGGACTTTGTAGGTCTGCTCACCACCAGGTAGATACAAAGTTACATGCCGTGCTCCAAAAAAATTAATAAAAAAAGAGTGTACCGTCATCCCGGAAATACTAAAAGGCTGAGGTGCGTTCAGGAAGTTCATCCATACAGCGGCTCAACAGTTATGGTGTGGATGGATATTATGAATTCGTAGATGGAAACATGAACTCTGAAAATTACGTTGAGGATATTCTTAGGCCTTATGTCCGTGCATTTGCACAAACACTTGGATCCGATTTCACGTTTATGCATGACAATGCGCGTTCGCATACAGCTTTGCAGACCAGTAAGTACTTGGCAATGGAAAACATCCGGGTATTGCCTTGGCCTGCACAATCATCCGACCTCAACCCTATCGAGCACGCATGGGATATACTCTAGAGACGTGTTTTAGAGGACGATATGACTACAACAGCTGAAGTTACACACATATTGTTCTGGTCACAAACTAAGCTCTAGGCTTATACTATATATAGATACCAGAAACAACGATACGAATACATATTATATTTTATATAATACCCAGACCATAACCCACCCATTTTTTTCCACGGGTTAGAATTAAACCTACGACCTCCGGATACAATTCATTAAAAACTCATTGGTACAAACTGGGGTTTAAATAATGGGACCTAGAAACTATAGTGCTTTTAAGTCTAAGATCTAGTTCGTTAGACCTAAAATTTGAAGGCGTTTATAGAAACTCTAAATTTATACCGGCTTATTCCATTTTTCCCTCAAAAGTTTGCCCACTTGTATATTTTGAATATAACTGACTACGAAAGTAGAGCGATAGGAAAATAAATACAAAGTATTCATGAATTTAAATCACCCTGAAATATGTTCCTATTACCATAAATTTGAACTCGGGTTGACTGAAAAGTGTTTAGTATAAATAAATACATTTCAACTCAAAGGGCAGTGGATATACTATGCAATATCGATGTTTTGAAGAACCCGAAACATCTTATGAAGATTTTGTTACCGACAAAAAAACAGATGTGTTAAAATTTTTACCTTTATTACTTGTACTATTATTTCTTCTCTGCCTCTATATAAATGTCTGTTGCTACAGCTGCGGTTTCAAAACAATCGATTTTAATGCATTTTTATGAAATTTGGTAGCTAGTTTCGGGAGATTTAAATAGGACTTGCAGGTTTTGAGTTATATATATATATATATATCTCAAAACCTACTTACAGTTAAATATACTATAATATTAAACTTATACAGCTACGGAAGTCATAAATAGTTATCTTGAAAAAAAGGGTCAGCCTTAATCATAAACACGCTTTTATCAAAATGAAATAGTGCTATAAAATAAGAAGGGGGTTTATTTCCAATTCACTTTAAAGTCTTTTTCTTTCAATGTATTTTTTTATATTACCCCTTAGAGCTAAGAGGTAATATAAAAAAAATATACTTATTACAATACAGAATTCTTATTATTATATCTTTATTAGTAGATATAGCAAAAAACTCTGTATCGACCTGACATTAACTAAACTTACAAAGTCTATGAATAGAATAGTGTTGAATAAAAGTAGTGGCAAAATAGACGAATTTAAATTCGAGTCGAGAGTATTAATCGTATTGATTTTATTATCATACCGAAAACGCGTATACTTTTTAGTAATTTAATTCTCATAGAAGACTACTACCTTGACAGGAAATCGACGCCGTAGTCTCTTGAGGTCAGTAATTGAACACAGATTGATACAGAAACATGACTAGGTCACTAGACGATGCAATTAGGTACGTGTAAACGTGTTGGATTCTAGTATTTAATTTCCTTACTGACCGATTTAAATGCAATTTGGTAAAATTGCATTTAAGACTACTACTTTGACAGAAAATCGACGCCGTAGTCTCTTGAGGTCAGTAATTGAACACAGATTGATACAGAAACATGACTAGGTCACTAGACGTTGCAATTAGGTACGTGTAAACGTGTTTTTTCCTTACTGACCGATTTAAATGCAATTTGGTAAAATTGCATTTAAATCGGTTTAATAGTTTATAAACAGACTTTTTAATAATAAGTAACCTATTAGCAAAATGACCTATGCATAACGCCCTTAAAGAAATACTGTCAGTTTATATGTATGCAAGCACTCTGATATACTGTTGGTAAGTAGATCTATAAATTCCATGAATAAGGTAAATGCCAATAAAAAAAATCATAAAAGCACTTTTCAAAAATAATACCCGCAAATTAATAACATGCCAAAGAGGTATAAAAAAAGTTTGCTTGAATTCATGTTAAAGAATAGAAAGGGCCGATTATAGGCTAATAACAAAACTAGAAGGCGTAAAAATAAAAGTGATAAAACAAAAATAGAAATGGGTTGGACGAGAAATAGGCAAAACTTATAACAAAATGGACACCTAGAAATGATAGCAAAGGAAAAAGAGGTCACCCAATCAGAAGATGGGAAGACGACATAAAAATTATTGCTATATCTGGTGGACAAGACCATGAGAAATATATATGTATGGAAGCTAGAGGAGACACAAGTTGTACTAACAACAATCGATGGATCAAATAATATGTAAAATTAGCTATACGAAATAACTTGTTAGTAACTAAGCTTAATAAATAAAAATAAACATCAGTGACCGTAGAGTTAGTTTTTTTTTACTTTCACTACGTCGTTATTCGTTAATTCTCTACCAATAGGATCGATTTAATTTATGTTGGACTGTTAACATAAGCTTATCTGTCCCTTTATTATAAAACCAAATTATGACAGAACGCTATCGCGATCAATTGTAATTGGAACTGTCATAGGCTTTATTCCATTGGATATAAGAGCGACAATTCAAATTAACAAGCATTGACAGATCGCTATCGCGTTCTCTATTAGGTCACTCGAATATGTTAAAAAAATGACACTATTGTTAGCCTCTATTATACTTTATTAAGGATTTTTAGTCGCGTATATGTGTTATTTAATTTATTGTTTCTTATTTAGATTTTATTATGCTACACTTGTGGTTTATGTTTATTTTGCGGGTAAGCGCTGGTTTGAGTTGCGACGACGACGAATGGCTTAATATAGACGTCGCGGAGGAAAACTGAATACTGAGTGTAGGTAATCAAAGTGATTGCCGTTTTATTGTGTCGTGCCATACTCGCATGACGGGGAAATATTGCAAACATGTTCATATTCATAACATATCTCGTATTTTTATATTCATAAGTAAACTAATATGTACCATCACGGGCCTACACGGCCGGGGCGGCGGGTTTTTATTCCACCGCCCCGCCGTAGCCGATGTACATGTTTTATTAAAATTAAAAACTTATTATACTTAAACCGACCGGTTTGAACCGGGGCGGGTACCTTCCTTAAATTTTTAATAGTGTGTTGTCATAATGTGGCTGTGTTTATGTTTTTTTTTTAAATATTTTTTCAGACTGCGTGCTTGAATTACCAGTCATATATATGGCCCTATATATTATTCGACTATGCCTTTTTGTATTGAAATTCCCATATTTCATTTAATGTTCACTATTTTGACGAGGTGCTAGTCTACTTTCAGGGTGCGGTTACGAAACGAGGAATTAATTTGACAATAAAGCAGCTAATATGAAAGTTGACTCGTAATGTCTTTGTAACCGCATCATTTAGTCGTTTAAAGATGTTAAACGACTAAATGATTATTTTTATTTTATTTGTTTAAGTATTGATCGAACCAATTCATGGACTTTGTAGGTCTAGCTTACTATTAGTGGCAGTAAGAGAGTTGGATAATAATAAAGCGTCACTATTGCTAGAGAGTATGTAGAACGCAGTAAGTGCTCCGATAAATAAAAAAACTTACGTGAAGAGTTGCCAGTAGTACTGGAACTGTGGCTGGATGTGGTTCCAGTTGAAGACCATGGTGTGGTCTTACAGGCTCTGCAGGTTTGACTCCTGGGGCCTAACGCAGGGCCTCGTCGCGTCACATCTGGTGCAGGTGGAGTGCGCTTCTCCCCCTGTCATTAATAGATTCAGATGTTAATGGAGAAGAAAACGCAAAGATATTTGTTAGGTGCTGTAATCAATTGGTGCTGTATTTTCTTGGTATTAATCAAAATATGTCATTCCAATAATTAAATTAGGTATGAAAATTAAAAATAGAAAATACGAAATAACGACAGCCGATATACTAGTGGTTGCGCCTGGCGTTGTATCCGGAGGTCGTAGATTCGATTCCCACCCATGGCAAAAAAAATATTAAGTAGTATGTTTTTTCTGTACAGTTTGTCATGGTCAGGGTGTTTATAAAATATAATATGTGTTATATCGTTGCTTCTGGTAAATATAATACAAGCCTAGAGCTTAGTTTGTGACCAGAGCAAATGTGGAAATTATCATACATATTATTATTATTATTATGATAATGCTTCAGGATCCTACTGTCTATGGTTAAGACTTTGGGTCTAAGGCTCCCAAAACTCCTTAATCTTCAATTTAGGTAATAAGCTCAAAACTGCTAATAAGTCCGGAGACTGATCAAGATTCTCATAGGGACAGTGGGTATCCATGCGATACAACGCGTGCCAATGCTGCAAACGTCATGGGTATACCTTCTGTACCGAAATCATCAATGATTAAAGGGTAATTTTAAAATATATTTGTTTTATTTGGGTATGTGTCTTATTGTATATTATTTTAGAGTTCGAAACATTTAAAAAAATGTAACAGTAATGGAACTCTGAATGGAAAAATGAATTACTGTTAAATAAAATTTTATTTTCATATTTCAACAACCAAATAAAAATAAATTCCTTAAAAACTACTTAATCTAAAATTAATTATTATACTAATTTATGCCCGTGTCTTCGTAGGCTAAAATTTTATTGATAGTCCTAATTGTACACGGAATATTTAAGTCTTGGTGATTCAAAGAGAACTTTTTACCATGAAACACAATATGTCGCACCAGAAATTACACTACCTGTTTGTAAAATCTTATGCAAATCGGTTCAGCCGTGTTGGATGGTGGAAGGATAAACTTTGCTAGTCATGTTTCGGTTTAAGTTTGTGGATTTACAGGTTTCCAGGAGACTAATGCATTCATTTATTTTCGAGGTGGTAGTCTCCTTTCAGGGCAAGGTAACGAAACGGGCGGTCGATTTGGCGATAACGCTGCGAGGATATTAAAGTATAATCGTAATGCAGTCTTTGAATCCATCGATTGTGTAACCTCATCAAAATTATCTCAATAATGTTAAACAACAACGCATTCATCAAAGACAAATGACCTCATTTGTCTTTGTAGGTTTTCTTATCATCGGGTAGATGACAAAGTCATAATAGTATGGCGTGCACCATTAAAAAAAGTTATTATATAATAAACATCTAAACTTTTACAATTATTATAGGTACCTACTCGTACTTATAGTTGTGTATTTTTATATACACTTAACTAACACTTTTATACTAAGGTTGATTTTTCAATCGTCAGATAAAGTTATCCAACAGTTAACTTGTATGAAGATAGCATTATCTGACGATTGAAAACAAATCTCAATGATTACAATTAAAAATGGCGTCGTATGTACCAAATTTAATTTGCAGTTGACTAGTGACGTTTTAAACTTTAATCTTTACATTTAGAGAGAGTTATTTTGGTGCAATTCATCCTAAGTAATACTCGTGGGATTAATAATATATGAGAGATTCGTTTCTATGGCAGCACTGTCGACTGGTGAAACCTTAAGAAGCCAGTAAAAGGTTTCGCGATCTCGAACGTCTAAAAACGTGTAAATGTTGTTTTCAGTGATATCAAAATTTATTACTACAGAAAAATAACGTAGAGGTGTAAATATTACTTACTCGATCCTAATTAGATAGTATTTTTTTTTTAAATATATTAACTTTTGAAAAGACACCCAAAGTTTGATTTATGATTCTAAAAATATTACTTTAGGTATCATTTCAAATCTTAACATATTTTTTATAAAGAAATTATGTAATTAGGAACGAGTAAATAAAATCTACACCTCCATGTTCTTTTTTTCCAAAAAAAAACTTTATTATAACTGAAAACAACAATTAGATGTTTTTTGACGCTCGAGTTCGTGAATCCTTTTCCTGTGCACTTAAAGCGCCACACTGAATCACTAATATTATGAAAAATGCAATTACTATCTCTTGGTAATAAAGTAGAGCAACTCCTGTTATAACGTAGACAGACAAGTAATCATCCCATTTTGCAGGGTCTTAGGTATTGTCGGGTTTCTCACAAAGACTATTCTTTCTTGGCACGCCTGGGGTCGGGATCTAGGCGCTTTATTATTGTAATAATATTGCTATGTATTGTATAATAATGCGTAATATACAATAGAGAGTGAGAAAAAAGAACAACGGTGCGAGTTTTGAATATCAGCGGATGACTAAATATCAATGAAATGTCAAAATAGTCATCGATTTCTAAAGTTCGTATTTTAGAAACTCATCCGGTGACTAAAATATCATAGGTATGATGATATTTTAGTCACTCGTAGTGACGAGTGCTAAATTACCCTGAACATAGTCAGTGTATAAATTGAAGATTTTTGAAATTTTCTGATAATATCTATATTTTATGTTTAAAGATAAAACCTTCATTTACAGTTAATTTAAAACATTGTTAATTTGTATTGTGTTGCTTTAGTTTTAAAAATAAAATAAAAATTATACCACCAATAGCTATAAAACCTAATGGCGGTATTTTTTTTTTGTTTTTGTTTTTCTGCCAGTACGGTTCATCAAGTCTTGTAGAGTTTATTATACAACCGACTATTATTTGTCTCTATCTCTGCTTTTACTCTTGGCCTCGAAGTTATTCTTATTATAGTTTCAATTTAATTATATTGCAGAGGATACTTATTTGTTTACTTCTCCGTCAAGATGCACAACAGCTATATTTCTAACTTTATATTTTTAAGCACAGCTTGTGACTTTGTATCTTCCGATGGTAAGCAGACCTACAAAAACCATGAATGGGGTTGATCAATACATTGTTGTTTAACAATATTAATGGCTTCCACTATGCCAGCTAAACGAATTTGCATTAAGAGTCGTATTTAATAGCCTCGCGCTGCTATATCGTCAAATTAACTGCCATTTCGTAGCCGCACCCTAAAAGAAGACTTCCTTGTTGAGACGAACCACCTCGACATGAAATCGATGCAATACTCTCCTGGAAACACATAGACTAACACAAAAAAAAAGGTAACTTTTTTTTTATTTATGGAGGACGGCATGTGACTTTGTATCTACCTGATGTTAAGCAAACCTACAAAGTCCATGAATGGGGCCAATACTGTGGGGTTCAACGGTTTCCGGAGACTACTGCATCGATTTATTATCGAGGGGGTAGTCTCCTTTCATGTTACTGTTACGAAAGGAGCGATTGATTTGACGATAAAGCAGCGAGGATATTAAAAGACTCGTAAGGCAAATATGTCCATGTCGCCGCCCATTTCGTAACCGCATCATTTAGCCGGCATAACGGGAGCAATCAAATATTGTTAGACAACAATCAGTATTGATCGACCCCATTCATGGACTTTGTAGGTTTGCTTAATATTAGGTAGATACAAAGTCACATGATGTGCTCAATTGAAACAAAAATAAAATAAAAAAAAAAACCTTGATTTTTTTGGTTTATGCTGTGGGTTTCCAGGAGACTATTGCATCGATTTCTTGATACTAAAACCGTCAAGTGATCTAGTCTTGTTTCGGTCTTAGTCTGGTTAGACGAATTTTAGGATCGACTTCTTGTCGAGGTGCTAGTCATTTTTTAGTATCCAGTTACAAAACGGGCATACTAATCATGAGAATACGGTTCAAACAGTTGGTCTGCAGCTACGAAATAGATGGTTAAATTGACGATAAGGCAGCGAGTACCTATATTAAAATATACTCGTAATACAATTCGTCTTTGTCGCCACCCATTTCGTAATCGCGTCATTTAGCCGGCATAGTGGGAGCGATCAATGTTGTTTAAGAACAATTATTGATTGACCCTATTCATGGACTTTGTAGGTCTGCTCACCATCAGGTAGATACAAAGTCACATGCCGTGCTCCAATACATAAATAAAAAACATATATAATAAGGTACTATTCACGTTAACAAGAGTCCTTTTACCCTTGCCGTCCCCTGGTTTCTCGGGTCACTCTCATTCCCCTTCACCTATAAACTGAGTATTATGATAACAAAGTATGTTATTTTAGTGGTAATAAATCGAAGTGCTTAATAGCCTTACTAATTACATCGTTTATTTCGTTCGCCTGTAATCGCACAAATAATAAATATCGTAACTGTTTTTAAAATTCGTCCCAATAAATTTGCTACGATGTTTTCGAACTGTTTTTTCTAAAATAGCACGGCGACTTAAGAAATTCATAGAATGGGTCTAATTTTTTTTTAATAGAGCAGGGTATGTGACCCTACATCGACCTGATGGTAAGTGGCAATGTAACGTCCAATAATGTTCTCAACCAACAGTAGTAATGGTGCTTGCTTCATTTGGTTGATTCCACTATGTCTGCTTGAGAAACTTATTCACACATCGCTTAAAGGACTCTGGATTAAAAGAAGAAGGGAATACGCGTGCAGGCCAGGCATTTCACTTTTTTATCGTGCGACATATATAAGACCTTTTCATTCTGGTGGGCCTGTCATCCACTATGCCGGCTAAATGATTCTGTTATGATTATTGATGATTAAAAAAAAATAGTATAGGTGACTACCAGCTCTATAGAAAATTTATAACTCCTGAAAACCGGTGAAATTGCATCCTAAAACCGGAACATACCTAGGTCACTTGGCGGTTTTAGCATGGGCGGTGGTCGCCTGAATATAATGCCGTCGGTGTAGCGAAGTTATAGAGACGTCTCTCTTACCTATATTATTGCCTAGAGCAAGATTAACAATTAAGAAAATAAACATTCATACAAAAACTGAGTATATTAATTCAAAGAGGAAATGCTAGCGTTTTGGGTACCATGCTACTAACAGACAGTGATTTGGAAGACTATTTTAATTTATAGGTAAGTATTTTTTAGCTCAAAATAAGTTTAATTTGCCACAAAATATTTCCCGCCTATGTTTTTATTTAAACTAATAGATATATGTTTGTGACTACAAACACCTTTATAGATTTAGATGAAAAAATAGGTCATAAGAGGTATCAAAATGAAGCCACAACTTTGCTTATTTCAAAACTATTTTTTATCTATTTATATATAGGTAGGTTTTATTTTATAGTTATATAATAGAAAATGATGGAACAAAATCATTTTGGAAAAATATGGATTTTATGTAAATAAATTATTATAATTATATCCAAATATGGAATAAAAAATATATAATTACCAAAAAGTTACATGGTTTAAAAAAAAAAAAAAGATCGGCACCCTCAATTTCTTAAGTAAATATTTTGGCGTTAATTTAGAAGCAGTTATGTGTACGAAACCATAATTTTTTTGAATTTTTAAATATCGAATACACACAAAACATATTCGACGAAAAAATCTTTTGTGTTTTGAATTGACCAACGAGCGAAACTAACAAGGACCGAGTGTGCGGTAGTTGCGGAGTGTGTCATACATATTTATTATGCAACGAGTGTGTATGCAGTACTCTATATATGCACCTGCGGTATACCTACTAGCGACAAATTTTGTTGATTTCACGTGGCATAGTGTATCTTTGTTTTACCGTATTTACTGTATAAGTTCTTAACTTGACCTTTTTATTATCTGGTAGAGAGTCCTGAAAAAAAACCTTGACAGATTCCAAATGTTATCAGCGGAAGGTTCTGTTTTTTTTTCTCATAAATACATAATTATTTCTATGATTAAAAAAAATGCATACTATGAAATAAGTTTTTTTTAAATATTGTGTTTATATGCATGCATGTGATGTGATATGTATCTGACCCTGATGTTAAGCATACCTACAAAGTCCGTGAATGGGGTCGATCAATAAATCTGTATCAATAAGTTCTGCATCAATTCTTTATATTTTAATACTAGCGGCCCGTCCCGGCTTCGCACGGGGGGACTTAAGATCAGCGCACGCCACGGAAGGCCTCAGAAACGATACTTTTCCCCCGTTTTTAAAACATTTTTGGTTACTGCTCCACAACTATAGGACCTAGCGTGATATTCTATGTTACTTCTGAATAATGCAGCTTTCTAATGGTGAAAAAATTATTGCAATCGGTCCATTAGTTTTTGAGTTTATTCATTACAAACATACAAAAATACAAATCTTTCCTCTTTATAATATTAGTATAGATAGTATAGAAGTATAGATATAGATATATTTTATCGAAATATATCTATTTAGGCATAGAGATGATCACGATATACATAGAGATCTCTAAAACCATAAACATATACATTCATTGATTTAACGATAAATCTATTAGACTTGTAATGTTACTATGTCTCTGTCGCCGCCCATTTCGTAACCGCATAATTCAGCCAACATAATGGCAGCGATCAATGTTGTTAAACAACAATGTATTGATCGATCCCATTCTTGGACGTAGTAGGTCTGCTTACCACCAGGTAGATACAAAATGACATTCCGTGCTCCAACAAAAATAAATAACGAGATGGTAAGTCCATGATGGTAAGGTAGGTGCTTAATTAGACAAAAAAAACATACATACATATCATCACGGGTGCCTTACGGCGCCCGAGACCGCTTACACGCCCCCAGGGTACCCAGCGGAGGGGTTTTAATCCTACCTCGTCGTAGCCGATGGTATGAGTCTACACTAAACAAGTAGCTAGCTCATAGCGTTTTGAATAGACTCAATAACCCATCAATCAACAGTTTCACAAGTTAGTATGGGAAACCGGGACCGACAGCTTAACGTGCTGCTCTTCGAGGCACTATAGTGGCGTTGTCAAACAAATGTACATATTTTTTAAAAATAAAACCTCATTGGTACACACCGGGATTCGAACTAGGGATCTAAGTGTTTTTAAGTCCAAGGTCTAACCAACTCAGCCACCAGGTATATAACTTTAATACACATTTACAAAAAAAAAATCATTCATAAATAAAATAGTGTTTTAAAATTTTTAAGCAAATAAAATGATTCACCTTTACATATGAAAACTGAAACTCCCATTAAAATAAACCCGGTAGAGGGTTTATTTATTCGAAAAAAACTCAGAAACAGAATTTTGTGCACTTCTGTTTGTGATGGCGGTCTTTTATTGTAAAATTATAATAATAATTAATGCGGTGAAGCTTTACATTTCATATTAAATTGTAATTACGTATTTCCTGTTTACAAACAGAGTGAAAAATGGAGAAAATAATTAATATGTGGAGATAGAGAATTGAATAAGTATTTTTTTCTCAGAAACGTTAATTTTAGTAGGTAGTTTAGGTTTCGCACAAAAATAAGAGAAAAAGACTAACTTTTAATGGGTTTAGATAATCGAATGTGCTATCGAAAGAAAGTTATTTTATTGTTGGAACACATCATGTGACATTGTATCTACCTGATGATGAGCAGGCATACAAATTCCATGAAGAGATCGATCAATATGTTCATTGTTCTTTAACAGCATTGATCGCTCCATTGTACCGGTTAAATGATGCAGTTATAAGAAATGGGCGCCGATAATGAATCTAATTTTAATATCCTTGCTGATCTAACATCCCGTCCGTAACAGTATCCTGAAAGGAACCGGTGAACCCGCAGACTAAAACCGAAATATGACTAGGGCATTTGACGGTTTTCGCAACTGTATGGTGGTGATTAAACCGGTCGGTCAGTGCATACAAGATTATTGTTACTTCTTTTTAACGATAATTCAACATGACAATATTGGTTGTTATCAAATCAAGCAGGGCATGTCCGGCTAAAGTCCTGCTTTTTACAGTCCGGCCCAATATATTCAAGTCCGGTTTTTGGCTTTCGATCAAACCCGCCAAAAGATATCGAACGAAAGCAATGTAAAGATGCTACAAATTAACTTTATTAAAAACAAAATGTGATTCATAATAATATATAATTATTATGAATTAAAATAGAGTAAGTTACAAAAGAATTATGATAATAAATTCACAAATAAAAGTGATTTTCTACAAATTAACTTAGTTTTTCAGAGCAAAATGTCTGTCCGGTTATGAATCTGTTCTATTTTTAGGCATGGCAACCCTATTTGGAACACATGGTTCTATGATATTTTTTTATGATTTGATCAGTAGAGCCTCATATTAGTCCAAAGTACAACCTTTCAAGGAATCCATGTACAATGTACATATGTTACTCGTAGGACGTAGATAAAAATAACTCTAAAACAGAACGCATTTTTTTTCCACAAATACCTAATTTGTATGGTTTAGACTAAACATACAAGTTAGGTACACAGTCCCTTTTTATCTGACTCGTTCAAGCAGCCCTGGCGGACCCTGATTATGTAAATAGGTATGGGACGAACCTTATTCAAGAAGTAAAATGTAACAAACGATTCCCAAATATGTGCAGTATTTTTCAATACAGCTTATGTAACAAATGTACCAGACAAGAAAATCATTGTTTTCCAGTGATATTTCCTTGCATGGCAAGTCCTTTTAAGAACTGATTAATCTCATAATCTTATAGTCTGTAACTTTTAAATAACGGATTGTAACCGTATATATGAATTTATACTGCACTCTATTTTTTTTCGTCTAGGGTTTAGAGATATTTTGACGATGCCATCGATAGAATCGCCATCGGTCAAATTAATATGGATTTTGACAGTTTTCAATCGAGGCCCTCTTCGCGTGACCATATATACTTGTATCCTTACGGAGCGGCGCCCGTGACCGCCTAGACGGCCCCAGGGTACCCAGCGGAGGGGTTTTTAATCCCACCTCGTTGTAGTAGCTCGTCGCGATGTTGAATAGACTCAATAACCCATCTATAAACAGTTTCACAAGTTGGTATAGTGAAACCGGGACCGACAGCTTAACGTGCTCTCCGAGGCGCTATAGTGGTGTAGTCAAACAAAAGTAAATTTTTTTTTTGAAATTAAAACCTCACTGGTACACACCGGGATTCGAACCAGGGACCTAAGTGTTTTTAAGTCCAAGGTCTAACCAACTCGGCCACCACGTAGACCATACACTATCGAAATCCATACCTTTTTTACTGAATGCGATTCTATCGATAAAATGGAATGGTTTTCCTCTAAGGTCTCTAAGTCCCGTTTTTTTTTTCATTTAGGTCTCGATATTTGGAAAAATGTTCATGCCAACACTATTTACGGTACTTCCAAAATATGTATACCTACCTACTTCTAAGGGATCCATTGCTTCCGGAATAAGTAATTTGGTTTCCGTTAAAGGTTATGTTACTCGTAAGAAAAAACAATGAATTTGACAACTCCATTTCTTATGCCATTCAATAAAAAAAACTTTTACAATATTATTATTCTCGATATCTAACTTTCCAACAGAAGGGCATTAATATTTATGGCTACGTTAAACTTTTTATATCTAACACTGTTTTATGTAACTTCGATATGAAGAAACGTTAGATATATTTTAGGATTCATGAAAGATTTCATATATCTATATAATACATCATTATTATATACGTGGTGGCCGAGTACATACTGCGGGTTCAGTGGTCACGGGTTCGAATTCAAATAAAAGTTTACATTTCTTTTACCACACCACTACAGTGCCTCGGAGAGCACGTTAAGCTATCATTCCTAGTTTCACTACATCGACCTGTGAACCTGTTTTTTTATATTGACTCCATACGAACAGCGCGATGAGCTTACGACTGGTTTGATGTTAGTTCAGAATACTATCGACTCAAGATCAATTAACATTATTAACCACTATACTATTTCATCAAAATCAGTTCAGTAGTAGAAAACACCGTAAAAAGGCATAAACCGGTTATCGGCCTACTGCATCGATTTCTTGTCGAGAATGTAATTATCTTGTATAGCTTCCCCAAGCGTGGTATCTCTTCGACCTCATCGTTGCTTTCCATCAGGCAAACGCTGATTCTGTTTATAATTTAAAAAAAAATCGACATTAAAAATATTAAATATTATAATAAAAAAATATGTCATTGATAAATAATTTGCTGCACACTCCGTTGGCGTTGATTGGAAATGGTGGGTTCGATTTCAACTCATGGCAAATAATAATACGTGTTTCTGTTATTATTTGCGAGTATATACGAGTACATAAGGAGAATCATAAAATGAGCAAAACAATTCTGATTTAAAATTTTGGCAATCACGTGCTAAGCTTTTTACAGTTGGAAAAATAAAAATGGACGCCGACTCTGCTTTTGGCAGACTTAATTTTATTAATGGACAAAATCTAATGCATTTTAAACTTAAATGGAGGCTGAATGTGTACCGAAAGACTCATGGCAATTTAGCAGCTAAATATTCATTGGATATTCATATTGTTAATTAAAATTTGTGATCCTGTCCAGATTTTGCAGTACCTCTATATATACAGAACGTTTTTATTTCACAATGACATTTTTTTTTGGGTACTCTTATTCATACTTACAAAATTATTTTTTATAAATAAAAAAGTAGGTAAGTTTTTTTCAAAACTAAAAGCACGAAATATATTATAGAGGTAGGTATACAAGGCGATGCACGGCTATGGAGGAAGAACTGTAAAAATATTTAATATAGAAGAACATTTTAGTTAAAATGGACTTCATTTTATTAATACCCAGTATTGTTAGAATAATCGCAATAAATACAAAGTATTACCATACATACATGTATACACACGATCGCGCCTATATCCCTATTAAGGGATAAGCAGAGAGCAATGTACGCCACTTTGTCTCTACCTACATACTTCCCTAGCTTCCTCTACCTCTATGCACCGAGTCATACATGTGCGTCTGTTGTTTAGACATTTTATTTGTCCTTTTTAATCATGAATTTGATCTGTAAAGGTAACCTTGGTCGGCTACGTCAACTACTACTATTGTGTATTTTTACTACATATATTTGTTTCGTTCGGTTTGTTAATAATACAAAATTGGGGCAAATAAGTCGTATCGACTTAGCTTATGTGTATTTTTTTTTCGATATGGGCAACACTAATAGAGAAAAATACGCGTTTATTTTTTTAAATCATAATATTCGTTGTTTTTTTGCAACAGTCAAAAAAATATAGCTAACCATTGAAAGCTAATTTTGTTTGAAGAATACCTTGTGGTACTCTGTATCTACAAACAAAGGATGCGAGAATAAACATTATAAAATAAATAACAATTTAGATAAAAATCGCGACGTCGGTCATCGGGTTCGTTTAAATGTTTGTTTTAATTTGATTTACTAATTGTTGTTTTATTTATTAGTATTTTTTTATTTAAAATTATAACTGATTTATTTAGTCTTAAACTAAACTATAAAGAATAGAGGAATTAATGTTATTCTTCAGATATTGCGACCGTATCAGGATTTCGTAATTCTCACCGCCCCTTTCGTAACCGCATTGTTTAGAAATGCATTGTTTTTAAACTACCTACAATGTATTAATCGATCCCGTTCATCGACTGTATAGCTCTTATCATAGGCATCAGGATTGTGGGGCTATATTTTGATAATACGAATTTACTAATAATTCTTATGCCGGTAGTTGTACCTAAACTTCGAGCCTATATTTGTTTGTAAAAAAAAAACCTCAAGTTTGTAAAAGTTACAATAAAATAAGCTACATGGGATTTTTCTATTTCAAATATTTCCGTTAATACTAAACTGATTGAAGTGAAGTTTGCGTGGTTCGAGAGTTTTTTTTTTCAAACTAGACCTATTTTCTAAGTTTGTGTAGATTTGAAGATATTGAAGTGCACTTTAATAAAATCCTCAGCACGGAGAGGCCATAATAATCTCATGTATCTTTTTTATATTAAGTATTACAAAACTTGAGATTTAAGTAAACTCTTATTATAAAAAAATGTGGCCCCTCAATCCTGATGCTCATGCTCCTATCAATATATTATTATAATAATGTATCAGTAGCCCTAGTGTGAGTTTTTTTAACGTTTACTTTCGCGTTAACTATACTACCGCGTTAACATTTTGACCAATCACACGACCGCATTTCTAGTTCTCAAAATTTCCGCTTGGAGCGCTGCACCATTTCCCATACAAATTTTAGTTAACTCAAACGCAAAGTAATAGTTAGAAAACTCACACTAGGGGTACTGGCATATAAAAAGTAACATGCTAACATGCTTTATGAGGCCGTCTACGTGGTCTCGGGCGTAAGGCACCCTTAATGTTTTTATTTTATTATTATTCAAACTGCTGTGCTCTAATAAATATAAATAAAATAAATCACGTGTACCTTTTGGGCGCCCGAGACCTAGCGGAGAATCTTGTCGTCCAAAGAATGAGGAAAGCTCATTTCGGTGTTTTTATAAACACGCGTTTACATGGGTACAAACACTTTCAGTTTCTTAGTATGGCCCGACAGCATCACGTGCTCTCAGGTTAAGCAAATTTTAAATTACTTTAATTTTTTTATTAAAAATTCATTGGCACAACCCTGACTTAAAAAGTTTGGGTTTTACACGATCTAGACTTTAAAAGTCTTCATCATAAAGAATAACAAATATATTTTATTATTTATATATCAGTATAGATAACTAAATAAATACTATTGAATATCAAATCTAATAAATCGTTGTTAAAAATGTATATTTCATTAAAAAAAAAAAATTTGGTGCCTAGGTAAAAAAACGTTTTTATTCTCTGAAAAAAATGCTACTTGGAAAAAAGGTTTTATTCTTTTTACATTGAGTAAGAAATAGTGGCTTCCAGGTGTCGGGTGTCATCGCCACTGAAAATCACATTATTCAAGCCAGCTGTAAGAGCGGCGAATAGGCTGAAACTACGGCTGAAACGGTTCAACTGACAGATCGTAAAGTAGACATGATGTGAAGAAAATGAACTTACAGTTTTAACTTAACATGCATGAAAATGTGATTTATAGTTTTAAGTCTGATGAGTTGTAAATTTAAAATTAGTTTTGTTTAATTATATTTTGCCCTATAGCTAGGATTTTCTGTACTATTCAAAATTATTTATTTCATATACACAAGTAGCTAGCTCGTCGCGATATTTGGATCGACTTAATAACACATCTATAAACAGTTTCACAAGTTGATATAGTGAAAACTGCTACCGACAGCTTAACTTGATCTCCTATCTATATATTTAGGAGAGCAAGTTAAGCTTTCGGTCGCAGTTTTCACTATATCAACTTGTGAAACTGTTTATAGATGTGTTATTGAGTCATCGAGTAGCTAACCTACATATGAAATATATGAAATCTATATATGAAATAGCTCGTCGCGATATTTGGATCGACTCAATAGAGTATCGCGACGAGCTAGCTACTTGTTCGGTGTAGACTTACATATTATTTTTACCATAGGATACGATGAGGTGGGATTAAAACCCCTCAGCTGGGTACTCTGAAACGCGACTAAGCCGGTGATGATATTTATTTATCTTTATAGATATTTATCATGAGTCAAAAAACAAGTTTTTAACAATAAGGTCTTAGAATGCGTTTGGTTATCTGGTATTCATCTTCAAAAGTAAGTACATACCCACGCTTAAATATCTATTATGAGTAAAATATTATAAGTGGCCAATCGCATAAACAAAGATGGACCGGCTGTTTTCAAACTGTGAAGTCCATTCCTCCGAAAAAAAACCCTGGAGAAAAATATACCAGCAAGTAAAAAACTCTGCTGCTCCACACATATCATCAGAGGAGTATGACTATTGACTTACCTATGCTTATAGCATGGTAGCATAATAAAAATGAATCTCATCCCTACTGAAGAGCATGCGCAGAACAACCTTATGGCAGATTATTTTACATTAAAGTAATTTGTTAGGTACTGTACTTATTAGTATCAAAACATGATATTATGTAATAATAATACGACATTTCACATATATGCACGTAGATATTTTGACTACCTCATTGGTGTAGTTGGTAAACTACACCAATGGAGTTGGTAAATTACACCAATGGGGTTGATGGTTCCCACTCACTCATGACAAATTCAATATTGATACATTTTTCTAAATATATATATATCTTCACGGGTGCCTTACGGCGCCCGAGACCGCCTAGACGGCCCCAGGGTACCCAGCGGAGGGGTTTTAATCCCACCTCGTCGTAGCCGATGGTATGAGTCTACACCGAACAAGTGGCTAGCTCGTCGCGTTGTTTTGAATAGACTCAATAACCCATCTATAAACAGTTTCACAAGTTGGTATAGTGAAACCGGGACCGACAGCTTAACGTGCTCTCCGGGGCACTATAGTGGTATTGTCAAACAAATATACATAAATTTTTAATTTAAAAAAAAAAAACCATTTTTTTGTGCAGCAAAATATAATATCGTTATTTCCGATTTGACATAGTACAATTCTAGAGTTTAGTTTGTGACCAGACCATAGGTAGTGACTTTGAAAGGTCATACTTTGGGCTAATATGAGGTTCTAGTGATCACATCAAACCCCTTTTTCCGCAATTGAAATACAAAACAATGCATTCTCCATACATGCTAGTAATGTTATAATTGTATGGAAAAGGCAAACATTTTTTTCATTTGCGACACATGGTTCCATGGGAAAGGTTCGATTTGAAATAAGCCCAAAGTACAAGCTTTCAAATTCACCTTGTACATGTAAAATGTCTTTATACAAAAACCGTCAAGTGACCCAGTAATATTTATATGTCTAGTTCTGTGGGTTTACCGGGATTCAGGATCTTACTCCATAGATTTTAAAGATTAGAACCTATTATTAAGAAGGTAAAGAAAACATGTTAAGCATGGCTACATTCCCGAACTTCATATTTATATATATAAAACCCCCATTTATAGGTATTCTTTTAGATTTCAGTGAGTAACCTACAAATCACTTCTATAGTTGCAAAAAAGATGGCATAAAATGTCAACTTTATACGACAAAAAAAAAACACATCTCAGAAAGTAAATTCAAAATCGAAAATATTTTAATGCAGTTTTATGTCATTAAACTTTGTTTCATTTCTGGTGTATTCAAAAACTTTTCCGAGGAGACATTTAAAACATAAACATCATTATATCTGAACTCCCTGTATGTACGAGTATATCGAAATATAATGTTATTTGACACACTTGACTAATAGCTATTCAACCAAAAAACTGCATAGAAATTAGTTCAGTACTTTTTAAGTGATGCGCCGACAAACAAACAGACAGAAAGCACGCCGTTTTTTTTTTAAGATCAATGCAAAGATTTTTTTTTATTTAACATTGTATTATATGTACCTATAGATAGATATAGTATAGACAATCTTAACCGCCTAGCTTATAAAGTTATTGTTAAAAATAATAATTTAATCATGCGAAACTTTTATAAATGAAGTATGGTAATTAAAATTTATTATTATACATAGTTCATATTTCAAAGAAAACTGTAATGAACTTTAATGTAGGTATTATAGAATAATTACTTTCCTAATAATTTTGCAATTTACTAGACATTGGCTGTGGCTTCGCAAAAATTAATAAACATGTTCCTTAGCATTAAACCCATTATAATTGAAATATATTTACGAGCTTCCGACAATTTTTGGTCAAGTCATTACACAAAATACGTTTTACAGCCGACATAGTGGGAACGACCAATATTGTTAAACAACAGTGTATTGATCGTCCTATCTAGTCATTCATCGACTAGATCTTAATAACCTAGATACAACGCCACGTCCCGTGCTTAAATTTAAATATTTTAGGTAATTTTTGTATGAATGCATTGCTCGCTCAAATCATGAAGTATATTATTATACGGCAGTGTCCTAAGGCCTATCCGCTTTTCCTAACATAAGAATGATGATGGTTGCCCACTATACAAAGTAAGAAAAAATATAATTTTACCAATGAAAGCTCTAGGTATGAGAACAGAATATGGCAGCAGGATATTTTGTTCGAAAGGTGATTTTAAGCTTAAGAGCACTTCCAAATTTATTCATACTTTCACAAATTTATATCCGCCATTTTTTTTTAAATTGATGCGAAATAGCTAAATTTTAAAAGGAATTTCTCTCTCATTTCTTGGTTAGCCCAATAATATGACAAAGTACAACAGTAATAGAACCTAATAATAATACACAACATACATTGGCTACCTACTATACTGTTAATAAAATACATTAATTCTAGAGCCGCTGTCAATTCTTTTTACATCTCAATCCAGAGCCGCTATCATAAATCGTGTGAAGATCCGGTAAAATCTCGTAGTCTACATAAATCTTTCACGGGGGTAATATCGAAACTAAAGGGATGTAAATGTAGCATGCGAGCATTATGAAATTTATGAGTCGAGTGTGGACGGAAACCACATAATGGGGAAGTTGAAAGAAGACCTTATAGAACATTTTATATCTACATTGATTTTTATTCCTTTTTTTTTTAAATTAAGCACCCAACTCATATTCGCACACAATCTTAAAGGTTAGCTGGTTCATAATGCCTAAGGCATTAAGTTCGCCTTTGTACACAACTTTTGTTTACTGTGCAATAAAGTGTTAAAATAAATAAATAATAATAACATTGTTTTATTTTGCTACTCGAAAATTATTATGTAATTATGTTATGTAATGTTCGAGTAGTTAATATTTCATATTCCTCCTTTCAGGGTGCTGTTACGAATTGGACGATAAAGCAGTGAGGATATTAAACCCATAAGCAAATTCGACTTTGTCGTTACCTATTTTGTAATCGCATCATTAAGCCGGATTAGTAGTAGGTATAGAATATGTTATACCAAAAAAAAATGTTTACCCATCAGCAATTGAACGTAGAACGTATATAAGGTACGTTTATGTTTTTGATATAACTACCTACTAAAATATTGTATTTTAGGATTTTAAAGGGTTTTAAAGAAAATCTGAATCACCGTGCTGATTGAGATCGATCGAAAATTAAAACAAAACATTATTACAAAAAATAGCAATATACATATTACACACATTATGCTATACCACTGTCTTTGTTGCTGAGTAGTTGTGCCCGACTTTTAATCAGGAGTTCCAAAAAAATATCAATATTTAACTAAAACTAAGATTAGGTTAGGGTACTTTAAAATAGTTATTGACCTCTTTCCGGTGACGAAAGTATCTTTAATTTTTATAAAACAGAAAGTCTAGAAAAACTAAGATTGTAATTTTGAATTTGGGATTCTACTGTGCTTTACATTATTTATACTTTACTAATACCTATACTGGTACTGCTGACCAAGTTGTATTAATTAATACTTAAATAAATGTATCCAGAGGTTGTGGGTTCGATTCACACTCATGGCAAAAACAATATTAGTAAGTTTTTCTGTACAGTATGCTATGGTCTGCTAAGTGTTTATAAATAAATACAGTAATTTAAGAAAGTTATTAATGGAATACGGTTAGAATAGGTATCCATAATTTTATTCATTTTCTCTAAAGATGCAATTAAAATTAAATAAAGCTGAGTAAAAAGTCTAAGATTAATATTATAATCTAAACTATGCCAAGGTTTATATAACTTGTTGGATCTAACTGGCAAACTAGTTAGTTTCTCAGACCTGCTTTATGGCCACCTCTGATCTCTGCAAGCCATAAAAACTTGAACGAGACTTCAAGTTACCTAGATTAAATAGGGTAATATACCCAGGTATACAGAAGATCACGTTGCATTGCTTGCATATATATAATTATATCAAACTAGAGAGCTTACATCTACGTATTTGTTACTATACAAATATATGTGTATACCTCACATAAACACATACACACAAAACATATATTTAAAATTAAAAAAATACATCAGTGAAATAATTTTAGAGTTTGATATATTATTGTACTGTCTGATAAGTTAGTGTAAAGATGTGACTGTGATTTTTCCTGCTTTTTAAAAAGTTTATTTATTAATAACTCCAAAGCGACTGGTAAAAAGCTGCCTTGAAATTTCCGGGACTTAAATATAATCTATTCGTATTATAAATTTCTTTACTATAAATTAAAAATTCCAGGTCGACTAAGTCGCGGATAAAAGCTAGTAAATAAATGAATAAAATAAAATATCTTACTTGATAATCGTAGAAGATAGAGTTGAACTTTTCTTGGTTAGGTTCGCAAGTGCATCGACAAGCATTTGCTCGTGGAGATGCCTCCAACATCACCAGCTCCGGCTCCAGACAGGTTTGTGCCGCATCCTCCTCAGCACTTCGACGGGAATCCACCACTTCATCCTTAATCTCCTCTTGGCTCCACTTCCCCAACCCATCAGTCGAAAAATCGTTGCAAGACAACTGACGAGGTATACTTCTGCATCGACCGTGATTGTCCAAGGTTGAAAACTTTCTCTGATAACTTGATTTTCTGAAGGCACAGTCATCACTATTGTCAAAGCTTCTTCCCTTACATGTCTGCGGCGCTCTTCTATCTAAACTGAAGTTACAAGGTTTGCCTATGCACTGATCGATGTTCCCCGAAACATTTGTGTATGTCGGTGTACTGTTTTTCATATCGTGTTTAGTCTGAAAATCTGAAGAAGTGAATATATAGCTTTGACTTTTCCGAGCTCTCTGATGACTCTTGTCTACGAGAGACATGCTCGATAACTTCTTTAATGAGGATATAGAATCCGATGGTAAGTCCATCAATTGAACCGCATTTTGATGTTTCTTGGTTATAGCTTCTCCGCCGAACTTTTTTAAATTGGATAGATTTCGCTTAATCTTTTGTACCAACGTATTCGCCGGGTCGTATGAAATGAGCTGTTTGGATATGTAATTGGATACTCCAATGGTCTTGCGCTTGGTATGCTTCCTGTCGAGGCTGTGATGGGTCGGCATGTGCGATCTCATCGGGACCCGTTTCTTCTTATCTATATCATATATGTTGAGGGTGTTTCCTCGTTGGTCCGCGATATCGGGTTGATAATTTAAATAGTTGTATTGCCTAACATTACAATTACAGACTAAATCGAAGTCATTGTGGGATATGTGTTCGTTGACGCACTGGCGCTGAGAGGCGAGCGCGTGGCAGGCATCGCAGTCCACGGCTAGCAGAAGTTCTTGGCTATTATTTGGGAGGAAGCCGTCGCTGAAGGTTCGCGACCGGAAGTGCGTGGGAGGAGCGGTGAAGGGTTCCCAGTCAGGTACTCTGCTTTCATCGCTGGTCTGCCGCCCGGACTCCACCATGGTGGCGACGTCTCTATTAACTTGTATGACGCGGGGCTGGCGATATATCTTGGTGTCACTACGAATGGAACTACGAGATGGAGATGGTGAAGGCCGTTTAAAGCTATCCACTTGAAACATATTTGGCCCCTTCAATAAGAAGGTATAACCTTCTTTGTCTCTATGTATTTAATAAAGTCATTATCACTATTAGGTATTTAACATGGACCACTGAAAACATATATTTGATGTACACTGCATTTTAAGTTCATCATTTTCGCCGATAAAATTAGAAGCACTATTATTTTTTTATTAAGGATTATTATTGATTTGGATCTTATTTATTTATATAATAATATTATTTAGGTATTAACTTTACAATTTATTTAACTATATTTTTTATATTAGGGAATATTTATTTATTTTAATTTAAGCTCATTTTAATTGGATTTTATAAATAACGCATTAATATTACAATTTATATTATTATTATTACTATGTATATTATTAACTGATCTTTTTATTACAATAATCTTTTTTTAATTCCAATCTCATTTACATTATTATAAATCCCTAAGCAATAAAATTGTTAACAAAGAGTACTGTAATTGATTTTCTGTAAATTTCTACATGAAAATTGTAACATGACCGGAAGTGCGGTCACGACAATTAAGTTCTGTCATCTCCACGCCCCGGTGCGACGGAAGAATCAGGTCATTCCAGATCCCTTTGATAAAAGTTGATTGAACAGTTTAAAATGAATAGGTATAAGAAATCAATTTTATAGAGAGATTGGAATCTATTATTATTTTGAATATAGAAACATTTTCTGTCAGAAATAATTATTTTCATTTCAAAAACTTTCGTTCAATTATGTTTACATAATTATTTTTAAAACACAATACAATACCGGTGGTATAAATAATAATTCATTTGCAAATTCTGAGTAAGCTTTTCATTTCAAATTAATTCAATTTGTAGATAAGTAAAATAGATGTCAGTCATAATTAACTTTTTATTGAGTTGGCAAGGATTGAATAAATATTGTATTATATAATTGTATTATATACCTTTGTTTGTTTTTTTTTATGGAAAATGACCCGTTTACTACTCGTTTAAAAGGAAACTGAATTAGTTTTATTTAATGGAATTTTACTTTGACATGGATATTTTAGGTATTATTAATATATTTTTTTATATAATAGAAAAATAAAACAAAATATAAAGTTAATACATTTTTACGTAGTACAACAATTCATAAATAAATATAAGTAAATTCAATTCAACAACAAAAACCATTAACGGCAAGCCTGCTACCATATCGAGGTAAATATTAGGCATAATAATAATGTAAATTACACTTTTAGCAAGAAAAAACATCTGAATTTTAAGAGCATTTTTCGGTCATGAATTTGCTTATAAATTTACATCAATATTCCAAACACTTGCGCTTTATTTGATGGTCGGCCGTTATTGGAGTATTTCGGGAGAAGCTTTCGTGAATATGAGAGTACAGGCCAAAAGGTAAAATACGAGAAAAAGATTTTTCTGTAAGCGGTCATTTGTAAGCAGTGGAGAAAAATGCCTCTCGTCTAGAAGAAATAATTGTGAGTAGAGGGAAGGGAGAGGTGTGTTCACCTCTTGTTCTCGAACACATTTAGCCTAAGCCCATTAATTCTGATGATTGCGGCTTACTTTTATTTTTTTGTACTTTTATCTTTCCCTTTTCAGGGCCCAATCATAATTACTATGTTGAGGTAATGTACGTATTTTATATCTAAAACTAGCTGTGCTCACGACTTCATCCGCGTGGAATCGTTATTTTTTTATCATACAAACTTTCATCCCCTATTTTATCCCCTTGGGGGTAGAATTTATCAAAATCCTTTCTTAGCGGATGCCTACGACATACCATCTACCTGCATGCCAAATTTCAGTCCGATTCGCCCAGTGGTTTGTCACCTTTAAGTTATATATATTTAGATTTAATTTTATTGTTAGTTATGAGGAAGTATAAAGAAAAATATATAGGTGAAAAGGTTGTTAGTAACTCCTTGTGTTAATACCAACTACAGACAACATTTCTTTGTGCGGAGAGTCTCACAAAAATCTAATGAACTGCCAATAGATATAGATCTTTTGAGCTCTGACGAAAATTTATTTAATATTATTTAGAAACCACATAGCGCCACGTGTCCCTGCAAGTAAGCGTGCAGGCAGGGGCTGATTGAATTTTGGGGAACGACAAGAATGTTTGATTAGGTATAATATTTATTGAGCAAAAAAAAAAAATTCTAAAATCGCCAAACTAATGGTTAAGGCCTTCGTCGATCTATTTAGAGGACTTCTTGAAAAAAAAATTTGGAGATTTTAAATCAATATCAACGGTATGAACAACATTTATAGTTCATTTGACATTACGTTAACGTTTTGAAATTTCGTTATTTTATTTATGGGGGGGGGGGGGGCATAAATAAAATAACGTAATTTCAAAACATAACAATGTCAAATGAACAATAAATATTGTTCATTTGATATTACATTAACCTGTTAGCAAACAATAAAATTTTCATACCAATTATTATTGGAATAGAAGTTATTATACACATTCAATTATTATTGGAATTTCTATCATAGATCTAATATTTACCCTAATGAGTTAATATTTGTTTGTTATTGGAAAATTATTTAGGTTTGTGCATTTTTTATTAAGTTTGTTATCTACACATATTTATATAGGTATATATGTATATAAATTATATAATTATACATGTTGATTAATTAATTTATAATCCGTATGTATAAATTTTAAACGTAAAACCTTGTAACGGTTTTATAATCTTCGTAATTAATTATATAATATACTTGTATATAAAAAAAAGGTAAACATAGAAATAAAATAAAAAAAATTGAAACAGAATTGATTAATTCCTTTATAATCCATATGGATTAATTTTCATCAAACCCTGTTATCTCCGAAAGTAATTGAATTTTATGGCAAACAATAAAAGATAATGAGGTTTCATACTCATTAGGGTCCCTAAGCAAACCGAACTGACATTTTAACTGTCATAAACTTTTGACAGCAAAACGGTTCCCACGTTTGTAACAAAGTGCAAAAAGTACTCTTAAGGGGCCTGCAGTCGACTACTTGACGCCCATACAATATTACAACAAACTTACAGCTGTTAGTCAAAGTTCAATTATATTTTCATGTTCGTAATTCTACGCAAAAATCTTTCTGTTGTGGGTAATAAATATTTTTGTAATATAATATTTAAAAAGTTTTTTTTGATCGGAAATAAATAAAAAAAAAACTCAACAGAAATATTACTAAATATAATGACCGACAAAAATATTATTTTAATTGTGGGAAAAGCAGTAATCGAGTATGGAGAACGCGGAGTTCGCGATTACGAATGCAGTGTCACTAACAAACCTTCCTTAATAAATAATAGGCGTTTGAAAATATACCTAAAAGATTACTTAAAAAAATACAGAAAATACATGTGAATTGTCAGTTTATAGGTAAAAAAATAGCGTCTTAATATTTATAAAAATCCCTAAGGCATAGGTTTAGAATATTGACTGTGAATATGTACTAATGTATTTTGTTTTTGTGTAATAAAGCCGATGTCTTTCCTGGATCCTATAATGCGGACTCCTTCAAAAGAAGCGTGACTTGGCATAAAAAGGCAGCATAGTGGAAGCAACCAACATTCTAACGTTCTAATAATAAATTAAAAAAATATATAGGTTTTTTTTTCGTTTACATTCATTATTTATTTAGTTTTATTGGACTACTATTTTTTTATTATTTACTTTTTTTTGTGCATATTACATATATAATATACAAAATTTATACTTATTAAAATTTAAGTAAGTATTTTTTACTTATAACACAAACTATTTAAAGCTTTTATTAATTTTTATAATATACCTACTTGGTAGGTACAAAATTGATTAAAAATATATATTAAAACCTAACCCTTTTAATTATATTTTTCTATTACATTCAGATTTTACATACGTTGAAACGTTATACTTTGCTTAATGGTGCCACAGGTGCTCTTCATGACTCTTTACATACATCAGAAACGTCAATTAAATCTAATAACTACATATTTAAAGTACCATATTATTTAAAAACAATTAACACTAATTTATTTTCTACAAATCTAATAAGTTTTTAAAGATCGCGGTAAAAATTTGTTACGCGACGCTTCGTAGCAGCTACGAAGAAAGAAGTCGTAGCTCGTAGCAGACGACCGGTCGCTACGAGCGCGTGGGGTGCACTGGCCGCTAGCTCTAGGGAGAGCCTGCCGAATAATCCATACCCGAGAAAGAGGCTGTATTTACCGGACGAGCGCGGAGCCCGGCGGCCCGGGCTAGACTCTCACCGTTACCTCAATTTTATACATTCCTGTCTCACATTATTACATCATAAATATTTTTTAATTACATTTTGGAAACTTTGATCATCAGATCATGATAATCTGTAATAAAAATATAATGATGTAGATATAAGAGCCAGGTATTGTATAGACGACAAGGAAAGTAAACATCCACCCACTCTTTGTCAATTTAAGAAATACGAGTGAGTATTATATGCTCGTACTTTTTAGTCTATATTGCTATCCACCAAACATATTATATAAAATTAAATCTTTCACGTATTTTTATACATTGTATTTTTATATTAAAGACATAATTATATATTTTGGTTTTAAACCCTACTTGGTTTAAAATTTGTAGTTATTTACAACAGTTGGTTTTACTACACCGGCTGAAGGAGACTTTTCTAAAATATTAGTATTGTACAAAGTTTACTAGTGAGCAATAGTTGTTACCTTTTAAACGTAAATTAATCTACAATTAAACAAAGGCATAATTTGTAGGTTGTTGTCGTTTTGTTACATCTCTTGAACAAAAAAAAAAGTTAGACAGACGGTGAAGGCCGAAAAATAGCGCTTATACCTCGTTAATGGTTATCACCAGTTAATGGTAAAGTAGTCCGAACAAATAGCTAAGTCATTAAACAACCTTTCCTTACTTATCTAACTATTAACATTACGATAGTTTCTACTGTCAATATACTTGTTAACTTTATAATACCTAAATTTAGTTAGCTGTTAGATAATGCCTATGGAATTAAGTTTAACTTTGTACACTTTTATTTAA
Source organism: Monopis laevigella (assembly GCA_947458855.1). Lineage (NCBI taxonomy): Eukaryota > Metazoa > Arthropoda > Insecta > Lepidoptera > Tineidae > Monopis > Monopis laevigella. Next base: position 17,326,995 of record OX381583.1, on the reverse strand, counting down.
TAAATAAATAATAAATATAATCACGGGTATCTTATGATACCCGAGACTGCCTAGACGGCCTCAGGTTACCCAGCGGATGGGTTTTTAATCCCACCTCGTCGTAGCCGATGGTATGAGTATACACCGAGCATGTGGCTAGCTCATCGCGATGTTTGGATAGACTCAATAATCTATCTATATAGTTTCACAAGTTGGTTTAGTGAAATTGAGATCGACGTAACGTGCTCTCAGTGCCTCGGAGATAGTGGTGTTGTTAAACAAATGTAAATATTTTTTTAGATTATAAACTCATTGGTAGTCCGGTGTTAGAACCGGGAACCTAAATGTTTTTAAGTCTAAGGTCTAATCAACTCGTACACGTATATAAATAAATAAATCTACGACTAAAATAAACCAACTATTATCATTTTAACAGTACAACTAACTGGCATATAGCGTGATCAAAACACTTTATAATCAGGTGGTTCGTCAAGAACATATCTCATAGTTACGCTTCATACCAAATAATAAATACAATAAATAAATAGTATATCTTTTTGTAATAAATCTTTTACAAAGTAGTGTAATTCAACGTCAGTTTTCAAACAAAGAAAGGGCTGAAAGGCAAAAGTGGATAAAGCAAAACCTCATCTCCTGAGAGCAAGAAGATGTTTGGGTCTCGTCGACTGACGTGTACATATTATGAACGCTTCTCACCCTTTTCAATAAAAATAACATATTTACATGCGGTTTTTTTCTTTTATGACTCGATGTTTTTCTCATTTTAAGAATTTGGTTTTGTACCTTTTAAAAAAAAAAAATACTATAACTTTGTGTATTACCTAATAATATGTTTTAATAAAAAGGTAGGTATATATGTAGGTATACAAATAGCACACTCCTTTGCAATTTAGTGTTCAAAATTAGGATTTATAATTTCACTCTAATAGGGAGTAATTAGAAGATGTGATGACAGTGCGGTAAACAAAATAGGTAAAAAGTAATGATTTTTGCCGCGAAAACGATAATCTTGTGTCTTTACAACAAACTTTTTTACTAGTTTTTATAGTTGGCGGATTACTTTGTTTGTGACGCTTCGTAGCTGCTACGAATGTCTCGTAGCGCGTAGGAGATTACCGACCATATTTGTTTGTGTATTAGGGCCTTTAGAGACGTAGCATTTTTTCGTACGATCGTATGAATATAAAACTCGCATATCTATTATATAGCTTATACACAAATACTATACTGATTACTTGCTCTTAATACAGGTTATTATAACTTAAAAGAAGCGACCCAGCTTACAGTTAATTTCAGTTTTAAATTATTTGTTTACTTTAATGTTTGGTTACTAAATAAAATTATTATTTTTATTACTTATGAGCTTACGAAATGGGCGGCGAAAAAGACAAATTACAAGTGTATTTTTAATGTTTTCGCTGCTATATTATCAAATCAGCTGTCCGTTTTATAACTGCACCCTCAATAGAGGCTCATAAGACCAGATGAACCTAAAGACTAAAACAAAAACATGACTAGGTCACTCGACTATTTTTGCATCTGTAAAAACCGTCTGTTACGATTCACCCTACAAAGGGAGAAAAATATAATAGATATAATATACTGAATTATGATTGACATAGCCTTTCATTATAAAAAACATTTTAGAGATGTATAAATTCCGGTCTCTGGGGAGCATTTAGGGTATGTCGGGATAGGAGGCGGTCATCAGATACTGGAGCCAATAAGGTTGTATTATGTATGGAGGCGCAAATGAATATATATCTTTAGTCAAAGTCTCGTCAAAAAAGGGCCCCCAGCCTGGAGATATAACAAGATTAAGCAGATGAAAACAAGGCCGCACCTGGAATGGGTGACCGCTTTACACACCTAACAAGCTCGCTATTTGTTAGGTGTTGCCTCTGAATACCATCGGCGAAATAAGGTCTGGTTAATCTCTCCGCTGGGTACCCTGAAACCGTTTATCGGTTTTCGGGGGCCAAAAAGGCACCATGATGGTATTTTTTAAATAACGTTTTGTCCCTACTTTATGTTTTTTATTTAGAACTAGTTGGTGGAACCGTGTAACTACCGTCACTGGGCTCGTTTACGTTACAGTTTTTAACAAAATTATAAAAACTAAAATATTTTGATTCCGTAGGTCCATTTTAATAAAATAAAATAATACCAATACTTATACTACTAAATGTTACTCCCAATAAAGCTTATTTTCTTTAGTAGTTTATATAAGAATTTAAATGCAATGGCTTTTACGTGATGCGGGCTCAAACCAACAAACACACTGACAAACAGACAACAACCTTCTATTATTTAGTACTATTGACAACCAGTGTGAGTTTTCTAAGTATTACTTTGCGTTTGAGTTAACTAAAATTTGTATGGGTAATAGTTCAGCGACCGAAGCGCTGAGAACTAAAAATGCGGGCGTGTGATTTGTGAAAATGTTAACGCAGTGGTATAGTTAACGCGAAAGTAAACGCTAAAAAAGCTCACACTAGGGCTAATGTACATTTTTTTCAAAAATTCTTTAATGTTCTTGAAATGTGTACGCCTTTATTATGTGAAAAGATATATAGGCGTTAATTTTTTCTTGGTATTAATGAGAACTACAAAGATTGCATTTTAAAATCGGCGCTCTATAAAATTAAACTCATTGACAGGAGTGATGTTCACTCCTGCTGACAAGCCCGCCGCGCTTGCCTTCCTGTATTTGGAGGATTAAAACCAGCCATTTTCAGAATTAGGAATTGCTTGTTTATTCGTACTTGTTTAATGTACTCTTTATGGATTAGTGAAGGTTGTAAATAATACGAGATAGTATTTATTATTCTACTAGTTGGTGCCCACAACTTCGTAAGCGTAATTTAAAATAAAATAAAACTATTTGTTTTTTATTTTTAATATATATTTATTATTACAAGTTTCATACGTGGTGGCCGAGTAGGTTAGACCTTGGACTTAAAAACACTTAGGCCCCTGGTTCGAATCCCGGTGTCTAGCCACTTGTTCGGTGTAGACTCATACCATCGGCTACGACGGAGTACGTAGGCTTTCAGTTTTGTAAAGTCTCCTATCATTTACGTTTACCCATTTGAAGCTATCGTCCTTTTAAACGCACTTTGCATTAATATAACTCTAGTGAAATTTGAGGGCATTATTATAAAATTAATTTGATACCAGAAATTAGTCAACATATGTATCAAACTGTTCAATGTTCTTGAAAGTGGTTTAATTTTATTTGGTGTAGTAATTCGATACTTTGAATTTTACTGTTTCTATTATGAGTTAGCAAAGGTAAGTTTATTTACATGTATAATCAATGTCATATTAAAATAAAATTAATAACCATAAGAGGAGAGTGTTAACAATGTATTAAATTTTATAGTACAACTTATTTTAAAAAATATATAAGGATTTTTGATGAATTAATTATGTGTTCTTTATAACGACCAATAGCCTAATAGGCTACCAACGTAATTTATATAATAAATTTATTATACAGAAACTTGACGCTCAATAAAATTTTCGAGGAATTGGAAAAGGATGACGATCAACCCATACCCCATAGTGTCACTATTTTACCACCAGAAAACTATAATGCTGGTATTACAGATGAGGATTTTGGTGAAGAAAATCAGGTTTTATCGCCGAACTTGCCAGGATCCCAACTACGCGGAGGTACATGTTGGAAGTTGGCAATGTCAATTGCTTATCATCCAATGCCGAGACGAACCTCTAAAGAAATTGTATAAGAGAATACTCTATTGATTAAAAATTATAAGTAGTCTATGGTGTTAAAAACTTGGATTGTGTAATATGTGCTTGAAGAAAATAAAAGATTAAATATTAATAAAACTATTTTATTTACAAAATATATAACAGTGGTAGCAGAGCGTGGTTCAATAAATACTGGGAAATAAAATTACGAGTTTTGGGCGGCTGATTGCACGGATTTTCGCAGCTGACGAAATCGTGCCACGAGGTTGAAGGTTAGTGTAAAATAAAAATGAACGAAAGAATTTCACACTCAATAAAGCCGTTTGCCGGCGATGGATATAGCGCCTGGGCGTTTAGGATCAAAAGCATCCTTAAAGAAAATGACTGTTTAGAGGCGGCGATATCTGAGAGTTACGCTTTGAGCAAAAAGGATGCAACTCAAGAAAAGCTTGAGGCGAAAGCTCATGCTATACTGATAGGGGCTGTAGCGGACTCGCACCTAGAATATATCAAAAGGCCAACAGCCTTTAAGATGTTTCAAAGTCTAGAAGAAAATTTCAAAAAAAAAGGAACCCAGAGTAAATTATTTTTACGACGAAAACTTGGTGAGATGAAATTTACAGGAGCTCGGCTAATAGAGCATTTTACGGAAATGGAAGAAATTTTCACTATGCTACAGGAGGCGGAAGGGAAACTATCCGATGAAGAGAAGTCCAATTATATACTGCTTTCCATGCCGAAGCAGTATGAGCAAGTGGTGACCGTTCTGGAAACCATAGGCAATATAACATTAGAAAATATTAAAGAGAGATTGCTAGGCGAGGAGGAGAAGTTAAAGGCCAGCATGGAAAGGGAACCCTATGCTTTAGCATGTTTTAGGTGTGGAGAAAAGGGCCATAAGCAGTACCAGTGTGGCAAGCAGTGGAACGGACCCAGGGCTATACAGAATGCAGGACAACCACGAGATACACGGTATGTGAGAGGAAGAGCACAAGGTTATAATAAAACAAGAGCACAAGGATATACTAGAGGACAAGCACATGGATTTAATAGAGGACAATCACAAGGATATGAAAGAGGACAAGGATACAACAGAGGACAGGGAATATATCGTGGAAATTTTAGAGCAAGAGGTGGAGATCAGGCAAATTATTTTCGGGGAGAGAGGACGTCATATGCAGCTGACCTTAGTGAAGATAGCGTACAGGAAGAAGAAAGTGAAGTGAATAAGTGTGATCATGATGGGTCTTTAAAAGTTATGTGGTGTGTTGATTCAGGATGTTCGGACCACTTAGTGAATACTAAAAAATATTTTTGTCAGTATATAGACTTAAGTAAACCTAGAATAATAAGTTCAGCTAAAAATAATGTATTGTTAAGTGCTATAGGTGTTGGAAATATAAGTGCTATATGCTACATAGATAACCAGCCAGTCTATCATGAAATAAAGAATGTTTATTATGTTCCTGAATTGAGAGATAACCTATTGTCAGTTTCTAAAATGGAAAACAGTAACTTAAAACTAATCTTTTCAAACAACTCTTTAAAAGTATTCAATTATAATGGTAAGTTAATTTTAAAAACATATAGAACGGGTTCATTATATAAGGTCAGTATGGATATTGATAAATCATATTGCAACTTATCAGTAAATAACACCAGTAATATTGACATATTTGATTTATGGCACAGACGTTTTGGTCATTTGTGTAGTTCACATTTAAATCTAATTACAAAAAATAATATGGTAGATGGCATTAGTGATATTCAGAATAAAACCTTTAATATTTTATGTGAGCAATGTATTATGGGGAAAATGACCAGACACCCATTTAATAGGGTTGGTTATAGGGCTACTCAACCACTTCAATTAGTACATAGCGATGTCTGTGGTCCTATTACTCCTAATACTTGGGATGGATATAATTACTTTATTACATTCATCGATGATTGTACTCATTTTGTTGTAACTTACCTATTAAAATCAAAGTCAGAGGCCTTTCAGTGTTTTAAAAGGTATTATAATTATGCAACCCGGCACTTTAATGTTAATTTATTAAATTTACGAACTGACAATGGTCGCGAATATGTTAACAGGGACTTTCAAGAATTTTGTAATGACAAAGGTATTTCCTTACAGTATACTGTTGCTTATAATCCGGAGATGAATGGGATAGCAGAGCGAATGAATAGGACAGTAATGGATAAAGTAAGAACAATATTAATAGATTCAAGTATGCCTAAAAGGTTTTGGGGGGAAGCAGTTTTGTCAATAACTTATGTAACAAATAGAAGCCCAACTATGTTAAAAAACAAGACGCCTATTGAGCTATGGTATGGAAGGAAACCAAATGTAAGTAATTTGCGAGTGTTTGGGAGTATAGCATACAACCATGTACCTACTCAGCTTCGACGTAAGCTGGATCCTAAAGGTAAGAAGATGATAATGGTAGGATATAGTACGAGTGGATATAGGTTATGGGATGATGATAAGCAGGTAGTTGTGTCAGCAAGGAATGTGATATTTGATGAGAGACCTAAAAAAATGGAAGAGCAGGTAAATATTATTAATAGTGAAATGTATGTAAATAATGAGGAAAGTGATAATGATAAAAAGATTGATAATGAAAGTAATGATGAGGTACAAAGTGAAAGTGAACTAAATGTAGAATTATTGGGTAAGCGAGTAAGAAAGAAACCAAAGTGGCATGAGGATTATGTGGCAGAAGATTCGGTAAATTCTGATGAGTTTCAGGATGCAATGTATGCTTTTAATGTTGGATGTGAGTATGATGATGTACCTAAAACCTTTGAAGAAATAAATATGAGAGATGATCGAAAACAGTGGATTAGCGCAGTCAAAGATGAAATAGATATTTTAGAAGAGAGTGAGACATGGAAGATTGTTCATAAACCTGAGAAAATAAGATTGTTAGATTGTAAATGGATATTTACTAAAAAGAATGTTGGAAGTGAGAAAATATGTAAAGCAAGGCTAGTAGTTAGAGGTTACCAGCAGAAGGAAGAACTGGATGATGTGTACTCACCGGTATTGAGATTACAGACATTAAGAATTGTTTTATCAATAGCTACATATAGAAATTACTTTATTCACCAAATGGATGTGAAAGGGGCATTTTTGTATGGGCGTATAGATGAGGAAGTTTATCTAAGGCCACCTCAAGGAGTGAATATTAAGAATGGTTGTGTATTAAAATTAACAAAGTCTTTATATGGATTAAAGAAATCTCCAAAATACTGGTATGAAAAATTCAATGAAACTATAATAAAATTTGTATTTAAAAGATCTGTAAATGATTATTGTTTGTACATAAGTGATGATATATACATTCTATTATATGTAGATGACTTGCTTATTTTAGGAAATAATATAGAAAAAATAAATATTGTTAAAAAAAATATTAAATACTCAATTTCGAATGAAAGATTTGGGAGATAACAACTTAACCTATTTAGGTATATTTATTAAAAAGGAGGAAGATTATTTATATATAGATCAGTCCAAGTATTTAGAAAGTGTGTTAATAAAATTTGGAATGGATGAGTGTAAAAGTACTAAGTTACCTATGGATGTGAATTTTGTGATGAAAGAGAATAGTATAATAGATGAAAGCTATGAGAAAATGTGCAGAAGTTTGATAGGATCTTTAATGTATGCGACTGTAGGGTCAAGACCAGACTTAGCAACATCTGTCTACTACTTAAGTAGATATCAGTCTAAGCCATCAGAGGATTTATGGAAAGCCTTAAAGAGAGTGTTAAGATATGTGAAGGGTACAGTTCATTATAAATTGGTTTATAAGAGATATGAAAATTCAGAACCTTTGCTAGGTTTTGCAGATGCAGACTTTGCTAGGGATGTGGACAGAAAGTCAACATCTGGTTATATGTTTAAAGTTTATAATAATACAGTAATATGGAAATCAAGAAAACAAGCAAATGTAACTTTAAGTACTACTGAGGCTGAATTTGTTGCATTGTGTGAATGTGTATTATGTTGGATTATAAAATTATTGAGTGAACTGTTAATAAAAATAGATAAAGTATGTGTATATGAAGACAATCAAAGTACAATAAAGTCAGCTATGAATCCTGATCAAAAGCGGTTAAAACATATGGATGTGAAGTATAATTTTTTGAAACAGAAAATAGAAGAGGGTTTGTTTGATATTAAATATATTTCAACAAAATTACAATTGGCAGATATATTCACCAAACCAATATGTAAAAACTCATTTAAATTATTTGTAAGAGAGATAGGGTTGGTAGGTGTTGAAAGAGAAAGTTTGTGAAGACTGAACTGTGGTTTAGTTTGATTACATGTTAGGTAATGACAGTAATTGAAATATAGTTATAGTTTTAATTAGGGAGTTATGATATAAATGTTATAATAGATAAGCATTAACATTGAGGAAGAGTGTTGGAAGTTGGCAATGTCAATTGCTTATCATCCAATGCCGAGACGAACCTCTAAAGAAATTGTATAAGAGAATACTCTATTGATTAAAAATTATAAGTAGTCTATGGTGTTAAAAACTTGGATTGTGTAATATGTGCTTGAAGAAAATAAAAGATTAAATATTAATAAAACTATTTTATTTACAAAATATATAACAGTACATTTCGGTGAATTGTCAAGTGAGAGTGATGACGAGCTAACTTAATCTGACTTAGCTAAACAAAGACGTCTTCAATAAAAATAATAAATAAATAAATAAAGATTTGATGATGAAATTATTGCGATGATTGTGGACTATTACCAACATCTATGCTTCCCAAAATAATAAAGAAGGTGATGTGACAATTAGCGAGATAAAGTGCTTTCTTGGAATCCTTTTGTATTGTAGATATGTTGTAGTACTTAGGCGACATATTAATTGTCAAAATACGTCAGATTACGGTATTCATATTTATAATGTTATATGTTATAATGTTATATGTCCAGGGATAGATTTAAATTCATCGACACACTTCCACTGTTGTCATAACACAAAATTGAATCCTAAAGACAGATTTGCTAAATTAATTTGATTTAATGAACAAAAGGTTTCAAGAATACGCTACATTGGAAGAGGACCACTGCATTGACGAGGCTATGGTTCCATATTACGGAGGCCATCCCTGCAAACAGTTTATTCGTGGAAACCCTATTAGATGGGGCTACAACCATTACATGAACTTTTGTAACCAATTCTTCATCACTTTTCATAAATTTCTAATTTCATTTTATGTGGCGTTCGTCTGGTTGGGTGGTATTATTACGGCGCGTTTGATTTCCATCAAATACCAAGCCAATGAAAAACAACTAATTTTGTTTAGGTGATGAATGGCAGCCTAACCAAATGTATTCTTATTGTTTTAAACTTTCTCGTGACTCTTCATTCATATCTGTAACATTTTTTTTTTTTTTTTATGAATTTCATATCAAAGATTTTTTTTTTGCAAAAATCTTTAATGTACAGTCACGTAAAGCCTACGATTTAATTGGATATGAATATAAGAATTTATAAAATAAATAAATACAGACTGCCTAGACGGACTTAAAGTACCCAGGTTTTAATCCCACCTCGTCGTAGCCGATGGTATGAGTATACACCAAATAAGTGGCTAGCTCGTCGCGATATTTGGATAGACTCAATAATCCATCCACAATTAGTTTCACAAGTTTGTATAGGCAAACTGGGACCGACTTAATGTGCTCTACGAGGCACTATAGTGATGTCGTCAAATATAAGAATTCATAAAATTTAAATTATAATATGAAGGAGGTGACAAAGTAAGTTTTAAGCTTGTACTGTGTGTACCAGTATCAAGGATATTTTCTTTTTTTAATGCCCATACCATGACAAACTGTACAAAAAAAAAACATGTAATATTTTTTTGCTGTAGGTGGGAATCAAATACACAACCTCCGGATTCATCGCAAAGGCGCAAACACCAGCATACTGAGGCTGTTCTTCAGCTTATATAGGTTCTTTAAACCCTGAGTAAATCCTCCCAAGCGTAAAATTATGATATTATTATGAAGATAAACTGAAAATTGAAACATAATTATTTTTGTGGCTTCGAGATTAAAGCTTATTTTAATTAAACAACCAGGAAACAATAGTTAATTAAACAAAATAAACCACAATGCCTAATTAATTTTAATAATATATAAATTATTGTTATTATGTTGTTTACAATTTCTTCATTATAACATTGAACTAGAGGCCCCGGGGTTTTACTCGACGTTTACTTTAAAAAGAAATCGGATCAAAAATAAAATACAGTCACATACAGTATAATATTTAAGTTATAAACGAAATAATTAAAAATATAAAAAGTCCTTATAAATATTACAAAAGAAACCTAAATATAAAAACCATAAGAAAAGAAAATTAAATATAAATGTAATACCTAACATATAAAAAATACAAAAATACCTATACAAAAAAATCCTCACAGTGTACGCGAGTCCTGTCAATTTATGAGTTAAGCATATTGATTTATATTAAAATTAATATTGAAACCCAGGTTTGATTCCTTTATTTTTTTTATTCCTGCGGTCCACCGGTTGTAGGCTTCGATGTCCAGTGCACCTACAGCAGTCTGCCCCCTCCTTGATACCGTCGGATTTCCAAGATTTCGAACAGATCACGCCCGGAATTTCGCCGAATGCCTAGAGAGACAGTTTCGTCCCAACCCAACCCAGTCATGGGGGTTCGGCTTCTTTTATTTCTTCCCCGGAAAGATGGCGCGCGCCTTCAGCCGCCTCAAGCCGAGGAAAGTCCTCGGCGCCAATTGCATCGGAAGCATGGCAAATTGGTGCATGACGCCGCGAACTATCGCCACGAACACCCGTCCGTTCAATTGACACATTTCCCGACTTCCTGGAAAAAAGGTCAGATTATTATGGTACCCAAGCCGGGGAAGAATATTAAGCTTCCCGAGAGCTAGGTATCGCCCCATCACCCTCTTACCGGTGATTTCAAAGGTATTCGAAAAGCTACTTTTGCGACAAAATTACCTTATTTTTCTCCACGCGACGAACAATTCGGGTTTGGAAGCGAGCACAGCACTACTCTCCAATTGATACGAATAGTGCACAGACTGTCTGTGGCGTTTAACAGGTATCACTTTATGGCCTCCTTTTTGGAAGGCCATAGCTTTCATGTCACTGTAGATGGCCTTTGCTCAACCCACATCTAATCGCGGCAGGCGTCCCGCAAGGCAGCTGCTTGTCGCCTGTCCTCTACTACTGCTACACCGACGACATTCCAGTGGCTGAGAGGAATGTCGAGCTGACTTTGTATGCTGACGACGCTACATACTTTGGGTTCTTGCGGGACCTGAGTATGTCGGGAAAGTACAAGCAGAGATAACTCGGTCCTCTTCCCGCCTGGCTGTCGCCTGCTTGGCGACTTAAAATCAACGTCAAAAAGAGTGATTATCAGAGGAGGCATGCGACAAGGCCGCCAAAGTGGTCGAGGAGTACACGGAATTACCACCAAGCCCTCATCATCATACCTTCGACCTATAAGGTCACCTAAGACATATCCGTACTGTTTAGAGACGACAATCACGTCACAGACGCCAATCTCCCATTGGGAGGACAGAGCAGACCTATCATCTTCCCTCGTGTTTAGCACTCCGGATGTGCATCTCTCTGTAACAGTGCTTTCATCCGCATACCCTAAGATTCCGGGAATAAGCAGATCATTAATATAAAGCAGGAATAATGTCACAGAGACAAGAAATCCCTGAGGTAGAGCGGAAGAGTAGGCATTGAGGACTAATCGTATCGTTCAATCTAGAAAGATTGCTGAGAAGGCCTAATTAGATATCAAGAGGCACGGACAGCGCTTTCGCCGTGTTTCGCGAAGACTCAAAGTTCCACACTGACGACACAGGGAATCATAGTGTGGTGAATAGTGAAATATATACCTTTGTAAATCTTAATATTTATATAACTAGCAAGCAATATTTTTTGTTACTTTGTTATTTTTGTGGCTTCGAATAAATAAATACTTTTAATTATCGTAAAAAAAAAAAAAAGTTTTTTTCAATATTCTTTATTGCACAAAAGTGTAATATAGCCTGCTATTTTTTATCAGCTAACATTTGAGAGAATGTAATATACATAGGGTGCAGAAAAATATTGAATAGGAAATTGGATATTATAATAACTTTTATAAAGCTTAATAATACTAAGCACCTACTTAAGTATTTATGTATTTCTGATAATTCAAAATAAAAAGCAGTTCATAAAATAATTTGCTATTCACTGTTGAAGGGGATTTAGATCAACCCGCGTGCTTTCGTGCGTAAAAGACGAATGTCTGTACTGTGCACGAGGTATACACTGAACATAAAGCTTCGGATACTCCCTGAAAGACAAACAATTCTGTGGATGACACAAAAGATACTGATTTCTTGGGAGTATTTATGTACGTATACAATGTTGTGTCTATGTTTTACCGACGTTTAATCATACTGCCTTTGTTTTGTGTATTATGTTATACATATGGTTTTGTTTGTTTAATAAATTAGTATATATATTTGATTAATGTGATTATTATTACGCCAGTAATCACAGGTTAGTTTACATAATAATTATACGATAGTCACAAACACCATTACATATATAATTTTAATATTATAATTGTTAGAAACATAGAATTAATATTTTTATAATAAAATGCTGGCACACAATAATATGTATAAAAAAGTTTAAAATTGATCAAGCTTGCGGTTTTCTTTTGTTTTTATTCTATCAATTTCTTCTATTCAAGATTCTTGTTTGTACTTTTAGATAATTTTCATTGTAGTTTTAATTTAATAAAAGTGTGAAGATTAATTGCAGTATATAATAATACTTATAATAAATATAGAATTCTATTAGTAAAATTATTTTAATAATCGGTCCAGTAGTTTTTTAGTTTATTTATTACAAACAAACATACAAATCTTTCCTTTTTATAGTATCAGTGTAGATGTCAATAATTGGAAATTCAAAAGAATAAAATCATACCCTTTATGATGATGTCACCTGTATATTATCTATTAAATAATACTATCATGGATGCTTTTTTGGCTCCCGAGACCCGTTTAAACTGTGCATTTCGGCGTTTATGATGGTATGGCCTCGCTTGCTATAAAGCGAATACCCATCCTAGGTCCGGCCTTGTTGTGATCTCCTTAACTTTGCTATCAGTTGTGCAGTGAGTTCCCCACTAGTCTGAGCCACTTTTTCATATACCTATCTATTAGAGGTCATCCATCCTAGGTCCGGCCTTGTTGTCATCTCCATCCGGCTTAACCTTGTTATCAGTTGCGCAGTGACTTCACCACAAGGCTTTTCCATATATCTATTGAAAAAAAAAATAGCATTAGTCTCGTACAATTAATATAATATTGTAGGCGGGAGGAAGGTTTCTATAACTTCGTTATGCCCAATTAACATGTACATACTGTACAATCCCATGTAATCCCTTCAAGAAATGCAAGTATATATGTATAGGTGTATATATGTATATACATATGTACACACATATGTGTATATTGGTAGGTGTGTATATATGTTTAGGTTGGAGGAAGGTCCATATAGATGCAAAAACCGTCTGTAGGTTCACCGGTATTCAGGAGATTACTGCATCGATTTCTTGTCGAGGTGGTAGTCTCCTTTCTTTCAAGGTGCAGTTACAAAATGGGTGCTTGAATCGACGATAGGGCAGCGAGTATATTAAAGTATACTCGTTGTGCGAGAAGCCGGGAAACAAAAGTCGTCCAGGATTCTCACACGTACCGCTGTAAAATAAACTTACTTGTGGCTCTCGTGGTTATACTTCAGCGACGAATTCCCTGGGTACCCAAGGAATGCAATATCTTCGTTGTCTTCTGAACCACTAACATGCCACGCAATGACTATTCAGACATAACAATACTTTCAAAATCAAATACCCTATTGTCAGATTTGTCACATTGTGAATTTGGATTACACCAAATTCACAATGTGACAAATCTGACAATAGGGTATTTGACTCCTTTTTGAAACCCGTTTTATATGATTCTCCATTATATAATAATCACACTACATTGATATTTCCAGGATGTCTACTCTATTATTGATAAAAATCAAAGTTAAAGTTTGAATGTCCATAATGGCGCTAAAAACGCTGTTTTGCAGTCTGTCAAGTATGACGTCACACGCAAGTAAAGAAGCACAGATTAAAAAATCTCCTATATATTATACTCTATTCTATTTAATCCTTATGATTTATAATCTGTGTATTGTTTGGTTTACTTGCGTGTGACGTCACCAGTCATCAACAAATCAAAAATGTTTTTGTTATAAATAAAATTGTAAAAAATATTCAATTTTATTTCGTGTAATCTACAAAAGATATACATAATTTAGTTAAAAATAAAGTGAAATATTTTTTTTTACGCCATTGTCTTATAGGATGTCCACAATGTATAGTATATTTTTTATGTAGTCAAATGCCTATTATTTGTAGGCGCCTAAATACTTGGCGAACGAAACACTACACACAGCGGCGCGCGGACGGGCACGGTTTTTACCTTCATGCAATATAATTAAAGTATTCAATAAACTAGAAGGCCGCACAAACTATCTTAGAATAAAACACCTCTTGTCCACACAACACGAACAGTCATGACCACAGATTAAAACGTCCATAGAGTATTATCAATACCGAACACTCGTAATGCAATTTCTTTGTCGCCACCCATTTCATAACCGCATCATTTAGCCGGCATAGTGGGAGCGATCAATGTTGTTTAAGAATAATTATTTATTGTCTCCATTCATGTACTTTGTAGCTTACCACCAGGTAGATACAAAGTCACATGCCGTGCTCCAATAAAAAAAAAAATAGGAAAACGAAGTCGCGGGCCAAACCTAGTTATTTATAATTATTATTCTGAATACCAAATGAAAGTACTATCTTATCAGTTCAGGGAGTTTCGTGTAAATTTATTTACCCGGCTGCACACCTAGCTCCGCGAGCACAGGGAATGCGCCTGCTGTACAATAAAATATTCTTTCTCGAAAATATTTCATTCATTTACAAAATAATTCAGGATGATTAATTCGAAGGTAATTACCCTAGACACTTTGATATTTTATAGAATAATTGCGCTACGGTGTTTTTGTTTTATCAAGTTGTTTCTTTTTGTAAACTTTTTAATACCCCCATAGATTGGCGATTCATTTATCTTCCTAAGATGACGGAAACAGTGGTAAATTTAAATCTGTAGTTAATTAATCTTACTGTGATTTTAGAGTTAAAAGTTACGAGTAAATAACGTTCAATTTCCGAATTTAAAATTGTTTTCTTATTGAATTTTTTTTTATTGGAGCAAGGAGTATACAAGTCGCATGACTTTGTATACTTTATGTACATAGTCCATGAATGGGATAGACGAAAAAAAAAATGTTTAACAATTATTGATCGCTACCAACGGAGACTACCACCTCGATATAAGAAATCAATGCAGTAATCTCCTGATAATCGGTAAAATCACAGACTAAAACCAAAATATGACTAGGTCACTTGACGGTTTGTGCATCAGTATGGGCAGTTCTTGAGAATAATTTAACGCTGAAAATGATTTTTTTTTTATAGACCATCCATCACGGATGCTTTACGGAGCCGAATCGCCTACACGACCTCAGGGTATCCAGTGGAGGAGTTTGTACCCACTTCGTCGTAGCTGATTGTATTGTCGTATGATACTACACCGAACAAGTGGCCAGCTCTCGTCGCGATATTTGGATAGCCTCAATAACCCATCTATGAATAGTTTCACAAGTTGGTATAATGAAACTGGGACAGCTTAACGTCCTCTTCGAGACACTATAGTGGTGTTGTCAAACAAATGTTTTTTTTTAATGAAAAAACTACACACCGAGATTGGAACCAAAATTTTGAGGTCTTACCAACTTGCCCACCACGTAGGTATATATCAACAATCTTATATTAACAATAAAATAATAAATTTGAATTAGGAACGATATTTTTTTAATTAAACTATTATTAAAGGTAGCTAAAATCGTGTGCCAGTGTTTTTTAAAAGTTTTATTTGCTATTCACGAATCACGTAACTTCATGAATTTGTAAATATATCCGCAATAGGACTAAAATACTGAGCGCATTCCCAACAAATACTATATCATATCGGCATAATCCTACCAAGCAGCTGTGAAATTTATTACTCGGACAGATTATGACAAAATTTGTTTGCGCATGTGCATTTATTTGGGGAGGGTGTATAATGAATATTGTTTCAAATAAATAACAAATATATGTTGAACCTATAAAGCAACTACATAAACACGAAGAACAACCTACAAGAAAAAAACAATAAAACCTAAACAAAACAAATAACGCTATTTTGAAAAAAAAACTTTCATTATGCCAGAGTTTTCGAGGCTCAGAGACTCATGATTTTTATTTAAACTTACAGTAAAGCTTCAGATTCGCAAATACTACTCTATTGCACGAGAACTGAAAGTGACGTCATCTTTCAGTTCCAATAATATTCTAATACAAAAATATTTATTAATCACAGTAGAAAGATTTTTACGTAGGTACTTATTATATATAGGTATATTTATTATTATTATTTTTATGTTGCTAAATTTAGCAACATAAAAATTATAATTGAACTTCGGCTAACAGCCAATTTGTAATTGGAAGGTCTTTAACTTTCCGTTAACAGATAATGCAGTAGGTAGGTACTACGCTTGACGCAAACGCCGACCAGTGGTACCACGAAATATAGCTTTGTTCATTTAAAGCTGATTTCTACAGTGTTACTTATATAGCCAATTAGCGACATTAAAACACTATTTACATTCTTGTATGACGGAGTACGTTTAGAGTACGGAGTGATGACGTCACTATCAGTTCTCGTGCAATAGACTTCCGATGGTTCACTGATATTATTTTCAAATAAACTTTCCATCTGATATATAACCGCTCAGTTTAGACTGAGTTGCACCAAAGCGTCTGTTAATGTAATGTAACGATTAAAATTAAAAATGGCGTCGAATGTCCAGCTATCATTCGAACTGAAAAATAAAATTAGTACATTCGACGCCATTTTTAACTTTATGCATGACATTTACAGAGAGTAATTTTGGTGCAACTCAACCTTAATGTCACCTTGGGCCTATTGCATGAACGTGACAAATTATACAGCGACAATTTATAATACATTGCTTAGTTTATATTGTTCAAAGTGAATAATGCAATCTAAACTAAGCAATGTATTAATTGTCGTTGTAAATAATTGTAATTTTTATCAAATATATTATTTGTTGTGGTATTTCATAAATGTTTCTTATAAATTTGCGTTATACAAAAAAATATCAAACCTCAAGTCTGAAAAACAAGAGGTCTAGTTATCTACTTAAAATATGTTTATCTAAAAACTAATAATAATAATAAAGCTGGAGATAAAACTTGAGCCCATACAAACGTACTTCCAATACTACAACTTGGCTGTTAGTCAAAGTTCAACTATTATTTCTATGTTGGTAATTGTACGCAAAAATCTTACTATTGTGGGTAATAAATATTTTTGTATTAAAATATTAAAAAAAAAATCCGATTTAAAAAAAAACCTCTACACAGAAAGATTAATTAATATAATGACCGCCAAACATATTATTTTAATTCTGTTAAAACAGTAGTTGAGTATTACTGGAAGTACGAAAGTTCATTTTGTATGAAGAACACAGGCCAAATGATGCTATTTTGCCATACGAGTCTAATTTATATGGTAACTGTTTTATGCATCAAATCAACAACCTCATTTATAATCGTATGCTTAAAATAAAGGCTACCATCATCAAAAAATCGATGCAGTTAAACACTGATAAATTCACAGAGTGATACCATAACAAAACTTTGATCACTTAAGGGTTTTTCTATAATTGTAAATCCGGTCTAGTGAAGCTATAACACCCTCTGTCACCGTCCTATCTAAGATAAATGAAGATCGATGCAGTATTTACAAACAAGGAAACGAGTAACCCCATTAGGTACCTAAGCGGAGGCAGAATCTATAGGTTTGCATACAGGTTGCCTCGCTTACTCTGCCTGCCCTGGCGACACGCCAAAACACATTTTTACGATTATTACGCCCCCGCCCCTACCAAGTTCACCTCTCAACGCTTATTAACCCCTGGGGACTTAAAAATGTAATATTTACGTTTTATTAAAGCAAAACCTATTACTGAGACTGAAAATTATTCCTTTAGAGAAATTACTATCTGTTCATTGGAGGTGAAGACAGTTTTTTAATATTCTCTCCAACCCGAGCTTTAAACCTCGACTGCTTTATTAAAGTGATAAGTTATTACCTAAATGTATAATTGTTAGTTATGATTTTACTATACCAACACGCCTGTGTCCCAAAGGGTAGGCAGAGTGTAATGTAATAAGTAGGTTCTTTTACCTCATCACCCCACATCTCGATTTATATATGCGCATTATTATGGTAGTCCTTTGTTTTTAATGACTTTCTACTACATCACAAAGGGTGGGTAGAGAATAATAAACACCACTCCGCACAATCTCGTAAATATGTACTTGCTTCTGTACATACCGACTTGCTTCTGTAGATACCTACTAGCTTCTCTACATAATATCAACTTACTTATCTACATACTTACTTATTTACATACTTACTTGCTTCTCTAGATACCTATTTCCTTCGATACATAATATCTACCTAGCTATCTAGATACTTACTAGCTTCTCTACATAATATCTACTTGCTTATCTAGATACTTACTAGCTTCTCTACATAATATCTACTTGCTTATCTACATACTTACTTGCTTCTCTACATTCCTACTTACTTCTCCGCATACCTACTTGCTTCTCTACATAATATCTACATACTTACTTGCTTCTCTACATACCTACTTGCTTCTCTACATTCTTACTTGCTTCTCTACATTCCTACTTGCTTCTCTACATTCCTACTTGCTTCTCTACATTCCTACTTGCTTCTCTATATTCCTACTTGCTCCTCTATATATCTACTTCCTTCTCTACATAATATCTACTTACTTATCTGCATACTTACTTGCTTCTCTACATAATATCTACTTACTTATCTACATACCTACTTGCTTCTCTACATAATATCTACATGCTTATCTACATATTTTTTTATTTTTTTTACTTACATACATATTTAATTTCTTCTCTAGATACCTACTTGGTTCTCTACATTCCTACTTGCTTCTCTACAAACCTACTTACTTCTCAACATACCTACTTGCTTCTCTACATACCTCATTCCTCCATTCCTCTATGTGCACTGATTTATATTGATTATAGTCGATTGAAAATAATTGCCATCCGACCCTGATGGGCAGTTTCGGAGAAACAACCCTTCAATGTTGCCGAAAATAGTTTTTTTTCTATACCGGATGGCATTCAAAATGCAAACTGTTATAACTACAAATAATAGTGTGTATCAATCCCATCCGACAAGACTTTTTTTTTATACAAAAGGTTTTTTATTATTTATTTTATCATCACGGGTGCCTTATGACACGAACAGCCAGAACTACGTTTGACTGACGTAACCTTAACACCTTTACCCTCCTGCTTGTTCTGTATAAAGCTCAAAGTAATAATAATATTGATCTGTAGTATAAAGTGTTGCTGGGTGTTTTAAATATTGAATATGCTTTAGTATCGTTGTTTCTGGCACACATTAGTTTGTGACTAGGCGGGGTGATTACGCGCACTACACTAACCTAAACTTTAATCGATATTATGCAATTCTGAAGTACCTAATGCACACCTGCTGACATAAAAAAATTACAGACAACTACATTATTTTGGTTATAGTTTGGCTTAACGTGAGGCGTATTAGGCCTACAGGGCAATATTAATAAAAAGACCTATATATTAAAACCAATAAAGATATAAATAAACAAAGTAATCCATTCGCTTGTCAAACTAAATCCAATACACTTGTATTGATAGCAAAGTCTCAGCTTACACAAAGGGCGAGTCACTTTGCATAATATCAGAGAGTTGACAATCGAAATTACGGGTTATTGACTGAAGGGTAGTGACCTGAACACAGACCTGAATCACTAGATAGGCGAACGGTATCGAATGCACTACAGAAATCATGCTTGCTTGGATTTTGATAAACTCGCTCTTGACAACATCTCCATCAGCACACTGCAGTTTAAGTGGGATCTTTCCCATCTCCATAACTTCGCTATTCCAACCGACCAGTTTCGTTAGCACCGTAGAGACCTAGTCAAGTTTCGGTTTTAGCCTGTGGATTTTCAGAAACTTACTGCATAGATTTATTTTCTTCTGTCTTCTTTCAAGGTGCGATTATGAAACGGAGTTGATTTGATGATAAAGCAGCAATGATAAATATATATTTTTAAACCTTTTACTTTTCGGATACCGTATCATTTATCGTTCCACAATATATTGTTTAATCCTAAAATTAAAATAAAAAAAAAAAGTATAAAAGAAAAACTAAAATATATTCTTAAAATACAGTGAGAGAAAAAAAAGTGAACTAAGAGTAGTCAGAAAAGTAGGCCCCAATCGCTACTGATCGGTCTTGGCCCTTATAATATACCTTTGGACCGCTTCCGAATTTTAAATATATACAGTGAATGAAAGTGTCGTGGGTTTAATTCCCATCCATGGCAAAAAAAGTACGTTTTTCTGTACAGTTTTTCATGGTCTGGGTGTTTGTAAAGTATAATATGTATTATATCGTTTGTTTCTGGTACACATAGTACAAGCCTAGAGCTTTTTTTCAGTGCAAATTGTCCTACATATTATTATAATATTCAGCTTGTTACTATAGTTTTATTATTGGGAAGAGAAGATTTTGTTACAGGATGTTTAGCATCACGCCCTACTCGTTTCAATCTAAAAAAATATGCTGAAAAATAATAATGTAGGTTCTTTTTTAAGATGTCCTTTAGATGTTTCAGCCTTTACTGCTGCAGAGTTAAATGTGCTAGATGTCATTTTCAATAATATTACTTATGACGGAGTATGGTCGCCTGCGTCTTTCTCACTTCGCCTTTCTAACATGAGTTATGGCTGTCACTGATGACGCCGCTCCATAGAGAGGCGAAATATTTGGCAATAAAATTTTATAGCTTCAATTTATATATTTTACCAAGTAAGAAACACATCTAACACACTTTATTTGTTTCAGATAATTTATATCGAAACGTGAAACTCAAGTTTAGTACTAAGTTATATTAGTAATAATAGGTGAGTTACAGACCTATGACTGCGACTTTGCATGCAGTAGTTTTGAATAAGTTTATAATTAAGAGGATTTTTTAAATATTGTATATATTGATAAAGATTTCATTATACCAACTTGTGAAACTGTTTATAGATGGGTTATTAAGTCTATTCAAAACATCGTGACGAGCTAGCCACTTGTTCGATGTAGACTCATACCATCGGCAACGACGAGGTGGATTAAAAACCCCTCCGCTAGGTACCCTGGGGGCGTCTAGGCGGTCTCGGGCGCCGTAGGGCACCCGTGATGATATTTAAGTATGTATGTAGATAAATATCCCAATTTATATTACCATATTATCGCAAATCACACACACACACGTATACACATGCGCACACGCACAGCTAACAAACCAATATACAGCATTCATTAACACAGGTACATGTGCATTGTAACCTCGAATGGTTAAATATATTTTTGTAAATTGTTTGTGAAACAGCTATGACTGGCTTCTGCAACACTGGCTATAGGTACCTAACGCGAGAGTCAGGGCTCATTTACTACAAATTCTACAATATAATATAAAAGTCTATGTAAAATGTTGTAAAATTATTATGTGTTAATAAATGCTTAATATTAATATTATAGTACACCTTTAGCTAGGTCCAATTTCTGACCAATCCTAAAATTGGTTTAGAAGTTATAATAGTTTAAATTAATTTTCATTAAAACTTCTTTGATTATAATTAGGTAGGTATTTCAGTAAGACTTCTTTCATTATACTTAGGTAGGTATTTCAGTAACATTTCTTTGATTATACTTAGACAGATTTTAATAAGAATTATCAGTCGTTTCTGCGTCTATCTTCACACAATGCATGTTGAGGCCCGAATATTATTTTCTTAAATTTAGGCGTCAAATAGTTAAAAATAACAGCTTTTAGAATCAACTCTTAAAAATATTATTGACAAGTCCTATGAAAACGTAAAGAATATTAGCGATCGTTAACTCTTAACAAAAATAATCGGTTACCGTAACGATGTCTACTTCAAATGCAAGTCTTCCGAGATAGCGAGTAAAATCGTAAACTAATATGTCAATAAGATAACGATGAACCGAAGCTATACACTTTTTTACTTATTTTGTTTTAATTTATTATAGCTTGAATAATAATTCTCTAGTAAAAAAATATTACTTTAATACGAAAAAATGTTGAATTTATATATCCAAAATATCTAATATCATTAATAACAAATAAATACAACTGTTTATTGAGAGAATTGACATATCTCCACGGACCCAGGATACCCAGCGGAGGGATTTTAATCTTACCTCGACGTATATCGATAACTTTGATAATAGAGACTACCAAAAATCGTTAAAACGCAATCGTTACGAGTTAGCGACCGAATTCGCTAAGTTAGCGCGCGCTATCTATGCCGAGACTGCTGCCACTGTTTTATGTATATTAATATAATGATTTGTCAAATTAGCGGATTTGTAGGTAATTAACAAATTATCGTGCAATAAAAACGGCAAAAACAATTTCAGATGTTTTGACTAAAACTGAACACATTTTGTCCAAGCTTATTTAGTTCATTCCAATACTATAACATTCTTATCTAAGAAGATAAATACTATAACATTGCTTCACTTCATAATTAAATTCATTTAAGCCGAAATGAAAGTGTACTAAAATATTTTTTATAGTATCATTATTACTCATTATACATGAATCTTCGTTACCATAGAGTCTATAGCATAGACTCCAATACAGCTAAGGTAAAGTTCAACAATGCATAAGCAATTCATTTTGTTATAAGATTATTACGAGATTTTTCACGCGTAATAATGGCTTTATAAAAATGAATATTAATTTGCTTTAAAGTCGTGATATCAGTTAATAAAATCTGGGACAGTGTAGTCATTAAAGTTTTAAGCTCGTGGATTATTCTTTTTGTGGTTCTGAAAGTCGTTCGTAATGAAAAAAGTAACGACAATTAAATTACCAACGCGATTAGGGAAATGTTTTAGCCATGAGAGAGAGGTCTATGGCTAAATATTAAGTCCGCCTTTGTATTATGCAATAAAGTTTTATAAACAAATAAATATAGGTAGCTATATTTTTAAGAAAATGGTGTATTTTTTTTATGTAGCTAGATTTTGACTATGTGGTGCTACCAGGTGGAAAGCAGACCTACAAAATCGATAAATGGTGTCGATCAACACATTGTTGTTTAACAGCTTTGATCGTTCTCACTATGCCATCTAAATGGTGCGGTTACGAAATGGGTGACAACAAAGACGATTTTGCATTACGAGTCTATATAATATAATCGCTGCTTTATTGCCAAATCAACCGCCGGTTTCGCAACCGTACTTGTAGACTCCTCGACAGGAAATCGATGCAACAGTCTCCCGAAAACCGGTGATCCCACAGACAAAAACCGTAACATGGGTAGGTCACTTGACGGTTTTTGCATGGGGGGTGACAACGAGACCGGTCTGCCGGCCTAATATAAGACCTTCCACCCACCTAAACATAGACACCTACACATATACATATAATATACATGCATTTTTTGAAGAATTTACTTATGTACAGTTTGCAATTGTTTAGGTATATACACGTATTAAATTATATGTAGCTGTTTAGTATTTGTAGTATTTTATGTATTATTAAATTCTTTTATATTCAAAATTGCACATTTACCTAATGACATAAGTAATAATATTTAGTTTCCTCTGCATTTTTTGTTTCATCAGCAATGACAAAATTCGTGAGGGCTGACTGGAACCTGGTTGGCTCAGCGGTTGAGCGCCTTGCCGCGATAGCGAGGTTCGTGGGTTCGAGTCCCGCCACCAGGAATTTTTACATTGCATTTTTATCTTTAAAAATTTAATATAAGATTATTTAACTAAAGAACTATTATAACAAGTAAACACCCAAATATAAAAGATTTTGGTTATTAAATAGGTACACATCAGATTTTATGTCGTTGTCTCTAAAGAGCGATTTTAATGTAGGTACTTATTAAATATTGTTTAAATTATATAAAGCAAAAGTGTATAAAATCGTTTATTGATTATTTTAAGTGTTCCAAGAAACAAAAAGAACCCTTTCAGTTTAGCACTTGTCGTAGCGTTTTGTCGCGTCATTCCAATAAAATTGTATCTATACGCGTATATCCTCCCCACTGCTTTTGTCATTTATCAAATATACGTCCATCTACCTATCTACTTAGGTACATCTATACCTTTGTATAAGTGGTAAGTTGTAGAAATATCTCCATGTATATGTATAATAGAAGTGTACTTTCAGATACGTGTTAAAACCTAAAATATGAATAATATGGAAGTGCTATATAAATATCATTTAAAGTAGTAATAAGAACTAATCATTTGTCTCAGTCGAACTCATTTAATGTAGCTACATATGGAGAGAGATAAAGAGCTATTTTTTGTTTCTTTTAATGTTGCCGCCATATTCTGTTAGCACTTCTTGAGCAGAGCAATAATAGTTAGAGGTTATAATAATTTTTGTTCGCACTTCTTCCAGGGCCTTATACTACTATACAATTTTTGTTTATCAATTGGCGTATTATACAAAATTTGACACATTTCGCATGGGAAATACTTAAGTCAAATTCTAACTTTGATATGCAGTTGAAATTCAATTCATTTGTAGTAGAATAAACCCTTGAAGGCCTATTACGCCGTACAACATTAAGCTAAACTTTAACCAAAATAACGTTGTCCGTCAATTTTCAATGTCTAAGCTAAGTTTTGCATTATGTCAGAATTGTATCATATCGATTAAAAAATAGTTGTTCGCTGTTCTCATGTTTAGAAAAGCGATTTTAAGCTTTAGAGCGCTTCCATATTATTCATACGCCCATGGTTAAAATTGCAACCATTAATTTTCTAGTAACGTTAATTTCACAGTCGAGAAGCTGTGTAGAAGAAAATGTATAGTATTTTGAGACGTTATATTTAAGCATCATCCATTACTGCGTGTAACGAGTGAAAGACTAATCTGAAGGTGACGATTTGACAGGCAATAATATATATCGAGATATTGATTACAGCGCAGTGACGGGGCGCTTCCCGCTCGTCTTCATGAATCAAGCGAGGACTAAATACTCAAGCACTTGATTAATTGAAATGTTCATAACCACACTGACACTCTTAAATTCTATTTTATAATCGAAATTTATAAGGTTCATTAGATATTTAGCAGTTTTTCTTGGAGATTCTAAGAAATTGCTTGAGAGATATTGGTGACCCGTTCTTGGAATGTTTTACACTTTACCTCTTATATTTTGATTTGTGATAGAAACTTCGCACAAATCGCACTTTACTTTTTATTATAAATAAAGGTTTAGTTTAGACATCTAAATACTCAAGCACATGATTAATTGAAATGTTCATAACATACTGATACTCTTAAATTCTATTTTATAATCGAAATTCATAAGGTTCATTAGATATTTAGCAGTTTTTCTTGGAGATGCTAAGAAATTGCTTAAGAGATATTGGTGACCCGTTCTTGGACCACTTTACCTATTGTATTTTGGATTTATATTTTGATTTGTGATAGAAACTTCATACAAATCGTACTTTTGTTTTTATTATAAATGTTAAGGTTTAGGTTAGATGTGTGTTACTTACTTTGAAACGGCTGAACTGATTTGAATAAAGTGTTGCACCCAGATAGGGTAAAGTCTGGTGCAAATAATAAGTAAATATCTTTAAAAAATAGAATAGTAAAGATCTTTAAAAAAGCAGAGATTATCGGTGAAAATTTAATAAAAAAAATATACCTAATAAAAATTCAAAAATAAAATCTTTCCTTGTTTAGGATTTTTTTTTAAATATATTATACGTACAGGTTTTCCACAGTTTTCTGTATCAACTAATAACTGAGATTTTATTTTAAATCAAATTTTCCCGTCCTTTTTCCAAATTCCAACTTATGGTTTTCGAGATATGGGTTTGGACCTCAGATCAGTAAGGTATAGGTTTGGACAGACGGACATACAAACAGACGGACTGAGTGTTTTTCTTTAAAAGTATACGGGAAAATGTATTTCATTAAGACTTTTATAGAGTAAGTACTCTTAACTTTAAAGTATACACAGAACCAAGAACTAAGTATTTAGTTAAATTATTAAACATTAGCTATGAAGAAGTACGCTCCGCTCGCTCCTCGCTTAGTTAGCTACAGTTTAGCGGAAACTATTTGAATAAGTTTCCTTACTCCTGTGGGTACTGTAAATTGAAATACGCAATAATAAATGTTTTTCCACTTTGTCGTCGGGTAGGTAGCAATGTTTTTGCGAATTTATGACAAGTGATGAATGTGTTTAGGGGAGTGTCGCGAAGATGTATGCTATAATGTGAAAGGCAGCGATTTCCTTTGTTATTCTATGAATAACTTGCAAGAAAAAAATATTTTTCCAGGAAAAGCTAAATATATTTAGTTTGGCTTTTCCTGGAAAATTAAAAACCCGAAACAAAACTTAAATTAAATACTCGCCCGCAGAGGGTTTAGAATATATTTTTTTGTAGACTTACACAATATTTTTAATTTTAGGTACCATCTAAAGAATTAACAGCTAAATATTTTTGATAAAATACAAGATTTATAGCCCAGCTAGACTATGCAGCAAGTTGGTGGAATGGCACCTCAAAATGTTACTTGTTACAAAAGTTATTATTTACTCATTGAATTTTCCTTCTAGTCCCTTTTGCCTCAAATCAAGATAAGTAAGCCTATTTAGTCCGGAAATATAAAGAAAGAAAATAAATTACAAACTGCCTACGTACTTTGTTTAACGACATCGTTGAAAACGTCAAAATTCTCGCAATATTTTGAGATAAAAACCTTCAGCAATGTTTCAACAGTCCATGTAACATAAATTTATTGCAGTGAAAGGCTCTTTGGTAAATTGATTCCGAAAGTGTCTGACTTGAACAAACTACTGTATGTACATGTCTTAAAGTTTTTGTAGTTTCTGAAAATAGTGCGCAGGTTTATTGGATGTTCTGTTTTCAAGTTTCGAGGACAAAGAAGCACATTAGATAAACATTTATTTACATTTTCGGTTGAGACGATGGTTCCATGGTCCGAGGACGCTAGTGAATTTATCCATGATTTAGGAAAAAAAAATTGCTACTGGAGATCCTCTGACCAAGAGTACCTTGTTCAGAGGATCAGCATTGCGAACCAGCATGGTAATGCAGATAGCGTCCTTGGTACACTACGCCCATCGTCTAACATTCAAAATTTGTATTATTAATTTGTAGGTATTATATATAGGTATTTATATAGGTTATTAGATAATGGATTTTGTATTTTTTTTTCTTAAAAATAAATGTTCTAATTTGTTTACTTATTTAGAATAATATATTTAAAATAATTAGGTAGGTACTCGTAGATATATTTTTGTTAGAGTATGGTTTTTGAAATTGCTTAGTACACGTCGATACTCTCCTGGTGATGAATAGTATCCTGGCGGAACGTCTCTATCTCTGCCTGAGAGTCGTCCGCTGTTAGCTTGCCGCGCCCCTCCTGCAGTGAAGATTATTTTTATAAATATAGCTAAACATATGGATTCAACACTTAATATAAAAAAAATACTTACTTTTGGATGCATTAGAAGGAATGGCAATTCAGCAGCAAGCTCGCCGCTTAGCGCACCCAGGTACAGCTTCACTTTGACGCTATATGAGACAATGATGCCAAAAGCATCACGCTGGTCAGGGTCCAACAACAACGTAGAGGAAGCAAGTTCAGCGCGTCGACCGCGAGGTGGACCATCCAGTGCAAGTCCTCGTTTGTCACGATTGGTACTCAGCGCTGGAGTCAAACACAACACTTTGTGTAGACTAGATCCGGGCTGTAACGGACATCCGTCGGAACTTTCTTCGCAGGCCACAGCTGTGCGATACTGTCCATGTTGAAACAGAACCACATCAACTCCCTGCAGCACACTCGCCTTCATCTTCTTGACCACTTTGTTACTGTGGTTGCGAACGCACACGTTCACAGATATGGGTTCACCGTGAAGGTATAGCTGTGGAATAAAAGACAGATGAGAAATTGCTGCAAAGCAGATATAAGAGAATATGTGATATCTCGAAATTGACCTGTTTATCAAGTGTTAGCTCTAATTCCAGTTCTCCCGGGCTGAGTACAAAGTCCTTTCTGACAACAGTGCAGGGTTGTGGACCGGCACGCGAAGGTGCATACTGCACTTTTCGTACACCTAACGCCACTGTACTCCTACAGAACACAAATAAACAAGGATTAAATGCTTAATAAACATCAAAGCAATGTAGTGTCTTGTAAAGTCTAACCTTCTATGAGAGCGATCAATTTCATTATCACCAACGAAGATCTTAACGTAATAATGCACGCCGCAGGGCTCAGTATCATCCTCCAAAGAGTTTTGCAACGTGACGGATGAGGGTGCTCCAGCCGCTATCGTCAACCGGAATGGAAAGGCGCTTGCTCCAAGTTTGCGCACGAGTCGATCCTGATAAACCATATGATATCGTTATAAGCTTCCACAACTAAATTACCATGTAGTCATACCCCAGAATAAAGTTATACCTGTGTACGCGACAAGTCGTAGGTGCGTTTTTCAGGCGGTGGAAATATTTGTTCAGAAGCCAGACAAAGTTCCTTATAGAAACTTAGGCCCATGACCTCATCATCCTCTCGGCCGTAGCGGAAGGCGCATAGTACCTGTGCAAACACCTTGCGACCACGACAATACTCCTCGTCTAGAAGAGCTACACCATCTGTAATATGAAGACAGAGACAAGGAGTTATTTTTTGTCTTGGGTCCGTATTCATAAATGCTACTTAAACTCATATATTTACTTAAGTAAGTCTTGTCTCTGTCCACCAAATATCATATCCAAAAATTACTTGAAGTCGGTAACATATATGAGATCAAACCATAAATACGAATCTTAGATTTGTAGTTTTAAAATTAGCATTTCCGCTCAATGTGCATTTATATTTCAAGAAAAGAATAACAAATATCTGTTAACGAATATTGCTAAAGAAGATACACTCACCAAGTGGTTCTACCGAAGATATATGATCAATAAATTCTCGTTTGCTCATATACAACGTAAGCTTGCCGTTTGGCGCACATTTCTTGAACACTTTAAAGTTGCATACCATCCTGCCAGAGCTCGTTTCTCCAACTGTCAACAGCGGCACTGGATGTGTAATGTATGGTTTGGCTGACCTGGAGCCGTTATATGCAGGATTAAACAGTTGTGGGGCTTCTTGGTGTGAGCCTCTGATCTTGTTAGCGATGTCCCCCGCATGTGGAGTCACGCGGGAATGTTCACGATTTCATCACGTTATGATTCACTAAGCATTGTATTTGTTTTTCGGGCTTACAGTTAGGTATGATACTTAACCAACGTTGAATTAACGTAAGTATTCGATAATTTTTTTGAAAATCAAATTATTACGTATAGTAATAATAAATGTATCTAAAAAAAATAAAGCATGGGTGAATTGTAAAGTAATAAACGGCCCACTGAACTAGTCGTTGTTTTATTTTCACAAAAATATCAGTCCATTTATCGACACGTTTTCCACGTAATCTGTTTCCATGTAAATTTGGCTCATATTTTTTACTTTGACAAAGGGTTTAAACGTTTCCACGTGCTTTCAGCTTCCGGGCATGCTATAATAGTAATTCAAGGGCATCTGTAAATGTTTCACTATTCCAGTTATTTAAAGCTTTGTATAAAGTAAAATAAGTAAATTTTACTACGAGGAATTTGCTTATATAATTTTGCTCCAATCCAGTTATTTTTAATTATTCTCTTCTTTAAAAAATGTGAGCAAATAGAATAAAAACAATTCAATGTTATTAAACATTTTACTACTTGTTATTATAAAATACTAGTTAATATATTTTTAGAACTTACAACCTACGTAACAAAGTAGAAGATTTGTTTTATTACAATTAGAGACTCAACAATTTTACGCTTTCTTTTGAACTTTATAAGTTTATCTTAAGCTTTACTGATGTCTTTACATAGAGCTAAGTACGCTATTTTTAATTAACATACAAAATGATTTGGTACCATTTCTTAGTAACTCCAAACTACAAAGATAAAATGTCAATTTACAAAGAATTCCTCGCGTCTCGAGAAAGCAATTCCTTAGTTCTTTATTCTGAGAAATTCTTGCAACTGATGTTTCTGTATAAATACTGTGCAAATTGTAAATAAAATGGTCGAAAGTTTATTTTATTATAAATGGAATTAAATTTAAAAGTTGTACTTGTTTATAAAAGTATTACCTACGGCTAATTACTGAACCGAGATTAATAGAAAATATTGTAAATGGCACAAAAATACTTAAGTATTTTTTTTAAAGTGCTAATTTCAACATTTATGGCCTTATTCATAAAAACTAATTGAGTCACATCGAATATTGAGACACTTCAAATAGGTGTGTTTTGTTCACGAAAATTTATTTTTGATGCTAAAAAAAGGATAGAATTCCTAACTTGTTCAAGGACTCAATTTTTTTTTAATGAATACGGCTGTAAAATTATATAAAACTAAAATAACTACCAAAAAATATAAAACCCTAGTATCTTATATAAAAAAAAAATGTCTCCTTATTAAAATATAATTATGAATAGAGTAAATGTTAACTGTACAACTTACTACAAACCGTAATAAAATAACGTATAAGTCCGTATATAAGTATGGAAACATAATATAACATAGTTCCATGAACAGGAACGTGTAAGACAATAATTCGGCTTGTCAAAGCTAATGTAAAGTGAAATAATGAATAATGCAAGCGAAGCCGGACGGAGCTCGGCCATGGTTATCGATTCTGGAAACAAACGGCGAACAGACTCATTAATCATCAGGAAAATTCGAGAATTTCACTACGAAAGGGCCTTGAAAAAGGGAAAACAGTGAGTGCCTTCGCTTCCTACCTAAGGAAAAAAATGTTTAGATATATATTAACTTAGTTTTGCAATTCATCTGGCTTTTTAATTATCTAAATGATGTTGTATTTTTGGTATTTATAGTTAGAACATTACTTTTGTGTTTTGGAATAATAAATTAAGCTGTACTTGTGAGTGACAGGAACAACCATATAAATAGTCCAACAGATATTTTAAGATATCATAGAAAAACTTCATATACTTTTTTATGCCTGCTTAACACCACGTAAAGATAGTACGCTAGACTTAGATACCTACTTAGATTGATTTAAGTACAGACAGTGGTATAGTTGCATTGAATCGCCATCCGATCGTCTACATACATCCTTCACCATTACTCACCATCTATACTTACTCACTTTACCAATGTATATCAGGCATTCGACTAGGCATAGTTATCTGGCTCAATCTCTAGAAAAACATAAGTACTCTATTGTGATTGTCTAGAGAGAGAATCGAACACAAGACTGCGTAATTATTAAAATCAAAAACCAAAATTCCTCCCAACCAATACTAACACATTATCAATTCATGCAACATTTCAGTAGTGATATTTCCGGGAACTTCTTGTTGAATATTAGTGCGGAGAGGCGAACGAGTAGGCGGGCGGGAGTAGGCATAGCTTTCGCGCTACCGAGCCTGCTTTTCGACAGCAGTAATGCGCCAATGCGGCGCGAGCCTAGCATAGCTTCTCATTGCAAATATACTGGCACTGTAGTTTCTTCGACAACGATCGTTCCATTACCAACAAAATTAATGAGTTTCCAAAGTGAACCTCTCCCGAAGTGGAACAGGGCTGTTGTACTGGCTCTCTGTATGCAAAGCTGCTTAGCACAAACTATTTTGTATAATAATGTTTTTGAAATTGTGTCACTAAATAAATACCTTGTAAATTTATTGTTGAGACTTCGTTAACATTTTGTTTTGAAGGTTGTTCTAAAGGTTGTTTTGAAGGAATTTACGGGAAAGTAAAAACTTTATTATTTACAAAGCTCTAATTGTAATAAGTTTAGTAATAGGTACGTGGTAAAAAAGCGGCCCCAGCCTAGTAGTTAAGTCACTGCGCAACTGATAATAAGGTTAAGCAGATGAAAACAAGGCCGGCCTGGGATGGGTGACCGCTTCATGCAACGAGGCTATTTCACCATAAACACCGCAACAAGCTCGCCACTTGCTAGGTGTTGCCTCCGAATACCATCGGCGAAATGAGGACGGGTTAATCCCTCCGCTGGGTACCCTAAGGCCGTTTAAACGGTTCTCGGGAACCAAATAGGCACCCGTGATGGTATTTATTTATTATTATTAGGTACGTGGTGGGCTAGTTGGGTGGATCGACTTTAAATCTGAAGGTTTTTCCGATAAAGTTTGTTTATAATAATAATGAGTTTTTCTAAACATTTAAATAAAAGTACCTAATAATTATTATTATATGTAGGGCATATTACACAAATTGCTATGGTCACAAACTAAGCTCTAGGCTTGTACTATATGTACCAGAAACAATGATATAAACATATTATATTTTATAAACACCTAGACCATGACAAACTGTCCAGAAAAACGTACTAATATTTATTTATTATGGGTGGGAATCGAACCCACGTAACCATTAGTCTATAGACTACATACGGAGGTTGTCTAACCTGTCAAAGTTACAATAAACAGTAGATGAAGTATAAATTCATTGGTCAGTTATTAAATGAAATAATGAATTTTAGCAGTAGTTTTAGTTATTACAGCAAGTAAAACAAAGTTGTGAACTTTGGCGATGTGGTCTCTCGCATCAGACTTGCCGCAGAGGAATCGCTTACTCACTCAACGTATTAATCAAAACTTGGTGTCGTTGGAAAACGTCGGGTCTGTATGTACAAAATGTCTTATTTAGAATAATTTATTATTGGAATTAGAACGACGAGAGGCAGACAATAGCCTTCTCAGCCTTCTCATTGGAATGAAATTAATTAGTAGCTGTCTCGAGAACAAAGTCGCGCTCTTAAATCATGTTTGATTTGAGTGGATCATCGTGTTACCTTTAAATTTTGATAAATTGGTTTGGCATTTTATATTTTTAGAATTATTTAGGTAATTAATAAAATATACGTGGTGGCCAAGTTGGTTAGACATTGGACTTAAAAACACTTAGGTCCATGGTTCGAATCCCGGTGTGTACCAATGAGTTTTTAATTAAAAAATATATGTACATTTGTTTGACAACCGGTTTTACTATACCAACTTGTGAAACTGTTTATAGAATATAGATGGGTTATTGAATCTATTCAAAACATCGCGACGAGCTAGCCACTTGTTCGGTGTAGTCTCATACCATCGGCTACGACGAGGTGGGATTAAAACCCCTCCGCTGGGTACCCTGGGGCCGTCTAGGCGGTCTCGGGCGCCGTTAGGCACCCGTGATGATATGTGAAATTGTATTAACGTAAGGTTAATTAATACGTTAGGAAAAATATATGGTACAACCTCAGGGCGTAAAATGTTATTAGTCATTTTTTTACAGAAATTAGGCTCGTAAAATAAATAATATAAACAATTAAATTAAATGACGAGGGGTTTTAATAAATATAAGTGATAAATAAATATAAGTGGTAATAAATATAATAAATATAAGTGGTATTACATGCCATCTTCCGTGCACAAGGTGATTCATGGTGAAAGTGTTATACGTCTGTCTTGCCTCTTGGGCAACTCTCGGAAAAGGCACGAAATAAAGACTACAAACAGTTCAGGCTTCATCATGCAAGAAAATATTCGAGGATAGCCACCAATTAAGACGTGTTACACACACTTTTATATACCTCTGATCCATACATTACAAGCTTGAGAAAACCTTCCAATAAAAAATATTTCGAACTTCTTGATGAAGCAAAGGAGCTCTTGAATGACTTATAAGCTATAACTTTAAGTTTTATTAATATTTTATGTAGTTATTTAATCATATTGTTATATATAAAACTGCTAGAATTAGGATGTTAATCTAGAAATTCATTTTTTTTCCTAAATTTTTTATGACTTTTAGAAATAAACTTTTACTTACTAAATATACGTTGTTTTAAAGTACATATATCTAAGATTACTAGGAAAAATAATCAGCTGGATATCATCATTAACACCGAAGTTACAGATTTATAAGATGAAAACGAGTCAAAGTTCCCATAGTGGGCCGTCTAGGCGGTCTCGGGCGCCATAAGGCACCCCTGATGATATATTATATATAATAAAAATAAATTCTATCATCGAAATTTTCTTGATTAAAATTACCGAGAACACTGGCTGCATTCCCACGTTGCACTGCTATAGAATTTAGTTGTGTTAAATATTTTTTAGACCGACTATCTCCAAAATTTTCTATATTTTTTTTCATAGTTTCTCAACGAAAAGTTTTGATTCTAAACACCAAGGACCTAATGTTTCTATTGCAAAAGAAAGGAATATTGTATAATTTGTTAGGCTTCAATATTTATTATGTTTTAGTTTAGTCGCCTTTTCAGCGGCAGAGCCTGAGCAAATACAAGTATTTAATTAAATACCATACATGAATACGATACCTACTATTTATTATATTTTGTAACATGAATAAATTGATTAAGTTCCATTAATTGATCCATTCGTTAAGTCTTCAAACTCTTCAGTAACTTTGAAGCCACTTTAATTTACGGAAAAAATAACATTGAAAACTTCTATTTTATAAGTTTTTTTAGTTTCATTTATTATAATCCAAGTATTCATTAAAATCCAATTTTAAGATAATGAATAAATAATAATACGTGGAATATTTTACGCCCTGAGGTTGTACCATATATTTTTGCTGACGTATTAACGTAGTGCCTCGGAGAGCACGTTAAGCTGTCGGTCCCGGTTTCACTATACCAACTTGTGAAACTGTTTATAGATGGGTTATTGAGTCTATTCAAAACATCGCGACGAGCTAGCCTCTTGTTCGGTGTAGACTCATACCATCGGCTACGACGAGGTGGGATTAAAACCCCTCCGCTGGGTACCCTGGGGCCGTCTAGGCGGTCTCGGGCGCCGTTAGGCACCCGTGATGATATGTGAAATTGTATTAACGTAAGGTTAATTAATACGTTAGGAAAAATATATGGTACAACCTCAGGGCGTAAAATGTTATTAGTCATTTTTTTACAGAAATTAGGCTCGTAAAATAAATAATATAAACAATTAAATTAAATGACGAAGAATAAGATTAGCTGGTAGGTAATGCCTTAGGCATTAAGCTCGCCTATGTACGTACGTACAATAGTTTTAAACCTTTGCTATATATACTTAATTTTAAAAATTACAAAGGAAGTAGTTAATTATAATTTAGTTAATTAAATCTTTATTGCATACAAAATACAAATGCGGACTTAATGCCGATAGTCATTCTCTACCAGTCAAACCTTTAAGTTTTAATACCTACATAAGAAATTTTCTATTTGGCTTTAGTGTTGACGTCACGTTTCACGGTCCAGCTAAATAAGTTTTGGAAAAATATATAGTATCAAACTTTCATGAATATTCCGTAGAAGCCTTGTATAAAATATCTCCTTGAATAGAAGCCTGAAGCGCCTCCAGCCACAAACAACATCTTATTGAATGCAGAAACCTCTCGGAAAACTCATTCTCTACCAGTCAAACCTTTAAGTTTTAATACCTACATAAGAAATTTTCTATTTGGCTTTAGTGTTGACGTCACGTTTCACGGTCCAGCTAAATAAGTTTTGGAAAAATATATAGTATCAAACTTTCATGAATATTCCGTAGAAGCCTTGTATAAAATATCTCCTTGAATAGAAGCCTGAAGCGCCTCCAGCCACAAACAACATCTTATTGAATGCAGAAACCTCTCGGAAAACTTGTTTACATGAAAACTGTATTTCAGATTCTTTTTGTACTAGCTTATGCCTTGGTTTTTAGAAAAATGGGTCAGTTTTGGTCTCTATGTTGCTTAGGTTTTAGTCTATGAGTTTACCGGTTTTCACTACTATATCGAGTTCTCGTGGAGGTGGTAGTCTCCCTTTAGGACGCGGTAACGAAACGAGAATATTAAAATAGACTCATAATGCAAATTATTCTTTATCGCCGCGCCGCTCATATCTTACCTTATCATTTAGCCGGCATAGTAGGAGCAATCATAAGTAACAATGTATTTACCGACCCGTTCACTTTGTACGTCTGCTTACTATCAAGTAGATAACAACTAATAATAACTAATAAAGTCACATGCCGTGCCCCAATCAAAATATAATAATATATTTTTTGCCTACCGTAGTGTATGAGCTATCGTGCATCGACTGCTGACGCAGGTCTGCATATTTGTGTGTCGGCGCCGTTTGACTCATTACTTATTTGTATTAAATTATAAAATAAATCAGTATTCGCGTAACTACCGCACTCTTTGGGCGTGTCCTTTAAATCCAATTTTAACCTCCCCAAATATCATCTCTAAATTGTAGAACACTACACGTAGTTTAGATTTAATTCTGCTAATAACGAAGTTTTTGTTACCTTATTTACCGCCTCTGTAGTCTAGTGGTTACGTTTTTCTATATTATATAATATGTATTAGGTACTATCGATGTTTCTGGTACTTATAGTACAGTCAACGGACGATTGTATAGTAAATTGACCCTTTATACTAAGGCATATCATTGCATGGGGGTATACCATTACCTTGCCGTTGACTCTACAAGCAAATGAAATTAATATATTTTATAAAAATATATAGTGCCCCATATATATATATATATATATATATATAACACATTCCACTTTACCAGTGTAACTGTTTACAGATGGGTTATTGAATCACCGCAACGAGCTGACCACATTTTCGGTGTAGACTCAGAATATCATCGGTTACGGCGAGGTGGAAATAAAATCCCACTGGGGTACCCTGAGGCCGTTAAGGCAGTCTCGGGCACCGTGATGGTACTTACATATTCATATATAGATATAAAAAAGAAAAAAAAACTTTTTGACAATATTTGACATTCCATTTTTAATTAAATAGTGTTCTTAATTTTGAGAACTTAAATAATTTATATTTCACTTTCCAACTTAATCATTTTCATTAGTTTGTCGCTCATTACGGCCACAATTAGAAATGGTGGTGGCCAGTATATTCATTATCCCGTCAGTGCAATCGAGCGTGTCATCACGTAGAACAGAACACAAAGCCTGTGTTGCATGGAACCAAAATGTTATTTGTAACACAAAAGCGTAACCGACCTGTAGTTATGGCCACATCTATCATGTAATTTGACATGTTATTTCAGGTGTTTTTGTCTCGTTAATTCTTTGGAACTAGACTGTTACTGTTTTTAATTTGGTCGGTTTATATTTTTACTACCTAGAGTATCTAATTTTGCCTACCGAACTCTTTAGGATGTCTTAATAATTTCATTATTTCACGTGCCTCACTTTGTTACACATAATAAAAATGTATGTATGTATCATCACAGGAGCCTTACGACGTAGCCTGGGGCCGTCTAGGTGAGGGCCCCAGGCTACCCAGCGGAGGAGTTTTTAATCCCACCTCGTCGTAGCCGATGGTATGAGTCTACACCGAACAAGTGGCTAGCTGATAAACAGTTTCACAAGTTGTTATAGTGAAACCGGGACCGACAGCTTAACGTGCTCTCCGAGGCACTATAGTGGTGTTGTCAAACAAATGTACATACATTTTTTAATTAAAAACTCATTGGTACACACCGGGATTCGAAACAGGGTCCTATTTGTTTTTAAGTCCAAGGCCTAAATCAACTAAGCCACCACGTATATATAAATGAAAAGATGTTGGAGACCATTTTTTTTTATTGGAGCATGGCATGTGAATTTGTATCTACCTGGTGGTGAGCAGACCTACAAAGTCCATGAATTTAAACAAAATTGATCGCTCCCACTATGCTGGCTAAATGATGCGATTACGAAATGGCGACAAATTGCATTGCGAGTATATTTTAATATACTTGTAATAAATATAAATATTTAAATATACTCGTTGTCTTCAATTCGTCGTCAATTCAACCACCCATTTCGTAACCGCACGGAGACTTGACAATAAATCGATGCAGTAATCTCCTGAAAACCGCTAGACTGAAATATATGTTAGGTCATTTGACGGTTTTTGCAGCTATATGGGCGGGTGTAACGATACCGGTCGGTCGGCCTAACGAAGTTGTAGAGACGTTCCTCCCACCTAAAAAATATAAACTAAAAACTGCAATATTAGATTTTTGAAGAAAATAATCGCCTAGCCGTCTTACCTAAATCAAACCTCTGGTAATCAATATTAAAATGGTAACTAAAGGAAAGTGTTCATTTTTGATTAAAAAAAATTATACTTTACTACCGTTTACTTTACTAACTAATCAAATTGAAACATTTTTTCGATCATTTCAAAGAATTTATTAGTTAGGGCTTAAAAAATTTAAAC
Organism: Monopis laevigella; assembly: GCA_947458855.1. Taxonomy (NCBI): domain Eukaryota; kingdom Metazoa; phylum Arthropoda; class Insecta; order Lepidoptera; family Tineidae; genus Monopis; species Monopis laevigella. The sequence continues at coordinate 17,288,529 of OX381583.1, read as the reverse complement.
ATAGGAGTATTTTTTTTTAAATTAGCATTTTCCTTTATTTTACCGTTTGAATTTTCCACCATTTAGTGATTACAAGCGACACTATCAGCTAGTGCAAATACAGGTGAGTTTCTTTTTCAAAATCAACCACCTTAAAGGCTAGGAGAATATTTTTTTCAAAAATCTAATGATCCAGTTTTAGTTATTATCAAAATCTGCCCTGAGACTCCAGCATTTTTCGCTATTCCTTGTAGTTTAGAATTTAGCCTTGAAAATCTACTTGAAAAATTCTCGCTGTATAAGAAATAGCTTGTACTGACTAGAAATATGGAATTTTGACAGTAGCTTTATTTTATGTTGTAAGGGCCCACTAAGAAAGGATGTTTCAAAATTCGAATCCCAACGGGAAATTTGGTATAAAGACTCATCTTAGAAAATAAATTTATAGGTGTTTCACCATTTATGAATATTTCATTTGGGGTCTGAGAAAACCTGGATATTTTTTTTCTGTGTCATAGTTTAGGAACGGCGGATGTTATAACCATGAAACTTTGTATGTAGACTCTTCTTAAAAAACTTTTGAGTACCATAATTTTCGAAAATTGAATAGTAGAAGATAGGACAAAAAATAACTGGTGTTTTTTACATACATACATACATATCTCCACGAGTGCCTTACGGCGCTCGAGACAGCCTAGACGGCCCCAGGGTACTCAGCGGAGGGGTTTTTAATCCCACCTCGTCATAGCCGATGGTATAAGTCTACACCGAACAAGTGGTTAGCTCGTCGCGATGTTTTGAATAGACTCAATAACCCATCTATAAACAGTTTCACAAGTTGGTATAGTGAAACTAGGACCGACAGCTTAACGTGCTCTCCGAGGCACTATAGTGGTGTTGTCAAACAAATGTACGAGTACATAATATTTTTAATTAAAAACTGATTGGTACACACCGGGATTCAAACCAGGGACCTAAGTGTTTTTAAGTCCAATGTCTAACCAACTAGGCCACCACGTATATGATGCCACCACGTATATGATGCCACCACGTATATGATGCCACCATGTATATGCTGGTGTTTTTTACGTAATATAAAACAGGAGCTTTAAAACTTTCTATATATTTATGTATATGTATGTTGTGTGTATCTTCTTATAAAACGAAGCGCCACGTGTCTTACAATTTTCCAAGATTTTATTAGGGGAAGAGGGGTATTACGGGACCAATTAAACTTTGGAATTGTATTTTCGCCTATAAAACTAACAGTCAATGGTTTTGCAATATTTTATTTGTTTTCAATAGGGAAGGCGGGGCAGGGCATATAACTTAACCAGGTATTGATTTTGTACAGCTAGAATAAAAATTAATTGCTCTCACATTATATTACCCAAATTATTTCATGCACGTAAGCCTAAAATCAATGACGAATACTGACGGAGATGACAAGTACAATTGCGCACAATCACGCAGCTGCCGACGCACTTGGTTTTCCACCTTTTGTCCCACTCAAGCCGTAATTTTTTTTTCGTATTATTATAATTTTTATAGGAAATGAATAAAAATAAATGCCATCACGGGTGCCTATTTGGCTCCCGAAGACCGTTTAAACGGCCTTAGGGTACCCAGTATACGGTTTTAAACCGTCCTCATTTCGCCGATGGTATTAGGCGAAATAATACCTACTATTTGACGATACCAGTCGAATATTACCAGTCTTACAGCCTGAAAGAACAATTTGGTCCCACTTGCCAGGTGTCAGAATCGGTTATATTGATTTTCACGGTGAATAAAATTTCACTAACCTATAACTTTAATTGCCTAAGGTACTGTGTAGTCAAACAAATGTAAATACCTAATTTTTTTTAACTCATTGGTACAAACTTGGGTCACAACCGGGGATAGTGTTTGTTTTAAGGACTCAATAAGTTTTTATGAATAAGGCCATAAGTCTATTCAAACCAACTCACCCACCACGAATACGAAAGTATCAATTTTTCAATACTTAGTAAAATAAATACAAATAGACAAAACCAATACCAGTCATAGGTAATAAAATTCCAGAACAGCAAAATTGAATTTATCTCGCATTCAATTTTATATTCCTTTTACAGAAATTTCTACTTAAAGCTATTCATATTTTATACCTTGGTAACTCTACTTTGAAGTTATAAAGCCTAAATATATTTTCAAAACTAAAAGCTTCCAGCATAATTTTAAACTTGTAATATAATGTATAGGTCGGATATAGGAAGTTGGTTAAACTTTAAACACTACAGTCATTAGCTCTGAGGCTCTACCATGGGTTTGCGCATTGTAGCAACGTAACGTATTCATTTACGTATACGTGAGCAACAACCAATAGGATCGCTTTATTCAATCCTGTTACCAAAAATATCGCTTTATTTTTGGTAACAGGATTGAATAAAGCGATCCTATTGGTTGTTGCTCACGTATACGTAAATGAATATAAGCGAGCTACAAAGCGCAAACCCATGGTAGAGCCTCTGATCTAAAAACTTGAGTGTTAAGATATATATATATATATATCATCACGGGTGCCTTACGGCTTTCAGGACCGCCTAGACGGCCTCACAGTACCCAGCGGAGGGGTTTTTAATCCCACCTCGTCGTAGCCGATGGCATGAATCTACACCGAACAAGTGGCTAGCTCGTCGCGATGTTTGGATAGACTTAATAACCCATCTATAAACAGTTTCACAATTTGGTATAGTGAAACTGGGACTGATAGCTTAACGTGCATACATTTTTAGATTCAAAACTCATTGTAACACACCGCTATATAATAATAGGTAAATTGTAGAGTTCATAAATGAAGGGTTTATTAATGATTTTCACAGGTTTTTATGACAAAATATTTAAAACTTTGGCCTGCAGAGAGTGTGAAGATTAATTAACAAATAGTTCGATTCATAGCAGCGCTTATAAGATCTTTTTGTTATTAGCGGCAAGGGTAATCTTCAAAATGATAGCTTAATTATTAATTTTGATAAAGTATTAAGGGAATTATAGAGTACTTACACTAAAGTTTAAAAAGAATTTTTCCTTAAATTTAATATACATATACATAGTATAGAAATATCCTATCCTATCATGGAATTAATATTACGCCTCCACATTTTTTTTATCATTTCATTCCAACTAATTGTCCACAAAAACAATCAAACATACATACTTTATTTTAATGACCTTATTCACAAAAACTTATTCCTTCAACAACACTTTAGTTATAAAAGGTTTTGTCTCTTTTATTTAGCAACAAAAATTTATATGCGTAAAAGAGAGAAAACATTCCATAACAAAAGTGTTCTTCAAGGCCTCAATAAGTTGTTTATGAATAAGGCCATAAGTCTGAAACCTATAAAATTTTATCAAGTTTCCTTTACTTATTATTGGTTGACTCTATAATACCTGAATCTACGGATTTATTTATTAGTTTTATGGATTTATTCATTGGTGTCCCGAATTTGAGATCCCAATACCTAGATGTCGGTTGCAAGAGAATTACGTCATTCTGACGTCATGTTAGTTAGTTAGTGCAATATGCATTTTGTGTGGTCCCGTGCTATGAATTTGACCGGAACTAAACACTAATCTGATTACCGTGAACGTTAGTTGCAGTTTGGGTTAGTTAATCAGTTTAGTCAGTTGTTAAGTAAGTCTTATTTTATTTGTTTAGCTTGTAATAGTATGAATTAATTGTAGTAATATAAGCCGTGAAGTGACCTAGTCATGTTTCAGTTTAGTTTGCAAGTTTATCTATTCATGAAACTATTACATTAATTTATTGTCGAGGTGGTAGTCTCCTTTCTAGATGTGGTAACGAAAGGGGTTTGACGATAAAACAACGAGGACATTGTCTTTGTCGTCGCCCATGTTGTAACCGCATAAATTAGCCGGCTTAGTGGGAGCGATTAATGCTGTTAAACAACAATGTATTGATAGATACTCTTCGAAGCCTTGCACAATAAAAAAAAACGTTTAATAGAAAAGTGACATTACTATTAACAAAATAAGTAGTTAAACAGCACTTTTTTGTATTTTTTTTTATAGTTGTCATTCAATTCCACAAATGTAACAATACTTCTATTTATAATCCTCTAACCAGAATGTGTCGAATATATAACGACCTGCAGGTCGTTGCAGCGGCAGGTCGAGATGATGAGATAGATGTATTCAACAGTAAATTCGGTGTATTTGAGAAAAAGTATATGTATTTCAGAAATCCTCAAGCTGAAATAATTATTAAATGGGTACTTTTAATTTTTATAAATGGTATTAAACCATTGTAAATGAATAAGATTGTTATATTTCTTCAGGTTTAAGGGCTGGTTTTTCAATCGTCAAATAAAGTTATTCGACAGATGAACTTGAATGAAGAACTGTCAAATTCTTTCTCCATACAAGTTATCTGTTGGCTAACTTTATCAGAGGATTAAAAAATCAGCCCTTTATTTGCACTATTTCTTATTTTTTAATGTAGGTTATCCTATTGCATGACCTGTGAAAAAATATTTTTTAATGTTGTGTATGTTGCTTTAGAGTGCCTATAGTTTCGTATGAAACATTGTATATAATTTAGATATATGTATATAATAACTGTAATCTGTTTTGGGTGACTTAGTATTAAATAAATTTCAAACTATTAAAAATAATTATATAAAAAAGTTATCGCTGTAAATCTACTTATAATTTTTATAAAAAAAAATTGCCGTCTTACAGCGACTATAGGAAATGAGCGTTCTCATGTTCGTCATCTTAGGACGTCGCGAAAGACGTTATTGAAAATAGATGCGCTGCCGCTGCACAGTAACAGTGATGTAGGATCGTGCCACAAAGGAAACTACAGTGCCACTATATTTTCTTGTAACAAAGGGCCACTCCCACATATGCACTTCGAGACAAAGGCGAACGAGAGAAATTACTATGCAGGATGCCTCTTTCAGGACGCCTATACACTTCGATGCTTTGGTCTCAACTATTTTCTGGAGTAAGCGTGAAATAATTTCTGAATAGGTACCTAACGAAAACTTGGATGGAAATTATTTTCTGTAAATTTCACAGACTAGGTAGTAAGGAATAAAAATAGAATAGAAAAATAATTATTTAATAAATTAAAATAATAATCTATGGTTATTTATCAAATATAGAATAGGACATAGGTTTAAATAATAGTAACATTTAACTAATCATCGGTTTGGATAAATCACCAGTTAATGCGTGATGACTTAACAAATGATTATATAAAATATAGTCCTATTATTTTTTTAATTTAATTCTTTATTACACATTTTTTTAAATATACATAGGCGACATTATAGCTAATGCCTTCGGATGAGTAAAAAATGTATTCACGGATGCAGATTGATAAAACAAATGTTACCTAAATTTTCAATAAACATTCTGACTTAAAAACAAATCACAGGAAAAACATTTTAGCTAAATTATGATTCAACGTACGAGTAGATTAAATGGCAAGCTCGTCGTAGTGTTTGTCCAGGCTTTCAAACAAATTTATATAGGAAAACTGGGACCGACAGATAAACATGCTCTCCAAGGCACTATAGTAGTGTAATCAAACAAATGTACTTGCGATTTTATTAAATTAGAAACTCATCGGAGTATAATTTATGACCGCAGTAAAAAAAAAGTACTTTAACTCTACTGTGTAACCAACTCGTTTATATGTTTTTGTATCAATAGTTTTTAGGTAATGACTTTGTCAATATGAGCATATTCACGCTTCAAACATTTAGAAATATTGCAATAGTGTTCACTGTATCATCATCGGTTAAATGGAAAAGTGACATTTTCCAAAATTAAAAAAAAAAGATTATTAGGTAGAACAGAGCATTTTTAATCGAATTTTATATGGATAAAAGACACTTTATAAAATTATTACTTTAGGCTCAGTGTCGCAAGTGTCATTTCGGTACTGAATACTACTCGGTACTAAAACTAAATGCTCATTTTGTAAGCTTTGTTATTTTTGAATAATGCCACTTTTCTATTTAACCGACGAATATGAACAAAATATATTCGTTTAATAAAACGTCATACAGTTCGGGAACTAAAAAATAGGTCGTACACATGATTAATATGGAATGTATTGTGTACATTTACGAGACCGTTTTTTTCTGTCTACCTACAATATTATATTAGTTTTGTTTTATTTGATATATATCAAATAAAACAAAACTAATACATCTTACATATATCTTATTTTAAAGTCTTAAATTGTAACACGAATAAAAGTTTTAAAGTCTAAAGTAAATGTAATATGTAGTGTTTTTTTTTATGTAATAATGTGCATTTTGTTTCTGTGTTATATCATTTTTTGTTTCTGTTTTTGCCAGAAATGTGATGTAATGAAACTATGTATTTTCCATGTAAGTGAATGTATGTTCTTATGGAAAATAAAGATTCTTTAAACCTATTTATTTTTTTAATCGTAATGTGGTCTAATAGGTAACGGCGACCTCGACTGTGCATTATGCATCACATAGAGCTTTGATCCTTATAGTTGAAGTTTTCCCGGAAGACATGAGGGTGGTTCGCTCATAGGATAATATGATTTGCTCTTTGCTCTTTACTAGCATGCTCTTGCTACTAAGCTAATTAGTAGCTAACCACTTATTTAGTCTTATTTAGACTAATTATGGTCTTAAACTAGTTGGTTATGGGGCGTGCGCTCGGTTGGGTTGCGTTTTTTTAAATACCGATACAAGTTGACGTTTTACTACGCATTTTGTTTAATAACCTTATTTCTAATACTTTTTTTTACTCTTCATAAATAATAAAAAAATAAATATTTTTTTTTTACATATATTGTTCAGGTCACACACTAAGCAAAGTTTATTCTATGTGTACCAGAAACAACGATATAAGTAAAATATATTATATTTTGTAAACACCAAGACCATGTTGTCATATATATATTATTTATGAAGAGTAAAAAAAGTATTAGAAATAAGGTTTTTAAACAAAATGCGTAGTAAAACGTCAACTTGAAAACAACTTGACAACTGAACAGAAAAACGTAGATTTTTTTTTGCCATGAGTAGGAATCGTACCCACGACCTCCGGATAACCACTAGTCTACGGAGGCGTGAATTTAAATGCCTGTCAAGTTTAAGCGAAATAAATAATTTCGGACTCGAACCCACGACCCTACTTTAGAATACCTTTTTAGTATTTTTTAAATTACATTTTTAGTCCCTTAAAAGTTTTTAAATACATCAAATATAAAGAAGTGATCTATGAAGGAATGTTTGGTATATTATAATAAGATAAAATTACATTAAAATATTTTCTATGTAATATTTACATTTTGAGAAATTTAATCTTTGCGTATAAAATGTTAACTATCAACATTTTATGTCATCTTTTTGGCATATACAGTGATTGGAAGGCAAGTTCTTACTATCAAAAAATCTAAAATAAAATTATACCATAAATCGGGGTTTATACACATGAAGAGTGAGTATGGTAGCCATGGTCAACATGTTTACTTTACCTTAATAATAATAGGTAGCAATTAAAAAACAACAGCAACTACATAGTTTTTTTTTAAATAAACACGTTTACGAAGTAGCTGGTATCAGCTAGTAAGAACTAAAATACGTATAAATTCTATTATTCTAGCCAAGAATTAATTTTAAAATGCAGTACCTAAGTGCTTAATGGTGGTTAGACAATCCATTTTATATTGATTGGAAGATTCAATAAAAGTATTAGACGAAGACAGCATCACGTACGAGTATATGCAGCAATACTTTCTCTGTCCGTTAATGTTGAAAGTTCAGTATTTTTCAGGAACACGAGCGGTTGCACCTGGGAAATCTGTAAAAATCACACCTCCTTGGCTTGGTGCTGCGGCACAATATTTTAGTCGAGTTTATTCGAGTTATATTACTCTTTAACATAGTATTGAGATAAATTGTATATAGAGTCGTAGTAGTAGTAATTAAATAGTAACTAAGTGTTATAAAAAGTTTAGTTATAACAAAGCAAGGTTAAGGACATGCCGCTTGCATTCATATGAATATTTTTACACACAAATAAAAAAAATCATATATCGTAATGAAAATAAAAAGGAGGTTATATTTATTTAGAAAAATCATATTTTTTATTATGTGCTTTAAGTATTTTGGCTATAGCATTATAACTAATTGTTGTGTTTGTGGTCTAGGCGTTTTGTTTATGTGTCAAATTGAGAATAGTTGTGTTGTAATAGTGAGATTTTCATTTTGTTTGGGATAACAGTTAACAGTAACCTAAAAAAAAACTATTGGTTATTACAGAATATATACGAGTATATATACAGATTACGTAATGCTACATATAAACAATGGCATCTAACGTGTTAAAACTGTTTATTATTTATATATACATTGTCATGACTACATGTATATTAAAAATAATTAAAGAAAATGTAAAGTGATATAGTCACACTACAAACTAATAGAACTAATAATAGTAATAATAATAATGTCGCGCCAATAGCATATTAGGATAATTACAGTATGTAACAATACTATTAAAGTCAGCAACAATGTAATTGGGTATTTATTGAATTATCGACATCGACGACGACGCGCGATGTACCTCCATTGGGCGTCGACACGTAGGTAATATCGGGCGACCGTAAGGCACTCGTAATGATACAAATATTTGTAATACGGCGCCTCTAAAAGGTATAACCTCATTGCACCAAAGAGTTGTTTACCGGTTAAAATATGTGGACTTATAACTTGTACGATAACCTTTACCAGTAATAGATTAATTACTAATGTTGATTATTTTTAGTAGCAAGTAACCATATTATTATAATTATGGTTATTTTTATAATTTATGTAATTTAAACTAAGTCAAGACCTATTTTTCATTTTATTTTTAAACTGACATTAAAAGATAATTTATATTTTAAAACCAATGATTTTTTTAAATATACATATAGGTATACCACTTATTCTAAGACGTTTCCCCAACGCGAAAATTATATTAAATATCATTACGGGTGCCCGAGAACCGCTTAGACGGACTTAGGGTACATATCCGAAGGGTTTTAATCCCACCTCGTCGTAATTGATGGTATTACCTGCAGGTGTACAAGTGGCTAGCTAGTCGCGATGTTTGGATAGACTCAATAAACCCATCTATAAATAGTTTACAAGTTTGTATAGTGAAACTGGGACCGACAGCTTAGCATGTTCTCCGAGTCACTATAGTGGTGTTGACAAACAAATGTACATTTTTTTTTTAATTAAAAATTCATTGGTACACATCGGTGTTTAAACCGTGGACTAAAAACTGTAGTTTTTTTATATAATATTTTTTATTTGCAGAGCCATTCTCCTTCTTCTTCTCTTTCTTCAATCTCGTTCTTGAGGGATACATAAATAAAAAAACATATTTTAAATTTGATATATTTTGTCTTTTCGCCTTACCTGTATTAGATAGTATCATTGTTTCTGGTACGCATAGTACAAGCCTAGAGATTAGTTAGTGACCAGGGTAATATGTGTGAAATAACAAAATATAAACAACAGTTAAAAAAAAAATACCTATATAATTCCATCCGTCGCCGTGCGTTCTTATTTCATAGTATTAACCTAACTAAGGGCTGATTATTCAATCGTCAGATTAAGTTATTCCACAGTTAACTTGTATGGAGAAAGAATTAATTTGACAGTTCTTCATACAAGTTAACTTATCTGATGATTGAAAACTCAGCCCTTAATAGTTTTAAAAGATTTATAAAGCAAATAACCTTAATTATAATATACCTATATAAATAACCTTAATTGATTTTATTTTTTTATCTGAATAATTTTATTATAATTGTCATAAAATGGTTGAAGTAATAAAATTGACTAAACAACACCTTCTATAAGTAAAGTAAGGTGATGTGATGATGCTGTTATAAAGTTATAATTAAATTAAAAACCCTAAGCTTGTTTACCCGAACCATCCAGTAACTGGATGCAATAACAAACTTTAAATTAGCTTACATACAATACTGTTCTAGATGGATACAGACGGCAACAAGTTATAATTTATATTCTATTTGACTTAGTGTTAAAAGGTTTAACTACCGTATTCTAAGTTGTGTTTTCCATTTCAATTTTGCTTAAGAAACATCTGTCTCTTTCCACCAAATATCAAATAAAAAAATAGAATGAGATACACTATCCTTAAGTGAAAGTGGAGTGTAAAACACGACATAGAATACGGGGATAATTCGTATCTTCAACTTCACTTTTTATTCATGGAACACCTGTCTCTATCCACTAAATATCAAATCGAGAAAGATCGAAAGAGCGAGTTCCTTGAGTGAAAAGTGGAATTAAGGATACGACTTAGAATATGGGATATAATGCAAAAATAATAATAAACACTAAAATATATGAAATGTTTGGGATTTTTTTTCAGAGCCTCCCACAAAAACACGTTATATACATTTTGAGACTTTTACATTAAAAAATTGCACCCATGTTAGTCAAATTTATTGTTTTTATTACAAATAATTCTAAAAACGTTTCAAAATATAGACCGAACTTGTCGCACATTATGAGAAGAGTTTCAAATGTTATGGATGGGGCAAAATAAACATGTAGAGATACGCGATAGACAGAATGGCATTTCAAATGTTATGGATGGAGCAAAATAAACATGTAGATATAAGCGATAGACAGAATGGCATTTCAAATGTTATGTATGAGACTTTTACATTAAAAAATTGCACCCATGTTAGTCAAATTTATTGTTTTTATTACAAATAATTCTAAAAACGTTAAAAATATAGACCGAACTTGTCGCACATTATGAGAAGAGTTTCAAATGTTATGGATGGGGCAAAATAAACATGTAGAGATACATGATAGACAGAATGGCATTTCAAATGTTATGGATGGAGCAAAATAAACATGTAGATATAAGCGATAGACAGAATGGCATTTCAAATGTTATGTATGGGGCAAAATAAACATGTAGATATAAGCGATAACCAGAATGGCATTTCAAATGTTATGGATGGGGCAAAATAAACATGTAGATACAAGCGATAACCAGAATGGCATTTCAAATGATATGTATGGGGCAAAATAAACATGTAAAGATGATAAAGACAATGTATCAAATACTACTCCACAATGCTTAAAAAATAATAAATAACTATGACTAATATCACTCTGCTGTCGACAGTACCTGTCATGTGATGGTAAATATAAACTTTATTATTCTATCAAACAAATTAAATACCAACCGACGTGCATAGGTACTTTATTTTAATTAATTTTTAATTTCTCCTTGTTCGTCGTTTTTATTTTGAAATTTTATGATGTGCTATTTAAGTACTATACTAAATTATTATTTTATGCACAAGATATTTTGTTTTTCATTTTAATATGACAGCTTAACATTTTTATATAATCAATTTAACATTTTAAAAAACCAGTATAAATTAAGAAAATGGGTTTGAGTTTAGAAATTGTAGGTACAAACTAAGAAAACATTAGCCGTTGTATTAACTAGGATTTTTTATGGCATTATACGAACTAGCAATTGTATTTAATAAACTAGGCATAAAAGGTATTTTCATAGGTGGGCTATTAAATAAAAGGATGTATTAGCAGTTTTTACCTCTTTAACTCAAACAAAATCTGTGCAAATCAAGAATGTTTCTTATAGAAGACAGATTTCTTAAAAGTGAAAGGTGGAGTTGAATTAAAAACCTTGGAAGGCCTTAAAATACATAATTAATTGTATCCAAAGCATTTGACACATTTTGCAAGGAAAATATGTAAAAATTTTGAATTTGATCTCCAAAATGATATCTAATTTATTTAGTACAATCAGGCCCCAGTTCAAACACAAACGCTTCGTGGAGGGTAGTGAAACCCGTGTGTGCGGGATTCTTATTTTTTATTATTAATTATAACTATAGAGTTCGGGATTGTGTGGAAATCACACACGAGTTTCGTTATCTTTATCTAAACCTGACAAAATAGCCCGCGGTTCAGATTTAAGCGGGCTAAATAGACATCTGATCCCAGCGAATAGACTTTTAGCTATAATATTGAAAACTTTGCCGTCTTCATAAATAGCAGGTTTTCTGGGCGGAATTTGTGCTCTAAAATAAGGTTATCGTAAATAAAGGAAGCTCACTATTATTTTCATTAAAAAATTTTTGGAGCCACTATAATAAAATATAATCTCATATCTTTTTAGTCATAGATGTATATTTTATTTGGCATATTATATATTGACGCAGTGTTCTAAGATTTATAAAAATATTTTAAAAGTGCTGTCTCTGGATTTTTTTTAGATCGGGCGAAGTAATTTACGTTTTGGAGTCCCACATAAATACCAATAAAATGGTCTTCTATGACATTTATTTTGTTCACTTATTTTAAAATCGGTAAAACTGGAAAACCTCCCGTTAAGTCACCTAGCCTAAAAACAGTAAAGTCCCAAAGAAATGTAAAAGAAAAAAAAAGTGCGACGATAAGTGCCAATAATTACGTTATACGACTCAGTCCCGAAAATAAATTAAATTGGATTCATTTTACGAACTCATTTTGATAAGGGCGTACCTGCCAAATCGACAGTAAACGAACAAGTAAGAAAGTTACAAATCTTATCACGCTGCCCCATCACTGGGGCAATAAATCAACTTCTTCGGATCCAATCGAAGCTATGGAGACAAATGCTTACAGGAAATCAAATTATAATTTTCCTTTTCAATACTTTCAGGTTTATGTATTAACTTTTTTATTTAGGAAATTTTAGGTTTATTCTGGTCAGTTTGCGCATTTTTCACTTTTATACCATTTTTTTAACGTCATGTAACTGCATAACTCTGAGATGGTAAGAGATATGCAGTCCATGAATAGTCGACACCAACGCTAAAATTAATAAATGAGTCGCTTTGGCTCCTTTTTCTATTTTTCACTTCCTGGTATTATAGGTAAAGGAAAGATATATGCTGGCAATGCATACTATCTTACCAAATATAAATAAAAAGAAGTTAAAAAAAATACATATTACTTTTAAACAGAGCATTTGTTAGACATTTAAATAAATTAATGACAAACATACCTAAATGAATGCGTAATCAATTAACCATGCTATGAGGTTCAAGTACCTAACTTTTGTGGGGACTATTAACTTTTTTTAGAGCAATAAAGTTATTAAATTTTAACTAGGTATGTTTGTATGAGGTTCAAGTACCTAACATTTGTGGGGAAGTGTACGAGTACGCTAGTAAAAAGTACCATTACTTGATCCCATAACTATAAATGTAATATTTATAAAACTCCTGACAAACATTGTAAACGGTAAACAATATTTAGGACCATCGGGACTAATCTATTACCTATTCACCGTTTAGATACAAAATTCCGTTGTGTCACTGAGTAAATATAAACCACTGTACGAATAAATCTTCTCTTTCTCTCCCATTTTTCTGTATAAATATATATTGCAATACAAGAGATAAGATAATAATTAAATAAAAAGTATACACACTCTATTAAAATATATACTGCTTATACTTACTAATCCTGTAAGTAAGTAGTAAGAATATTTATATATATATATATATCGTGCGGCGGCCGCAACTTCGTAAACGTTTAAAAAAAAACTACCCATTTGCTATTGTTTTTTAAAAGATACTACTACTATTAAGCAAAGTAAAAAAAAAAAATTATAGGACAATTTTTACACATAAATAGCTCTGGTCACAAACTAAGCTCTAGGCTTGTACTATGTATATTGTGTATATTTACCAGAAACAACGATTTAATACGTATACATATAGGTAATATTTTATAAACACCCAGACTTTCTATATCAGAGTATAGATCAGCAGACATACAAAGTCCATGAATGGGGTCGAATCAATACATTGTTGTTTTAACAACATTAATCGCTCCCACTATGTCGCCAAAATGATGCGATCACGAAATGGGCGGAAACAAAGACGAATTGCATTATGAGTAAATTTATATACTCCCTGCTTTATCGTCAATCCGACCCAACCCATTTCGTAAGCGCACCCTGAAAGGAGACTACCACCTCGACAAGAAATCGATTCAGTAATCCCCTAAAAATCGTTGAACCCACAGACTAAAACCGGAACAAGACTAGAATAAAAAGCGGCCCAGTCTAGTGGTTAAGTCGTGTGCAACAACAAGGTTAAGTAGATGACAACAAGCCGGGCCTGGGATGGGTGACCGCAGTAGTACGAGGCCAGACCATTATAAATACCGCAACAAGCTCGCCACTTGTTAGGTGTTGCCTTGTTATCAGTTGCGCAGTGACTTAACCACTAGGCTTTTTTTTATGTTTAGAATAAAAACAATATATAGAATTATATGTCTGAACTACAGAATGAAACCCGCCAGCCAGCTTAATTATAATTTAAAATCTAATCAAGCATAGTGTTTAACCTTTACAAGTAGAAAGCACATTACGGCACCAAACGACACATGTCAAGGTGACCACTTTTGTGTCAGTGCCAATAACAGAGCTCTGGCAAATGGAAATGTCCGAGGGTTTCGTTTGAGGATACTGAGCGGTTCAATGGTTCGGAACGAATCGTGCACTGGTTCCTTGCACCTTGCAATATTGATGAACGTCGAAGTGCCTCTCTATAACCACTGTATTAAAGTATTTCCATATTTTTGCTTACTTTTCAGAATAAAACCTAAAAAGGTTTTATTCTGAAAAGTATTTGTAAAAATTAATTAAATTAAAATGAAAATTTTAGCGGGCGCATAAAGCAAATTATAAATATTTAAGGTATTCTTATAATCGAGATCTATTATGATAATACCTCAAACCCAACAAATAATTAAAAAAACATAGTAAAAATACAAGATATATAGAAGTAACTGGCTTTTTGAAAAACGTATTAGCATAAAGTTGCCTCGATATAAAAAAATCGCAAAGTTACCTCCATTTTTTATCGATATTTCCTATTACTTCAATATAGAGCAGATTATAAAACCATGTTTTTTATAAGTTATGCAAATGTAAAAGATCTAGTGCATGGCCTAGCGTTTTCGTAAACTTCGAAATATTTTGAAAGTTATAGCAAAAAAAACTGTGTTTTTTCCAAGAATTCCGTGCGAGATTTTTTTTGTTCCTCACTCGCACGCTTTTATTTCACCTGTTTTATTTGCTTTTATATACCTACATATAAGGGTTTTTGTGAATTTCAACTTCGACAGTTTTACATTGCATCGGAAGCTTTATTCACGAGCGCTAGAATTATAGTGTGTTTTATGGAATAAGTTGTTTGATATCATAAGGCTTTTAAAAAAAAAATATAAATATCAAATTAACAATTTAATTATGTATAAAATATACATTTTAAAAAACGATTTAAAAAATAAGAATAATGAAATAAATCAATTATTTGGTAATCAAAAACTAAGTATGGTGAACAGCAAAGTTAGTAGTCATTGTCAACACGAATTGAACCTTAAGTCGAAAGCATAGAGTGCTAGTGCGAAGTACAATGTGTAGTGTATAATACCATTTACTCGTTTACCTTGCTGCCAACTGTACTTTTCATCGAAACAACTCAATTACAAGCAATTCCAATGGGACATGCAATATATTTGGACATCAAATTCGTTTAATCCGCTGGCTATTCCATTGAAATCACAATAACGTGATTATTTTACAAAGAACGAATCGATGTTCGAGTGAATTGAATACTCGATTATGATTGTGTAATCGATCACGGCATCGATAATTCGGCAGCTGGCTCCATCGAGGTCTGAATGCGATAGGCTTCTATCTGCCGGCGACATCCACATGCGCAGTACCGAGCCAAGACCCAACTTCTCAATGGTTATTGTATCGTGCTTGTTCAATATGGATACACAACAAATTGTGCCTATTCCTGTTTAAATTGCTGTAGGTAATAATAGTTTGTTTACAAATTCTTATTGTATTTATAACTAGCTGGTAACTTGGTAATTACTATAATTTTTTCATTGATACCTATTTTGACCGACGACCTGAAAAAGGTCGCGGGAAGCCGATGGATACAGGCAGTGCAGAAACGGTCGTTGTGGCGATCCTTGGGGAAGGCTTATGTCCAGCAGTGGACGCGCGAAAGGCTGGCATGATGAAAGTAAACATTTTAACCATGGCTACCGTGCCCGCGCATGTGCTTTCACTTTAGATGGTGGCTTTGAAAGGTTGTACCCTGGGCTAATATGAGGCTCTGCTGATCAAATCGAACAATTTTTCTTATAGAACCATGTATCGCAAATGAAAAATAAATTGCCCTTCTCCATACAAAGTAGTAGGTAATGTTAAAATGACCAATTTGTATGGGGAAACATATTTTTTCATTTGCGACACATGGCTCCATGGGAAAAGTTGTTCGATTTGATCAGTAGAGCCTCAAATAAGCCCAAAGTACAACCTTTCAAATACATCCTGTATTTTTTTTTAATCCTTAAATCCCTCAATTCATAGGTATAATTCTAAAGTTGCCAAAAATATGACATACAATGTTAACTTTAAACGAACAAAAATAACTTTTCTTGGGAAAAATAACTTAACTTTTTTTTAATCGGTCCAGTAGTTTTGCCCCGACCAACTAACAAACATACACGAATTAAAAAAATGACAGTTTATATTCTATAGCCTATTTGAAATACATGACCCTATTTTTTTTTCATCATTATACAGATTTTTTCATTTACAATTTTATTATATGAACTCGTATATATACGACTACATATAATAAAATAATATGTTTTATTTATACACACATTTATATCCCTCAAGAACTTTTAAGAAGCAGATCCTGCAATTAACAATATGTAATAAATACAAAAGTATTTACAATAATGTATCATGCTTACTCCAATGGCGCGGGGTGGGTTTTTTTAGCTTCATGGCTTTTATATACATATACGCCCTCTTAAAGAGTATTTGTGAATTTCAACTTTGACAGTTTTACATTGCATCGGAAGCTTTATTCACATTATACAAAAGTATTTATTAGGACAGAATGATTTACTTTTTACTAAGAAAAAAAAAAGAACCTCGAGGGGTAGATTTTATTTACTCGATCCTAATTACATAATTTTTTACACCCCTACATTCTTTTTGCATTAAAAAAACTTTGATATCACATTTACACGTTTTTAGACGTCGTAAATCCTTTTCCTGGTTTTGGGGATTATATTTTTTGGTTTTTGACTCGACGTTTTATGTTTCTCGCCTGACACAAGAGTCGTCCAATCAGGTTCATCACGTCCCTTCACTACCTGAGCAATTTGATTGTCTCAATCAGTTTGATTGGTTGATTTTTGTACAATCTATAAAGTATCTACCATCTCTACATTAATGAACTATTAGGAAATGTTTTTATAATCTAGTTTAAATAAAGTGCGATACACTTGGTAAGCTTAAAGTAATAATTCAATGCACTAAAATGATATGTTTTGGAGGTCGTGGGTTCGATTTCAAAATAAGGCAAAAACTTATAAGTGCGTTTTTTGTACAGTTTGTCATGGTTTGGATGTTTATAAAATATTATATGTATTATATCGTTGTTTCTGGTTATAAGTTTTTCTGGGTATAAGTTTGTGACCAGGGCCTGCAGTCTCGATATAATAATACTATCTAAGGACGGAAAAATACATTTTATTTGGCGACATGAAGATTTGGTGCCATAATTCTCTCAATAAAAAGTTGTATTTATTTGTTATTAATGATATTAGTATTTTGAATATATAAATACAACATTATTTCGTATTAAAGTAATATTTTTTTACTGGAGAATTAAATTAAAATAAAATAAGTAAAAAAGTGTCTATAGCTTCGGTTCATCGTTATCTTATTGGTGTCTTATTGACATATTAGTTTACGATTTTACACGCTATCTCGGAAGTAGAGACTTGCATTTGAAGTAGACATCGCTATGGCAACCGATTATTTTTGTTAAAAATTAACGATCGCTAATATTCTTTACGATCGATATCTATGGACAGGGCAATATGTGTAAATTGTCTTAACTATTATTATTATATTTGAGGGTAAATCAATAAGCTATTCTATTTCAAATACTCAAATTTTAACATTAATTTTAACCCGCGGCGGTAAAACAGGGGTCTTATTTATATAAGTTTAACCCATTGATCTATCTGACACATCAGTGGCGTCGTAGCTCTAATGCATTTTTTATAAGTTTTTCGATGATTTTTCCTGAGATAGTTTAAAAAAATCAATTAAAATTAACAAAAAAAAAGTTTTTAATGCAGTTTTTCGTAAATGACAGCTGATTTTCTTACGAGAAATAAAAATAATATAAAAGCGAGGTGAAGGCTAAACGTGGCCGAGGGAGACCAAGACATACGTAACTTGACCAAATTGAAAAGGTTTTAAAAGACGGTGCTATTAAGTCTCCGAAATCGGCGTGCATGTATGAGAAGAGTTATGACTGTGGAAAATGCGAAAGGAGTATGTAGGGATAATAATAATAAATAAAAATAAAACTGATATAAAAATATAAATAAACGGAAATAAAGCGGCGCCCGAAACCGCCTAGACGGCCTCAGGTAACCATGCGCAGGGTCCCACCTCGTCGTAGCCGATGATGATGGTATGAGTCTACACGGATCAAGTGGCTAGCTCCTTGCGATGTTTGAATGGAATCAATTACCCATCTATGAACAGTTTCACAAGTTGGTATAGTGAAACTGGTTAACATGCTCTCTTAGGCAGATAATGGTATTGTTAAACTAATGTACTGTATATTTTTTTTAGATTAAAAACTCATTGGTACACACCGGGGTTCGAACCAGGGACCTAAGTGCTTTTAAGTCTAACCAACTCAGCCACCATGTATATTAGTAGAAACATACTCGTAGGTACCAACCATAACATGATAATATAACATCAACCTTTTCGTTTCGTTATATACATCATAATAACGAAAATTGTTAAAAAGAGAATAACAAATAAGTAAAAGAAACATTTTTCTATTATGAAACGGTTTTACATTTCCGTTTTTCTCCGCTTCGATATAGAAAAGGTTTACTTTTTACCCCAGTCATAGTCCAACTGATTTGATTCCCTCAATTCAAATATATTCTCGTCTCAATATTTAATTTCGTGTCTGAGTTGGAACTTGATAGGCAGCTATGCGGAGTTTCTAATATTTCCTTTGATAGACAGCGCAATAGATACTTATAATTATAAAATGTAGGACATTTCACAGTTATTGTCCAGCGGCCACATTCTGTTTCTTATAACGGAAACGTTAGCTTGTCAAAATAACGAATACTCAAAAATTCATGTAATGTGGTTTTGACAACCTTGTTTGAGCAAAGTCGACCTTGCCGTTCTGTTTCAAGAAGCGGCCGGCAAAGTTTTGCTGGTCGCTGTAACAGGCCGGCAAAACATTGCCGGCCGCTAATTTAACGTATTAACGTTTTAATATATATTTTATTTAAATTACTTGCTGGTTTTATTTAGATTAGGTACTTGCATTTTTGAGTAAAGCACTATACATGCCTTGGCCCACTATGACTGCTTCGCTGGTCACGCTATGATTGCCTCGAGCTAGCCTAGCTACGCTCTAGGTCTTCCAGCTTGGCCATCA
This sequence comes from Monopis laevigella, assembly GCA_947458855.1. Lineage (NCBI taxonomy): Eukaryota > Metazoa > Arthropoda > Insecta > Lepidoptera > Tineidae > Monopis > Monopis laevigella. The sequence continues at coordinate 17,268,890 of OX381583.1, read as the reverse complement.
TTGCAGCCCTTGCTATCCTCGCTGTAAAGGCCCCGACCTACGGTCTCGGCCTTTATCTCAGCTCGTCCATCAAGTGCTGCACGCTGACCGCGCTGTGTCGGCCTGGAGCTGCGCTGTCCATCATCAGCGCGACCAGCAAAGTAGTCATTATAGATCGCAGCAGAAATGTACTACGTATATCCTTTAAACGTGATATTTAACAATTATCAACAATAATAATTAAAAAAGTCAAGCACTTTATTACCCTTTGTTACAGGTGTTATTCCTTTGACAGTTGTTAGCATTTCAGGAGGTGACAATTGTACATAAAGGATTTCGTTATTTGACAATCTAACGTCATCTTTAAAAGAAACAGAATATGGCCGTGTTACAAACTAAGCACTTGGCTTGTACTATGTGTACCAGAAACAACGACACTAATACATATTATATTTTATAAACACCCAGACCATGACAAACTGTACAGAAAAACTTATTAATATTGTTTTTGCCATTGGGATTCGAAACCACGATCCCCGGATACAACGCCAACAGCGGCGTTTTCTACAGTACACAAAAAATAATGCTTTTATATTTTATTAAAGGTAAAATATGTCGTTAGTATCAATATTCGCAATACGTCAGATGAAGACCGTATTTTCAGAATTCTTAATAACCAAAACGGACATATAATTCATATTTTGACTTTCATTGTTTTTTTTTTATCACTATTACAATTTATTATTCATGAACACTTATCCAATTTAGTGTAGTTAGAAATGAGCATAGCATAAAAGTCTCACGACTGCGTAATTCAGAAAACGCCGTGCCGATAGTTGATATAGGTAGTTTTTTTACAATTGCTAGATCTGATGCTCCTTCGTGTTGAATGAATTTGATACAAATATTAGGATATTGTTATAATTTAAGATATTATCAGTAACAATATATTCTATAAATCTTAACAAAAGGCCCGAGTCAAAATTTATAAAATAATCCTATATCTGGTCCTGACAGTGGCGGTTCGGCTCGTTGTTTCTTTCTTACCATATAAAACTGACAGATCAAGTAACTAACGACCATTAATTTTATCTGCCATTTTGTTTTATAGGCTATTTTAATCCTTACTGTGGTTCCATATATTATTCTTTGTTTCATGTGGTATCACTAATGCGGATGACTTATACAGTGTGTTCGTTTACTACTGTTTTTCACTTGAAGCGCTTAGGCTTTAAGACAATGGAATCAGCAAGCAAAGCAATCGCAGCGTTTGCAGGAGTACTCGAACAGTTTTATGTGCATAAATAAAAATTATATAAAATTCATAAGAGAATGTAAAATAGAGTTCAGAAAATGTTAAGTGAAAGGGTGGGAACAATGAAAATAAACAAAAAAAGTAAAATTTGGCTCAGTTGTGACCACAGACAATCAAAAATTCAAAGCAAAGCGAAGTACTAAAAAACACCTGTCAAGTAAATTAAGCTAGCTTTGTAAGCCTTTTAAGCAGTACTCAAACGTAACAATAGAAAGATAACTTAATTGACATTTGTTGCCCGTTCTAATTAGTTTTATAACCGTAAAGCTATTATGGCAGCAGGGTCGATTTTTACCGTAGCCTCTCCGCTAAGAGAAATGTCACTAAATTGTGCCGTGAACACATGATGTCGGATAAAATATTCAGAACACAGCTGTTATTCGTTTAATATTTATACAATTTATAGTTATTGCTAGTAGTGTTTATATATTTATTAGCAGTTAGATAGTTTGTTGACTCTCAAAAGACATTTGGCGCTTCTCCACGAATATCTATGCATTTAACAATAGATGATGTAAATGGTGACCTCATCTGATCATGCCATGCCAGGCGCGCGTTATAGTGATCGTAAAATTCTAATTATTTAAAGTACGTATGATCTCGTCGCACTAACTGTCCTCGAACAATTTTAATAAATACAGACTCGATTAAAAATAGACTAATTAGAGTTTATATATTCGACAACTTAACACACTATTTTACAGAAGTCGAAACTGGTCAATTAAATCAGACAAAGACAGTTTTTACATCGGTCAGAAAAAGTCAGTTTTTTGCGAAAATGCTCAGTTTTGTAGACTTTTTTTGTAAAAGCAGGTAGATAATGCATGAAGACATGAAAAACGCTCTAGATACTGCTGAAAGATTACTTAAGGACGCGCCATTTGCGATGGAGTACCCAAAATAAACTATGTATTGTTTCAGGTACACAAGTACAAGCCCAGAGCTCAATATTGTGTGAAATGATTTAATAATCCACCCATAATAATAAAATAAAACTCTAGTATTATTTATTAGTAATGAGAGTTGCAAATTACTTGAACTTAAACATTTTTTTATGTAGGCTTTTAGTAAATGCATGGAGGATTATTAATATTTTATATTATTAAGGCTTTTATTTTTCATATCTTTAATATTTTGTAAATACATTAAGATTAATTTTATTAAGTATATCAAAACATAATAATAATTAAAAATAATTCTGGTGTGAGTCGGTTGTCGCGTCCAGAGTACCGAGAATACTTGCTGCATTTCCCCGCTGGACCTCTAAAGCTATTCTTTGAACAAAGAATGCCTTGGACTATCGGCTTCCGGATATGTTGCAATCAATAGCTTACCGATTTTTTTAGCAAAAGCCTTTGCGTCCGGTGACCAAGAGCCCATGGTCTCTACCGCAAATGCCAAAAACTCGAAATGGTCATTCAGAGCAGAATATTGCTTTTTTGTAAATATTTTTAAATCGGTACATCGTATAATGAAACTGCTAACCTAAAAAAAAGTACTATAAATTGTAGAAGTCGAATTTGCGAATCATAAAGTGTTGAGTACGAATCTTCTCTCATTGTTGTGGAGTATCAGAGAAATGTCACAAAATGGTACGGACGCGGAGGATGTTATCCGCTACACGACGATATTTTTCAACCCTGGCTTCCTGCCAATATTTTGAATGGTACGTTGAGACTAGCTAACCATATTCACTGCACAGTAACAATGTTTTGTTTGGACATTTGACAAGAATATGATAATTTGTTAGTATTGTGCCCTGTTTACATTGGGACAGTATTGAGCTAAGTCGGTACGGGTTTAGTCTGTTTCACATAAGAGTTCCCGCGGCAAAAGGTGGAACTAATATAATTGAGAGTACGTTAACAAATGTGCTAAATGGTGGAACTAATATAATTGAGAGTACGTAGACAAATGTGCTAAATAAAATTAATACCTATATTGTCAACATAAATTTCATAGTTATATGTATTTTATTTTATTAAGTATAAATAAACATTTAAATCTTGAAATCTCTATATATTTAAAGGTCTTGGGTGTTCTAAAACAACTTTAGACTGCAAATGTTTATATTTTTTATATAGGTATTTGAAATTACCTAACATGTAACATACTTGATATTTATTATTATTCAATAAAAAAATAATCAAAAATAAACGTAGGTAATAACTTAAATATATAACTAAAAAGTATAAAAAGTAAAATAAGACGGGTTAAAATAATAGGTGCATATCCACTATAGTGCCTCGGAGAGCACGTTAAGCTGTCGGTCCCGGTTTCACTATACCAACTTGTGAAACTATTTATAGATGGGTTATTGAGTCTATTCAAAACATCGCGACGAGCTAGCCACTTGTTCGGTGTAGACTCATACCATCGGCTACGACGAGGTGGGATTAAAACCCCTCCGCTGGGTACCCTGGGGCCGTCTAGACGGTCTCAGGCGCCGTAAGGCACCCGTGAAGATATGTATGTATGTAAAATAATAGGTCCCTATCATAAGCAGTATGACATGTGCCCATGACACTGGCGGCGATTCCGCGCTGAATAGACCCTCTGTACAAATAAATGGTGAGCCAGTTTATATTTTTTTGCTGCGAGATGTGAGCATCAGAGCCTCAAGCTCCAAAAGTTTCAACCGCAAAGGCTGAAAATTCATAATGAACTTTAAGATATTTATATTTATTATGTTTTGTCGTTTCAGCCTTTGCAGCTGCAGAACCAACTTTGCTAGATGACAATTGCAAATGGCTTGGAATCTTTATCGTTTATTATGTAGTTCGATAATAAATATCGGTTATCTTTTGGTGATCATGATCTTTGGGGCCCTATCGACTGCGGGGCCCTGGGCAAGTGCCCAGACTGCCCAGTGGGAAAGAGGGGCCTGATTGCAAATATGCCGCCAAGAAACGATATACGCTAAGTACACCTATAAAATTATTTTTATAGTAATTGGCCATTCCTTACAAAAGACCCCACCGACCAGGTCGAAATATGTTGGCTAGTGTTAGCCCCAAAAACCAATAAGATAAGATTGTCCATTTCGAATATGCCGGATAAATGTATACTTAATTTATAACCGCGCATGGTTACGAAACAGGATTTAACGATAAAGCAGCGAGAACACTACCACCTCAATATGAAATCGATGCAGTAGTCTATTGAGGCTCTATAAGTTTTTGCTTTGTATAAACGTAATGTTAATACGTGTGGCACTCACGTATTAATTCTGCACGCAATAACTTATGGTAATGCCTCTGTAAACGGTTGAACTCACAGACTTCGTAACATTAATGACAAGGTCACTTGTATGGGCGATGGCAATTAAAAACGGCCTAGCATATAGACGGTCATACAAGCTACTATGCGATCCGTTTCCACTACTGTCCTTACCTTTATGCTAAAGACTGTCCCTATGAAAGCCAAGCTTTAGAACTACGGTCGCATTTGTTTTTTTTTTTTGATAGTATTTAACATGTTTGTTTTAAGTTAGAAGTTGCAAATATTATCTTCCCCTGGGCCAAAGTCGGTAGTTAGTGGAAAATTTAATTGTGCTCAGAAACTGTAAAAATTTTAAACTGAGCAACAATTTTAATTGAATAATCGGAAACAGTTTTCAGCCTTGTTTCAGGAGAGTAGTGTTAACTTTTTAAATAAGTATTCAAAAGGAAAATATTAAATTTTTATTTTGGTCTAAATTAATAAAAAATATTTATTGTACAAAAGCTTAAAACTATTTTAATAGGCAGGCCCAAAGCTTTAGGCATTATCTAGCTAATATTACCAACTAACTCGTTACCAACTATTAGGAACTTGACCTCAGCAAATCTGCAGGACCAGATACCCTGCCGGCAATCTTTCTTGTGAATTGTGCTAAGGAAATATCTTTACCCGTAACAATTCTGTTTCAAAGATCACTTCGCGAGGGTTCTATGCCAAAAGAGTGGAAAAAAGCATTTATAACTCCGATTCACAAGAGGGGTCCTAAAGATCGTATAGATAACTATCGGCCAATTTCTAAACTGTGTTTGCTGGCCAAAGTGCTAGAACGAATTGTATATGGTCAATTGTATGATAGCCTCAAGCTATGCTTTAGTCCGCAACAGCATGGTTTTCTGGAGAATAGATCCACAGTCACTAATTTGGTTGTTTTTAATGATTTTATTACTTACCATATGGATCAAGGTAATCAGGTGGATGTTATATACACCGATTACACAAAAGCTTTCGACAGGATTGATCATAAAGTGCTTTTAAAAAAGCTCTCTAGAATTGGAATAAAAGGGGATTTGTTCAGGTGGTTTTCTTCGTACGTCCTTAATAGGTCCCAAGCAGTGGTGCTGAACGGATTTATCTCGTCATGGGTTGGTATACCGTCTGGGGTCCCCCAGGGATCTCTATTGGGACCTTTACTTTTTATAATATTTATTAATGACATTGAGTCCTGTTTCCACAACTCTGGCCACCTCTTATTTGCGGATGACATGAAGATCTATCGAGTTGTTAATAATCAGGATGAAGCTGGTAAATTGTTGGAGGATATGAGACGGCTTGATGACTACTGTCTAAAGAATAAACTGGATCTTAACGTTTCTAAATGTTTTTCTATTAGCTTCACTCGCAAAACTAAAGTTTTCCCTTTTCAGTACATAATTAAGAATCAAGCATTGCCATCGGTATGCGAAGCTAGGGATTTGGGAGTTGTTCATGATAGTAAGCTTATTTTTGACATACACGTCCAATCCATAATAAGTAAAGCATCCAAGGCTCTGGGCTTTGTATTGCGTATGTCTAAACCGTTTAAAAGGATGAAAACTATAAAAGTCTTATACTGTACTTATGTACGCAGCCACCTCGAATACGCCTAACAGATTTGGAACCCTCAATACGATGTGTATACTACTAGGATCGAGCAGATTCAAAGGAAATTTACTAGATTCCTAAACTATAAATTCAAACTGCCTCGAGCTACTTACAATCAGCGCTGTAATAAATTTCATTTATTGCCGCTTCACTTACGACGTAATATTGCTGATGTTACATTCTTTATGAAGATTGTTAATGGCAAGATTGACTGCCCTGAACTTCTTAGCAAAATTCATTTTAAAGTTCCATCACGTAGTTTCCGTAACCACAATACCTTATTTATTCCACATGTCAATAGCAATTATAGGAAAAATAGTTTCCTCATTAGAGCAAGTAAAGCGGTCAATCAGCTTTGCGACAGCGATGACACGATTGATATATTTCATACTAGTGTTAATTGTGTAAAGAAAACACTAACTCAAATATATTTGTTGGAGTCTAACATAATTTAAATAAAAACTTAGTGTACATAATTTAAATAACAACATGTAGGTTATATATTACGAGTATTTTATATTACATTTTTTTTTTTTGTTTGTTTTTTGTAATTTTTGTAATAAGGATAAACTACTTGTGAAAACTATTTGTGATAACTTATTGATGGTTTTTAGTTGTTAATTTTTTTTTATAAATAATTGTTATAATTGTTAGCCGTAAGTTGTCTCAACACTATAAAATAAAATAAAATAAACTCTAGGAGTTAATCATTTATTTAATTTTTTGCATGTGACTTTATATCTACCGCTTTATACAACGAGGCTATTTCATCATAAACACCGCAACAAGCTCGCCACTTGTTAGGTGTTGCCTCCGAATACCATCGGCGAAATGAGGATGGGTTAATCCTTCCGCTGGGACCCTGAGGCCGTTTAAACGATTCTCGGGAGCCAAATAGGCACCCGTGATGATATATTTTTTTTTTTAATCTGCCTGATAGTAGCAACAAAGTACATGAATGGAGTCTATAAATGATTTCATTGTTGTGCGGTTACGAAATGAGTGGCGTCAAAGACAAATTTGTATTCCTCGCATTTCTTTATAGTCGTGTGAACTGCCTGGTTCGCCTCTGAAAGGAGACGCTCACATTGCGACTCGTATGTTGCCATAAGCACATATGGTCGGTGAGGTTGGTCGCCTCGGTGGTACCTTTACATGGCAGATAATTTTTGTTTTTTTGTATTTATAATTATTAAACATATTTTGGTAACTAGGTTAATGGAATCAGCTAACCACCTAGTTTTACATAGTTGGTTAATGCAGCGTGCGTTCCATTGGTTAGTATTTTTTTATATAATGACACAAATTGCTATTCCATTGCGCTTTTAATTTATATGTAATATATATAGCAAAAATAATCGATGTTATTTTGATGATAGCCTGAGCAGCCTAACGCAAATGCGAACTTAAGGGCTCTTCAGTCGACTTGACGCCCGTACAAACGTACTTCCAATATTACAACTTGGCTGTTAGTCGGAGGTAATTGTACGTAAATCTTTCTGTTATGGATAATAAATATTTTTTTACCGACTTCAAAAAAGGATGATTTCTATGTTTGACTGAAATTTTTTATGTATGTTCACCAATTTCTACGTCAATAGGATTGTGGATCGAATTTTAAAAAAATCTTACGCTATATCGTGGGCGTAGCCAGGGGGGGCTAAGAAAGATCTGCAAAAAAATTAAGAACAACGATAAAAAATTTCTTCATCAAATCGCATTTTGATTAATATTAAATTATGATCCAATACTTATCCTCTATACCTTTTACGTCTTTTTTTTAATTCATGTTAACACAACAGACAACGTTATCTAATATACCTAGGTGTATAAAACTTGGCACCATTTTGTATTTCAAAAACTTATTTGGTGACCTATAGAACTTGGCCTACTTTTTCATTACATGTTTTGGCGGCATTTCTCTGATATGTACATATATATTTACCTTAAGGTTTCTCTAGTCGAGATTCGAGTGCTGCCATACAAACTTACTTCTCATTATATTATTAATCTAATTACGTATTGACACAATTTTGCACTTTATCAATTATTGTAATTTCTTTCTATTTAACACCATATATTTTTCTGTTTAACACTTAACAATATGTAATTTATTTCTGTTTAACACCATATATTTTTCTGTTTAACCCTTAACAATTTGTAATTTCTTTTTATTTAACACCATATTTAATTTCTTTATATTTTTCTGTTTAACACTTAACAATTTATTTCTGTTTAATCCTTAACAATTTGTAATGTCTTTCTGTTTAGCACCATATATTTTTCTGTTTAAACCTTAACAATATGTTTAAATATATGGTGATAAATATTTTTATTTAACACCATATATTTTTCCAAATCCCATTATTCTTAAAAGTACAATTTAATATAATAGTAGATATTTATTTGCTTTGTGTTTACTTGTTTGCTTATTCTTCCGCTATATGTTGTCATAAGTCGAAATGTTTCGCTTCTCCGCGAATCATCTCCAAGAAGAATATATCTGAAAGAATATATTATTACTATTATATTAAATAATGGAATTCTGCTAAATAAGGCCTTATTTAATTAATTTAATTATAGCTTCGCTAGGCCGACTGAACCAAAAATTGAATAGGTACCTATAATGATTGACTTGGAAAAATATATTATGGTGATAAACATACATATATTAGGTACTTACAATTATTGAACAAAGCATTATTTTTTAATTCAGTCAAAATTTGATTAATAATATGTACGTTTGTCTGGCAGCACTGTCGTCTAGAGGAACCTTAAATACCCTGTATCAAGTGAACAAGCCAGGGAAGTGGTTCCATTTAACCCCCAAGCTCGACTTACGGGTTACTTTTATACGCTTCGTTTGAAGGGCTATAAGAGGGCGAGCGATGCTGTTAACTCGCTTAAAAAGAAATGGCTGAAAATAGTCTGACGTTACTATAAATGTTAACGATTATTAGTACAGTGTAATGTTGAGGAGCTGCAGTTAATGCATTGTTTAATTTAGCTAATTGGGTGATGGTATAGAAGAAGAAGGTACGTGCTTTATTTAGGGGGTAGAAGATGTATCTATTTTTTTATTATTATTAAAAATTGTGGTGGCCGAGTTGGTTTTATTAGACCTTTGACTTAAAAAAAAACACATAGGTCCCTGGTTCAAACCCCGATGTGTACCAATGAGTTTTTAATCTTAAAAAAAATGTACATTTGATTAACAACACCACCATAGTGTCTCGGGGAGCACGTTAAGCTGTCGGTCCCAGTTTCACTATACGAACTTGTGACGAGCTAGCCACTTGTTCGGTGTAGACTCATAGAACCGGCTACGACGAGGTGGGAACAAAAACCCCTCCGCTGGGTACCCTGAGGCCGTCTAGCCGGCCTCGGGTGCCGTAAGCCACCCGTGATGTATTTATATTTTATTAAAGCACGGCATTCCTGATGGTAAGTAGATCTATATGAGTGTGGTCGATCACTCTTGTAATTCAGCATTGGTCGCTCCCACTGTGCCGGCTAAATTATTGTTATAAAATGGGCGACAAAGACGGATTTTCTTTACGAGTCTACTTTAACAGCTTTATCAACCAATTAACTGCCCGTTTCGCAACTACACCCTAAAAGGAGACTACCACCTCGACAAGAAATTGATGCAATAGTTTCCTGAAAACCGGTAAACGTACAGACTAAAACCGAAACATGACCAGGTCACTTGAAGGTTTTTGCATCTGTATGATTTCAATATGGATGTGTTTAGAAGAGCTTTATTTCAAACAATTTAATTAGTTGGTAAAGTAGACGAATGGTTATGAAAATGTATTATTTTTTTTATTTTATGAAAAATGAGCACTTTCCTTAAGATTGCCGCTAGATATAGGTACTTACCAGAATTAGATCTTTATAAGCGACACCACCACTATAAGGAGTTTTTTTTTTAAATAAACCGGTTCGATTCCCGGCTGGTAGAATAAATTTTAAATAAATCTAATCAGTTTTAGTTTTTATCAAAATCGGCGCCGAGACTCCTTTGAGCATCTTTCGCTATTCCTTGTAGTTTAGGAAATGGCCTTGAAGGCACACTTGAAAAAGTCACCTTGTATATACTATTATTGGCCTTATTCATAAAAACTTATTGAGTCGTTCAAGAACACTTTAGTTATAGATGGTTTTGTCTCTCTTGTTTAGCAACAAAAAATAATATGGATAAAAGAGACAAAACATTTCATAACTAAAGTGTTCTTCAAGGTTTCAATAAGTTTTTATGAATAAGGCCATATATATTTTACCATTTTTTTTTTTCGAAAAGTTCTGCACCCTAGGCATATTTCACTCTCTCAAAGGTTAGCTGGTAGAAAATGCCTAAGGCATTAAGCTCGCCTATGTATAATTTTGTGCAATAAAGAATTTTAAATAATAATTATTGAATAAGTATATAGTAGGTATAATAAAATACTATACTTATTCAATAATATATATTTTATTTTTTATTAAAAAAAATGGTAAAAACTTCGTTTCACTATTGCCAGGCGGTTTCAACCGCAGTTTTCTTTAAAAGAATTCGGATCGAAAATAAAATACAGATATTCGTAGTGTTAGTCTCGCTGATAATGGTGAAAGAAATTTTAAAATCAATTCAGTGGTTTTTGAGTTTATCCGGAACAAACTTTCCCAATCTTTTCTCTTTATAATTAGCCTTTGCCCGAATTCTAATCTAGTTTTAGAATAAAAATCCAAATTTTTAGATTTATCTAAAATGGTACTGAGCCAAAATTCTTTATTTTGTTTAGTTCTACGGAGCTTTAAGTGCGGGAACAGAATTCGCACTTGACCGCAATTTTTAAGAAAATAAATATTTTCAGTTTTAGTAAGTTTCTTACCTACCAAATTATTTAAGGCTGTATTCTGAAAATCTAGAACTACAAAACTAAAAATGTTTGTTAAAGAAATTTGCTCGATACTCACAGACAACTATTATTATGCAAATAGTAACTCTTTAACTTGAAATGTATGAAGAGATTAATATAGTCTCCTATATATTATTTCAATAAAAAATGTATTTATATTTTCCAAAACATGAAAATTTTGTACTTTTTAACATCTCTGCAAGCGACAAAACTACAACAATTTATAGTGGTAAAAAAATAGATATCAATAGTTTATTATGAATTCTAAAAAAGTATAGAGGGATTTTTGCAAGTTTAATAGAAAATTATTAATTAAATAATTACAAAAACTTGCCAGACAGAAATCTTCATACAAAATCCATGACAGGCCGTCATTGTGCAGTAGGCTTGTGCTTGCTCAGTCTTTGAAAAGATCGCTCCAAACTAGTACAATCTTTAAAATGTACTAGTTCATTATTTTAGTACTTTAGTACAGTAGATTCCTGAGTCGAAAAACATTTTGTTTTAATATGAGTACAGCATGTGATTTTGTTGGAGGTATGAACTTTGTAGCATTGTTTACCTGATGGTAAACAAAGCTACAAAGTTCACGAAAGAGGTCGATCAATACTATTCAACAATTTTAATCGTTCCCACTATGCCGGCTAAATGATGCAGTTACGAAATGGACGGCGTCTAAGACGTATTTATATTACGAGTCTATTTTAAGACCCTGCGCTCAAAATATTTTTTTGTTATCGCCCCGCCCTATAGGCGGAGCTTCCCCGCAGGCATCACTGTTTTGCCGCTGTCGCAGGCAAGAATTTTGAACAAAAAATGAATGTGATCGTATTTAATATTTTTATTTTATCTATCATAATTAATATTTTTAAATTTTAATTATATTAATATTAAATTTGATAGATAAAATAGTTTTAAAATAATCTATTAACTAAAACTGATATAATGTGAAGCATCAACCAGTGGCTAAAACATCAAACGCGTTAGCGATCTTGCGTTGGTAATTTGAATTGTTACAATTCAAATTACCAACGTCATGACAGATCGCTATCGCGATAAATAGCAATGGCAGATTTGACTTTATAAAAAAAAAGAAGATATATATGGATTTAGATTGTGTAATCCAAGATGGTGGCCTCAACTTTATTTTTAAAAATTAACTTTATTTTTAAAAATCGACGTGGGACTCGTTATATAGTTTTTGGGTGTGCCGAGCACGAATTTGAGGTCCATTTTAAAATCCAAGATGGCGGCCTCAACTTTATTTTTAAAAATCGACATGGGACTCGTTATATATGTTATATATGGGTTTTTGGGTGTGCCGAGCACGAATTTGAGGTCTATTTTAAAATCCAAAATGGCGAACTCAAGTTTATTTCTAAAATTCGACTGTAACGAAATAGCGCCATCTAGCGCTGAATGTGACAGTTATCGGAGTGTTGCAAATTAAAAATCTTAATTTGGCAACACCGAGGATGACTGTCAACGTCAAAACATAACCTCTGTTGAAGGGAAATGTGTTCGATCGCTACCTGAAAATATTATAATTAAATTTAATCTACCTCATTTTGAGTTTAGGAACCGAGTCTATAAATTACCAGGCTCGGGGTGATCGCTCACATTTCCTTTCCAAACCAAAGAGGCTAACACGACATTGTATTGTTTGAAATATAAATAAAATAAAAGTGTCAGCGTCCCGGCATCTAAATTGTAAGTACAGCTTTTGTGGAACAGCAGAATAGTATTGAAATTGTTTCCTAGATAGAAGCCTAAATATTGTTGTCTAACAGGTCAGTAATTGTATCTGGAGCGGACGCTGCTTACTCCCAGCACTGGTGGTGCATTACGGTGGCTGTGCAGGACAGGCTTGGTCTGACGGGGTTCCCTTGAGGAGCTGTCACAGTCCCCGGGGAGTAATTTTTTTATTTTTATATTCTGTTAGTTAAGGCTCCTTAGTATAAGTATAATTTTAAGTTTGTCTGTTCTATCTTCTATTGTAAATATATTGTGTTAACCTCTCTCTCTTTTCTTTGTTTGTTCCTTGTCAGTACCCTGCCCTGAGTTGTTTCATGGTCTGTGAGCCCCGGGCAAAAGACTACGTTACACGACATGGGACTCGTTATATAGGTTTTTGGGTGTGCCGAGCACGGATTAGAGGTCCATTTGGGCCGAGCACATAGGACTGGGAGCCGAGCACATATGACTCGTTATATAGGGTTTTGGGTGAGCCAAGCACGAATTTGAGGTCCATTTTAAAATTCAAGATGGCGGCCTCAACTTTATTTTTTTAAATCGACATGAGATAGATAAAATAGTTTTAAAATACAGAATCTATTAACTAAAACTGATATAATGTGAAGCATCAACCAGTGGCTAAAACATCTTACGCAATAGTGATCTGTCGTTGGTAATTTGAATTGTGGCAATTCAAATTAACAACGCCATGACAGATCGCTATCGCGATAAAAAGCAATGGCAGATTTGACTTTATTAAAAAAAATCCAAGATGGCGGCCTCAACTTTATTTTTAAAAATCGACATGGGACTCGTTATATAAATTTGGACCGAGCACATAGGACTGGGAGCCGAGCACGGCTCACCCAAAACCCTATATAACGAGTCCTATGTGCTCGTTATATAGGGTTTTGGGTGAGGGGAGCACGAATTTGAGCTCCATTTTCAAATGATGATGAAAAAGATGGCGACCGTAACTTTTTTTTTTAAATTGTTGCATGTGAAAAGTTGTTCGATTTGATCAGCAGAACCTCATATTAGCCCAAAGTACATCCTTTCAAGGTCACCATGTATTACGAGTCCAATGTCGATTTAAAAAAATAAAGTTAAGGCCGCCATCTTGGATTTTAAAATGGACCTCAAATTCATGCTCAGCACACCCAAAAACATAGATAACGAGTCCAATGTCGATTTAAAAAAAATAAGTTAAGGTCGCCATCTTGGATTTTAAAATGGACCTCAAATTTGTGCTCGGCTCACCCAAAACCCTATATAACGAGTCTTATGTCGAATTTTAAAAATAAAGTTGAGGCCACCATCTTGGATTTTTAAATGGACCTCAAATTCGTGCTCAGCACACCCAAAAACATAGATAACGAGTCCCATGCCGATTTTTAAAAATAAAGTTAAGGTCGCCATCTTGGATTTTAAAATGGACCTCAAATTTGTGCTCGGCTCACCCAAAACCCTATATAACGAGTCTTATGTCGAATTTTAAAAATAAAGTTGAGGCCACCATCTTGGATTTTTAAATGAACCTCAAATTCGTGCTCGGCACACCCAAAAACATAGATAACGAGTCCCATGTCGATTTTTAAAAATAAAGTTAAGGTCGCCATCTTGGATTTTAAAATAGACCTCAAATTCGTGCTCGTCTCACCCAAAACCCTATATAACGAGTCCCATGTCGATTTTTAAAAATAAAGTTGAGGCCGCCATCTTGGATTTTAAAATGGACCTCAAATTCGTGCTCGGCTCACCCAAAAATATATATAACGAGTACAATGTCGATTTTTAAAAATAAAGTTGAGGCCGCCATCTTGGATTTTTAAATGGACCTTAAATTCGTGCTCGGCACACCCAAAAACATGTACCATGTCGATTTTTAAAAATAAAGTTAAGGTCGCCATCTTGGATTTTAAAATGAACCTCAAATTCGTGCTCGGCTCACCAAAAAACCTATATAAAGAGACCCATGTCGAATTTAAAAAAAAACTGAGGCCGCCATCTTGGATTTTTAAATGGACCTCAAATTCGTGCTTGGCTCACACAAAAACCTATATAACGTGTTCTATGTCAAAAAAAAAAGTAACATTCATACTTGATGATCATTGACTATTGTCGTTGCGACCGGAACCAAAAAATAATTAATAATAATATTATGTAGGACAATTTACACATATTTCTCTGGTCACAAACTAAGTTACTATGTGTATCAGAAACAACAATATTATACATATTATATATAAACACCCAGACCATGACAAACTGTACTAATATTTTTTTGTCATGGGTGGGAATCGAACCACGACCTTTGGATATTACACAAAATTCGCAACCAGTCTACGGAGGCGGTCAAAAATTATTCCTATAAAAAACGTCAATCAACTGTCGCGGTTACCCCTATATATGTGGCTTCTCTATGTTGTCAAAAAAATAAATAAAAAAGTTATAGGTAACCGATAAAAAAAATCGATGTTGTTTCGCGGTGACTCTGGTTTTTCTTGTTCCAGATTCGAAAACTCAAATTTATTCCTAAAACTAATAATATTATTTTGATTAAAAGTATTGTTTTCTATAATTCAAGGACTTGTAAGGTTTATACATGGTCAAATTAATTACGTAAATCTTTAGTAGCCCCGGCAGCACGAGAGATACACGTCCGTACGCATAGGCACACTAGGCGGGACTGGTCAACGGGGTCATATAATTACTTATTATAGCTCTTGGATCTGCTCCGCAAGATTGAAAATCGCGCAAACAATTTTCAATCAATAAAAATGTCGTAAGTCACAAAACTAATTTTGTCTATAACATACTTAATAATTTATTTAGGTAAAATTTCGTTTAGTAGTGAATTATAAACTGTATTTTCTTGTGAGGTGTATTTATTTTAGACTTAAAACTCAACCCGTTTAGAAGAAAAATGTCTTTATACATTAAAAAGGCATCATTTTAAAATAGAAAAAGTATCGAAAAAATGTTTTCCAATTAAGTTTTTGGTTAAGACATGGAGAGAGGAAGGTCTGAAAAAACTTTAGTTGAAGTGTTTTAATAAATAGATGTGTGCTTGCCTCTGCAGATATAAGCAAATAAGACTAAAATTTATAGTGCCTCCTCTTAATATCCTTGCTGCTTTATCGTCAAATTGCTTGTTTCGTAACCGCACCATGAAACGACACTACCACCTCGACAAGAAAACCATGCAGTATTCTCCGGAAAACCTGTGAACCCCTTGTTAAATTTTCCGTATTACTAACTAGTACCACAGAAAAAAAAAATACAACAAGTACTAGTACTCTGTGCATTCAGCGCTCGCGCTTATGACTAAAGACAAAGCAAAAAGAAAGAAACGAACTAGTACACTCCGAGAGCTTAGGAGCCGTGTCGGTAGAGAGAGAAAACAAATGCAATAAGCAAAAACGCGCAAGCGCGACCGAGACACATTTCAATACCCGAGCAGTGCCCGAGCTCGTACGAATGCCCTCGGAGGACGCGACAAACAGTGAACTAGTACATCTTACATCTCTTTGGTTCACACGAAATCGTGCATCGCGTCTTCTCTTTCGTGTCTTAATTATTCTTTTGGCGTCTCCTTCGCTCGCGAGATTTCCTATACGTCACGTCTTCTCTTTCATTCCCTCAGATTTCTTACCGATCTCGACTTTAAAATGAACTAAATGACCGAAGAGCAACTACGTTGATGAATAGTTCATTCTCATTCAGTATAGGGAATTAATTCCTTTAGTACTCTAGTACATGTACTACACAAGACTATTGTGCAGGCGATCCCGTCTGTGAAAGGTGGCTCCGCGTCGCTTTTTTCTATTTCACTATCAGAACACTGTTGGGAATTTTATTAAACAAGTACATATTTATTTTGATTATATTCTATGTTTTTACACCTTTTAACACGATTAACTACAGATTCAGTTAAGGGGGAATTCGTATATGTGACGTCATCACCTTCTGTCAGATTTCACTCAAAAATGTTTGAGTGAAATCAATTTATTCTAACTGTGGACAGTTGAGCCCAAAAGTCACTCTGTTGAAATTTCATTGTATGGAGTGTTACAGTTTATTATTTTAGATATCTACTTTTAGAAATCTTACTATTTTATTTTAAGTAATGTATTGTCGAAATAGTCAAGAAATGTAATTTTATTTGCGAGGATTTAATGTTTCAATAAAATTGATGTATTACTATAATTTGTACATGCGTACAAAGTGTGATATTACCGGTACATTTTATTAATATATTAATTTTAACAGTTTAAATTTATTATAAGGCATTGGTAAGAGTGACTATTACTAGACTCCGCTCCGTAATAAACTAATTTATATTAAACAAAACTTTTTTTTTATTTTGGACTAATTCAGCAGTCTAAGTATTTATTTAAAAAAATGCTGTCATATGAATTGACATTACTAAGGATTGGGGTCTGCGTCACTTTAATCTACTCACCCATCTATCTACATTAAAAATATTTCGGAGTTACCTAATTGGAATAATTTTATGTAAAATATTTTATTTTAAATAAATTAGTTTTTTTATAGTAAAATAACTTAGAAACACATACATTTAAATTTATATACATAACTTCTACACGGCCTCAGGGTACCTAGACTCAGGGTATTCAAAGCAATCATAATCTCTACATTATATATATCAATTATCTGTCCGTTTGTTTTGAACTTGTCTCTAATTAACACTCATAAAGCTTAAATATAAAAAGATACGTAGGAAAATATGAAACAAAAATTGACATTTAAAATCTGCACGTACTAAATTATGCAAGTTAAGTATCACGTTCTTTCATTTTACAAAATATCTTCGATTTACCGGTTTTGATCACCTAGATATTATACCTATGTCCATTCTCAATAATTAGTCTATCGTTTTTTGACATAACATAATATATTATCATAAAATTGACCTTACTGTTACACCATAGCCTACAAAAATATATTCTTCATACATTACACACACGCACCATACATACAATACACACAGACGTGCACTACACGTATTACACCCATACACATTCACTTTTATCAATAATTCTTATAAACTTTAATTACTTACCTACCAGCGGCCATATTCTGTTTCTTATAACGTGAGCGTTAGATTGTCAAAATAACGATTTCTGTTATTAGCGCGATTTCCTCCAATCAGAAAAGGTTAACAACTACTCTGAATGGAGGAGAACGCGCTAATAGCGGAATTTGTTATTTTGACAATCTGACGTTCGCGTTATAAGAAACAGAATGTGGCCGCTGGTAGGTATATGTATAAAATTGTAAAAAATAAATAAAAAAATCTTTTCAGCGTTGGGAAATGTTTTTTATTTAAATATTGTAAAAATGCAATATTATTTTATAAAAGCAGCTGTCACTATTTAAAAAATAAATATTGGTTACTATTATAGTTGTATTGGACACGAGCTCTCGGTCTAACAGAAGTATTGTCATACTTAGTAGGTGTGAGACCACCTACTAAGTATGACAATACCCACCAATAAATACATGAAAAATGATTATTTACATTTACAGACAAATATCATATAAACTATCCGTTTATTATCCGTCAAAAAATATAGATTGATTAGAGAGAACGGTCGCTAGTTATGATTTGGATCAGGCGTGGAATTTTTCTATTATCGAGACGGTAGTCTCCTTTCATGGTGTGGGTAGTATAAAACGCAGTAGCAGTTAATTTGTTGAAAACTCAGAGACCTGGCATTCCACCAATCATGTGGAATGATATTAATTATTTTTAGCGTAATATTTTCAATATGTATTTTAGTTTTATACTTAGCGTAAAATAAATCAAACAATGTTCTAGAAATTGCCCACGCCAGTTTCTAAAACACAGTTCGAATTATTCTATGCTAGAAATTATTTATTATTATTTCGTATTGTTCTTTTTTATCGCCGCCCATTTGGTAACAGCATCATTGGCCAAATAAATCCATAGGCCATAGTAAATCAGTCTAATTCTATAGAAATTACATCGTATTGGTCCCTATTCATAAATATTGTATGTTTGTCATGAGTTAGATACAAACAGTCACACATGCTATAATAAAAAAAACTTTGATTTTGTAATAATATTAATGATGATAAAATAAGACAATACATTATTATGTTAGTATTTAAATGTTAGGTAGATAATAAAATTGTTGAACTACTCTGCCATTTATAAAAATAAAGTTTTGGATAATGGATGGAACCCTATTGAGCTTTGCTTTGGACATATATAAAAAAAAAATATTAAAAAAAATAACAATTAAAATAAATAGTAAAATATGTTTAAAAATTGTAAAATAATGTGCGCCCGACGATACATTTTATTAAAAATATAAAAGCGACCAAAATAAATAGCTGTTGCGTAGTTTTAGTTACATCGGACCGTCTGTCTTTTTTTTTCGTAAGGTTATACTGACAGTGACAGTTGGTGAAAATTGCATATTTATTTTAACTGAATCTGTAGTTAATCGTGTTAAAAGGTGTAAAAACATAGAATATAATCAAAATAAATATGTACTTGTCTTATAAAATTCCCAACAGTGAATATTTAGTGTTCCGATAGTGAAATAGAAAAAAGCGACGCGGAGCCACCTTTCACAGACGGGATCGCCCGCACAATGACGGCCTGTCATGGATTTTGTATGAAGATTTCTGTCTGGCAAGTTTTTGTAATTATTTAATTAATAATTTTCTATTAAACTTGCAAAAATCTCTCTATACATTTTTAGAATACATAATAAACTATTGATATCTATTTTTTTACCACTATAAATTGTTGTAGTTTTGTCGCTTGCAGAAATGTTAAAAAGTACAAAATTTTCATGTTTTGGAAAATATAAATACATTTTTTATTGAAATAATATATGGGAGACTATATTAATCTATTCATACATTTCAAGTTAAAGAGTTACTATTTGCATAATAATAGTTGTCTGTGAGTATCGAGTAAATTTCTTTAACAAACATTTTTAGTTTTGTAGTTCTAGATTTTCAGAATACAGCCTTAAAATAAATACGCATTTTTCACCAACTGTCACTGTCAGTATAACCTTACAAAAAAAAAAGACAGACTGTCCGATGTAACTAAAACTACGCAACAGCTATTTATTTTGGTCGCTTTTATATTTTTTATAAAATGTATCGTCGCTTTTATATTTTTTATAAAATTTATAAAATGCGCACATTATTTTACAATTTTTAAACATATTTTACCTATTTATTTTAATTGTTTTTTTTTATAAAGTTTTTTTTATATATTTGTTCAAAGCAAAGCTCAATAGGGTTCCATCCATTATCCAAAAAAATATTTTTATAGAGTAGTTCAACAATTTTATTATCTACATAACATTTAAATACTAACATAATAATGTATTGTCTTATTTTATAATCATTAATATTATTACAAAGTTTTTTTTATTATTTTAGGATGTGTGACTGTTTGTATCTAACTCATGACAAACATACAATATTTATGAATAGGGACCAATACGATGTAATTTCTATAGAATTAGACCGATTTACTATGGCCGGCCAAATGATGCTGTTACCAAATGGGCGGCAATAAAAAAGAAAAATGCGAAATAATAATAAATAATTTCTAGCATAGAATAATTCGAACTATGTTTTAGAAACTAGCGGTGGGCAATTTCTAGAACATTATTTGAATTATTTTACGCTAAGTATAAAACTAAAATACATATTGAAAATGTTACGCTAAAAAATAATTATTATCATTCCACATGATTGGTGGAATGCCAGGTCTCTGAGTTTTCAACAAATTTACTGCTGCTGCGTTTTATAACTTCCTACACCATGAAAGGAGACTACCGCCTCGATAATCGAAAAAATCCACGCCTAATCCAAATCATAACTAGCCACCGTTCTCTATAATCAATCTATATTTTTTGACGGATAATAAACCATGGTAACTACTAAAGTACGAATAGTTTATATGATATTTGTCGGTAAATGTAAATAATAATCATTTACAATTTTATACATATACCTACCAGCGGCCACATTTTGTTTCTTATAACGCGAAAGTCAGATTGTCAAAATAACAAATTCCGCTATCCTCTCCTCCAATCAGAGTAGTTGTTTACCTTTTCTGATTGGAGGAGAGCGCGCTAATAACAGAAATCGTTATTTTGATAATCTAACGCTCACGTTACAAGAAACAGAATAAGTAATTAAAGTTTATAAGAATTATTGATAAAAGTGAATGTGTATGGGTGTAATATGTGTAGTGCACGTCTGTGTGTGTTGTGTGTATGATGCGTGTGTGTATAAAGAGTATATTTTTGTAGGCTATGGTGTAACAGTAAGGTCAATTTTATGATAATATATTATGTTATGTCAAAAAAACGATAGACTAATTATTGAGAATGGACATAGGTATAATATCTAGGTGATCAAAACTGGTAAACCGAAGATATTTTGTAAAATGAAAGAACGTGATACTTAACTTGCATAATGCATAATTGCATAAAATGTACTTAGTACGTGCAGATTTTAAATGTCAATTTTTGTTTCATATTTTCCTACGTATCTTTTTATATTTAACCCTTATGAGTGTTACTTAGAGACAAGTTCAAAACAAACGGACAGATAATTGATATATATAATGTAGAGATTATGATTGCTTTGAATACCCTGAGTCTGGGTACCCTGAGGCCCTGTAGAAGTTATGTATATATATTTAAATGTATGTGTATCTAAGTTATTTTACTATAAAAAACTAATTTATTTAAAATAAAATATTTTACATAAAATTATTCCAATTAGGTAACACCGGAATATTTTTAATGTAGATAGATGGGTAAGTAGATTAAAGTGACGCAGACCCCAATCCTTAGTAATGTCAATTCATATGACAGCATTTTTTTAAACAAATACTTAGACTGGCTTAATTAGTCCAAAAAAAAAAGTTTTGTTTAATATAAATTCTTAGTTTATTACAAAGCGGAATCTAGTAATAGTCACTCTTACCAATGCCTTATAATAAATTTTAACTGTTAAAATTAATATATATTAATAAAATGTACCGGTAATATCACACTTTGTATGCATGTCTGGAAATTATAGTAATACATCAATTTTATTGAAACATTAAATCCCCGCATATAAAATTACATTTCTTGACTATTTCGACAATACATTACTTAAAATAAAATAGTAAGATTTCTAAAATAATAAACTGTCACACTCCATACAATGAAATTTCAACAGAGTGACTTTTGGGCTCAACTGTCCACAGTTAGAATAAATTGAAGAAATAATCTCAAACATTTTAGAGTGAAATCTGACAGAAGGTGATGAGTGACGTCATACGAATTCCCCCTTAAGTAGCCAAAAAGATAAAATAAATGTCAACAAAAAGTAAACATAAATTCAAAAATATTTTAATGTACTTTTATCTTATTATACCCAGAAAATTTGGGTAAAGAACGTTGAAAAATGATATAGGTACCCTATGTCGCGGTAATGATATCTAATACATAACCGTGACCTACATCATGTTATTACCATGCCTATCTCCTTCCAAGGGTCTCAAACTATCTCCATACCAATTTCATCTAAATCGGTTTAGCGGTTTAGGCGTGACAACGTAACAAACAAACAAACAGAGATACTTTCGCATTTATAATATTAAGTATGAATTAGTATTGGTTAGTAGGTAGATTAAAAAGCGGCCCCAGCCTAGTGGTTAAGTCACTGCGCAATATAAAATTTAATAGTTAAGCAGATGACAACAAGGCCGGCCTGGGATGGGTGACCGCTTTATTATTTCATCATAAACCGCAACAACCTCGCAACTTGTTAGGTATTGCCTCGGAATACCATCGGCGAAATGAGGACGGGTTAATCCCTCCGCTGGGTACCCTGAGGCCGTTTAAACGGTTCTCGGGAGCCAAATAGACATCCGTGATGGTATTTATTTTATATTATTAATCGGTATAGATAGATTAATTTGATCGTCACTTTTAGAAGCCGACATTCACGTCACGTATCAAGTCACGTATCATCAGTAAACACAAGTTATAAACAGCTCATTCTTTCAATCAAAAGAGAACATGTATGGAGTGCAAACACAGGTTTTATATCGAAATATGAGAATATAACGGGAGTGGGGGTGCCATGAATATCTTCCTAAATGACATTAACGACACCCTAAATGCCTCACACACTGGCGGCGGCTTACGTTTCTACTTACCTTACAAAAGAAACGCTACCTATCTACGAGTATGACGTTTTGATATTATATAGCAGGTGGAAAATGAGGAAAATTATATCTAAACATTGAGGTTTTTAAGGAAGGTTGTTATCCCTTCAGTTTATTTACTTATGTACTTAATAGGTAAATTGTTGTTATATGCCCTTAGGATGACGTAACTTTTTCTAAATCCATTTATCAAATTCAAATTTATTTATTGCTTCATATTGTAGGTTAGTGTACAAGCTGGTAGGTGTTAGTAAATGAATACAATATGAACCCTGCTAGGGCACTGCAAAACTATGTTATAGTGTAGGTAACACAATTCTAGATTTTATAATTTATAATTTAAGTTTATTATTATTATTTATCAATTACCTACATACATTACATACAATTCTTATAAATTATTATTATTCTTAATTATATACATAATATTATTACATTACATACAATTCTTATATATATATTTTTTTTTTTTTTTTTTCTTTTTTTATTGTATATATCACACTACATACAATTCAATGATTGCATATTACATATTGCATATTCATTATTATTATATTATATGTATTACATACATGAAGCTAAAAAAACGCGCCCCGCGCCAATGGAGTAAGCATGATACATAAATTGTTTCATAATAGTGCGATACCGGTGTCGCCAATTTCTGAGGCGAACAAATGAAGAACGGCGAAAAAGGTGTGGCTTCAAATGGCAGCTCAACGCGTCTGACACTTAAAAAACTGCTTGAGAAAAAAAGAGATACAAGCAAACACGAATGTGTGCGCGTGTCTATGAAGTGTATTGTTTTTTTATTATAAAAAGATAAATATTTAATTGCATACTTAATAGTTTCGATAGTGTTGCCACCGACCACAAATATTATTACTTATCGATATAAACCAAATATTTTGGGATTTATAGAGATCATCAAAGATTAATAATTATTTATCGATATACAATTATAATACACACACATATCATCAAGGTAACCAGCGGAGGGGTTTTAATCCCACCTCGTCGTAGCCGATGGTATGAGTCTACACCGAACAAGTGGCTAGCTCGTCGCGATGTTTTGAATAGACTCAATAACTTTGAAAGAATATACTTGATCAAATCAAACAACTTTCCCATGGAACCATGTATCGCAAAAGAAAAAAAAATGGCCTTCTCCATACAAACTAGTAACGTTAAAATGACCAATTTGTATGGGGAAGTACATTTTTTTTTTTCATTTGCGACATATGGTTTCATAGGAAAAATTGTTAGATTTTATCAGCAGAACCTCATATTAGCCCAAAGTACATCCTTTCAAATCCACCCTGATAGACACTTTCGCATTTCTAATACTAGTGGATTTAAAAATGTAGGTATATAATAATATAACAATAAGTTAAAATACTTTATTAAATTAAAACACATGCACAACTAACTACATGTACCTACTAAACGCAATCTCAACATTTTTGACCGACCTCCAAGGGGAAGTTATACTCAAACTACAAAAGGCGAAAAACTATGAGGAGTTTTCTAGTAGTTATTATTTGATTCAATAGGTGGCGTTTAGTCGCTATCTACAAAAACTGTCAAAACAGATAGTGGTAATATATAAAATATACCTAAAATTTAGGGTAAATAGGAAAATAAATACCTACATACGATTAATTAAAAAAAAAATACTTAACTTTGTTTAATTTATACACCAATATCCTGAGCACTTAAGTTGGTGCCGTAACCCAAGTAATATTTTTTTCTTATAAATATCAACTTATGAGTAATTAAATTTGAATTTCTAAGATATTTTACTAAAGAATATAAAGAGCAAGAATATAGAGTAGGTAATATTTTTTACCATAATTTGTCACTATTGTATATATCTACATACAATAGTGACAAATTATGGTAAAAAATATTACACGTCTTGCATACCACAAATTAGTTTGAAGTTTAAGTTATAGACATACGGAAATATAGACTATGAAACAGCCTTTTTTGACAGTTTATGTGGATATCTCTCCTGCTGCCATCTAGTGGAATATTTTGGAACCGTCATAAAGAAAACTCCTCATTAAATCGTAGCTTGATTCGTCAAAATGTACTGAACATACGGGTATTCTTGTTGGTTACCAATTTTATTCTCTTTTAATTGCCTCTACCCATTTACGTTTTAATGCCGGATCTTTCGGGAAACTGTATCATGTATAGAAAATATAATTAGTATTACATAAAAAAAAACAATAATTGTATAATATCTTATAAACATGAAAGTATTTACAAAAATCGAGTTTATCAACTATAAAATCACATCACTAAATAGTAACTGACAAACCTCGTTTGACGGTTCTGTGTCGCCATACCTTTTGATTAAATTAAATTGAAAAGATTATAAATTATTTTAAAGTATCGAAATTCTCATTAAAAATAAAGACACATCACTAGTTCTTCAACTTCTAACTGAAGCACATAGTTTGACAGTTACCGTCAGATTTTGATATTTTAATTATAGGTTTTATTATTATTTTTTATTAAAGTTTAATATAAGGAAAACATGTTAAATATATACTTGAAAAACGTGGAACAAGGTACTTTTTTTTAATAGTAGTTTCTACACAGCTTTAATGCACAATTAACCATTTTTCCGACAATAAAAGCGGAGCTCTTTTCCACTTTCTCCGCCGAACGCACAAATCAGACTGAGGATGTAAAAAATGTAAGAGTGTGTGTGAGTGACAAATTTGTCACTCGCGCGGCATCCTGCAAATTGAATGATGCTTACTCCAGTAGAGGCGCGCGGACGGGCACGGTTTTTACCTTCATGATTACATACAATTCAATTCAATTTAAGTTTATTATTATTATTTATCCATTACCTACATACATTACATACAATTCCTATAAAATTATTATTATTTTTAATTATATTACATACAATTCTTATAAATTATTATTATTTTTTAACTATATATATCACATTACATACAATTCAATGACTGCATATACATTATTATTTTATTAAAGGTATTACATTACATACAATTCAATTCAATTTAAGTTTATTATTTTTATTTATCATTTAAGTATATAACATACAATTCAATTATTTCTTACAAATTATTATTATTAATTAATTATACATATATTGCATACAATTCAATTACATACTACATATACATTATTTTTATATTATATTACACACACTTCAATTAATATTCATATTTTTTTATTAAAATTACATTAGTTACTCATTAGTGTATCTGCATTATTCCTATTTATTCAATTAATTTTGTTAATCTTTGTTAATCTAGTTACATTGAATACAATATTTACAATCAAAGAACTCTACTTACATTGACTACAATCAAAGAACTCCTGCAGAGTATAAAAAGATTTGTTTGTTAGGTATTTTGTTAATTTTGTTTTAAATTTTTTAAATATGGTTTCGCTCCGGGTGTCCTTGGGGATACTGTTATATATCCTCACGTAAGGGCTCGAATCGTACATCTTGAGTGTATTAGTTGGCAGTATTATCCTGGCTCTCGGTCTTAGGTTTGCCGGTCTATGATACCTGTCATTCAAGTGAGGCAAGATTTGATCGTATTTTTTTGCAAAAACACATATCTCCATTATGTACAAACATGTAAGTGTGAGTATTCGATTTTTAATAAAATATTGTTTGCAGCTCTCAGATTGCCTAATGTTGTTAATTATTCTTATGCATTTTTTTTGAAAAATAAATAGGTTTTGAGTATGTGCGCTGTTACCCCACAATAAAATACCGTACCTAAGTCGTGAGTGAGCATATGCGTAATATGTAGTGATAGCTGTTTGCGTATTTGTTGACTTTTTTAGTTCAGAGAGTGCATATGTAAATCGAGATATGTTACTCGCCAGTTGTTCCGTATGTGGTTTCCAGTTTACATTTGTATCTATGACCAATCCTAGAAGAGAAAACTTATCTACGCATTCCAAATTGCCATTTTTTATCGTGTAGTTAATTTCTAACGGTCGTCATTGCTGTGGCCGATATTGCATTATTTTAGTTTTTGATATATTTGATTCTAGATTGTGGTCCAGCAACCAATCATTGAGATTTTTGATGACGGTATCTAAATGAGCTCTCAGGTCCCTCTCGTTTGCGCACGGGAACACCACGGAAATGTCGTCAGCAAATAAGACACACGTGTCGTCAATCACTCTGGGAAGGTCGTTGATGTATATTAAAAATAATATACATCCAAGTACACTACCCTGGGGTATGGACTGAGTGACTGCCGCCTCGCGTGACCTCGTTTGTGTAATCCGGCCGGTTTGGAAGTCGTGGTGGTCTATCTCGACGTACTGAGTTCGGTCTTTGAGATAAGATGTGAACCATCGATATGCCGTTCCTCGGATACCTATTCCATATAATTTATTTAGTAAAATTTTATGTGAAACCCTATCATAAGCCTTACTCATATCCAACAGGACACCTATTGCGTATTGCTTATTATTTATAATTTCTAAAGTTCGTTGTATAAATTTGTATACAGCCAAAGTTGTTGACCTATCTTTCCTAAATCCATGTTGGCTATCATTAAATATTTTAAACTTTTCACAAAAAGAGTATAATCGGTTTGACATTGCGGTTTCTAAATTGTTTGCAAATGTAGGTAAAAGCGCTATAGGGCGGTAATTACTGCAAATTGATCGTTCACCTTTTTTATATATCGGTTTTATAACTGATGTTTTCATCTCTTTCGGCACCTCTCCTTCTAAAAATGATTGGTTAATGAGATACGTGAGGGGTTCCGACAATTCATTCGCGCATTCTTTAATTAGAGTAGGTGGTAACTCGTCAATACCGAAACTTCGTTTGTTTTTCAGGTTACGTATGATCTTGTAAGTTTCATTTATATCTCCCTGCTGAATGTAAATGGAATTTTCGGTGGGGAAGAGCACTGGGCATCTAAATAATACTAAATATATTAATCAGGAAAAAACTTTTTTTTTATTTATCGGAGCACTGCATGTGACTTTGTATTTACCTGATGGTGAGCAGACCTACAAAGTCGATTAATGGGGTCGATCAATAATTGTTCTTAAACAACATTGATCGCTACCACTATGCCGGCTAAAGATGCTATTACGAATTGGGCAACGACAAGACGAAATGCAATTGCATTAGGAGTATATTTTAATATACCCGCTGCCTTATCATCAATTCAACCACCCATTTCGTAACCGCAAGGAGACTACCACCTCGACAAGAAATCGACGGAGTAGTATCCTGAAATCCGGTAAACCCACAGACTAAAACCGAAACATGACTAGGTCACTTTTGCACGACGGTTTTTGCGGTGGCAACGAGACCGGTCGGTCGGTCTAGCGAAGTTATAGTAACCTTCCTTCCACCTAAATTTTGCTTTAAAAAGATCTCGTAGTTTTTAATTATTTTATTGGAGCACCGCATGCGACTTTGTATCTAGCTGATGGTAAGCATAACTACAAAATCCATGAATGACTTCGATTAATAAATTAATGTTTAAGAGTTCATTAATGGTTCCTATTATTCTGGTTAAATGATACAGTCACGAAATGGGCGGCAACAACTACGAATTTGCATTACGAGTCTATCAATAAACTGCACGTTTTGTAACCGCACCCTAAAAAGAGACTATCACCTTGACAAGAATACGCTGCCTTGGTGAAGAATTCTGGAAATCGGTGAACCCACACACTAAAACCGAAACATGCCTAGGTCACTAAGACTTGACAGTTTTTGAACCTTCCTCCCACATAAAGATATATGTCCTTAGGGCGCACTTTTCTAAAATCCATTTACCCATCTAAGTAAATATATTCACTATACCAACTTGTGAGTCTATCCAAAACATCGCGACGAGCTAGCCACTTGTTCGGTGTAGACGAGGTGGGATTAAAACCCCTCCGCTGCCCCTGCAGCACGGCCAAGCTAAGACAAGATATGCGGTCGCGAACCAATGTCAAAAGTAACTATTTTTTAATATACAACCAATCAGACTTTATCTCTTGTCTTGGCTTGGCCGTGCTACGGGTGCTGGGTACCCTGAGGCCGTCTAGGCGGTCTCGGGCGCCATAAGGCACCCGTGATGATATGTATGTATTTATCATTAAAAAAACGGAATAGAAGTTCTGCTATAAAAAGATCTCGTAAATCGACATACTTAGTTTTCAATTATATTTCAAAAGCATTCCTCAGCTACCCGATCGTACCCTACCTAAGGGAAAGGAAACTCATTACACCCACGGATCATCTCAGTCTGTAAATGCCAGAGGCTTGAAATAAGCGGCCATTGTGGCCGAAGTTAACGCTAAGTCCCCCACTCACATTTTGTATGCAATAATGAACATAATATATAAAAATAAGGTATGTAATAAAATGGCAATTAGTATCACTTATGAAAATTATATTATTAAATTTAAATAAAAATAAAATAAATTTCCTTAAAACTATATATAGATAATAATTTTCGTAACCTATCAATAAAATACATCCAGGAAATAGCGGCGGAAAATGTGAATGTAGTATAAAACAGATCTTTTTCTATGCTATAAACAGTTAATTTTATTGTTATTTTTTGAAAAAGGAACATACTTAGTTTTTATATTAAATAATATAGGTAGGTATATATCATTTTTAATAAAAATTACAAATTTATATTACCGAAAATTTCTGGCTGCATAGTTTCCGTAAGTGATACTGACTGAATACCTTTCGCCAAAATTTTTTAGGCTTGTTCCGTTTAGCCCTCCAAAGTTTGCCCCTGAATATTATTTCTCTGTTTGCCCTGAATGGCTGAATAGGTATGCCGTTTTGCCGTCAAAATAGTACCTACCTAGGTTTAAAAAAAAAAAAATGTTTGCCCCGAATAAGGTATTTTGTCATGAAACTTAAAAAACTCTTTAAATTGTCATACCTAGTTTAAAAATTAGCAACTTCTAGCTATTATCAATCATTTGTTATAAAAACCAGTGAAAAGAAACGCATTTTTTAACTTTAGCTGATATCATTTTAAGTTTAACCGGATATAACGCCTCAAAATACAATAATATAGGTTTATCATTTGCACTGTATGCGTTTTGGATTATTTCAGGCGCCTTAAGGCATATTCAACCGAGCTCGTATAAGTTTTATTTCTAGAAGGTATCCCAGACATAGATGTCAAATTTAATGCAACCTCAGAGTTAATATTTGTATCGCTTATCTATCTTCTTCTATGAAAACGAAAATGAATCATTAAATGTGTTGCTAAGCGTAAAACTCAAGAATGGCTGGAACATTTCGGTGCATTTTCGCCAAATATTCGTTGATATCCGAAATGTACCAAAATAAACTCTCTGTAAATGTAACGATTAAAGTTAGAAATGGCGTCGAATGTACCAGTTTTATTTTGAAAGTCGAATGACATGTGATGCCATTTTTAATTTTAATTGTTACAATTACTTTAACGGACACTTTGGCGCAACTCAGCCTAAATGTGTTGCTAAGAGTAAAACTAGAGAATGGCTGGCACATTTTGGTTCATTTTCGCCAAATACCTATTTAATATATTATAAAAACAGGGAAAACAATTCCTGACAAATGTTTGTAATAACCTAATTTCAGCCACAGTCTTCAATTTCTTTTCAGCTTTCTACTGATAGATATTTATTTATTCAATAAATTAAACATACAAATTAGATAATCAAAATACAAAATAATTAATAACATTTCAGTATTAAAATCTATGTAAAAAAAAACAATATAAAATTTACATCTTAAATAATGCATACATAATATAATATTTAACTATGATAGGAACAATTTAGAAATATAATCTAACATTACAAATGAAAAAAAAAATCTAGACACATGGTTTCATTGATTTAGAATATATGTACATACATATCATCACGGGTTCCTTACGGCGCGCCCTAGACCGCCTAGACGGTCTCAGGGTACCCAGCGGAAGGGCTTTTTAAACCCACCTCGTCGCAGCCGATGGTATG
Organism: Monopis laevigella; assembly: GCA_947458855.1. NCBI lineage: Eukaryota > Metazoa > Arthropoda > Insecta > Lepidoptera > Tineidae > Monopis > Monopis laevigella. Next base: position 17,237,845 of record OX381583.1, on the reverse strand, counting down.
AATCCACACCGAACAAGTGGCTATATAGCTCGTCGCGATGTTTGGATAGACTCAATTACCCATCTATATACAGTTTCACAAGGTGGTATAATGAAACTGGGACCGACAGCTTAACGTGCTCTTCGAGGCACTACAGTGTTGTTGTTAAACAAATGTATTTAATTTTTTAGATTAAAAACTCATTGGTACACACCGGGGTTTGAACCAGGGACCTAGTGTTTTTAAGTCTAAGGTCTAACCAACTCGGACACCACGTATATATTTTAGAATATGATTTCCATAAAATAAATGCATTCAACAACAAAGAATAAAATAATCTAGGAATAGTTCAAATATGGAACAACGATAATGGTATTGCACTTAGCAACAGTTTATTTTTGACTTGTTTTGAACTGTATTGCTACGTGATAAGGTTTTAAATTAACTGTTTAGGCTATTTATGTGTATGGTTGGATGACCGCAGTCTTCACGCATCATATTCCGAATAGCAAACACTTGTGAAAACATTGTACGTTCTCGTAGGTAGGTATGTCGCAAGTGCGTTTGTCTATTATTTTAATATATATTTAACTGAGTTCAAAATTCAAAAATGGAAGAGCTAAATTTAGAAACTCTCCATTTTTGAATTTTGACGCGTATGTGATTTTATAGGTATATTTCTAAACTTAACTGTTAAATACAGCATTTTAATTTAATTTAGGTCATTTACACATATTATGCTATTGCTCTGGTCACAAACTAAGCTCTAGGCTTGTACTATGTGTACCAGGAACAACGTTATATAATACATATTATATTTTATAAGCACCCAAACCATGACAAACTATACAGAAAAACGTCCTAATATTTTTTGCCATATGTGAGAATTGAACCCACGGCCTCCCGATCAATTTGTTTGACAATACCGCTAAAGTGCCTCGAAAAGCGCGTTAAGCTAACTCGGTCCCAGTTTTACTTTACCAACTTGGAGACTGTTAATAGATTGTTAGTCTATCCAATAGTTGTTGAGTCTATCCTAACACTGCGACGACCTGACCACTTATTCGGTGTAGACTCAGAATACTGTCGGTTATAACGAGGTGGAAATATAACTCCATCGCTGGATACCCTGGGCCGTCTAGGCGGTACATAAATACCTATATACTCGTATATTAGATACGTACCAACATAGTAACTATATTTTATTTATTTATTATTTATTTAATAAACGTGGCCATTGTAGGTTACAACCATGCAACTTCGTATGTAACTTTAAAATTTTCCCCGTTTAAAAAAAAAAATCCGACCCTATTGGTAGTAGCGCGATGTTATATAGATAAATGCCTTCCTTGATAAATGGGCTATCTAACAGTAAAATAATTTTTCAATTCAAACCAGTAGTTCCTCAGATTAGCGCGTTCAACCAAACAAACATATCCTTTATCTTTGTAATATTAGTATAGACGACATTTTATAATCCAATGCTTGTTTTAGTTTGTTAAAAGTTAATAAATCATATTCAACTAAGCAATGAATTATAAACTAACTGTGCCCTGCCATTCACCCGCGCGTCGTGTAATTTAAAAGAAATCGGCGGCGGGTTGAAATAAAAAACAGCCCATGTTACTCGCTAACAATAGAGCTTTCTACTGGTTTTTTATTTTTTTTAATTGGTACAATAGTTTTTGATTTTTTCAGGAATAAACGAACAATCAAATATTTTCTCTATAGAATATGATATAACTATAGACCATAGATTATAAACGTGGTGGCCGAGTTGGTTAGACCTTGGACTTAAAAACACTTAGGTCCCTGGTTCGAATCCCGGTGTGTACGAATGAGTTTTTAATTTTAAAAAAAATGTACATTGTACATGAGCACGTCAAGCTGTCGGTCCCGGTTTCACTCTACTAACTTGTGAAACTGTTTATAGATGGGTTATTGAGTATATTCAAAACATCGCGACGAGCTAGACACTTCTTCGGTGTATACTCATACCATCGACTACTACGAGGTGGGTATAAAACCCTTCCGCTGGGTACCCTGAGGCCGTCTAGGCGGTCTCGGGCGCCGTAAGACACCCGTGATTATATATATATTTATATAGACAATTTAATACATTGCTGGTGAATAATTCAAACATAACTAGGCAATATTATAATTATCTATGAAAAATTTCAAGCCTTTAGGACCACAATATGTACCTACTCGTAAGTTAGTTTATTTTTAAACAGCTTCCAAGTCCTTAAGCATTAATACATTTCCCTGTTTTATTTTAATATTTTCAAGAATCCTTTGTTCATTTATTTGGCTATAAAATTATTAGCTACCCCGAGAGGCTGTATGAAAGAACTTTGTTTCCCGTGGGTGGCCGGGTAACTTCCGAGATTTTGGGTTTTACCTCGCTTTGACCCAATTCAGGCTTGGTAACTAGCTAATTTTGGTAATATTATATCAATATTATAATAATAACGTAAAAGTTTTATTTAGTAGGCCAAAAATGTGGCCGGGTAGTAACCCTATGGTAACAATAATAAAACTATGTAGGACAATTTACACATTCAAAAACTAAGCTTTAGGCTTGTACTATCTGAACCAGAAAAAAGCATGTAATACATTTTATATTTTATAAACACCCAGACCAAGTTGCACAGAAAAACGTACTAATATTTTGTCATAGATGGGAATGGAACCCAAGACCTCCGGATATAACACCAAATATAACGGAGATCTTCTGAGAGTCAAAAAATTAACTGTAGCATGCACCTAGTATTTTTAATACTACATATAAAGAGTTATAGGCACAGACTATATTATTTAAATAGACCTATCTTGTCACATTTCAGAATCAGACTACATTATGTGTTTTTAGGAAATATTTAGTTTCATCTAATAGACATTAAAGTCAAGTTTCAGGTTTGACTGTCCCCATGAATAAATCGAATATTCAACCTTTACGGACGTAATTAAAAAAAATATATTATAGGTTATTAAGTACCCAAATATGGAACAAAGGCACCCGTGATCGTGATGTATAAAAGCCCTAGATAACCTCACGACTTAGGGTACGGCTAGATTTTATAACCGATGATGGTATTCAGAATACGCTTCGAACTAGTCAGCTCGTCGCGGTGTTTGGATTGACCCAATATCCCATTTATAAACAGTTCCATAAGTTGGAATAGTGAAACTAGGACCGACAGGTTAAGAGGGGTATCTGATGAGGCTAATGCATAATGCTGATTCAACTGCAAAGTAGTACCACGCATGAAGGTAATGCGAAGATCTCCCGACCCTCAATAGAGGAGAGAAAGATCACGTATGAGATATATGTATGTACCTACAATTTAGGCAGCAAAACGAAATGGTCTTATTTTATTAAAGAGAAAATAAAATATTACTGTACATTTTCCTTTTTTAAATTTTCTATCTTGATATTTTATAGACTTTTTGGATCTCAGGGGTTGATATTTTCTTTCCTAACTATTCCTAGACTAAACTTTAAAAAAAGGAAAACATACAAGCCTCATATTCATTTTAGGGGGCTTGGTAACAGTCACGACCTGTTGTATGGGAAATCTGTCATCAAACGTTCGTCTTAACGGAACTGGTGACCTAAACTGTAGTGTTTTTAAGTACCAACTCTGCCAACACCTACGTGGTAGTAGGTACCAAATTACTAATACTAAAATTCTAGGAATTATTTTTTATTTATTTATAATAAAATTTTATTTAAATTTCCAAAAGTCTTACCCCCACCACCACTACCTACTCTATTATAAAATTGTAACTTATAGCACATTGTATCTAAATATATACGTATAAAAACCTGTTATAGGTACTTAGATATACATGTTGACTTTATAAGGTTGTACTTTGGGCTAATATGAGGATACATATTAATATATATTTAATACTGATCAAATCGACCAACTTTTCAGAAAGAAATGCCTTCTCCATACAAACTAGTAATATTAAAATGACCAATAAGTACGGTGAAGCCAATTTTTTTTTTCTTTTGCGACACATGGTTTTATGGTAAAAGTTTTTCGAATTGATCAGTAGAGCCTAATATTAGCCCAAAGTACACCCTTTCATTTTTTTTATGTAGGACAATTTACACAAATTGTTCCGGTCACAAACTAAGCCCTAGGCTTGTACTATGTGTACCAAAACAACGATATAATACATGTTATATATAAACACCCAGACCATAGCAAACTGTACAGAAAACGTACTAATGTTTTTGTGCCATGGGTTGGAATCGAACCCACGACCTCTGAATACAACGCCAAAAGCGCAACCATTTGTCTACGAAGGCGGTCAGTCTCAATTTCACCCTGTATAAGTACTTTTTCATGGAAATTACTTATTTACTATTACTGACAGCCTCCGTAGAGTGGTTGCGCCTTTGGCGTTGTATCTGGAGGTCGTGGGTTCGATTCCCACCCATGGCAAAATATATTAGTACCTTTTTTTCTGTACAGATTGTCATGGTCTGGGTGTTTATAAAATATCATATGTATTATATCGTTGCTTCTGGTACACATAGTACAAGCCTGGAGCTTATTTTGTGACCAGAGCAATATGTGTAATTTGTCCTACATACCTATACCTACCTATTACTATTCCAGTCAGTAAACACGTGCAACTGGGCCTAAGTGCAATAAATATATAATAAGTAGACCAGCTGTATTTGTGTGATGAACGTTTGCATAGAAACAGTATATCCGTCGGTCGTCGAACTCGTTCGGACGAATGCGTCGAGTTTACATTTTAACGGAGTCAATTACAATAAATCGTAAGTTATAAGGAAGCTGTGGACACCTTATTTAATTTGATTTCTAATAATAAAAAATAATAAGAACGTCGCCGTCGCTATATAAAAATAGAAGACCAGTTTAAAATAATGAAGGCCATGTGAAAATGTAATAAAAAAAATAAGGGTCATATAGAATAGTAAGATTTATTTTAATATGTTTATTTCCATGGAAATACATAGAAAATTTCACAGCTGAAATTTCCTTTTAACTAGCTGCCCTTTCCGGTTTTGTACGGGTGTACTAATGAATAAAATGTTCTGTCTCGCTCTGCACTCAGTCATATTTTTTTTAAGGAGCTATGTATCTCCTTAGAGTTTTTAACTTTTCCATACCTTTTGGGTTTCATGAAAATTTTATCATTGGTTTCGGAACGCATAGAGTACGAATATTGATTTTTATTTATAGAGAAAATAGTGAGTATGTATACTATATATTTTTTTAAATATCAATTTATTTAGAAAAAAATAAGGTTAGTAAAATTCTTCAGTAAATAATATAAATATATGATCTGTCAAATAAACATATATTTTTTTGAAAAAATCGATCGATTGATAATTAATCAGTAATCCACCACTGAGAGTTTAAGATTATTACTTACAGTACTAATAATCTTCAGTAAAAATGAAGAGTTAGTTATTATGTATTTTTTAATGCCAAATCATAAAAAAATAAAATTAAAAAATGTTATCCAAAATATAAAATTAAAATGTTTGGGGTGGGCCACCCTTATCACTTAGGGGTATAAAGAATATTCGACCTACTCTCAGACCTACCGAATATACTTACACAAAAAAAACATAAAAATTGGTTAGGCCGTTTCGGAGTAGTTTGGTTACAATCACTGTGAAACGAGAATTTTATTATATACTTATTAGATTATTATAAGAAAGTGGTATGTTGTTAACAAAGTATGATAATATAATTTCCAAACTCGTAGTCGAAAGACTACCTCAGCAGAAAAAGTATAAAAAACATATTTCAAGAGCCAAGAGATTTATTTTTATTATTATCAGATTTTGGCTAAATTCTATCAGGTGATTTCAGATTCATTTTTATTTTTATTGGAGACTTTGTGTCTACATGATGGTAAGCACACCTACAAAATCCATAAATGGGGTCCATCAATAAAATTAATTTTTCGTCTTCTAAAATACTGTAGAAATTGTTTTCTCTTGAAAGTATGCAGTTCAAATGTTATTTAATGAACTGAATTCTATCGGCTTCATACTCCTGACTTCCTAGAAAAGTTCTTCAACTCTTATGATCGTTCGTTTATGTCTACTGAAATAAAATAATTATATAAATTAGCGCCAATAATAATGAAGATAAAATTACCCGTACCCGTCTAATTCGTTAGTTAATTCTTTTATTTACTAACGTAATTTTTTTATTAAGTATACCTATTTTTATACTGTTATAACCTTCGATATATCTTTTCTGCACAGTTTGTCATGGCCTGGGTGTTTATAAAAATATTATATGTATTATATCGTTGTTGCTGGTACACATAGTACAAGCCTAGAGCTTAGTTTATGACCAGAGCAATATGTGTAAATTGTCCTACATATTATTATTATTATTATTATCTAATATATAAAATGTTGTAATTTTAATATAAAATATATAGTAGGTAAGATTTTGGAAATCCAGATAATATATCTTATCGTCACCCACATCATCAATAACGTGCAATGTTATATTAATAAGTAATATATTTTGTATAATAATTTATAGTCAAGCGAATAACTAATGCTTGTTCTACTAATAGATATAGATAATATTATCTCGAACTATTATCAGTGCTACTAAGCGAGATTACTTGTGTAACTGTTCAGTATACAGTATACAGTATATCAGTATTTATAAAAAAACTACTAATATTAAATCATAAAATAATTACATTACATAAAACATAATGATATAATTAAAAATAATATCAGGATTGAAGGGCAACATTTTGATTATACTTTGCTTATAATTATTATGCCAGTAATTGGCAAAAATCGAGCTTAGATTTGTAAAACAAATCTCAGAAAAAAATTGCATAACACTTGCATGGGATTTTTCTTTTTTAAATATTTTTTGGTTAATATTAAACTGATTGATGTGAGGTATATATTTATATTGTATCGAGAGTATATTTTTTATACAAACTAGACCTATTTTCTTAGTTTGTAACTAGTGCAGATTTGAGGTGTACCTACCTACTTTAATAAAATCATCAGCACGGAGGGGCCAACTTTAATGTAACTTTTATATTATACGTTTTTTTACTTTATACTTAGTTTACAATCATCACATTTTTTTTACAAACTTAAACATGATTTTTGCTGCTGGCATAATTTTTATTAGCAAATTCTTATTTTAAAAAATGTAGCCCCTCAATCCTGATGCTCATTTTTAAATTATAAAAAATAGGATACGATATAAAAATACTCACTTTAAAAAATTATAACCTAATTATATTTATATCTTAAATTATTGCTAAGATTAATCTTTTCGTAAAAAGACTTTCCCATATACCTAGTCTCCTTTCTTTTATTTTGCTGTACGAACCATTAGTGCGCGAACAAAATTCGAACTGATCGCTATTTTAAGAAAATAAAAATTAAATATAGGTACTTAAGTATATTTAGTTTTAGTAAGTTTCTTGCCTACAAAACATTTAAGTAGCCAAACATATGACAATAAATATCAACTATTAAACAATAAAAAAATCCTGAAAGGGTCATTTAAATTTAAATATATTCAAATGCAGTTTTATGTCATTTTAATATACCCAACTTTTCTTCATAGAACATTTTTTTTGTGTATTTACAACTTCTCCTAAGTCCTAAGACTTTTAAAACACAAACATACAGTATATCAGCTGTAGATATGTCGAAAAATTATATAACCCATGTCCTTCCAAGTATCTCAAACTATCTCCATATCAATTTTTATCTAAACCGGTTAAGCAATTTATGTGTAAAACCGTAATAAACAAACAATCATAGTTACTTTCGCATTTATAATATTAGTATGGATTCATTACTTTGCAGACTATTACTTTCCGCCAATCTGAATAGTTCTGGTATTATTTACCTATATTATTTTTTTATTTAAATACTAGCTGAATACTTTAACCGTTTACTCAGCTCTCAAAAGGAATAATTTCCCCCTGTTTTAGCAATATTTTTCATTGTTATTCCGATCCTATATATATGTAAATTTTTCTATACAATTTGTTTGACAACACCACTATAGTGCCTCGGAGAGCACATTAAGCTGTGGGTCCCGGTTTCACTATACCAACTTGTGAAACTGTTTATAGATGGGTTATTGAGTCTATACAAAACATACCATCGGCTACGACGAGGTGGGATTAAAACCCCTCCGCTGGGTACCCTGTGGCCGTCTAGGCGTTCTCGGACGCCGAACGGTACCCGTGATGATATGTATGTTCTTTACATTATTATTATTATTATCTTTGGAAGGTGTGAAGGAACGAGTAGTAAAGCGTTGACTCAAGTAACGTCCCACACTAAACAACCCATCTTCCAATGTAGTAAACTTAAACCGTCAGGTCTCTTGCCCTTATGTTAAAAGTTAAGTTTTAAAACGTAACTTTTTATTGTTCTACTTATACTATTATAGTTGATCCGCGCAACTTCGTCTGCGTAACTTTAACCGTTTACGCAGCGTATACGCTCTCAAAAGGAATCTTTTTTCCTGTTTTTACAACATGTTTCATTGTTACTGCGCTCCTATTGATCGTAGCATAATGTTTTGTAGCCTATAGCCTTCCTCGATCAATGGGCTATCCAACACCAAAATCATTTTTCAATTCGCACCACTAGTTCCTGAGATTAGCGCGGCCAACCAAACAAACAAACTCTTCAGCTTTATAATATTAGTATAGATGTAGGACATTGCACACATATTGCCCTGGTTACAAACTAAGCTCTAGGCTCGTACCTACTATCTGTACCAGAAACGACGATAGTAAAACATATATTTTATAAACACCCAGACTGTACAGAAAAACGTACAAATATTTTTGTCATCAGTATGAATTGAACCCAAGACCTCCTGATACAATGCCAACCGGTGCAGCCACTAGACTACGGAGACGGTCTTTGGTGTCCATGACTCTAAATTTTAGTGCCATACCTATTTAATAAACCATGGCAGCGTGGGTTGAATTCCCAAATACACTCTGCAATATAAATATAATGAATGATACTGTTGCTATAGTGTAGTAGGGTAGGCAAAAGACTAAGTTTTTTTTTCCTTGTACAGGCATTTATTATAAATTTTGAATTAAATATATTTATTTATTTAATAAGTACCTAGTTAATAAATTGTAGAATACATTATAACGTGTTTAAATAGTTCGTTTCTATATCTATTACCATTCATTTTAGACCTAGTCACCACACCAGGATTCACTAAGCCGTGGTGACTAATCTTTTACACTACCATTTATAAACTTAACTACAAATAAAAAATATATTTATCAAAAACAAAACTCTTAAATAGGCAATAAAAACTTTAATAGATATCTAAAAATAAAATAAAATACATACTTACCCACTCTGTTATACAGATACAAAGAAATGAATGAACATATATAAATATGTTAATTTAATCGTCAAATTAGTGTAATTTTATTACAAATGGTGCTGTCGTTTAGTGAAACTCAGTAACTTAATTAAATGGCGTATCTAATGAGCACCGATTAATTTAGTTGTATAGCAACTGTAGAGCTGAATGCTACACTAATTTTCTATTGGATCAGTAAAAATTACGCTTTGATTGCGCGGAAATGGACTATATAAAGCGAGATGTAAAATCTGTCATCTGACTATTCTAGTAGACTAGCGAGCTTTGGACTAATTAAATACTGGCCACTCGGGCTAAACATTGATTAATCCGTAGCACCAATATGACTAGTTCTAGTAGACCAGCGAGCTTTACACTAGTTAAATATTAATTACTCAAACTAAACATGTATTAGTCTACCACCAATCTGACTAGTTCTACTAGACTAGCGAACTTTGGACTAATTAAATATTCGTTACTCGAGCCAAACACTCATTAGTCTACCACTGATCTGACTAGTTCTTGTATACTAGCGAGCTTTGGACTAATTAAATACTGGCCACTCGGGCTAAACATTCATTAATCCATAGCACCAATCTGACTAGTTCTAGTAGACTAGCGAGCTTTACACTAGTTAAATATTAATTACTCAAACTAAACATGTATTAGTCTACCACCAATCTGACTAGTTCTACTAGACTAGCGAACTTTGGACTAATTAAATATTCGTTACTCGAGCCAAACACTCATTAGTCTACCACTGATCTGACTAGTTCTTGTATACTAGCGAGCTTTGGACTAATTAAATACTGGCCACTCGGGCTAAACATTCATTAATCCATAGCACCAATCTGACTAGTTCTAGTAGACTAGCGAGCTTTGCACTAGTTAAATATTAATTACTTAAACTAAACATGTATTAGTCTACCACCAATCTGACTAGTTTTACTAGAATAGCGAACTTTGGACTAATTAAATATTCGTTACTCGAGCCAAACACTCACTAGTCTACCACTGATCTGACTAGTTCTTGTATACTAGCGAGCTTTGGACTAATTAAATACTGGCCACTCGGGCTAAACATTCATTAATCCATAGCACCAATCTGACTAGTTCTAGTAGACTAGCGAGCTTTGCACTAGTTAAATATTAATTACTTAAACTAAACATGTATTAGTCTACCACCAATCTAACTAGTTCTACTAGAATTGCGAACTTTGGACTAATTAAATATTCGTTACTCGAGCCAAACACTCATTAGTCTACCACTGATCTGACTAGTTCTTGTATACTAGCGAGCTTTGGACTAATTAAATACTGGCCACTCGGGCTAAACATTCATTAATCCATAGCACCAATCTGACTAGTTCTAGTAGACTAGCGAGCTTTGCACTAGTTAAATATTAATTACTCAAACTAAACATATATTAGTCTACCACCAATCTGACTAGTTCTACTAGAATAGCGAACTTTGGACTAATTAAATATTCGTTACTCGAGCCAAGCACTCATTAGTCTACCACTGATCTGACTAGTTCTTGTATACTAGCGAGCTTTGGACTAATTAAATACTGGCCACTCGGGCTAAACATTTATTAATCCATAGCACCAATCTGACTATTTCTAGTAGACTAGCGAGCTTTGCACTAGTTAAATATTAATTACTCAAACTAAACATATATTAGTCTACCACCAATCTGACTAGTTCTACTAGAATAGCGAACTTTGGACTAATTAATGTTCGTTACTCGAGCCAAACACTCATTAGTCTACCACTGATCTGACTAGTTCTTGTATACTAGCAAGCTTTGGACTAATTAAATACTTGCCACTCGGGCTAAGCATTTATTAATCCATAGCACCAATCTGACTAGTTCTAGTAGACTAGCGAGCTTTGCACTAGTTAAATATTAATTACTCAAACTAAACATATATTAGTCTACCACCAATCTGACTAGTTCTACTAGAATAGCGAACTTTGGACTAATTAAATATTCGTTACTCGAGCCAAACACTCATTAGTCTACCACTGATCTGACTAGTTCTTGTATACTAGCGAGCTTTGGACTAATTAAATACTGGCCACTCGGGCTAAACATTCATTAATCCATAGCACCAATCTGACTAGTTCTAGTAGACTAGCGAGCTTTGCACTAGTTAAATATTAATTACTCAAACTAAACCTATATTAGTCTACCACCAATCTGAATAGTTCTACTAGAATAGCGAACTTTGGACTAATTAAATATTCGTTACTCGAGCCAAACACTCATTAGTCTACCACTGATCTGACTAGTTCTTGTATACTAGCGAGCTTTGGACTAATTAAATACTGGCCACTCGGGCTAAACATTCATTAATCCATAGCACCAATCTGACTAGTTCTAGTAGACTAGCGAGCTTTGCACTAGTTAAATATTAATTACTTAAACTAAACATGTATTAGTCTACCACCAATCTGATTAGTTCTACTAGAATAGCGAACTTTGGACTAATTAAATATTCGTTACTCGAGTCAAACACTCATTAGTCTACCACTGATCTGACTAGTTCTTGTATACTAGCGAGCTTTGGACTAATTAAATACTGGCCACTCGGGCTAAACATTCATTAATCCATAGCACCAATCTGACTAGTTCTAGTAGACTAGCGAGCTTTGCACTAGTTAAATATTAATTACTCAAACTAAACATATATTAGTCTACCACCAATCTGACTAGTTCTACTAGAATAGCGAACTTTGGACTAATTAAATATTCGTTACTCGAGCCAAACACTCATTAGTCTACCACTGATCTGACTAGTTCTTGTATACTAGCGAGCTTTGGACTAATTAAATACTGGCCACTCGGGCTAAACATTTATTAATCCATAGCACCAATCTGACTAGTTCTAGTAGACTAGCGAGCTTTGCACTAGTTAAATATTAATTACTCAAACTAAACATATATTAGTCTACCACCAATCTGACTAGTTCTACTAGAATAGCGAACTTTGGACTAATTAAATATTCGTTACTCGAGCCAAACACTCATTAGTCTACCACTGATCTGACTAGTTCTTGTATACTAGCAAGCTTTGGACTAATTAAATACTGGCCACTCGGGCTAAACATTCATTAATCCATAGCACCAATCTGACTGGTTCTAGTAGACTAGCGAGCTTTGCACTAGTTAAATATTAATTACTCAAACTAAACTAATATTAGTCTACCAACAATCTGACTAGTTCTACTAGAATAGCGAACTTTGGACTAATTAAATATTCGTTACTCGAGCCAAACACTCATTAGTCTACCACTGATCTGACTAGTTCTTGTATACTAGCGAGCTTTGGACTAATTAAATACTGGCCACTCGGGCTAAACATTCATTAATCTATAGCATCAATCTGAGTAGTTCTACTAGACTAACGAACTTTGGACTAACTAAATATTCGTTACTCGAGCCAAACATTCATTAGTCTACCACTGATCTGACTACTTTTTGTATACTAGCGAGCTTAGGACTAAATATTTGATAATCGGCTAGACTTCACAAATAATCCTTTTTTACCATATACCTTTGTCACTTGGGCTAACTTTGTTATTTTATGAAAATAATAATATAAAGGTTAGCTGGTAGAAATTGCCTATATAAGGCTTTAAGCTCGCATGTGAATAATTTTGTGTAATAAAGAATTTTAAATAAATTAATAAGCCAATACCTTTTATTGTTAGTGCCAACCCTATTAAGAATCACAAAGAGTACATTGCTCCGACCATGATAACAGTGAGTGAGTAGATACATACGAACGCCCCACAGCCAGTAGCCGACCACGACCGTCATACACGCGGGTGCCATCGCCGCGTTAACGCATCTATTCGTTCTATAGTGTAACATAGTTCTTAAAAAAACATTCAATTTGATTAATAAAGTTTATTTAATAAATCTACTTGGAGTTTTTTCGTTGCTTTGTGTTTTTCTTTTGTTTTTCACGTAAGTTTTTTTTTTTAAATTTAATTATTTAGTTAAATGTTATTGATTGAGTTTTAATCTAATTAATTTATTATTGAAAAATAAATAGTAAGTAGGTAATTGTATAACATTTACGTCATAAAGACCTGTAATGTACTCTGGATACTCAGATAAATGTAAACTTTCTGACCTTTAGAAAAGATAATGTAATATTATATTTTATGTCAAGCTTCAGGTGTTAACCCCATAACACTTTGAAATGTCAATACAATGTCATTGAAATGGTTTAATGATCTATGTTAATGCTTATTACCTATATAAATAGTAATCTTACACGTGTAGATTCAAACACTTGTAAACAACTCGTAAATATCTAAATATAACTAGGCACATGCTTATTTTACTTTATACCAATCCCCTTAGTATATATTTAACCAATAATACAATTGGAGTTAGATATAAGTAGGTAGGCTTCATGTATCTTAATAAAAACCTTTTTCGAAAACAAAATGTTGGCTTTGTATATATGACCGCTTTCTCTGTAACAGTTTCGTGCTCATTGAAAAATGAGTTTTAATATGTCGCCGTAAAGATTAAACTAAATTATTTGACACTGTGGTAATCTGACGTTTTCTCTCCTTTTTCGTAAAGCAATAAATGAATTTCATTAGTTTGAATAGTTACGTTATTGTATGAATTAGGTAATAAAGACAATGAAAAATATTTCCTATATTCATTCATATTTATATAGACATTATTAATATTACTTAATGGTAATATAATGTTAGACTATGTAGGTATATTATTAGAAAATGAATCTAAATACTTTAGCCCAAATATATATAATCCTAGCAAACCGGTAATGTTAAAATAACCACCGTAATTATATCGAGAGCATTGCAAAAACAAATAAGGTGCGTCGGTTTTCACACCCAGGTTAAGAATAATGCTATATAGGGCTCAAATTTGACCGTGTGTGGAATACTCTTCGCATCTTTGGGACGGATCTGCCAAGTATCTGTTATCTGCTCTCGATACCCTGCAGAAGCGAGCGACTAGAATTATTGGAGACCAAAAGCTCAATAAAACCTTGGAGCCGTTGCAGCTTCGCAGGGATGTGGCATCGTTGGGCGTATTTTACTGCCTATACTATGGACAGTGCTCTGAAGAGCTTTTTAACATTATTCCCCCTTCCCCTTATCCGTTACATGACAACACGCACTGGTTGCAAAATGCATATTATACCGTGGCGGATGTACCAACTCGTACTAAACGTTTTGGAGATTCATAGATCTGCCGTACTATTAAAATGTCGAATGCTTTACCAGCTTGCGTGTTTCCTTCTTCTTATAACCTAGAGTCCTTTAAACGAAGCGTGAATAGGCATCTTAAGCCGGCATAATGATGGCAACCAGCGGTGCACCCGTATGCATCCGCTTGTTGCTATCATTCTTGGACATTGCATACTGCTTAACATCAGTTGGATGCAAGGTCACATGTTGAGCTCTTATAAAAAAATAAAACAATTTGTATGGAGAAGCCATTTTTTTTATCATGGTTCCATGGGAAAAGTTGAAAGTTGTACTTTGGGCTAAAGTACAACTTTCAAAGGCATGATGTATATTATCCGGTAAATACTGGCTATTATATTACTATTATTACAAAATGAACTTAAATAGGTTCATTTTGTAATAATATATAGTTAACCTTACAAAGTCATGTATTTACTTATATAATAAAGTTGCAGAGTTTGTGTGTTTGAACGCTCTGCGTCATTTTTTTTTCCGAATTAGAAAAAATAATTTTGCATTTTATAGCCCAACGTAACGCTACAACCCTTATAAGCTGAGCGATAAATTAAGGCACGAGGCACTACTAGTATTTTTTTTTGTACGACAATTTACCATTAGACCAAGCTTGTTTTGAAAACGTGTAATTATTTTATTATTTAAGATTATAGTAAAAAGTTCCAGTTTATTAAATAAAATGGCCAAATATTGTCATTAAATAAAAGCCACTTCATAAATAAAACAAAAAAAAACTGATAACACAGTAGGTAGTTTTCAGAATGTATTACATATTCCCATATTGATGTGGATGTGACAAAAAGAGATCAAAATAATCCTATTAAATAGAACAGTAAAGTTGCCATAAAATATTATATGTGTATTAGTTATATTTTAAAATAATAGGTGTTATTATACACCTACTATTTTTTTCAGTATTCACTCGATGCATAATTAAAGGTCATTAAAAATAAAATTAGAAAAAATGCCTTTGCATTGTACTGAGTGAATTTCACAATAAAACAACTTATTAAACAACAATATATTTATGATTATGTAAATTAGATAACAAACAAATTGCAAAGTCGGTCGATAGAAGACGAGACGTCCACCTACGGACTATTGGCATCAAAGAAAACCGATCAGCTAGAATGGCAAAGGGAATACAACGCGCGTGGTTATACTACGATGGATTTATCAGGGCTTACAGCAAACCAGTTTGGACAGGTTTAGAAGATACAGAATACCAACTTGTGTAGTATTACAAGTTGGTATCTATGTGGCGTTATAAATGGGCCATTGAGTCTATTCAAAATACCCATAGCGACTAGATAGCTACTTGTTCGGTGTAGACATACCTTTGGCTGCGACGAGGTGGCATAAAACCTGTCCGCTGGGTACCCTGAGGCTCCATTAGATCTCTCTTCTTTGTAAATAGCGTTGCTCAAGTTTTGCTGAGGTTTATTGATAGATGTTGGAAATTACTTATATATACACATATATATATCTAGATATAGATTGACAGCCTCCGTAGACTAGTGGTTGCGCCTTTGGCGTTGTATCCGGGGGTCTTGGGTTCGATTCCCACCCATGGCAAAAAATATTAGTACGTTTTTTCTGTACAGTTTGTCATGGTCTGGGTGTTTATTAAATATAATATGTATTATATCGTTGCTTCTGGTACACATAGTACAAGCCTAGAGCTTAGTTTGTGACCAGAGCAATATGTGTAATTTGTCCTACATAAAAAAGAAAGAAAAAAGAAAAAGATGGATGGGTTTTAAACATGATTTCTAATGTATTTCCCAGTATCCGTTAACTTAACATCTTCGTCGTTAACACCATGTGTTGATTGTTGAATTGGCTTTCGTAGTTGCCATTGTCTTTGTTCATTTCATAACTAGTCTCCTAGAGATCCATTCTTAACATGCAATATTTTTTTTTAAAGTTTGAATTAGTTATTAATAAACTTGCGTTAACAGTAGTAATACACCGACAGTGCTGACCAATTTAAAGGCACGTCCACCTGAGACTATATAACACTGTCTATCTGATTCTAGTATATAGTTGCCCTCTTGTTGGCATCATGTTAGCATCGTATTGTGAAGCATCAATGACGTCGGTTTTCTGTTCTCTAGGGCCGCACCTTTATACACGTGTTTACTATATATTTCTATAAAGAATAGCCATATACAAATATGTAGTGCAAATTGTCTATTCTTAAGGAAATCTGTTCAAAAGTGTAACAAGGGAACTGAAGTCCAAGTTCTTAATTGGGCATAAAATATCCATAGCCATTCACACGGCAACATGGCTATGTTCCTTCTTTATGTACCTTCGCTTCATTGACATGTTTTTTTTTATTTTATTACTCTTTACTTATTTATCTTAAAGTATCATATATAAATATCATATTTGAAGTTAAAATACCCTCTCATTATTTTAATATTTATTTTGTTAATCTTTACTTGTTTATCTTAGAGTATAAGCATATAGAAATATCATATTTGAAGTTAAAATACCCTCTCATTATTTTAATATTAAATATTTATTTTGTTACTCTTTACTTTTTTATCTTAGAGTATAAGCATATAGAAATATTATATTTAAAGTTAAAATATCTTTTCATTAATTTAATATTAAATATAACTATGCCTGTACGTCGAAATAATTTAAACATATATTATAATATTATTAAGTGCTTCAGTAACTACCTAAACTAAAGAGCTTTGCCCCAAAAAGTACCTACATTAAAAAAAAACCTGCCTAGGCTTTCGATTAGGTTGTTATTTTTGATCCATCCAAACGCCACTAAATTCATTGTTTTCCATTAGTTTTATATTTTATAATAATGTCTTATACATTAGACAGGTATCTATTATTATAAGTAAGTACCTCAATAAAATCAATTATTAAAAGTAAAATTATAAGGTATAATATACATGGTGACTTTGAAAGGATGTACGTTGGGCTAATATGAGGTTGTACTGATCAATACGAACAACTTTACCCATGGAACCATGTGCCGCAAATGAAAAAAAATATTGCCTTTTCCATACAAACTAGTAATATTAAAATGACCAATTTGTATGGGGAAGCCAAATTTTTTTTTCATTTGCGACACATGGTTCCATGGGAAAAGTTGTTCGATTTGATCAGCAGAACATCATATTAGCCAAAGTACATCCTTTCAAATTCACCCTGTATATTGCCTTTATAAATTTAAAACTTATTGTATTGAATAACATAGATAGTATAAAAACAATCTCATTCAGTGAGGAAACAAAGAAAATTTTATGGCACAAAGAGCGAGGACGCGTATTCTAATACTTTTTATTATAAAAGCGCCGGGTTGCCCAATCACATTAAAAGATTACAAATCTTGTTTTTACTAACTTATCATCTGTAAATTTTGTAATACTGTCGTCTATTATCTACATCATTTGGTTACATATATAAAACATAACAATGATAATGTAAATTTGGTGTGTATTTGATATGCTTTCCTACCTATTTTAATTAATATATCATGTTAATGCTACATAACTTCAAAACATATATAAATGTGAATAAAAAGGCGCAACTTGCGTTGCATTAGAAAATTTTAATAAAATAATATAAGTAGGTATAATATAATAATATATGTAGATATTCCTTCAATTGTCAATTTACTGAAATCCTACACACTTACATATATATTTTTTAGTTATGATCAATAATGGCAGATAATTAACAAAATATTGGTCGCTTAGTCGCTTAACATAATTATTTAGATAACCGGTAAATTTGTTACCGATGCCGCAAATCTTAGTGAAAAAAAAAATGTAAAAGTTAATTTTCTAGTGTTATATTTTTAATGTTATAAAACTTTTTCAACCTAACTAACAACAACAGAGTTTTCTTTTAACAACTTTACTATACGACGAAAAGTTTTAAGAGCCAAGATTTATCTTTAGTGGTTTTTGATTATTGTCTAAGACAATACGTAAGCAATTCCATCAACCAATTAAAACTTTATCATAACCGACTCGGTATGAATGCTAACTCTTTGTGTAAGTCCCAGATGTTCAGTTCATATGTTCTTTTGTCTTACTGTTCGTAAACTTTTGATAATATTTATGTGTATATTTATTCAATAATATTAAGTAATAATTTAGTTGGTAGGTACTAAATTAAAAGGCAAATTAATACAATGGTGCTTAACTATTGATATTAGAAAAATCTGATTTATCTGATAAAAGTTAAATTTACATGTAAAAAAAACACATTCGTCTACAATGTTTTTATAACAAAGTGCCTTTGAAAAGGGTTTTTTTGCTTTTGCTGTACTTACACACTGTTAGCCGAGCGTAACGAGTTTGAGGTGGAGAGCGCAGCGAGTCGACCGAGGATCGAACGAGCGTGAAGAGCAGCGAATGGATGACGGAGAAAATCTTGTAGCGGAGCATTGTCGAAGCTTTGAAATAATACCCCTATAGTTTTTAGTTTCGTTATACGAAGCGTTTTAGGCTTTTATATTATAAATACACTAACGACCAGTTTCTAGTACGATAATCAAAATTATTCTCTGATCAAATTAGTTAACGCCCTGTTTCTAGAACGATGATCAAAATTATTGTCTGATCAAATTAGTTAACACCCAGTATCTAGAACGATAATCAAAATTATTCTATGATCAAATTAGTTAACAAGGCACATGATTGGTAGAATATCACGTCACGTAAATTTTTTACCAATAGAATAATTTAGTTAACATTCTAGTAACTGTATAGATTATATTTAGTCAATTTCGACATCTACCGATTATAGATGATACTGATATCGTCATATCCCTGTAAAAATAAGACCCGCTAGTTAATTTTAAGTTGTTTCAATCATCAGTTAACCTTCAATATTCAACAATGACAAAAAAAAACACCAGCAACTGTAACTGACAACCAAAAACTGCCGATACAATATCATTACCGAATCATAAAGTAGCTTCTTCATTCATTAAAACCAGATTATTGGCTGGCACATCTGGCTACTAATACAAAACAATTACTACATAGAAGAAGACTAGCAGTCTAGTTAGTAGAACAGTTTATACTTGCACGTCGTGACACAACAAAAACGTGGCATTTTTATTTATTTTACCTACATAATTAAGACCTAATTTAAATTCATCTTTCGTTTTCACATGGTGAAGTAATGTTGTACCTTAACCACTTGGTCCTTGACCACAGAAACTAAACACTACGATTAGTTAGAGTTTTGTAACCTCAATATTTCCACATGTCTTTATTTGCTTAGTTAAATTTCTGTCAGGTATCGTTACTGATGTTTGTACTATTACTAAACTAAAACTGTATAAACATTATAATATAACGTTATAATTAATGAATATACTTACTGTCTATTAATATAGTTGTACCTATAGTTGTCTACTTATTTCTGTAACAGCACTACAGTTGTCACGGCACGACATAAATATTATTGTAATTGATACGGTTTGTGTTTTATTGTCATTATGATCATCATTAAATGATATAACTGCCAGTAAATTATAATTTACATTGCTTTTAAATGTTGATAATGTGTATTAATAACGACTATCTATTATTACTAGTATTTACTTTAGTAACACATTTATAACCATAATGTGTTCAATATCAATGTGACAAGGAGAGACATAGATTTAATAAACTAGCTAATACAGAAACATGGATTTAGTAAGATTTCTTTTTTTTTAACCCCTTTAAGTTTTATTATTACCTAAACCACCATTAAATATATAAGATTTGAATTTGGGAGATCCAAGTCTTTTAAATAAATGTTAAGAAAAAATGGTTTTATCAGTAAGATCAATAAAATACAGAACCTACATGTGTTGACACCTTATCTTACACAATATCTCCTGAATTGTGGAAGGCAACGTGAAAGGTCCAGGAGGAGATGAATGGATTGGACACCTTTTGAATGATTTGTCTATAAAATAGGAGTAGATGGAGAGAAATAGAATGAGGGAAGTCCTTTTCCCAATAGTGAGAAATTAAATAAAATCAGTAAGAAACTAGTCGTATAAAAGATATTTATACTGCAGTTTTTATTAATTTAAATGGAGATGAATTTAAAGAATCTTTGTTTACTTTCGAAAAATAAGCAGACTATTGTCATCTTAGTGTTTCAGTGTAGCATGCTTTTGCTTTTAAATGTAAATTTGTACGTGTTCTCATTCATTGCGTACATTTCATAATCTCATGACATATATTTCGTAATTAGGTGTCAGTACCGATTGCAAAATTGACTCCATATTTTTATTGAACCTATCAACAAATTCCTGCGTCGTGTACTGCTCATTTGGGTAATGATACCTGACCCTTTAGATAGACATAAGAACTTTATGGAATTACGACACCATGAAAACGAAATGTCATCTTCATAATTATAAATGGCATTGGATACCCTTACGCGTCGACAGAAATATTGCCGATCCCCGCAACCCTATTAAAACTAGCTGAACAGTAGTTTTCCAGATCCCCAAATTCGATAAAAATATTTGTACGTTTTTCTGTACAGTTTTTCATGGTCTGGGTATTTATGAAATATTATATCGTTGCTTCTGGTACACATAGTACAAGCCTAGAGCTTAATTTGTGACCAGAGCAATATGTGTAAAATGTCCTACATATTATTATTATTATAGTTTCTTTTTAAGTCCAATAAACATGTCTATTAAATTATCCCCAGTTTGATCTAGATTTCTCATGGGTACTTAGGCAGAGTTCGTTGATACTGTAGGTACTGCCCTGGCTGGTGTTCGTTGACATTTTATCTCGAGGTTACAATGAGTCTGGCCCAGATAATGCGAACATCCAATGCGAAGCGACGCACACTCGTACCTAACAAACGTACCCTACATTCTAAATTCGTCAGCCCGTTCAATTACACTTCTTAGGTAACCATGTTGAATAATGTGTCTTTATTTAATATAAACAATAAATTAGTATCTACTTTAAACTAAAAAACTAAATTAAATTGAAATAATCTTCAAGTTTGTCCTTTGGCATGGTCCCCAAGATGTTGACTGCATTACCTTTTTGTATGGCTATTGATACCTTATGTTTAAAATGCACGCTAGCTCTTGGGTCTCCGGTAGCTTTAATAAGGAGTGGGGTCAAAGTTTTGTATAATTCTTTGGCATCCTAACTCCAGGGTCCAAATGTCTCTACTGCGAATAATATATCTGTTTGAGACTGGACTACTGTTTGTGCCTGATTTTTGGGGTTCTGTACCATCACGGGTGCCATTTTGGCTCCTTTTAAACGATTTAAGGATACCCAGCGGAGCGATTGATCCGTCCTCATTTCGCCGATGGTATTCGGAGGCATCAAGTGGTGAGTTTGTTGCGGTGTTTATAATAGTATAGCCTCGTTGTATAAATCGGTCACCCATCCGGCCTTGTTATCATCTGCTTAACCTTGTTAACAGTTGCGCTGTGACTCAACCACTACACCACGGGTTCTGTACCTTAAAGAAGAAATAACTGATGACTATTTGTTCTTTTGCAAACAGATAGATTTTTGGTGGGAGGAAGGTCTCTATAATCTCACTAAGCCGACCGACCGGTCTCGTTAGTCTGTGGGTTCACTGGTTTCCATTAGACTTTTGCATCCATTTCTTGTCGAGGTGCTTTCAGGGTGCGGTTACGAAGCGGGAGGTTGATTTGGCTATAAAGTAGCGACGCGTAATGCAAATTCGTCTTTCTTATCGCCCATTTCGTTACCGCATCTTTTGGCCGGCATAGTAGGAGCGATTAATGCAGTTCAACGATAGTGTGTTGATCGACCCTATTTATGGATTTTGTAGGTCTGCTTACCATTAGGTAGATACAATGTCGCTTACCGTGCTCCATTTAAAAAAATGAGGTTGAGGTCATTGTCACGTAACCTACGTTTTGAAATGACAGTTCGTTATACAAAAAATCATAATCGGACAGATAGATATTTAAAAATGTCGTAAAACTTTCAATTAACATTACCTTAGTTTATTATTATAATAATTTTCATAAAATCATACCTATAATTGGAAATCGATATTATAAAGAGCAAACAAATATATCTACCTAGTAGGTAATTGAATTCGCTATCGCAATTTTTTTTTTTAATATTTAGAGCTTTTTTAATTTGAAGTAAAAATTTATTTCCTAAAAATTCTAAAAATAGTAGGTAGTTATCCATGAAGGTAAAAAACGCGCCCCGGGGCGCGCGGTTTTTACCTTCATGTAGTTATCACTTTCAGATATTTTTTTAAAGATTTAAAAACCATAAAAAATATACTTCACTTGTCACGTCACTTTCATTAAAGTCATATGGCGTTCATATATTCATAAGAACTTATTGAGGCCTTGAAGAACACTTTAGTTTTGTCTCTTTTACGCATATTAATCTTTGTTGCTAAATTCAAGAGACAACTAAAGTGTTCTTTAAGGACTCAATAAGTTTTTATGAATAAGGCCATTAATGTACCTTAATTAAAAAAAAAAAAAAAAATCTCACTATTTGGCTCCCGAAAACCGTTTAAACGGCCTCAGGGTACCCAGCGGAGGGATTAACCGGTCCTCATTTCGCCGATGGTATTCGGAGGCAACACCTAACAAGTGGCGAGCTTGTTGCGGTGTTTATGATGAAATAGCCTCGTTGTATAAAGCGGTCACCAATCTCAGGCCGGACTTGTTGTCATCTGCTTAACCTTGTTAACAGTTGCGCAGTGACTTAACCACTAGGCTGGGGCCGCTTTTTTATTATTATTTTCTTTCTATCATAATTAATGTCATTATAATGTAGGGTTAGTTTTAGGTAGTTACGCGAGTACTAGTCGCACTTGGCACCGTTTTTTTTCAAACTTACTCCTATTGACGTCACCTAGTTTTTTTTATTGCTATGTTTATAGCTAAATCTTTAGTTAAAAAATATTGAGTTCAGTATCGGAATTAGAGCAATTTATACATTTGATGGCAGCTAGCTTTTGGATGCTAACAGCTGTTAACGTATGTATTGGGGACCAATAAAAATGAAAATTGCAAAATATACGTCAATTCCATCGGTCGACGAATGACCTAGATGTCCAAATATCACCTACTGCTTTTGGTGCCTACTGCAAACTGTATGTGAACTATTTTTTTTTTATGTTTCGCGTCTACTAATGGATAGATTTTCAGTCTACACGTGTTATATTTGTAATTATTTAAACAGTATGTGTTAAATACTTTGAAAAGAAATAAAAATTTAAATACATAGGTACTATATAGGTATATATTTTAGTCATACCTACCATTTCAGATATACCAGTATAAATCTAATTTACTATTAATATTCCAAAAAAAGCCTAGTTACTGAAAAAAAACTATATAAGATAGACGACCTTTACACCGGTATTTAAAAAAACTTATTGAGTCCTTGAAGAACTTTAGTTATAGGTTTTGTCTCTTTTTTTAGCAATCAAAATTAATATGCGTAAAAGAGACAGAAAGTAATTGTAACTAAAGTGTTTTTCAAGGGCTCAATTAGTTTTTATGAAAAAAGGCCATAGTCTTTACAGTAGGTATTTTCGTACGTAGTTTTATGAGTTAACTATACAATTACTCAAATGTAATCTCTTCGTGTTATCAAAAGAGTTTTTGGAAGACCATTACCGAGTAGAAATTCACATGAAGTAGGTACTGTAAATGCACATTTCCAAATGCTTTTTTAATTAAAAATATGTGAACCTATTTATAAGTTTAAAAACGGGAAAAAAATAGTTTGTGCATCCTTTGATGAGAACATAATTATCATATATTAGTAATAAATGTGAAAGTATTAATAGTAATAGGACGTATTAAAACTATTTTAAAAGTCATACTATACTAAAATAGAGGCGCTATTTTAGTATAGTATGACTTTAAAAATAAATTAGTGCTTAGAATTAAGTCTAATAAAAAAATATAATATAATATAAAAATAAATACCTTAATAATAAAATAAAACTACTATACTAAAACCTGTATACCTAAGTAAAATTATAATAAATAAAACATTTCGTCCATATCGCTGCCAATTGGTAGGGTTCCCAATAAGCTGGCCGCGTTACCTCGCTGTATAGCTATGCTTATTCGCTGAGCTAAAAACGAGCCAGCTCGTGGGTCAGGATGTGTCGACCAAACGCTTTGCAATATATTTATATATTTTATGAGCTCCTGGTCCCCACGGCCCCATGGTTTCAACCCCTAACGGCTCAAATATGTAGTCTCTACTGAGAATTGCATATTTGCGCTAAGGTTTTCTGTGGTAATACTTGAAATGACAATAAGCTATAGAAGAATCGAAACAGTTTGTCCGGTAAAACTACATAAAATTGTAATTGCATAACACCAATTATATGTTGACTCTATTTAGTCCA
The DNA here is from genome assembly GCA_947458855.1 of Monopis laevigella. Taxonomy (NCBI): domain Eukaryota; kingdom Metazoa; phylum Arthropoda; class Insecta; order Lepidoptera; family Tineidae; genus Monopis; species Monopis laevigella. The sequence goes on along the minus strand of OX381583.1, from coordinate 17,212,798 downwards.
CTTCACGCCCGCTGGAAGCGTGGTTGGCGGTTAAATCGGCGTCAGAAAGAGAAATGAGTAGCTAAAATGAACTATTATTTGACTTTTACAGTGTCTATTTTAGATCAAATTTAACTTAGTTTATATTGTTACAACTTTCAATATTTCTCAGTTAGGTAATAAGTAGTAAGTAGCTGAAATTAAACAATATTTTATATTTATCATGTAGCTATTCATTTATTTTAAATCAGATATTATTTTAAATTTCGAATTTTATATTATTATAACCATGTGAAAACTTTAATTATTCATAAAAACATTTTACTGCTCCGCAACTTCTATTAGCCAGTACCAGCAACTGGGCCTTAATGTTATAAATGTAGCTATATCAATTAAGTATAATTCTGAATTTACTAGACGATTTTGTTTACATAAACTACTAACTTACAACCCATATTAACATTACAAGCATAATGTATAGAAGCTAATAATCTTCAAGGGTTCCAAAATCAAAAAGGAAAACAATAGAAACCTTATATGATCACTAGGTCAGTCCGACTTTTTCAATTTCATTTCTACAAACAAAACCAGCTTCAGCAAACCGACGCCATAGAAATGTTGGATTGAATAACGTTTTGTAAACACGCAGCACAGAAACAAACAGCGTGACCTTTATTTTATTATTTCCTTGGTAACAAGCAAAAGCGGTACGCTGGAGATATTCCGGTTTGTGTTTTGATACCAAAAGCAGAACTGCCTAAAGATAATAATGTTTCTAATAGGATTATGTTTTATGATAGGTAGTTTACTATTTTAAGAATTATTTTATTTACTTACACGTTCTATTTAGGTACTGTAGCTAGGTGTTAGTGAGGAACAGATCAGAGCCAAAATATTCTATAAATTCTATAAGTACCTAATATAGGTATACTTATTAGCTAAAAATCAAACAATGAAAATTATTATGGTCTCTGGGATTCCATACATAAATTGGTAGGTACTAAAGCTCGAACCAGATGCATCCCGGGATAAAATCTCACGAGGTTTTAAATTAAATTATCTAACCTAAAATAGGGTAATTAGACATATAATTAGCGGTTGTCAACTCCACCAAAAAGGTCTAATATACTAAACTTCGATCAACAATTATTGATCGAAGATATCTACTCAAATTAAAACTAAAGCAATAATAAAAAATAATAATCAAACATCACCTTTTAATCATATGTTTTTGAAAAAGATCAAGGACCCAATCCTTACTCTGTGAACGAGGGACCATAAAAAATATAATAAAATTAACGTTTGTAGGCAACGATATTTTATAATATCATTATTTGTAGGTATAGGTATTATTTATTTAAAGTTTATTGCGTCTTTACTGGCTCATGTCATTAATAATATCATAAATTATGGATAAAACAAACAAGAAAGCTGTCAAACCCATTTCTTGACAAACAACGTTTAACATAATCTGAATAATTAACATAAACGAGTTCCCTCTGCACTATTCGTTGACTATCTCTACAACACGCGGGTCCTTTAGTCGGGAACGTATCTCGCCCCAATCACACGTCAGTCTTCATTGTAAACAATCAACTAAATATAATGTTATTTATATAAACATTATTATCGCGAGCCAACTTTCGAGCGACTGCGTTGATCGCGGGTCAATCACCCGCAACGTGTGGATCGCGATCGCACCACTTTCTAAAAGTATACCCTCAACATTTTGTTTTCATATTTTTTCTGAAATCTGTGTCGCTATGTTTAAATTGGTATATTTTAGTTTGGTTTGATCGTAATATAAATGTTTATTTTAGGCGTGCGAGAAAGCGCGGGCGTCTGTCGATACGGCGCGGGTTGCAGTAGGCATGACGCCACCTAGCGAGCAGAGCGAGCCTCGCGTGGTGGTGATGGACGGGGGTTTCTCGTCGCAGCTGTCGTGCCACGTGGGTCACGTCGTCGATGGAGACCCTCTGTGGAGCGCCAGGTTCCTCCACACTCACCCTGACGAAGTTATCAACACGCACCTGGATTTCTTAAGAGGTAAAATAAATAATTAAATACCATCACGGGGCCCTTTTGGCTCCTGAGAACCGAAAACGGCCTCAGGGTACCCAGCGGAGCGGTTAACCCTTTTCGCCGATGGTATTCGGAGGCAACCTAACAAGTAGCGAGCTTGTTGCGGTGTTTATGATGGTATAGCCTCGTCGTATAAAGCGGTCACCCATCCCAGGTCCGATCTTGTTGCCATCTGCGCAGTGACTTAACCACTAGGCTGGGGCCTCTTTTTAAGAGGTATAACTAAACGAATTCATGAAATTATTATATATTATGATTATACAGGTTTAAACGCCCTCCGTGTCTAGTGTTTACACCGTTGGTTTTACATCCCGTCCATTGCATGCGTGTTCTATTCCCTTTTAAGACAAACAATATTAGTACGTTTTCCTGTACCTACAGTTTTCCTTGGTCTTGGTATTTAGTAACTATTCTAATATCAATACAGATATCAATAGTTACTATTGCTATTATCGGTAAAAAATATATAATAGACTGAGAATGCCTGTAACTGTATTGAATTGATATGTGTGATATATTAATTCATTTAATCTTACATGATAATGTACGTGTGGCCAATGGAACCAGAAGTTAAGAAAAACAATGTCTAAAACAAAAACTGCAACTATAAAAACAAAACAAGATCGGGGTGATTACGCGCACATCGCTAAGCTAAACTTTAATAGACAACTACGTCGTTTTGGTTAAGCCTAAAGCTTAATGAGCTTAATAGGTATACCCTATATATAATATTCTACCATGGACGTATACAATAGGGAGGTGCCCTAAAGCCTAATATCGCCTTTCCCAAAATGAGAACAAATGATGGCCGCTCGCCAGGTTTCCATACCATCAGGTAGATACAAAGTCACAAGACGTGCTCCATAAAAAAAAGGTAAAATTTAGGTGCCAATAACTGTGTAGTTTACCCTAATATTGATAATAAATGCCTTCAAGACCACAAGCTAAGCGGGATTCAAAGCTAGGTCATCCCACTTCATTTTATATTTAAAAGTCATCCTTGCATTTTTATGCTCAACCTTTTACTAAAAATTTTATATCTTTGCCAAAACCAACTACTTACTTATCTTTCTCTCATTAAATTAAAAGGCCGAGTTGCTGCAATCGTGGTAGCGGTTAAATCGCTTGTAACAAGTCGCTAAAGTAAATATATATAATACTTTTACCGTGTATTCATTCATATAGCGTTATGTACGTGGTGGCCGATTTGGTTAGACCTTAAACATAAAATAAAAATCTACAGTTTTCAAGTTTTACTGGATAACCCCGGTGTATTCTAATGAATTTTTAATTAACAAATAATGCATTTTACAACGCCACTATAGTGCTTCGGAGAGCACAGTCTGTATGTGCTCTCCGCAACTATACCAAGTTATGAAACTGTTCATAAATGAGTTGTTTTGTTTATCCAAACACCGCGACTAGCTTGCCGCTTGTTCAGTGTAGATTCAGAATACGATCAGCTACGACGAGGTGGGAATTAAACCCCATTGTTGGGTTCCCTGAGGCTATCTAGGGCGTTGAAAGACACTTGTATTAGTACACTGTTACAAGGCATAACTTCAAATTTTATTTTTCATATCATCTATAAATCCCGTCACATGTCTGTCATTCAGATTTTGCTTCCTCTGACTGTAAGATCAGCCCTTTCCATAGGAGTGTTTAAACGCTTGCTCACAACTCCATATCTGAATACTTAAACCAGATCCTCGTGGAAATTTGTTTGGTATGGTATGTATGTTTATATATGGCGGGTATTATATTATATACCGTATTTAAGTAATATTATGCATCATCGATAACATTTTATCTATTTCTTTTTTCAAAACAGTTCTGTACCCTAAGCACATTTCACTCTCTCAAAGGTTAACTGGTAGAAAATGCCTAAGGCATTAAGCTCGACTTTGTACAATTTTGTTCAATAAAGAATTTTAAATAAATAGATAACTTAGATATTTAACCGCTACGTAAATTTAACTTCGGTTAGCTAACAGCAACTGGGCCTTACTCGTAGTTTCATTTGACCTTCTGTAGGGCTATTCTAAATTATATTAATAGAATTGTTATGTAAAATGTTATATTTTTAATAGAACATAAAACATTAATATATAAAGCGTGTCGGAAGTTACGCCTCGCAACAAGAGGGCCTTGGTTGGGTTTCAGAGCCCTTTGTTCATCTAAAATGATTTGCCTCGACGCGGTCGTTTGTCGAGGCTGGATGTTTGTTTGTATTTTTGTGTTCATCCGAGATCAGTGATGTTTATATTAAGTATGGAGGAGCAAACATTTTTTTTTTACTACTGTAATTAGGGTTGCCAGAGGAAGTTTTGTGTTGTAGAGGATCTGCCAGTAGAAAATAAAGGACTAAGGATGGAAATAAGGGACATGATGTTGTTTTTAATAAAACCTTATATTATAGTGTTAGTAAAGATATTTATTAACGATAATATTTTTTTAAACAAGCACCATACCATACATAGGTATATAATTTTTATCCAAAATATACAATAGATTAATGTATTTGTAAAATCATGAAATAAAATGCTCCTTTTTTACAAGTTTTATTCAGTTAAGTTCAAATAATATATTTTTTTAAAAGAGCATTTTATTTTGACCGCCTCCGTAGACTAGTGGTTGCGCCTTTGACGTTGTATCCGGAGGTCGTGGGTTCGATTCCCACCCATGGCCAAAAAAAAAAAAAATAAAATAGTACGTTTTTTTCGGTACAATTTGTCATGGTCTGGGTGTTTATAAAATATAATATGTATTATATCGTTGCTTCTGGTACACATAGTACAAGCCCAGAGCTTAGTTTGTGACCAGAGCAATATGTGTAATTTGTCCTACATATTATTATTATTATTTCATGATTTTACAAATACACAATATTCAACCTTATTTCTTTACATCGGGTTCATACCGGTGCAATTTTTTATGAATTATTTTTATTCCTGATATGACACTGCCCTAATTAAAGAACGTGTGGCATCCCTAACTGTAATCTCATAAGTCCTCTATTTTTTGCTGTTTTCAATATTTAGCCTTATTAGCTTTCGGTATTTGCAGGATTTCGCGATAAGGTGTCCGCGAATCAATTTACAATAATATGCATGTGCATTGGGTAAAAGATGTCGTCATAATTAAAAAAAAACAGGAACATTCTTTTTTTATATTAGGTACTTATTTCAATGAATTTACAAGTAAAAAACAGCTTATCTATCAAAAAAATATGTATAATGTTTAAAAGAAACTTGTTTCTATATTCTTGTAGGTAAATCCAGAAACCGATTTTTTATGATCTTTGATTTGTTGGATTTGTCTCCGCCCGAGTAACAGAATAACTATTAAAATATCAGAAAATATTATGAAAATAATAATTGAAAAAATCGCATACATTATTTTTGGACGGAAGTTTTGATGATATTATGACAACGGGTTGACTGAATTCTATGAAATCATTTTGATTAATTTTATTCTAATTTAATAATTTTAAGTGTTCCTATAATCTTATCACCGGTATTCATTAAAACTTATTGAGTCCTTGAAGAACCCTTTAGTTAAGTATAGAAGGTTTTGGCTCTTTTTAGCAACAAAAATGAATATACTCGTAGGTATGTAAAAGAGACAAAACTTTTATACAACTAAAGTGTTATTGAAGGACTCAATAAGTTTTTGATGAATAAGGCCATATATTTAGTTTCAATAATAAGTTTATTAGTTCTGTGGCTCTAGTGTGAGTTTACTTTCGCGTTAACTATACTACCGCGTTAACATTTTGACCAATCACACGACCGCATTTATAGTTCTCAAAATTTCCGCTTGGACCGCTGAACTATTTCCCATACAAATTTTAGTTAACTCAAACACAAAGTAATAGTTAGAAAACTCACACTAGGGGTACTGAGCCATTACGAATTTCGCCGGGAAAGCTAGTAATTTTATAAGTCAGAACAACTTTATTTATATAACAAGATGCCTGGCAAAGCTGATTGTGATACTGATACCGTGTCTAAATAAATAAATTGTGATCACTCCATAATAGCCTCTCTGATAGATAATAACCACAGAAGCATGATCCAAGTTTTTCTATAAAATATGGCTGGTTTGTTTCTGTGATGACGTCGGGAAGGGGTTTAACGACTAACACAATATTAATAAGAATATTAATATGTAGGACAATTACATATTGCTCTGGTCACAAACTAAGCTCTAGGCTTGTACTATGTGTACCAGAAGCAACGATATAATACATATTATATTTTATAAACATCCAGACCATGACAAACTATACAGAAAAAACGTCTAGCATTTTTTGCCATGGGTGGGAATTTAACCCACGACCTCCGGATACAACGCCAAAGGCGCAACCACTAGTCTACGGGGGATTGTTTATATTATATTATTTAGGCTAACAATTAATTGATATTGCTATTCAATGTAATAAGTAACTAAATTCTATGAGTTGTAAGTGCCTGTTTTTTTTTATTATTTATTAAAGAGGATATAAGCTGTATCTGAGTGCTCCCGATCTTCTCGTGGTTCGTCGTACCCGTCGACCTGCGCATGTCAACGGCCTCAAAGCTCCTTTCTTTGCCATAAAGCGGAGCATTCTTTTCATAGGAGACGTTGAAAGGTGTCTGCCAGCAAATAGGTCCCCGGGGGAGGCTGCCCTACTGCCTCACCGCTGAGCAAAGAGAACATGAAAACACAGCCTTAAACGGTTACGTGCGAATGAAAAATTAAAAGTCGGCCGCACTGGATTTTGAAATAAGGAAATGTGACGTGTACAAAATAAGGGTTAAGCTTTGTTTTTTTATATCACATATATATTATATTTATTATTTTATATAAAAGGGCTTAAGCATAGGGTAAAATTGCCGTTTTAATGTACTGCCCACTTTGAATTAAAATTAAACATGTGTAAGAATCCAGAATAAGTAAACATTATTATTACTTTATTTAAAAACTACTAAAATTAGTTTTCGATGTCACCTATGTTTACTTACAAAACAAATGTAAAAACAATCGACTGTCGTTTTTTTTGTATATAAAATGTTAGATAATATAGTTATCGTGTAAATTTTTACATCGGTATTAAATTCATAAAAACTTGTTGAGTCCGTGCAGAATACTTTAGTAAAAATAAGTAGGTTTTGTCTCCTTTACGCATATGTTGTTGTTGCTAAAAAAAAGAGGAAACATTGTGTAACTAAAGTGTTCTTCAAGGACTTAATAATCTTTTATGAATACCGGTGCAAAACTTTACTCGATAACTATTGCATTCTAAATACAAAAAAAAATGCGACAGTCGATTGTTTTTTACATTTAGTCATGGAAGTAATAGTATATAGGTACATCGAAAATTAAAGTAGTTTTTGAATAAAGCAATAATAATCGTACAAATATATAGATAATGAGGATAAGTAGGTACTTTTAACAAATAAATATATATTTAAAAATCAGTATTCGATTTTTAATAGGTATTATTGATTCATCACTTATTGATACGTTTATATACCACTGTAGGTATTAAGGTATATCAATACGCTAAACTATTATATATTATCTAACTATGTATATACATACCAATAACTTTTTAATGTAAAGTAATAGGTATATATTTGTTTTATAAAGTGCCATGGCACTTTCTCCGTGCACGGTGCTCTCCTTGTTCGTAAAGCTTTCGGCCCCAGTTTCACTATACCTATTTGTAAAACTATTATAATTTGTACAAACACCGCGATGGGCTTCCCACTTAAAATAACATAATATATATCAATCACGGAAGCTTTACGACACACCCGAGACCGCCTAGACGGCCTCATGGTACCCAACGGAGAGGTTTTAAGCCCACTTAGTCGTTGCCGATGGTATGAGTCAACCTACACCGAACAAGTGGGTAGAATCAATTTTGATAGAATCAATTAACCCATCAATAAACAGTTTCGTAAGTTGGTATAGTGAAACTGGGACCGACAGCTTAACTTGCTCTCCAAGGCCTTAAGCCGAGGCCCTAAGCCTAGTTCGATATAAATTCAGAATACCATCGGCTATGATGCCGGTGTATGTAATTGAACAACCCCCTACCCCTATCATAAATTACATACAAACAAAATAATCAGAACATCAAAAAAAAAAAAAAAGTCTTTCTTCTTAGCAAAATTAAAATTTTATACACTTGATTAAAACACTACAATAATAACCGAGAAAAAAACAGTTTTGCGATAATAAAAAACCAGGTTTCAATTCAGTCGGTTATACGGTTTTTTTTCGGTTATCCGGTTAACCGGTTTGTAGCCCTAGGTAGGAATAAAAAGCTCCTACGCTTAAACCCGTACTTGTGATAATACGTTTATGTAAACCGAACAGTAGCCCTAGTGTGAGTTTTTAACGTTTACCTTCGCGTTAACTATACTATTGCGTTAACATTTTCTCCAATCACACGCTCGCATTTTTAGTTCTCAAAATTTCCGCTTGGGGCGCTGAACTATTTCCCATACAAATTTTAGTTAACTCAAACGCAAAGTAATAGTTAGAAAACTCACACCACACACACTGCACGATGGATTGTTGTTTTAATAATATAAAACCAAGTTTTAGGTGTACGTGACCAAACATCTATGATATTGATAACCTCGCGGGCACCAATACAAAGTTTAATAAATACTCACTTATTTACCCACTTACAACCAATTAAGATAATTATAGTTAAGTACCTACTTAATAAAAATGGTGGCTTATAAAAAAAAGAGGTCAACTTCCGTACAATAGAACAAAAATTAAGGAATAAGGGGTAAAGTTTGATTTCAGAAATAAATATTAAAAAATCTTACCTATTTTTCGCTCGGTTAGTAAATGATTTTTAGATTTACTAAGAAAAGTTTTCAGTAGTATTTTGATTAAAATTCCCAAAACTAGTGAGATCCATAAAACGTTTATAATTTTTTTTTTCTATTGCAATTGGTTACTGAGATACGAATTTATAGAATATTTTATCTAAGGTCCAATGAGTTTTTAATCTAAAAAAATATGTATGGAGAGCACGTTAAGCTGTCGGTTCCAGTTTCACTATACCATAGTGAAACTGTTTAAAGACTGTTGACCGTTTCATTGAGTCTATCTAAACATCGCGACGAGTTAGCCACTTGTTCGGTGTAGACTCATACCATCAGTTACGACGAAGTGGAATTAAAAACCCCTCCGCTGGGTACCCTGAGGCCGTCTAGGGCGCCCGTAAGGCACCCGTGATGATATATTTGTATATATATATTTTAGAAATCAGTCAGAGGCTCCAGTGCGAGTTTGTTTAAATGTTCTCACTGCGTTAAGTAAGTACTTACTCTCTGCCAATGGGATCGCTTAATTTTCTAAGTCTGTCAAAATAAGCTAATCTGATTGGCAGAGAGTGCTCACTTACTATGATAAGAAAGTTAAAAAAACCCGCACTAGTTCCATAAAACAGTCAAACAGACCACGAAACTGGCCCCATATTAATTCCTCTAAATTTTAAACTTAGTACTTATTTATTTTAGATGTATGTTTTTTAAAAGAAAACCATACCCACTTTATTTACAATTATTACATAACATTGAGGCAAAAATAACACCCAAATGTTAAAAACAAAACTAAACATTCTCGCATCTCATGTTTCACACAAATCGATGCTAACCAATGGAAGCAATAAAAATAAATCTGCATTAAATGAATGAATAAGTACCTACAACTATATTTGTTTTTATAACAATACAATACAACTAAAATAAACCCAGTAGCTATGTCCTCTGGTACGGAAATAATATACAGAAAAACGGCCTTCAACGTTGTTGTTTGGGAGAAACGAAAAAAACATTTATACCTACAATATACTTACACATTCATTGCTTTTTTATACGTTTTTTTTTATACTGGCTGTTTTCGAGAGAAATAGTTTGTAAATGATTGCGAATTTTCCAGAACTTTCGGTACATTTAGTCGTAAATTAGAATCGGTTCAATTTTAAATTTAGTTCAGAACATGTTCTGTTTTTGAATACCGACTACTTTTTATTTTGTTCCGTATTTATAATTAAAGTGTACAAAAGGTAGGTAGAATTATATATTAAAAATAAAATAAAGAATTTACCTTCAAAATTGGGCCTTATATTAAAATAAATAAAGCATTTATTGACACATCACAATCTTCATCATCTTCGCACACAACCTTAAAGGTTAGCTGGTAGATAATGCCTAAGGCATTAAGTTCGCCTTTGTACACAACTTTTGTTTACTGTGCAATAAAGTGTTTAAATAAATAAATAAATCTTTCCATTTTCGTCTATGATAAAAATAAATGTTCTATGTAAATAAATATATTATACGTCACTTATATGTGATGGATTTGCCAAAGGGTTAGCGGTGTGTATTTAAGTGTCCACCAAAAATGCACATCGCACGATGCATGTTTTCAGCCTCAGACTCCAGCAGGGTTATTACGCGTCTTAAGTTCGCTCGCACGCCAATCGCTATGACGTCATTCTGACGTAGATCAAGCTTGGCTTCCTAACAATGGCTCCAAAAATCTTAGAAAATTACGTCATAACGATTGGCGTGCGAGCGAACTTAAGACGCGTAATCACCCTGCTGGACTAGATTTTCTCTTTTTATATTGGAGCACGACATGTGATTTTGTATCTACCTGGTGGTGAGCAGACCTACAATGAATAAATGGGGTCAATCAATAATTGTTCTTAAACAATATTGATCGCACCCACTATGTCGGCTAAATGATGCGATTACGAAATAGGGGGCGACAACGAATTGCATTACCAAGAAATATATATATATATATATATATATATATATATAGAAACTGTAGCTCTACCATGAGTTTTTGTTAAACAATATTTACTTATTAAAATTCCAACAGGATCCCTTTATTTTTTTCGATTGTACAAAAAAAAACCTTCCCATTGGTGGAACCGTACTATTCTTAACAATAAAAAAAAAACAATAAGTGAAAGATTATTAAATAAAAAGTCATGGTTGAGCTTCTGTTATTTTATTCTAACGCTAGCGCTTTAGGTAAAGAGAGAAATCAAGACAAACGTCCCTATTTATTTATATATCTCACATGTGATAATGACTCAAGTATCATTTACCTCTTTTTCTCTCTCTCTTTCGTTATTTCTTTATTTAACAATTGGTAAAAACAAATAAGACATAACTACTTGATTAAATATACAGTTTGAGTAGAGTTTATTAATACTGGAACCAGTCTAAGTCGTACAGTCAACTCCACTTTTCACTCAAGGACAGTCCATCTCTTTTCATCAAATGTTTTTTAATAATAATATTTCCGCAGTACGAGTAAACAAAGGCAAACTGAATTGTGTCTAAAGATACAACATCGATAGAATCTTAATCTATAGAATGATACAGACGTTTCTTACAGTGTAAAATAGAGTTGGTCGAAGGTACAAGTTAGAATTCGGGGGTGAGGGCTGCTAAATCAACTTTTTTCGTGTCAAAATTCAGATACCTTAAAAGACCTTATTTATTTTAGACTTTCCTTAACCTATCCTCATCTCCGTTTACTACATTTAATTACATGCAGTATTACAGTATTACAAATTTTAATATCTACGGTTTTAAAGCTATGCAAGGATTTAATGCTTATTTAAGTTTAATATAATTATTATTAAATTTAAATCCAGAGCTTATTATGATTAATTTATGCCATCTCCCATTTATATTTTCATTATTATTGTATCCTAATTTCTTTAATTGTTTTTAATTGATATATTTTTAATTTATTTAAATTCTTTACTTAATTTTTATTTGTTGTAATTAATGTTATGTCTACTGGTAGCAAATGCTGGAATTGTTAATCATTATTGGACGCCCGCGATACGGGTCTACCTAGTGCGGGGTCCGCTGTTAAATTGTGTGTTAATCCTATTGCAATAAAGATATTTGCATTTGTATTTATGGAACCCTTTCTTATTTAACTAGTAACTTTTTTTTTACAAAAGTACCTACTCAGTTGTTACTCTAAAATCTGTTGTGCTAGTCAGTGGAATTGAGTGTTTTTTTATTGTTGCAGCTGGAGCCGACCTGATTATAACAAACACCTACCAGGCCTCCGTTGGTGGTTTCGTGGAGCACCTTGGCATCAGTAAAGAAGAGAGCTATGACCTGATCACGCGCTCAGTGGAACTGGCTAAGCGTGCACGAGATACCTACCTTGACGAATTCGAAAACTACATACAACCTAGTAAGAATTTTCTCTCTATTAATTACTTCCGTCTCTCGCCATTTTTAGGAAATTACTTATACCTATCTCATTATCACTATCGGGTAACATTAATTTTATTGTATTATTTATGTAGTTGTATAATTGCGTATGTATCTATAAATGTATGTGTTTATGTATTTTGCTTTTTTCCATTTATTCTCTTATCTCTGTGCGCCTTGTATAACAATTTTCATTCTCCTAAAGGTTAGCTGGTAGACAATGCTTAAGCAGTAGCCCTAGTGTGAGTTTTTTTAACATTTACTTTCGCGTTAACTTTACTACTGCGTTAACATTTTAACCAATCACATGCTCGCATTTTTAGTTCTCAAAATTTCCGCTTGGAGCGCTGAACTATTTCCCATACACATTTAAGTTAACTCAAACGCAAAGTAATAGTTAGAAAACTCACACTAGAGGTACAGACCTATAAAGTCCATATATGGTCGATCAATAAATTGTTGTTTAACAAAATTGATCGCTTCCATTATGCTGGTTAAACGATGCGATTATGAAATGTTTTTGTATAACAATCTCAGAAGTTGGTACAGTGAAACTGAAACTGATAGCTTAAAATGTTCTCCGAGGATTATAGTGATATTGTTCTATCAGAACATATCTTTTCAGTTTTTTTTAATTAAAAGTCATTGGTAAGCAACTCACCGGGATATAACGTTTAAACTGTGAACTTTAGTGTTTTAGTGTACAATGTAACTAATTCGGCCACCGAAATAGAATGTGTTCCGTGACCACATAAATGAGAGAATGGTCCCTATATTGACAGATGGCGTTGAAGCCCATTTTCATTCCCATTGAATTTATGTGCTATCAAAATATCTGTAGCTCAAATGTGAGTTTTCTAACTATTGGGTACCTTGAAGCCCATTTTCATTCCCATTTTACAAATTACGTATTACTAAACGCACGTCAAAAGCCCTAGTGTGAGTTATCTAATTATTATTTTGCGTTTGAGCTGATTAAAAATTGTATGGGAAATAGTTCGGCGCCCCAAACGGAAATTTTAAGAACTAAAAATGAGAGCGTGTGATTGGTAAAAATGTTAACGTATAGTTAACTCGAAAGTAAACGTTAAAAAACACACTATTTGACAAACTATATTATATCCTCCTGACAGGTTTCATTTAGACCTGTTTCTGAACTTAACTAGGTAATATTTATTTATTCATTATCTTCACGCCAAGTATTTTACGGGGCGGGGCAGTCTTATTGAATGACATTTTTCTACATATTCCTTTTGCCTTCTTCGCCAAAACTATAAAATATGTTTTTACATTTTTACCGTCAAATACTTCTCTCTCTACATCTATCCAGAGATACGTCGAATATGGATTCTAGGTTGAATCCATATTCGACGTATCCATATTCGACGTACGAAAATTTGGCCGAATTATTCAGTTCGAAACATATCGTTTATTTCAAAACGATTATGATAACATACCTCCTGCATAATTGTTGATTTCATACAATGGTAAATTTGAATAAAAAACATGCTGGAGAAAAAAAACCTTGACTTTAAATAAAACTTGACTTATGTTGATTAATAAATTTTATTTTATGGTTGCATACTTACTGTTGTCATTTACAAACGGAATAAATCCTAAAATAATAGTATTTGAATACTCGGTAATTATTTGGGAATACGAATAAAAAAAAAACCCTGAATATACCGATACGAATATTCGGCCAAACATTAGGCGCATCACTAGTAATTTTGCCTTGTCCGCAAAACTACTACATATTTTCTAATTAAAGGATATCCCAAATACATACATACAAATCACAGTAGAGTAAGACGAGTGAACAATAAAACGTTTATGAGCGTCAGGATTGAGGGGCAACATTCTTTATAAAAAGAATTTGTTAATAATACTTATTATGCACGCAGTTTAAGTTTAAAAAAACCTCAAGTTTGTAAAACTTAAAATAAAAAAGTTTCATGGGAAAGTTGGCCCCTTCGCGCTGACGTTTTTATTAAAGTGCACTTCAATATCATCAAATCTACACTAGTTACAAACTTAGAAAATATGTAGGTATAGTTTTTAAATATAAATTACTTTCGATCCACACAAACCTCACTTTAATCCGTTTAATATTAAAGAAACTATTTTAAAAAGAAAAAGCCCATCTATTTTTTTATTATTTTACCTTTTACAAACTCACGCTAGATTTTTACTAAATAACTAGTAACATTATTAGAAAATTCGTATTATCAAAGTGTGGCCCCTCAATCCTGATGCTCATGAATGTTTAATCAGTCAAAATAATATGCAAATGTAAACTATAACACAGTGCATGCATAATTTTATCACAAAACTAGATGTAGACGTCTGAGAGAAATGTTTGGGTAAACATAAGTTGCACTCATGTGTTTGTTTATTATATAGGATTAATTTTTTATTTATTTTTATTACTTACAAAACATTTTTTTTTAACTAAAACTAAATTTAATTTAATCCTTTATATCCCAGCTACCCCGTGGGCCTAAGGTCCCTAAAATCCTCGCAACATTTCCTCTCTGGATGATGATACCGATCTCGGACATCACCAGAAGTTTCTTTCAGGAATACCTAAGCCTCCTAAATATAATAATAATAAGTAGGACAATTTAAACATATTAGTTGGTTAGACCTTGGACTTAAAACACTTAGGTCCCTGGTTCAAATCCCGGTATGTAACAATGAGTTTTTAATTAAAAATGTACATTTATTTGACAACACCACTATAGTGCCTCGGCGAGCACGTTAAGTTACCGACGAGCTAACCACTTGTTCGGTGTAGCCTCATACCATCGACTACGATGAGGTGGGATTAAATACTTCTCCGCTGGGTACACTGAGGCCGTTTAGGCGGTCTCGGCGCCGTAAGGCACCCGTGATGATACATACATGCTCTTGTCACAAACTAAGCTTGTACTATGTGTACCAGAAACAACGATATAATACATATTATATTTTATAAACAATGACAAATTGTACAGAAAAAACGTACTAATTTTTTTTTTGCCATGGGTGGGAATCGAACCCACGACATCCGGCGCGAAAGGCGCACTAGTCTACAGAGTGGTCGGCAGAAATTACATTAGTGGTTGCCCGCAATATCGTGTGTTATTAAAAAAACAATTTGCTAGTGCATTTTAATAGTTACCTATTGCTAAGTTAAAGTAAACATGTTGACTACAGATACCATGACTAGCTGCCTATCGTAAACTGCCGTAATATAAAGTCGCCTGCGCATCGAATAAATTTAAAATGATTATGGGAATAATTTTGAGTTATAATATGTTCTTACCTTAGTAATCTAGTACCCAAAATGTTTATCTAATATTTCTTTAGTAGAAAATAAACAATCTCAAAATATAAATATAAAATATACCTAAAGTATTATATAATTTTAATATACCTATAATACTATACATAAAATATTTTTTTCTTTGGGGAATTTTAAATAATTTTCTAAGAGAAAAAATACAAACACTTACATCGATATTTAATCATCTAAATAGCCTTAAACTACGTGTATTCTCAGAACATATTAAACAACAAAAAAAAACGCATGTTCTCTTAAATCGGTCCAGATATTTGCTAGATATATTACTAAAGATATTTAGTTATAAAATAGCGCTTTTTGGTAACTTATAGCAAGACTGTTATAGGAAGCAACTACGCCTACGTACGTACTATCAGACACGAGCAGATACCTTACTTTCAGTTCATGATAAATAGATAACTCGTCATTACTATCACTACCACGCTGTCTGATAGAAACTATGTACTTAGTCTGCGAAGTTGGAGAGGCAATCTAATCTTGAAGTTAGTTCACACCGACAGAACAATGCAAAGGTGTGCCATGTGCCATGTGTACCTATATAATATAATTGTCGATTTTGTTTAGTAACTATTTGAGAAACCCTTGCTGTTTTGATTTATATGTAAATAGATTTTGTTGACCTGGCTTCACCCGACATATTATTTGAAAAAAAAGTACCTGGATAGGAGAAGTTAAATCTAGATCTCCGATTATGAGAATGCCTTAGACCCAATTAATATATTAAAAAACATAGTAATAATACAAGATATTTAAAAGTAACTGGCTTTTTGAAAAACGTAATAGCATAAAGTTGCCTCGATAGAAAAAAATCCCAAAGTTACCTCCATTTTTTATCGATATTTCCTATTACTTCAATATAGAGCAGATTATAAAGCCATGTTTTTATAAGTTATGGATATGTATAAAATCTAGTGCATGGCCTAGCGTTTTTTAAAATTCTAAATTGTTTAAAAGTTATAGCAAAAAACTGTGATTTTTCTAAATAATCCGCGAAAGATTTTTTTTTGTTTCTCACTCGCACGCTTTGTAAGAGGCATCTTTTATTTCACCCGTTTTATTTACCTTTATACGCCCTTTTAAATTATATGCCCTCTTCCGCCTTCCTCTTTTAAAATTTTAAAATATTCTTAGAGATATAAGAAGTGCTTCCTCTTATATTACTAAAAAAACATCATTTAATTTTTTCCCCATCTTCCCGTATGTAATTTCGAAAATTATATAAGTTATGTAAAATATAAGCCCTAAGTAAAATAATGTAGAGTTCGGTTCTTTGTAGAGTTCGAAACAGTTATATGCAAAAAGAAACCCTCGGTTTATTACAGAGTTCGAAAAGGGTATTAGGAGCCCTCGCTTTATTGTGAGTTATTCACAAAAAAATGTCTTCGCTTTATCGATGAGCTCGAAATAGTTATTTATTTACAAGATTTTCGATTTTATGTAGAGTTTCAAAAAGTTATTTACCAAAAAGAGCCCTCGGTTTATTTCGGAGTTCTAAAAAGTTATTTACCAAAAAGAGACCTCCATTTATTTTTGAGTTCTATAAAGTTATTTACCAACAAGAGTCCTTGGTTTATTTTGGATTTCTAAAAAGTTATTTACCAAAAAGAGACCTCCGTTTATTTTAGAGTTCTAAAATGTTATTTCCAAAAAGTGCCCTCGGTTTATTTTGGAGTTCTAAAAAGTTTTTTTACAAAAAGACCCCTCGGTTCATTGTAGAGCTCGAAATAGTTATTTACAAGAAGGAGCCCTCGCTTTTACTCGTATTATAGAGTTCGAAAAAGTTATTTACTTAGGTTCTTCTGCAATAATTTTAAACAATGATGCAATCTGATGCAATATAGTTAAGTATAATAGGTAGGTAGATATAAGTTTATGACTTTAAAGATTGCATTAGTTAATTATTTATTGCAGTAAACTTTACAATCAGTTGGTATTGTTTGGACCTAATATTAGTAGAATAGCAACTATCTGTAATACTTCTTGAGTTTATAAAGGTCAGACGGTCTGTAAACAAATAAGTTACTATACTGATAGCAGGTTAATTAAATACAATCTAGAAAAATATTGTATATACGTAACTATTATTATATATATTGTCAAATATTTAGATAAAAAATATTATAGAAAAATAATAGTTGTTTTCCATATCTTTGTTATTTTTTTATTGGGGTACGGCATGTGACTTTGTATCTACCTGGTGATAGATACAAGGTCAATCAATAATTGTTCTTAAAAAACATTGATGACTGATGCGGTTATGAAATGAGCGGTTTCAATCAACAGCCTGATTTGTAAGGGTGCGGACCCTGATGAATGGAGGCATCAACCTCGACAATAAATCGATGCAGTAGTCTCCTGAAAACTGGTGAAGTCACTAAACTCGAATGACAGACTGGGTCCACTGGGACAATGTGTTTTTTTTTGCATCTGCATGGACTTATATTGAGAATATAATAGATAAAAACAAACAATATAAAAGTTGTTATAAAAAAATAATGGTCCTTCTATATTAATACGTAAAACAAGCCTTGCTGTTGACTGTACCAATTGTTTCATACAATAATGTGCCTCGGAGGTTCCAGCATCCGTTTTGCCATCTGGGATTGTTGGGATTTCATAAACGCGGCAATTGTTTTACAATGACAATTTGTAATACAATGACAATTTGTAATACAATGACAATTTGTAATACAATGACAATTTGTAATACAATGACAATTTGTAATATAGTACTTAGTTTATTAATAAATATTTACTTTGCCAAATAGCTAATTTCGTATGAATTCAAAAAATGTTTTAAGTGAACGTACCCAAATAATATAAAGTGAAGATGTATTGTAATAATAATATAATAATAATATGTAGGATAATTTACACATATTGCTCTGGTCACAAACTAAGCTCTAGACTTGTACTATGTGTACCAGAAGCAATGATATAATACATATTATATTTTATAAACACCCAGACCATGACAAACTGTACAGAAAAAGCGTACTAATATTTTGTTGCCATGGGTGGGAATCGAACCCACGACCTCCGGATACAACGTCAAAGACGCAACCACTAGTCTACGGAGGCTGTCAAATTGTATATATCGTTATTAAATTGTATTATTTTGGGTTGGTTGATGGGTTATTAAGTCTATTCAAAACATCGCGAAACAAGCTAGCCACTTGTTCGTTGTAGACTCATACCATCGGCTACGACGAGATAGGATTAAAAATCTCTCCGCTGGGTACCCTGGGGTCGTCTAGGCGGTCTCGGGCGCCGTAAGGCACCCGTGATGATATTATGTAGTGTATGTAGTATCATATTATGTAAGAATTAATACGTTTATCTTAACGACCATCAGATACTCTTATGTCTAGACAAATATTTCTTCGTGTAGATTAAATATATTTTTTAAAGATATAAATATAAATAAATATCATCACGGGTGCCTTACGGCGCCCGAGGCAGCCTAGACATTATCAGGGTACCCAGCGGGGAGGGGTTTTTAATCCCACCTCGTCGTAGGCGATGGTATGAGTCTACACCGAACAAGTGGCTCAATAAACCATCCTATACATACAGTTTCACAAGTAGGTATAGTGAAACTGAGACCGACAACTTGACGTGCTTTCCGAGGCACTATAGTGGTGTTGTCAAACAAATGTATAATTTTTTTTTTAAATTATAAACTTATTGGTACACCACGGGGTTTGAACCAGGGACCTAAGTGTTTTTAAGTCTAAGGTCTTAGCAACTCGGTTGTTTATAATTATTAATAAAAAGTCATTCCTTCAAATGACAGATCATCTACCATGGATAGTTGGTGCAGTGGGACCATATGGAGCGCATCTGCATGACGGTTCAGAATACGACGGCAGTTACGGAGACACCACTTCAGTCGAGGTAATTACTCCTGACCCAAAAAAACTCTAACAAAGGCGAACAAATGACAAAGTATATCAACACGCAATAAACGAGGAAGTAAATCTAACTAAATGACTTCAAATAAAAGAAGAAAAAGAAATAAACTAGCGCATTTCTTTAGACTTTAGAACAATGAATGCATGACACAATAAAGGTTGAACGCGGCAGCTGACTCGTAAAGAGAGCCATAAACTTAGCTGCAAATTAAAATTTACACCGTCAATATGAAAAGTCTCCCTTTTTTCCTCCGTTGAGGGGTCGAAAACCGGACCGACATTCAAATGAAACTAAGATTAACCGAGCATATTTGTTCAGCATAGACACCAAATTGTGTGGCAAAAATTGTGTCAGCGATAAAGGAATGATTAGGTATATTGTTACCGGTCATTCACACTTGTCTCCCCAACAATCAGAATAGATAAATGTAATTAGGCGTAATAAAATAAGCGTCAGGGACAGCCATGTTTTGTTACGTAAAGATTAAAACAAAAAAAATATAATATAATTGATTGAATCAGGCGTTATTTTGTCTAAACATAATAAAACGACATAAAACTGTAAAACAATGGGTACCATTAAGATAATTTATAGATACTCTATATAAACAAACTAGCTGTGCTCGCGACTTCGTCCGCGTGGAATAGTTATTTTTTTATCATATAAACTTTCATCCCCTATTTTATCCCCTTGGGGGTAGAATTTATCAAAATCCTTTCTTAGCGGATGCCTACTTTATAACATCTACCTGCATGCCAAATTTCAGCCCGATCCGTCTAGTGGTTTGGGCTGTGCGTTGATAGATCACTATGTCAGTCAGTCACCTTTGAGTTATATATATTTAGATTATTCTTTAATACATATTTTTTGTGTATCTTGAACCGTTTTCACGGCACACGCAACGGAAGGCTTCAAAGATGAAATAATTTCTCCCGTTTTTTACACATTTACCACTATATCTTTGCTCCTATTGGTCGTAGCGTGATGTTATATAGCCTATAGCCTTCCTCGATAACTGGACTATCCAACACAAAAAGAATTATTCAATTCGAACCAGTAGTTTCGGAGATTAGCGCGTTCAAACAAACAAACAAACAAACTCTTCAGCTTTATAATATTAGTATAGATAAAATTAGAGTGTCTGTTTGTAAAATTAAAATAACCGCTTTTTACTAAATGTATAAACGGTACATACCAAAATAACATTTTTAACAATTTTTGTTTCTCTCTCTGTTTGTTAAGGCTAATCTCTAAAACGGCTCGACCGATTTTGACGGATTTTCCCTGGCAGATAGCTGATGTAATAAGGATAACTTAGGCTACTCTTATTTTAGAAATTTTATATTTATTTTTATTAATATAAATAAATAATAAAAAAATAACTTTACCACGCGGTCGAAGTCGCGAGCACAGCTACTTAGTATTTTTTATAAGTGATTTTGTATGTTTTTTGATAAAATAAATAAGGAGGTAGACTAACCGTTCTGATTAAACGTGACTCGCTAATCTACGGCGAATCGTCGCAGCTGGCACGAGCTGATGGAGGGCAATAAACGTTTACATCGCACAACTAATTTGAATTTCTTTAAAAAGGAATTCTGACCATTCCCGGGATATCGAGAACTGAAAAAAGTTTAACGTTTTGCCGCGTGAACTAACACCCTTCGAAATTTAGTGACTGGGTGTTTAGAGACTTTGAATCACTTTCGAAACTTCTAAACAGGTCTATTTTCCCTTTAAATCTACTGTGTTTTATTTGTGTAAAACCGATTCGGTATTAGTTGTTTTTCTATTCCAACCTATTCGGTTTTTCGGAACAAAAAAGTTAGCATTGTCTAAAGTTTTAACATTTAAGAAAAACTGCAGGATTGTAAAAAAGTTTTAGAATCAATTTAGGTATGGGCATGGACAAACAAATCTAAACAAGGCTAGTTTATTAGTAGTTTTGAATGTAGAGAGAGACTATATTCTTGTAGGCAAATGAAAAAAAACGACCTTGGGATTATATGACTGAGAAATAGACTGACGGTACATCCAATCTAACCATAAAATTAAATACATTACTGATAAGGGATAAAAAACGTGTCTCTATTTAAAAAAAAAACGGTTCTCGAGAGCCAAAAAAGGCACCCGTGATGGTTTTTATTTTGTTTATTTTAACTCGAGAACGACCTATTCGATTTTCGTAATATTTTTTTATTATTATAGATATGTTTTCTGTCTTTACTCGTATTGTTTGGTGCGTTAAGTGTAGTGTGTTTTAATCGAGTCGCGATCGATTAAAACATCGTCAGTCCGATTTTCAGGAATTAGATTTTAATTAGATTCAGAATAGAGTGTTACCTATATAGCTAATATATATGTCACGGGACATATTCTTGCTAGAACTTATATTTACAGAACGTACCTACGTATAAGCTAGGTAAACAATTTGATACGATATCTCCCGTTTACATTGCAACCAAAATAAAATTGTAAACTGAATAATTTGTTTTCTCAACAATTGCTTCCTTATTTATTATTATCAAAGAAAACATTTCAATTTACAATATCAGAAATGTTGTGTATTTATTGCATCAGATCATGAGAGAGTGGCACCGACCCAGGATTCAGGCGCTGGTTGATGCAGGAGTGGATCTCTTGGCGCTGGAAACCATACCCTGCCAAGAGGAAGCGGAAATGTTAATGGAGTTACTGAAGGAATACCCTACCACCAAAGCCTGGCTGGCATTTAGTTGTAAAGTAAGTTTATATTTCCTTATTATATGATTAGTGGGATGAAGAGGCCTAACCACGTTTTTTTTTATTGGAGCAATGCACTTGACTTTGTATGATAAGCAGTCCATGAATAGGATCGATCAATACTTCCACTTGCCGGCCAAATGATTAAGTTACGAAAATGGGCGGCGACAATTTGCATTATCCTACCGTTCATAATCGCACTCTGAAAGGTGACTACCACCTTGACATGAAATCGATGTAGTAGTCTCCTGAAACCCGGTGAACCCACGGCTAAAACCGAAACATGACTAGGTCAAGATAACCAAAAATATTTTAACAAATAACCTACTTACGAAAATTTTACGAGAGAAAATATTGAACTATCTTCGTATGTAAGTAATAGTTTAATTGTTTTTCTAATGCAATGGCTTGTGCTATAGGAAAACGGGTTCGATTCCCACTCGTGGTTAAAAATATTAGTAGGTACTACGTTTTTCTTTACAGTTTGCTATGGTATGAAAATATATGTATGTATTAGTCTACTCGTAGTATAGTTCTGATATACATACTACAAGCCTAGAACTTAGTTTGTTACCAGGGAAATATGTCTGAAATTATTATTAATTTGGTATTATTTTTTAAAATGCATATCTTGACTGATTCTATTTCTGTGAGCTCAGTATAGAGAAAGTAAAATACCTTAAGGGCTCTTCAGTAGTCTTAACGTCCATACAAACGTACCTACTTCCAATATCGTAACTTGGTTGTTGGTTGAAGTTCCATTATTATTTTTGTGTTGGTAATTGTACGCAAAAATCTTTGTGATATAATATTAAAAAAGCTCTTTTATTTAAAAAAATACAGATTCATATGACACTGCATGATTTAATTAATATAATGTCTGGCAAAAATATTAATAATAATCCTGCGACAAACCGTATATAGCTTTAGCATTTTGTATGGAGAACGCAGACTTCGCGATTATGAATGCAGAGTCCTTAAGTTTCTGATTTTTAGAAAATATTACTATATTAAGAGTTGATTTTTCATTCGCCTCATAAAGTTATTCGACAGTTAACTTGTAAGAACTATCAAAATTATTAATTCATCATACAAGTTGACAACCTCCGTAGACTAGTGGTTGCGCCTTTGGCGTTGTATCCGGAGGTCGTGGGTTCGATTCCCACCCATGGCAAAAAAAAAAATTAGTTGGTACGTTTTTTCTGTACAGTTGGTGTTTATAAAAATATTATATGTATTATATCGTTGTTGTTGGTACACATAGTACAAGCCTAGAGCTTAGTTTGTGACCAAAGCAATATGTAAAAATTGTCCTACAAGTATATGTTGAATATATTTATCTGATATGCTTTATACAACGAGGCTATACTATCAAAAACGCCGCAACAAGCTTGCCACTTGTTAGGTGTTGCCTCCTAATACCATCGGCGAAATGAGGACGGGTTAATCCCTCCACTGGGTACCCTGAGGCCGTTTAAACGGTTCTCGGGAGCTAAAAAGGCACCCGTGATGGCATAGATATAAAAGAGGTATATGTAAGTAAGTACGTACCTACTATCGTTTATATAAAGTAGCATAATATTTTGTTTCGATAACATATAGGTAGGTAGTTGCAGCCAGTTCTAATCAGTAGTTTCTAGTATTGATACCTATTCCTATACAGATATAGGAATAGGTAGCTAGTAGTTTATTGACAAACATCCAGTTATTATAGGCGACTAACTTAATATCTATATATATGTACCGCTAGCTTTTGTTGACCCGGATTCGTCTGTCATTTTATTTCTACAAAAAAATCGTACATAATTTGGCCTTATCCCTACCTTCAATTCAACAGTTGTATAAAATGTGTCTACCTACAAAGTTTCACTATTGTAGCATATTTTTTCACCCCCTCCCCCGTCTCCTATTGTAATATCCAAATATAGTGAAACACCTAGATATGTATCAATTTATTTTAAACAAATAGTCTACAAACCGAGTTTTAAGTCTGTAGTCCGTAGTTGTAAGTATGTATGCTACCTTATCTAAGCTCCTTTCATTACGGATTTTAAACGAATAGTCTACAAACCGAGTTTTAAGTCTGTAGCAAGTATGTATGCTACCTTATATAAGCTCCTTTCATTACGGATATATTAACTTTCCTAATAAAATGTTAAACTCCCTTTTCACCAGTGGAATTCAAATTTTGAATTGTTTCTTAGTGGGCCCCTAAAAGGAAGCTTCCCTTTATGTTGTAGGGGTCAAATGTTCAAAAGATCATATTCCTAGATTCAGTAATTTGGCGATGATATGTAAGTCAGTCAATCAGGCAGCACTGGACAGGGCCTTTTATATACATAGACCACGGGTGCCCGTGGTTAGAAGTGCCGAAATCGTCTAAGCCGACCTCCTAATAGGTAATTTATTATACTCGTAGACAATCATAATAACCGGCAAATTTCCAAAAAATTGATAAACGGGGCGTCATAGCGATCAGTTGACGTTTACTTTCGCGTTAACTTTACTACTGCGTTAACATTTTCACCAAATCACATGCTCGCATTTTTAGTTCTCAAAATTTCCGTTTGGGGCGCTGTATAATTTCCTATGCAAATTTTAGTTAACTCAAACGCAAAGTAATAGTTAGAAAACTTACACTAGGGGTACAGCGCGCAAGCTACATTGGTGCGCGACCTATTATGTACCTATTACTTTAATATCCTCGCTGCTTTATTATCAAATGAACTGCCCGTTTCGTAACCGCACCATGAAATTAGACACATCGACAATAAATCGATGCCGTAGATTTCTGAATACCAGTGAAACTCCATGTCGACGCATCATTTAGCCGGCACAGTGGGATCGATCATTATTGTTAAACACCAATGTATTGATCGGGCCCATTCATAGACTTTGTAGGTCTGCTTAACATCAGTTAGATACAAAGTCACATGCAGTGCTCCATTAAATAATAATAAAAAATTTGAAACTTCTTATACGTATACTTAAACGTACGAGATATATATAGGTACCTAGTTAACAGTTTTTGCATCTGTATGATATTTTTTATACGTGGTGGCCGAGTTGGTTAGACATTGGACTTAAAAACATTTAGGTCCCTGGTTCGAATAACGGTACCAATGAGTTTTTAAATTAAAAAATCATGTACATTTGTTTGACAATACCACTATAGTGCCACGGAGAGCACTTTAAGCTGTCGGTCCCGGTTTCACTATACCAACTTGTGGAACTGTTTATAGATGGATTATTGAGAAAACATCGCGGAGAGCTAGCCACTTGTTCGGTGTAGACTCATACTATCAGCTACGACGAGGTGGGATTAAACGCCCCTACGCTGGGTACCCTGAGGCCGTCTAGGCGGTCTCGGCGCCGAAAGGCATCCGTGATGATACATACATACATACATGATATTTTTTCCTTGGATAATAGAAAAATATGGCAGAGCTGCTGTTTTCTATAAATCAAACTAGCAGTTACGTAACTACGTAGGTAGGTAGTAACTACCTATCTAGGTACATTAGAAATGAGTTACACGCGCCACACGTATCTAACGTTCAATTGTCTGATGATTTGATTTGATAAATGTTTCCGCATAATTACTCGTTCTACATTTACATATTTACTTGTACCTACCTATCTGTACACAATATTCTATGCGGCTGGCTGCATTGTGATTCCATCAGCCTTGTTAAATGCGAAAGTGTTGTCTTGTTTTTTTTATAAAAGCACGACATGTATCTACCTGGTGGTGAGTAGACCTACAAAGTCCATGAATGGGGTCAATCAATAATTGTTCTTAAACAATGCAGAGCACTCGTATTGAAATCATAGGTATGACATTTTACTCACCCGATGAAATTCAAAAATACGAACTTTGGAAATCAATGACTGTTTTGTCATTTCAGTGATATTTAGTCATTCGCTGACATTCAAAAATCGCACCCCTGGGGCGTGTTCGGAAACGTAACACTTTAACACTGGGTAGTGTAACAGAGTGCGATAAAAATACTGAAAAATGCTTAGAGAAGAAGAGATGCATATAGTGTAGTGACATTACCCAGTGTTAAAGTGTTAGTTTCCGAACACGGCCCTGCAGCGCTGGCTAGAATCGAAATGTAGATGCACCTATCTATGTCAGGATTTTTTTGTTGTTGCAAATTAACGCTTCGATTAGACCTATATATAGGTCTCTCTAATTTGCCGATAGCTTAAATTATATTTTTAGAAAAATCGTTTCTACATACATACATATCTTCACGGGTGCCTTACGGCGTCCGAGACCGCCTGGACGGCCCCAAGGTACCCAGCGGAGGGGTTTTAATCCGACCTTGTCGTAGCCGATGGTATGACTCTACACCGAACAAGTGGCTAGCTCGTCGCCATGTTTTGAATAGACTTAATAACCCATCTATAAACAGTTTCACTAGTTGGTATAGTGAAACTGGGACCGACAGCTTAACGTGCTCTCCGAGGCACTATAGTGGTGTTATCAAACAAATGTACATAATTTTTTTAATTAAAAACTCATTGGTACACACCGGAATTCGAACCAGAGACCTAAGTGTTTTTAAGTCCAAGGTCTAACCAACTCGACCACCACGTATATAAAAATCGTTTCTGTGCAGCAATATTGTTGCGAACATTCTAATGTTGTTAAACAACGATGTATTGTTCGACCTCATTCATGGACATGGACCTCATTCATTCATACAAAGCCACATGCCGTGCTCCAATAAAAAATACTATTTAACATTTGAGATTTGTGTGAGTTTCCCGAGACTTTATTGAGCAAATATTTCAGTAGAGCTGAGAGTTATTTCAAAAGATCAGACATTTGTTGGCAATTAATGGAATAAATGATGTGAATAAAAATCTGTGTCAAGAATTCACGATAAGTATAGAGTCGCGGCGCTTCGTTTTAAAATAAATGTGTGGACACTAATTTGGAGCAAAAAATAATGCTCTCAAGAGTGCTAAATTTGATTTCAAAAATAAATATTTAACCAGAAATAGAAAGTTAAAAGGAGAAATTTTTTTGGGCCCCAAAATTTTTGTCGTATAAAAATGATTTCATATACTAAATTCAAATATCTTTCTTATTTTTACTATAATGTAGAAGCCAAATTGCATGTTATTTCAAATAATTTAGAATTCCAGTTAGACTTAAAAAGTAGCTCCAGCCTAGTGGTTAAGTCACTGCGCAACTAATAACAAGGTTAAGCAGACGACAACAAGGCCAGACCTGGGATGGGTGACCGCTTTATACAACGACGCTATACGACGCTGAAATATGGACGAGTTAATCCCTCCGCTGGGTACCCTGAGGCCTTTTAAACAGTTCCCGGGAGCCAAAAAGGCACCCGTGATGGTACTTATTTATTTTCAGTTAGACTTTGCTATACTGAGTGGGCAACAACATTCGTACTTTGCCGCTTATATCTAGTAGCTCTACCACAAGTTTTTCAAAACAATTTTTACTATAGTCGCTAGTAACTATAGATATAGGAATCAACCAATAAGAAAAGTTTATTTTAAAAATAAAGCGATCCTATTCGTTGATCCTTATCTATAGTTTTAATAACTTTATTCTTACCTTGTCGCTAATTAAATGATATTATCAATATATGCAAATCTATACCGAACAAGATTTGCATGCTCCTCGCAGTGTTCTACTTATTTATGAAATCACTAATTTTCAGGATAACCAAAGTATAGCACACGGAGAAAGTTTTCAAAAAGTTGCCAAAAAATGTTGGGAGGCAAATCCTGAGCAATTGGTGGCTGTGGGGGTGAACTGCTGTGCGCCTTCGTTCGTCACCAAACTGTTACGAGGGATCAACGATGATAGGCCCGAAGCGCCTATCCCTCTCATCGTGTACCCTAACTCGGGTGAAAAATATAACCCACAAATCGGGTAAGTCCGGAAATCCTATCTCTCCTATCTATGTCTGACACATCTCTCCGCCTGGAATATCTGGAAAACCAAACAAAACAAGTGCGAAATCTAACGTTTATAGAATACGTTTGTCTATTTCTTAAAAGGTACCTACTACTAGGTACCGATTATATGCAGTTTATTTTGTTTATCTGTTCTGGTCAAAATAAGAGTATATTTATGTGGTATGTGTAAAAAAAAAAAAAATACAGGAGACACCCACATTTGAAAGTTTAGACTTGCCTTACTGAAATTTATAAGTTTATTTAATTATCAATTCTGCACTACATCGCATATATTGGTCCAGTACAGCACTTGCATAATATAATGTTCATACTTAACTGACCGGTATGGATATAAATATGGATAGAAAAATAATCCGATTACCGCGAAAAGTGATAAAAAATAGTCGCGTGTGAGTTATCGCACTTGCCGGGTTATTTTACATAATAATATAAACTAGGGGGCTTAGCATAACCACAACGATATAGTTTGACAGTCGATAAAATGAACTTTATGAATGAACATTTATTCATAAAATCGGTATGTATTGATTTTGTCGATTTATTGAGCCTTTGATGCTGTTGTACTAAGGCCCTAGATATATGCTAAAGCTTTTTTTATAATGAAAGAGCTGGGGCCTTATTCCGAGCTTGCAACGGCTAATCACGACAAGACGTTGCGCAAACTATAAATATGGAAATATAAGTTCTATTCCAATGGTTATATAATATGTATTAGTTTGGCTATAATAATGCCGCCATCTTGAAATACACGAATTCTTCGCAAGTTTAAACATCTTATGAGCATTGGAATTTCAACTTTATAATTAACAGGATAGAACTTATATTTCATTACCCATACAAAAGAGAAAGTATGGATGAAGTCGAAGTACCATATTTATCATCAATAACCGACCTAACTCCACTAATTTCAGGTGGATAGACCGGGATAAATGTGAACCAGTGGAGGCTTTCATCCAAGAATGGCTGGACCTAGGCGTGAGGTATGTGGGTGGATGCTGCCGGACTTACGCAGCCGACGTCTCCAGGATACGGAACCAGGTCCACAGATGGCAGGAGCGCCGTCGGTTTGACCGGGATCATCCTGTTGCATAGCAATGACCTGGAAAATCCTTAGGCACTGTCTACACTAATGACCGGTATGCATTGGTTAAGTATTTAGCGAAGCAGTAGGTAGGTACAGTAACATTGATAGGTATACCACTGAATACCTACGACCTTCGTTTAGTTGCATTACTGTCCTTTCTTATTTTACTTCGCTAAACACTTATCTAATGTAACTTTAAAACAGGCCGGTTTTAATAGTCGTTACTTAGCCTAAATAAACTTATTATATATTTTTTATATAGGTATCAGTTGCCTACAATCCCTTTGTGGGTAATCCAGGGCTGCCTAGAATACTTTGCCGTGACATATGCCTAAGCAACGACTATTTACCTGGCCCCAAATACCTAACTATAAAAGTTCTAAAATATCGCTGCGTTTAATTATTAATGAACTATATCGCAGTGATTGAAAATATTACTACTTTATTATTTTATAAATTAGGTTGAAACTCTTACACTATTAGTTACATATACCGCACTTTTACGTGTAGGTACGTTTTTTGCAGCGCGACAAGTCTTCAGGAATTCTCTTTAAAAAAATGGCTTAAGTAGGAAAGCCTTGTTACAACGGTTGTTTTTAAACGTTCCGGTAGTTATTTTAAACGGCCGACGGTGAAAATAGAATAAAAAGCGTAGCTCGTGTTATTATAAATACAGGTCGTATGATATAATCTTGGCGTTTAAACAACCGCGTTTAACTTCCTGCTATCAAGGCCTTACCTATATTAGAAGACGAACGCTTTCATGTGAAACAATAGAAGAATTACTGATTCAGCGCCGCTAAAAAAACTCGTGCGCATTCTTATCGGGTTAAATTATATATCAACAATCGTAATAATGTAAGGGATTTCAATTCTTTTTCATAATAATAAAATAGTATCTATCTATATCAACGCAACATTTTTTATGTATCCCTATTGTAATTAAACGATGTTGTAAGCGCAAGCGTATCTTGCATCAGTAGCCCTAGTGTGAGTTTTTTTAACATTTACTTTCGCGTTAACTATACTACTGCGTTAACATTTTGACCATTCACATGCTCGCATTTTTAGTTAACTCAAACTCAAAGTAATAGTTAGAAAACTCACACTAGGGGTACCGTAATAAAAAAAACATAACATCACGTTAAAAGTGCGAAAGGATAACGAAATGGGATTTTTTCAAAATATTTTTGTTTTTATATTTTATAACAAAATAATAATATGTTCTTAATTTTACGAAATCTAAGTCATATATAATATCTAGATTCTGTAGTTTTTAATTATGTCCTAAGTTTTTAAATGTTAAGCCGAATTTAATGTTATATACAGGTATAAATGATTATTTTAGTTGCATATTTGTCACTTGGAACATACTGGGGGCATTTACATAATAATAATAATACAGGGTGTAACAAAAACTGTATACAGCAGCGCTTTACAGGGTGTTCTACTCATTAATATCTAAAATTTTCACTGGAAGAAGCCAATCTAGCATCAGTAGCTCTAGTTTGAGTTTTTTTAACGTTTACTATCGAGTTAACTTTACTACTGCGTTAACATTTTCACCAATCACACGCTCGCATTTTTAGTTCTCAAAATTTCCGCTTGGGGCGCTGAACTGTATCCCATACAATTTTAGTTAACTCAAACGCAAAGTAATAGTTATAAAATTCATACTAGAACTACAGTACGCTCCGGATAGTGAAAACTATTGTTTTTTTTTTTACCTTAATGGTTAAATTATAGTAGGTAGGTACTAAGATAAATAATTATTATTTGACATCCAAAGAAATATTTCTCAATGTAGAATGTATAAAAGATGTACAGTGGACAATAATACATATCAACTTAACAATTTTGAGCCAATTTGAACCATAATGTAGGTGCAAAAGTTAATGTCTTGTTGTCCATTGTACATATTTAGTTATTTTTTTAACCCCAGCGATATAATATTCGCACATTTTTATTGTTATTTATTATTCCTTACTTATAAAAAAATGTTTTAATTACCAAAATTTTGATTTCACTATTTTTTTAATCGAAAAAGCAGATTGTACAATAACTTTTGTACTTTGAGAATATGTGTATTTTCTTGAATATTTACAGGTAAAATATAGGTTTTATTTTTTATTTCGTGCAAAGTGCCATATGCCATGATGCTCAAATTTTATCTATTGAAATTATTAAATTAACAGCTTTTATAAAATTAACAAATTTAACCGAGATCAAAAATCAAAATTAACGTAGTATATATAGTAAGTAAAATTCGTCGTATCAATAAAATATTTTTAACAAATTTACAATTAGCGTGCGTCAATGGGGAAGAAAATTGCAAATTTCTGCCACTGGTGGCGTTTCGTCGCTTGACCCAAGTTTTCTCTTGTGTTTGATTCTGCTTTCAGTTGTGAAAACGTGCAATACATTACAATTTCTAATTTTTAAAGCAAGAGAAATTATTATAATTACTTACTTTTTTTTAATAAATCCAAAATATAGGTACAAATAAAATAATAAAAATTAATTCAATAATAGAATGAACTATCTTATAAGTGTTTTTAAATCGTTAAGAAACTTTAAAATTAATAAGACAAAAAAACTAACATTGAATGAAATACAAAAAAAAATGGAGTCAAGCGCTTGCAGCGCCATCTATAATTAGCTTTGCGTTTTATTCTCTATTGTTATGTCGAAGGGTAAGCAATTCAATCGACAGTACCTACGCCTATAGGTAAATAAACACTTGCAATCAAACACAAAATATTAATGATTTTATTAAATTACTATTTTTTTATATAAGTAAACATAATATTAAATTGTAAATTTACTTAGGGGATTCTTTACCATGTTAATTAATTCAATCGTACAAAGATTTGATAACATCTTGATCTCAAATTTTGTCGGTATGTAAATGTCGGTCTGTGATCACTAACTGTTTAGTTTCATTGTTAATTGACTACTGTGTTACAGAATAATAAACGTTTGTGTAAACAATAAAAATGTTTAAATATATCGTTTTTTTATTTAAAAAAAAAAACTGGAAGAGCTTTAAAATATATGGGCTTATTTACATTGAATCAGTTTTTTGAATTTAAAGCAACTGACTGACTTAATGTAATTATTTCTGCAGCACCTTAAGACTAAGTTGCACCAGTGTCTGTTTAAGTAAAGTTAAAAATGGCGTCGAAAGTACCAACTGTCATTCGACTTTCAAAGTAAAACTGGTACATTCGACGCCAGTTTTAACTTTAATCGTTACAAATACTTTAACAGACCCTTGGTGCAACTGGAGCGAAGTCGATTAAACCTCGATTAGTCACTATTTAAATATTAGTAATTTAAAATCGCTATCATATCATTTTTATAATTATATTTTCGCTTGTAATTTTATATAGCTATGTAATTTAATCCGTCATAACTACTCTATGCTATGGCAACAAATTACGAGTGTGATCTGTTAAGGGCACTGCATTCGTAATCGCGCTTCCAATAATACTCGATTACCGTTTTTCGCAGAACTAAAATCATATTTTTAATTATTAATCTTTTTGTTATTTAAAAAAATAACATCGACCAACAGCAAATTGTAATATTGGAAGTTTGTATGGGCGTCAAGTCGACTCCTGCCCCCGTAGCACGGCCAAGCTAAGACAAGATACGGGGTCGCGAACCAATGTCACAAGTAACTATTTTTTAATATCAACTAATCAGTGCGCTGCAAAGTTGCACCTGATTGGCTGATATAAATAAAATGTTTTGTTTGACATCGGCTCGCGACTTTATGTCTTGTCTTGGCTTGGCCGTGCTACGGGTGCTGCAGCCACTTCTGTCTCTTATAAAGTTAGCTTGTCAAGATAACGAAACCATTTAAAAATTACATTGAATAATCAGTAACAACAATAACTAAAAAGTCATGTACTATATTCCCTTTGTTAAAGGGTACTATTGCTTTGACAGTTAGCATTCTGTGAGGTGACAATTGTACTATATTGACAATATAAAGTTGCCTTTAAAAGATAAAGAATATGGTCGCAGGCGCTTAGTTTCTTTTTATAATGAGGGTGGTGATTACAATCAAAGCTATGGCAAACTGTACAGAAATGTGAACTGTGGAAATCAAACGCACGACCTCAGAGTAGATGGATATGAATATAGGGTTGGTAGGTAGGAATTGTTTAAAAAAGTGAAAATAAAAAATATATATCATTTAGATTATTTATTAGTTCAGTCTCATAGTTTATTATTTACAGATATTTATTGTAGTATAATTTAAATGTCATTAAAAAATATAATTAATATTATCTATTGAATCCATAAATATTTTAGCTTCCAAGTTTATTAATTCATAGCTATTACAAAATATACAATACTGAAAAATATAAAAATACTTATTTAATTAGGTACATAATATCTATTACATTTATATTTTTATTATTTTATACGGAACATGGACGTCACTTTAGTAAATTAATAGTATATTATTAAATTACGTAAGGCGTCAATGGTTTAACATTTCTCCCAAATATTTTTATTTAGTAAAATTTTAATACAACATTCACAACATATTATTTGACATAAGTATTCAATATTTGTATGAAATAATGCGAAACGCTCTGCGGTAGAGGGTTTTTCTTTATTAGGTTTTTTATTATTAGAGCACGGCATGTGACTTTAATAATAATAATAATACCATCACGGGTGCCTTTTTGGCTCCCGAGAACCATTTAAACGACCTCAGGGTACCCAGCGGAGGGATTAACCCATCCTCATTTCGCCGATGGTATTTGGTACATGTAACTTTATATCTACTTAATGGTAAGCAGACCTACAAAGTCCATGAATGGGGTCGATTCATACATGATTGTTTAACAATATTGATCGCTCCCACTATGCCGGCTAAATTAAGTGGTTATGAAATGGACAGCGACAAAGACATATTTGCATTACGAGTCTATTTTAATATTAAAATTGCTGCTTTATCGTCAAATCAATCGCCCATTTCGTAACTGCAACATGAAAGACTACCACCTCGACAAGAAATCGATGCAGTAGTCTTCGGAAAACCGGTGAAGGTTAGGGAAAATTAACCGTTTTAATTACAAAAACATATAATAGAACTACAGTTTACATAAACTTTCAAAATAAACCAAATACAAATAAAGTGCATAAATTATTAGAAATTAAAATAGTATTTTTTCTGAGTTAGTAAACAAACATATATACAAAAAACACGATAGGCGAATACCTAAGTAAATGCGAACATCTTTGATAAATTGTGACACAATATAACAAAAGTAGGTGATGATATTTTAATATCTATATTGTTTGACTTAAGCCATTTTGCGGAAGATTTAGAAACTAATTTCAAGAAACAATCCTCCATCTTGGTTATGCTACTTAATAAAATAATAATGACTTACATATTTTTAACTAAAGCGTTTTTTATAATTATAATATCAAAGTGATATATTGTTATAAAACTATTCCAATATTTTATTTACTGGCATCTTGTCTTACTAAAGAATAAAAAATCTAATATTAAATCACTGGTATAATATAAAACCTTATTACTGGAATAAGTAAAAAATCTAACCATAAAATGTCTGCCAGTTAACTTGAACAGTGGCAAAGTCTAAAATATAATTAAAACTACCATGTTGTCACCTTGTCTTACAACAATTCAATATTAATGACAAAAATGCATGAATTATATTAATTATACACTACTATTACTAAATTGGTATAAAATATTTTGAAGTTATTGTGTTAGGATTATTTTTTTGTGTATAAAAATAGTAATTTGTTATCACAATTATTTTAAAGTTTGTCCAATAATAATAGTTTATATATTAGAACTTTTTGTTATTTTTAGAAAATTTTGATAAATAAATTAATATGGCGTCTGACACTCAATCACAAACTACAGTCGGAACCACCACTCAAGTCCGATAGCCGTGGCGCTTTTGTAGCACACTTCTGTCAAACTACAAGACAATTTTTTTGTTCCAGTTTTAGCCGCAGGACTTGAGTGGTGCTTCTGGCTCTTACATATTAATCTATCCATGCAGCAAACTCGTGCGAATAAAATTAATATTTTGAACTCTGAATCTTGCCGATTTTGAGGGAACACTACCCAAACACCCTCATGTGGAACAACAAGACAATTTATAACCTAATTGAATAGTAAACGAACAAACCTTAAGAGAAAAGAGAACAGAGAACAAACCTTAAAAAAAGTTACATAAGATGGCTTAAACATAAATAGAAAATATAGTTTTTTCATTAAAAAAAAATACCTGCTGATATCTAAATATGTTTGTCAGTGTAATTAATGTCCCTCAAGAAACTGTACATATATAAGTACTTATTTTAAATGTTATATGAAACATCGAAAAAGTAGACAGTGTTATTAAATTTACTTATACAAAATGGCTTAGCATAGGCGAATGACAACATATACTAAGCCCATAGAAGATTTTCCATATTAGATCAAGCTGGCAAACATTTATGATTTTTATAAAGAGCATTACACACATTGCCCGGGTCACTAACCAAGCTCTGGGCTTATACTATGTGTACCAGAAAAAAATATACATATTATATTTTATAAACACCCAGTCCATGGAAAGTTTTTTTTTTTACTGAAACACGGCATGTGATTTTATATCTACGTGATGGTAAGCCTAGAAAATCCATGAATGGGGTCAATCAATGCATTCTTAACAGCATTGATCGCTCTTGATTGATGTTCAAATGACAACGACCACTAAACAACGGAGACGTTCTCATTGGCCTTACCTTAACATTTACTTTCTTTAGCTTCTTGAAGTAAAGCTTTAGTCTGCAATTCAGCAATGGCCAATACCCTTTCATGTCTCTCCTCCATGATCTGACACTTCAATGATTTTGTCTCCATCTTTAGGTTTTTCACTTCATTCTGCAGTTTGAGGACTATAGTCCATAAGCTTGAAGAGCTATGGTTGTTCGAATTGTGAATAGGTAACGAAGGGGACCTCACAAGAACATCCATCGGTATTTGATTCTCGTCATCACCCTCTGTAATATTGAATATTAATTATAATATTAATTCTGTTTAAAAATCTTGTTTTTTTTTTTAAGTTTAATACACAAGCAATATAAAAGGGCCTATCTTATTATAAAAAAAATATTTTCTAAAGTAAACAAGAAATAAAAATAAAGAGCAAATATATAATTATATTAGTAAACATTTATATATAACATAGTACATATGTGTGGTTTAGAATATATTTTAGGTTTTTTTTTGGGGTTTTACATGCCCTTTTATATTGCTCGTCACCGTATAATACCCACCTTGACATCAATAATAACGAAACTGTAATAAATAAAGACAATAAATGACTATTTTATTATAATAAAATACATATATATATTAAAATTATTTTAAAAAATCATTCATTGTTTTTATTTTCACAAAATATATTTGGTTTGTACAGGATGAAAAAAAAATTGCATAAAATAGTTATTTCACAAAAATATATAATATTCCAATAACATGGTGTTATTAAACATATTACTGCTGTTCTAATAATTTAATAATACTCTATAAAGCAAATGCAGACACACTCAACTTTCAGTAAATAAGGTTATATAAAATTTTGACAATTAATTAGGTATCAAATTTATTTAAAAAATGAGCCTAATATAAAAAAGATAATTAATTTAATAATTCATATTTTTTGTATTAATATAATATAAGTTAAGTTAAGTTAAGTTGAGTAGATATTAGAATACAGAGTACATAATATATTTATATGTTACTAAATAATTTACATAAATATAAGATTTTATAGTTTCTATATAAAATTATCAGAAATGACAAAGAAGAAGATAGACTTTAAAAAAGAAGTAAAATTCGTAAATAAAAGATCCCTCTAATAAAATGTGTATACAGGTTGTTTAATTTTCAAGAGATTAATAATAATCTTTGTTTTTAAGATTAGTTTAAATGGTGTTTGTTAAAGACAAAACTATAACCCCTTACTTAATATTTAAGTTAAATATTCTTCTGACACTTTTACTCTCATTAAAATTTATAAAAGTGGCAATAACATTGTTTAAATATTAAGAGATATACAATTTTATTGATAGGGATAAGTATATATATACTGCTCTTATATACTATTTTTCTAAACTAAGTTTTAGCGCTTTGGTATAGCACCAATCAATATAGATTTTAAATCCTCCATTGCATAAAAAAACTTTATCTAACAAATGTTTAACAAATACAACTAACATTTACTTTAAACTTCTAATAAACACAAAATTTTTAAATTTAATAAAATAAAATAATATTTTTTTTATATAAAAATATATAATATTGTCTTTTTTTCTTGAAAATGAAAGTTGGTAATAAATAATAGAGTAAAACAAAGAATATAAAATTATATATATATATATATATATATTATATAAACATTAAATATGTATTTTTCTATAATATACATTACAACAATTACATAACAATATAAAACCTACAATTTACATAATATATTTTTAAGTAAGTATACTACCTAAATATTATTAACAAATTAGTCATTATACTTTACCCATAAATTGTTTATATTTAGATGTATTTTAATACTTGTTAATGGCACATGTATTTTAGTCAAGCGTTAAAACTCTTTAAATATTACATAATATATTAATAACACATTCTGGCACTACAAAAACATGAATTAAAAAAAAGTTAATATTCTGCCCAATAAGAGATGAAAAAACAAATTCTTATCACAGATTTCATTTATTAATATACATTTATTAAGGCAAATTTAACCCCAAAACATTCTAAAACACATAGTATTAAAAATTAATAACGTTTCATAAGTTAAATTCAATAAAAATACTGTCTATAGACAATAAAACTAACATTAAAAAAACATCACAACACATGGCACTATATTCATTCTAATCAAACACATTACAAATAAAATTTCTATGTCATAATAATAAACTATTAATATAAAAAATATATACAATAAGGTGCATTGAGGTAATACCAAAAAAATCGGTTAATTATTTTATTAAAAAAAATATAGAGATTCTTGAATATATACTATATATTCAAAAATCTAACTATACTGAGTTCTATAGGAATCATTTGATAATAAAAGTGCCATTTTTATGAATTTAGAGGAATTACAAATTACACAGAACAATTCTAAAAGAGTTTGTTTTTGTAGGTACTTGGCCGAAGGAGCCTTTTTTTACAAATGTTATTATAACTTACATAAAATATCATGTCTTCGTTAATAATATCATAAATTTGAATAAAACTTGACCTAATGTTAACTCTAGCTACTAACAACGCGGTGATAAATAAAATGGCATAGAAATTATAAAAATATTATAGCTTTCAAATATCGAAACTACCCTACAATCGGAATCACTCCAATGCACCTTACATAATTGTTTATACCGAATTAACGCAAATTCCCCGATAATTTTTAAAATAATTCATTATGTCCAAATATTTTATACTTTGTTTTATTTTCTATTAAGGACACTGCATTTGTAATCGCGAAATCAGTGTTCTCTATACAAAATAAGCTTTCGCACTTTCAGAAATACTCGATTACTGTTTATCGCAGAATTAAATTAATATTCCGGTTATTGTATTTATTAATATTCCTGTGTAGGGTTTTTTTTTTGTAAAAAAAACTTTTTTAATATTATAATACAAAAATATTTATTACCCACACCAGAAAGATTTTGACGTATAATAACCAAAATAATAATTGCACTTCGACTAACAGTCAAGTTGTAATATTGGAAGTACGTTTGTATGGACGTCAAGTCGACTACAGAGCCCTTAATATAAAAGAATCAATATATTTTATTGGACCACGACATGTTACTTTCTATCTACCTGATGTTAAGCAGACGTACCAACTCCTTGAATGGGGTCGATCTAATACAATATGGTTTAACATCATGCATCGCTCCCAAATTTCGGGCTAATTAATGCGGTATTTTTAATTTATTTTGCGTTAATTCTGTAACATATTATAAAAGTACCATGCTTAAGCAGTTTAGCACATAGCAAGCCCGTGAATACAAACAAACGCACACTAAACCCAACACATTAGTATCTTTAAATATAAGAATCACAGACAATCATTACCCAGAGACTAACTTTGTACACGTCAGGCTTAAACTAGGTTTATTATTTAATATTACTTTAGTTAAAATTCGAGTTTAAATTCTCATAATTTGGTTAAAATTTAGTAGAAAGTTAGAAAACTAATTTTACTGTCTTTGTTATGACGTGGCCAAAGAGATTATTATGATTATAATGCAATCTTAGATCTAAATTGAAGCAATTAGAAAGTTTTCAATTTGCAAACATAACCATTAAAAGTTTTTATTATATTTATTAGAATAGTTTTTCTAATCTACCAAGTGATATTCCTTTAAAAACCTCTGTTTTCAGTCGCTCTAATTAGTATACGTCGGAAATATCTGAGAAATTTGACTCATCTTAGAACGGTTTCACAAGTATTCATATTTCAATCATTTTGTTTTATTAATACTTTTAAACTCGGTCGAAATTTATTTTATTATAAATATATTTTATTTTTACTTTCAATAAAGCTTCTTATCTTTACGATAATTAGATTTTGAATCCAATGAGTGGAGTGACGCAAACAAATAAAAAAATTAAATATTTTTATTTTCTGTTACTTATTTCTCGCGTATTCTAGTAAGTTTTAGTAAAACTCTTTAATGTCAAACGAAAGTTCTACGATTTTATTATACGTATAGATAATCTCTCAGACCGCCATAATTTAATGTCAATCAAAATGATGCGATTTTCTAATTTGTTTAACGAACGAGCCACAACACCACGTAGAAGTTCTGGCAGAACGCGGCGACGTTAAACTAGGATGGGAGCCGCTACATTCCCGTCTACTCTCCTCAGCAGACTCCCAAACATTCGGATTGGACCTATGGAACTTCCTTTGGGCCAGGAGTTTCTTACTCTCCGGGACTCTGTACAAACTAGTCTCTGCCAACGAACTCTTATTGCGTTTAACTTTGGAGTACTTAGAGCTATCCCAGGCGACGTATTCTGCGTCGTTGGAGCGCCTGTTCAGTATCTTAGGGTAGTTGTGAGGGGGCGAGTTAGTGAGATGTGCGTGCGTCTGTACTTTACCACGAGACAAAAGACCGCAGTCCACTGCAGGTGCGCAAAAAAAGACAGCCGCATGTAAAAAAAAAGAGCATTGATTTACACGAATGTTCTAAAGTAAAGGTACGTCTACACGGTCAGTCACGTCAACGTTAAGTGACGTGGATGCATGTGTGTGAATATTAGTTATGTGCATTTTAATGATAATGTCTGGTTCGTGATAAAATTTCATAACATTGACTATATGATACAGGATAAGAGCCAGTATCCACCAAAGGGAAGAGATGTTTAATTTTTAAACATCCAATGTGAATGGGTTTCGATTGCAGGACCGAAATCCTATAGGTACTATACGACTATCTCTCCTGGATATCCACGGCTGTGGCATGTGGAGACAGGGACTTACACCAGCCTCCATAGCATAATCTGTCAATAACTAGGATTTCCTCAGATTTCCTAACTCAAAGAACTGAGAAAGTTTTGACCTCGGGAAAAATTCTGTTACGAGGTCAAGAAATGGATTCCCGAACTCGAACATCTAAATGTGGTTTTTAGTGATATTAAAGTTTTATTTAAAGAAAAAAGGAACGTGGATGTGTAAATAACTAACTCGATCCTAATTAGATATTCTCATTATAAAAAATCTATTAACTTTTAAAAAGACAACCAAAGTTTGACAAAAAGTAATTAGGATCGAGTAAGTCAAATCTACATCTACACCTCCATTTTTTTTTTCAACAAAAAAACTTTATTATCACTAAAAACAACATATAGATGTTTTTTGACGTTCGGGTTCGCAAATCCATTTCCTGTGCACTTAAGGAAATATCTACTTCTGGAAACGACTTATAGAATACCGATGACGTGACTGATTGTATATTTGGACCTTTATACGTTGATATGCAGATGGCAACACAATATGTCTGACATCGACAACGCGTAACATGCTGATTACTGTGTACATAAAATCAAAGCAATATAATTGTGTGCTAATAACATAGTGGTGGTTAAATAAATTACAACACTAAACATTATATTGCCATAAACATAAAATAATTATAAATAAGCAAAAATATACATTTACTCGTATACTGTTCTTTCATGCAATACTCAGTACTCCAAAGAACATAAAAGCTTAAATAAGAGGAAAGTCTATGTTATAGAGAGCTTTTAGTAACAGTAGTAATATACGAACAACATCTAGTAAATATAATAAATAGGAATACTGCTAGGCACTAGATTTGTTATGACTAGTTAATATTCAACAAAATATAGCTCTTTCATTCATATAACCAGCTGATTATTTTGTTTCTCGTCTTGGTTTGCCTTCGCCGCGTGGACTCGAATATCTCCAGTGGAATATTGGGTACTGCATAATAAATACTAAGTTAGTATGCACTACTGCTGCACTCTGTTAGTGTGTTTGTGCATAAACACTGCCTGTATACTATAAATATAGATATAGAACGTAGCTTGGACGTACAACAAATCAGATGTGAAAATATCAATTTGTGTAAGGATTGATTTTCAATTAATCAATAAAATACATAGATAAAATATAATATGTACCTATTATATTATTGTTTCTGATACACATAGTACAAGCCTAGAGCAATATGTATAAATTGTCCTACAAATTAATATAATTATTATTTATCAAATGGTTACCATAGTTACTATTTTAAATCTTATTGTAGAAAATAAATTGTAAAATGTGGATGAACCGCCATCTTGTTTGTCATGTTTTCTATCTTTATGCAATGGCGCCATTTAATTTTCACATTTACGAACATATTGTATGCCACTTCAATTGGTAGTAACTTAACAATACCTATTTTTGTTTTATATTATTTATTCGTCTCAAAAATTATTAACTTACAACAATTATTATTACAATTAATATAACAAATACAAAATTTATTGAATGAATCCTTACACAAACAAAAATTTTCACTTCAATACTATTCTTGTCACATTACAATATATTTCTCACCCAAAACCCGACCAAAAAAGGCGTCCCGTATAGCAAACAACAAATACCTTGTAAAAAACGTATACCACAAAAATAATTCATTAAAAAAATACTTTAAAAATGTGAACTCACCGGAACTGACAGCATTTCTGCATCTGGCTGAAGTGCAATAGGCTTCGATGACCTTTAGTATGAGAGCGTCTTCCTCATAAGAGTTGGATTTCCTTTGGTTGGGCGCATAGGCCAGGCGCTGGCCCAGGCCGTCGTCGGAGCCCGAGCTGTGAAGCTGTGGACGCAGAGGCGGCGCAGGACGAAGACTGGTTACGCTCCAGCCTAAAACACATTTTTATTGATCTTTTTTTCCGACAACTGAGCCCACTTGATCGTATCGCATGTAAGTGTTCAAGTACAAGAATAAAAACAACTAAAAGACCGATGGACTATGCCAATTCACGCATTCCATTCCACAGAAGTGCTATATAAATAGCGCTATATAAAATCTGCGCAACTTTAACCGTTTACGCAACGCACGCAACGGAAGCTCTCAAAAGGAACATTTTTTTCCCGTTTTCCCAACAGTTTTCATTGATGCTCCGCTACTATTGGTCGTAGTTATATAACCTTCCTAGATAAATGGGCTATCCAACACTAAAAAAAATCAAAATCGGTTCAGTAGATCTGGATTTACTGAACGTCTGTGTATTAAGCAGATAATAAGCAAAGACAAAATTAGTGAGTGGTGACTGGGACCTGGTTGGCCCAGTGGCTTAGTACCTTACCGCGAAGAGTCCCACCTACCAGATTTTTTTGCATTGCATTTTATCTATAAAACAATTAATACAACACAGTAATCTTACCTTTGGTATTAACATAGCTAGTTCCAGCTGTATCAATAAAATCCACGGAACAAAATTTAGTCCCAATTGAAGCTTTATTGGGCCTAATGGGAGGCTGGTCAAGGGAGTCGCACGAATTGAGCAACCATCGGGCAGACTGGTTGTGTTGCTTGTTCTTCTGGGTCTGTTGCGAGTGTTGGGAGAAGCTTTGGTGATTGTTGAAGGAATGAGATCGCTTGTGATTGGTCAGGCCTTGGCCGTTACTTCCGTCTGCCGTAGTCATCTGTCAAAGTTACGTAAACATCACAAAGGAGAATGGCCAAAAACCCAGGCCTGACGCAAACGTTTTATATCTCAAATTTTAATTAATTTATTTGATATTCGACTTTGTAGCCGCACATTTCGTAATCGCATCATTTTGACGGCATAGTGGGAGCGATCAATGTTGTTTAAGAACAATTATTGATCGACCCCATTCATGGACTTTTTAGGTCGGCTCACCACAAGGTGCTCCAATAAATAAAAAAGTAGAACTATTTTCAGTTATCATCATTACTGAATTCAGTAGCTAACATATTTTAATTGCCCCATTGGCAAATAAAATATGTTAGAATTTAAAAAAAAAGCTATCAATACCTAATTTCTTATGATTATCGTATTAAGTAAGCTTGCAGAAAGTTTTAAGTAGATTTTTATAGAATAAGAACAGTAGGTATTCAATAATTATATTGTTCTAAATATAATCTACTACATTACTTTTGTTTTTTTTTATAAATGTAAAACTATATTAAAGTGCTAATACAATATTTTTAAT
Source organism: Monopis laevigella (assembly GCA_947458855.1). Classification (NCBI taxonomy): domain Eukaryota; kingdom Metazoa; phylum Arthropoda; class Insecta; order Lepidoptera; family Tineidae; genus Monopis; species Monopis laevigella. The sequence continues at coordinate 17,168,626 of OX381583.1, read as the reverse complement.
TTTTTACAGTCCTTCTATATATTAATCATTTTTTATCTAAAATCATAAAATTGAGATATAGTATGCGCCAGGCCTGTTGTATTTTTATATGGACCGTGTCCTTTCTCCTTTGATACTTATATTAATGAATGCATATTATTATTAAACAGTAACAATTTTAATTAGCTTTTATTAACAAATTCGAGTACTTTACATTAGGTAGGTACTAGTATTAAACTCTATGTTCATATTGCGATTTCTTTGCGGCTTTAGTCGCTAGAAGCCTTGGCTGATGCCGATGCAGTGGATGTGATGATCCAAGCGTCCTCATGCACATTGCTATCGATGGGTTAGTTATTAGGTGACTTCCTACCGACAGTTACACAATGGTTTAGTTAGTAACATGGAGAACACAGGCAAGGATGATCGAGTAAAGCACTGCCACGCCGGGGACTGTCAGAGCACATTATTATAACATTTGTTAAAATTCTTATTTCTACTGCAAAATAAAACCCAAGACAATGTAATCAAACAATAATACAAAAACAGTGTGACTTTACAAAGTAATGATCCTTGCCTGAGTCAGTGACCACGGTAATGGGAAGCTTGGCTTTCATCCACCAATGGGCGTACAGATCAGAACGGTACACCATGAAACCCGTTTGCGTTTCTTTTGAAAGCTTGTTTAATTTCGATAAATCTTCACTTCGCGATCTCGATTTTTTATTTTTGTTTCCGTTCTCGGAATCTCTGCTTTGATCTTTAAATATATCACAATTTCGTAAAGTATCTTTACGTGATTCTCTTCGAGATTCGTATACTTCAGGCTTTTCCCTAAAAATTCTCATGTGATAGTGCAAACTTGGTTTAGTTCGTTCGCTGATGTTTATAGTGCTCCATCCTGGGTTTATGATGGGTTGTCGCACATTCTTCGGGACCTCGAGATGGGTGCTGGGCTGGCGGTATAAACGTGGGGGAGGCTTCGGCTTTACTTTCTTTTCCAAAAGATGCTGATTGATATTTGCCCGAATTGAAGTTCTTTGCATTTTACGCAACGGCTGTGCTGATGATACCGGCGTATTATCCGAATAAGTGGACGTTACAGAAGCCCGCGATGAATCGAACCCGACAAAAACATTTTCTGTTGTGAAACTAGTCTCGCAGGAGGTGCGAGGTGTCGAATCAAAAGGTGAAGTACAGCGACACTGATCTTCGAACTTTGCAGCCTCTAACTCTGATAATCTTGATTGTTTAGAGTACTCCGTATTGTAACTTTCTGGTAAAATGTCCACAGTCGAAAATTTTATATCATCTGAAGTTATACTTTTCTTTCTAGATTCTAAATAGTTTCCACTCGCTGTATTAACTACATACTCGTGCATATTCAGCTCAGGAGAAGCCAAATTGCAGCTGCCGACCACTCCTGAATCCGAAGATCGAGGGCTGTGGCAAAGTGAACGGTTGCAACACTCACATTTCTTTGATTTATTCTTATCAGAGTGTGTACTCATTCGCTGTCTATCATCAACCAGTGATGGTGGATCAGAGTCCAATTTGGTATATTCCAACAATGATTTGGTCACAGAGCGCCTAATTCGTTTATCAGAATTTATGGAATGGTTTCTAAATGGTATGTTTTTATTTGGCATATTCATAACTTTCACTTTATCCAAGTTGTTTCTAAACATTGGAGGTGGATCTAAAATAGGTTCAGCATTGGCATAGTTTTTTAATGTGGGAGATTTAGGCGGATCCAAGTCATAGACCAAATCGGACGATATTAAAGAGTTTGTTTTAGAATGTTCACAGTCCTTAGCACCGCAGTATTCTTCTTCTGCAGATTTCCAAGGTTTAACTGTAACTTCTCTAGTGCATTCATTGCAATTCGAAAAGCTACGCCGAGTAGTTTCAAAATCATCATTTAAACTTCCTAAATTTTGAATACACAAATCATCGTCAATATTTACAAGATCTTCATATGCCATGTTATACGGTTTTGTGTTTAAATCCTCACTGTTAAGTGGATTCTGAATGAATAAAGCAGGGTAGGCTTTTGTTCGACATAGAGGGCTATTAATTTCTTTTGCAAATTCATCTTCAATATCTTTATTAAGACTATTGGACGATATACTGTCGAAAAGGTTTTTGGTACAATCACCTTTTATAGATGAATTTAAATCGTATGGTACGTCGGAAGATTGGTTGAAGTAGCGAACATATCCAAAGTTACTGCCACAACTACTAGTAGCAGAGGAGAGGGTTCTCGGGCTGGCATGGTCCAGAGCATCCTGTCTAGGAATTCTTGCATTACAAAAATCATCTGTGCAACTAGAATTGGTGTAAGATTCTGTAGTATCAGTTTCGCAGTCACTTTCTTCAGTGTCTGAACATTCGGTTTCAGTTTCGATATTACCATCATCATGAACACGTAATTTGATTTGGTTTTTATGGCGCCTTTTTATTGGCAACCCAGACATTTCGAACGCTTTGGCCCAGGGTTTTTCGTGTAATAGCTTTCGCAGCATTTGTCTTGTTATGACTTTTTTCTTTACGAGTTTTGCGAAGTATTTGGTTAGAGAATAGTATGGCGATGCGGAGGGGTAGCTAGATGGTGGTAACGTCACGTGATATAGGCTGCGGCGATTCGAGTTGATGCTAGATAATGCTCCTTCAGAAGGAGAACGGGCCAGCTAGGTAAACATTACAAAAACCTTATTATTAATATGAAAAATATACATAAATAAATAAACATAAAACAATCCTGTAAGTGTACAATCCCAAAAGCTATAATGTAATAAATTATCTGCACATAATTACCTAAAGCCATCTGATCTTTGAAATATTATTAATTGTATTTATCATAAACATTAGCTTTAAAGACAACAGAAATCTAAAAATGTTCCCTTGAAATTATTTTGATCAACCTTTTTTAAGGTTTCTCCAGTTGACAGAGCTGCCATGCAAAACTACTTCTCATATTATTAATCCAATAAAAATTAAACACTTTCTTCCTTTCTTTCTCTCACATGGTTCCATGGGAAAAGTTGTTCGATTTGATCAGCAGAACCGCATATTAGCCCAAAGAACATCCTTTCAAATTCACCCTGTATATATATCGATAAAAGTCATCCGTGTAAAGCACTAGTGTAAGAATGTGTTGAGCGGGGTGCCCGCGCCAGCGCACTTATATATTTTTTTGGAATGTGCGGGAATCGAACCCACGACCTCCGAATACAAAGCTAAAGGAGCAATCACTAAACTAAGGAGAAGGTCAATAAATTTATCAATAATTGGATAAAATAATATGAGAACTACTTTGGTATCGCAGAACTTTCGACTAGAGTAATCTTATGCTGTTTTCGACATTTTTGGGGGAACATAACTAAACAACTACTAAAAGTAAAAAAAACTTACATGGGGTAGTGAAGACGGTTGGCCTACATCATGAACTGGGCTGCTGGTATTTGAATGTTTCTGCAGTAGACTGACCCAGTTGTCTGCTTCTGCTTTGGCCTGGCACACTGCTATTATAGGGTCAATCATTGGCCCACTTATTTCGAATGCGTTTTTCCGCGAGTCCGTATCGTCTAGCTTGCATACCGATATTCCAGTTAGAGGTAAATTTCCCTGTAAATAATTAAATTGTAATTATACAGGGTAAATATGAAAGGTTGTACTTTGGGCTAATATGAAGCTTTACTGATCAAATCGAACAACTTTTCCCATGGAAAAATTTTGGCTGGCATTTATTTTTATTTGTGACACAAAATTCCATGGGAAAAGCTGTTCTATTTGATCAGTAGAACCTCATATTAGCCCAAAGTACAACCTTTAAATGTCACCATGTATATGAAAAAATAAATGGTTACCATTAGATTTTTGTGTATAACGGCATGTGAGTCTGTATCTACCTGTAGGTAAGCAGCAAGCCTACAAAATCCATGAATGGGGTTGATCGTTACATTTAGTTTAACAGCATTGAGCGCGCCACTGTGCTAGACTGCCTCAGGGTACCCGCAAAGGTCATATTCCCACCTCATTATAGCCGATGGAATTCCGAGTCTACACCGTACAAGTGGTAAGCTTGTTGTCGTGTTTGTATAGACTAATAAACAGCTTTGCAAGTTGGTATAGTAATACTAGGCTCACAGTATAATGTGTTCTCTGAGGCACTCTGTTCTCTGGTGTATTCAAACCACAAAGCCGAATAATGAAAAGAAAAAATATTATAACCAATCAATGCTCAAGAAATGAGAACATAATATGGCAGCAACCAGATGTTTAACATTACATTCAAAAATTTAAAGAAACCTTAAGTGTTTTTTTTTTCCATATAGATGTATGAGTATGAGTAAGAGTAGAAATTTCTAAAATACAAGCCCATGTTATTCACACTTTTATGCCATTCTCTAATCTCCCCAGCCAGAAAAGCAGTTGACATCCACAAAAAGAAAACTCACCTCATAAACAAAAGCCGACACCCGTTTACTGACAGACAGTAGCAGCAGAGAGTTTTGGAACAGGACCAGATATCGGTCCTGATGCGAGGGGCCTACAGCCACACTGCCCATGTGTAGGACATCTCCTAGGGCAGACAGTTCACCGCCTGGCCAACCTCTAACCTCACCAGTCACCACTTGAAGCTCCAACTCTTTTTGACGTCTAAGAGCTGAACAGTCATTCTGGAATATTACGTCGATTTCAGGATTTTTTTAAAGGCATGTGACTTTGTATCTACCTGGTGGTAAACAGCCCTACAAAGTCTATGAATGAGATCGATCAATGCATAGTTATGTAACAGCATCGATCGCTTTTACTATTCCAGCTAAATGTTGCGGTTACGAAAAGCGTAGCGACAAAAACGAATTTGCATTACGAGTCTACTTCCATATCCAAACAACTTTATCGTTAATTCAACTGCCCGTTTCGTAACCACACATTGATGCAGTAGTCTCCTAAGACGGGAAAGGACATAAAATATTTTAAGGTGATAAAAGATTAATGTTAAGTAGAAACTAAAAATATACCTATTACCTACATCTGTTAGAGACAAATAGGTCAACTTTTTTTTTCAAACCACGTCAACTTTTTTTTTTTTTAATCGCTTTCTTAAGGACACTGCAATCGCAATCGCGAAGTCTGCGTTCTCTATACACAATGAGCTATCGACCTTCCAGCATAACTCAAATACCGTTTTTGTGAGAATTAAATAAATATTTTTGTTTGCCATTAATTAATCTTGCTGTGTTTGGGTATTATTAAAGAAATACTTTTTATTTTATAATACAAAAAAAAAACCACAACAGAAAGATTTTTGCATGCTACCAACACAAAATTAATAATTGAACTTCGTCCCACAGTCAAATTGCAATATTGGAAGTATGTTTGCAAGGACATGCAGAAACCTTAATTTATAACAGTTACTAAAAATATTAGATTATAAGGTACAACTTACATCTATATCTCTATAAACCAAAGCAGCTCTTTGGGTGTCCCCTCGATCAGGATGCGATTCCAGGACATGCCTGGCTAGCTCTTGCAGCATAGCAGGATACTTGCCAAGCCGTCGGAAAGGCTTGGATAGACCTGCAGTCAGGACTAGAACTCCTGGGCACACTGCACCAGCACTCTCCATCCAGGTGTTCAATTCCTCTCTGATAATAAAAAAAATAAGTATACCTATATTAATCCTAGGGTTTATTCATATACTAATATTAGAAACTATCTGACCCGCGAAACTTCGTCTGCGTAACTTTAACCGTTTACGCAGCACACGCTACGGAATCTCTCAAAAGGAGTATATCAAAAATAATATATCTTCCTCGTTGCAAATATTTTCATTGCCGCTATTGTTCGTAGCGTGATATTATATATCCTTCCTCAATAAATGGGCTATCCATCACTAAAATATGTTTTCAATTCGAACCAATAGTTGTGGTGTGGATCCGGAATTCAATTTACTTCCCTACTATTTTTTGTATATTCCATCTCTTTCTTTTCCCCGAGAGATCGCATGGGTAATAATATTTGAAATATATATATTTGAACATTTTAGGATTTATATATGTAAATCTCTAAATAATTTATAGATTGTTTCGTATGAGACAATTTAATTTTTCAAATATTATAATATTAGATTTTTTAAATTAATTTAGATTACAAGAAAAATTTACGCACTTTATTTATGAAATAATAATATTGACATCGATATCTTATATACAGTTATTTTACAACAATATATAAAGATATTTACAAAAATCTTCTATTTATAACATTTTTCATTCCAAAAAATGTTTTTCTATAAATTCGATCAAAAGTAAAAAATACGTTCTATCGTCAATGTCAACCTTCAGCGGACCTTTCTTAACGTGAATACAGCGCCGGATTTAGACTTCGGCGGCCCATAGGCAGAGCATGTGGTGGAGGCCCTCAATTCGTTTGTGGTTAACTGTTGAAAGTTTCTATTACGGCCAAGGTAAAGAAGAGAGCAACTGAATAAGTTGACTAACATAAAATTTATTCAAAATTAAACTTAGGTACCTACAAGCTAAATTATTTTTCGTCTGACTTATCACGCAGATTTTTAAATGTTAACTTTTCCCGCTCAAAGAAAAAAAATAGGTTTTTCGTCTAACTATTTGTAACAAAACTCAGTATTTTTTTGTTTCTACTGAGCCTTTATCGATTTTTTTTTTTTGGTGTGGTGGCGGCCCCTAGGCAACTGCCTATGTTGCCTATGCTTAAATCCGGCACTGAGTAGATATATTGGTTTGAATTGAAAAAAATAATAGTGTTCTATCCAACAATAAAATATTTTTTCAAAAGCTATCGCCCATTTATAATTTTGATATAAGATATTTTAAGAGTCTCTTAGAAGAAGTTTTTAAATGTGTTATGAACTTTTGAATCTATAGTTGACTTTTTGGGATTTTTAAGTTTATAAGCGTGAGCAAACGCTAAAATATAATGTAACTACTTCTTAATATTCTGTTTTAATTGTTTAATTATTAGGTCAACTATTATGAACGAGAGATTGAATGAAATAATTAACATAGATACAAGGTTTAATGTGGGTGCTAAACACCCACTCCATGTCTTTATTGATGTAATTCATATCCATGCCCGAACATGCAGTTTTATTTTAAAATTCTTTGCATAACCCATCATTAAGCTGGAAAGTACATACACCCTTGTAATACATATTCGTATTACAAGTGTATCACTTTCCATTACCAATATATTAACTTTCCTCAAAATTTTTTTTTTTCTTTTGGGATTCGATTTTTTTTATAATCCCTCCTTAGTTGTGGTTTGGATAGTAACTTAAGGAAGTTACTATCATTTTTATATTCCTAGCAGTTTAGTAAAGAGTAAGTCAGATAATCAGGGGTCTTAGTTTAGAGAAAAATCAGGCGAGGCGACGTGTCGTGTCGCCTTCAATCAAAACTGTATAGACTTAGGCAGATGACAGCGTACCTCACACCTACTGTTACTGTCAAAATACATACGTTTTTGCTGAGGCGACGCGACATGTCACCGGGGGGGGGTTTGGGGGGTTCAAATTGTAAATAAATAAATAAAGTTGTTTTTAGTTAGTATGACAGGGTTTTACGTTACAACATATTACTAAGTGACAGTTAATAGTGACCACTTTTGGCAACTATTCCATGAAATTTAAAATGACACATAACTATCCCAAAAGTTATAACTTTATTATTCCACCATGTGCTTCATTTAACATCAAAACTCAATACACTCTCAAAGACGAAATAAAACTTTTATAGGCCATAAAAAAATAACTATTCACAGACATGAACGTCAATTGAAATGAGATTACTGCGTAGGAATCAAAACTTTATATCGGTTTTTATGTTATTTCTCACCATGTGTGAATATTATATCTCAATTAGATTCCGGGAAAAAAACCCTTACGATGACCCCGACAGGTGCTAGAACTGACCCGCTGCTATTCAGCTGCTTTAAAAAATTGTTTAAGACTTATCAGACATATTATACATATTTAAACTTCAAATAATATGTCTTAGGTATATCCCAGATATATTCTTAGATTAGTATTCATAAAAAAAAGAGTCCTTGAAGAACACATTTAGTTATAGATCACATGATTGTTAAGAACAAAAATGAATATGCCTAAAAAAGAGACAAAACCTATTTTAAATAAAGTGTAACGTTGTTCAAGGACTCAATAAGTTTTTTTTTAAATAAGGTCATTATTCTTCCAACTTTTCGGTAACCATATTTGTATTTTTATTTAAAATAATCAGACTGCATTCCTCAGAAATAATGAGGGAATAGAAAATTTTCCGACATTTTTGATTGTAATTAAATAACCGTTTTTTTTTTAAACTACGATCTGAATATGTATTGAAATTGAAATATAAACCTTCCGGAAGAGATTACCTAAATAATGGTCAAAATCGCATCAAAATCAGTTGCGTAGTTTAGAAGATATAAGGGTACAGACGCAGGAAGCGACTTTATTCTATACTATGTATAGATATTATAAATTATGCCAAATTTCAAATAAATCGGGAGAGTATATATTTAAGATAGAATAGTGGAATTGGAAACAGAGCTTGCTTGAGGAATATGGAAGGACATAATTATAGAACACTTAGGTCCCTGGTTCGAAACCCGGTGTGTACCAATAAGTTTTTAAATAAAAAAATTATGTACATTTGTTTGACAACACCACTATAGTGCCTCGGAGAGCACGTTAAGCTGTCGGTCCCGGTTTCACTATACCAACTTGTGAAACTGTTTATAGATGGGTTATTGAGTCTATTCAAAACATCGCAACGAGCTAGCCACTTGTTCGGTGTAGACTCATACCATCGGCTACGACGAGGTGGGATTAAAACCCCTCCGCTGGGTACCCTGAGGCCGTCTAGGCGGTCTCAGGCGCCGTAAAGCACCCGTGATGATACATACATAATTATAGAAACGGATAGTTTAGAATACTTTGATGTCTATGAAAACGAATGTATACGAAATTGGGATACATGAGAATAAACTTGTACATATATAAGCCTGCGTAGGCTTATATATGTACAATTTTATTTCATAGTAACATTAGGATATAATACAGTGGCAGATCCAGGGGGCTGGGGGGGGCAGGAGGCTATGCCCTCGCCCCCGGTTCCGCCAGGGCAGGAGGTTGTGCCCCCCCCCTCCTAAACCTTCAAAATGTACTTTTAAACCTACTATTTTTTAATATTACAAAAAAAATCTCTAAAAAGCTTGTCAAAAGGCCCTACCTAGGGCCCCCCAAAAATCAATTCTCGATCCACCCCTTACATCAGCATAATAATTTTTAGCAAACAACAAAACAGGCCAGCCGTATCTTTAAAAAAAAATGTACACGTATTATGTGAATTTGTATTCACCTGATGGTAAGCAGACCTACAAAGCATCTGAATGGGGTCAATCAAAATACTGTTGATTAATAGTATTTTGGCATTTGTCGCTCCTACTATGTCTGCTAAATAATGTGGTTATGAAATGTGAGATATCAAAGACAAATTTGCATTATTATTCTACTTTAAAATATCCTGACTGCTTTATCATCAAACCATGGCCGCAAAAGCATGCAATTTCTAGCATGTTTGAATTTACCTTAATCAACTTCTGTAAAAGATCTTTTATAAAATTCTAAAATAATTAATTTTGTAATTAATTTCCAAAATATAAATACTTCTTGTTTATTTTTTGTTATACATAACCATTAAAAATTAACTGCTATTCTAGAACAGTATTAAGAAAATTAAAAAAAATGCCAGGTAAACTTACTTATACTTATCAAGAATGCAAACTGCTTTAGGGTGGCCAGAACAATATCTTTGGTGAATCACTTTCATATTAGGAGCCCACTGCAGAAAGAGACCTCCAACTCTTTGATCATGTCCAGTTTTAGCAGCACAATCTTCAACCAATGACAGAAACTGTTCATGTGTTTGTAAAACTTCACTTATGTTACCCGTAAGCTGCTTAAATTCATCCCTTGTGAGACTAAAACAAATAAAAAAATGGACAACAATAATTAGTATTTATGTTTCTATAATATACACTATATCACTATGACTCCCATGGTAACTACAAATAGGGGTCCAAGTTGACAATACTTACTCGCTAGCTAGAGCAACTAATTGCCTGTAAACTCTTTTTTGCGGAAGTACTATTTCCTTTAAGCTACTAAAAACCTATTGATAGATTCTTGCATACAGAGCCAATAAGAAAACAAGTACAGCTCAAGCATATTTGGTTAGCCTAATATTGGTACCTATAATTTGTATTGGGTTCAATGGTGTCAGAAATATATTAACAACTCTTAACAAGTTCAGGCACAAGCATCCTTAATATTTTTGAAACTGTGTTTTTTGAATAAACTATTTGTATTAGTATCATTGTTACCGGTACACATAGTACAGGTCTAGTGCCTCCTTTTGTAACCAGGGCAATATATGTAAAATGTCCTGCATATTATAAGTACTTAAAAATCAAAATTGTTTTTACAAAAAGAAATATCATATAGTTTGAATAAAAAAAATATATAACTTACATGTCACTCTTTTCTAAAGGCTCTAAAAAATTTGTAACAAGACCCTGCATTTCAGCCACATGTGCTTTTTCAGAATCTATAATATCTTTGAGTACCACATTTCTGAATGTTTGAATATCTGCAGGAGCTCTTATGGGTGAAGTGGTGACGGAACCTGCTGAATCTGCACAATATACAGATAATATATAAAATTATACTAATTCAAAACATATCCAATTTATAAGCTTATTGTTAAAAGGCAATAATATTTGTAAAAATTTACTATTACATCTATCTGCAACAAAAATATCCCTATACATTTATAAATGCAGCTTGGTCAATGTATAAGTGTAGGTAATTAGTTTATGCTTGCTTCATATATTTTGAGTTAATTTAAGAAAAATATATAAATATCATTGTTTTAGGATTTAAAAGTATAGATTAATTTAAAAGTAAAGCTAGATTATCTAAACTACAACAAAGTTTTTAGCCTAGAATGCCTAGGAAACATAAGGTTTATGTAAAAGAGTTTTAATTACATTGTATATTATTATTACCTTTATATTCTGTAATATAGTTGCTTGGAAACCATCCAGTTGTTTCTCCTAAAGTTCCTTCCCACCAACCACCCTCAACTCGTTGGGTGACAGTAATAATGTCACCCTTTTTGAAGCACAGTTCATCATTGTTTTTTCCTTTGAAGGAATATATGGCTTTTACTAAATTAGTTTCACTTGACATTTTGGCACAATATAAGCACCATGTTATGAACAACCTGAAAACATTCAGATGAAAACATTATCCACTCTATTTAGAAATAATTTTATAAACCAAGGCTAGCTAAACTTCTGATTTCTCCATGTCATATTGTTAAGGAACGTGACCTAATACTTTTATTACCAGGTTTTGGCTAAAACTGGTTTAGCGAAAAGTTTCTGAAAAGAGCAGTATAAGTGTATGGCATTTAACAATAATAAATATAAGTAAATGTGGATTATAGTGGTGTCACTCATGGCGAACTTAATCTATCATAATATGGTATTTTACAAACCCTGTGATTCCTGTGAAATAAAATTATAGTACGTGATCTATAAAAGGTGTTCCTGTAACTTACTACGTTTTCTTAAACTACACGGGACGTGATATCAATAAGAATTTCATTGGGCGAGACAGGAACTGAGTAATTTTTTCGAGATAAATGAAGAAAAAAAAAATAGAAGTTTACTTACCTTTGTTAAGGTTTTATTTTAATGTATAAAAAACATTACTTTTAGAAGTCAACACTGTTATATGGTAAAACAAATTTTAAAATTAAATCCGAGTATCCGACTCACCACTACGGACATTGAATCCAAAAATAAACTTGGTTGTTATTTTTACCCAAACAGCCATCACTGCCGTACATTGAATATCTTCTATTGGCTCATAATTCTGTTATGATATAAAACTAGCAATGTACATAAATCAATGAATTTTATTTTATTGTGCAAAAGTTGCGTGTATACCACAGATTACTAATATGGTCACAGATCGTATAGAGATACTACGTATAGGGATGGGTAAATTTCGTGAAATTTTTCAAGCATTGAAATTTTTCGGAAAAATTTCATTTGGTGTTGAAAATTTCACGTTTGATATGAAAAATATTTTTCTTATAAAAATGTGTATATATGTATGTGTACACTATTCTTAATAATACAATAGTCTGATTTATTAAAAGTTAAATTGTTTTACAATGTATCGAATTAACAAAATTATATAATTTTGGATATTTCTAAAATTATGCTAAAAAAAAAATAATCAACGAGGAACATAAAAATGACTTATTCTGGTGAAAATGTTTTTAAAAAAGTTTATACAATATACTTCATTATTGTCTTGTCTTTCATATACTAAACTCGAGTCATCGTTTGATTACTATTACACTTAAAATTACTTAATAGCCTTTTATTTACAGTAGGTACTGATTTATTGTGTTTATTTATTTTTAATGATAAATAAATCTCTAAATGTTCTTAATCCTAACCGCGAAATTCTAAACATAATAGAGTTGGAATGTGTTATTTAGTTAGGACTCTGATTTAGATACAAGAAGTATGTAAATATAGCCTAATCTGAATCAGAATCGTCAATTCGAATGCAGACTACATTGCTGGATAAAGTCACTGCACGCACGCCTCACGGCATGGTACCTATACTCCAGTCGTACACAGTAGCTCTCTCTCCTTCCTACTCTTAAGTCCGAATGGTTCAGATTAGACATAATCTAAAGTTGAACACGTTGTCCAAAGGTAATTCACTGATTTTCTAAACAAAAAATATTTACAGTATGCATTCACTGAAACGCTCCCAGTATCTTATTCCTTTTAAGGTTAAGTTGTTAGTCAATTCTGTATTTCTCCCTATCATAGAATATGCTGTTGTCTGTATGCCGATGACTAGCAACTGTTACTTTGAAATGAGCGACGTAAATGCCGCGATTACAAACGTGAATAGCGATTTGGAGGCTATTCGGGTACGTTCGCAAAGTCTCGGTATTCTAGTCAACCCCTGCAAGACTCAGGTCATGATCATTGGTTCTAAACACATGCTGAGCAGATTGGATTTGGGAGCCATATCTCCAGTATTATTTAATAATTTACCACTTCCCTTTTGCCAACATGCTAAGAAGCTTGCTTCACACATGTCCTCCGATCTTTCCAGGAACTACCACGTCGCTGATATCAGTAAACGCATTTTCTCCAGTATGCATTCGCTGGTAGCGCTCCCAGTGTCGGCCACATCCAAGACAGGACATGAGAATGTGTCCTTTGACAATTTTTCACATCAGTCTTATCCTAAAGATGCAGCACGGCCACTTCAAGACTCATGTCTTGTCATGAGTTTTGTCTTGCTTGTATTGGGTGTAATAAATATGTATATCTCGGTGCCCGCGACATTACTTAACTTTTTAAAATCTTTTTAAAAAAAAATCTAGTAGAAAAAAAAGGAATTACGTGAAAATATGCATATATGATAAAGAGGGAATTTTGGGAACGCGGGAATTGTAAAAAGTATACAATGTGAAGGTTGGAAAATACTATAAGAGAAAGTATGCTATAACGTGGGAATTTTGAACAAGTATTTCTACATGACATAAATTGAAAATTCCCACATTTTAAAAAGTGGGAAAAAATATTATTCCCCAATTTTTTATAAAATGGGATATTATTTCCCACTAAAAATCAATTAATCGTCAAATAAGACTTTATCCTACTTAAAAAAAAAAAGATTTTTTCCCACTTAAAACATTTGAAATATTCAATTTGACTACTATGGGACTCTTTCCCACTTTATAAAAAGTGAGAATTTTCTCCCATAGTTTCAAAAAGTTATAATTTTCCCCCCTATTTCATTATGTGGGAATTATTCCCACTTTTTCAAAAGTTGTATTTTTCCCTACTTTATATAGGGTAGAAATTTTTCCTCTCTTTTTCATTAAGTGGGAATTTTTCCCCATCGTCACCATCCGTCAGCTAGCAAAAAGTCACGCCACATCGTTTTGACAATTGGCCGTGCTAAGGCTGATGTTTGCTCAAGATTTACTTAATACGTTTGTGATATGTAGACGTTTTGTCTTTGGCCTGCGCAAGTATGACCATATTTCCAAAGTAGTTTAAGTATTATTATGCATCATTGATAATATTATATCTATTTAATTTATAGCGGAAGCAAGGTATCTCCAAAAAGCAAGACTCGGTAACTTTTTTTCTATATAATTTTACGCAATAAAATCCAATTATAATTTAAATAATGAATTTTCATAATATAAAATATATTTACTTAGTACAAAATAATGAAAGTTTTAATACAAATCATTAAAATTCGGAGTTTATTAGAACAAAAATATTTTTCACTCAATTTGAAATTTTTCAAGGAGTTTTGAAATTTTTCATATTTTTCACATATTTTTAATTTCATTGAAATGAAATTTTTCATTGACCCATCCCTAACTACGTACCATACACAACACAACGGATATGATTTAAAAGTGGCAAAAGGAGTTATTTCCAGTGTAACTACCCGGTCTGGCGACAATTGGGAAAAAATCCCTGTTGTTGCTAGTAATTACGGGTGGCACTAAAACGTTCACAGTTGACATCACCAATAAAATTTACTAAGATAAATGTTAGATTTTTTTGAACTTAAACTAATCGTACTAAATAGAATAAAAAAATGAAGTGAAATGAGGTAAAATCCTAAAAGGTTGTTACGAGAAATATTTTATCAGCTTAACATCAAATTGGAGTGTAAATTAAAGTGTATTATTAATAGGTTGTGTGAAGTGTAGTAGAGTAGAAGAAATGAATGTGTTCTAAAATGGAGTAAAACGAACTGAAGTAAGAAAATTAAATAAACTATAATGGGGTGAAGTGAAATAAAAGGAGGAGCGCAATAAAATAAACTAAGTCAATTAAAGTCATATCGAAAGAAAGCCATTTTGCTTGTTAAATGTTTTTAGTGATAAGATTTTTTTTTTTAAAGAAAGGATGTGGAATCACCCTTATAGTGAAGTGAGCCTTTGGTGTCTGTCTGTCTGTCCTCATAAATTATCTTAAAAACTACTGATCAAAGTTACTTGAAATTGGGAATAGTTATAGATATTTTTGACCCACGTATATACAAAAGGGTATATGTAATTTTTTATAGGCTCAGGTAAAAAAGGGTTCAAGTCAAAATTAAAATAACAGACCCGATTCACAATGACGTAATTCGAGAACGAGTGACATTGAAAGAAAGTATATCTGTAAAAATTAGAAATGGCATCATGGTTTGGGCATGTACAGCGGCGTAGCGAGGCGGGGGCGAGGGGGGCGGTCCGCCCCGGGCGGCGCTCGCGAAGCGGGCGGCCAGAGCTCCGCTTGGTTTTTGCTATCAGTTGTCCACTTGGACAAGCTGATCTTTTAGAAACTGAACCTGATCTTGTTAGTCTCGTACCCATTTAAAGGATTCTAATCAATTGATGTCTCAGTCACCTGGACAAGCTGATCTTTTAGAAGCTGAACCTGATCTCGTTCCAGAGTCTCGTACCGATTAAAAAGATGTAGATGAATGGCCAGCTGTGATCATGGCTTAAAACTTTCCTAGTATAGCAAGGCTCAGTTGCTGTATAGCACATGCATAGTAAATTCGTAGAAGTCAGTCGCACAGGAACCTCGGCAAAAGAGGAAATGAGAAAATTAACGGTTGAGGGCTACCAAATGGTGAAACAATCCTAGGGTCTTAGATGGTGCTTTTGCTGTCGACTTTTTTCTTCTGCTAATCCTGAACTACTAGCCTTTAGCCTTTAGGCTAGTAGTTCAGGATTCATCACCATGAACGGCTTTAACTTTTTTATATGAAGATGAATGATAAAAGGGTATATGATTATGAGCCTAGCAAAGTACACATTGACAATTTGTTTAAGTGAAGTGAATTAGAAAGGAGAATCAATAAGGAAAGAACGATTAATAAAACGTAGCTAATAATTGTACGCAAAGAAGAAATGTGGAATGATATTTTGACAAGATTGCTTGTCGTAATTCTATTTTTGGCTAATCAAAATTAAGCGCTAAGTGGAAATCTTGAATCGCTTTCCGAAAGCGTTGAAAGTGGGAACAGAGGCTCGTGATACTTTTTGCAAAGTACGACCAAGAATTGTGCGAACACCTTACGAAGATTAAGCCTTGGAAACAAAATTCGTTTTCACATTTTTCTCGTCATCGAGTCATCGCTGAGACGCCCTGACTTTTGTGACGAAACAAAGAGTGAAGCGCTTGATTGATACTTGTTGGAGTGCCAGATATTAATCAGTTATTGTGATAAAGAATAATTATGTGAAAATCCTAGACGTTCTGGAACAGCTTTCGACAGATATGGCAGAAAACGCGAAATAAAAACGCTGGTCCTCTTTGACTACCATGTAATTCTTTGCATTTGTATGCTATCTTGGATTATGGGATGCCATTCCTGTGGAAGTTCACGATATGTCTCAGGTTTATTTACAGAATAAAGGACTCAATATAAATGCTGGTGCAACTAGGGTGAAGGCTTTAGAGATTATCTTGGCGGAGAACAGGGGGTTAATTACGGATGTGTCTTCACGATAGCAATTACTATCGTGAGTGCGATTTTACTTGTCAAACGCTGAATCCGAATCATGAATGCTCCCATAATTATGAATGCGATAAGAACGAACTAAACTCCAAAATTTCGGACCGCGGGCGGGAATATTTTCTTGTAATTTTAGGTTATTTTGTCGAAATAGGTTTTAACTTTTTTGAAAATTTTATGTTTTTTGTTCTATAGGATCTGTGATTGTTAATTATTTTTCATTTAAGTGATTAGTAAAGTAATTTAGACAACTAAAAATAATATTTTTGTAAATGGTTATAAAATTCATGACTATCTAATCATCGGCTTTCTAAAGAATGTTATGCACTATGTGTTCGTTCGGAATAAATATAAAATTAATGCAGTAATAAGTACTACTAATAGTAGCGGCCGAGAACTTTTGCGTTTTGTGGCCCAGGAGCGCCATAAAATGTTCAAAATAGAGGCAAGAAGGGTATCTACCCTACTATCCTTAGATCAAACGGATGTGATGTATCTTCAATATGAAAAGTTAGATCACAGTCTTGGGGTGATGTTGGATAAGTTTCTGAAAAGTAGCTGAAGGACCATGGGTCGTTTTGTATGGAAAGGAGCTAAGGTAGACTTTACTTTAGGTGTACTTTTACCTTTTGGTGTACTTTACTTTATAACAAATATTTTTTTCAGATTTAAGTAAACATTTTATATATTTGAATGCAGTTTAATCATTCGGTGGTGCATGCATGTCATGTTTGAAGCAAAGTCCCATAAAAGCATAGGTACTTAAAATAAATAGTAGGAGAAATATATTAACTTAAATATTATATGTCTGAGTTTATTAATTCTTTTGTTTTAGGTACTTGTTTGTGCTCAGTGTTCATGGCAGTTTGGTGCAGTCAAAACATTCAAGAATATTACTATATTGTAGCACTGAGTTTGGAACAATAATAAGAATTAAAATATTTCTTGAAGTCATGTCTGCGGATTATTTTGGTACATATGGTGCTACTCATAGTCTAGTTAAAGCCAGGAAGATAAATATTACCTATGAATATTACATTATATCATCATCCTTTGCCTTTCATGCGTCCACTGCTGGACATAGGCCTCCCCCAAGCTCCCCTATAGCTGAGAAAATGGTTCATAACATGTAGCTCTAAATACACACATACATACCATCGTGCCTATATCCCTGTTAAGGGGTAAGCAGAGAGTAATGTACACCACTTCACACTGTCTTTACATACTTCCCTAGCTTCCACCACATCCATGCACCAATTCATAAAGGCGCGTCTGTGTTTTAGACTTCTTATTTGTCCCTTTTTAATGACTTCCCGAATTTGATCTGTAAATACGAGTCTTGGTCGGCCACTTAATCCACTATCATTCTGTATTTTTACTTTATATATTTGTTTTGTCTTTCGTTCATCATCCATATGCTCAACGTGGCCGAACCACCTTAACATACCTCTTTAAATCTTCGACACTACATCATCATCTCTTCCACTTCTTTTTATCTGTACACTATTTTTAGCTCTAAATAAGCTGATAACTATGGCTGGCCAAAGACAATTGAGCATAGGTTCATTTTATTAATTGCTTGCATATTCATCAAGATGTCAATTAATATAATAGTGTCTTTGTTTTTCTTTTATGTTTTATTCTGTAATAGGGTGCAAGTGCATCCCAAGTTTAATTCTGATACTACAAGGAATAGCAAAAACTACATAAAGAGTCATAACAGCATTTTATTGACATTCTATAATACCTTACTATTATATACTAATAATATTACTATATATTTTCTTGCTCATTCTCTGGTATTTATGTAACTGTGAAGTTACATATACAAGACTGTGAGTTGAAAGCCTTATTGTATTATGGTACTTCATAAAAAAAAGGGAATTTCATGTTTGTTGAGGATTTTTGTCTTAATAATTTTTATTGATAATTTCAGGTTGTTTATTTAATACACTGGATATAGTGTGCACATTTAAATCCCAGCCCTATATGTATATACCATTATAATAGCACATTCTTTGGGAGAGCAACACTTGTGTGTGAATCATTAAAGGGTATGAAAAAGAAAAAAAAATCTATATATAGCATCAATGGTGAAATAATAGTAAATATAAAATTTAATAATAGGAATAGTTTTGCACCCTAGGCTATTTCACTCTCTCAAAGGTTAGGTTAGAAAATGCCTAAGGCATTATTAATTTCGCCTAAGTACAATTTTGTGCAATAAAGAATTTTTAATAAAATTAAATAGTGTTATTTTTTTGATCCCGCCTAGGAAATTTTAATTCTCATATGTCATTAGATTTGACCCTATGGTTTCGAATTTTGTCTTATAACCCGCTTGAAAAATTCACTCCATACATATTTTAAATTCATGAATAGGGATAACTAATACAATTTTCTTTGTTAACAGTTTTGGTCCTTTCTGTTATGCCAGCTAAATTATTTAGCTTTGAAACGGGGTTTAGATAAAGTTGAATTTTCATTAGTATTAATATTCGTGAATAATTGCTTATTTATCATTAAGTCCACCGCGAGTTTCGTAACCACACGCTGAGACTAGAATACTACTGCAGTTTTATGGCAAATTCATAAAAGCTATTGAGTCCTTGAATACTTTAATTAAAATAGGTTCAGCATCTTACGCACATTCATTTTGTTGCAAAAAAATTACAAAACCATTTTTTCTGTGATGTTTGTATCTAACTAATGGTAGGCAGACCTACAAAGGCCATGAATGTGCTCGATTAATACATTGTTAACAATATTCATCGCTCCCACTATGCCGGGGGGCTAATTAGCGATGTGCCCTCACGATAGTATTTTTTTTTTTTTTTATAATTTATTTTACGGCTCTGGATACATGTCCTTTTGAGCCATTCTTATTGTAGTATCTTTATATTTTTCCTCTTTTATTTAGCTTCTTTCTTTAATTAGGATCTAGTATTTCCTGACTGCATTAAACGTTTTCTATTGTATTTTTAATAAATGAATATATTGCTTGATAATTTTCTGTATTTTTTAATAAGTCTTGTAGGCGGCGGGGAATATCTTCTTTATAATTTTTTTCCAATTCAATTATTAATATCAATCGATCTATTGTAAATGTGGGACAATTTAAAATAAAGTGTTCAAAATCAGCAACACTGTTAGTTGTACATCTGTCACATAAGGCGTCGTCTTTAAGGTTAATTTTGTGTAGTGTGCTCGGTATATTTCCATGGCCAAATCTTATTCTGTTTAAAGTGGAGTAAAAGTCTCTATTGCGGTAAGTTGTAAAGTTTTCATACCATGGTTTTTGGGGTAAATTATTTTGTATGCTCCCATACCATTTTCCTTTTAAATTTTGGTCTGTTTTCCAATAGCTATTCCAGAGAATTTTCATGTCTTCCTTAATAGTAATATGTGCATCCGATAGCGGTATATGAAAGTCTTTTATAATTACTGAATTTTTACTTCTTGTTGCTTCGTCTGCTATTTCATTGCCAGTGATACCTTCATGTGAAGGAACCCAGATAAAATTGAATATTTTTCCATTACATTTAAAGTTATACAATATTTTTCTTATTAAACTAATTAAGTAGTTATCCTTATAATTATATACACAGTTAGCTAGTTTACTTAATACACTTAAAGAGTCGGTGACTATAACAAAGTTATTTACATTATTATACATGCATACTTGTGAGAAAGCTTTTAGGATAGCAAAAGCTTCAGCTGTAAAGACACTACACTTAGGATCTATTGTAAATGTCTTGGTTATCTTTTTTTGACTGTCATAAAATGCACTTTGAACACAGCTGGAGGTTTTACTTCCATCAGTATATATTACATAGTGATTGGGGAAGTTTGATAAAATATTCATAAATTCATACTTGTCTGATGCAAGATGGTAAGATATTTGAAAAAAATTACAATCATAAGGCATATTATAAAAAGGTAATGTTTGATTATTATTTAGGTTAACAAAATTTTGTTTAATAATTGTTGCTATTTTGCATATTTCAGGTTGGAGGTTTATATGAAGATCGTTTGCAGATATAATTGGACCTACTACAGGAAGTTCTACAGGTAATATTTTTTTTAATATATCATCACTACTAGACATAAACTTTAAAATTGATTTTTGGGCAAAGATCATTCTGCGTATTTTTAATGGCATTATTTTAGTTTCAACTTCCATAGCTCTGATGGGAGTTGAACAGAAGGCCCCAGTAATAATCCTTAAACATTTGTTTTGAATGACATCAAGCTTATATAATAGATCCGGTTTTGCATTCAAGTAAGCAAGGCAACTATAATCAAAATGACTTCTAACTATTGATTTGTAGAGTAAAGAAAGTATTTTGGGGTCAGCACCCCAATGAACACCAGTTAAACATCTTATAATATTTACCTTTACCTTTGAGTGAATTTTTACATATATAATTTATGTGGGTAGAAAAATTTAATTTTGAATCCAAAATTATACCAAGAAATTTCTTTTCTACAACTTGGGGAATAATTTTATTATCATATACAACCTTGCTTAAAGCATTTGACTTTCCAATTATAAAAACAGAGCTTTTATTGGGATTTATTTTTAATTTTAGTTTGCCTGTGTAATATTGGTACAATTGTTCGAGTGCTTTATTTACATTATATACAGATTGTTCTATGTTGTGATTTATGGAATACACAACAATGTCGTCTGCAAATTGTAAAATTTTTATATCCTTTTGTTTAATGTAATTTAATATTTGGGATGTGTATATATTATATAATAGTGGGGAGAGGGTACCTCCGTGTGTAGTGCATTTATTAGTAACTTGTGGTCCATAGAGTTTATTATTGTATTTTATATACATTACTCTGCCATTTAAAAAATTAAAAATCCATTTAATTATTTTACCTGGAATACCTATATTGTTCAAAACATAAATCAATTCTTTAATGTCTAAATTATCAAATGCACCTTGTATGTCAAGAAAAGTACATACCGCATTGCTATTGTTTGCTTTAGCCTTTTTTAAGTCTGTGATTAACGAAATAAAGCTATCTGAGGAACTTCTTCCTTTTCGGAAACCAAATTGTATTGAGGGAATTAATTTATTATATTCTACGAACCAATCAAGTCTAAATTTTATCATGGTTTCGAATAGTTTACCAAGGCATGATGTAAGAGAGATAGGTCTATAAGACTCTGAGCAACCTGCAACTTTGTTAGGCTTGAGAATTGGGATTATTATTTGTATTTTCCATGAGTCTGGTATTATACCTTTTTCCCATAGACAATTATATATTTCTAATAGCTTAATTATAGCTACTTCATCTAAGTTTTTAATAATTATATATGGTATATCATCGGCACCTGGTGTTGTGTTACGTCTTGTAGTTAAGCTTGTGATTAATTCTTCCCAAGACAAAGGCTTTAGTATTGATGTGTGTAAATACATTTCATTGTTATTTTCAAAAATAGGTGCTAAATTACTGTCTAATATATTTTGATTGTGAACTAGTTTTTCAAAAAAGTTTGGTATAAAACTGTCATCTTTTGTTGTATTATTTTTAACATTTTTAAACTTTTTAATTAAATTCCAAATATGACTAGTAGGTGTAGTCCTATTAAATGTTTCACAAAGTGTTAACCATCCTATTCGTTTCTGTTCTCTAATGACTTTCTTTTTTAGTGCTTTTTTTTTTTTATATTCTATGAAGTTTTCTATTGTAAAATATTTTCTGTATTTTTTCAGAGCATCTTTGGACTGTTGGACTACTTGGCGGCATGTGTCATTCCACCAAGGAACTGGAGAATGTTGTTTTGGTCTGATTGAAGGTTTGCTTTTAGGTATGCATTTGGATTTTAATACTTCTAATAGATTACAGAATTCATTATAGGAGGAGATTGGGTTTTCCTTATTCAAATTAAAGTCAGTAAATGTTGTTTTAGATAATAAAATGTATTGCTTCCAATCTGCTTGTTTATATAAGTATCTCTCATAGTGTTGTTGTGTATTATATTCATGTGGTGTTATTATTATTTCAGTGATGGTGGGATAGTGGTCACTACCTAAAGGGTCGTCATGAACCATCCAAGTGCATAATGGTGCTATTTTCGGACTAACAAATGAAACATCTATTGCTGAATGATTTATATTAGGTCTGTTAACTGTAGTGTAAGATCCATTATTTAGTATACATAAGTTTGTATAATCTATTATATCAAACAATTCATTACCTCTTTTTTTTGTTGTTGGACTGCCAAAAGCTATATGGTGAGCATTAATATCTCCAGAAACAAATATTGGTTTCGGTAAACTTTCTATAATGTTTTTTAATTTATTTATTGAATTATTGTTTGGTGGGGAGTAAACACATAAAATTGTTAGTTTACCTATGTGCGTGGAAATAATAATTGCTGTAGTTTGTACATTTTGATAAAATATTGTTTCAATAGGCTCATGTTTTATATTATTATTAATTAAAATTCCTACACCACCATGTGCGTTTTTAGAATTTTTGAAATAACCATTATAATTAGGAATATAAAAATTTTTTTGTTTGTCAGTAAACCAAGTTTCATTTAAAAGACAAATGTCTATATTATATTCTGTTAAAAATTGTATAAGGAGAGGTTTCTTATTATATAAACTTCTTATATTATGTTGGGCTATTTTTATTATATTTTTAGCCGTATTAGCCATTTTTTAAATTCTTTAAAAACATGTCTTGAATAGTTTTAGTATTAATTGCCTCTTTATTATTTCCTATATCTATTAAAGTTTTTACAATAATCTTAATAAATTCTGAATTATTTACAATGTTATTTATGTTTGTTTTATTTACAACAAATTCATTTTCAGCAATTGCTTTGGCAGGTGGGAAGACCTTTGGTAAAGAAGGATATTCGACTTTGGAAGATATATTTGTATAATTTGTGGTGGACACCTTTGCATAACTTAGTTTTTCTTTTTTTTCCATAGTTTTTTTAGCTTTAATAGGACATATTTTTGAAATAGCTAGATGTGCTCCTCCACAATTTACACATTTTATTTCTGTGGGTTTGTCACAGTCTTTATAAATATGTTCCCCTGAACAGATAGAACATATTTGTTTATTAGAATAAATTTTTGCAGAGTGGTTAAATTTTAAACATTTAAAACATTGTAATAAAGGGGGCACATATTGATAAACTCTGTATCTCCATAAATTAAAATAAACAAATTCTGGCAATTCCTTACTCATGAAGGTCACACTGACTGTCCCCAACGGTATTAATTCTCCATTTACTTTTCGCATAAATCTGCGTACTGATACTATGTCAGAACCGGCTGAGAGTTTTTGAAATAAAGATTTATTGGAGATATCTTTAGGTACATATGTTATAACTCCTATTGTCTCCACTAGTCGAGCTGGTATGTAGGCTTTAAAGTCATATTTATTCAAGAAAGTTTCATTTTTGATTAAATCGTTTGCAGTATTTGGTTGTTTAAAAGATACTGATATTTTTCCCGCGTTAATTCTGTCCAGTGTGATAATTCCTTTTATGTCCCGTTGAAAAATATTACTCAAATGTAGTGGACTTTTATTTCCTATTAATTCGTCGTTTGTGCTTTCTATAAAGACTTTAAATTCCGTATCACCTCTATTAATTTCAGGATATAGTCTTTTGTAATTGATTTTGTAGTAGGGCTTGTACATTTCATTAGGGTCGGTTTCATCATGCTCACTACCAGAAGAGATCTCAATATTTTCTGTTTTACGACGTTTTTTCTTTCTTTTTGGTAAAACTTGTGCACTGTCATTAGTTTCATCCATTATCCATCGATAATTTTGCGCTATATTATTTCAATTTAATTTATTAGAATTTATCGGAAAAAATATGTGTGTTTAGATTTCCCGCCCCCTCACGATAGTAATTGCTATGCTCTAGAGGTGAGCGTTACGTAACGTAGATAGTTACAATAAAGTCGATATTTCTTAAATAACTAAAAACGGTTATTATATTTGTAATAACTATTTAATTAAAAAAACGTAATTAAGAAAAAAAGACATAATATTGATTTTTGAGGTCGTCTAATTAGCGATGTGCCCTCACGATAGTAATTGCTATGCTCTAGAGGTGAGCGTTACGTAACGTAGATAGTTACAATAAAGTCGATATTTCTTAAATAACTAAAAACGGTTATTATATTTGTAATAACTATTTAATTAAAAAAACGTAATTAAGAAAAAAAGACATAATATTGATTTTTGAGGTCGTCGTTATCGTGTTTGTACTATTATTTGAGTACAAACACGATAGGCTTACGACCGACGGTTGACGAGATAAATTGAAAAAACATTTTCGACCTTAATGACATTTATCGAGTACCTTTTTTTTTATTTCATTCGACTTATTAGATGGCATACCATCGAATTCTATCAAAAAAATGCAATTGTCAATAAGGTTGAAAATCCTTTAACAAAGCTGAAATTACTTTCATTGGCTAGATATCATCGATACCTATCGTTTAAGTACAAACAATTTGGGTCTAGGGCCTATTAATAAGTTATAATAAAAAAAACGTTTTGACATGACATTTCGACGGATTACACCAATACCATAACTATGAGTCCAAAAACAAAATATAAGCCATGTGGATATAAGAGTTATTATCAAAACAAAAATTTAATACTTTTATTTAAAAAAAACAAATTAAAAACTAAAACAAGATAATTTTTAAATACAACTACAAAAAACCTAGAAAGAATGCGTCACGGAACGTAGCGCAACCAATCACCGCAATAGCGTGAACATCATTAACCACCTCGTCGGAGTGCAACGACGATATTTTAAAAACCGATACAAGAAAAAGAAACTAAAACGAGGATAGCAACAATAACTCAAAAAAAAACAACGTCAAAAAACCTTAGAACGAATGTGCAACCAATCACGAAAAAACTACTATAACAAAAATCACTAAATATCACAATCACGTGAAGTAACAATAACCACCGCGTTACAAGAGTTTCCATCGTTACAAGTTACAACCGTTTCAAGCGTTTCAACAGTGATATCCATATAGAAAGGTACATTTGTTCCGTCCGTTTCAATCACAAGTTGTGGAATGTCGGCGAGCAGCGACATAGCGCAAAGCGGTGATATAATGAACTAAGTAAACCAATTTATAACAACTACTACAAAAAGATGGCGCTAATAAATTAAATAATGCAGAATATAAGTAGTTTGTGGTCAATAAAACTTTATTTGTCTTTTGTATGTTAAAGTTAAAAATTGATTAAAATAAAAACACATATAAAAAATAATAATAATATGAAATTAAAAAAATGAAGTGCAGAAGCGGGGATGGAACTGGTGTTCTGTGGTTGTTAAGTTATTTAGATAGAATATAATCATGTCGCCATTAAAAAATTAAAATAGATAGAAAATTTTAAATAAAGAAAATTTGTTAGATAAGTCACAGAAGAAATAATTGTACAATGTAGATAAGTTTTCTGACTGCTATTCTAGTGAATAAGTTTTTATATTAAAAAATCATTGGTACACGGGCTAAGTAAAAAAAATATTTAAAACAATTATTTATTTGAGAGTAAAGTAGGTACATAAAATTAAAATTATTTTCGAGGCACTACGCTTGTTTTTTATTTTTTTTTATTTTATTTATTAATTTTTTTTTTTGCTTATAATTAGATTTTTTAATAATAACTATAAATTGTTACATAACGGGTGATTAACAAAAAGAAACGTAGCCGTTACGTTACAATGAAATCACGTAACGACCCACCACTACTATGGTCAACTTGTACACGATTGTAATTTCTATGGCCATCAAAATCGGTATTATGGATCATTATTATCATCGATGGTGAGCGTATGGTGAACTAAAGAACGAAAACAATTGCGTTTGGGATTTTCCAATTTATAGCAACAAATAGCACTAATAAAATATAATTTTAAACAATAAACCGCTTCTATTTTTTAATAATTAGGTCTTAAATTAGTTATTTTAATATTATAAACATTTAGCATACTGCAAATTTCATTAATATTATTATAAAGAATGTTTCTGATTAAAAATATTTTGCACTATAGAAACGCATCACGAATCGTTTGATTGCACAGATTATTAATTAATCTGTGTGATTCAGATATGTAAACAAAAAAGTAGTTGTATTTTAATTAATCATTAACAATAGTGATATAGCTGTTTGTTGCGTAAAAAGAAATAAACATAAGTATAAATTAATAAGTAAATTGGGTTTATCAAGCCAAAGACGGCGGCGATGCAAGTAAAAAGTACATTAACTTTTACAATGGTATTCTATTAATAAATTAATTATTAATAACACATCTCCATGATAGTGCTCATTAAAATGAATATTATAGAATTTCCAAAGAGTGTGTGACGCTATAGGAACACGTTGTAAAAAATAAATACGGTTTTCTAGGTTGGGACTTGTAACCTAAGTTTAGGTTATATGTGGCCTTGTGGAGTAGTAACATCCCAATGCCTTGTGGTTATATGTATTGTTAAATACAGCACTAAGTATTTATCCCTCACATAGTGTTAAGTAATTTATTTGTGGGGTCTGAAAGTGGTTTAACATTAAAAGCAGGCTGTTACTAACTTAGTATATATTTTTTCAGGTTGCCATAAGGCCAATTGTATTGACTCACCTCAATGGTCTGGACTATGGCCATGGAAGAGAATAGATTGGCAGTAAAGCATGAAACAAAGTAAAACAATAAAAATAAGTGAGATGTTTCCATCCCGGGATGTTTGGAAGTGTAATTCAAAATTACAGAGGCATTTCACACCAACTTGTAGTGACTTTCCATAATAAAGTATTAGACGCCAAGCATTAAAGAAGCCAGTGTCATTTTGATTTTGTCTCATTTACAGCTTATTTTACAACATTTATTTGGGCAGTAATTACTTTTATACAAAAGATTTTGAATATTAAGGAGCACACCAACAGACACCTTCCCATACAAACATAGTATAGTTTACATTCAATAATAGGAAAACTTTTTCCTTAAGAAGTTTTGTTCCTCCTTTGTCTCTTATAGTATTTAGAGATTCTTCAGAATTATAAGGAGGTATATTCATATACCTCCTTATAATTCTATTGAATATACCAAACAAGTGGTGAGCTTAGAATTTATATAAACAAGGTATAAGCTAAAGAAAGATATACTAATGTTTAAGTAACTGTGCAACTGATAACAAGGATGGGTAACAAGCTCACCATTTTTTAGGTGTTGCCTCTGAATACCATCTGCTAAATGAGGATGGGTTAATCCCTCTGCTGGGTAACTTGCTGAGGCTGTTTAAGAACTCTCGGGAGCCAAAACAATACCCGTGATGGTATTTATTATTATATCGCCTTCAGGGGTTTTCTCACCAAACCCCATTGCACCTCAAAAGTTAATTATAAAGCGCTAACCTATTAAAATCAAAATAAGCATTGCCCCTATCAAACTTTACCAAATGAGGTAATCAAATGCCTTTGAAAGTGTAACTTAATGAAGGGGAAACCCCTTCATGTTTTTAAGGGTTTTAAATGATACTTATATTATTGAATAATATAATAAGAGTCATTTTAGCTTAAATATATTTCTTTGTCAGTGAAATGTTCAATGTTAATCAACTGCAATAACCATCAACTTATTTTTTTTCTCCCTCTCTCTTCAAAAAGAATTGCACCATAGTTTGCTGGCTATTGAGTAAGTCTTACAGGCTAATCTGTTAAACATAGGGGTTTCCTTTTTCATTGAATTGGGTAAGCAAGTTCATGGGGTAATTCGTCATAAGAGGTACACTGTTTAAAGACTTAAGCCGGGGAACAGGATAACAGATAAGCCGATGCCCATAACTATGTCTATGGAGGTGAATTTTAACATACACAATTACCCAACTTTGCTATATAGAACCCTGATTTCTAATTGGTGTATTTTAAAACCCTAGAGACTTAAATCACCAATGCCCTGTATATCTAAGGTCCTTGTAGGTATATCAATACATACATGCCTTATTTAACCCCCCGCGCTAATAGCTACTCACCAATAAAAAGCATAAAAATGATGTACCTATTGTAAGCTTTTTTTAGTAGTATTAAGTGATTAGTGCACAAACAGAGAGAAATTCTAAAAATGTTAGATTAATGTCCTATAGCCTTTTTAAAGCCTATTACTCCATTTTTTTAAAAGTAAGTTTGTAGTTTTTTTCACTACACTAAATACTATTATAAAAAGAAAAAAAATTGTTTGTAATAAATAAACTCAAAAACTACCAATTTTTAAGAATCATTCACTACTAGAAAGCTACATTATCAGGAAGTAACTGGACAGCATTTTCTTTTAGCTAGTTTATATATAGATATACAATAGATAACTTGTATACATACATATCATCACAGGTGCCATACGGCGCCCGAGGCCGCCTAGACGGCCCCAGGGTACCCAGCGGAGGGGTTTTAATACCACCTCGTCGTAGCCGATGGTATGAGTCTACACCAAACAAGTGGCTAGCTCGTCGCGATGTTTTGAATAGACTCAACAATTAATCTATAAACAGTTTCACAAGTTGGTATAGTGAAACCGGGACCGACAGCTTAACGTGCTCTCCGAGGCACTATAGTGGTGTTGTCAAACAAATGTACATATTTTTTTTAATTAAAAACTTATTGGTTCACAGCGGGATTCGAACCAGGGACCTAAGTGTTTTTAAGCCCAAGGTCTAACCAACTCGGCCACCACGTATATACTATACGTATAATTTGTATATAGAAAGAATAATTTTGACAGTTCTTCATACAAGTTAACTGTCGAACTTGTCTGTGTGAACTTGTATCTGTTGATACTAATGATATACACAATATTTAAATCAAAACTAAACTTTGTATTGTATAGGAGGGTTGTGTTTCAGTATCCATTCAGGCATTCTTGAACTAATGAAACAAAATATTACTACATAAAAGATATTTCTTTAACTACCTACCTATTTTAAAATAGAATTTTAACTGAAAACTTAATTTTTACGGTGATTTTAGCAACTTTATTGAATCTCAAATAAAAAACTTGGTATGTGGCATGCCACTATCCATCTCATTAAAACAAATACCATAAAATGAGGTTTGCCAACCCTTTAGGATTCCTTGCGTTTTCGAGAAAAGAAGAACTTTTTATGGATTTTTCTGTAAATTGCTTGGAAACCTTATGGTCTTGTCGTTTCTGGTGATTAATATCCAAATTGTTGGTATCCAAACTTGGTATCTACTTAGTTTAACATTAGGTGTATTCAGCGTTACCTACATTTTTAGGTATATAAACAAATAATTGGACAAAGATTTTAGTAGTTACAACCATGGTACTGACTGCCTGTAAATATACATATAACAAGAGATATTTTCAGGCGTTTTTTTTTACGTTTTAAATAATGCAAATAATGTTGTTTGACGACATTAGTGACACGTTAGGATACAAAAATGGGCCCTCAGTCAGAAGCTATTGTACAAAAAGTTTGTATATTTTA
Organism: Monopis laevigella; assembly: GCA_947458855.1. Taxonomy (NCBI): domain Eukaryota; kingdom Metazoa; phylum Arthropoda; class Insecta; order Lepidoptera; family Tineidae; genus Monopis; species Monopis laevigella. Next base: position 17,138,440 of record OX381583.1, on the reverse strand, counting down.
TTCTTATGAATAACGCCCACAAAAAATATAACGGCAATAGCAATCACTTATAGAAGTTTTTAAGAAATACCTAACACCGGTATTCATAAAATCTTATTGTCCGACCGGATTCGTTTGAATGTTTATTAAACGCAATTAACTTAGCCGAGGTACATTTAATTACATATATCAACACAATAAGGCATGATAATGCCAAGCAAGAAATAATGAAATAAAACAAAATAATAATCAATGCACAGGACCAAACAATTTTAGGTAAGCAACCAATCTAGGCCAACTGGCGTTGTCCTGTATCTCTATGATCGGTTTCCTTCCATCTTACATTTACTTCATATTTAATAACTTAATTTATGTAAATATGAATGTATATACATATGTATGAATTAATTTATAGTTATGTGACTGTGTATGAATGAATGTACGTATGTGACTGGTGTACCTATAGATTGAATTAGTGTTAAATGGTATGACTTAGTTTTGCTAAAAAAAAAACACATTTTAAAATTACACTGATTACTCATACAGGGTAACTGTGAAAGGTTGTACTTTGGGCTAATTGAGGTTCTGCTGATCAAATCGAACAACGCCTTCCATGAACCATGTGTCGCAAGTGAAAAAAAAATGTATGGGGAATCCAACATTTTTTTGCATTGACTGTGGGTTCACCGATTTTCCTGAGAGTATTGCATTGATTTCTTGTCGAAGTGGTGGTCTCCTTTTATGCTCGGTCACTGCTGCTGTGAGCAAGGCCAAGGCCGCCCGCTCGATGGTCCGGTCTCAAGTCTAAATTACCACTCGGTGTCGGTCTACAAGACTTTCATTCGTGACAAATTCGGTTATGCGGCCCCAACTTCTGTCGGCCACAAACAAAGCCCGGCTCCAGCGCCAGCAGAACATCTCTCTGCGTATGGGGACTGCCATTAAACTTACTTAAAACCTTCTATTTTGTAATTATTACATAGTTAATAGTTATTACAAAAGGTTGTGAAAAGGCTCGCTCTAGAGCGAAGTTAGTTAACTAGAAGTTAATCCTGGATCAACCCCTGTTTAGCCGGCATAGTGGGAGCGATGAATATTGTTAACAATGTATTAATCGAGCACATTCATAACCTTTGTAGATCTGCCTACCAGCAGTTAGATACAAAGTCAAAGAAAAAATAAAACACTTCAGTTATACATAGGTTTTGTAATTTTTTTTGCAACAAAATGAATGTGCGTAAGATGCAAAACCTATTTTAATTAAAGTATTCTTCAAGGACTCAATAGCTTTTATGAATTTGCCATAAAACTGCAGTAGTATTCTAGTCTCAGCGTGTGGTTACGAAACTCGCGGTGGACTTAATGATAAATAAGCAATATTCAAAAATATTTATGCAAATTCAACTTTATTTAAACCCCGTTTCAAAGCAAGATAATTTTGTTGGCATAATAGAAACGACCAAAACTGTTAACAAAGAACATTGTATTGGTCATCCCTATTCATGGATTTAAAATATGTATGGAGTGAATTTTTTTTAGCCGGGATAAAAAAAATAACACCATTTAATTTTATTGAAAATTCTTTATTGCACAAAATTGTACTTTGGAGAGCTTAATGCCTTAAGCATTTTCTAACCTAACCTTTGAGAGAGAGAAATATGCTTGGGGTGCAGTATTATTTCACCATTGATGATATATATAGTTTTTTTTTTCTTTTTCATACCCTTTAATGATTTACATACAAGTTTTGTTCTCCCAAAGAATGTGCTATTATTATGGTATATGGAGTGGAGTGAATTTTTCAAGCGGGCATATATGACCAAATCCGAAACCATATAGGGTCAAATCTAATGGCATATAAGAATTAAAATTACTTAGCCGGGATAAAAAAAATAACACCATTTAATTTTATTGAAAATTCTTTATTGCACAAAATTGTACTTTGGAGAGCTTAATGCCTTAGGCATTTTCTAACCTAACCTTTGAGAGAGTGAAATATGCTTGGGGTGCAGTATTATTTCACCATTGATGATATATATAGTTTTTTTTTTCTTTTTCATACCCTTTAATGATTTACACACAAGTTTTGTTCTCCCAAAGAATGTGCTATTATTATGGTATATACATATATAGGGGTGGGATCTGAATGTGCATACTATATCAAGTGTATTAAATAAACAACCAGAAACTGTAAATAAAAATTATTAGGACAAAAATCCTTAACAAAACATGAATTCCCTTTTTTTTATGAAGTACTATAATACAATAAGGCTGTCAACTCACAGTCTTGCATATGTAAGTTCACAAGGAATATAGAACAAATAGTGGGAATGAGCAAGAAAATAATAGTAAGGTATTAATTATAGAATGTGAATAAAATGCGATATGAATGTGAATATATGACTCTTATGTATTTTTTCCTATTCCTTGTAGTATCAGATTTAAACTTGATGCACTTGAAAACATCACCATATTACAGAATAAATAATAAAACGAAAAACAAAGTCAGTATTATATTAATTGACATCTTAATGAATATACAAGCAATTAATAAAATTAACCTATGCTCAATTGTATTTGGCCAGCCATAGTTTTCAGCTTATTTAGAGCTAAAAATAGTGTAGGTCCTACTAAGAAAAAGAAGTGGAACAGATGATGATGTAGTGTCGAAGATTTAAAGAAGTATGTTAAGGTGGTTCGGCAACATTGAGAGTATGGATGATGAACGAAAGACAAAACAAATATATAAAGTAAAAATACAGAATGATAGTGGATTAAGTAGCAGACCAAGGCACGTCTTTACAGATCAAATTCGAGAAGTCCTTAAAAAAGGACAAACAAGAAGTCTAAAACACAGACGTGCCTCTATGAATTGGTGCATTGATGTGGAGGAAGCTAGGGAAGTATGTAAAGACAGTGTGAAGTGGCGAACATTACTCTCGGCTTACCCTTAACAGGGATATAGGGGTGATGGTATGTATGTATATATTTAGAGCTACATGTTATGAACCATTTTCTCAGCTATAGCAATACTTTATCATTGACTATATAATGTAATGTATATAATGTTGTGGCGATCCTTGGGGGAGGTTATTCATAGTTAATATTTATCTTCCTGGCTTTAACTAGACTATAGAATAGCACCATGTGTGCCAAAATAATCTGCAGACATGTCTTCAAGAAATATTTCAATTCTTTTTATTGTTCCAAACTCAGTGCTACAATGTAGTAATATTCTTGAATGTTTTGTCCTGCACCAAACTGCCATGAACATGGAGCACAAACATGTACCTAAAACAAAATAATTCATAAACTCAGACATATAATATTTAAGTTATATAAAATGTTTAATTAAATCTGAAAAATTGATTTGTTATAAAGTAAAGTACACTTATTGTCTACCTTAGCTCCTTTCCATACAAAATGACCCATGGTCCTTTAGCTGCTTTTCAGAAACTTACCCAACATCACCCCAAGACTGTGATCTAACTTTTCATATTGAAGATACATCACATCCGTTTGATCTAAGGATAGTAGGGTAGATACCCTTCTTGCCTCTATTTTGAACATTTTATGACGCTCCTGGGCCACAAAACGCAAAAGTTCTCGGCCGCTACTATTAGTAGTACTTATTACTGCATTAATTTTATATTTATTCCGAACACATAGTGCATAACATTCTTTAGAAAGCCGATGATTAGATAGTCATGAATTTTATAACCATTTACAAAAATATTATTTTTAGTTGTCTAAATTACTTTACTAATCACTTAAATGAAAAATAATTAACAATCACAGATCCTATAGAACAAAAAACATAAAATTTTCAAAAAAGTTAAAACCTATTTCGACAAAATAACCTAAAATTACAAGAAAATATTCCCGCGGTCCGATTTACTTTACGCGCTTTCATTATGTTTTGTCTCGTTCGTTTTCGTCTAGTTAAATGAGACGGGACACAATGAACGCAAGTTTGGCGTGATTCGGACCGCGTCCGACACCATAAACCTTGCGGTCCGATTCACGACAAAATCGATGTCAGCGCTGTCATCACCGGTCCGATTGGGCGTAAGCGCGCTAACGATAGATGATTTGACATAGATAGTGACGTCACTACAGACGCCATATTGGACTTACAGTGATTTTGCTTGTGGGTGAAATCGCTGTGAGCGCTGTCAGAATGACATTTATCTAGAAACATGTTTTCAAGGAAAGTAATAAAATTCCTTAAATAATTATTAAGTAGATAGTTAAAAGTGTTGTGTTCTCATTTATTTTAATATTAATGTAAACAAATATACAAAATACATTAAAATTCATTATTTTTTTATGGCGTTTTATTTGACATTCAAACAGAGTGAGAGGAGCATATGTTTTAGTTGCGAGGTAGAGGGAGATACAAGTGATGTTCTTGTGAGCGCGCTTAATCACTGGTCCGATTCATTATCAAGCTAATAGCGCCGTGAGCGGTCTCATCGCGCTTTTTGAATCGGACCGGTGATTATGAACGTCAGCGCTGACAGCGGTGTCATCCCATTCGGACCGTGAGGCAAGTTGACTCTTGAGTTATTAGCATCATTTGACAGTTTCCATGGCGTAACTCTATCATTTGACCTGCCAAAACCGTTTCATGATACCGATTTTTGCCCAATGTATAAGGAATTTTGGAGTTTAGTTCGTTCTTATCGCGTTCATAAATGGGAGCATTCATAATTCGGATTCAGCGTTTTACAAGTAAAATCGCATTCACGGTAGTAATTGCTATCGTCAGGGCACATCGCTAATTAGCCCCCAGGGGCGGATCCAGGATTAATTCCTAGTTTATTAAACTTAACTATGTAATAATTACAAAATTTTAAGTAAGTTTTGGGAGCATGGCAGTCCCCATACGCAGAGAGATGTTCTGCTGGCGCTGGAGCCGGGCTTTGTTCATAGCCGACAGAAGTTGGTGCCACGCTGGGGCCGCATAACTGAATTTGGGACGAATGAAAGTCTTGTAGACCGACACCGAGTGGTAATTTAGATTTGAGACCGGGCGGAGCATCGAGCGGGCGGCCTTAGCCTTGCTCACAGCAGCAGTGACCGAGCATGAAAGGAGACCGCCACTTCGACAAGAAATCAATGCAATACTCTCAGGAAAATCGGTGAACCCACAGACAATGAAAAAAAATTTTGGATTCCCCATACAAATTGGTCATTTGATTTTTTTCATTTGCGACACATAGTTCCATGGGAGGGGTTGTTCGATTTGATCAGCAGAACCTCAATTGGCCCAAAGTACATCCTTTCACAGTCACCCTGTATAATGTGTATGTCTATTGAAATATAGTAATCAGTGTAATTTTAAAATGTGTTTTTTTTAGCAAAACTAAGTCATACCATTTAACACTAACTCAATCTATAGGTACGCCAGTCACATACGTACATTCATTCATACATACACACTCACATAACCATACATTCATTCATACATATATACATTCATATTTATAAATTAAGTTATATTATTAAATATTAAGTAAATGTAAGAGGGAAGGAAACCGATCACCGAGATACAGGACAACGCCAGTTGGCCTAGTTTGGTTGCTTACCTAAAATTGTTTGGTCCTGTGCATTGATACCGGTAGGTTTTAAATATTTCTTAAAAACATAATTTAATAAAATTTATTTGTGTAATACTGTTTCACATCGAGTTTTAAATCGTGTCACATGTCATCATTCCGCTAAACCATACTATTGCCCAATGAATGACTTCTATAAGCTATTGCTATTGCCGTTATATTTTTTGTGGGCGTTATTCATAAGAATAAAATATATAAACTATTTGTACAATAGCTGAATACAATACTAATAAACTGAGGGCCCATTTTTGTATCCTAATAAGTCACTAATATCGTCAGACAACATTATATAAAAATAAAAAAAAAAAGCCTGTAAAATTTATGTCATATCTCTTGTTATATTTACAGGCAGTCAGTACCATGGTTGTAACTACTAAAATCTTTGTCCAATTATTTGTTCATTATTAGGTAATATTAATTTAATTTGTATAAATTAATTAAGCTATTATTTTAACTTAATATTATCTTTCAAAGAAAATTCTAGAAAACAAAGAAGTATCATATTTTATTATTATTAACTTAAATTAATGGTAGACATGTGACAATCGCGAATGATTCAATCATTTAGATATGGTATTGTCAACTGACCAAGATAAAGATTCACCAAGATAAAAAACATTCGGTACTTTTGATTGAGACACAATATGCCGACCGAACGAAAGCAAACTGATATAGATTGACATGGGGCCGATTGAACTCCGCGACCGAACGAAAGCAAACTGATACAGATATGATCGAAGGATAAAGATATAATAGAAGGATAAAGATACATATGGGACCGAAAGGAAACAAAAGACACACTGATATAAACGCAATATGTTTCAATAGCAGACCGAACGGAATTCGCAATCGATAACAATTATCTACCGATATAAATTACGTACATTTTGTGTATTGTACGTGCGTGGGTGATGGTTGCTTGTCATTAGGGGTTTTTTTTGTGGTCAGTATTGACTCAATAATATGAGTCAATACTGACCACAAAGAGCCGTTGATTAGTACAAATATATGACGAACCACCCCCCCCCCCCTTTTTTTTTTTTTTTTTTTTGTTTTGCTCCTTATCGAAAAAATATTGTATCTTTTTTGATAGAATACTGGGAATCCAATCGCCACCGCGATTGAAACAATTGGGATCATATCCTGAAATATTAGTGATTGGCACATGTCTAATTAATGGCCTCTACGCGTGAGCGTAATTTTGCCAGTGTCGAGTGGGTAGATTTAAAAAAAACTTTAATTTTCAGTAAAAGAGGGATAATAGGATGGAAAGGAATTGGGAAAGGACTAGGGTGGAGAAAGGAATGGCGACATGACCGTATGCAAACATACGGTATAGTCCTGCCAATGTCGAGTGAAGAAGAAGGAAAAATCTACCGTAAAATGGGTACCGCCATTTTACTGAAGATTGTGGGATTATTTGAGATAACACAAACACCGAGATCACTGCGTAAATGCTACACTTCTCACACTTAATATTACTATACGAATGCTTATTCTACAAAATTAGTACACTTTTGCACAATAATATTCAATAAAATTAAATTTGAAAAATATAATATAAACACGCGTCTACAGTGTTCGGGCTACCGTCAAAGAATCATCATATTTTATATTCTTTTGTCAAAAGTCCATACAAAAAGTTGGCCGTATATAGAGGCCTACTACCCTATTATCACATACCGAAAAAAATTATACACCTAATGTTAAACTAAGTAGATACCAAGTTTGGAACCAATAATTTGGATATTAATCTCCAGAAACGTGAAGACCATAAGGCCTACTTCTATTCCAAGCAATTTACAGACAAATCTATAAAAGGTTCTGCTTTTCTTGAAAACGCAAGGAATCCTAAAGGGTTGGCAAACCTCATTTTATGGTATTTGTTTTAATGAGATGGATAGTGGCATGCCACATACCAAGTTTTTTATTTGAGGTTTTCAAGGAAGTTGCTAAAATCACCGTAAAAATTAAGTTTTCAGTTAGAATTCAATTTTAAAATAGATAGGTAGTTAAAAAAATATATTTTGTGTAAATGTGGTAATATTTTGTTTCATTAGTTCAAGAATCATCGAATAGATACTGAAACACCACCCTTCTATACATTACATAGTTTAGTTTTGATTTAAGTATTGTGTATATCATTAGTATCATGACACGTATATCAACAGATAAAGTTTTTCGACAGTTAACTACTATGAAAAACTGTCAAATTTATTATTTCTCCATACAAGTTATCTATTGAAAAAAATTGTCTGACGATTGAAAAATCGGCCCTTATACATATAAATAAACTAGATAAAATGGTGTCCAGTTACTCCCTGATAATGTAGCTTCCTAGTAGTGAAATATTCTTAAAAATTGGTCCAGTAGTTTTTGAGTTTATTTATTACAAACAAAAATAAAAATCTTAACTTTTTATAATATTAGTGAAGATAGTGAAATAGATAAGGAAAAAGTTTTCCTATTATTGGATGTAAACTATACTATGTTTGTATGGGAGGGTTTCTGTTGGTAAATCTTTTTTATAAAAGTAATTACTTCCCATTTTGTAAAATAAGCTGTAAATGAGACAAAATAAAAATGACACTGGCTTTAATGCTTGGCATCTAATACTTTATTATGCGAAGTCACAACAAGTCGGAGTGAAATGCCTCTGTAATTTTGACCTCCAAACATCCCGGTTTCACTTATTGTTATTGTTTTACTTTGTTTCATGCTTTACTACCAATCTATTCTCTTCCATGGCCACAGTCCAGACCATTGAGGTGGGTCAGTACAATTCAATGGCAATCTGAAAAAAAATATAGTTACTAAGTTAGTAACAGCCTGCTTTTAATGTTAAACCACTTTCAGACCCCACAAATAAATTACTTAACACTATCTGAGGGATAAATAGTTAGTGCTGTATTTAACAATATATATAACCACAAGGTATTGGGATGTTACTACTCCACAAGGCCACATATAACCTAAACTTAGGTTACAAGTCCCAACCTAGAAAACCGTATTTATTTTATACAACGTGTTCCTATAGCGTCACATACTCTTTGGAAATTCTATAATATTCATTTTAATGCGCACTATCATGGAGATGTGTTATTAATAATTAATTTATTAATAGAATACCATTCTAAAAGTTAATGTACTTTTTACTTGCATCGCCGCCGTCTTTGGCTTGATAAACCCAATTTACTTATTAATTTATACTTATGTTTATTTCTTTTTACGCAACAAACAGCTATATCACTATTTGTTAATGATTAATTAAAATTAAAATACAACTACTTTTTTGTTTACATATCTGAATCACACAGATTAATTAATAATCTGTGCAATCAAACGATTCGTGATGCGTTTCTATAGTGCAAAATATTTTTAATCAGGAACATTCTTTATAATAATATTAATGAAATTTGCAGTATGCTAAATGTTTATAATATTACTAGCTGACCCGCGCAACTTTGTCTGCGCGTTTAAATTTAACCGTTTACGCAGCGTACGCTCTCAAAAGGAATATTTTTCCCCGTTTTTGCAACATTTTTCTTTGTTACTCCGCTCCTATTAGTCGTAGCGTGATGTTATATAGCCTAAAGCCTTCCTCGATAAATGGATTACCCAACACGAAAATATTTTTTCAATTCGAACCAGTAGTTTCTGAGATTAGCGCGTTCAAACAAACAAACAAACAAACAAACTCTTCAGCTTTATAATATTAGTATAGAAAATAACTAATTTACGACCTAATTATTAAAAAATAGAAGCGGTTTATTGTTTAAAATTATATTTTATTAGTGCTATTTGTTGCTATAAATTGGAAAATCCAAAACGCAGTTATTTTCGTTCTTTAGTTCACCATAAGCTCACCATCGATGATAATAATGATCCATAATACCGATTTTGATGGCGAAAAAAATTACAATCGTGAAGTTGACCATAGCAATTACTATCGTGAGGGCAGATCGCTAATTAGCCCCCAGGAATGAACTTGTTAATGCTGGATGCAAGTTTGCAAAGAAGTTTTTGAAGAACTGGGCATTGAGATGGTGCCCCGCTAGACAAGAAAGAAACAACGTATTCACGGCGACGAGGCAGCAGGTGCTGGTTTGTCGTAAGAGTTGGAACTGCGGCGTGAAATTTTGATGTATGCTGACGGGATCATCCAGAAAATTATAACAACTTTTCAACAGCTTCATTAACTTGGCGCTAATTTTTCCTTTCGTACACCATTAGACCTGTTGAAGCCCGATTACGTTTGCAAAGTGGACCAAACATCGTATTATATTGACAAGAATTTTAGCGAGAACGAGATCGTTTACAAAATTTCGTCCGTGCCTCAAATAAAGAAGCAGAAATTTTGCGCGGGCGCTTGAACTTCTCCAATTTTTCTGTTGTATAACAGTAAAGTTTAGGCGCATCGGTTCCAAATATTACTATAACGCTGAGAATGTATTTTTAGAAAAAAAAATTGTTTTTTAGGTTTCCCAAAGATCCTCATATAAAAGATAAATGGATACAAGCGACAGGAAAGTATAACTGGTTTCCTCAAAAACGTGACTCAATTTCTGTTCATTTCGAGGCTGTAAATTTTACAAAAAGGAGTGCTAAAACATATCTATCTTCTGATGCTATTCCAACATTGAAACTCCATCCTATTTTTAACTAGGTAAATTGGCTTTATATATTTGTTGAGGATAGAGAGTAAGTTTAATTTGGCTCTGTGGTAAAAAATATATACTTTTCAGATTAATTCATCCACAAGTATAAACGAAATTCGGCACACTACTGATATAGCACCAGCAAAACGTAGAAAGGTAATTAAACAATGTTACTGGTTATTCGACGCATATCCGATAGAAACTGAGCTACATTGCAACCCCCCCTTATGTATGGCCGAAATTATTTCATTGTTTGACGTGACAGTTATATTTAATTCTATTGTTTCTTTTTTTTTCTAAACATTTCACATTCAATTCTAGTTATTTGTATATTATAAATATATTTTGATTTAGTCAAATATATAACTTATACCTAATTTTTAGATATCTTCAACACTTCATAGTCTAATATTTTCAGATAAATGGAAAAGATTCACCTGTAAAAGAAGCTAATGAAGCTTTTAAAGATAATAAAAAATCTTCTCGTAGTTCTCCGCAAGCCCGACCCGAAGCGACTGATTTACCAAATATACTGGACACACCTCGAAGACGTAAATTAAAATTATCTTTGATAAGGGCTCAGCAGACCATTGAAAGGCAAAGTCTTAACGTAAAGCGACTCCAAGAAACCAATAGAAGATTATCAAAAAAAAAATGCTAAAATGGAAAGTATTATAAAATATCTACGAAACCGGCGGGAACTTTCCAGTTTGCATTAACTAGAAATTTCTTGGAGTCGCTTTATGTTACGACTTTGCCTTTTAATGTCTGCTGAGCCCTTATCACAGATAATTTTAATTTACGTCTTCGAGGTGTGTCCAGTATCCTCTATAGTGGGTATATTAACTCGAAACATACAAAACAATATATAACCAATCATGCTTTGCATTTATGTCTGGAAATTAATTTATTTGAAAATTTATCGATACAACAATTCGACCAAGAACCCATGAATAATCATTCAATTCAATTAATAAAAGCAATAATGGAAAAATATGTAGATATTACTCCACTACCTTACAAAAAAACGCAACTCAAATAATATATCAATACGAAGTCATTTTAATAAAAATGTATTATTTTTGGGGCAATGATGAATTGCGATGGACTTTGTAAATAATATGTATATTGTATTTACATTAAAGTTTTCATTTCTTCGGCTATGTGACAATAAAAATAGTTTTTATATAACATAGCTTTAGCTTTTTATTTTAAAGTGGTTATTTTTGGAATTACATCTTCAGTATCAAAAATCAGTTCCGGGATTGTAAATCATTCGATATTGCCCAAATTAGATTACTAAAAAATGCTATTTATATATATAAATACAAGTCTATCAAATAAAAATGTATTATTATTTGATCAAAATATTACAAAGTCTGGGTCTAACTAACTAGGAATGTACAAGATTTACTATAAACCAGTTTCAATCACTAATTGTGCCAAATTGAAAAATTATTAGTGTCACTTAACTTCGTCTACTTAAAAATCCGAGTGTTTTAATAATTAATTGGCAGACTTATTATATATTTCTGATCATAAAAAATAATGTCGATAAAAAAAAATATCGACCCAGCCCACAGAGCACGGAATCCACGCGCGCCGCTACTAGAGACGGCATGTTCAATATATTTCATACAAACCAAGCGTGGGGGTGGGCGTTGCCGTTAACTCACACCTATACGCACACTACTACACAGATGATGTCTTGGAGTGCTGTGGCGGGGTCGATATTTTTTTTATCGACATTATTTTTTATGAGCAGAAAGATATAATAAGTCTGCCAATTAATTATTAAAACACTCGGATTTTTAAGTAGACGAAGTTAAGTGACACTAATAATTTTTCAATTTGGCAAAATTACTGGTTTATAGTAAATCTTGTACATAATCCTAAATACAATTTGAATTAACAGTGACCTAATTAGTTAGACCCAGACTTTGTAATATTTTGATCAAATAATAATAATTTTTTATTTGATAGACTTGTATTTATATATTTAAATTGCGTTTTTTGGTAATCTAATTAGGGCATGCAATACCCAATGATTTACAATCCCGGAACTGATTTTCAATACTGAAGATGTAATTCCGAAACTGGTTCCGAAATCGGCGATTTCTAATAAAAAAGTGGTTACACTTTAAAATAAAACAATCTATGTTATATAAAAACTCTTTTTATTGTCACATAGCTGAAGAAATGAAAACTTCAATGTAAATACAATATACATATTATTTACAAAGTCCAACGCAATTCATCATTGCCCCAAAAATAATAAATTTTTAAGAGTACGTTATGTGTACCAAATTATATAACATATTACCCAATTTTTTTAGGGAATTACCAAATGCTAACTTAAAAAAGCTTGAAAAGGCTTATTGTTAGTCAAAGCGTATTATGATATTAATAAATATTTATATGATCTAGTACATCATAAATGAAATAGATTTATCTACATGCTATTTTAATGCTAAAGTATTCATTTGATTGTACTTTTATCTTATGGTGAGTGTAATAAACTATGTATTTAGTAATGGGCTAATTCTGTAGACACATTTTTTATATTGTACCATCTTGTAAACTCGGAATTACTGCGAATAAATATTTCATAATTAAAATGGCTTCGTATTGATATAATATTTAAATTGCGTTTTTTGTAAGGTATAGTGGAGCCCAATATCTACATTTTTTCCATTATTGCTTTTATTAATTGAATTGAATGATTATTCATGGGTTCTTGGTCGAATTGGTGTATCGATAAATTTTCAAATAAATTAATTTCCAGATATAAATGCAAAGCATGTTGTTTTGTATGTTTCGTTACTATTTCTACTTTCTTACAAACCGTAATAACATCTTTAGAAGAATATGTTAATCCAGATCATAGATATAGATAATAGTTATAGCAGATCGCTCTCGTAGATACTTTATAATACTTTCAATTTTAGCAATTTTTTTGATAATCTTCTATTGGTTTCTTGGAGTCGCTTTACGTTAAGACAAACCTTTTAATGGTCTCCTGAGCCCTTATCACAGATAATTTTAATTTACCTCTTCAAGGTGTGTCCAGTATATTTGGTAAATCAGTCGCTTCGGGTCGGGCTTGCGGAGAACTACGAGAAGATTTTATCTTCAAAAGCTTTATTAGCTTCTTTTACAGGTGAATCTTTTCCATTTATCTGAAAATATTAGACTATGAAGAGATGTGTTAAAGATCTAATTCTAATCTAAATTCAGTAGATTTTAAGATATTCCTGCGGACAGACAAACAGGTATCTGAGTGTCACCTTATGTGAAGCGGCCAGTCATTAAATGTTTTTTTTTGAAGCCACATGTAATAATACACAAGATACTATAGAAATAACAACTTTACAATGGCAATTAACATATATTGGTACTCTATGGGTACGCTAACTTGCATTATCGACATGATGCCAATCAACGCGTGCGTCCCCTCACTATTGCATTCACTAATAACTCTCGGCTCTCGCACGGCTGAGGTTTTGCGTTCCAACATACATCGACGCACATTTTTTAAAAAGGTAAAAATTAACATTATTTACTTACTTGTGATATGATACGCCAGAATTTTGTTTGTTGATGTATTTACTTTGATTCTTATACCAAATCACAGCGCAATGAGGCATTTATAACGATTTAATATTAATGTTTATTCCGCAACGTACGAAGAGCAACTGGCGGCCGATTGCGCTCATATGTGCGCGCAGCGCATTTCTTTGCCACGACTATTATTATTACTACCGTCTCTAGGAGTGGGCGCGCGGCGATTCCGTGCTCTGTGACCCAGCCACAGCACTCCAAGACGTCATCTGTGTAGTAGAGTGCGTATAGGTGTGAGGTAACGGCAACGCCCACCCCCACGCTTGGTTTGTATGAAATATATTGAACTGCCGTCTCTAGTAGCGGCGCGCGTGGATTTCGTGCTCTGTGGAAATTAAGGATGGGATATCATTTAAAATATCGATAAATGAGTTGCAACCCGAAAGTAAGATTAATATACGGAAGCCCCATAAGGCCTAAAATGGCATGTATATAAAAAAAGGTTGATAAAACATTTATCAACAACAACTCGGTACAAAAAAGTCATACATTCTATTGTCTGAGGTTCTTTTGATAAGGGGCTAAAATGTGTATTACTTATCCATTACCCATACTAGCCCAATGAATGGATTATTTCTCAATAACAATCTGTTAAAGTGGTAAAATTTTAATTAACATCAACAAAAATAATATGTAACACTAAACTGCCTGTTGTACCTTATGATATTTGTAATAATATATAATTATTATAAATACTTAGACCTCACATTTTTAATTTAAAAATAAAATATTTTATAAGTAGGGTATTTACTTTGTTAAAGTGTTATTTTGATTAGATAATAAAAAAAGAAATGTGGGGTTGTTTGACCCATCTCATGCTACGTGTTAAATATTTTAACCTTACGCTCGCCGGATTAAGCTGACAAATTCCAAAAAGCTGATCATTATATAATATAATATGGAGAGCAAAATATAACATCTAATAATAATAATATGTAGGACAATTTACACATATTGGTCACAAACTAAGCTCTAGGCATGTACTATGGGCAGGGGTGTTCCAGTCGCTTTAGGCATAACGCTACAAGTACCCGGCCGTATCTATGGATATCGCATAGATATGTTACAGGTTTAACAAAGTAGTAGGCCATTAAAAGATCTACAACTTTTGTATTTAGATTTTTTTCACATAACCTCAAAATTTATGTGAAAAATTCAAATAAGCAAGTTTTTAGTTTTTTATCATTTTAACATTTTTTTTTCCACTAAATTTGGTGAAAACTTGGCCTTTTTATGTCCCAAACACATTGTAATTTTTTTTTTTTTTTTTTTCATCTTATTTTGACTTAATTGCTGCTTTTTTTTTAAAAGCTTTTTGTTTGTTAAAATCTGTACTATCTGATGGTGTAAAAAAAAAGATACATTACTATGGTAAATGTACTCAAAAAATGTAAAGGAACGGAATAAACTCGAATCCGAAATTAGCCCCAGACCCTCTTAGCCCTATCCCCACTTCTCTATGAAATCTTATAGTATGAAGGGACCACAAAAACAATTATTGACCACTCAATATAACTGTTTTTGTTAAATATGACCGCATTATATCTGTAGGTTGTGTTAGCTGCTTTGTTATATAATGAATTCTGATTCGAAACACTTTAGAAAGCTTTCTAAGGTGTTTCGAGTAAAATTGAATAATCGTTGGTATGATAGTCATAGCTTATATAGGTACAGTATAATAAAAAAATAATTAGATATATTCAAAACAATCTTTATTTAAATAAATAGGAGATAGTTGAAGACATCAACGATCAAGACGTTCCCATCCCCTCTTTCCTCCCTCCCTCCCGTGTGGTGCCTTGAGCAAATTCGGTTGTGATGTTTTGGGGTCCATCCCATATTCCCAATTGCTTCCGATTGCTTAGTATGCTGCAATTACTAGGAAATCTGAAAAAAAACAACACATTGAGAGTAATTGCGAACACACTATTTTCGGATACGAATTGAATGGGGATATAAATTGTTTTCATTCTAATCATTCAAACATTCATCATTTTACTAAAAAAAATATAATTTCAATGATAACGGACAAAAAGAGCTTATATTCTATAGGCCCCTTCTCGATTACCGATATTTGATATTTTATGAATTTTCACGTCCCTAATGTATAACCTATAATAAAAACATAAAATTGTTTCAAATCCAAAAAGCCTATCCTCTAATGAAATAATGTTTCAGACATTTTAAACTAGTTAAGAAATAACATTTACAAAATTATTTAAAACTATAAGTTATAACATTAATGAATAAATACCAAACCATTGGAAAGTAATATTTTCGGCTCTGTTTTCTTTCCTTGAGAAGTGAGTTTTGGTTTGATATTTTAACCAAACCATTTCTCTACGTTTATATATCACTAAATAGCACTATATCAATTATTATTACACTATAGAACACTAGAAAAATCTATTTGAAAATTTAGCTATACAACCGCACCATGTTGTTTTGCAATGAAATATAACCCGACTAAATAAAAAATACTAAATAAAGATATTACACGAACGGCATCAACTAAAATTCGCATTTCGGCCCGATATGCGAATTTTAGTTGATGCCGTGAAGGCCCCTGGGGCCTTATTCCGAGTTTGCAAACGTTAAACACGACAAGTTCGCGCATTACAATTTTTTCGTGAGTTGCGATGACGTCGATTCGTATTACGAGTTACTAAACTTCGTGCGTCCGCGTTGTCGCAAGCACCATAGACAAAACAGTTTTTGCGTAAAGTTTTTTTTAATATATTTATATTTCATTGCACAGACTATTCAAACCTTGAAAATTAAATCCAAAGCATTAGTACTTAGTATAATGTCATATGAAGTATTTTATAATTTAACGTGTTTTTAAAGAAAGAATAATATTAAGTTGAAGTTTGATAATGTAGGATTTTAATTAAGTATATTAGATTAAGTTTATTGTTAATAAGTAATAATTAGTTTGTATTTTTGGTGATTTATATCACTTAATAGTAAAGTATATATATTTTTTGTTGTTGTTTCATCTTAATTAGTTCTAAGAAGTAGTTAAAAAAGTTAGTTTTGGTAAAACAAGTTATAAAATACTGTACAAAATACTGTCTTCTAAAACAATAAGCTCATGGCTCGTACAACTTCTTGGTTTATTGGTATACGACAAAGAACTACTTGTGGGTCTCTGATGAAACATGCATAAAAGTATTTCATATTATTATGTCGTTTTCTTAGTACGTAATTTACAATTTAACGACATGCTTACTAGAAATATAAAATGAAATGAAAAACGCCAAAAAAATATTCGTTATCTTAGAAAAAATTTCGAAGAAACGAAATCAGAGTGCCCAATTCGTGCTCATAGATTCAGATTTGTATTTGTCCTAGAACAATGGACAGAAAAACCTTTTTTATGTTTTTTTTAAATATTCTATTGTACAAAGCATTAGTACTTAGTATAATGTCATATGAAGTACTTTATAATTTAATGTGTTTTTAAAGAGAAAATAATATTAAGTTAAAGTTTGATAATGGAGGAATTTAATTTAGTATATGACTTATATCAAACTCAAAATATCTTGGCTTGGAAATAAATCCTAATAAATGTGAATTGATTTTTCCTTCAGAAATAAATATTGAAATAGTTAAAGCTTTTGTAAATATCGCTCCGGGAATAAAAATTCTAAGCAAAAAAGATAATATAACTTTACTCGGATCTCCCCTTATTGATGAAGGTATACATACAGTTTTAAAAAATAAGCTAGATACATTAAAACTGGCAATTACTAAATTAGAAGACATAGAACCACATATTGCGTTCTTTTTATTATCAAATTGTCTCACCTCACAAAGATACATATACACTTTACGCACTACTCCTTGTTGGAATTCCCCGGTACTAAGTGAAATTGACAATGCAATGAAACAAAGTTTGGAATCCATCTTAAACCTTAAATTTACTACTGATCAATTTAATCAGGCTGCCCTTCCAGTTAGATATAGTGGTTTAGGTATAAGAAAAATTATAGATTTATCAATTCCTGCTTATCTAAGTTCACTCGCTAGCACTAAATTACTTTGCACATCTATTTTATCAAAAACAACTGTTGTAACAAACAATTTTCATAGACAATCAGAAGCTATTAATATTTGGAAAATGTCGTCGAAGAAAGATGAATTTCCTATTTGTTCATCTCAGAAAAAAATAGATGAACCTATAATTAAGAAAATTTTTGACAATATCCCGAGACATAACATTGTTGACGAAGCCCGACTCACTGCAAGTTGCAAAAGCGAGTCCGGCGCTTGGCTGCGTGCTATTCCCTCACCATATACGGGTACGCTGCTGGACGCTGGCTCACTTCGAATCGCCGCAGCCTTGCGTATAGGGTGTAATATTTATGAGTCTCACTCTTGCGTTTGTGGTTATACGGCTGACTCTCAAGGTTATCATGGACTATCATGTCAAAAAAGTGCCGGTCGATTTTCTAGACACCATAACATCAATGACATTATCTGTAGAGCATTACCAAAAGCAAACATTCCGTCTGTTCTAGAACCGGTAGGTCTACAAAGAAACGATGGCAAAAGACCAGACGGAATGACCATTATACCATATAAATGTGGGCGCGCTTTGGTCTGGGATGCCACATGCGTAGATACACTTTGTCGTAGTAATGTTACATTATGTTCGAAAGGTGCCGGGCTTGCAGCAGAACAAGCAGCGCGAATAAAACTCACTAAGTATGCTGAGCTCCTGAATTCTCACCAATTTCTGGCTTTTTCTGTTGAGACAATGGGTCCTTGGTCAGAGGAAGCTAGTAAATTTATCCATGAAATTGGAAAAAAAACTAAAGATTGGTACTGGTGATCCTCTGAGCAAGGAATTCCTTGTTCAGAGGATCAGCATTGCCATCCAGCGTGGTAACGCCGCTAGCGTCCTCGGCACATTACGCCCATCGTCTCAAAATCAAAATTATTATTAAATAGTTAAGTATTTTGTATTTTTTTTTAATTTAAATTTTAAATTTGTAATAAAATATTGAAATGTTTAATTTAGTATATTAGATTAAGTTTATTGGTAATAAGTAATAATTAGTTTGTAAATTTGGTGATTTATATCACTTAATAGTAAAGTTTATATATTTTATGTTGTTGTTTCATCTTAGTTAGTTCTGAGAAGTAGTTAAAAAAGTTAGTTTTGGTAACACAAGAAACCTTTTCGATGTATCGCGGTAAAGTGATTTTGAGTTTTAACCTTCCGCGTACAACGTGGGGTTTAATACCCCAGGCGTAATATTTTATGGATATCTCTTTTAATTTTAGTGCTATTAATTTGTACCTCCAGATAATCTCGAGTGCGACATTGCCATTTTAACATTACCATCTATCTATGTATGTATTAAATAATATTATATATACAAATAAAAATATTCATAATACTCCATTGAACTCTGATAAGCACTCGTTCTCAACAAGAAACAAAAATAAAATTTCTAATATTAAATGTAGATTAAATACAAAGTATAAAAGTTATGTTATAATTAGTGTAAAATTTTATAATAAAATAGACGATGATTGGAAGAAACTAAATTTAAAAGTATTTAAAAGAAAATGTCAGAATTGGCTCCGGGACCTTAAACTATATGATATAAAAGACTTCACATAGCATTTGACTTTGGTCTATTATTTGTATTACTTGTTTTGTATTGATATTTAATTACTCCTAAGTTGTGTTGTGACATTACGTTTTATTATACTGACCCATTATTAATTATATCTTTTTAAAATATTTCTGACAGAGGCCATTAACGGTCGATTAGTTATTTATTACATACTATTTTTTTTATTTTTTTTTATATATATATATATATATATATATATACATGGTGAATTTGAATGGGTGTACTCTGGGCTAATATGATGTTTTACTGATCAATACGAACAACTTTTCCCATAGAACCAAGTGTCGCAAATGAAAAAAAAAATTGACTTCTCCATACAAACTAGTAAAGTTAAAACTACCAATTTGTATGGGGAAGCCATATTTTTTTTTCGTTTGCGACACATGGTTCCATGGGAAAAGTGGTTCGTATTGATCAGTAGAACATCATATTAGCCCAAAGTACACCCATTCAAATTCACCCTGTATATATATATTTAAATCGCAGAAGACTTCTTGCGTCTTTTTATTGTCGAAACTTGTTGCATCCACTACTTCCGTAATCTTTTTAATGATTTAGAATGTGAATACTATTATATCTTTTTAATAAAAATGCATTGGTTAGTTAAAGATTTTATTTATATTAAATATGGCGATATTCAATTAAGAAAAGTTTTCACTAACTTTCAACGTCCTTACAAGGAAAAAAACCTTGGACTAAAAAACGCTTAAGTCCCTGGTTTGAATCCCGGTGTGTACCAATGAGTTTTTAATTAAAAAAATTATGTACATTTGTTTGACAACACCACTATAGTGCCTTGAAGAGTACGTTAAGCTGTCGGTCCCGGTTTCACTATACCAACTTGTGAAACTGTTTATAAATGGGTTATTGAGTCTATTTAAAACATCGCGACGAGCTAGCCACTTGTTCGGTGTAGGCTCATACCATCGGCTACGACGAGGTGGGATTAAAAACCCCACCGCTGGGTATCCTGGGGCCGTCTAGGCGGTCTCGGGCACCGTAAGATACCCGTGATGATATGTATGTACGAGTATCTCCACTTTTTTCACTAGATTTAAGTTTGTCAATGTAAATAATAATATTGAAAGCTATTGGTGAAAGGCAACAGCCTTGAAATAGCCTAACATTATATTGAAGAGCATCTGTGAACCAATCTTTATTTGTAATGAAAATCTCTAAGTTCTTATAATAATTAGCAATTATATCCATGATCACTGTTGGCTTCCCAATAGTTATCATGTAATTGCTAATTATTATATTATACCATTTTGGGGCAACTTGCAGCAATTTATGCTGGACCGATCCAAATGCATTTTCCAAATCAATCCAGCAGACACTCAATTGACGCTCGTGCAGGGTGCACGAGCGTCAATGGCATCCTTCAAAGATTCCGCAAGTAAGGTGTTGTGTTCCAGGCAACCAGAAATTCTCGGGAGAAATCCTTTTCCATTTGGTGCTGGGATAAAAAGTACTTGTATGTGATCATACACCTCGACATTCTTGCTTGAAGTAAAGAAAATAAAATTTTGGACATAGTGTTGGTTAACACAATAGGACTTGTATCTTTAGGGTTAGTAACCTCAGGCTTTTTAGGTGTAAGAACAAAATCTGCTTCTCCGAACACAGTCGGCACTTGCTTGCTTGATCATATTCTACGGTAGATGTTATGTAAACACTTGCGAATGTGAGGAGATGTGAGTATGCTACCTCTCTTTGTGGCATTGCATAAGTCTCACTGAAGTGTTTATAGATTTGTTCTTTGGTCAGCGAAAGTCTTCCACTCGTTTCACTGAAAATCTTTTTTAGCATAAATAAAGGGGTTTTTGTCGTATCTATCTTCATTCTGGTCTCTATTAAATTGATTTTTATTATCTTGTATCTGGAGACGAATTCCATGGATTAATTTGAGAATATTTACGTTGGTTGCCTCCTTACTTTGCAAGAGCGTGCTCGTATTATAGCTGCTTCTACCCGGGAGTCAGGTTTATGGCTACAAGCGTTCCCATCTGCATCTATTGACACATTTCTAGTTGGAAATTCATTAACTTTCGTCTACTCCTAGCGCAAGAGAGTACATGGTGTCCAAACTGACGTAAAAACGAGACGTAAGCATACTGTTTCGTATTGTTCATTCCCATCAATGACGATGCTGTAAATTTATTGATAAGTTTGGACACCATGGACTTCCTTGCGCTAAGAGCGCAGGACGCCTTTCCCGTCACACTGCACTCGATATAATATGCAGGGCTCTTTTCACCGCTGGCGTACCTGCTTTACTTGAACCTGAAGGAACTACACTCGATGATGGTAAGAGACCTGAGGGCTTAACTGTTTGTCCGTGGAAATTGAGTAGGTTGTTGTGAGATATACGTTAGCTCCATTCCACATCCGATCAACCTTAAAAAACGCGGGGTCGCCGGTTTCTGATGCGAAGAAAGTCAAAAGGCATAAATATGCTAACCTTAATGGAGGTTACACATTTACGCCGTTCGGTGTCGAGAAAATGGGCTTTAGCCATAAGTTTCGTCAAAGAATTATTAAAACGTTTAGTTGAGGAATTATTCGAGAAGCTGTAAGTCCCAGTATTGCTAGAGCCAGAAAAGAATTATCAACAAATGAATTTTACTTTTGTAAAGGAGAGACCACTCAAAAAAAACGTAAAGGAAACCTTTCTCAATCCTAGACAAACTTTTGAGGTTTTGGCCAAGACTGGAAAATATAAAATATTAATGGATACATTCAAAATACATTACAAAATTCAGCACGCAATAAACCCGATATCCGCATGAAGAGTCTTTGGATAGCTAAGAACATTCTCTCTCTCTCTCTTATTCGCATACAGTAAAAAAATATTAAAAGTGTTGGTTATTGAGTAGAATTGCAGAGAATGATGCGGCTACTGTAAAATAATTTGTATATCTGGTCGAAGAATGCATAGGTATAGCAAGAAGGTTATTTTCGGTAGACCTCAAGTCACGTTACCAACAACAGATACAAAAACCGTCAAGTGACCTAGTCATGTTTCGGTTTTAGTCTGTGGGTTCACTGGTTTCCCGGAGACTACTGCATCGATTTATTGTCGAGGGGGTAATGTCCCGCTTGGTTCGGTTATCAAACGGGTGGTTGATTTGATGATAAAGCAGCGAGGATATTAAAATAGACTCGTAATGCAAATACGTCCATATCGCCACCCATTTCGTAACCGCATCGTTTAGCCTGCATAGTGGGAGCGATCAATATTGTTAAACATCATGTAGTTTTACAAAGTCCATGAATGACCACATTCATGGACTTTGTAGGTCTGCTTAACATCCGGTAGATACAGAGTCACATGCCGTGCTCCAATAAAAAAAAACTATATAATACATATTATATTTTATAAACACCCAGACTATGACAAACTGTACAGAAAACATACTAATTTTTAGTTTAATATTTCCCTCTTCTAGTACCTCGTTAATACGATTCACCGTCACGTTCATTATGCGACCAGCCAAAAAGAAGTCAAAAATCACTAAATACTACTATAAATAAAAACAAGCCACGCGGCCGGCGCGTGATCCCCGCCCCGCTCTGTCCTTTTCGTCTTCCCTTCCCCGCAAATCGGACGTGACGTAAGATTCTATTGATTTCAAATTGAAAAAAACTTTGCAATATATGGAAGTATTATACGCGATTTAATAGATAAAAAATTAAGAGAAATATACGCAGATAATATACACCTAGAAGTAGCGACCTCCAAATGACGGCACGGCAACTCGTGGAACTAAAAAATACGCCAAAACTCTTTCCGGTGATCAAAATACGTCCACGCCAATTTTTTGCCCAAACATTATACTAATGTTATGGAGTCCACTGACTGAAAATGAGGGTGGGTCAATCTTGCGTCCGTATACCGGACGCAACAAGTCAGTCGGACGCAGCATGGTCGGTAAAAACACCTATATAGGACGCGATATGATTCTCAGGATGGAAATATAAATAAATATATATATATATTTATAGTGTTTAAAGACATTGATGTATTTAGGACAAAGCCCCTATACAGCTGCTAACATATTTGTACTATTTTTTATTTGATTTATCTCACCGACAAAGCCCATTTACAGCTGCAATTTTACTATAAATTTTATATTGAAATACATAAATAGCATCTAAATTTTTATTTTATTTCTTGTTGTTTGTACATTTGATTTTCTGTTATATAGCTTTTGTATTTTATATGTACTTTTTGGTTACTAGCTGTATCATTGTTATTATTTTTCATATTTGTTTGTATTTCATTTAATTAGTTATTTTGTTATGTATGACGATAACCAAGTGTTCTGTATTGTACCTATGGTGGAAATAAAGATATGAATGAATGAATATGCCAAATAGACTGATTAGATTTATTTTGTCTAAATCGTGCCCTAACCTCAGTGAACGCCTCTGGGGTCTGTGAGACCCCACGTTGTATTGCACGCAGCTAAAACGTAAGTTCTATTTTTTTGTATTTACAAGGCTTTTCATTGTTTTTTGTGTTATATTTTAAATTATTGTATTTTAAGCCTGTAGCAGTCCGCTGGACACGGCCATTACCCAAAGCGTTTTTTTATTGAAATAAATTACAAAAACAAATACAGTTTTGCTTCATTGAAACCAGGACAGGCCCTACTAGTATAGAAATTATAATAACAGAGCTCGAAGAACTTCTTGGTTTATTTGTATACGACAAAGAACTACTCGTGGGTCTCTAATGGAACAGGCATAGAAGCATTTCATATTATCATGTTGTTTTCTTAGTAATTAATTTACAATTTGACGACATTCTTACTAGAAATATAAAATGAATTTGGAAGTTTGAAAAAAAATGTCTATAGATAATGTATAATATGGCAATAAGCTTTAAGAAACTTAGGATTAAGACTCAAAGAGAATTATTTAAAGAATATAAAACAGAAATGAAAAACGCCAAAAAAATATTTCTTATCTTAGAAAAATTGTCGAAGAAACGAAATCAGAGTGCCCAATTCGTGCTCACAGATTCAATTTGTATTTGTCCTAGAACAATGGACAGAATAACCTTTTTTATGTTTTTTTTTAATATTCTATTGTATATTATAATGTAAGGGATAATACAAAGTTAGTAATGATATAATATATATATTTGGCTATTAAGTTAAAATATTCCATTATTTTTGTAGGTAAAATGGTGATATTTTGTTTTTGAGATTTTGTAATAAATGATTGAAATAAAATTGTTTATTATTTTTAATTTTCATCCTATTAAACATTAGAATATGAGTATATAATAAATTTAATTTAAATAAATCTGTTAGTTATCTGAAGGTTAAATTATACACTGACGTGACACTGGCAGAAATGTACAAGTTGCACGAGTTGCCATAATAAGAAGAAAAATAAAGTAGCAGTTTTTTAAACTGTTAGAGAAAACAAGAAAATTATAAACATAGCTGGGGCTCTAGAGAAAAAGCAGGCGAGGCGACATGTCGCGTCGCCTCAGTCAAAAACGTATGTATTTTGACAGTGACAGTAGGCGTAAGGTATGCTGTCACCTGCCAAAGTCTATACAGTTTTGATTGAAGGCGACACGACACGTCGCCTCGCCTGATTTTTCTCTAGAGCCCCTGCACGGCCACTTCAAGACAAGACTCATGTCTTGTATATATAGGGTATAATAAATCTCTCGGGCCGCCCGTGACAATGTTTAACTTTTTTAAATCTTTTAAATTCTAGAAAAAAAAAGTGGGAATTACGGGAAAATTATCATAAAGAGGGAATTTTGGGAACGTGTGAATGAGGATCAACGAGGATTTTAGTTTTGAATGTAATATTAAAGTATATAAAAAATCCAAAAGATTGGTGTAATTATTTTTGTCATACGACTAAAAATTAGCTAGTAGCAATCAAATGAATGTGCCGATCTTCAAGTTGTCGCGGCTCTGAGTGTGTGACGTCACTGTGATGGTGCCGACTGCCGCCAGTTAGCTGTAGGCAGTTGTGAGGCGCGCTGTGTTTCGGCTTGGCTTTGTATTTAAAACTAATTAAATGTCGGTTGTGTGTCTGGTAGAACTTATTTACTATGTATACATATTGTATGGTGCCGAAATGTATTAATACGTCTGTCAAAACTCCAGATAAACTATTTTCGTGCCAAAAGAAAGACCAAAAAAAATGTTGGCTTGACTTGGCTGCGCCCGGTAGCCATAGCTAGTCACTGCGCGGTATCGAGCGGAAGGAGGAGGGGGTGGGGGAGTTTAACACTGTGAGCGCTACTGTGCCAAAACTAATGGTGTACTTAATGGAAAGTTTGTTGTCATTTTCAGATAACTTAAGGATTAATAATTGATTTCCATAACAAAAACTACACCTAAAGAAGCCGCTACCGCTGTTGCTATCTTGTAATGTGTTCTCGCTGCGCTAAATACAGCTAGCGCACGAAATTGTCAGCCACAGTGACGTCACGCGTGCTTGGCACACTGGCTTTTAGCGGCAGGAACGGTCTATGTTTATTATTTATATATCCCCGTAACTAATGGTCCGATTTAGATAATTCAAAAAGATATTCCTATTTCATAAAGAACAACGTGGATACTAGTTTAAAATAAAACTAGTAAAAAAAACTACCAACGCCGAACTCCTAACGCTTTATTAAACACTCGTGCGAACGAACTTTAATGTTACAATAATGACCTACAGAAATTATGTGTCATCGGTCACGTAATCACTAGCTTCACCCATTACATGAACGTTTGTAAACAATTCTTCATCCCTTTAATAAATTTCGTTGCTTTCGCCCCCACCCCCCTGGATCCGCCACTGAGGCACATTACGTATATTATTACGGCAAAAAAAATAATTAAAAATCTTGTCAAAAGGCCCGAGCCCCCCCTCAAATCAAGAGTTCCTGGATCTGTTCCTTGGTGTATTGCGGAATATTTGTTTTAAAGCATAATCGTCATTACAAGTGACGAACTTAGTTTTATTATTCGCAGCAACATTATTGTATAGAAATGAAACTATTGCATAAAAAAACTAATAGTGCCATAATGGATCTAGTGCGAATTATTAATTATTTTATTATTCGCAGTAGTTCCATTATTACCATTACTCTTAAAAAATGTGTGCGAAAAAAAATTCGCACTAGTTCCATCATGGAACAACGCAATGGAACTACTGCGAACAATCCTGAAAAGTCCGACTTGACGGAAAAATGTTTTTTTAGTGGGATTTTTTTAAAAAGACCCACTTTTTTAAAAAGTAGGAAAAAAGTTCTAGTTGAGGAAAAACATTTTTTTTTTAAGTAGGAAAAAGTCCCACTTGACAAAAAAAATATTTTTGGAGGGATTTTTTTTAAAGTCCCACTTTTTTTAAAAGTAGGAAAAAGAACCCACTTGAAATGATTTTTTAGTGGGAAAAAAATCTAATTTTAAGAAAAGTAGGAAAAATTCCTACCTAATGAAAAATCGGGAAAAAGTCCCAATTTTTCAATACATAAGAATTTTCCCCATTAAAATAAGAATAAGCAGCAGGAATTTGGGCTTTGATTTTATAATCGAGATTAAAACGGTTAGCAAATCAGAGTAGTGACTTAGAATACTTTGGGCATTTATATGAAAAAGGTTAAATTTTTTATAAAACGTTGAAAAAGTGTTATGTAATGCTTTACCAAGAATATCGCTTCTGCTGACTTCAAACTCATCAGAAGTGGATGAGTTACACGAATAAAATTTTATAGATTCATCTTCTGAAGATGAGTTAGGCATAATATATAGGTAATATGGTATGATATATAAAAATAAGTATAATTAATAATAAATATATAAACAATATATATAGGTATGTATAAAGTCATTAAAACAGCAATAATTTGCCAATATTTTGAAGTGCCTCATCAACCGCCAGTTAGCTGGTTCACAATTGAAGAGAAATCACCAAAAGAAAACAATACGTAACTCAACATCAATAAAGTAAGGCAGTAATTAAATTAAATACTAAATATAATTAAACATTATATATTTAGATAGGCAATAGTAATGTTAATAAGTATTAAGGAATTTATGGATGACACAGAACTCCATGGTACATTGATCTTAGCCTTTTCCAGTAGTTTACCAAATTTTAAGAGAAAAAAAAAAACAGAAATGTAAGTAAACAAACTAATTTTAATTTTTATGGTTACAATTACAACATTTGTAGGAAAGAAATATTGGGTATTCACTTAACATATAGAGAAATACACTTACAAACAGGAAATATGAATTTAACTTGTAATAACCATTTCTGGGAATAAAACTAAAACTACTAATAAGATATTGATGTTAATATACAGAAAATTATAGACCTGGGTAAATATACATAATTAACAATATTTCTTGAATTATTTTGTTTTAGAAGTTTTTGCAATAGGATTTTCCTATTGATTTGTGTTTCAGGCTGAACCGGTGGATGTTTGGCAGCCAATTCACTTAGGTGGGCAGCAAAAGGCAGGCAATGATTTTGAACATTTGGCAATTTTAAGTAGTCTTTGCCATCTTGGGACCAACAGTTATTAAGCCCATATAATTGTCGGCCTTCAATGAAAATCTGCCTCCGAGTTGGTGTCATGAAGTCAGCTAGTGATAAACCAGAGCCCTTAAGACTCTTTTTGGCCTGCTAAATACCGACTCGGATATCCTCACCTTGAAATTTTACCAGATTTAGACGGGGTTTGTCCGGCTCAATTTGTTTTCCAAGCCGATAGCTAAAACTTATGTTACTTGGTGTACAATGCTGATGTAACCTGTTGGACACCACATTACAAATAGTATTGGGAGTGCTTTCACAACTTCTTCTTTTATACCCTGGAATATAATAAACTTACGCCGGCTTCTGTTCCCAATATCTTTAGCCATAATAGCGACACTATTGATTTGGGCAGTGACCGTGTTTCCCGTACAAAGTCCTTAAAAGTATTGAAATTCTTAGCCAATTGCGCCCTTGAAATTGAGGAGAGAGATGCAGATGAAAAGTGGGCTTCAAAGGTTTTCATGGTCCTCTCAAATTTGTCCTCCAGGCCCAAAAGTTTTGACATTGGCTCAACTTCCATAATGTTGATTTGATTTGGAGTAAATAATGTTGAAAAACAAAAAGGCAGGGATGTGCTTAAAGTAATTTACACTTTCATTTATCTTTCAATGCTTTAATATTAATATAATAATTAATTAAAAATATAACAATTCAAAAGAGTGTTTTTTTCTGCCTACCCTACAATCCATTATTAATTTTATTCACAAAGGGTTCTAGTATTTAATTATATGTTATTATAAATTATTTGTTGTTTTTTCTTCCGCAAGAAGAATAGTTTATTAGAAAAATGTTAAAAATATGATATAAAATAAACAGGTTTTTATATCATATTATTAAAACACAATACAGCCACACAAATTATATTATTTACAAAAGGAACAAAATTATTTATAATAATAATAGGCTAAAAACACAATAAATATATAAAACAAAAAGGAACAAAAAATAACACAACGAAAATCACAACAATTCCACAATAATCTATAATAATAATAGTCAGATTTAACTAATAAATAAATTACAAAAAAATCCACTCTTTTTAACAAAAATAAAGAATATCGAAAATGACGACCACAAATCTAAGTATACGAACAAGCTGCCGCTTTCTTTAGATATTAATTATACTCTATGGCAGTCGCAGAAAACATTTTTTTCGTTTGTTTGAATGCATGCAACTCGTAATACAAAATTACAAGAAATCCATACTAAAATTCATAGACAAAACAATAAATGCGCGACCGTGCGTGACGAAAATTTCGCCAATTACTCGTACTGTCAAAACTCGGAATAAGGCCCCTGGGCCTTTATTCCGAGATTTGACACGTTCACCGTCCGAATTTTGCGTACGTTTTTTCCGTTTTCGACGATCACCTTTGTATGGGATGACAGCTGTCATTTTTTAAATGGTATTACGAGTAATTGGCGAAATTTCCGTCACGCACGGTCGCGCATTTATAGTTTTGTCTATGAAGTTTAGTATGGATTTCTTGTAATTTTGTATTACGAGTTGCATGCATTCAAACAAACGAAAAAAATGTTTTCTGCGACTGCCATAGAGTATAATTAATATCTAAAGAAAGCGGCAGCTTGTTCGTATACGTAGATTTGTGGTCGTCATTTTCGATATTCTTTATTTTTGTTAAAAAGAGTGTTTTTTTTGTAATTTATTAGTTAAATCTGACTATTATTATTATAGATTATTGTGATTTTCGTAGTGTTATTTTTTGTTCCTTTTATGTTTTTTATATTTATTGTGTTTTTTAGCCTGACTATTATTATTATAAATAATTTTGTTCCTTTTGTATATATTATAATTTGTGTGTGTGTTTTAATAATATGATATAAAAACCTGTTTATTTTATATCATATTTTTAACATTTATCTAATAAACTATTCTCCTTGCGGAAGAAAAAACAACAAATAAATTATAATAACATATAATTAAATACTGGAACCCTTTGTGAATAAAATTAATAATGGATTGTAGGGTAGGCAGAAAAAAACACACTCTTTTGAATTGTTATATTTTTAATTAATTATTATATTAATATTAAAGCATTGAAAGATAAATGAAAGTGTAAATTACTTTAAGCACATCCATGCCTTTTTGTTTTTCAACATTATTTACTCCCAAAACAATCAACATTATGGAAGTTGAGCCAATGTCAAAACTTTTGGGCCTGGAGGACAAATTTTAGAGGACCATGAAGACCTTTGAAGCCAACTTTTCATCTGCATCTCTCTCCTCAATTTCAAGGGCGCAATTGGCTAAGAATTTCAACACTTTTAAGGACTTTGTACGGGAAACACTATTATGGCTAAAGATATTGGGAACAGAAGCCGGCGTAAGTTTATTATATTCCAGGGTATAAAAGAAGAAGTTGGTGAAAGCACTCCCAATACTATTTGTAATGTGGTGTCCAACAGGTTACCTACATCAGCATTGTACACCAAGTAACATAAGTTTTAGCTATCGGCTTGGAAAACAAATTGAGCCGGACAAACCCCGTCCAATTCTGGTAAAATTTAAAGGTGAGGATATCCGAGTCAGTATTTAGCAGGCCAAAAAGAGTCTTAAGGGCTCTGGTTTATCACTAGCTGACTTCATGACACCAACTCGGAGGCAGATTTTCATTGAAGGCGGACAATTATATAGTCTTAATAACTGTTGGTCCCAAGATGGCAAAGACTACTTAAAATTGACAAATGTTCAAAAACATTGCCTGCCTTCTGCTGCTCACCTAAGTGAATTGGCTGCCAAACATCCACCGGTTCAGCCTGAAACACAAATCAAGGAAAATCCGTGCTGCAAAAACTTCTAAAACAAAATAATTCAAGAAATATTGTTAATTATGTATATTTACCCAGGTCTATAATTTTCTGTATATTAACATCAATATCTTATTAGTAGTTTTAGTTTTATTCCCAGAAATGGTTATTACAAGTTAAATTCATATTTCCTGTTTGTAAGTGTATTTCTCTATATGTTAAGTGAATACCCAATATTTCTTTCCTACAAATGTTGTAATTGTAACCATGCTTGAAACTAAAAAGGCTCTTACCATAAAAATTAAAATTACCAAATGTTTTCTTTCACAAATATTGAAATATATATTCACAATGTTTGTTTACATTTCTGCTTTTTCTTTTTAATTTTTTTCTCTTAAAATTTGTATGAGCTTTGGCAAAGGTACTGGAAAAGGCTAAGATCAATGTACCATGGAGTTCTTGTTATCCATAAATTCCATAATACTTACTATTATACATTACTATTGCCTATCTAAATATATAATGTTTAATGATATATAGTATTTAATTTAATTACTGCCTTACTTTATTGATGTTGAGTTACGTATTGTTTTCTTTTGGTCATTTCTCTTTAATTGTGAACCAGCTAACTGGCGGTTGATGTGGCACTTCAAAATATTGGCAAATTATTGCTGTTTTAATGACTTTATACATATATATATTGTTTATATATTTATTATTAATTATACTTATTTTTATATATTATACCATATTACCTATATATTATGCCTAACTCATCTTCAGAAGATGAATCTATAGAATTTTATTCGTGTAACTCATCCACTTCTGATGAGTTTGAAGTCAGCAGAAGCGATATTTTTCTTGGTAAAGCATTACATAACACTAATTTCAACGTTTTATAAAAATTTTAACCTTTTTCATATAAATGCCCAAAGTATTCCAAGTCACTATGATTTGCTAACCGTTTTAATCTCGATTATAAAATCAAAGCCCAAATTCCTGCTGCCTATTCTTATTTTAATGGGGAAAATTCTTATGTATTGAAAAATTGGGACTTTTTCCCGATTTTTTATTAGGTGGGAATTTTTCCTACTTTTCTTAAAATTAGATTTTTTTCCCACTAAAAAATAATTTTTTCGTCAAGTGGGTTCTTTTTCCTACTTTTAAAAAAGTGGGACTTTAAAAAAAAATCCCTTCAAAAAAATTTTTTTCGTCAAGTGGGACTTTTTCCTACTTAAAAAAAAAATGTTTTTCGTCAACTAGGACTTTTTTCCTACTTTTTAAAAAAGTGGGACTTTTAAAAAAAATCCCACTAAAAAAATACGTTTCCGTCAAGTCGGACTTTTTCAGGATTGTTCGCAGTAGTTCCATGCGTTGTTCCATGATGGAACTAGTGCGAATTTTTTTTCGCACACATTTTTTAAGAGTAATGGTAATAATGGAACTACTGCGAATAATAAAATAATTAATAATTCGCACTAGATCCATTATGGCACTATTAGTTTTTTTATGCAATAGTTTCATTTCTATACAATAATGTTGCTGCGAATAATAAAACTAAGTTCGTCACTTGTAATGACGATCACTGAACAAATAAGTAATGACGATTATGCTTTAAAACAAATATTCCGCAATGCACCAAGGAACAGATCCAGGAACTCTTGATTTGAGGGGGGGCTCGGGCCTTTTGACAATATTTTAAATTTTTTTTTTTGCCGTAATAATATACTTAATGAGCCTCAGTGGCGGATCCAGGGGGGTGGGGGCGAAAGCAACGAAATTTATGAAAGGGATGAAGAATTGGTTACAAACGTTCATGTAATGGGTGAAGCGTTAGTGATTACGCGACCGATGACACATAATTTCTGTAGGTCATTATTATAACATTAAAGCTACGAGTGTTTAATAAAGCGTTAGGAGTTTGGCGTTGGTAGTTTTATTTTAAACTAGTATCCACGTTGTTCTTTATAAAATAGGAATAGTATAAGTTATCTGAAAACGACAACAAACTTTCCATTACACCATTAGTTTTGGCACAATAGCTCTCACTGTGTTAAACTCCCCCCCCCCCCTCCTCCTTTCGCTCGATACCGCGCAGTGGCTAGCTATGGCTACCGGGCGCAGCAGAGTCAAACCAACTTTTTTTTTGGTCCTTATTTTGGCACGAAAATAGTTTATCTGGAGTTTTGACAGACGTATTAATACATTTCGGCACCATACAATATGTATACATAGTAAATAAGTTCTACCAGACACACAACCGACACTTAATTAGTTTTAAACACAATCAGCCAAGCCGAAACACAGCGCGCCTCACAACTGCCTACGGCTAACTGGCGGCGACTGCCGGCGACCGTCACAGTGACGTCACACACTCAGAGCCGCGACAACTTGAAGATCATTTTATTGCTACTAGCTAATTTTTAGTCGTATGACAAAAATAATTACACCAATCTTTTGGATTTTTTATATACTTTAATATTACATTCAAAACTAAAATCCTCGTTGATCCTCATTCACACGTTCCCAAAATTCCCTCTTTATGATAGTTTTCCCGTAATTCCCACTTTTTACTAGAATTTAAAAGATTAAAAAAAGTTAAACATTATCACGGGCGGCCCGAGAGATTTATTATACCCTATATATACAAGACATGAGTCTTGTCTTGAAGTGGCCGTGCAGCTATGTTTATAAATTTCTTGTTTTCTCTAGATACAGTTTAAAAAACTGCTACTTTATTTTTCTTCTTATTATGGCAACTCGTGCAACTTGTACATTTCTGCCAGTGTCACGTCAGTGTATAATTTAACCTTCAGATAACTAACAGATTTATTTAAATTAAATTTATTATATATTCATATTCTAATGTTTAATAGGATGAAAATTAAAAATAATAAACAATTTTATTTCAATCATTTATTACAAAATCTCAAAAACAAAATATCACCTTTTTACCTACAAAATAATGGAATATTTTAACTTAATAGCCAAATATATATATTATATCATTACTAACATTGTATTATCCCTTACATTATAATATACAATAGAATATTTTAAAAAAACATAAAAAAGGTTTTTCTGTCCATTGTTCTAGGACAAATACAAATTTGAATCTGTGAGCACGAATTGGGTACTCTGATTTCGTTTCTTCAACAATTTTTCTAAGATAACGAATATTTTTTTGGCGTTTTTCATTTCTGTTTTATATTCTTCAAATAATTCTCTTTGAGTCTTAATCCTAAGTTTCTTAGAGCTTATTGCCATATTATACATTATCTATAGACTTTTTTTTTCAAACTTCCAAATTCATGTTATATTTCTAGTAAGCATGTCGTTAAATTGTAAATTACGTACTAAGAAAACGACATGATAATATGAAATGCTTCTATGCCTGTTCTATCAGAGGCCCACAAGTAGGTAGTTCTGTGTCGTATACTAATAAACCAAGAAGTTCTACGAGCCAAGAGCTTATTGTTTTAGAAGACAGTATCTACAGAGTTTTTTTTTTCTAACTTCCAAATTCATGTTATATTTCTAGTAAGCATCTCGTCAATTTACAAATAACTTACTAATAAAGCGACATGATAATATGAAATGCTTCTATGCCTGTTCTATCAGAGGCCCACAAGTAGTTCTTTGTCGTATTCCAATAAACCAAGAAGTTTTTAGAGCCAAGAGCTTAGATATTATCCACAGGGTTTTTTTTTTTAATTTACAAATTCATGGTATATTTCTAGTAAGCATGTCGTCAAATTGTAAATTACTTACTAAGAAAACGACATAATAAAATGCTTCAATGCCTGTTCCATCAGAGGCCCACAAGTAGTCTTTGTCGTATACAAATAAACCAAGAAGTTCTTCGAGCTCTGTTATTATAATTTCTATACTAGTAGGGCCTGTCCTGGTTTCAATGAAGCAAAACTGTATTTGTTTTTGTAATTTCTTTCAATAAAAAAACGCTTTGGGTAATGGCCATGTCCAGCAGCGGACTGCTACAGGCTCAAGATACAATAGTTTAAAATATAACACAAAAAACAATGAAAAGCCCTGTAAATACAAAAAAAATAGCACTTACGTTTTAGCTGCGTGCAATACAACGTGTCTCACAGACCCCAGAGGCGTTTACTGAGGTTAGGGCATGATTTACAAAATAAAACTAATCAGTCTATTTGGCATATTCATTCATTCATATCTTTATTTCCACCATATGTATAATACAGAACACTTGGTTATCGTCATACATAACAAAATAACTAATCAAATGAAATACAAACAAATATGAAAAATAATAACAATGATACAGCTAGTAACCAAAAAGTACATATAAAATACAAAAGCTATATAACAGAAAATGAAATGTACAAACAACAAGAAATAAAATAAAAATTTAGATGCTATTTATGTATTTCAATATAAAATTTATAGTAAAATTGCAGCTGTAAATGGGCTTTGTCGGTGAAATAAATCAAATAAAAAATAGTACAAATATGTTAGCAGCTGTATAGGGGCTTTGTTCTAAATACAACAATGTCTTTAAACACTAATGGCCTTATTCATAAAAACTTATTGGGGCCTTGAAGAACACTTTAGTTATGGAATGTTTTGTCTCTTTTACGCATAATACTTTTTGTTGCTAAATAAAAGAGACAAAACCTTCTATAACTAAAGTATTGTTAAAGGACTCAATAAGTTTTTATGAATAAGGCTATATATATATATATATATATATTAAAAAAATATGATAGTATGTAATAAATAAGTAAGCGACCGTAAATGGCCTCTGTCAGAAATATTTTATAAAGATATAATTAATAATGGGTCAGTATAATAAAACGTAATGTCACAACACAACTTAGGGGTAATTAAATATCAATACAAAACAAGTAATACAAATAATAGACCAAAGTCAAATGCTATGTGAAGTCTTTTATATCATATAGTTTAAGGTCCCGGAGCCAATTCTGACATTTTCTTTTAAATACTTTTGAATTTAGTTTCTTCCAATCATCGTCTATTTTATTATAAAATTTTACACTATTTATAACATAACTTTTATACTTTGTATTTAATCTACATTTAATATTAGAAATTTTATTTTTGTTTTTTGTTGAAAACGAGTGCTTATCAGAGTTCAATGGAGTATTATGAATATTTTTATTTGCATATATAATATTATTTAATACATACATAGATGGTAATGTTAAAATGGCAATTTCGCACTCGAGATTATCTGGAGGTACAAATTAATAGCACTAAAATTAAAAGAGATATCCATAAAATATTACGCCTGGGGTATTAAACCCCACGTTGTACGCGGAAGGTTAAAACTCACCGCACTCACTTTACCGCGATACATCGAAAAGGTTTCTTATGTTACCAAAACTAACTTTTTTAACTACTTCTCAGAACTAACTAAGATGAAACAACAACAAAAAATATATAAACTTTACTATTAAGTGATATAAATCACCAAATTTACAAACTAATTATTACTTATTACCAATAAACTTAATCTAATATACTAAATTAAATTCCTCCATTATCAAACTTTAACTTAATATTATTTTCTCTTTAAAAACACATTAAATTATAAAGTACTTCATATGACATTATACTA
This sequence comes from Monopis laevigella, assembly GCA_947458855.1. Lineage (NCBI taxonomy): Eukaryota > Metazoa > Arthropoda > Insecta > Lepidoptera > Tineidae > Monopis > Monopis laevigella. Next base: position 17,101,950 of record OX381583.1, on the reverse strand, counting down.
AGTACTAATGCTTTGGATTTAATTTTCAAGGTTGGAATAGTCTGTGCAATGAAATAAAAATATATTAAAAAAACTTTACGCAAAAACTGTTTTGTCTATGGTGCTTGCGACAACGCGAACGCACGAAGTTTAGTGACTCGTAATACGAATCGACGTCATCGCAACTCACGAAAAAATTGTAACGCGCGAACTTGTCGTGTTTAACGTTTGCAAACTCGGAATAAGGCCCCTGGTTGGGTTAACCGCCCGAAATTTTCGGGCGGTTAACCCAACCAGGGGTCTTATTCCGAGTTTGCAACCGCTAATCACGACATGACGTTGCGCAACCTATACATATGGAAATATAAGCTCTATTCCAATGGTTATATAGTATGTATTAGGTTGGCTATTATAATGCAGCCATCTTGAAATACACGAATTCTTCGCAAGTTTAAACATGTATTGAGCATTGAATTTCAACTTTATTATTAACAGAATAGAACTTACATTTCAATACCCGTACTTTACGCAAAATGCGCGACGGTGAACGTGTCAAAACTCGGAATAAAGCCCCTGTTGGACTCCAGTTTTTACGAAGTTGACATTAGATTAAAAAATCACCACTCGTTATCTTTTTCTCACTAATGCAACATTTTAGTTTGCATGACACGATAAACTATAGACCTCCGGGTTTGTAATTTTTGACGCGGGATCTATTTATTATTATTGATCTGAGGTTTTCATCATATTTCATTCCCAAAACGAATGGGCCCACAGATTTACAATGGATGCAAATTTATTAAGATAAAGTCTAGGTTCATGATTTGGAGTCTAGGTTAAGTCTAACGAATCGGACTAAATAGAATAAAAAAATGAAATGAGGTGTAATGAAATGATAAAAAAATTTTTTTTAAGAAATGTGATAGGTACCTAAAACGTTACGTGAAAATCAGCTTACCAACAAATTGGAGTGCAAAACATTTAAATTATTAAACGTAACGTGTGTAGTAAATTAAAGTAAAGTGTAGTGAGTAAAGTAAAGTGTAGATAGTGAAGAATTCATCTGTTTTGTAACCGCATCAATTAGCCGGCGTGAAAATAATGTGAGCGATTAATGTTATTAAACAACAATGTATTGATCCACCCCATGCATGGACTTTGTAGGTCTGCTTACCACCATCTGGTCCATAATCAGAGTCCATAATCTGCTCTCATAATATCAGTCGTCTCCATTCATGGACTCAGTTGATCTGCTTACCAACAGTAGGCACATGACCTGCTCTTATAATATCAGTCATCTCCATTCATGGACTATGTAGGTGGTCTGCTGCCGCCGCTTCATTATAATAGCGTGCCATGTGACTCTACCTACCTTTTATTAAGGAGGTTTACAGACTCCATGAATAAGGACGACTAAGTAATAGGTTATAAGAGCATGTCATGTGACATCTACCTGGTGGTAAGAATACCTCCATAGTCCATGAATGCGCTTCCACTATGCCGGCTAAATGATGCGGTTACGAAATAAGCGATGACAAAGACGAATTTTTATTACGAGTCTATTTTAATAACCTTATCACTTTATAAAAATAACAGCCGCCCGTTTTGTAACCGTGTCATGAAAGGAAACTACGACCTCGGCAATAAATAGTTGTAAAAACCGGTAAACCGACTAAAACACAGATTAAAACTGAATCGAGACTAGTCCTTGACAGTTTTTGCATCTGTATGGCCGGTGGAAACGAGGCCGACCGGTCGGCATAGGGAAGTTTTAGAAGCCTTTCTCCCACCTAAAATAATATTCACTAACATTTAATAAAATTTAATTTACTTTATTAAATTTACAAAAGCACCGATATCAATACTTTCAATATTTTATTATGTCCCCGCCCTTGATTATTATGCCCACAGAGCACGGAAACCCCGCGCGCTGCCCACTCCTAGAGGCGGTAGTAATAATAATAGTCGTGGCAAAGAAATGCGTTGCGCGCACATATGAGCGCAATCGGCCGCCAGTTGCTCTTCGTACGTTGCGGAATAAACATTAATATTAAATCGTTATAAATGCCTCATTGCGCTCTGATTTGGTATAAGAATCAAAGTAAATACATCAACAAACAAAATTCTGGCGTATCATATCACAAGTAAGTAAATAATGTTAATTTTTACCTTTTTTTAAAATGTGCGTCGATGTATGTTGGAACGCAAAAGCTCAGCCGTGCGAAAGCCGCGAGTCGTTAGTGAATGCAATAGTGAGGGGACGCACGCGTTGATTGGCATCATGTCGATAATGCAAGTTAGCGTACCCATAGAGTACCAATATATTTTAATTGCCATTGTAAAGTTGTTATTTCTATAGTATCTTGTGTATTATTACATGTGGCTGCGAAAAAAAACATTTAATGACTGGCCGCTTCACATAAGGTGACACTCAGATACCTGTTTGTCTGTCCGCAGGAATATCTTAAAATCTACTGAATTTAGATATCTTTAACATATCTCTTCATAGTCTAATATTTTCAGATAAATGGAAAAGAAGCTAATATAGCTTTTAAAGATAATAAAAAATCTTCTCGTAGTTCTCCAAATATACTGGACACACCTCGAAGAGGTAAATTAAAATTATCTGTGATAAGGGCTCAGGAGACCATTAAAAGGTTTGTCTTAACGTAAAGCGACTCCAAGAAACCAATAGAAGATTATCAAAAAAAATGCTAAAATGGAAAGTATCATAAAGTATCTACGAGAGCGATCTGCTATAACTATTATCTATATCTATGATCTGGATTAACATATTCTTCTAAAGATGTTATTACGGTTTGTAAGAAAGTAGAAATAGTAACGAAACATACAAAACAACATGCTTTGCATTTATATCTGGAAATTAATTTATTTGAAAATTTATCGATACACCAATTCGACCAAGAACCCATGAATAATCAATTCAATTAATAAAAGCAATAATGGAAAAAATTTAGATATTAGGCTCCACTATACCTTACAAAAAACGCAACTCAAATATTATATCAATACGAAGCCATTTTAATAATGAAATGAAATATTTATTCGCAGTAATTCCGAGTTTACAAGATGGTACAATATAAAAAATGTGTCTACAGAATTAGCCCATTACTAAATACATAGTTTATTACACTCGCCATGAGATAAAAGTACAATCAAATGAATACTTTAGCATTAGAATAGCATGTAAATAAATCTATTTCATTTATGATGTACTAGATTATATAAATATTTATTAATATCATAATACGCTTTGACTAACAATAAGCCTTTTCAAGCTTTTTTAAATTAGCATTTGGTAATTCCCTAAAAAAATTGGGTAATATGTTATATAATTTGGTACACATAACGTAAGAGTTTTTTTTCAAATACTCTTAAAAATGTATTATTTTTGGGGCAATAATGAATTGCGTTGGACTTTAAATAATATGTATATTGTATTTACATTAGAGTTTTCATTTCTTCGGCTATGTGACAATAAAAAGAGTTTTTATATAACATAGATTGTTTTATTTTAAAGTGGTTATTTTTATTAGAAATCGCCGCTTTCGGAACCAGTTTCAGAATTACATCTTCAGTATCGAAAATCAGTTCCGGGATTGTAAATCATTGGGTATTGCATGCCCTAATTAGATTACCAAAAAACGCAATTTAAATATATAAATACAAGTCTATCAAATAAAAAAATATTATTATTTGATCAAAATATTACAAAGTCTGGGTCTAACTAATTAGGTCACTGTTAATTCAAATTGTTTTTAAGATTATGTACAAGATTTACTATAAACCAGTTTCAATCACTAATTTTGCCAAATTGAAAAATTATTAGTGTCACTTAACTTCGTCTACTTAAAAATCCGAGTGTTTTAATAATTAATTGGCAGACTTATTATATCTTTCTGTTCATAAAAAATAATGTCAATAAAAAAAATATCGACCCCGCCACAGCACTCCAAGACATCATCTGTGTAGTAGTGTGCGTATAGGTGTGAGTTAACGGCAACGCCCACCCCCACGCTTGGTTTGTATGAAATATATTGAACATGCCGTCTCTAGTAGCGGCGCGCGTGGATTCCGTGCTCTGTGATTATGCCCCATTAATTATTATATTTTGTGCAGAGAAAGTTCTAGAATAGTCAAACGCGTGCGACGTGCGTTATTTTTTCTTATCAGTATTACACGGTGTGGTTATCATATTCAAAGACAGAGAAAAACGTACGCAAATTGAAATACAAAAATAATCGCAGGAAAATACGGATTGTTTGACAACAATAGGTTGTCTTTGCAGTAAAGTCATACTAAAAAAATAATAAATTAATAGTTTAATAAAGTCATAGATTAATAATATACGAGTCACTAAACTTCGTGCGTTCGCGTTGTCGCAAGCACCATAGACAAAACAGTTTTTGCGTAAAGTTTTTTTAATATATTTTTATTTCATTGCACAGACTATTCAAACCTTGAAAATTAAATCCAAAGCATTAGTACTTAGTATAATGTCTTATGAAGTACTTTATAATTTAACGTGTTTTTAAAGAGAAAATAATATTAAGTTAAAGTTTGATAATGGAGGTATTTAATTTAGTATATTAGATTAAGTTTATTGGTAATAAGTAATAATTAGTTTGTAAATTTGGTGATTTATTTCACTTAATAGTAAAGTTTATATATATTTGTTGTTGTTTCATCTTAGTTAGTTCTGAGAAGTAGTTAAAAAAGTTTTGGTAACACAAGAAACCTTTTCGATGTATCGCGGTAAAGTGATTTTGAGTTTTAACCTTCCGCGTACAACGTGGGGTTTAATACCCCACGTTGCTATTTTTAGTAAGTGCTATTTTTTTTGTATTTATAGGGCTTTTCATTGTTTTTTGTGTTATATTTTAAAATATTGTATCTTGAGCCTGTAGCAGTCCGCTGCTGGACACGGTCATTATACCCAAAGCGTTTTTTTATTGAAAAAAATTACAAAAACAAATACAGTTTTGCTTCATTGAAACCAGGACAGGCCCTACTAGCATAGAAATTATAATAACAGAGCTCGAAGAACTTCTTGGTTTATTTGTATACGACAAAGACTACTTGTGAGCCTCTGATGGAACAGGCATAGAAGCATTTTATTATGTCGTTTTCTTAGTAAGTAATTTACAATTTGACGACATGCTTACTAGAAATATACCATGAATTTGTAAATTTGAAAAAAAAAACCCTGTGGATAATGTCTAAGCTCTTGGCTCTAAAAACTTCTTGGTTTATTGGAATACGACAAAGAACTACTTGTGGGCCTCTGATAGAACAGGCATAGAAGCATTTCATATTATCATGTCGTTTTATTAGTAAGTTATTTGTAAATTGACGAGATGCTTACTAGAAATATAACATGAATTTGGAAGTTAGAAAAAAAAACTCTGTAGATACTGTCTTCTAAAACAATAAGCTCTTGGCTCGTAGAACTTCTTGGTTTATTAGTATACGACACAGAACTACCTACTTGTGGGCCTCTGATAGAACAGGCATAGAAGCATTTCATATTATCATGTCGTTTTCTTAGTACGTAATTTACAATTTAACGACATGCTTACTAGAAATATAACATGAATTTGGAAGTTTGAAAAAAAACATCCGTAGATAATGTCTAAAGCAATAAACTCTTGGCTCGAAGAACTTCTTGGTTTATTGCTATACGACAAAGGACTACTTGTGGGTCTCTAATGGAACAGGCATAGAAGCATTTCATATTATCATGTTGTTTTCTTAGTAAGTAATTTACAATTTGACGACATGCTTACTAGAAACATATAAATGAATTTGGAAGTTTGAAAAAAAAAGTCTATAGATAATGTATAATATGGCAATAAGCTCTAAGAAACTTAGGATTAAGACTCAAAGAGAATTATTTGAAGAATATAAAACAGAATTGAAAAACGCCAAAAAAATATTCGTTATCTTAGAAAAATTGTCGAAGAAACGAAATCAGAGTGCCCAATTCGTGCTCACAGATTCAAATTTGTATTTGTCCTAGAAGGATCTCGTGATGGTAAAAAATAAAAAAAATATTGAACACATTAAATTGTCCCCAAGCATGAATATCGAAGGCCTAATACTAAGAGGGTAAGAGGGTACTGAAATCAAATGGTTTGTCAAGCAATTTACCACATTTTGCGAAAATCCAGGTAGAATATAGGTAGGTTAACTCTGCCTAGATATATTTTCTTCATTAGGCCGAGATTCTGAACGGGTAGTAACGGTTAAATCGCTCGTCAAAGTCTCAGCGAAGTATATAAGAGAAATGAGTGGCTAAACAAATTCGAATATCGAAGTGGCGCCGAATTTTAAACAGTTTCACAAGTTTATATAGTGAAACTGGGGCCGAAAACTTTTACGCAGCGTACGCTCTAAAAATAAATATTTTTTCACCGTTTTTGCAAAATTTTCATTGTTACTCCTCTCCTATTGGTCTTGCATGATGTTATGTAGCCTGTAAGCATTCCACGATAAATGGGCTATCCAACACTAAAATGTTTTTTCAATTCAAACCAGTACCTAGCTCGCTTTCAACCAAACAAACAAATTCTTCGGCTTTATAATATTACTAGGAATAGAGTATAGATATGAACACAATGAAGGGGAGAGTTAAAAGGCTTTCCCTTCCTCCCAACCACGCAATGGACCTTGCACCAACACGGAGAATCCATGGATAGCTAATTACTTTTGACAATTCCCTATGCAATTACATAGAAAAAGCACTACAAATAAAATTGCAACTAGTCAAAAAAAAAGAAATTGAACTAGTGGGAATGAGCTTATTTCTTTTGTTTCAGTTGGGTGTTCCATGAATGAATGTGGAGATCCCAAATGCCCATTTAAAACAAAAAATCAGTATTACCATACAAAGAGGCAATGCTGCTAGCGTATTAGTTAGGGTCAAGGAGGCAACGGTGACTCGGTAGATAAGAGTGACTCATTAAAAAAACGAAACGCACTATATAGCTATCCTTATTATACAATTCGAACGCGTGATTTCCAAACGCGTTCAAACCAATTGACCGATCTCACCTGGATTTTTTTGTTTTCGCGCCAACCAAATTATATTTTGAGGCGACTTTTTTCTGTTCATTCGTTTGTGAAAAATTGTGATGCCCATTATGTTTACCAATTAGTAGGTATTATGGTACTCTCATTCATTTGATTAATAAACGTAATTCTTATTTGGTTTGATTTCAAAATGGCGTAGTGGTGTGCGTTGCTGTTTTGAAAAAATACACAGTGCCTCTTTTTTTTTATGTATTTTTTAAATAATAAATATACTTATTAGTAAATTTAAATAAATTTAAAACTATTTTATATATAAAACTACTTAATATTGATTTTGTAGAATTTTATGTTAAATTTTGTAAAAAGGGCGGCTTGCATAGCGGCACTTTTTAAATATATTTATCTAGCAAAATATACTTATCATTTAAAAGAATTATGGCTTTGATTAAGTCTGTAAACGAATTTAGAGAGTAAATGCAATTACAAAGTGTCACGGTTCTCAAAGACAGCTTCACCCCCAGTTAAACTAGAACGTTGATCAAAGCATTATATGATTAAAATTACGTAACAAAGCACATTATTGCTCAAAAATTATGTGACGTGACATTCTACTAATCATATCTCTTGTTAACTAGATTATAGAATAATCATTTTAGAAACTGGGCGTCAGACTCACATTAATAAAACTAAAAAAAAAAAAAAAACATTACATCGTTGATTATAATGAAATTATATAGAATATAATTTATTATAAAGAATTGCCTATATGCAAATATTTACAAATTAATCTTATTTTATACAAAAATATATTATAGTTCCTACTATTATAATTACAGCATTACCACCAATTGACAATATTTGGGGGTTCTATTTATTTTTATTATCAAAATATTTTTAAGTGAATAGAAACATTTGTCATAATTAGATATAATTAGATTTTGATAACAATTATAATTACTGTATATTGATAAGGACAAAATATTGAGGCTGGTTAATAGTTAATTTAGAGACTTTGCCTTTTCATTTGTTTATACTATTTGTATTTTTTATTTTATTTTAGTAATAATTAATTATGATATACAATATTAAAATTGAATAGTTTACAAATAATGTGTGTAATTTTGTGTTAAGTGAACGATATTTAAAATTTATTTTTAGCCCTATGAAAAAATCTGAGTCACTGTTGCCTCCTTGACCCTATCCTACCAAGTGGTGCCTCATACAGTGATTTTTTTTCATTAACTTAGATATAATAGTTTATTTTACTTTTTGTAATGTTTTATCAAGAATTAGATTATTAGAATATAATATCGTTTATTAAATATATATATATATATATATAAGATTTAGTACTTATATATATATATATATATATAAGTACTAAATCTTAATAACATTTAACGAAGACTTAAATTAAATTTTAGAATTAAATTATTACACTAACTCAAACATTTATATTGCTTGTAGTCGACTTGACGCCCATACAAACGTACTTCCAATATTACAACTTGGCTGTTAGTCGAATTTAAATTATTATTTTCATGTTGGTAATTGTACGCTTTCTGTTGTGGCTAATAAATATTTTTGTATTATAATATTATAAAAGTTTTTTTTCTGATTTCGAAAAAATATATAATAATAACCCATCACAGAAAGATTAATAAATACGATTACAGTGATCGACAAAAACATTATTTTAATTCTGCAACAAACAGTAATCCAGTATTACCAGGGCTATTCCACTGGGCGCTTAAGGAAAGAAGCTAGCCGATGGATGGGTAATACTTTAGAGGGCTGTGCTGCTCACTATATAATCTGAGTCGAGTGAGTCGCACTACTATATAATCTGTGAGGCGCACTTTCGTTCAATAGGTACTAACTCACGCGCCGCCGCGTCGCGATATTAATATCAACTAAAATGAGGTCTAAAACTTATTGTATCGCATTCGGCTGCTTAAATAATAGTAACATAGATCCGGACATCACGTTTTTCTTACTTCCAAAGGATCTCAAAAGGTAAATAAATCCACGCCGTTTTTTTTTAAAATAACGCACACACAAAGCGAGGTCTACAGGTAGTAAAAACTGTTAATATACAGTGGTACACTTAATAAACTAATTATAAGCTATTTTAAGTGTTATTTTTACAAAATACTTACTTTGTTGCATAATAATATATATAATTATTACCTAAAAAAAAGAAAGAACGTATATACTATCTCTCTAATATAATAAATAATTAATAAATTAAGACTCAGTAACAAAACCAGTATTAGGATAAAAAATAACGCGAACATAATAGTAAAAATGTCGTCTCATTTTTACATTTGTCATATTTTCTTAGGAAAATAAAAGGAAAGTACACAATAAATTAGAAAAAGTAATTATTTATTATATTTTACCCGCCGAAAGAACTTTTCCTACTTATAATATAATAATAAATGTTTAACCATTATTATGATTTTAAAATAACGCATGTAATTAAGAAAAATGGCGTCTTACACGGGGACGGTAACAAATTTTGTATGATCTTTGTAACTACTGAAGCGATTGTAAAAATTATTTCACTATATGTCAGAATGGGATTTCAGGGTGTATATAAAATATACTATTATGTACAAACCAAAAGCTTAGTTTGTTACTAGAAAATATTTGTAAAATATACTATTTATTATTAATATTGATAAATATAAAACATATATGGCCTTTTTCATAAAAACTTATTGGGGCCTTAAAGAACGCTTTAGCTAAAATAGGGTTTTTCTCTTTCACACATATTATTTTTTTTGCTAAAAAGGAGACAAATGGTGTTCTTTAAGGACTCAATAAGTCTTAATGGAATGTATTTTACCTCTTTTAAGCATTTTTTTAATGCCAAATACACAGACAAATCTTAATAAAAGTATTCTTCTAGGACTCAATAACATTTTATGGATAAGGCCAATAATCCACAAGCTGCATTAAACTGTCTTTATAATTCTCACTAAATTATTTTGTAAGATAAATGTCAGTTGTTTCGTTTCGCAACAAAAACTTTGCCATATTAATGACGCACAATGGCTATTTTTTAAGATGGATGATTAAAGGAAATTGTAACCTTTTTTGAAATATTCGCCCAAATGATGTCTGTAGGATAATTTTCAAGGTGAGCATGTTTCATGGATCGGTCACAGTATTTTGTCGACTTTGGATATTAGCATTCTTTCTTTTATGCCACTTTGATTGCAAAAAAGATTATACTTTAACCATATTTTTTATATTATTATCTACTAACTGTACTCCGCGTCCGCCTTTTAATTTAAAATAAATCGGATCTACAATAAAATACAGTCCATCTTACCCGCTGATAATAGAGCTTTCTATTGGTGAAAATAATTAAAAAATCGGTTCAGTATTTTTTGAGTTTATCCAAAACAACAAATAAACATTCAAAACTTTTTTTTATAATATAAGTAATTATAGAAGAGTCTCTAATATAAGTAATTATGAAAGATCTTCTGTTCCCAAGCCTGGAAAGGCGATAGGACACCTTCCTACCGTATATACCTCCATGTGTGGTGCCAAGATAAAAAAATTATAATAATGAACAATTAAAAAAAAAAACAATTGTCCTCCTAAACTATAAAGGTACGCGAAAATAAATACATTAACTAGGAACGGATTTTTGAAAAGTCTGTCCACAATGCTTGTGTTATAAATTCAGTTCATGAATGCCATTATCCAGTTATCAAAGAAGAAAATTATTTATTATGCAATGTTTTATTTATATCTATCTAATCCCATCTTGTTTTATTTGTTATTTGCGTTAAAGTTTTGTGAAGGTAAGGTAAAAAAATACCCAAAATAAACAAGAAATCTGGACAAATAAAGCTCGGGTTCATTTATTGTTAGGTATTAGTTAGGTACGGCAACAAAGTCGAGTTAACACGTTTGAGACATAATGAAGCAAAACTTAATTAAAAAGGAGAATTCATTGTGACATTTCGGCTTACTACAATATGCGAAACGAAATTTTGACCTATAATACTCTTATTTGACAAAATAGGACCTGACAAAAGTATTAATTTGTCACAATTTATTTGCGAAACTTCGTCTGCGTAACTTTAACCGTTTACGCAGCGCACGCAATTGAAGTTCTCAAAAGGAATAAATTTCCCAGTTTTCCCAACATGTTTCATTAATGATCCGCTCCTATTCGTAGCGTGATGTAATATGCCTATAGCCTTCCTCAATAAATGGGCTAAAATAAGTAGATATCGGTTAAGTAGATACAGAGATTACTCCCTACAACCTCACAAACTATACCTCTTTATAATATTAGTATAGATAAAGTATAGGTTAGTATAGATACGTGGTGGCCGAGTTGGTTAGACTTAAAACATTACTTCTTGTACTATTATTCCTTCTGTGACACTACTACATTTGGTGTTATTCCCGATGTGTATTAGTAGGCAGAAAGCTGGTGGGAATATCAACCTTAATGTACCTAGGGTTTTATTCTCACCTAGTAACCGATGTTAAAAAAATATGTTATATTATTGGAGCACGATATGTGACTTTGAATCTACCTGGTGGTAAGCAGACCTTGAATGATCGTCCATGAACGGGGTCGATCAATAGATTGTGTAAACAACATTGATCGCTCACACTATGTGGTCTAAATGTAGCGGTTACGAAATGGGCGATAGTGACGAAATTGCATTACGAAACTAATTTTAAATATCCTCGTTGCTTTATCGTTTTATATTTTTTTATTATTTGAGGACGACATGTGATTTTGTATCTGAGCTACAAGTTCCATGAATGGGGTCAATCGATAATTGTTCTTAAACAATATTGATCCCTCGACTATGGCGGCTAAATGATGCGATTACGAAATGGAAGGGGGGGGAATGACAAATTGCATTACGAGTATATTTTAATATACTCAAATATAAATACGGTAAATACAAGTTTATTTAAAATAGATATATACAAGTAAAGTTGGTTTTGAGTACAGTAACTATGTATAAAAGACCTACCTAATAAATGTTGCCCTGCCTACAAAGCAATGGATATGCCTATTATCATCTGAGTCTCGGGAGAGACTCAGATGGCCTCAACTTTTAAGGCTCTAGGCCTGAGATGAGGTCCGTGAAGCAAAGGCTTGCGGCACGATGACGGCAGCAAGGGGAAGGCGGCGGCACGACGGCAGCACGCAGGCCACGAGCGGCACGGCTGTAGTTTTTACTACCTGGAATTTTCCTAGAAAACGGTGTATGATGATACATTTGTTGGTCATTTAAAAAATATGTATGAAATGATATGATGATAAATAAAATAAAATACATAAATATAACATGGAGCGGGTGTAACGTGACAACGTATACAAATACGTTACGTTTCTAAAATGCGCAACCCCATGGTAGAGCCTCTGCCATCGAGAACTTGTGCGTAACGAGCAGGATTATACGAAAAGCTTTACGAGCAACTAATAAAATACTTCTTTGTAAACACTTTTCATAATCTGTTTAGCTTTTCCTAAGGCTGCTTAATGGCTTTCCTATGTTATACCCAACGTTATTATAAAAAAAACTTTTCCTAATTTTCCTATATTAAAGTGTAGCTTCTCTACAAAGTTTTTCATAATCTGGATAAAATTAAAAATAATTAATATTCAGCCAAGCCGGCTTTTTTTTTCATGAAGAACTTTTATGAAATTATTAGATAATTTTAACTAATTTACCTGCCTCTATTGTTAGGGATATTTTTTTTATTTAGGTTATACGCTTGGCCACCCATATATATTGTATAGGGCGCGTTGTTAATTGTATATATTATACAATATATATAGTATAAAAGTTTCCTTCGAAAAAAAACATAAGATTTATTTCCAACTAACTGTGAAACATATATAACAAATATAAAAATGTATATACTAACAAAAGATATTTAAAACTGCTGAAACGTAGCCGTACTGAAACGTAGCGAAATCGGATCGAAAATATAATATTTATAATAGTAGAACAACAAATATACTGGAATCTTCGATCAAACTGGAATAAAGATTTTTTATTTTACTGCATTTTCACTTTCAAATGAAGTATAAATACTTTGTTTATACATTTTATATCATGTTAAAATAAATATAATTTTAATATAATAAGGTATATAACGATCGAAAATCTTAAATTGTAAATTATTCTTAATAATTTAAAATATTTACATTTAAGGAGGTGACGAGGGATCAGAAAATGTGCCCATAGCACTATCTGCATTTCCGCGTTGTATGGCCATTGATATTCGTTGGCCTAAAAGAAAACCTGAACGCGGATCCCCTGTTACCTGTTTAAGCTTTTTACCTAAAGACAATATAAAGGATTTTGCGGACTTAGACCAAGTACCCATTGTCTCGACAATGAATGGGACAAAAAAATAAGAATTTGAAATTTGAGTGTATTTGTTAATTTTTTTATGGCATAGGCTTCAGCGGCGAATCCGGCCGATTTTGAAGACCCTGAGGTATACGAGGGAGCCAGAGTGTCCACACATGCAGCGTCCCATAATAGACACTTTCCGTCATGCCAAGGAATGAGAGAAATGCCATCGACGCGTTTTCCATCATTCCTGAACAAGCCGGAAGGCTCGAGGCTGCTCGGAATTTCTGCTGATAATAAAGCTGATTTTATAATAGAGTTGAGAGCTGCATGTCTGGATATTCTTCCTGCAGATCTGCTGCAACTTAAACCGTGGTGGCCATTAGATTGCACTGCACTGCCACAGTTACAGGAATGAGGGTGACTAATTGAAGCACCTAGCCTGAGGCCTATGGCAATTCGAAGAGAGTTATTATCTAAATAAGAACCAAAAGAGGGAGATGTGATTGCGTGAAGCCAAAGGCCTGCTTCTGGCTGTGAAACTGCGCGCAACCTGTGCCTGATGATGTGTGCAAAAGATCAGTAAAAAGGGTTTTAACAATAATATTATTCCAGGCATGTTGACACGATGGGTCTTGTGGCGGAGAAGAGTTTAGGCTTTTTAAATCCCAGGCAGATTTCGCCTCATCAAGGTATGAAGTCTCTAACGAAGTATCCATAGATTTAGAGAGAATAAAACATACTAGATTAGACACTCCATAAGATGACGAAAAGAATCCCGGTAAGCATATGTCTCGAGCCCACCTCAATCCAAGTCCACCAGAGTTGATTGGTAAAGATGATTGACGCCACTGAAAATTGTTTAAAGAAATATTAAAGATTGATTCTATTGAGGATTTAATTATTAAGTCATACTCTTCTAAAAGGTTTGGAAATTTAAAAGCTGGAATAGTATATTTATAATATATCTATAGTCTGCTTGGTATATAAAAAAATAACACGTGTTATCGGGAATTATTAAATAATAATAAATAGTCTGCCAAGAAAATTAATTATATTATTCATATATTTGACATAGTGATCAAGCTTTTCGGTTTGTTTATGCAAAATAGCCCGCTAGAGCCTTGTTAAACCGCTGGGACGATTTGTCAGTAAAATAATAAATAATATTTTGGAGAGATATGTTAAGTTCGGTTTATTTTAGCTGACAAGTAGTATTTTAATTTGTATTTAGGTGGGGATAATAGATAAGTACAGTGAAAGGAAATACAATCTTGCGTACACTGCAAACCCTACTTAAAATCGCGAATACTACATTAAGGCATTAAGTCCGCCCTTTTGTAATAAATAAAGGCCGCTAGAGCCTTGTTAAACTGCTGGGACGATTTGTCAGTAAAACAATGAATAATATTTTGGAGAGATATGTTAAGATCGGTTTATTTTAGCTGACAAGTAGTATTTTAATTTGGATATAGGTGGGGATGATAGATAAGTACAGTGGAAGGAAATACAATCTTGCGTACACTCCAAACCCTACTTACAATCGCGAATACTACATTAAGGCATTAACTCTGCCCTTTTGTAATAAATAAGGGCCGCTAGAGCATTGTTAAACTGCTGGTACGATTTGTCAGTAAAACAATGAATAATATTTTGGAGAGATATGTTAAGATCGGTTTATTTTAGATGACAAGTAGTATTTTAATTTGGATATAGGTGGGGAAGATAGATAAGTACTACATTAAGGGATTTAGTCTGCCCTTTTGTATTAAATAAAGGCCGCTAGAGCCTTGTTAAACCGCTGGGACGATTTCTCAGTAAAATAATGAATAATATTTTGGAGAGATATGTTAAGTTCGGTTTATTTTAGATGACAAGTAGTATTTTAATTTGGATATAGGTGGGGATGATAGATAAGTACAGTGGAAGGAAATACAATCTTGCGTACACTGCAAACCCTACTTACAATCGCGAATACTACATTAAGGCATTAAGTCTGTCCTTTTGTAATAAATAAAGGCTGCTAGAGCCTTGTTAAACTGCTGGGACGATTTGTCAGTAAAACAATGAATAATATTTTGGAGAGATATGTTAAGTTCGGTTTATTTTAGATGACAAGTAGTATTTTAATTTGGATATAGGTGGGAATGATAGATAAGTACTACATTAAGGGATTTAGTCTGCCCTTTTGTATTAAATAAAGGCCGCTAGAGCCTTGTTAAACCGCTGGGGCGATTTCTTAGTAAAATAATGAATAATATTTTGGAGAGATATGTTAAGTTCGGTTTATTTTAGATGACAAGTAGTATTTTAATTTGGATATAGGTGGGGATGATAGATAAGTACAGTGGAAGGAAATACAATCTTGCGTACACTGCAAACCCTACTTACAATCGCGAATACTACATTAAGGCATTAACTCTGCCCTTTTGTAATAAATAAGGGCCGCTAGAGCATTGTTAAACTGCTGGTACGATTTGTCAGTAAAACAATGAATAATATTTTGGAGAGATATGTTAAGATCGGTTTATTTTAGATGACAAGTAGTATTTTAATTTGGATATAGGTGGGGAAGATAGATAAGTACTACATTAAGGGATTTAGTCTGCCCTTTTGTATTAAATAAAGGCCGCTAGAGCCTTGTTAAACCGCTGGGACGATTTCTCAGTAAAATAATGAATAATATTTTGGAGAGATATGTTAAGTTCGGTTTATTTTATATGACAAGTAGTATTTTAATTTGGATATAGGTGGGGATGATAGATAAGTACAGTGGAAGGAAATACAATCTTGCGTACACTGCAAACCCTACTTACAATCGCGAATACTACATTAAGACATTAAGTCTGCCCTTTTGTAATAAATAAAGGCCGCTAGAGCCTTGTTAAACTGTTGGGACGATTTGTCAGTAAAACAACGAATAATATTTTGGAGAGATATGTTAAGTTCGGTTTATTTTAGATGACAAGAAGTATTTTAATTTGATATAGGTGGGGATGATAGATAAGTACAGTGGAAGGAAATACAAACTTGCGTACACTACAAACCCTACTTACAATCGCAAATACTACATTAAGGCATTAAGACTATCCTTTTGTAATAAATAAAGGCTGCTAGAGCCTTGGTTAATTGCTGGGACGATTTGTCAGTAAAACAATGAATAATATTTTGGAGAGATATGTTAAGATCGGTTTATTTTAGCTGACAAGTAGCATTTTAATTTGGATATAGGTGGGGATGATAGATAAGTACAGTGGAAGGAAATACAATCTTGCGTACACTGCAAACCCTACTTACAATCGCGAATACTACATTAAGGCATTAAGTCTGCCCTTTTGTAATAAATAAAGGCTGCTAGAGCCTTGTTAAACTGCTGGGATGATTTTTCAGTAAAACAATGAATAATATTTTGGAGAGATATGTTAAGATCGGGTTATTTTAGATGACAAGTAGTATTTTAATTTAGATATAGGTGGGGATGATAGATAAGTACAGTGTTAGGAAATACAATCTTGCGTACACTGCAAACCCTACTTACAATCGCGAATACTACATTAAGGGATTAAGTCTGCCCTTTGGTATTAAATAAAGGCCGTTAGAGCCTTGTTAAACCGCTGGGACGATTTCTCAGTAAAATAATGAATAATATTTTGGAGAGATATGTTAGGTTCGGTTTATTTTATTTGACAAGTAGTATTTTAATTTGGATATAGGTGGGGATGATAGATAAGTATAGTGGAAGAAAATACAATCTTGCGTACACTGCAAACCCTACTTACAATCGCGAATACCACATTAAGGCATTAAGTCTGCCCTTTTGTAATAAATAAAGTGTTATTTAACTTAACACATTGGTTGCTCTCACTATAGCCTTCTAATCTATTATGTATGTATTAACTTTCTCGAAGATTATATTTTTACCCCCTTAGACTTCGTTATTTTAAACACTAAATATCTACAATACAAAACATAGCTACTGTCTAAATTTTATATTAAATTCCCAGTTTATTTTGTGGACGTTCAGGCCCTAGTCTTAAATGGCATTTTGTTACTTATATTTTTTTGTTTAATTATAAGTTTTATAATAAAATAAATTATTATTATTGTTTTTATTATTATAAGCTTTAGTAGTTTTGACTGGACGATGATGAAAAAGATTGTCAGTCAGTCAGGACAAGCAATACCACTTTTGGTTATTAAATTTTATAATGTCTTTTTTAGTTTATAAATAAAACTGAATGATAAAACATTGCTCCAAAACCTGTAATCATGAACTCTTCAGTTACCCAAGTATTTACTCTGTCTAAATTCTAAATTAGATAAGACCTTTTTAGCTTTAATTACAATAAATTAACAATGTTTCCGCGATTTCGGTTGTTTTAAGACAAAGTCGTTTATTCTGCGTCACTAAATTTTAATGAAATTTATTTATCGTGTTTAAAATATTATTAAGTAATAAGATAGAATAAATAATCTGACTTTAAAAGCTATTGAATTAGTTACTTAAACAATGTATTTATAAATAAATTTAGAATGTTCTCTTTCAAAGTTATATTCACAAAATAATGTACCTTTAACTAAGGGGGTGTTTAGGATCAATCTCGCCCCGGGCCACTTAATACATATAGGCATACATTTTTTTTCATTATAGACAATAAGTGATAGAATTTATATGAGACTTAAGGCAAATAAACTACCTTTAAGAGCCGTTAAATGTTTATTATAAGAGAAATATAAAAAAGCTGAAGTATTATTTTTTATGAAAGAAGAGAAAGAAAGAAATACTTTATCTGTCGCACAGCAACATAACAACAACAAAGCACATATCACATAAAAATAAATTAAAAAGAATAAAAATAAAATACACTAAAAAATAAAATAATTAATGAACAACCTAATTCACTGAGACGAACACACACGGAAGCTAATTTTGTATGGAGAACGCGGCGTTCGTGATTACGAATGCAGTGCTCCAGGCACAGATTAAATAGAGTACTACGTATCCAGGTAATGCTGTTTTATAAACTACAATTTTGTTGCGTGGCGACAAACAGGGATTCAGCTCGGCACAAGCTTACCAACAAATGCAGAAAATTTGGTTCACACCACAATTTGCCACTTGTTAATTTTGAGTACTAAATTATAATAAAACAATCATTTTTTACGTGCAATTATAAAAATAAACGGTGTCTATAACTTATTATTGATTTGCCTATGTAAAGTAACGATATTTTTTTTAATTTAACTATCCGGGATCCGCATAGTAAAATTAAAATAATCCGGATATTGTATTACTATCCGATATCCGGCCGGATAGTGAAAACAAGGCCGGATACTGGATAGTTACCGGACATCCGTTTCATCTCTAATATAGAGCAACAAATTCATACACTAGCAATGCAGTTCAACAGTAGTCGCTGGCAACGGATAATATCTTACTTAGGCTTGACTGAAAGTGCTTTTATTATTATGAAACGTAAAAAAATAGAGAAAAAAATAGACAGATTAGATGTTACAAAAACTAAAACCAATTTATCGTGCGCAGCAAAACCTCATGCATTGCCAGCGACTACTGGTAATCTGAATTGAGAGGGTATAAATGTATTGCCTAATTGCTCTATATTGATCCATGCTACTCCTTGTTCCTCAATACGATGTGACATAAAGTAAGATCGCTGTTGTTTCGTATTGCAGTATATTGCTTGATGTGATCGTGATGTTATAATTGACTAATAGTTACTTAGAATTGAGCAAATTCAGTTGCCTGTGCGTCTACCTTAAAGCAACGGCTTGGAATTTCCTCTCTACATCTGAGTGATGGGTTTCTTTTTAAGTTACGTGCAAATAGGGACTTACAGAGTAAGCGTGCTTAAATTTTATCTCCATGAAGCTTTTCTTACATCATGCACGATTAAAGTCAAATTCTCTGTCATTATGTTTTTACCTTAAAGCAACGGCTTGGAATTTCCTCTCTACATCTGAGTGATGGGGTTCTTTTTAAGTTACGTGCAAATAGGGACTTACAGAGTAAGCGTGCTTAAATTTTATCTCCATGAAGCTTTTCTTTCATCATGCACGATTAAAGTCAAATTCTCTGTCATTATGTTTTTTTTAATTATTTTACTATGTTAACTTATGGCTATCAATTTATAAAAAGTTAATAAAACATATGTTTTTTACAAAAATAGAACATATGTTTTTTACAAAAATAACAAAAAAATACCTACATTATTTTAAGTTAAATAATTAACTCTAATACATACATCCTATTTAGTGTTTTCTTGACACTATTAACACTACTATTAAAGTTGAGTTGCACCAAAGTGTTTTTTAAAGTAATTGTAACGGAAACTTTAGTGCAACTCAGCCTAAATATATATATCAATCGAATTGCTATCGCATAACTGATTAACCGCTTTACTTGCTCTAATCAGCGAAAACGTATTGATAGTAGGTGACTTTAATCTGAGTGGAATAACTTGGAATCGCTTATTAGATAACACACACATAACACCTACTAACTACAATAACTGTGAGATTAAATCTAGGCTCATTGATTTTAATTCACTGGCTCCTGAGATACAGTCTCACGACTAGTTCAGGAGCCAGGGCACAAACTTGTTTTTATTGTATTTTTGTGGTGAAAATAAATATTTTTATTATTTTATTATTATTATTATTATTTCACTAAATGACATGAGACAATACAATCATATTACTAATCTTAAACACAAAATACTTGATTTAGTTCTGAGCAATGGCCTGAATATAACTGTTAATAAATCTGCACATTCCCTTAGAGACATTGATAAGTTACATCCTCCGATTGAAATACTATTGAATGTACATACTCAAGGAAATATTAAACCGATACATACTCAAAGGCCAATTTTTTATAAGGCCGACTATGACGCTATTCTTACGAAACTAAAAAGTACCAACTGGATTACAGAGCTTAAGCCATGTAAAAATATAAATGAAATGGTTAATCAGTTTTATAATATAATAAAAAGTATCATCAAGGAATATGTACCCTTAACAAAAGTTACTAAACGCAGAGGTGCCTATCCAGTTTGGTTTAGTAAACATTTAATTTTTATGCTAAAACTTAAATACAAATATCACGTTAAAATAAAAAAATTCAACAACCCTTTGGATAGACTTGAATTTCAGTATCTAAGAAGGGACAGTGACAAATTAATCCTATCCTGTTATAATAACTATATAAAGACAATAGAGAAGGAAATTGGAAAACATCCTAAATATTTTTGGACGCATATTAAAAATCTTCGCAAAAACAGTTCCAATTACCCAACTATAATATTGTTAGATAATAAAATAGCTACAAGCGGTGAAGATATCTGCAATCTATTTGCAGATCATTTTTCATCTGTTTTTGAGCTAAATTGTAAAACTGACATTGAAATAAATTATCTCAATATACCAATAATGAATAATTTTTACTTGAATGAAAATGAAGTTAAATTAAAACTTTACAAACTCAACATCACAAAGGGTACAGGAGCGGATGATATTCCCCCAATATTTTTAAAACAATGTGCTGATGAGCTTTCAATTCCTCTGACATTTATTTTTAACAAATCGTTAGACCCTGGACTTTTTCCAGATATATGGAAAAAAACTAGAATTATTCCAATACACAAGAATGGTGGTAAAGAATTAATAACCAACTACAGGCCTATATCTATTCTGTTTACAATAGCGAAGGTTTTTGAATCTTTAGTCTACCCTAAACTATTTTGCCATTTAAAAAACTACATTTCTTATCATCAACATGGATTCATGGCACAAAGATCAACCAACAGTAACCTTGTGCATTATATTAGTGAAGCTAAGAAAGCTGTGGATCAAGGTCTACAAGTTGACTGTATATACACAGATTTCTCGAAGGCTTTCGATAAAGTCAACCACTGCATTCTTCTTAGAAAATTAAGAGCTTTTGGTGTGACGGGGAGTCTACTGGATTGGTGCAAATCCTATCTTACACACAGACAGTCCGAGGTAGTACTGAATGGAAATAGCTCTAAACCTTATCTTGCGTCATCGGGAGTACCTCAAGGATCAAACCTGGGACCACTATTTTTTAATGTATTTATTAATGATATTTCTAAGGATATAAAACATTCAAAAATATATTTGTTTGCTGATGATCTTAAGATGTGTCGTATTGTGGAAGATAATAACGACGCAAAACTTTTACAAATTGACATTAAAAACATAACCAATTGGTGTGATAATAATAAAATGTTTTTGAACCCATCCAAATGTTACCATATAAAGCTTACGCGTAAGCGCTCACCAATACAATATAGATATGTAATGTCCGGTAGGGATCTGGGGGAAGTTCGAGTCGTGCGCGATCTTGGTGTGTGGGTTGATAGTGAACTGAGATTTACAGATCATTTGGATCATATGTTGGACAAGGCTAACAGATCCTTAGGTTTTGTTTTGAGAATCAGTAAAGAATTCAAGAAACCGTCAACTATGATTAAATTGTATAACGCCTTTGTTAGATCTATGCTCGAATACTGCTGTACAGTGTGGTCTCCTACCCAACAAGTACATATAAATAGGATTGAAAGTATTCAAAAACGATTCATGAAACATCTTTCATACAGATTCACAGTTCCTAAACCTCTAAAGTCCTACGCCAACAAACTGAAACATTTTAAGCTAATGAGTCTAGAACAAAGAAGAATTATAATTGATATGTCGTTTTTGTATAGATTGCCAAGTCTTTTATATAAATTCGGGCTTAATAATAATAATATACGTGGTGGCCTAGTTGGTTAGACCTTGGACTTAAAAACGCTTAGGTCCCTGGTTCGAATCCCGGTGTGTACCAATGAGTTTTTAATTTAAAAATTTATGTACATTTGTTTGACAACACCACTATAGTGCCTCGGAGAGCACCTTAAACTGTCGGTCCCGGTTTCACTATACCAACTTGTGAAACTGTTTATAGATGGGTTATTGAGTCTATCCAAAACATCGCGACGAGCTAGCCACTTGTTCGGTGTAGACTCATACCATCGGCTACAACGAGGTGGGATTAAAACCCCTCCGCTGGGTACCCTGGGGCCGTCTAGGCGGTCTCGGGCGCCGTAAGGCACCCGTGATGATATATATATATATATATATATCGGGCTTAATGTTCCTAGAAGGATTCCTCGTAAGCCAATCAATTCAATTTAATGCACGTAAAGGTGTCTAGAATCAATTTGGGAAAAGACTCACCTGTATCGCGGCTTTCTCGAGTCTAAAACCGGATTTCTGCTGGAGCTAGTTCTATAGATCTTACTTCGAGGAGCCTTAGATCATTTAAAGCTAGTATAATTGCATATTTTACCTCCGAAATTTAGTTATATATGTTTATTTTACTTATTCCTATTTATTACTTTATTTATAAAATTGTATTTTAGTATTTAGGTGTTAACTTATATTGTTATGTATATACTACTAATTATGTATTGGTAGGTGCATTATAATTACTATTAACCTCTATATATACATTTCTGTTCATATATGTAATATTATATTAAACGTTGAGTATAGGTGCTTAGTATAGGTAGGTAAATGTACAAATGTAAACAGCTCACTTAACCCATGTTTTTTTTTTTTTTTGTATTACTTTATGTTTTTTTTTTATTTTAGATATAAGAGTATTAAAATAATATAAAACATAATAATTAATGTTTGAATTTATATAATACAGTATTTTTCACGCATGCTGTGGTTGCTTATAACTACAAGAACATTTAGACTTTATACAAACCATGTACTTGTTTATTTGTATTAATGTATCTTATGTTGGTGACCCAATAAATAAATAAATAAATAATGAGAAAACTATTTTGCCTTTAGTTGGTATTAATATGTGAGGTAAATAAAGGATTATGGTTACGAAAACTATGTGACGGTATTTAAAGTGAATTTAAAATGTTAGGCAGTTCAGGGTTAACAATTTTCCCACTAATCTATACTAATATAATGCTGAAGAGTTTGTTTGTTTCTTTGTTTGGTTGAACGCGTTGATCTCAGGAACTCTAGTTCAAATTAAATAATCTTTTTACTTCTCATGCTCTGAAAGTGCTTATTTGTGCAGGATATAGGCTGCACAAAATTATTTTTTGTGCACAAGTGAGTTAACGTATCTACTCATAAATATATCTATTTTAAGCCAAATAAAATGAGCCATACATACAGCCAAATACAATAAGAAGTTCATAGATAGAATTTGTTATTTTATAATATTTACTTAATTTATTTGCCTTATATGTTTTTTAAGACATTAAAACAATTTCCTTTAATGGTTATTTAGTGTTGGATAGCCCATTTATCGAGGAAAGCTGTAGTCTATATAACATAACGGACATCAATTTAAAATGTTCAAAACGGGTAAATTTTAATCGTTTGAGAGCTTCCGTAGCGTGCGCTGCGTAAACGGTTAAAGTTACGCAGACGAAATTGCGGAGGTCAGCTTGTAATTCTCATAAAGAATGTAAGGTCAGCAATATATATTACATCTTAAGTGAAGCGGTAATATTAATATTATATTATTACAGCGCTGATTATAAGAAACTTTAATTTTGATATGTATACAGCATTTTGTAATTTTAAAAAGCGGCCCCAGCCTAGTGGTTAAGTCACTGCGCAACTGATAACAAGATTAAGCAGATGACAGTAAGGCCGGGCCTGGGGTGGGTGACCGTTTTATACAATGAGGCTATACCATCATAAACACCGCAACAAGCTCGCCACTTGTTAGGATAAGAACTGAAAGTTAAAATGTTACCATCGGCGAAATGAGGACGGCTTAATCTCTACTCTGGGTACCCTGAGGCCGTTTAAACGATTCTCGGAAGCCAAAAAGGCGTACCATCGATGGTATTTTTTTATATATTTGTAATTTTAATAAACATGTGCATAGTAATGCAGAACACATTCCATAATCTGTGGTCTGTGAAGGAACCCCAAAATAAATTTGACCGGAAGTAATTTTCAAGGAAGATTTGATACTACCCTAATAAAAATTGTACATGCATGAAATATTTTCCATAAGCTTTCGTATCGAGGAAAATACTTCAATAAAAAGATTTATGAAGTGTGACCCGATTTAGATGTCGGAAATATCTATCTACATATTTTTTCGGTACCTTGCGATACTATATATGTGTATCATTTTA
Organism: Monopis laevigella; assembly: GCA_947458855.1. Lineage (NCBI taxonomy): Eukaryota > Metazoa > Arthropoda > Insecta > Lepidoptera > Tineidae > Monopis > Monopis laevigella. The sequence goes on along the minus strand of OX381583.1, from coordinate 17,077,355 downwards.
CTACTTACTGCTGGTTGCCCGTGACTTCGTACGCGTGTGATAAACAGTAAACAGCGCCACAACATTTACCGGGCACGTGTCACGTGGCTAATAATTAATAAGACTTACCAAAATAAAAATAAAAAGTTTGGCTTCAGCTTTCAATAAAGCTTCTTATCTTTTAGTAATTTAATTTTGAATCCAATGAGCGACTTCTACGTGATGTGAAAAATAAAATAAAAATTTACTTTTATTACTTATTTCTCGCGTCTACCAGTATTTTTTTTGCAAAAATCTTTAATGTACATACACGGAAAGTTTACGATTTTATCAGATAGGTACAGAGTGAATTTGAAAGGTTGTACTATGGGCTAATATGGCGCTTTACTTATCAAATCGAACACCTTTTCCTTTGGAACTAACCAGGGACCTAAGTGTTTTTAAATCTAAGGTCTAACCAACTCGGCCACCACGTATATCTATATAATATATAAATTCAAATAAATACTAAAAGAGAATAGTTTAACAGCTGAATTTATTTTATTGTACTGTACTGTACACAATATAATTTTGTAAACTATCTAGAAATGTTACATAATACATTGTTTTATTACAGGTACTTAGATACTTTTTTTTATGTTGAATGTTATTTTGTACATTTTACAAATAAAATAAATTTATTATTATATATTATATACTTTCGCGGGTGCCTTACGGCGCCCGAGACCGCCTAGACGGCCCCAGGGTACCCAGCGGAGGGGTTTTTATTCCCACCTCGTCGTAGCCGATGGTATGAGTCTACACCGAACAAGTGGCTAGCTCGTCGCGGTGTTTTGAATAGACTCAATAACCCATCTATAAACAGATTCACAAGTTGGTATAGTGAAACCGGGACCGACAGCTTACAGTGTTGTCAAACAAATGTACATATTTTTTTTAATTAAAATTCATTGGTACACACCGGGATTCGAACCTGGGACCTTAGTGTTTTTAAGTCCAAGGTCTAACCAACTCGGCCACCACGTATGTAAAATAAATTTAACAGATTTAATAATAATTTGATAAAAATTATATTTATTAACATAACGAAGTAGGTACTAGATACGGTACTGTCATAATAAGCGAGCAACATTTTTTGTCCGTTTCAAGATTAATAAGAAAAATTAGTTAAGAGGCTATTTATTAGAAGTACAAAGTCTGAGCTCAAGCAACGTACATACAAAGTACCTAAGAAAAGACGTTCAAGATTTATTTTCATTATTTTGATGATTGATTTATCAGTAACTTATTATACCACGGTCCAGTTAAAATAATAAGGTCCAAGATGGAATTGCTTATTTGGAGCATCTTTAATATTTGACCTAAACTAAACTTGTTTAAAGAATATTATAAAATTTTCAGATAAAAAAATATAAACATTTTACTACCTAGTAATTGTTTATACCATTATTGGTGCAAGAGGAATTTAAACAAAGTCTTTGCATCGTCTATTGATTGATGGATCTTAGCCTTCCATGGTCAGCCATCTGATCTTTATGGAGCCTGTTTCCAATATGTCGTTGACAGGATCATATAGGATTTGGTTGGGGAGAGAGGGTAGTGAACACAATGAAGGGAAGAGTTAAATTGGGAAAGGCCTTTAATTGCTTCGTGGTATCAAGTCTAGTAACACTGCAGTTCACTCATGCCTCCTATCAAGTTAAAAGTTAAAAATACAAGTTTACATGTAAAACTACTGTTATAATAAATATATAATAAATAAAGGAATTTGGATATTTAATTTGGGTAAACCTATTAAATTAATACATATAAGTAATCAAGCTTATTTTACTCATCACGTAGATATTATATTAGGTACGTTTTGCCATGAGAGCATAATTACAATAAGTGATCTACTTACTCAATGCTTTTTTTTTTTTTTTTTATGAGAGTTCGGTATGTGACCTCACATCTACCTGATGGAAAGCAATATGAAGGTCCAAGAACAAATGCAACCAACAATTACGATCTACGTAACCGTTGATTGCACCTATTATGCAGGCTTAAAATGCCTATACAAGCTTCTAGGAAGAGATAACTCGAGATTATAGGAAGAAGGAAAGAGCGGGCATTTCACATTTTAATAGTGCGACAGATATACGAATCACCAAATTTTTTAGTGCGGGTGCTACGATAATACAATCCGATATTCAAAATCAAGTTGATTAATAGACGGTACATATAAATACCAGTACTAGTAATACCATAAAAATCTACATTCCAAAATTACCATTTTCTATTGTATATTTTAATTTAACGTGGATGAACTTTTCAAGATAATTTTTATAAAATACCGGGACATGTCCTAATATATTATGTGATGACTGATAAACATACAAAGTTTCTGAATTTACAAATACAATTATTAGTGGCGGCTTAAAGCACAAGTTGGTAGCCAAATACAAGCAGCAGCAGCCGCGACACTGTATTTCTATGATATCCCTTTCGTAGCTAGCGACGCGATCGCTATTCTCAAACACGTCGGACATCTTGTCTCACGAAACACTCGGAACCAACCCATACGGTGCCCATCTGCTGCTGCAATGTTTTCGGAATCATGACTGCAGTGACATGACGCCACGACATATTGCTCCAACATAACGCGGCGACACGTTGCCTGCTTTCAATACAAAACGTGTTACAGCCGAGTTTCAGGTTAAATTGTAATAAAAAACATTACCAAGCTTTGTAATTTTATACTAGAAGGCAAAATTTGTGAACATTTTTTACCATATTTGTATGGTGTACAATTAAACACTTTAATAAAAAATATGGTATAATTAGACCAATCGGCAATATTGCATTCAGTTAGTTCATGTTTATCTAATACCAATACAGAATTTTTATTAAAAATAGATATACAAAATGCATTTAATTCTTAAATAACACAGAAATCATATTACAAGAAACTTACAATCACGTGCCTGAAATTGATTGTACAAAAATGTACAGCGCTTAGTTTTAGAGATATTGGCGAAGGTACGACCCAATTACAATTGTCCCGGTCTACCATACTTTTTAACAATTGTAAAAATATAGAGCCTAAATTCACTCAAATAATTAACTTAAATCGCATCGTAAAATAATCACAATTGCTTAATTTGTCACATTAAATATTCAGCTAACCAACCGCCTATAGAATGAAGTCAGATAATTGTGGCGAGGGTCCTAAAAAGTTTGCAACAACGAATCTATAATTCGATCAATCTAACCGTCCGATCGAGCAGATCAAACCCATTTATTTACTCATTTATCTCAAAAGCTAGATTTGAATAAAACTCTGAAATCTTCAGTAGTGACGAATAAATGAATAAAATCGAAAGCGGAATACGAGTACTTACCGACCGCAAAAAAATACATAAGCTTGGGGCATAATTTACAAATGCTAAGTAGGAGAGATTGAGGGGGCAGTAATTTATGAATTATTATGACGCACGATTGATTTGACGATAAAGCAGCGAGGATTTAAAATATACTCGTAATGAAAATACGTCCATGTCGCCGTCCATTTTGTAACCGCGTCATTTAGCGTCATTTATAGTGGGAGCGATCTATATTGTTTAACAACAATGTATTGATTGAACCCATTCATGAACTTTATATGTATTACCATCAAATAGATATTATACAAAGGCATATGCCGTGCTCAAAAAATATATATATAAAAGTCATATTTCAATTTTAGTACGTGGGTTCACCAATTTCAGGAGACTATTGCATCGATTTTTATATAACACTCCTTTCAGGGTGCAGATTCTACTTCATAGAATAGGTATTTACTAAAAATACAATTTTACGCTAACGAAGATCGTGACCCGTTGGGAAAAAGAAATATTTTTTTACACGATCTTTCTACAGTAAATTTATTCTGGGAAGTCAAATAGCAAATACTTAGCTAATTTCGTATAATTCAGAAATCTGCTATTTATCTTACTTTTCAATAACAAAATAAGTAAGTATACTTATATGTAATTATATTTTCGTTATTTATACCTATTGTATACTTTCTATTTAGGGGTGCTCCTTCTAATAAAATAAATATTTACTCGTATTAATAGGTATTATTATACATATTTTACATCTTTTCAAAGTCACCCTGTATAATAGCGTTTTTATCTAAACATAGAATTCTCTCGAATACAGAATAAGTAGGTATAGGTTTTCAATAGCTATTTAATACAATTAAGATTCACTATTAAATTGTATTATTTATAATGTTTAATTTATAATTTAAGTTCAAGTTATATAGAAAAAGAACTTACAAAAAAAATAACAGCAAAACACTAAAGTGTTTACACAAATTAAATATAGCGCGAACATCAGTTCTATCAAATATGTACTCGTCATCCTGTATCGAGTATTGAGAATGATTGTAATCGGAACTGTTTAAAATATTCACTTTTGCCACTTCACTATTTCCGCTGGTCCACGAACTGTTGTGGGTGTCTTCTCCCTTGGTGTATTTGAGGCTCGAATTGATTGAAAACCCTGATATGATCATATTTACAGATTTGGCACTTGGTTCTGTAATCACATTGTAGCTGTTCAGTTTGTCATATTTAATCTTGTCTATTGTTGACATTGGTAATGTTCCTGAAACAAAAAAGAAAATAAATAGACTCCAAAAGTTATGACTATTTAAAACAAAAAAAAACAGCAATACAACGTGGTAGGTATATGCCAGCGTATATAGGTAGATACTCTATCAAGTGGCGCCCCCTTAGAACTTTTTTGTCTTTAATTTAATTTGTTAACTTCGAAAGTTTATTTATATATCATCATGGGTGCCTTACGGTGCCCGAGACCGCCTTGACGGCCCCAGGGTACCCAGCGGAAGGGTTTTGAATCCCACCTCGTCGTAGCCGATGGTATGAGTCTACACCGAACAAGTGGCTAGCTCGTCGAGATGTTTTAAATAGACTCCATAACTTAACTATAAACAGTTTCACAAGTTGGTATAGTGAAACCGGGACCGACAGCTTAACGTGCTCTCCGAGGCACTATAGTGGTGTTGTCAAACAATGTACATATTTTTTTAAAATTAAAAACACTAAAATTGGTACACACCGCGATTCGAACCAGGGACCTAAGTGTTTTTAAGTCCAAGGTCAAGAGTCCTATATTATTATTATATTAAAAATTTTGCCAAAAACGAAAAATCGTAACCAAATAATTATTTTAAAAAATGCAATTTAGTTATCAAAAAAAAGTTAACTAAGACCTAATCGATCTGAGAAATAATGATCTGGGTGCCTAACAACGTCCTAAACCGTCTAGACGACCACGGGGTACCCAGCAGAGGTGATTCCATCCCACCTCGTCTCGTAGCCAATGGTATGAGTCTACCCCGAACAAGTAGCTAGCTCGTCGCGATGTTTGGACTCAACTACACATCCATAATATTTTATTATTATCAGCTAGGTTTTTAATGCATCTGAAAGGTCATACAAATACAAGAAAACAATTCCAGATTTTATTTAATGTAAAAAAAATATATATTTTTTAAATGTGTTACAATTTTACCAAGCCGTGTGACCCGGGAACTGAAGGGTGGGCGGATAGCGACACCTAGCCCTTAATATCTGCACAATACTGTGTAAACACAATATTGTGCTGAGGCTCTACCATGGGTTTGCGCATTGTAGAAATGAAACGTATTCGAATACGTATACGTGAGCAACAACCAATAGGATCGCTTTATTTAATCCTGTTACGAAACGGACAGTTGGTTAGATAATAAAGCAGAGTATTGAAAATTTAATATAGCTGACATAGTGGGAACGATCAATGCTGTTAAATATTATTGACCCGATTCATGGGCATTGTATATCTGTTTATCATCGGGTAGATACAAAGTCCCCGTGCTCTAATAATAAAAATAAAAAAAAAACCTTAGGTGTTTTATTATAAATATACCTAAATCATCAAATATGATAGTTTTATTCACGTTAATAAAAATGTCTGAAGTCAGATTTATATGTTCATCACGTATAAAATATAGAGGAGCAAATGGCAAAAGAAATGATTTCGGTATAAAGATACATAGAGAAATTGTAAAGTACTTCAGCTTGCATATCTCGTTTAAAAAAAACTACTATTTCCTCTGTAATATTGCAGTTACAGTAGTTTTTTTTATGGCAATAAATGTATCTTTCTTTATTTCTTTCTTTCTTTCAAAGCAGATTTAGAAATCCAAAATAGTCGCCAGAACTTACATTGTGGTAATACCAAAAAAATCCTTTGCCACTTTTTATCATTAGACTTATGGCAGATGTGTTTTATATAATATACGGTAACAGTCCGTTATTCCCCTAAAAATATAACGCCTGTATAAATCTCTTATTTCAATATGGAAAGGCGAACCTTTACCGTAGATTATAAAATCCGCCTTTGGAGATTAGACCTGCCAACTACAAACCTAAAAAAAAATGTTACAAAACAATGATGATATCCTCCTTTGCGTATACGCCGACAGCAATCTTCTACCATATACATAAAATATGCTAAAAGATTTCTGTCGACGAGAGCCGTAATGTGCTCACCAGCCCAAACGTTTTAATAAATGTTCGATCGCATGTCCTACAATAGAGTTGGCCACCATCATTGAAGGGTTTTTTATTGGAGCACGGCATGTGACTTTGCATCTACCTGATGGTAAGCAGTTCTGAAGTCGATCAATACATTACTGTTTAATAATATTGATCGTTCCCACCGCGCCGACTAAATGATGCGGCTACGAAATGGGCGGCGACAAAGACGTATTTGCATTACGAGTCTATTATAATATCATTGCTACTTTATCGTCAAATCAATCGCCCGTTTTGTAACCGCATCATGGAAGGAAACTACCATCTCGACAAGCAATCGATGCAGTGGTTTCCGGAAAACCGATGAACCCACAGACTAAAACCGAAACATGGCTAGGTCACTTAAGTGATATCGTATATACCATTAGTAAGTAATATCGTATATACCAGCAAAAAACTGCACTTGTCAACTTGACAAGTGCAGTTTTTCGCAATTACTTACACTCAGGTCACAAGCCGTACTGTGCTTTTTTTATAAGATACTTGTCACGAAGACCAGATTAACGTTTCCTTTTTTGTAGTTCAGAGGAAAAGACAGCTTTTGGCAATCTGGTGAAATCCATTTTTACCAGATGACCACACCATCTAAGTTGGCCCCCTATCACTAGAGACCTCATGCTAAACAACTCACACCTACGTAATACCTCATTTGACATACCATTTTATTTTTTGGATGGCTCTATACCTACTCTAAAGTTATTAATATACCCACAAAATACATAAAGCTCGCAAGCAGTATTAAAAAGCACGTTTCAATAAACTTAAGACGGCAACAAGGTACTTAAAGTAGAGGCAACGAGTTTTACAATTTTGAGTGTTTGCGTTACCTTGCAAAATTTACTATACTTTTTAATACCTACGTTTAATGCGTTAAGAGAAGTGTCTGATGAGGCTCTTCGATGCTCATGCTGATTCAACTGCAAAATATTAACTCTCCTCCCGCATGACGGTGAATTGGTAACGCTACCATACATTTATGTTAACCTTTCCCCGACCCTTTATAAGAAAAAGAGCACGTATGAGATTATACCTACAATTTAGGCAGCAAAACGACTTTCGGGCCAAAACTGTTTTCTACCCCTAAACTTTCATGGATTTGAAAAAAATGGTCTCATTTAAAAAACTGTACGTTTTCCTTTTTTTTTATTTTCTGTCTTGTTATTTTTATTTTTCGATTTTCAGTGAATGATTTTTTTTCCTATACCAAACTTTAAAAAAAGGAAAACGTACGAGCCTAGATATAGGCCATATATATAACGCCTCCAAAAGATAAAAATCTATTAATGTTTAGGGAGAGGTAACAGTTAGGACCAAAAGGTCATGAATGTATGGAAAATGTTTGATCGGACGCTGCTCTTAAGATAACCGTTTCACCGCCTCGTCTATTTATGTCTATGTATATGGCACAAATACATTTGAATAAAATATATAATATAAATTGCAAATTAATAAATAGACGTAGTAGACAATTTTAATGCGAGATTTTGGGTACATATTAACAGAAAATCGATGATCTAGCTAGCCGTTTCAAGGACAAACCCAAATGAATAAATATGTCGAAAAGTCATTTAACAAACTTGACTAACATAATTTAAAATTAAATAACGATTACCCTGTAACCTTCCTTGAGAGATTTCCAACGTTTTCATGTACAAAATATCGTTTGAGAGGATTTTATCTCAGTGAAATTATAAACGAACTTTTAGGTTTAATTTGAGTCATAAACATTTTATTTCATAAGAGATGAGATCATGATGATTTCGCTTTCGTGGTTATTAGAAGGTTTTAAATATGTAGGGCGACTTTAGGTTGAGATTTTTGTAAATATTATTAGTTGTAAATATTTTTATTATCTAGGTTTATATAAATATAGTAAATCTGAAAAGTTTGTTTGTTCGAACGCGCTAATCTCTTGAAACTCGCAGTCGAATTAAAAAAAAAGGATTTGATTCCAAATTCACGAGAAAATTAATTTGATTTAATTTTGATATTTATACATTTTTTTATAAATTCCTTTATAGAATAATCTTATATTAAATTTTTAAAGATAAAAATGCAATGAAAAAAATCCTGGTTGGCTCAGCGGTTGAGCGCCTTGCCGCGATAGCGAGGTTCGTGGGTTCGAGTCCCGCCACCAGGAATTTTTTCATTGCATTTTTATCTTTAAAAATTTAATATTTAATTTTGATGCAACTTAGCCTTAAGATCCATGAAGATGTATAATAGGGAGCCGCTCTAAGTCCTAATATGCCTTTCCATGGGTGAGATGAGAACAGAAGATGGCCGCCCGCCATACAAACTATAGACAATACGTGAGCAACCAATCATTGAGCATTGATTAGTTGAAGTGAGAACAGAATATGGCGGCAATGGACATATTTGACATTTCCTTTTTTTTTTGGTGTTTAAGGCTTAAGGGTTTCATATATTATTCTTAGTTTTATGGAAGCCGAACAAGAAATTAAACGGTAAGTAAAACCGCAGGGCATAGCTAGTATCTATAAGAAAAATGTAAATTAAAAAAAACTGTAGGTACCTACATTAATTAGTTTTTTTTTAATACTAGATGGACATTAACATAATAGGCTATAATACAATAATGCAACATTTTTTGGATTGGAACCAGCTTTATTGTACGCTTCATATAAAAACTACTGGACCGAATTATAAGCGGTTTTTTGTAGATTGTTTATTAGTTATAAACCTCGACAAATAATAAATATTGAAATACGAAGAAGTTGAGACAGATGGTATAAAAATATTTATTACATAAACAACCTCGATGTTTTATTTATTAATAATAAAAAACAAATCTATTTTGTATTTGAATATAATGTTGATGCTATGCCAAAGCCATTTACAAAAAAAAAATAGAGACTTCAGTTTACATGATAGCGTTCAAGAAAAGAGGAAACAATTGAAGTTCTCTCTCGGTGTATACACAAATATTTAATTAAAGTCGAACAAAACTGCAATTATTATTTGTTTTGAAAAGCAGCAGTTATATGATAACTTTCTTTTGCAAAGAAAACAACGCAGAAAATTATATAAATTTCATAATTTATATACGTTTCTAAATATAGGTATACCTATCAAATGTAGACATTCTTTTTTTTTCATTGTCAATGTAAAATAAGGAGAAAACTGATCCAGCGCATTAAAAATTCTGGCGTTCCACACGTACCATTAGATGCATGATTTTTGACTTATTTATGCTTATAGTAAAGCATATAGTAGTATTATACTCAAATTGCTCTCATACATTTTTTTTTTGTACTGGAGCACGGGCGTGTGACTTATGTTTTCAGTCAACAAAAAACCGCTTATAAATCGGTCCAGTAGTCTTTACGTGACCTACAAAAGCCATGAATGGGGTCGTTCGATACATTGTTGATTAACGGCCGGTTAAATAATGCATTTTATAGTTAATTTTCATTACGTATCCCCGCTGTTTTATCATCATATCAATCGCTCGTTCCGTAACCGCCTTCTGAAAGGAGACTACCACCTGGAGAAAAAAGGCATGCAGTAGTCTCCTAAAACCAATGAACCTACATACTACAACCAAAACATGACTAGGTCACTTGACGGTTTTTGCATCTGTATGTGTTAACGAGACCGGTCTGTCGGTCTATAAGTACAGTTATAGGGACCTTCCTCCCTTTTATAATATACATGCGACATGGCAAAAACCATCAAGTGACCTTGACCTGATGGAGAGCAACCGGTACAAAATAACGAAAACGAGAAACGAGAACCCACTCGTTCTCTACTAAAAGGAACTATAGAAATGACAATGAGGAAGGGCTGGTTTGGCCACATAGAAAGAATGCGTGATGAAAGAATGGCGAACCAGATATATATAAGAGAGAGTTAAAGGGTAAAGGGCACGTATCAAGATTAAATTAGAAAAGTTTTAAAGAGTTATGAGAATGATTGGGCAAAATAAATATGCAGCCATAAAGAATAGTGGCGCTCGGTTGTCTCTGCCTACCCCGAAAGATAATAAATAACTTAATACCCTAAAAATACTTTACCTTGACCTCGAATCTTTATTGAGTCCAATATTGTTCCGAGAATATTTTTTTTTAAATGTCTAATACCGTTATATAATATTTTATCATAGTTATAAATTTAATAAAAATATCAAGACATATGAGAATAATTGAGCAAAATAAGTATGTAGCGATAAAGCCTACCCCGAAAAAGAGCCTGCGTGAAGGTAAATATATAATAATATCCATATGAACGAAATATTATATGAGGGTATAAAAAAGCGGTTATATAATATTCTGTCATGTAAAATATCATAAATTTAATAAAAATATCAAGTCGTAATATAAAATTACAGAGTCCAATTAAATATTTTTTGTTACAAAAAAAAGGTATACCTAAAAAAATATTGCTATATAAGTACCGTATATTTAATCATTTTCATCGGCTTTTACTTATCCAAATTATCAGATTCCTTTTGAATTGAAATAAGATTTTATATCTGGCAAAGTGAATTTATTTATCTTTTACAAAAATAGCCTAAATAAATAAAATACCGGTAGTATTCTTTTATAAAATTGAGAAGGAAATAAAAGCTAGAATCGTTCCTTGAATACCGGCTTGAGTATTTTACTAACGTTTCTTTGGACTCTTTTGTAATCAAGATTTTTTTAGTTTTAAACCAATGTTAAAAGAATATTGAATGTAAAGATTGTCTCTAAAGTACCATCACGGCTGCTTACGGCGCGCCCAAGGTTTATTTGTCTTTAAAAAGTCAAACAGTACATATAGTAAGTTCGTTTAGGTATATAAAAAATACTAGTTTATTTATGGTTATTTTTACACAATAGTAGTATAATAATACACTTTGGTAAAAATAGTCATGCAGAACTCTTAGTACGAGAGAGGGCAAAAGTTCGTGGACGACGGGGATGGAATAGAGATAGGAAGCTCACTTCATTCAGTTTTAGCCATATTGCGTCATTCGTTTACGGACAATCGCCTGCTAAAAAAAACAATCCGGAAGAAAACTGAAACTATGGAGAAAATTGTACATCGTGTTGTGATAAAATTCCTTACCAAGCAAGAAAAGAACGCTCAAAACATTTTGAATGAAATGGAAACCGTTTATGGAAAACAGTGCCCTAGTAAATCAATGGCTTATAAGTGGCATGATCTTTTGTAGACGACCCGCTCAGGACGGCCAGTTGAAGCTCTACTCAGGACATCAGATATCTTCGAAATAGTGGGAAAAAAAAATACTGGACACAGACACCCGTATGAAGAACAGTTATCTGCATTAGTTGGAGTATCAGATACCACTATTTTGCGAATCCTACATCTTTATGGTAAAAGATAGCGGTATATGGGTACCGAGAATGCTCACGCCGCTTCAGAAAAAGCAGCGCGTCGATCCGCCAAAACATTTTTTGGAGTTGTGTGGAGACGAACCTGCACAGATTTTGGATTGTTACTGGAGATGAAACATGGATTCATCACTTTGAGCCTGAGTCCAAACAGGAGTCCATGCATTAGCATAAAAAGGGGATATGGATATTACCGCCAAATAAATTCAAAGTATCGGAGTCAGCTGGAAAGTTGATGGCTTCTGTTTTGGGATTGTGAGGGGATAATACTGATTGATTACAAAGGAAAGTGAAGGACTACGCAACGGTACTAGAAAAATTAAAGGAGGCCATCAAGGAAAAACGTCGAGGAATATTGACCAAGGATGTATTGCTCTTGAAACCAATATATACACCAATACATACATAGATAGAAATACATACATAGATGGAAATATATATATAAATATATTAATTAATTATTATGATAAGTGCAAACTCTAAACTAATTTTATTTTTATAAAATATAATGTGAATAAGTACATAACGTTATTTATGGTACACATAGTATAAGCCTAGTTGGTGACCAGGTGAG